>CM076449.1:29623075-30892242 GCA_038419695.1 Scomberomorus guttatus
GTGCCCTCAGTCTCTATTCTAGGCTGATGTTACCAAACAATAGATCTAAATACATGTGTTCATGAAAAGGAGGACATTTGAAAGGGTGTTTGCTGATCAATAATGAAAACAGTCTGACGCTATAGTAATTGCAGTGAGCCTCTACACTTGTATTTGCTAGATAATGCCATGTTTAGATGATTGTACAATCACAGAAAACAAACGGTGGCAGGGAAAATTACTGTATAGTCTTAACAGTGCTCTCATAGAAAAAGGCGCATTGATTGCCTACAAGCAAAGCTTAAGATGTGATATGACAAATATGATTGGAAAAAAAAAACAGCAGGTAGGTTGTCTAAGTAACAACAAAAGGTCACCCAGACTGTTTTCATTTGTGCTCACCTATCCTCAGCATTACTTACCCTTTCATGGGAATCAAGTCTTGCATGAAAAAAAAAAAAACAACTTTTGCCTTTGTCCTTTGTGTGAGTTTAATGACGTTATTTATGACTACAAGGAGGGGAAATGTTTTAAGGGGCACCTGAAGAAAACCAACAGAGGATAAAATAATAAAACAGGATTTTAGAAATACACTGCAAAGAAATCCCAATGTCAGTGAGCAAGAAACTGGTCAACCATTAAAAGACTATTTGTGGTGTCCCACTATTGAAGAGGAGAAGTAAAACATGTCGGAAACGGTGGGAAAATGAACCGTCTGTATGTATTGGCAGGTCCTTACAGAGAAAAAGGCTGTTGTTAATGTTTGTCTCCAGTAGTACAGTTAATTATTCGCAATATAACACTTGTCAAAGTGTATGATTGAATGCAGCGCTCTGGAATCTCATTACAAAGGGTTCAGGATGATGCTGAAATGTCATCATGAATGTTTAAAGGTTATGAGGAGCTGCAAAGTGTTTCCTGGCACATTTTGAGCAGAAAAAGGATTATATCATAATTAAGTTATTTTGTTTGAGCCCAAACTTCAAGTCAAATTCTAGTTATTTGATTGTGTTCTTATACAAACGCAAAGATGAGTATAAGCACGAGCTTTTCATAAAAATTGGGCCTGTTTTGAGAAACAGTACTGATTATCACACTGACGTGAAATAGCTCATCCTTCCCAGGTTGGCCTTTGCCTTTCATCTTTTACTGAGTCCTAAAAAGCACATGTTCAATTTACAATTCCTCAGCAAGTGTTAGGGCTGTTATTGTTTGTCCACTGCAAGGTCATCGTAAAGCTCGGCAAATGACACAACTGAGAAACTCAACGTCTCTCCAACCACAGAACATTTTCTTGCCACTCGACTTGTTCAGCATGGAGGAATTCAGAGAAGGTCACGGCACAGATAATACAGAATATAACTGTCCTAAGGGGGTTTTCACTGTTTGCCATTTATGAAGTCTTTTCTCTGTGACCAATGTATGTATGTTCACTATCGTCAGATACATGACCTGGTCAAGGAAGCAGTATTATGTTTGCTCTCTGTGTTTATGTGTCTATATGGTGCGTTGCTTTTTACAAATATGGAGCAGCGAGATGGATTTCTATTTTTTCACGTAATCATTGCCTCCATGTGAGTCATTGTGAGTCATTGTGAAAACTGTTTTTTCAATTAACTCGTTTCATATTTCACTGACATGTTTGTGGTTTGTGGTATGTCTTATTATTTAATTTCCAAAAGGATAGGTCATGTCGCTGATGCCCCTCTGGTTCCCACAACTGCAGTTTTATGACTGCACACAGTTTGAGTTGTTTAGATTGAACGTAGAAGAAACAGAGTATTCAAGCATAGTTTCTTATTGGGGCAATAAACTGTCTAGACAGCACTCCCCTCTTTTTCACCTTCAGCCAGTCCCTTTAAGGGCATTTGTTTATCTGAATATACTGGCTTGTCTTTGTCTCACACTTATCAGCTGTGGCATTATATAACACATGCTGGGGCATTTAAGACTGAAACAGAACGGCAGAAAGACCAATATCACTTATGACGTACTTAGTGTGACTATATATTACAGTTTATTTCGATTCATATGCTGAAGTTCAAAAAACTTCAAGATGAACTTTGCAAATAATGTTTTCATTCTCAGTGAATCTATGATTCAATTACGTTTTCATTTAGTCAATTTGTGAAGCTTTAAAATTAAGTTACCAGAACCAAAACTGATTACTTAAAACAGCTTGCTTTCTCTGACCAACAGCAAAAACAAAAACATTCAGTTTAAAATGGCATGAAACAATCAAATCTAACCAGACAATATTTTATATTTTTATTGAAAAATGATGATTGAACTTTGATTAATAGTCTAATTGTTTCTGTATTACTCTGACTAGAACATTTTCTGTGTCTATTATGCTTTCGTGAATCACTTTACACCCCTTATGACTCTGCTTTGTGTACAAATGTGTGACATTACTTTCACACTGTTGAGTTTTTAATAAATTGATGTCCAAAATAGACTTTTCCTTATTTTGCTTGATCTCAACTGACCCCTCAGTGTCTGTACAGCAGCATTTCATTGGTATGTCACATCCCAAAAATAAATTCCTGTCCGCAAAAGGTAATCTGAGCGAATGTTAAAGTAAAGGACAGGCAGGTTGTACTGTATGTCCTGCATAACTACAAACATACTTCACATTTTCATGCTCTGAGAATTTGCAAGTGTGTGATCTAGATACTTCTTCAAAGTGACACACTGCACTGCATTTTCTCACTAAACGTGTCAGGATCTTTGCCCCCGCAGCTGTGAAGAGAAAACAGTGAGCAATTTTAGTGTTTTACTAGGAAGATGTAATGTTGGGTCAAAGCTACTTTTTAGATCATAGAGTTCACTGTAAACATGCAGGGGAGGGAATCATTGCAGATACAAGAGGACATGGAGAACAATTTCTCTGACTAATAAAGGTATTCCCCTTGTGTAAATTATCTTCAGTGGTGTGTAGTAAATTTCCTGCCCACAAGGTGAATGTTAATGTGAAGCAGAGACAACAGCATCTTCTTCATTTCATAACACAACCTATTTGTTGATGTTATTAAATAATTAGTTTTGGTTGGACGGCAAATGTAACGTTCATGTTTCCCATTAAGTCAGTGCTACACCAGCAGCAACACATTTGATTATTGGGGAGGTATTTGTCATGTATTTTGACATAATATAATAGGATTTGGGGCAGCACTGCTTAGGACACTGACATGTAGGAAACACAGGAGTAACAATATGACAAATTCAGCCTCATTAATAGATAATGTATCACCGCAAATAGATGGTCACTCAGAATAGTTGGAGTCATCACCTAAACTAGAGCAGTGAACTCTAGTTTCCTAAATTACAACAGCCAGTCCCAATAACAACCACCATGGACAAAAAAAGCATTTATGTTTTTTTGTTTTTTTTTCATATTTCTTTTATGTGTGATGCTATTTTCTGTGACGGTAAACCTACATCATAAATACTTATTAATCCTCACTTAAGCCTAAAAAAAAGATGTGTAAACAGAGTTACTGAGTAGGCTATGTACCCTCCATCACTGTACATTCCTGAGACAAAACTGCTCCGACTTTTGGCTGCATTTGGAAGAGTTTATGACCATTTATACCCTTACTACGAATAAACACTGACCTCATAATATTTTTGGAAGAATAAACAAATGACGACTCTATAAATGCCTTAAGAAATATTATGAGAACATAATAGTGTGTGTGAGTGCGTACATGTACAGTAGGGTAAGATTACCATAAACTGCCCTTTCCTTATCACAGATGCACCACATTTGCCTTCATCAGAAATGCATTACAGTGATGCTGTAAGAGGATAAAGATATTAAATATGATAGTTCCTGGAAAGTGATGGATACACAATGAGTCCCTGCAGGAAAAAGACTAAAGATTAAAATGATTCCATGGCAAATAAAATAAATATCCCAGAGTACGATATGATAACTATATCAGACATGTGTAATCATAATATTCTGGTGTTTTGAGTAATTCTTTGTTGTGAAAGTTAGACATGTTGACAGTAGTCTACCAATTGGAGACAAAGATGTTTGAGTGAACTGTTGCCCGCATGTGTATGTGCGCTGACAACATTTTTTTGTTTTTTTGCATGAAGGAGGAAAAAGAGCGATGAGTTGGGTGTTATTAACCCTGCCTCCATCCTGCAGTCCATCCACTCGCATGGCTCCTCCCGCCCCCTCCCGGCACTCCGCTGCGCTCATCAATAGGGAGCGCATTTGAATAATGTGTGAGCACTTGGACTGGAGCCAATCAGCTGTCAGAGCACCGTGATAAATCGCAATGCATTATTGATAATAATAATCACGTTGACATGCGCATTTCTACTTGAGGGGCTAATTTTCCCAAGCCGAAGAATTTGTTGAAGAAGGGGAGGAAAATTGTTTGTAACTCTTTGCCACTGATGGTTGCACCATGTCGAGGCGCAAGCAAGCCAAACCGCAGCACATCGACTCCGACGAGCCCGGTTCGTTAGAAAATGGTAAGTTTACACAAACGGTATCTGTGTTTGATACTCTAAAAATGTAACGTGTAGCCTAGCCGTGCCATGTTGCGAACTATCGATATTTTGTCTCAAAGTTGGGGGCTGACTTTCACATTGTTCCCCCTCGCACTTTGACCTGTTGCTGTCCTTTAAAGCGACGAATTCAGAAATTATTTAGACCCCAATACAAGTGCTCAGCGAGGGTCGCTTTAAAACGCAACAGTGTTGCTTTTACTCATTTTCTCCTTCTCACAATGATGAAATGACCGAGTCGCATCCTTCATTTTGTAACTATATGGGGTTATTAGTTGACAAAGTTCTTCCTTAATCGATTAACTAGTTTTTTCCGTTAAAAAAACGCAGTTTTTACGTGGACAAATTTGTAGACGATAAATCTCTTCGAACATTTTTTTTGTTTGTTTCAATGAGGCCTGTGTTGCTACCTGTTGATTGTTTGATACATTGTAGTCTTACTTTAGACGTTGAGTGGCAGATAATGTCAGTTTAGGCTCATCAGGGTGTCAGATTAGATGTAGGTTATTTCTCTAAATTAGATATTAAGATTGGTCTCGCTTTTAATTGATGATTCATTTGAGTGCGCACTTTTAAAGCACTTCTGACTGTTTTTAGATGGATATTGTCGTTGTTGGTATTTTGTTGAAAATGTAATGATTCAAAATTCCACTTTGCAGAGAGCTTAGCTGTATATAATGTAACAATGTGTGTATATATTTTGATATTACCAGTGTGTGTATATTTTGATATTACCCGACGTTTTTTGGTGGCATTTGTTTGCCAGTGTGCGCCAAAAAAAAGTCTTTAAAACAAAGGTACCCTAAAACTGTATGAAATGTGACTCTGGAGCAAGCTGACCTAAAGGCAATAAATCCCCCAGTTTAATGCATGACTGTTTCCTTTCGTACATATGTGGAGAGGTGGGGGATGGAGCAGTGGCCTTTTTTGTGGAGAATGGGTGGGGGTGCGTTTTGGTGTTGCCATATGCAAGCTCCAGCGCTGCCGTACACCTCACCTTACAATTAGGAAACTTGGATAACGAGGTGTTTGGAGAGTCGCAGCGCATTTTGACTTGTATTTGCCATTTAGAACATTGCTGCTGCTGTTGTCTGATTAAAAGATGACTTTTTGCGTAGCACACAAGCGCCCATGAACTGTATGTTTAGCCTGACCTCGTGTCATGTACCCCACCAAAGGTTATCACATACAGGTCATGCGCCGTCAAGTGGTAAACCAGTGCGTTGCCGTCTTATTGCTTTATAGGCGACAAGTTATGAATTTATTGGAAGTCTAGGAAAAAAGTACACAATGAAATATTCTTTAAATTACGCCTCTTGTGCACATGTTCCTATCAGAGGTGGTTGTATTGGGGTAGGAGTGACTGCACTGTATAGTGCGCAAATGTGGCTGAGCCATGCTTACCGTTTCCTCATGGATGAGAATGTATTGCAGTTTGCAACTTTGTGTTTTTTTTTTTTTTTTTTGTGACACTGCTTCAATGCCTCCTGGTGAGCAATTAACAAGTCCAACAGTTTCCTTGGGCAAATGCAAGCAGTCTACCCCCTTTTTCTCTAAAGCATTAGCATTTAACAATACACCCAGTTGTGAAATGGCCTCTTAGTTAGCAGACAAATTAAAATGCACACTTGGAGCACTTATCAGGCTTTCACAGGCTGTGAAAATGCCTGAGAAGGTAATCAACATTAGATTACCCTGTTCCTTTCTTTTTAAGCCCGTGTTTGCCTTGTAAACTTAGTCTTGTATGCATTTTTTGCCGACTTTATTTTTATACCAACTGGGACATCAAATTCAGTCTGAAGGTTTATAGTTATTTGTTGCTTTTTGTGAAACCTAGATTCACTGTTTTACATGATTTTAAGTATTGCCCCACGTGTGGTGCTGGAAACGGATCTGATTTTTAGCAAGTGGTTGATGGCTTTTTTTTTTTCAGAAACACAGTAATTTAATGCCCCATGGCTCTTTCTCTTTCTGGACATTGTTCTGGGTAATGTCAAAGGTAGATGATTGCCCTCTGCTGGCCCAGTGGACAATAGGCAAATTCTCTTTATGGCCCAATGCAGTGACCTATAGGTAGTTAGACAAAAGAGAACCATACAAGACGTAATCTAATGAAGACAACAAACTAACGCCTCAAAATTTAGAGAAAGATCCAAATTAACACCTTGATACAATGCTGCCAAAAATTACACCGGCCTCACACAGTTAAAATATTTTGCAGGGCTGTTGTCCTGGATTTCAACAAATTGCAAAGGTTCTTGTTATTTATCACCACAATTTTGACATTACTAGTACTGTTTCTAAACTTGAAAGTCTGTATATTACTCATTTTATTTTTTGATTTATTAACATTTTTGAATAATTGTATTGGTCAAATATTGTCCTAACTGTATGAAGAGCATTAATTTGAACTCCGTGTCCTCTTGTTTTTAGGAATTCATCGAGATGATGACGCTGAGGAGACTGGAAATGAAGTTAAGCGGTTCAGAATGGACGAGACCAGGGTCTGCAACAAGTGTTGTGCTGAATTCTTTGATGAAGCAGAATTTCTTGAGCATGAGAGAAATTGCACTAAAAGTCAGCAAGTGCTCATCATGAAAAATGGAGAAGGCAATGAAATGTCTGAGGAATATTTGCGAGGTTCTCCTGAAGGCCTTACTAGTGACCATGATGATAGCCAGCCCAGCGGTAATTCCCTATCAAATGTCAATACAGACCACCTGGAAAGAACGGAGGAAGAGACCAGCATGAATGTAGAGGACTCAGGACAACAGGATCAGGCAGAGATGTCTGCCAGCCCTGAGATGACTTTCCATCACTCACCCGAAATGCAAGATTCAAATGTCACTCTTGAAACCATGGCTGACACTAAAGTGGCTGTCTCCCAACATTCTTCAAATAATACATCTCTGACCTCGTCACAGGATGCAGTGCAGACCATCCCGATGATCTTGGAACAGTTGGTGTGCCTCCAGCAACAGCAGCTACAGCAGATCCAGCTCACAGAGCAGATTAGAATCCAAGTAGCCATGATGACTCCGCAAGGTCTCCAGTCATCAGTAGTGGCAGCAATGGACCCTCTGAAAGCCCTTGGTGCGCATCTCTCTCAACAGCTGTCTGCTGCAGCAGCTCTGATAGGGAAAAGGACCGGCAGTCAGAGCCTCTCTATTGAGACAATGAAGCAAGGTAAACTACCTCTGCCCACTGGCATCCCTACCTCTCTACCTGGAGGACTGGGTACAATGACTTCTAAAATGGACAATTTGAAGGGCATTCCGGATCTGGCCAGCCGTTTGCCAGCACTACTGCCCCAGTCACCAGGTGCATTAGGTTTCCCTAGCACCTTCAGTGGTGTCCAAGCAGGGATTGATTCCTCCAAAAAAGTGAAGACTAAGATGCTGAACCTCCCACCAGAATCAAAGAATGGGGACTCATTATACAAGCACAAGTGTAGGTACTGTGGAAAGACCTTTGGCAATGACAGTGCTCTCCAGATTCACTTGCGTTCTCACACTGGAGAGAGGCCCTTCAAATGTAACATCTGCGGAAACCGCTTCACGACCAAAGGAAATCTGAAAGTGCATTTCCAGAGACATAAAGATAAGTATCCTAACATCAGCATGAACCCTCATCCTGTGCCAGAGCACCTTGACAATATTCCCACAAGTAGTGGCATTCCCTTTGGCATGTCTGTGCCCATGGATGACTCAAATATGACTGAAATTAAGCCTGTACTCGGCCCTCCAGCTGCTGGGTTCCACCCGTCATCCATACCAGGATTCAAGACAACATTTGACGGATTTGGAGGGGACACGTTCTCCCAGAGACCCTCCCCATCAACAAGTGATGGCTCTCCATCGATTTCCTCGAATGTCTTTGGCCAAGAGACAGGAATGGATGCGAATCAGAAGGATGGTAAAGACCTGCTTGGAGCACTGCATCATATGAATGGCAATGCCCTCCCAGGAGAACAAAGCTCTGGAACAGCAAAACTTCAGCAGATGGTGGATGGCCTAGAAAAGAGGACCAGTGACCCCAATGAATGTGTAATCTGCCATAGGGTGCTCAGTTGCCAGAGCTCACTGAAAATGCATTACCGTACACACACCGGCGAGAGGCCTTACAAGTGCAAAATCTGTGGCCGTGCTTTCTCCACCAAAGGTAACCTCAAGGCCCATTATGGAGTGCATAGGGCTAACACTCCTCTTAAAATGCAGCATTCCTGTCCCATCTGCCAGAAGAAGTTCACCAACGCTGTAGTTCTGCAGCAGCACATTCGCATGCACATGGGTGGGCAGATCCCCAACACTCCGATGCCAGAAAACCAGTTTGAGGCAGCGGAAGCAATGGAGCCATCTCTACCAGAGGAGAAGCCTTTGGATACCAATGGTTTTGAAGCAAGCATGGAAGATCATGAGCCAGAGCTAAACTCCCAGAAGGCAAATGACACCTTGGATTCTCTCCCACCTGCTACTGAGGAACAACCAAAGAAGCATGCTGCCCCTGCCGTGTTTTCCAGCCTCGATGTTTTGAAGAATCTCACCTCTGCTCTTGCACTGAAACGACAGAGTAGCACAGCTTCAGAGAGCGAGGGAACATCCAAAGAATCCCCATCAGCTCCTAGGGAGCAGGAATATCAGAATGGCCGTAGTCCTGCCATTTCTGACTCAGCCATGTCATTTCACTCATCTTCCCCTGTAAACAACAACATGAATAGTAGCAAGTCTCCTGAGTCGGCTGTTGACGAGTTTGTCCGCAGCGGGTCAAAAGCAGACTCTGATGGTGGCACTCAAGATGGACTTGAATCAAGTGGAGCCCTTGACCTCACAGCTTCCAGCAGCTTTACCCCCAAAGTGATCAAAGAAGAACCTGGCATGCCATTCACAAATGGAGACTACAGTGAGTTGAGAATATATAAATATTAAATGTTTAAATATTTTTGAAGCAGTCATGTTGAATTGTATCTAATTTTCCTCTTTTGTATCAACAGCTCCTAGTAACATGCCTTTCATGAGGATACCATCAAGCCTGGCCAGTCTGGAAATGAAGATTCCTCCGGAGAATCCTTTGGGCCCTCATGGTTTGTTCAGCTCCCATATGCCTCAGGGAACAGCGATGCCCTCCTCCATCTCCACTGCACCGCGACGATCAACCAAACAGCACATGTGTAATACCTGTGGCAAGAACTTCTCATCTGCTAGTGCCTTGCAGATCCATGAGCGCACTCATACAGGGGAGAAGCCTTTTGCCTGCAACATCTGTGGCAGGGCTTTCACCACCAAGGGAAACCTAAAGGTAAGTCAACTTGGACTAACTGACACTTAAGTGTGGTTTAGTATATAATACTGCTATTTGGTGAATAATATCATGCATATTGATGGTATGGAATTTACTCTTTGTTTTTTAGGTGCATATCGGCACCCACATGTGGAACAACTCGTCACGGCGCGGTCAGCGCCTGTCACTGGATAATCCCATGGCGCTGATGGCAATGAGCTCAGAGGCTAATATGTTACCAGAAATTATGCAGGCCCCCAAAGAACTGGCTGCTCCAGCAATGAACTTTGACCCGTCTCTGTGGAACCAGTATGCTGCTGCCTTCAGTGGTGGCCTGACTATGAAGACCAATGAAATTTCTGTCATCCAGGGTGGTGGTATCCCACTCCCTGGGAGCCCTGCTGGTGGGCCTCTGATTGGATCCACTGGAGGTCTCATGAAGATGGATGGATCCCACTCTGGCTTGCCTGCCACCATGGCTGAAATTGAGAAAAACAGCTCTGACAGTGTGCCAAAATCCCAGTTCCCACATTTCATGGAGGAGGGTAAAATTGCAGTTAATTAGGCTTTTTATCCATCAAGCCAGTTTATCACCTGAATGTCTCCTTTCAAATGAGGTACAATCAATATTCAGAGAAAGTCTTGTAGAATTCTGCTTAGATTGGTTGAATCTTTCGAGTAACTTCATTGCAGCTCTCTACCCTCCTGATCTGAACCATTCTCAAGTGTTACTTTTAGTTGAACTTAATATAACTACTGTAGTTGTATTTTATTTTATATAAATATATATGCGGGTATTTTTTTTTTTTTTTTTTCCTGTGACTTTTTCTTTTGTTTTGCTGTCTATCCAGAAGTTTGAATGTATAACTTACTTGAAACTGCTTTAATTCAGACTGTCTCCTTGATACTTTAGAAGGATTTTGACTTCAGGGCATGATTTTTTACGAACACCATGTCTCAGTGTTCAGAAATAATGGTGTAGTTAACCGTATGTGTCTAAAATGACTACTTTCCCTCCTATTGTGTGCCATAGGTTTTGACATTGTACATTTTTGTAGTGGTTAATGTCATTAGCATGTTTAATTTTGAAGGGGCTTTTGATCAGATTGACAGATTATTTCAGTGTCTTGTCTATTAAATCAAGGTGCAACAGTTCAGTCATAATTTTCCGATAATGTAGATTATAAAATAGGCTTTCATCTTTGTTGCGTCAGTGCTAAGATACAGTAGTTAATGACTCAAACATTTTTGCCAAGTGCCTAACCTGAATTGTATGTGTTGCTGTTGTCTTTCACTGCACCATAAGGTTGTTATGAAGGCTCTGTTAGTCTGATAAATCATAGTTGTAGCATTGCATGTATTTCATATTTTCATCAGTTTACAAATATCAGCCTCCCCTCAACCACATGTTTCACTTGTAAATCTGCAGTCAAATTTAGTTGGCTGAGCTCTGAAAGCTATTATAGGCTTAATGTTCTCATGCCTGCACTTTATTTAAGGTTTCAGTTACATTTAGATCTTACAGTTGCATTTCAGGTCCACTGCTTTTTGTGATGTTGGTTAAACAAGGAAAGTGCAAATCAACTATTTTGTCAACTTTTCCTTTCTGTCTAATTTGTTTGAAACAACCACAAGTTATTGTTAGACTTTTTTTTTTTTTTTTCCCCCCTAGGTTATCTTTTCAACTTGTAGCATCATTAATTTATTTATAATACACAAAAGGCTTGAGTTTAGGGGGTAAGTTCTACCTCGTTTTAGATTTTAGTTGTCCTCACTCCCCCCTACTCTCAATGCAATGCTCTGTACATTTTCCGATACATTCTTGATTATGCGAGAAGATTTTTCATTCTCAACCTGCTGAGTTGAACAGTAATGAATGTATCACTGGACACTTTACACAACTCAGAATGGTCAGAGTTCTTTGAAGGCCCCTGCTGTACATTCCTTATCGATATGCATTTGCCAAGTTGTGCCTTTCTTTAGCAAACCATGTCAAAACTGCTTTCAAGTTGTCTACAATTCAAGTAATGTTGAGCCGATTTGGCTTGTTTACAATGTAACTGTTGTGTTTTTTTTTTTTTTTTTTTTCAAATGTTTCCTTCATCTAAATGTTTTCTGATTTTGCGAAATAAAATCAGGGTGACTTTTTCAACATTTTTCCCGTCTTACTTCACTACAGAAGACATTGTTACCAAACCTATTTGAACTGATACTCCCCAATGGCATTGGTTACAGTGTTGCAGTAGCCTACCACTACGCAGGTTTGAATGTACATGAAATCCCTAATTTACATCAATTCACCTTCAGATGACCCAAGTAATTTTTTTTTCTTCCCCTATTCTCATGACCCACTGGTAGTCATTAATCCCTTGCCTTTTTTGCATCCCCAACGAAAAACTATTTGCATTCACAACTGAAGCATGCTCTCCAATCGTGTGTCCATAATCCATTTTAGGTCAGCTATGGTGGCCTTTCTGTGGTACATTTTGAGGTTGTACTTTGTGGTGGTGCATCAGACCATTTTGATATGATTCTGCCATAAACATGCCCATAACACACGACAAAAATATAGAATGAAATAAAATAAAGCAAATTATAAATAACATGTAACACAAACAAAATATTGTGCATAAAACTGAAGCATGACACAGAATGAGTGTTCGCCACCCCAAATCCTGATAACAAAGATTGCTGTGCTTCCCCTAGTGACATGCAAATGTAACCATTGCAGGTATTGCTCATTATACAAATAGTACATTTTGAATAGAAAATGGTCAATAAGTATATTGACCAATTTCTCCTATTTACATTTCTTTTGGTAAAAAGTATTTCCACCTGTATTTTAAAACTACTTTCTCACATGATCTGGTCAGCTGGATTCAGATCCCATATAAGCACATCTTTTTGCGGAATTGTGATTATTCCTAGTATTATACAGTACCTATGGTAGTCTCTAGTACACCTGTAAATAGTCTGACCCCAAAGTCTTTGGGATTCATTTTATTTAATGGTGTTGCTAATATTTTGTCCACCTCACCTAAAGTATACAGAGAGCACCTTACAGTATAATACAATCCAGTATAACACCATAAACTATAGCCCTTCTGGCACATTATCACAACTGCTGTATTAAATTGCAGTGTATTTTATGGTCAGTCAGTAGCAGTAGTGTAAGAGATACTCAAATATGTGAGTAAAAGAAGAAATACCATAATGTTAAAAGTAAAAACTTCAAAATTCTTCTGGAGTAAAAGTATTATCAGCAAAATTACAAAGTATCAAAAGTAACATTTTTTACACGAAATGGCTCCTTTCAGAGCATTAAATATATTGCATTAGTGGATTATTATTATTACTGATGTGTTGAAATCTAAGAAACATTTTAATATAACTGGTTGAGGCAGAGCTGAACTGAACAATTTTACAAACTGTTGGAGTTTGGTGATGCAGTATATTTAATCTATAATAATACATCATTCTATAAATTGATGTGGTTTTTAATGTAAAATCAAAGTAACCAGTAACTACAGCTGTGAAATTAATGTGATGGAGTAAAAGTACAATCTATAAATTCCCTCTGAAATGTAGTCGAATGGAATTTTTATCTGAGTGTCAGATTTCTAAGTGACAACATTAAAACGTGTATTCACAGCATGTACACTACTTTCTGCTAACAATCCCACAATGCAATACGCCACACTATGGATGTGTAAATTACTGATGTGCGACTCTACAGTTGACAAAATTTGTTCGAAATCTTGATTTGCTGCTCACCATTGAGTAAACTATTTAGTGTCTATTATATAGGGAGCAGTGGATGACTGAAGTGATTTTGGACACAGTTTGGGCCAAGAAATAGTCCGGCACATACAGTCACCACATGGATGTATTAAGAGAGCTGGAGACGGTGCCACAACTCAGCCTTGCTGCCAATTTTGCCCTGTAGCCACTCCCAGTGAAAAAATCTCTTGTGGCTCAAAAACCATTTTCCCCATAGACCACCATTATAAAAGAGACGTCTGTAATACTGTTGACAGGTGTCAAACTATAGGCCTATATAGGCCTACAAAATACACCAGGGCTGCCAAGTTTTGACTACAGCTTGGAGTGAGATTTGTTTGCATATTTTTCTTCAAAACATAGGATAATAAAGATCTATGCTCCTCACAAAGTCACTCCCATCATCTGACCTCTTTAGTCTCTCAGGTCTATCAAAATATCTGAAGAAATTGCTCCACCAGAACACGCATCACAATGATTTGTCATTGCAGGCTTTCGGTTCAAACAGGTGATGATTGGTGCGTTCGAGGACTGCCTTAACCTGGTTATGCTCTGCGCCTCATCCCGTCTCAACGTGAAAAAACAAAACAAAACTGCTGTTCCTTCGCTTAAAAATCACAAATTTTACATCAGAGAAAGCAAATACGAAAAGTTAGCGTGAGAAAAGGCACGTGCAGATTGTGAGATCTGTGTCAAATCCTCTGATACATCAAGAATGGTGTGGAGGGGTCAAAAGGGGCCCCACAGAATATTTTTGCCCAGGGTCCCCTTAACAGGTTGATCCGGCCATGCCACCAATTATTATCCCCCTAGCAATATAAAATTAAATAGTTATAATAGAGTTGTTCAATCCTATGTCACACAAATACCACAGTAGCCTAATATAAAATTAAAATTAAACATTATGAACTGGGCTAGTGGCTCATATCTAGTGAGATAAGCGTGGTTGGTGTAGTGCTGTCTCTGTCCCAGCAGCGCTGTCCTGCCGGCTGTGTGAGTGACAGCCGGGAAGCCTCCGCCCAGACCCGCTACAGCCAGGCTGCCTGCCTACAGCTTCACCCGCTACCAGGCGCTGCAGGAATGGTCGACAATATCCCCCTACAACCCGTGAGACGGCCGAAAAGAAACGACAGTAAACACAGAAATGGGTAAGGGCCTTGTGTAGCACATGAAATGTTAATTCCAATAACATTTTTGTAACGTATTTCGCTCGTCGGCTCCTGCTGATGTCAGTGTAGCCGTTAAATTGTTGACAGAAGTGCGTCGACATTTGTCTCAATAACAGCGGTGGCAGGTTTGGAAAATATTAACTGTATTGTGGGAGAAAACAACGGGATTATGTAGCTTTAGCAGATATATACATGCTAATAAATACGACTCATTGTAGCTTTAAACAGCTAGCTAGTGCTCCAGGAGACATCCTTGTTCCGGGGTGCAGCTGAGGCAAGTGCATTTGACGCCCATGTCAATATTTGCTCGGCTGACTGGAGCTCCGTATGTAACAGAACAGAAACCAAATGTGGGCTAAATGTTGAGGGTATCGTGTCCTAAAATTCACCGCGGGATGTCTAACGAAATGGTGCTTTTGTAGTGTTATTTTGACCAGCACATAAAAAGAGCAGGCCTCATAAATGAGCAGACACATTGCTGAAATGCAGCCAATAGACTGATCAGGCAGCAGCCTCCCATGGTGATGTCATCTCCTGTAATAACCATGAGAGCTGGAACAATTAGTCAATTGATTTGTGATTGACAGAAATGAATCAGTTATTTGGATAATTGAAAAAGCGTTTGTCATTTTTTTCTCATCAAAAATGCCAAACATTCAGTTTCCAGTTTCTCAACCTTGAGTATTTTCTGCTTTTACATGTTTTAAAACATTTTAAACAGAATATCTTTGTCTTCATCTCTTGTTCAGACCAAACATGACATTTGAAGAAGGTGATGGGCGTTTTTCAGTATTTTACTTTAATTTCTTTTATAGAGCAAGCAAATCCAAATAATCAATAATGAAAATGATCATATGTTGCAACCCTTATAAACCCATTATACAAAGACTTAAGAGCTGAAAATTAGCTGTCAAAATGCAGAAATATTGACCCGTAACTACTCAATGTATTTTCTGCATTTTCTATAATTTATAGTCAAGCATGACGACTGTCGTTGGACCAGTTCACATGCTACTGATACTACAAAACCAACTAAAGATTGCAATTAAGTGTCCCATATATGAATAAGTAAACATATTTGGTCATATTTTAGCTGTAAAGCGTTAAGATGTACAGTACAGTAGAAACAATTAGTCGACTGAGAGAAGATTAATCTGCAACAATTTGTCATATTCAAGCAAAAATCACCAAAAATTAGCAGTTCTGGTGTCTGAAATGTCAAAATTAGCTTTTTTTCTTTGTTTTATATTAATGTGAAATGAATAGCTTTGGGGTTTGGACTGTTGGTCAGACAAAACAAGACATTTGAAGACGTCATCTTGGGAAAATTTAATAGGTATTTTTCGCTATTTTTACAAATATTTTACAAAAATAAACCAATGGTGAGCATGGTGACCCCTCACTATACTGGACTGATATTTTATACACCAACAATTTGTTGATTAGTCAAGAAGCTAATTGGTAGAATAATCGATAAGGAAAATAAAGACCTTTTTCACAGAAGACATTTTGATTTGTCATAGTAGGAAAAGCAGAGGTGTTACTAATAACATAAATACCAGGACCCTGAATCTAAAGCAGCTAAATATAATTCAGCCATCATCATTTACAGCTGTGTTTTTCTTACTGTGACATGACAAAATGTCTTCTGTGAAAAAGGCCTCTGGTCTAAAGGTCTAAAAAGAGCAACATGAGGATTAGTTGACTCAAGATTACCGAAACAAGTAGCAGCTTAACAACCACAGAGCTCACTCCAGCCTTTGTTATTCTCCAAAATGTACAAGAATTATATCTTTAAATACAGTATGTATCAAACTGATTTATGTGTTTCTTCTCACTCAGTAGCCTGATACAAATGTAGGTTTGGTTTCACAGGAACCTCACCTCTAGTGTATAAAGGGGCAGAAGAGCCTCGCAGGGTTATCATTACACAATAAGAACATAAAAAATAGCTGCAGCAGAGAAGTGGTCAGACTTGGCAAACAGCCTTTGAACGCTGAATATCGTCCATCTGGTCGTACACAGTTAGGGCGTTTACCAAAACTGTCATAAAAGTATTGGTTCCTTACTGCTACTGAATGGAATCCTTTTGTCTGCGACTGATCGAGGCTTTATATTTGTGTTTTATAACTTACAAAGTAGCTCAATTATTAATCAGGAGGTCACTGGAATTCTAGTTGATTGATATGCAGTGTTTTGTTTGGGTCGAGCTAAGGGAGTATCCACCCATTTCCAGATGAAGTTAATATTTATTTTGTCAGGCATAATCTCTCCAGACTCAATGGTTATGTAGCTTTAGCTAAGCCTTGTCTGTTCTTTGGGTTGCAATAAGCAACACATTAACAAAGAGATGTATTAAAATTCAAAATATCTCGACAGCTATATGCAAATAAAACACAGTCAAACTGCAGAATTAGTGTTTTAAAAATATTAAATATTTAATATTTTTAATGTAACTGTATGTTTCTCAGCATGTCTGCTATTAAACCGAATGGCGAGATTAGATGTGAAATTCTTTAACCTCCCCCTCCTCTTCCCCTCAGGTGCTGCCCGTGGTCGAGATGCTGTGGCATGGGTGACTTCCGTCCCCGCACCGTGTGGCTCGGCCACCCAGAAAAGAGGGAACAGAGGTACCCCAGGAATGTCATTAACAACCAGAAGTACAACTTCTTCACCTTCCTGCCTGCGGTTAGTGTCAGTCAAAGGTCGCCAATTCACCCTCCCAGCATTTAACCCCCAAACCACCACCCACCTCTCTGAGCCTGGCCCTGATTTACTGTCACCTCGTTGGACACGTTTTTTCATTCAGAGAATCATAGTCTCAGAAGTAATCTTGGCTTTTGTCTTGTACTCCTCACTGTTGGCTGCTTGTGTTGTGGGTGGTCAAGACAGCAAAGCTTAGAAGATTCTTGTATATTAGGGCTGCAATGAACGATTATTGTCCTTATTGATTAGTCTGACAGTTATTTTCCAGATTAATTGATTAATAATTCAAATATTCATTGTCAAGACAATACTGAAAAATGTGATTAGGACTTTGTTGAGCCTGAGGTGATACAAATTGCTCATTTTGTCTGAACAACAGTCCAAAACCCAAAGATATTCAGTTTACAATAATATAAAACAGAAAAACATTTTTACTGATATGACTACAGCCGGAGGGCATTTTCTGACAGATGAACAGTTTGCACAGCATACCGGCCTGATGTGCTGGTGAGTCTTCTTACTGAAATATTGACTGGCCTCAGTTCACATGTTGGCAGTATAAGGAGATCATTAATCATTCTTATGTCTTATGTTAATGTCTGCTGTTAAAATTAAGACTCTTAAATGGTGATCAGAGAAGCATAATAGACTGTTTGAGCCACACGTGGACAAACAGCTGCATGGTCTCTTAGAAGAGCATGAAAGTGACAGATGTGGACAATATGGACAGCAGGTACTAAGCTGTGTGTTTTCCCTGCTTGATTTACATATGCATTTGTTTTCTGGACGTTCGGTTGTCTTAAGATCTTGTGACTTTTTTTGTATATGAAGCCAGAAATTGAAAGTAGCTCACATTTGTTTGGAAAGCAAAAGAAAAGAGCAAACAGTTTTTGCATTGCAAATTTTGATGCTTTTTATTTTCTTTTGTTCATGTCAAGAAGTTCTTCTCACTAGAACATACTGTAGTCTTTATGTTTTGTGCATTGTTTCTTGTGCACTACTTGACTTGTGGCAACAGTTTTGGAAATGACATATAATAGCAATATGAACACACAAGGTCTCTTGGTAGTAATCTTGCACACTGGTGGTAATGAAATGGAGCAAAGTTGTAGCGTAAGTGTTAAATTTAAGAATGCTGGTGGAGGAAAAGCTACTCTATGTTTTCCAAATTGTTTTAAATACTGTACATCAGCTAGAGAAAAGATTTGTAGGCTAAAACTGGGCTGTATTTGTTACCCCTGTTAACATTTCTGGGGGTATAAGACCAGTTCTGACAATTTTGCAAATCATTGTGGGCAATACTGGACTTAAGTATGGTTTTTGCATCAATTTGAGGAGATTTCTTAATTTGTCAAGTTTTTAATTGACTGGGTTTTATCCATGAACTGTTTCTCATTTGATTTTCCAGAAAATGTACTATATTATTATATATTTTTATTGAGATATAAAAGCACATACAGTGATGGAGGATTTTATCCACCCTGGCCATTCCTACCTTTTAGATTACTATATGTTTGCTTGGTTACTGGCTCTGTCAACAGAATTGTATTCCCTAGAAGACAGTTTTGTGAAAGGAAAGGAACCTAAAGGAAAAGTTCTAATTTTTCCAAGTCTGTTTTAGAGCACTCACATGCTCATATATGAAAGTGTTATTGATCGATATAATTGTTCTTCCTGTCCATACTACCCTCAGAGATTTTCCACTCTAAAGTGATTTTTTTTTAAGTGATGGGAGATAAAATCCATAGTCCTATTTCTGTGCAAAAATGTATTCTGAAGTTCAGCCAAAGATAAGATGAGGATTCAGCAGCAGATTTAGAGTTAGACATATCAAAACGGGCTTCTTTTTAAGACCAGATTTCCTCTTTGTGCTTCCACAGACAGTGTTTCCTTGCTGAGCTGCGGTGAAGGGATAGTAACAAAAAGAGGAAGTTTTAAACCAAAAAGACCACTTGGCATGTTTAACTCAGACTGCTGAAACCTCATATAAGCTTTGGCAGAACTTCAGCATTTATTTCTGAACAGGAATACATGGAGTCCTTTATAATAACAAACTAAATATCTTCGGGTTGTGGACTGACATTTGAGGATGTCACCCTGAGCTTTGGGGGACAGTGATAGATATTTTTCACCATTTTCCGACATTTTATAGAGCGAGCAGCTAATCGATTAATCGAGAAAATACTCTGCAGATGAATCGATAATGAAAATAATTGTTAGTTGCAACCCTAAATTATAAAGATCAACAGTGCTTTCAATGTACATATGGACATGTGAGGATTGTTTTAAGACACACTTAAACTTTTCTTATATAAATATCTCAGTTTAGGTCTGCTGATTCTTAAATTACGTTTCAACTACAAGTCACCAAAACAGTGTTAATACAAGGCGCAATGGTGTCAAATACATTTTTAATCGAAATCAGACATGAATAGAAAAAACAGTCGTAGCTTTAAAAAATATTTTCAAGCAGTAAAACTCAGATACAGTCATGTGCTTGATAATTTGCCACACTGCAAATATTTCACTCCATACTTCTCTGTTCTGTGTTCGCAGGTGCTGTTCAATCAGTTCAAGTACTTCTTCAACTTGTACTTTTTGCTTTTGGCCTGCTCTCAGTTTGTCAAGGAGCTACGCCTCGGTGCCCTCTACACCTACTGGGTCCCTTTGGTATGTGGCATTTCACACAACTTCCCCATAACTGTTAATTATTACACTCAATCAATTTCATTTTCCATACTTAATGTGTGTTAGGGGCATCTTTTTTTTTGATGAAACTGTTCTGTTATTTCCCACAACCACAGTTACCAATTTTGAAATTTCTCTCCCCAGGGTCTTGTTTTGATTATTACCATCATGAGAGAGGCAGTTGAAGAAATAAGATGTTACCTTCGAGACAAAGAAGTGAACTCGCAGATTTACAGCAAGCTATCAACAAGAGGTGAGGATTAGAAGCTCGGACAACATTAGTTATGTTTTGTCTGTGTTGATACCTGAACCATGTTGCTTATTTCTCAGCAACAGCATCTATTAACTGTAGGAGGTTGGTCCTATTAAAACTTATTGGGGCTTGGGGAAATGGTGGGTAATTCAAAGCAGAGATGTAAAAGTGTACATAAGAGGCCTTGGTATAAAGTGCTACCAGCAATAAAAAGCAGGAGACCACTTGTGGTTTCCATCACTTTGCCTCTTTGATGTGGCAGCTTGTTTTACCCATAAACACAATGACTGGTTGCCTCCATGATAGCGGCCCCCATGCATATCTTGTGGTTTATACAAACTTTATGGTGCCAGAACTTGTTGTGTTCTACCATAGAAAGAAACTGGTTGAAGTCATTTTGCCTAACTTATGTTAAATGACATGTTTAGCAACAAATGTGCATGAGATATTGGCTTTTACCATTTTATAATAATCAAATCCTTTCAGTTCTTCATCTTTTATTTCAGATAAAATAAGCTTATCTGAGGCTGCTGTGTCAGTTTTTCTTTGGTGATCTGTCTTTTGTAAAGTGTAAAATTTTTGAGGACAAATGTGAAGTCCCATGAACCTACTGCATAGCAATATTAATGTGCTTTAATGTCTCACATATGCATAGCCCAGAGGTCATGGCAGAGGTCAAGGGTCAGTGATCTCTCCCAAACAAATTTGCCCGTTCATTCCAAATGGAATGAGAGAAAAGGCTCAACTCCCCCGACATTCTTTCAAATCTGGATAGAAAATTACTCTCCCAAACTCACGGGAGTGACCGATGAAGCATGCAGGACAACAGTTCGCCCATAGAAGACATTAGTATTCGATTTTTGAGGACATATTTGATTTAAAAAAGCATATTAAACTATCTTTCCTACCTATCTATCTTTGAAAATTTAAACTATCTTTAAAATTTTAAATGTTTAAATGGACGGTCCAGATTTATTGTAAAATTTAACTGAATGACTGACAAATTATTTTTTTGTTCTGTATTTCAGGCACAGTGAAGGTTAAAAGCAGCAGTATTCAAGTTGGAGACCTCATTATCGTGGAAAAGGTTTGTTAAAAGATTGTCTCATCCACATCTGTGAATAGCTTTTTAGGACAAGTTACCATTTATATGACAGCGGATAATGAGGGGGTTGTTAATCTTCTGTGCCTGACTAGTGACTGAGGTGAAAGGAGTTAGTAAAGATTTTGTAATCTTGTGATCAATGCTGAGCTTCAGCCTGTCAAACTCAATGCATACACAACAGACGTGGACCTAAAATGCCTTTAATTAGATCTAAAACACAAATTCAATCAAGTACTATTTATTGATATCATTTTTTTTTTCCATTTCCAAACCACATTTGTAGTTTGCAGTTGTTTAAAATATCTAAGTTTTCAGGGGAATATGTGGTGTTGCTTTTCTCATAGACATGGAGTGGTTCCTCAGAGGTCTTTGCTCATGAAATATGAGAAGTGAGTCCTGTCTTCAGTTTCCAACTGAGGGCTTCTTTCTGAATCACTCATTTCAAGGCAGCTGAAGGAAAGGTCACACATGTTGTCCTACACATTTCACTAATATGACTGAGTGATTCAGAGTTATGTGGGTTACAATTCAGAAATGTGAACTCTTCAGTAGAGGTGAAACCAGAAGCTGACAAAAGAAAAGCATTGGAATTTTAAACCTGCATTTGAAGAGCTATAATACACTCTTTATTCAACTGCTGACCTCTTAACAATAATCCATGCACAGTTTTTTTTGGTAAGCTTTCCACATGAAGTGAATAGAGATTTTGTCTTCCAGTAACTTTTGAGTAGTGCAGTGGAGGGACCAGGTCAATCAGAGTGTCAAACCTGGTCAGGGTCCCGCTCAGGCCACGGCAGGATGATTTGCTGGAGGGCTTATTTTTTGACTCTTGGTAATGTGACACATGAAAAGCTAAAAGTCTTCTTCAGTTAAAGTAAGAGCAGAGGAGGGAGGAGGAAAAGTGCAGGATCAGGAAGTGATGTTGAAGTCATGTTTTTCTTTCTGCCTCTCTTTGTAGAACCAGCGTGTTCCTGCTGACATGATCTTTTTAAGGACCTCTGAAAGAAATGGTAAACATCTGCTGGTCATTCATCCAGATCTCCACAACAGGCTGGCTGCCTGGCTGGCTGGGGAAATGACTTGTTTAAAAAGGCGCTGAGGTGCAGGGATTAGCCCTGAGCCAGGACAGGAAGTCCTATAATGTCTAAATTGTAATTGGGTCCAGTACTATAGTATCACTCAAAGTGGGATGTTGTGGGGAGTTGCTACTCATGTAATCGTGAGAAGGGCAGTGCAGACAAAACATTGTTCTCTCTTCATCTCTGTCTATGACATACCCTCACACTCATTTTGTCTTTCAAATGAGAAGATAATGAAAAGTAAAATCGAGGGACACACAAAAACCAAATGCAAAGAGAAAACTGGACACATGAAAGAAGGATGCCTCATCTGAATAATCAAATATGGATTAGGAAAAGATTTGTCAGTAATAACACAATTGCATTGCATTGTTTATTTGCACATATACAAAATATATCTGGACCAAGTCCATTCAAAATAACAACCTCTAAAGCACTGCACATCACAATCTCATCATGGGGAGAAGTTGTTTTATTATCAACTTCTCGAAAGGCAAATGTGAGTCTGTAAGGAACGCTGGATGCATGTTGTTGCGTCTTCCTGTTGGGGGAAGAAAAACAACAGCTTTGTTTTACTGGAAATAGTGCTTGGTTATCTCTCTTCCATGTGGAGGCCATTAGGTCTATTATGAAGAGCCTAGGCCAGGATTGGGAGTTTTTGGGCAGGATGACGCATGCAGGCCGGTGGGGGTGGGAGGGTGTGGGGGGGGGCTTTGGTGGATGCCTCCTCTTTTATCCCAGCTTGATCCCAAATCAGACCCATTCACAAATGTTGCTTCTATTCATTTCTGACTCAGTGCTAAAATAGTTTGATAGTCCCTTTTTATGTATTTCTTCGAACAGTGAACTTGAAAATGGATGTTTTGAACAAACAACAAAATCAAACACTGTTGAAATGTAAATATTGTGGTTTGTACAATGCCATCATCAAGAATAGCGCTTATGATGTCCCTTCTTAAACTAAAAGCCTATCTATTGTTGCCCCCTAGGGGTGAATGTGTTTCCATCTGGGATCAGTGGCAGCTCTTGTCCTCTCCTTCCCCAGGCTCCTGTTTCCTTCGGACTGACCAGCTGGATGGAGAGACTGACTGGAAACTACGCCTCCCAGTGGCCTGCACACAGAGGCTGCCAACTGCTGGCGTGAGTCATAAAATACAGATGGAGAGGTAGTAAGGATGCAGGAGAACGTTGTACGTTGCAAGACAACGTTTGTGCTATTGTTGTTTCTCATAGTTTGTGCAATAAGAACTGATGAATGCAGGAGTAATTGCACATGCCAACTGTGGTCTAAGAAGTTTGTCATTAGGACGCAGGGTGGCCTGGTCATCAGATCCTGGTCATGCAGGCTATCAGACAACTGCAGAGACTAAGAAGTCAGACGTTCAAATATTGATGCTAATATTTTTAGATTTCATTTGTCATTTTCAATTGTCAGGCGATAAATTACATTTTCAGTATGATGCAAATACGTGTTATTTTATTCAATTATTTATTTTCAAACTAAATGTTATATTTAGCAACTCTCCATTAATGGCAATAATGAACATTTGTGGTTTCCATGGTCCCCTATATAACTGGGTTTTGGACTGTTAGATGGACAAAACAAGACACTTTGAAGATGTTTATTTGGGCTCTAGGAAATTTTTCATTATTTCAAACAATTTATAGACCAAATGATTAATAGAGATAATAATCAACAGATTTATCAATACTGAAAATAGTCATTAGTTGTAACCGAGTCTACCCCAACCTTCAACTGCCACTTTTTTCATCTTTGCAGATCTTGTCATCTACTGATCTCTGAGCTGTTTTTTGAGATTCAACAATATGTCTCTCTAGATCCACAAAAATAAAAATGACATATTTGTTAACAACAAGTCTAGGAATGTTTATTTTTTGAAATATAGCAGTTTGGCTACTAACTATACCCTCGAGCAAAGGATCTCATTGTAAAATGTCAAACCATAGAGCAAACAATGCTACTACACGAACTGTACAGCTAAATGATAACAAAAATTAATCAGACGTCCATATAACTGATTTATTATCCAACATAGTTGCATAATGTTTGATGTCTAGTGAGCAAGTTAAGAAAAGTGTTGCTTGCTCCTGTCTTCTTCTCAATCATGTATCATTAGTCAGGTCACTTTTTCCTGTCAGTGATCCTAAACCATGTTGTCTGTCTTACAGGACCTTCTCCAAATCAGATCATATGTGTATGCAGAAGAACCAAACATTGATATCCATAACTTTATTGGAACTTTCACCAGGGTGAGTGCTCGCATTAATATTCAGATGAAATTTAGTGTAATGGGAACTCTGTTAAACGGTTTCTGTCGTTCCTCATCATAATGTATATTTGCGCACTGTCAACTGTTACAGGAAGATGGAGACCCTCCGGTCAGCGAAAGTCTCAGCATTGAAAACACCCTGTGGGCCAGCACCGTTGTTGCTTCTGGTAAATATCTGACTGGTAGTGCAGCTCTGTCGATGAAGCAGCTAATGACCAGGAAATAACCAGGACCAGCCTTTGCTTTTAGCTTAAAGAGCTGCGCTGAAGCATTGCTTCCTTCACAACTGTTGATCTGATGACTTGTCTAACCAAACACACAGAGAAAAATAATGAGGCAATTAGACATTTTGCTCATGATGGCTCTGGGGCAGCTAACCATAATGGTAAAAAAGTGTGCTTCCTCCACAGGAGAGTGAATCCACTTAAACCCATGCTAACATATGTTATCCATTAAGCAATTGGAAATCTGCATCTTATATTCCAAATGACATTCTTCATTTTAACAAGTCTATTCACGTCAAGATTATAAGTCTGGGAAACATCTTCTTGACATACTGTGTTTTATGTTGTTTCTTTATTATATTGGCTTCAGGCAGGTTTTTAGGTCTTTTTCTCTCCCTCACTCCAGGCACAGTGGTGGGGGTTGTGATTTACACCGGCAAGGAGCTGCGCAGTGTCATGAACACCTCCAACCCAAGGCACAAGGTACAGTTTGGCACAAAATTTACCCTTGATGGTTGATAATTTATTTGACATTGATTTAATTCATTGATTTTCTTAGACCTACATATTGTACATCCACTGACCATTTGTATTAACATTCATTTGACTAATAATATTTACATCTGTCGCTCATGCAGGTGGGTTTGTTTGACTTGGAAGTGAACTGTTTGACTAAGATCCTGTTTGGGGCCCTGGTCGTGGTGTCTCTGGTCATGGTGGCCCTGCAGCACTTCGCTGGCCGTTGGTACCTCCAGATCCTGCGCTTCCTGCTACTCCTCTCTCACATCGTGCCCATTAGGTGCGACTTGAGATTCTCTGCTTCAAAATCGTCCACACTGTTGCATTACATTCACATGTAAGGAGTAAGGGAGCACAATTCTATTCTACTTCTATTTTTTTCCAGTTTGCGTGTCAATCTGGATATGGGAAAGATGGTTTTCAGTTGGATGATAAAGAAAGACTCCAAGATACCTGGCACGGTGGTGAGGGCAAGCACCATACCCGAACAGCTTGGACGAATCTCCTACCTGCTGACTGACAAAACAGGTTAGACTGCAAAAACGTTAAAATAGCCTTGTTTGTGTGGCCAAAAGAATCACCGAAGCCACTGTATGGAGTACTAAAATGAGAGGTTATGTGCAGAGGATTTGCCAAGGAAGTATCCAGCAGGACAGAGTTAAGTCGTTTCCCTCCCCGGGGGGGTTTTGTTCTGTGGTGGGGTTGCTGCAGCTTTCCATGTATTGGACCCTTAAATCATAAAACAGCCCAAAGTCTCTCATCCATGCACACCTTTAGAGCACAACACCTCCACCACTGCACTTCCTCAGGCGTGAGGTGTTACCCATCAGATTTACAGCCCTCATGCCCAATAAAATGATCAGCCATTTCCCCATCCAGAGCATGATAAGGCCGGTGGGGTCAGCAGGTCGGGCTAATGTACGTGCGAGGCCCCTTAGGTCTTTTTAATATACAGGCGGAAAATGCTTTTAAAGTGAGTGTGAGGATACAGAGGTTGTGTGGAGTGTTGAAGGGAAGGCCTCCGACTTTCTTACCATTTTTTTGTCCAATCACCATATGTGACATGCTAACTTTAAGTAAGTGATTAATCTTCATAAATCCCAACAGTGAAAGGTGCAGACTTAAAATCCTTCTACAGCTACTGACACAGGAGATTGTTTCATCTCTAATGTGATGTTTACCAGGAACTCTTACCCAAAATGAGATGGTGTTCCGGCGACTCCATCTTGGAACTGTGGCATACGGGATGGACTCTATGGATGAAGTGCAGAGCCATGTGTTCAGCGCCTACACACAGGTAAAACAAACAAAAAAAAAAGCATATAGGTCAATGCTTTGTGTCTGTCAAGAAGAAGAAATGACTGAAAATGAAATGAGTCACTCACAGTTTACAAAACAAACAGAAAAGGAAAAGATTGAAATTCCACAAGCTTTGGAACGGGTAAAATAAACAGACGTGAACATTGTTTTAAGAAACATATTAGTTTGTGATTATTGTTTGGTTGAATGCTTCCTGACCTCAGATGACACTCTTTGTCCCCCTTGACACCAGAGGTTAGTGAAGCAGGAAACAGGATTAGCCCACAAGCGAAGCACTGACCGGACTTCTTTAATGACGCTACCATTAACCCCTGGAACGCACAACCTTCTAAAAATAGCAAGGCCACAACGCAAAAGCAAATTGTTCATATTTTCTTTACACATCTGGTTATCCTTACAGGCCACTATCACAAGCTGGGGTTAGTGAAGCATCTAGTTTCTCAGACTGAAGCCTTCACAGCTCCAGTTACTAATCTGTGTTTTCTACAGTACAGATTATTAGTTCTGTTGGCTACTATAGCTGCTCTCTCTCAGAAAAACCTTGACCACTACAAAAGGCTTCCATTAGAAAAGATGCTTATAACCCTTTTCAGTTTTCTGTTGACCCTTCCTCTGAGTGCACTGCCTTCTGCATTTGTCTTCAGCCCACCCACGACCTTCCAGCCTCCAGGGCTCCAGCAGCCACAAAGGTCCGCAAGACCATCAGCAGTAGAGTCCATGAGGCTGTGAAGGCCATCGCCCTGGTGCACAACGTGACCCCCGTGTACGAGTCCAACGGTGTGACAGACCAGGCCGAGGCTGAGCAGCATTATGAAGATACCTGCAGAGTGTACCAGGCTTCCAGCCCAGACGAGGTATGACAGAGAGCCACACAGACCGATGTGTACATGTTACTCCGGTCCTTCAGTTCATCAACTGAAGGATTACATGCTCCTTCATAGATTGAGAAAAATCTTTC
Organism: Scomberomorus guttatus; assembly: GCA_038419695.1. Lineage (NCBI taxonomy): Eukaryota > Metazoa > Chordata > Actinopteri > Scombriformes > Scombridae > Scomberomorus > Scomberomorus guttatus. Next base: position 29,650,951 of record CM076449.1, read on the forward strand.
AAAGTCCGCAGGGCATGTACTAGTATGAAAAAGTAATAATATCAATTATTTTGGCTTCATTTCGAACAAGATACTGTTCATTTTTGAATCCTAATATTTCAGAAATATATTAAGTGCTTTACACAACAAAAAAGAAAAAAAAATCTGACAATTTAAACAGTTTAAAATACACATTTAACAGTTAAAATATTAAAATAAATTAAAAAAGATAACTATAAGTTATAGAAAGAGAAAAATAAAATAAGTTTACTAGAAACTTGCTCTACTATAACTATACAATACTCTTATATACACCATTCATTCATTTATTCATTAGAAACATTTTTACCCAACAATAATTATTCTACTACTCCTCTGTTTTTTGCATCTGTGTGGAAATGTAGACTTGCACGTTTCCCACATTTATTATACAAGCAGCTACAGTATATCCATCAGACAGTATACATAAATACATAACATCACACAAAGGCAAATACTTACATGCAGATATAGCTCAACTTGACCTGTTAGGAAAACTACACTTAAGCTACTTGATTATAATTTTCTCAAGGCCAAACACGGGAGACTTGACAGGAGAACAGAGTGATTAAGAGGTCTTTGTTTTATCAGTAAGGGCCATTGTCTTGAGTGTCTTCACTGCTTTCTTCCGTGTACATTTACAAGCCAAATGGTATTCCACATTTATGTCCTTGATCAGTATAAATTCTTTGAACGTCAGGAAGAGGGCTGCGGAATTTCGACTTGATCCATTTCCTGCGGTGTAAATACGGATTTCCTTAATGTGCTCCCCAGCCCATTGCACTTATCCCCTTTTGAATTTCCTCTTTGATAGCATATTTTTTATAGAGCCCAGTACATCTGTTGTGATTAAAGAACTGACCTACTATTGTTGTTAGGAAATGAAGCCGTTTTATTTTTGTTGCACTGGATAGAAATTTAAACCCTTTTATTTGAGTTGCTGAGCCCTGAAAGGTGCTTTTTATCAGTTTGCTGAAATCTAGAGCAAGATTCAGTTTGCTTTCCCTTACAGCTTTCAGGAAGTCTTAATATAGAGCTGGTTTTGGCTGTGGACACAATGCCAGTGACTGTTAAATGTATGGTTTTTACTACTGCGGTCAAAACAGACATATTACTACTTGCTTGACACTTTTTTTCTTTTTTTTTTAAGATTATTTTTTTTATTTGGATAGTGGGCAGTAAAGAGACAGACAGGAAACAATGGGGGAGAGAGATGGGTATGACATGCAACAAAGGTCCCCGGCTGGAATCGAACCAGAGACGTTGCGGCTTTTGTCGCATGCGCAGTAACCATTCAGTGACCGGGGCGCTCCCGCTTGTCACTTTTTAAAGACATCCAAGATATGTAAACAAAAATAGTATTTTTCTTATCATATATTAATGTTAGAATCATTTTATTTATATGTAATAATAATCAAAAGGATGAGGTATATTATGTGTGATTCACCAAAGACTGTTGCAATCTGAATCACTTTGTCAGCTCACAAAAAACCTTCTCATAAAAGCCATGTGGTGGTTCTGAGTCAAGCCAACAGGATACAGCAGTATTCGGTCCAGTAGAAATCTGCAGCCAAGCCAGATGCTGCTATTACAAGCTGGTGCTGTTGTGGTGGACACCGGATCCAAGAATGCCTCCACAGTGAATATTTCTAGACTGTGACTAAGCACAGTTTTCATAAGTCCCAACCTGGATGACAAACATGACGGTCAGAGTCAGAGCTCAGTCAGAGCTTTTCTGACGTTAACGTGCCCCTGGCCAGGCATTGTCAGACTATGTGGTCATTTATTTCCAAAATAAGGAATTTTGAACAACAAAATCTGTGGTTTTAAAATGAGAGTAGTAACGTGGCGATATTTGTTGTTTTCTGTCATCTGTGTCCATTTGGCCGCTCTGCTATTAGTCCTGTCAGAAGATGGATGATGAATTGGCTATGTGATCTGGCTTCTGGTCTGGAAGTTATTGGGCAATGTCATCCCCCCCCCCCCCCCCCCCCCACACACACACACACACACACACACACACCTTAACATTATATTAATGGATGTCATCTGTTGTGTCCTTCAGAGAGGATCAAGCAAAAACAATATTTTTAGTTCAGAAATGGACATCTCTGTAGTTTATCAATCAATAGTCTTGAGTGCTGAAAATGCTTGAGCTATTGATTAAGGCTGAATGGTTACCGTGTTCTCTGACAACCTATTCAGTCCAAAGTGTCCTTGACCGTTTTTTTATAATTCAAGTAATGGAACATCATATTGACATAATGGCTTTACCATCAGGATTATAAAACCCCTGAGCAGTGGTCAGTTTTCTCTCTTGCTGTGTGTACCTGAAAGAGGATGATGTAATGTAAAATGTTAGTTATTAGATAAATATTGCAACTTGTCCATCTTTTATCCCTTTATATTCAGTTATATGTTTTAATAACCGTCAGCTAAAACCTTTACAATTTGGTGTTGATAGGTGTCGCTGGTGCAGTGGACTGAGAGTGTGGGTCTGACTCTGGTGGGAAGAGACCAGTCCTCCATGCAGCTGCGGACCCCTAGTGGCCAAATACTGAACTTCACCATCCTGCAGATATTCCCTTTCACCTATGAGAGCAAGAGGATGGGCATCATAGTGCGAGTGAGTGCCAAGATGATTCTGTCACTTATGATTAATTGTATAACTTTGACCCTGTGTCAGTTCACTAACAGTAGCTGGTTTGCATTTTGTTTTGTTGTGTGAGCTTTCTCTTGTAAAGCTGAAATACTTCCATTAAAGCAGAACTTAAATCCATTTATGTAGCTTGTCTATCTGTCACATACTCACACTCTCTCCTGTCAGGCTCTTGGAGGAGGTAAAAATTATTTTCTTTCGTCAGTGAGCATTTAGTCTGTTCAGCTATCTGTCACAGCTGTAATTCTTGGCTGCTTGACAGGTGATTTGGACCCCGGTCCGTTTCTGCACTAAAGGTGTGTGCAGTTAAACAAGCCGTCAGAAACTCTTGCGTGTTAAACTGGGCTAACAAAACACTTTTGGAGACTCACTATAAACAGACTTGAAGACACTCACTCGCCTAGCAACATGAAGGCTACAAACAACCCATAATGCAACACTATGCGGGGGCCGGTGTTACAGCAGTACGCTCTTCATTCATAAAGGGTCTCTGATCTTGTGAATGCGTAATTGTCTCGGCCTCAAATATAAGACAACCCCCACTTTTTCAAACGTAATTTCTAAAATAAATATTGTTTTATAATTGCGCCAATACGGCCAATACTTTTCAATGTAGGTCAGTGGTTGTTGCTAGGAGGCTCATTGGGGCTTGACACTGGCTTAGACAAGAAAAACAAAAGAAAAATAAAATAAAGTATATTGTCTGAGAAAAGCCTCAACTTATAATGAACTCTGACTAAGTCTGATGACTAACATTATTTTTGTTGGCTGGATTAGAACTCAGGAAGCCTGGGATTTAGAAACTTGACTTCCTCGTGATAATATTTTCAAACACTTTTTGAACCCCCCAGTGAATACCAAAATAAGTTATGCCTTTCTAGGCAACACAGAATCATAAAATAATGCACGTGCACCGTGGCTCACGTGGGCATGGACTGGAAATCCCTTCTGAGTGAAGCACGCCCGGACAATGTACAATGTATCAGGTTTGTATGACCGGTTAATGTCTCAAACTGATTCAACTCTGGATAATTGTTTTCTAGGATGAGTCAACAGGAGAGATCACTTTCTACATGAAGGGTGCTGATGTGGTGATGGCAGGCATCGTCCAGTATAACGATTGGCTGGAAGAGGAGGTAGATTTTCCTTTTTTTTCACAAGACATGATGCAGATGTAACAATGGGGATTTTATTCGTGTTAGAAACAACTCGCAGACTAATAGGCGGTGTAACCAGCTGAATCCAGATGTTGCTGTCTCTGTTTTCCAGTGCGGAAACATGGCGAGGGAAGGTCTGAGGGTCCTCGTGGTCTCCAAGAAGTCCCTGACAGAGGAGCAGTATCAAGATTTTGAGGCAAGTGCCTTCTTGTGAGATCAAGCCACAGTGATCTGAGGTAGGGCTGAGGGACTGGGTCTCAGATAGTCTTGGTGAAGTGTACTGAGCTTACACGTAGAGTTTGTTTAGTAAAACCACTGTAGCTTGTAAACCAAGATAGTATCTGAAAATACAAATGCAGATATATCATGCAGACATATTCAGTATTTCTAAATGTCAAAGTGTGTTGTTGGGTAATTAGACTAACCTCTGACCCCCCCCTCCAGTCCATACACTCCACCCTCCCACGCACACACCCAGGCCCCACTCATTGTTTGAGCAGGGCAGGGCTGTCTCCCCTGCAGTCTTCAGCCCCAGGCCCATTACTGAAGTGTATAATTGTGTGAGCTGAGCTGGTGGGCAGCAGTGAGTCACCAACTGAGTCACACACAGAGTTTGTGTTCCTGTATGAGTCATACACAGATTGTTTTTGCTTTATCTCACTCGCAAATTGCCCTGGAGCTGGACGGCTGAAGATAGGCGTTAACCAATTGATCATGTCTGTTTTGTATTTCTAGCTTTCTACAACATATTAGCTTTCAGGGCTGCTTGCAAGCAAATACCTACAGGTTTATATTAAAACTGAAACTTTGATATATCATATGGAAGTTTCAGTGTGTGTTAAATGGCATGTTTTCATACTGCACACAGTTTAATCTCTGCAAAATTTTACTAATGTATGCACACTGTGAGGCGTCCATGTGGGTGTGTTTTATGCTTTTCTCCTTGTTTTTTGTCATGCCTGCCACAGCTGGTGGCCATATTGGTATTTTCTGCTATCCCTGGCTGTTTCCCTTCTTTGGTATTGCAATGAATCTCCCTTATTTATACTAAATTCATCTCCTCCCATCCCAACTATTCCCATCCCTCCAACTGCTCCCCAGGCACGGTACGTCCAGGCCAAGCTCAGCGTCCATGACCGCTCTCTGAAGGTGGCCACAGTGATTGAGAGTCTGGAGATGGAGATGGAGCTCCTGTGTCTGACCGGAGTGGAGGACCAGCTCCAGACCGATGTCAGGCCCACCCTGGAGATCCTCCGCAATGCAGGCATCAAGGTCTGGTGGGGGAAGACGGCCTCATAGCTCACAGTAGCAACTAAGAAAACAAAACATATAAACAAGTCAGGGACATATGTTTTTCATATCTACCTACATGAACAAGCCTCATTAAAGTGCCTCCTTTAAGTATAAAACCCCAAACTATTGTGAATTTAAATGAATTAGAATGAACATTGTGGAGTGGTTGCTGGTTGGCACACTGCAGAAATGTTGGAGCTCATTTTTATGGAAACGAGCACCAGAAAGCGGATTAGTCACTGTGGTAAAAGTTTGGCTGATTGTGCCCATCTCTCTTCATCTAAAGGGTCAGTTCACCAAAATTACGAAAAAAATGCATTTTCTCACTTAGGTCCGGTGGTATCTCGGCATGCAGATAGGTTTAGTTTGCTCAAGTTTTGAGATATGACTCTCTGAGATTTCTGCCTCCACACTACAATGGAGATGAATAGAATTTAATTTTTGCTTCTCACAACATTAAAAAAAATGAAATTAAAGAAATGGATGCCAACAATTTTCATAGGGACTATTTTTTTCAATAGAAAGCAGTTCCAGTGAAAACTTTAACAGTGTGTGGACTATCCAGAGCAACAGGAATAACACATACAGTAACTATTGAAGTGTTTAAATGTCTTTTTTTGTGATTAGCAGAAATTAAATTTCATTCATTTCCATTGAATTTGCAAGGCGGCAGAAATCTCTCTGATGGATATCTCAAAATCTGGACAAATAAAAGCAAAACTATCTACATCACTAGACATAAGTGACAAAATATGTTTGTTTTTTTTATTTGGGTGCATCAACCATTTAAATTTTCGGCTATAACCTTCTATAAGAAACATCCAAAATGACTTCATTAAGAATCATTCTGAGACAGAAATAGGATACTGTGATGCCAATCTATGTGATGACTTGTGTTTGTCTTCTGTTTGAAGCACAAGTACTACAATAAAGCAAACTATGTTTGATCCCAAGATAAGTCCACAAGCTTCGGCTCCCAGACAGAACGGTTACAGGTTGCTTGATCAAGTCAGTGATTAGAGTCTTTGATCTCTGGAATTTAGCTCTTGTTTACTGATTTAACTGGCAGATTATGAAATTGAGATTTAGTTTGATTTATTTATTATTTAAGTTTGAGTGGATTTCTCCTCATGCATCAGTGCATCCTATAAATCAAAAAATTCTGTTTGCTACATGTTATTTTTTGGTTTCTGTGTAGGTTTGGATGCTGACAGGAGACAAGCTTGAAACAGCCACATGCACGGCCAAGAACGCCCATCTGATCACCCGCAACCAGGACATCCATATCTTCAGACCAGTAAGTGCCGGACAAGGACCCCTCTTCCTTTAATGTGCATATGAAGTGGGTAATAGTTGATTTTAGCACTGCAAGGTTCATCCCAGTTCAACACAGCACTGACAGTTTCCTGACTCAGTCGACCCTCCGGTATCCATCCTCTGTGCGACCAAGGCCCATTAGCTAGTGGTCATACAGCCCCACACAACTACGCATGATGGCTAAGCCAGCATCCACAGCTGAATAAATCACTTCCCACCAACGAAAGCATCCAAGCCACTGTCAAAGAGAACAAACAGGCCTTCGCTCAAACAGAAAGGAGAAACCAGCTGAACCACTCCCAGAGGGAACATGCAGAGGGCTCACTTCCTAATTTGTTTTGCAGCTTTCAGGCTCTCTCGCCACTTTGATAGTCCCCTTCTGCCTTTCCCTCTGGAGCCGTGCCAGAGCAGAAGGAGCGCCTGCCATATAGGAAGGTTACAACTTGCGTACAACTGCGGTTACTGGAAGAGAATAACAATGGTTGGCACGGCTTTAAAACCTCTGTCCCAGTGGACGGGGGAGTGCTGACTGGGCCTGCAACACATACATCTGGATTAGTTTCCTGGTCGCCACCAAAGACATGATCTGGATTGACGTATGAATAGTCAGCGGTTGAAGGATATTCATACCAGAGCATAACTCTTGCTGACAGATTAACACCATGCCTTGTCAGTGCTGCATTTTTGGAGAATTTTTAAATCTATATTTTAAACTGACACAATTATAAGTTACTTCAGTTGACTTTATTAAAGTGTTTCACATTCCATTTGATGTTTGCAACAGAATTACTTGACATAAATATTCAGTAGTTCCAAGCAAATTGTAATTAAAATTGAATTTTTTTTGTTTTTACACATGAGAATATTTTTTCTGATGTAATGCAAAACAGTGGACCACAGTTTATTTGTGATTTTGCTCCTATTTTCACACATCGTTATGGTTGCACTGTTAACTTCCTCCACTTAGATATTTTTTGCTTTGTTGATTTGTTGGGTGAGCTAAAAGTTCAACTAATGCATTATAACAACACAATAAACTGTCTAGAACGATATAATTAAAATATGCACAAGCCTAAAAAGAATGATGGTATATGACTGTCTACATTTATGTTATATCTTACAGTTACAGTTAAAGTTATAGGCTCATGTTAACTTATATGATACATAAGGATGATCCCAATAAGTTCAACGCAGGTATCAGTGTTGGGAGAGAAAAAGTCAGATTGGTGCATCCTTTATCAATATGTGAAAATATTCAGTATATTATTGTGATGTTTATTTCAGCCATTTTGCAGAGCCCTACCAGTTGGCAGATATATTCAGTTGCCTTAACGTTTCTCATCGCTGCAACTTCAGTGAAACAAGCTTCTGGTCTGATAACAATCAGGATGCAAAGGCTGGCAGATTGTGATCGTTGATAATTTTTCTTGTGAGTGTGTTGTTTGTGCGCATTTCTAAATGTGGTTGCCATTGCCTTAGGTGACAACACGAGGGGAAGCCCACCTGGAGCTCAACGCCTTCAGGAGAAAACACGACTGTGCGCTGGTGATATCTGGGGACTCGCTTGAGGTAAACTCTTGAGTGTGTGTGACTTATCTCTCCTTATGAAACCTTAATAAATGTTTCTGTATGATGCATGATAATATCACTGCCACTGAAGCATCTCTGGAAGTGGTATCTGTGGTTAGAGTCACTTTCTAAACCGCTGTAGGAGTTAAACTGTAAGTAAAGTGAAGATGTTAAAGATCCACAGCTGAGAGCAGTTATATGCAGGTGGCCTAAGTTGCTCACTCATCCGTTCTGGTGGGGGTTTTTTTGCAGGTTTGTCTGAAGTACTACGAGTATGAATTCATGGAGCTTGCATGTCAGTGTCCCGCTGTGGTTTGCTGCCGATGTGCCCCGACTCAGAAGGCTCAGATAGTCCGGCTGCTGCAAGAGCGCACAGGCAAACTCACCTGCGCTGTAGGTGAGTGGAAAACAAAAAACTGCCCAACAGCTTTTTCCTGGGCAGATTCAGTCCATAAAGCATGCAATTTGATTTTCTATTTTTTTTACTGTGGACTTCTTTCCTGTCTTCACATCCTCATCAAAACATCCTCATCTCACTCCCAGTATGAGCATTTTATAAAAATGCCACAATTGAGCAGAGCTGGTTTTTAAAGGTCATTAATGCGAATATATACATGTCTGTTACACACCCAGGACTAGGTGATAATTCAATATTATACTTTTTTTATTTAATGTGTATTTGTATAGGGACAAGTATATAGCATAAACTAACGCCACATACCACAGCATTTATAGCCTAAGCTAGTTTGCAGTGCCCTACCCTAGATGGGCCTTTAAAACACATAAAACTCAACAATTTACAATTGTTATATAATATGATGATACAATAAAAGTATTATAAAACAACAAGCACCAGATCACTCATGACTACAGGACTGATCCTTCTGTAAAAACGGTTTCAATTTGAGTTTAAAATGATCCCAGTCATGATCCATTTTGAGTTCCACGTACTGATCCACCGAACAGACAAAAAGCCGTCTGTCCAAATGAGAATTTACAAAAGGGCACCTCACAATTCCCAGTAGACGCACCTCATGTTACCGAGCCAGAAACCCTGTGAGGTACCACCAGGTCACCGAGCTTAGCCACTTTAATAAAATGATCAAAACTTAACTTTTAATTAGTTCAATTATTGACTCTCAGTAGAATCATATCGTGATAATATGATCATATTGTTATTCTTTTACAAAATTCTGTGCTGTCAGTGGTTCCAAGTAAATTACAATTTAAAATGAATAAAATAAGTTAATATCAGCCACATCACCCAGCCCTAACAACACCTTTCTGTTATCTGGAGAATTCCAAACTGTGGCTGTGGTGCAAATCTCCTAATCAGGAAAATAAGGGAATGCCTCATGAAATAAAAATATGTCCGTATTGGTGAGTCACCGATGTGAATCTTGACACCTCCATGGCTTTTGTTTTCTCTTAGGGGATGGAGGAAACGATGTCAGCATGATCCAGGAAGCCGACTGTGGCGTGGGAGTGGAGGGAAAAGTAAGGCTCTCTCCATCTCATCGCCTCACATTGACGTGTCGCTCTCACAGATATTCGCTTTGTGTTTCCTGTCAAGATCTCTCTCACATTCAGAGAGATGTAGAGGGACATGCACACAGATGATTCCTTTTTCCCTCTATGAGGATCTCTTGTGTGTGTAGAGGAAACAAAGATGACAGGATGCTTTCATGCTTAAGTAAAAGTAAGAGTCTCTGATTAGCCGGCCTCTTGTACTTATCATGGTTCACTCTGTAAGGTCATTTAGTTTGCTCAGACATGGACCTCATACATGTGTCAGCAAAGGTACTAAGTAATATTACATTGTTGACAGGTCAAGGGGCCTTTTTATAACTTTTTTGTCCATTTTTATTCATTTTTGTCACCAATGCTGATCTTGACAGTTGAAAGTTGGTCAAGGTGGATCTTTGATTGAAGTTTTTACTGTAAAACTGTCTGTAACCTAATCAGGTCTCAAGTCAAACTTTAGGTTAAAACATATAGACAAACGCATTTACAGTCGCATTCACAGCTAAAGGAAAATAGGAAATTCTAATTGTAAATTCTAACGTGAAAGTATTTGAATTGTGGGAGGAAACCGGAGGACCTGAGGGAAAGTGGCGGAGAGTCGAGAGAAACATGCACGTTTCCTGCATTTTCACTACAGCTTTCAAATTCAACTGTATAAAGTTAAAGAGACAATGATGAAAAGCTGCAAAGATGACTGCTCACACACAAACAGACAGAATTAGCAGCGGATTTGTTATTATATTTGCTGGTTTTCTTAGTTTTCTATGATATTAAGCTCAGTATCTTTAGGTTTGAAGCAATCTGATTAAGTCAACTTGTGATGGGCATATTTCACTATTTTGTGACATTTTACAGACTAAAGCATGAATCAGGAAAATAATTGGCAGATCAATCAATCAAAAAAAATGATCATTAGATGCAGCCCTACTGGTCATTATGGATTGATGGAATAATCAGAGTTTTTGATTTTTCTGTGTAATGTTTGTAGGGAGTATTTGTCCACTTTCAGTCTGATTTTTGTGTTTCCAAATAACCAAGCTACATATCTGTTGTCTTATGGTCACTTCATAACAAGCACACATAAACATGCTTTTCAGGTCAGCAAAGACTTCTTGGAGTATGTCCTCACTGCCCTCTGTGGTGTGTGTTTGACAGGAAGGAAAACAGGCCTCGCTGGCTGCCGACTTCTCTGTGACTCAGTTCAAACATTTAGGCCGTCTGCTTATGGTCCACGGTCGGAACAGCTACAAGAGGTCTGCAGCCCTCAGCCAGTTTGTCATCCACAGGAGCCTGTGCATCAGCACTATGCAGGTAGAGTACAACTAAAGCATGGTGCCATTTGTGAAATGAGTTAATCATCTGTATTGAAACTATGCATTTGAATTACAGTATTTTATAATTGCTTTGGCTCAGTTTCCACATTCACTTGCAAAACTCTCACCACAAAATGCCGTACTCCTTATTTCAGTGCGTCATAAATATTTGTTTATCCATGAATTTGAATCATTGTTGAATTTTAAAATAAAAAATGGACAAGATCAAACGCTGTCAAACAATAACTAATTCTCATTAAAATAAAACGAGTCGCAGTGGTAAAGTGAGTTTTTGAATTGATGTAAACTAAGAATGACTTTTGAAATGTTTCATTTCATATATTGAATATGCTCCATCACTAAATACAGATAATAAAGTTTAAAGTCTGACTTTACACTACAGTACATCCTTCATTCCTACACAGTAAAATAACAGTTTTTCTGTTTTTTTTTATGTACACACAAAAAACACAAAGTAAACACAAAGTATTTTTTTTTATTCAAGACACCAAACCGGAGACGTTTGACTTGTAGGTTTAATAATCTAAAATACAGTAAGCTACAGTAATACTGTAATGCAGGAAAATATAAATTTAAACAGCAATGTTTACTAATGCAACAGAAACTCATTATGTTGCAACATTTTGACTTTTTAGCTTTCCAAGTAAAGTCAAGTTTATTTTTCCCACCACTGTTAAACATTTGACTAAATAGGGTGAGTGGTGAAGTAATCAGCAATTATGTTGCCATGCTGCTCACCTGTGTGATAATGTAAAAACAAGGTGACGTGCTTGCTAACACGTATTGATTTAGTCATCGGTAAGCTTATCAAGCTTTGAAACGTGCTAATATGAGGTGGTGGTGCTGAAAACTGAGTATGTGATTTAGTGTTGGCAGTTCATGTTTTGCACATTAAAACTCTGAGCCAAAACAACCGTAAAATACTATAAAATGTATGAAAAGGAATATATGTTATTTTAACACCTAAAATCTAAATGTGAGGAGGAAATGAATGAGGCGAGGCAGGGAGTAGTTTCAGGGGTGGTCATGGAAGGGTGGGTGCATGATGAGTCAGAGGAGGTGCCCTTCTGAATTGCTGCCCCCCACCATAGCTGACATCGTCAATTCCCATGTCCCAGTCCGACCTCAGCCCCCGCCGTGGAGGGAGAGCCCGTGATTCACTGCATCATGGACTTTGGGGTTTTAGGGAGGCCCTCCTCCACATGTCTCACATTAACACCAACCACAGCCGCAGCTGCGACCTGTCTGGTTTGGAGCCGTCTGGTTGGCACGCTGACTAGTTGACAGCTCAGTATTGGCATCATCCATATGCGCTGCGGTAGAATGAGGATTATTGGGATGATGCATTTGATGTGTAGGATTTAGCTAATTGATTGCTCAAAGTGTGGTTACCTTTTGGTTTGTGTGTTACAATGCTAGATTAATATCATTTTTATTTTTTCAATTTATTTGACGTAAAAGGAACCCTTTGGTATTATTTCTGTGTGTAGAATTTAGAAAGGGATCTCCCAGATTTCTTCTGTCATCAGAGTATTTATAAGAAAATGATAAATTACCATTCTGACTTTCTCGGTTCTTCTTCCTCTGTTTCTGTAGACGGTTTTCTCCTCTGTTTTCTACTTTGCTTCAGTCCCACTCTACCAAGGATTCCTGATTATTGGGTGAGATACAAACTCTGAATTGTGATGACTTATCGAGAGAGCATTTGGCTGCCTTGTTTCCCTGGCATTTCCTCTGTGTTAAAGCACTGTTGAACTGCTAGAAGGGGAAAATATGAAAGTATTGACTACTGGACTAATGCATTTCACTGTTGAATCCAACAATGAAATGTGTGAAACTTCTTGATCACGTGCCATTTTCTCTGGAGCATGTTCCCCACACTGAGAGGACACATGAATTTGTTTTTCAGCTACTCCACCATCTACACCATGTTCCCTGTCTTCTCCCTGGTGCTGGACAAAGATGTTAAGTCAGAGGTTGCCATGTTATATCCAGAATTATACAAAGATCTCTTGAAGGTATTCAAAGAATGGACACATGCTGCAGCCAAATATAATATACAGAAACGTAGATTAAAAAACGGATGAATATGATCTTATTCTACTGTTTTCTTTCCACAGGGTCGACCACTATCTTTCAAGACATTTCTAATATGGGTCTTGATAAGTATCTATCAAGGTAAGGAAGAGTTTATGCAAACCGTGTGTTAGGCTAGGTATATGTTAATGTGTAAAGCATCAGATCAGGCACTGGGTTGGCAATCAAATGGCAGAAAGACAAATCACACTCTGACAAAACAAAGATAAAAGGTATGTTGCTCTGCTTTTAACAGCCCACACACTTTCTTCTTAATTTCTAGAAGAGTTTACGTTTGAGGATTTTGTCAGAAAACCTTGAGGTAACTTTCCAACACGGGCCATTTGCAGTGAAAAGTCGTTTGCGGGGGCATCCAAAGCTGCGCCCCAAAACCTTTTATCTATTTCTGTCTAAACATTAACGTTCCATGTTACAGGTGATCTGCAGCTACTGTATATTTCCATCTAATGGGGCCTAGTTTCCAAACCAGTGCTCTGTTTGTTAGTATCACTTTTATCACAGTTTCTCCTATTGTACCTCCATTATGAAATTCTTTGTATATTTAAAGTTGCTAAATAGTTTTAGGTACAGGGTTGTAACAGTTCGACATTTTGGGAAATACGCTTATTTGCTTTTTTGTAGTATAGATGAGAAAACTGATATAACTCTCATATCTTTACGCGAAATATGAAGCTACATCTAACAGCGGTTAGCTTTGCATAGCATTAAGACTAGAAACGGGGAAACAGGCTGAATGTCTAAAATTCTCTAAATCTCACAAATGAACACATTATCTCTTGTATGTTTTTGTATGTATTATCTTTGTATGCTTTTTATTTCTTGGCTAGGTATTATTAGTGAGCTTTAGAGCTCTGTAGGCAGATTGTGTTACCTTTTGACAGAGGCAGGCTAGCTGTTTGTTTTGACTCTTTGTGCCAAGCTAAGCTAACCAGCTGCTGGCTGTTGCTTCATATTTAACAGACAAATATGAGAGCTTCGATCGATCTTCTCATCTAACTCACGGCAAGAAATAGGAAAAACTTAAAGCAATGCAAATTTGTCTTTGACGTGGCTCACACAGTACACGCAGAATAAAATATTCTGTGTACCGTGTGAACCTTTTCACTTTCTAAAATCCCAAAAAGCAGATATACAGAACAGAACTTCAGTCACTCATCAATTATACATCTGCAGAATGAAGTTAATGTTGAATATAATGCAGGACCAAATCGTGGGGTTACATCTTTAAGTGTTCATACTTGTGAAGTGTTGGCCTTCTCCTCTTTTTGCTCCACAGGGAGCATCATCATGTACGGGGCGATGCTGCTCTTCGACTCGGAGTTCGTCCATATCGTTGCCATTTCCTTCACCTCTCTTATTCTGACTGAGCTGCTGATGGTGGCTCTGACCATTCAGACGTGGCACTGGCTCATGATAGTCGCCGAGCTCCTGAGCTTGGCCTGTTACATCGCCTCACTCGTCTTCCTGCACGAGTTCATAGGTGAGTGAACACAAACACAGAAGCTAACCTTTAGCATGACTTTAGGGGTGTATTTCATAGAGACAAGAACACAAACACAGTCTGCATTAATTTCACTGCAGCCTGATTGATGTTATTTTACTTGGGACGACCTTGAAATAGTACGTCAGCATTCAGCAATACGGCAGAACCTGCTCATTCACATTATGCCTCTGGTGTACAATAAGCTGTGGTATGCTGGATATTAGGAAGGCTAAAGATAAGTGCATTGACAAATTGTCCTGGTTTGGACGCAGGTCAGACATACCATAGTATCAAAGAGGAAATGCCAACATTCCTGTTAAGTTTCCTGTGTTACCAATGACTGCCAAGGTTCATATGTTTGTCACAGAAAAGGTGTGTTTGGTAGAAAATACTACCCTAAAACTATTGTTCTCCCCAGTGTTACAGAGTGGCCATTACAAGTCTGAAACATAAACAACTTTCATAGCATAAGAGAGTGTTGTTGGTGTTTACTCTATTTCAGTCTGTGTGCTGCCAGGCTATTGTACATGTATTTACTTGAGTTGGCTAAAAAATAAGCCAATTTTAGTTGTGCCATATTAAGACTTGTGACATATACAATACTCTAACCGAGAGCTTTCCAAGCTTTTATTTTCAGTTTTACGTGGGGTGTGGAGTTCCATTTTCAGCCTAAAATCTCGACCACTGAGGATCATGACCGGCATGCGGTCAAGTGTACCCTTTCTGGACACTTCTCCTCCCTCTTGAAGTCCAACTGGAATAGATTTTTAAAGGCTAGTCTTCTGCTGCATGTGCAGTTTACACTTTTAATTGGACATTTTCCAAAGAAACCTGTATGAAATTGTTTGAGTTTAGTTTTCTTGTCTCATGCATTCAAAGCAGCACAACAACTCAGAAAGATTTCATCAAAAACTCCTGATTTTATTATTACTCACTTTTATTGTGGACTCAGGCTGCAACTAATGATTAGTTTGATTATTTCTGTCGATCAACTAAATGATTAATCAACTTATCGTTGCAGCTCTATTGTGCTATACACAATTGAAACACAAGCCTGTTAGTTAGATAGTTATGACAAGACAGTTCACTGTTAAAAGAATTACATGACTTCTTCTTTGACATGAGTTTACCTTTGAAGAACAGACTGTGGCGGTCCTGATTCCCCAGACCTCAGCTGAGCCGGTTCCCAACCACATAAAAAATACAAAAGACTTGGACTTACTTGGAGAAACAACCTCACAAGTGCCTTCACAATGAACAAAATGTCTCCTTAATAATAATGAACAAGTGTCTCTTCTGTAATAAGTGTATAAAGGAGGTTTTTTATGAAAATAACATAAGTCCTGCAAGCATGAATAGCACTAAGATCTGTCCTTATTTTTTAATATTCTTTTAAGCTTGGCTCCAAAATGCTCAATATCACCCTCAATCAGACATACAAAAGACAGCAAAGAAGACTCAAAAGGTCCTGAACTGAGTTTCTGTCTGACAATATCTGCTAAAATGAGGCCTGCAGTAAGTCAAGGAAGGATCAGAATGACTTGGGGGGGCAATTTCCCACCTCTCTTAAACCCCAGAAAAAGGGCATTGTCACACCCTGATTTGCCAAGAGGGGAATGCACCCAGCTGCTCTCAATTACTATTTGGGAGTCAGTCTCCACACCCTGTCCAACAGGTAATCTGAATAACCCTCCAACCAACTCAGAGGGATTTCAACATTCAGCTACAACAAATTCGGTCAGCAAGTCCCAAGAATGGGTGACTGCTATAAGACCGCTCAGTATTGTTAAATTATAAATATATGTCTGTATCCTGCAACTCCATTCTGATCTTCGTCTCTTTGTCTGTGCCAGACGTATACTTCATCACCACGCTATCGTTCCTGTGGAAGGTGACTGTCATCACGCTGGTGAGCTGTCTGCCGCTTTACATCCTCAAGTACCTGCGGAGACGCTTCTCCCCGCCCAGCTACTCCAAGCTGACCTCTTAAAGAGAGAGAGAGAGAAGCCTCTGGCCTCATTTAATGTGGGAAAACAGAAAGGTGTCCCTGTCTTCATCCAGCAGAGCCTGCGCTTTGACCAGAGAATCAAACATGGATTCATTCCCTTTAATTTATTCTGGAAAGTTCTACTTGGAAATGTGACAGACGGACAGTTTTGTCAGGGACAGGTTGTTTACTGAGAAGCGGTGTTACTTGCTATATGTGTTTGATGCAAAGGCTAACTGATTATTTCTCTATGTGGAGAACAGCTGCAGTGGATTGTTTGTCCAGCTTCGACTGGCTTAATTTATTGATTGTCCTGAACAGAAATGTAAATATGTAATTTAATAACCTGTGGCTAATTGGCCTGTATGTTATAAATTGAGACACAAAAACAGTTCAGTAAATTATGCAGGTTCAGTTTGTTTTATAATGTCAAAAAATCCGAAAGTGGAAAAGTTGAATGGGTCTGACGAGTCTCTCACTCGATAATGTAGATGTGTCATTTGGGCTGGAAGCTAATTTTCTCCAATTTCCAGTTCCATCTTAAATAGCAAAGCTGTTTTTATTGTCAGAAACTGAAATTGTATTGACGTAGCATTCTCACTCTGGACTTGATTCACACTCTCCTTAAACAGTGATTACTAAATGGAGTTTGAGAATTACAAGGTTGAAAAAAAGGTTTACTGGCCAGACTTTGCATAAAACACACGTCTGCAAGTTTGTGTATTTGTTTATGCGTCACCCTGATGCTACAGCCCGACACGGCAGAGGTGGTGTGGTTGTTTATTTTAGCATGACCTGTGGTGTCTGATGTTAAATCTGTCTTTGTCTCTTTGTATGGACCCTGAATGCTAAAGTTGTTAGTGTTTGTGGAGCGCGGTCAAAACAGCCACAGAGGAGTGTTTGGTTATTTGCAGCCGAACCTTCCGCCGGGGCTCCCGACAGGCTCTGTGTCCGCAGGGGAATGTGCAGCCTCTCATGTGGCCGCTTGGCAAGCCAGCACTGGCCACGCTTAAGCATTGCATGATGACTCACTGTAACAGTGACCTAAAGCCATAACTGAAAATATCCCAGTGACCGGCGTCCAGCTGCCCCCCCCTTTCATGTCGTCTAATCCTGGGCCCCCACAGTTCTCACTGCTACTAACCTCCACAGTTCAGCTGTGAAAGAAAAAAGGGATCAAATCAGTCAAATACAATGTGAATATTGTCAATAAGTATTAACTACTGCACACTCCAGGAAAAAAAAAAGGTATGGTACTACTGTATATTCACTCTCCATATTTCATTTCACTAGTGGTGTGATGATGGTGATACTGTAAATAATTAGCAACTAACAGAATAATCCACATTTTCACTTATTTCGAAATGATTTGAGTTGGAAAAAAAAAGTTTTCTCATGTGATTCAACGAATCTTTAACGTGTCAAACAGAGCGTCCAGGGTGCCATAAGTAATCATCTCTCTAATATGTTCAGACACAATTTTAAACCCCACCAACCTTACTGTAACAAACTGTTTGCACAGACTTTTGTTTTGTACAACTGATTATTATATTTTTATGTTGTAATAGTTGCAAAACACAAATGATGCTAAAGTGATTTGGTTGCTTGTAAATAACCAGTTTTTTTAATTTATTAACCTTTTTTTATTTAATGGTATTGATTGCACTCAAATGAGCAGAACAAAAAGGGAGAGTTGTGTTGATGTCAATGTTGTGATGATGATTAATAAATTCATGGTTTTTCTGCCATTTTTTTTTTTCCTTGTGACATTCTGAAACACATTTAAGAAGTTGGAACCAGGTGAGTGAATGAAAAATATGATTAATCTATAGCTGTTGATTAATTTTCTGACAATCGACTAATCGTTGCAAATCGAAGAGTTAAAACACTTCATGTCCAAACAGTCTGTAGTACTCAGCCTCAAGCCTATTCTGTTCCTACTAAAGACAATTCTTTAAAAGCAAGTTACAAATTGTCTTAACATAGTTTTAAAAGCTCAGTAATTTCCTGAAACAGCTGGGCACTGTAGTATTTTAGCAAACGTTACTCAATTAGGAGTAAATACTGCATTTGTTGGGGACTATTTTCAGCTGTGGATGAATACACATTTAGTGCTGTTGTGAGTATTTACAGCAGCAGGAATTTGCAGCAGGAATTTTTTCCCCTCACGTTGTGGGATTGATTATGGCTGCTCATCATAATGAAGGAACATTACTGGCTTACTGATGTGTTTTAGTAGTTTGTGGAAAAAAAATGTAGCTCCGTGGCACAGAGGAATAAAATATATCAGGATTTGGATACACGCAGTGCTTGTCTGTGGGATCAATTCATGGTTGGTTTTAATCCTTTTCATTGGATTTGTTGATGAGGAAAAAAATGGAATATCACCAGACTTCTCCTTTAAGAAGCAAAAAAATAACTTATAACACTTAACATGACAGGTATGAGATTTATCAAACGTCTAAAGGATTTTGATTTCCAGTGTTTCCATTAATAAAAATTGTGAAGCAGCCATAAAATGAAATTTCATTAATTAAAAAAAGTGGAACCAATTTGCCTAAAACTACATCAGAATGATATTAAAAAAGAAACAGGCTTATAGAAGTCAGGTCGGGACTTATTCATGGAATAGGGTCACTGACTTATAGTGAAATCTAAAAGTTCTCCTTGTAGTAGTTATGTATTCTGATGTGGGCGTTATTGTCTTTTACTTAAAGTGTGTTTAGTTTTATGTCGAATGTCTTGTGTGTTATAAGTTTCTTTGTCTTTTAACATCTTGGCACAATGTTAGAAATAAGTGTTTTCACTTATTATCTCTGGATTTTTAGCCCTTTGGATTGTGTTTTGTATCTGTAATCCATAAATCATATTATAACTATGGGTAACCCATCATGCACCACAGACATGATGTAACAAGAATAGTATGTTAAAAAAACATCTTTTTAAATGATATAAACTGAAGTACTTTCCTTTTCCCAGGGTATTCCTCATTCGTGGAAACTGAGATTGGACCAAAACGATCACCCACAGTTTGTATGCAAAAACAATCATGGTTATTATGGTTGTGTTCCACTTCAGTTTCTGATGAGGTGCGAGTTACACAGGACTTACGGGCAGAGTGAAGAGGCTGGATGTTTGGATCTCTCACCAGAGGAGGGAGTCCCTGATGCCTGAAGACCACTTGTGTTTTCACTCTCCTCCACTCATGCTCACATCCTATGTGTCTTAGGCTATCTGCTATCTCAAATATTGACATTAAACATAATCATGAGTGAAAAAAGCAAAATAGTAACACAAAATAGCAGATTATACATTAAAAAAGGAATACACTCTATTAAATATATTCATAAAAGCTATAACTAAAAGGGAAATGTATTAATTTTTCTTTAAAATTAATGTCCTCGCTTGGTTTGAGTTTTTAAAAGGAACTTTGTTAATTATCCATGTAGGTTACAAGTCATAAAAGTGTTAAAGCTTACATGGTGTTTCAGCCTGGTGATGGTTTTAGTTGGACTGAATTCTCAGTCATAAAATCTTTTCCTTTTTTTAACATGCAGTCAAGCACCTCAGTACTGCATGTTCAAATTAAAACTACAGCCTATGTCCAACTTTTCTTTTTTTTTTTTTCTTGTTCCACTGCCCAAATGCGTAAGTTATACCATTAAAAGAAACCATTTAACTTAATCAGTCCCATGAAAAAGTGAAATTCCACTCCAGAGTCAACAGAGCTGCCTGCTAACCTTAACGCTCGTGGTCTTTCCTGCTCTCTTGAAGCCGGCTGTGGAGCCCCCGGCTGGTCGCCTGCCAAATCCACAATCCAATCAGAGTCAAAATAAATTTTAAATTGAACTAACATTTTACTGGGTTTGGATTTTCAGACTTTAAAAAGAGGTAACTCACAGCTGTTATATAACATATCCAGGCTAATTATCAAAAGGTCGGCGCATTTCATCTCTGGCACTTCGAGACAAGCGTTAAGTTTCCAGCTTGGAAACATCTTACATGCTGCTCCCAGTGGAACAGAGAGAGAGAGAGAGAGAGGGAGAGAGAGAGAGACTACCATGAATGTGCTACAGAATATAGGCTACCACAAACTGTCACACGAGTCTGACTGGAGTGGTTCATACCAATGATAGCATGGAACCATGTGGGATCCATATCCAAATTTCAGGCCAAAGGTGACCACATCAATAAGGTTGCTGGACCTTTGCCACTTTCCTGGAGAGAGCGCTGAACTCCTGCTGCACAGTTTGGGCCTGAGGTCAGCTGTGCTTCTGTGTCACATCTGATTGGTTAAACGCCTAATGAACTCACTCGCAATAACCCTCATTTGCATAACGCTCCTGGGATTATGTGCCAAATTAAACTTGTCTGCTTAGATGCAGCGAGTTGTTTTGAAATAACAGAAACAGTTGATGGATAATTTGGAAAGACACCAAATAATGAACAAGCTAGCGCGGATGAATTGTTTACTACACACTGTTATTGCTCTGTGTAAACACTGGATTTTGGCAATGACAGGCCCCGCATAGAAACATGGCAAAGCATGAACACACACACCCTCCTCTGCTTCTATTTATAGCTGTGTGGGCCTGGAATGCTTTGATTTGTCTTAGCACCCACAATTGTTAAAGAAGAGCTGCAGATGTGCTTCTCTGCCTTTACCAGTGATCTCTAACGACACCGGTTAATGCCTCGCAGAACAACTGAATGAAACCTCCCAAATCACTTTCAAACTGACTGGATTAAATACATCAACCCTCCCACCTCCCACCCCCACCCCCTCCCCAGCTTTAAGTGAAAGAGGGACCGGTGATTAATTGTGATTGGATTGTTGAGGCTGAAGTTGTAATGGGAGGAGTGAGTTTTTCTTTCAGCTGAAATGCTGAATAAGGTTGTTCCACACTGTTTTGACTACCAAATATTGACTTGTTTGCCTCCATACTGTGCTGATAGAAGACACAGAGAGATGTTAAAGTTATGAAATACTGTAGGATGGAATTGGAAACCTGGATAAGACAGAAAATAGAGTCGACAAGAAGGGGGGGGGTTGATATTGTGTCATGGGGTTTCATAATGCTGTGCTCAAAAGGGAAAAATCCATGAGCGAGTCTGCCACTTTTCCACTGGACTTAGGACACTTGAATTCTTTTTACAAACATTCAAGTATCGATCTGAATCCTGTTACATAATGAGGTGGTTGCATTCTGTATGGATGTATGTAGTTTCCATGTTGATGAAACGTATTAGTTCATACGATTCGGAAAAAGAAGGACAATGTTTTCCATGGATCTCAAGTTGTGGCAGGAAGGAAATAAGATTCCTTATTGCACAATGACGTGCCAGCGCTGCCCAAACTGAAATCCTGTCAGTAGTGGTCTCAGCAGCTACAGTAGTACAGCGCTGCTTGTGTAACACAACATAACACAATTTTATTATGCTGCTACATCATTTAAACTTCTCTAAAAGAGCCTTTTTAAAAATCTATTCACTCAAATGTTAATATTAAAGTCCCCCTCCAGTCCAAAATGAGTTTGGCACCAGAAGGCTGTTTTCATGTTCATCTGCTGAAAAGGGAAAGTTTCTCTGTGCTCACTTTAAATCTAAATTTAAAGCCCCCCCCACCACTCAAAAATGTGTTTTGTTTATTGTGACGTCTGTTGGATGTTTGAGCTTCACTGTGCAGAAGGATGTATGTGCAGAATTTGACACTTAAAGGCTGTTTTCACATTCATCTGCTGAAGAGGGAAAGTTTCTCTGTGCTCACCTTAAATCTCAGTCTAACACGTGTACCTATGAGCATGATTTGTGACATCACAACTAGTTTGGAGCCAATCATGGTCCAGTATGCAACTTGTGATGTGTTGCGGAAAATATATGCCACAAATTATTATTCAAAGCAGAGTATCTTTATATATCTTACATGTCTGGAGGGGATCTTTACGATGTCTATTTACCAGATGATTTTGTGACATCAGCTAAGCCAATAACGGTCAATGATGTTGAAACTTGAAGCTCTTCAGAGCACGTTTGCTCAGATTGGACTTTCAGTGAAGTAGGAAACATCTTGTGTCCCGCAGCTAAACTTTTGAAATAAAAAAACATATTTACATATTCATGTAATCTGTATTTTTCATGTAGGAAAAAAGAGTAGATATGTTTTTAAGTCAATGTAACTTTTTGGTGGATAAACCATATCAGACTCAATTTAAAGCAGAGTATTTTTGTACGTCTTAAAGTCTGGAGGGGATCTGTAAGTACATAACTTAATAACCCTGTTGAACCCTGTTTATTTTTTATGTTGGTTTAGCTGTGACAGACTAGCAACCTGTCCAAAGTGTATCCTGCTGTGCACCCAGTGCACGCTGGGATTGGCCCCTTGCCCTGAATGGAATAAGCAGTATAGAAAATGAAGAAATGGATGGATGTTTTAGTCCAAGTATTAACAAGAGGTAGACAGTTTAATTAGAGCTGATGCAGAGGAAAAGTACAATGTACCTGGCATATAAGAGAGCATATCAACAGACCCAAATGAAGGCAAAAGTCCATGCCTCCCTTTACCCCCTGAATTTCCTTGGAAAGATTTCCATGAGACATGATACAATGCCATTTCCATATCAAAGTTCCACTGCTTGGATTTAAAAGTTCAATCATGCATGTTACACTTGGAAAACTCTAACAGGGCAATGCTCTAACCCAGACAACACTACCTCAATGAGCTGTTTTACAGTGATGGAAAATACTGCATGACCTTGGAAAAAGTGGGCTCTCTGAGAAGAAGAAGTAGAAAAAAAAAACGGAAGTGCAAACTCGGCCGTCTGGACACAGGCAGTTTTCCTTTCTTGAGCGTGCGCCATGTTAATTTACTCATTCATAATTTGAGTTGCATAAGCGTTCCGTAACAGTGGAGGAATTTAGGCTACATCTGGTAGACAAGGATGCTGTATGGTTACCCCCAAAATGTAGGCTCCAGGCACTGTGGTTGACAGACTCATTGCAGTCACCTTGTTCACCCAACAGTCTAGCACAGGCTCCCTCACTCAGACTAATCCATGTCTTAATCCAAAACAGATCCTCTGATTACCCCCCTCCCTTCTCACACGTACACACATTTTCCTATGAATGGCCTTGGACCTGACATGACTGATGTAAGCACTGGGTCAGTCACTGACTCTGTGCAGAAGGCTTATAGTATAGTATGTAGTATAGTGAAGATGTTTCACTAAAGGCTGAGAAAAGACAAAACAACATTTGCTCTTTTTTTGGTAATTGACTTTGTCCTGATGTTAGCTGGATTTGTTAAAGTTCCTGAATGGTTTTCTGCGATATCTACTATACTGAGTGTGGACTGCATGAGTGAAGTGTATGATATAGCCTACTTTATAGAGTTAGATGAGAAGATGGATACCACTTCAGTCGATCTTCTCATCTAACTCTCACCAATGAAGTGAATGTATTTATATCAAAATTGTATTAAAATGTCCTTTAAACATGATAAATATTTGGAAAGTTGGTTCTCAATTGGGTTCTACTTCAAAAGGGGGGACTGGTTTTGCTAAATCTAGTTTTTCTTTCTTTCTAAATGTATATGTTATATATTGACCTGCTGTACAAGTATGTAAGCACAATAACTGCACTAAAAGCACCAGAGCGTGGCACTGAAACTGTAATGTATAGTTTAACTTGGCTCTTCTGAATGGCTAATTCTACTACTACTGAATAGCTTCCTCTCCTGAGCAACATGTGAACTTGTTACCTTACTTATGATTGTAAAGCAGTGGCAGTTTAGCAGAAGTGGTGATCTATAAAGCTCTGTTTACTTGTCCAGGTGAAGCACATAAAGATCAGCTGCTGCAGTATCAAACATCTCCTTTAAGCTCTTATACTGTACCGCAGCTAGCCCATCTGGTTGATGTCAGTTGATGAGTCCTCATCTATTATCTATGTAGAAATTAACATTAACAGACACTTTTCCTAAGCTTCTTATAAAGCTGATTTGGACATATTACAGAAGTTAGATACAGACATTGACACTTGTGTGGGGTCCCAGAGGCCCCAACTGTAAAATATAATTAAATACAAAAGGTGTTCGCACGCTCTGTATCTGTGATTGGTGCTGATTATACTTTTTACACAGCACTACCCAACTAAAAACCAAGTCTATTTTGGATGGCTGGTGCTGTGTACTCGTCTTGTTTGTGTCGTTCTGGAGGGCATGGACCAAAATAGGTGTTCTGTTGTTTTATTTGGAGGACTTAAGTAACACTATGTAAGATTACATACTGTACATTTGTCTGTAGATGACTTTTTGGCAATCAAAAGAAATATATTTATATGTTCATACATAGCCCGTTGGTGCAATTATTGTTAGCATTGTTACAAATACAGCAGTGAGGTGTTGACAAAACAGAGCGGTGACATGACTTAGACATGTATATGTATATGTCATGGGTTGTAGAGTAAGGTCAGTGAGGGATTTAAAGTAGCACGAGACTACTGTGCTGCAAGGAATATCCTTTTCACTATTATACAAGAGATACACATGTGATTTATTCAGAGGTTCCAGTCTGGGACAAAAAAAAAAATGAAGACTGTAGTTTAAAATCCTGATGTCTGTGTGATCTCAGGTACAAATCCCTCCACAACACAAGCAGCTGATGGAGTTTCTTGTGGGAATGAGAGAGTGAGTCTGTATTTTTGGTGTCCAATAGGAAACTATGTACTCACAGAAGAAGGTTTACCTCAGATGGATCCAAAATATCAATATTCTTTTTCCCTTGGATGCTGCCTTATATAACTTTTATTGCAATGGAGAATTTGTCCACGTGAGTACTGGGGTCAGTCTATGTAGTGGTCTTGTTCAGCCTTTTTTTTTCCAGTCAAGTATCAGAAGATGCTGCAGATTTCCATTAGGAAATGGAAATGCATAGTAGCTTCTTCCCTCAATAGGGACAATGGAATTCTCTATATTCCATGCTCAAAACTTCAACTAGCCATGGCCCCTTAAATTTATTCTAAACAAACAAACATTTTAGAGCTGTCCGGTCTACACTCATTTATACATTTAGATAGTTTAAACAGCTAGACAGAACAGTCTAGTTAACAGTTTTAAGTAAATTTCATGTAATGTATCCTGTAATCAAACTTCAGAGCTATTTTTCATTTTTTTTCTCTCTCTACTACAGTGTCCTACAGTAATTTCTTCATCCCCACAATGAAGTTCTTGTGTGCTACTGTCTGAGAGAAGCCGCAGAAATGCCTTGGCTCAGGAGCCGGAGACGTCATGGATTCCTGAGTGTGGGGCTTTGCAGGAAAGCCCTGAGTCTCCGACATGGACCGACTCCAGGTTTCCATGGCAAAGGCGCACAAACAGGAGGAAACACTGAGGGAATCCCGTTATTTTACAGCATTGGACCATTATAAACACCCAGAGCGGGGAAGGAAGCCGCTCTTGATACTCAAGTAATCCTTATAGAGCTCTAGGAAGAGGGACTTCATACCAGAACCATTGCTGAAGCTGATGCGGCTGCATGTTTTTGAACAGAAAGGGAGTTTGCGCGCAGCTGCTGTGTCGCAGCTTGAAGTTTTTGAACGTGTACAAAGACTTTTGTTTCGTCTCCTTTCAACATTTTCAACTGAAGAGACCTTTTTCTGCTATGGTTGTTAGAGGACGGTAATTTTTCATCCGTTTATTATTTTTTTTTTGTACTATTTATTTTTCACTTTTTTTCTCCAGATGTTTAGAGAGACTTGGAGGCTGGCACAGTACCACACCATGAGGTCGATGGATCAAGGTACTGCTGAAGTGTTGTGATTATCTGGTAATCAACCCATTTGATTTGATTTTTTGAGTAGTGTTCACTCAGGAGTGTTTAAGTCTATAATGATGTGAGCTGTAATGTCATCTGTCTGCTGTCTGTGTAACATGTCAGAGATAGTTGGGATGTTGGTGTTTGGGTAGAGACGCTGCCGCACAGCGTGTGCTTTAGCATCACACTGACACACCGAGATAGTACAAGGGAACTAGGAGCATATTTAATAGCAACCTATAACATTATAGTATTTAATTATAAAAATAGTCCAAACTTTATTTTATCGGTTCAGTACAGGACAGGTAGAGTTTTGGATTACTAAAAAAGGATAGCCTATAAGACACGAGCGACTATCAAACCTTAGAGTTACACTACATGACATCAGTGTGTAATATGAGAACAAGGAGAGCAATTTGTGTATTTTCAACTCGTGTGAGCCTATCTGACTATGACTCTGAGCTATGTATATTTTGACCCAAGTGTCCTCAACTAGGTTCATATGAGGTGCAAATGAAGAACTTTCTCATTGTTAGTTATGTGTAACAGCTCGAAGACTTTGTATCCTATCTGATTGTGCAAGTTGTTGCTAGTGGTTCTGGTTCGTTTGGGGTTGCATGCTCAATTTCAACAGTTATCGATGGTAAAAATCAAGGTGGGATTTGCATCACCAGAAAGATCAAAACATAGACAGCTCGCCATGGGACACATGATGCACATCTGTCAGTTTTGCTGACAGAGCATATAGGCTACTGGCCCATTGGGTGTAAGGCTACAACTCGAAGGAACGCCCTGTAGTTTATGTGCTGTGTCCATGCGTCCGTGCGTAAATCTGGGATTCCCTCAGGAGTCCCAACCAGTACATTTCTATTAACCATGCAAGAACGCATGTAAATATTGCCTGCTTTATTTATTGAACTCCAACATGACGTAGAAGTGCAGTTTGATGTGTTTTAGCCCTATCCATCCATCCATTCATCTACCTGTATGCATATGTTCACATAAACCTGGAATGACGCCCCGTTTCATAATAGATAATTGTAAGTCAGTTGTTTAACAGGTGATGAGCTCAAATCAGCACCCGGCTGTGTCACTGCAGCATGTCAAACACCCGGGGGCAGCACCAGGCTGCATAGTGTGTCAAAACAGTCCGTAATCTGTTAATTCATCACTTCCAAACCGCACTTTTGCTTTTTTTTCTCTTCGACGCATCAACAAATAGGGTAGGCGTGATCAGACTTTGGAGATGAACTCGAAAATTCAGCTTTCAGTGTGAAAATAGACCCGCCTTCATCTGAAAATAACTGCGGCGAGCTGAAACAGGAAACTTGTGCGCTTCACCGATGCATCATTTGACACTTGAACAGGTTCCCCAAATCCACATCAGCGCAGCAACACCTCAGCCGCGTCCCTGTCGCTTTGCCTGAACTCGGAAGAGTCTTTAGATAAATTTATACAGATGACCTCTTTTTACGACGAAAAAGATTTGGAGGAAGAGCTCAGTCGAGTCAACTGCCCTGATGAGGATTTGGAGTTTGAGTACTTGTTTGAATATGAACCACCTTGCAGCGACTTTGCTGGGGGACATCAAGGTTTGTCTGAGGCTTTTTGGCAAGCTGAGTTCACTCCTCTCCCTCTTTTGCTTTTTTTTGTTGTCTCAAATATAATATATGACCTGTAAGGTTTATTTGTGTATATGAAGAAAGAAAACAGGAAGTAAATTTGACATGCTTCATGGGGGTTCTGGTGTGTAATAGCCATGTTAGAAGATGTCAATATGAAGGAGCTTTTCTTTTCTGCTGACAGATGTGTTTCATTCAGAAAAGAAAGCTGAGAATGAACTTTGACTTCAAAATAACAAGACATTTGTTTGCAGTTGAAATTATTGGTATCGTTTAAAGAGATGAACATTAACTTTTGTGATTAAATCCACTTCTGGAGGATAAATTACTGTTGACTCATTATTATTGGAATAATTGGAAATGACTATTTGGCTCTGACAACACTTTTTTTTAAACATGTTTTTCAAATGGTGTATTAAAATGATTTTTTTTTTATCTTTCCTCCCCTGCAGATGACCCCAACCTTGCATCTCACAAAGTCCTCAGCCCTGAGTCTGAGCAGGCTTTCCCTCTGGAGGAGGCCTCTCCATACGGCATCAAGTCCTGTAGTCCCTCCTACGGTGAGCACAACACTGAGGTTCTATCAGGATATGAAAACCAGGAGGCCAGAAACTACCTGGACAGTACCCGTCCTGCAGGTCTGGCTCTGAGCCCGCGGATCGAAATCACCCCTTCCCGAGAGCACTACAACCATGGTCGGGACTCCCTGCAGAACCACCAACTGAACATTAGCCCCAGACCCACCCTCACTGTTCCTGGCCATGAAAACCTTGCCTACCGTGAGCCCCAGTGCCTGAGTCCCGCCAGCAGCAACTCCTCCACCAGCTGGCACTCGGAGAGCTACTCACCGTGGGCGTCTCCTTGTGTGTCCCCCAGCAGCGGCCAGAACCCCGGAGACCTCTGCCCCCGATTACAGAATATCCACACTGGCTCCCCGCGCACCTCCCCAGGCACCTCTCCTCGCACCAGTCTAGCTGAGGACGGCTGCCTGGGACACCGCACGCCCTCCCCCAGGCCTGGCTCCCGCTCCACCTCCCCACAGGGCAAACGCACCTACGACATGTACAGGAATCCAGGGTTAGTCCCTGGGCACCGCTCCCGCAGTCCGTCCCCCCACAGTGGCCATGAAGATCACAATATAGGGGCCCACTATACACACAGCAGCCTTGCTGATGCCATGAATGGTTTTGGCACCGGTCAGCCAGGCCTGGTCCCCACTAAAATAGTCAAGACGTCCAACCAGGTTTACACTCTGTACCCAGAGAATCACGGAGAAGGGAACTACTTGGTGTCCTGTGACCAGGACATGAAAACCAAACCTGCTGCAGAGCCATTCTTTGTTATCCCCCCAATCTGGTCCAAGCCGCTGGTTTCCAGCATCTGCAGGTAAATTAGCAGGACTTAATTCTTTTGGTTGATACATTTCCATACTCCAATGATCATTTTAGTCACAACTTAAACGATTTTCATGATTCATATCCCTTTCTGTATCCTTTATGTTCTGTAGCATCCCAGTGGCTTCTCTCCCCCCACTGGAATGGCCCATCCCCACTCGCACCGACCAGTATGAACTCCACATTGACGTGCAGCCCAAGCCGCACCACAGAGCTCACTATGAGACAGAGGGCAGCAGGGGTGCTGTCAAAGCGCCTACAGGAGGACACCCTGTTGTGCAGGTATGAACCAAACCAGGATAAAATTAATGCTTTATCAGTTAAATCAGTACAAAATTTTAAAAAATTAGCGCTGCAATCCAAAGTGCTGGATAACCATATGAAGGCATGTTGTCCATTAAGTTAGTGGAGCCTCAGGCAACCCTGATGGGAGGGCTTGCATGTAATGGCATTTCCTACTCATTATGCACTCAGTAGTGGTGGTGTTATTGCCTCAGGCCAGCTGTATGAAAATTACTCTACGTGAGTTACTGTGGCTACTCTTATAGCACCTTGCCCTTTTCTCACTTTCTCAAACAAATCAGACAGCATGGCCTAACCCCAGACATATGACACACTGTAACCACTCTGTAGCCTCATTATAACCCTGACAACTGAACTCAGGTCAGTGAGCAACACAGCCTCACTGATTTTTTTCTCTTCTGCTCTCCAGCTTAAAATAGTCTGCTGTTGTGCGCCCTCGCCCCCATGGTTTTAACCACACAAACAGACCTGTGTTCATGCTGTCCCTGACTTCCTCTTACACACTGGTTTGTTGACTGTCTCATTTTAGGAAGCTGGGGTGCTGAAACACTCAGCCTTTCCAGGCGTGTAAAAAAAAAAACATGAATGCTGCCTGTGGTTAAGATAATTGTAGATTGAGGGGAAAAAAAAGTTTGCTAATATTTCTCTTACAGTCACAACATGGAATTCAAACACAGCACAAATTAGCTGTGACACAGTTATGGCTCGCTATATTGTCAAAGAATAGGTTCAACTTCCCCTTCTTTGTGTTACCGTGGCAACATTTCAAAGCTGTTTTTGTTGGTGATAGTAGGGATTTGACGGAAATAAAGCTCCTCTCGCATCTTTTCCATTTTCTGCCCATCCCCAAAGGCCTCACCCTGAGGTCAGTTCTGCCTGGTTTGCCAGGCCAATCAGATGGTCAGGGCTGGCTAGCCACGGCTGCACTCCTTCACCTCGTCTTTCCCTTCCTGCGCTCCTCCTTCGCTCTCTCTGTTTTTCCTTCTTTCCCTCTCCTTCCCTCTCTCTCTCTCTCTCTCTCTCTCTCTCTGAGCGCCGTACCCTCCACTTTACTTTTCCTACACTGCTCTCTGTCATGACTCACTGCTCCTGCCACTGCCATGACAACCGGCCGACTGCTCACATGGCCTGTTGACTGTTTGCAGTCAGCTTCCTCTGTTTCACTCAGTGTGTCAGCCAGCTACCTGGATATGGAGCCAGCATGGTCATTCATGTTGCTATAGTTTCTGCGCGCATTCAGCAGCTGCTGTGAAGTCTGGGATGATTATTTCTACTATGTGGTTGATGTACATGATGTTTGTAGTTGGTTTTTTTTTTAACCACAATTAAAAGGATGTACATGTAAAGCTCGATAGTGAAATACTTTCTGCAGCCTTCTAAGCATTAGATAGAAGTGGCAACGCAACAGATTTTAAATAACCTCTTTATTTAACAGGCAATCAGACTTACTGCAATTACATTTTCCTGTAGTTATAATTGTTACTTGAAAGAAGCTCCCGTAGTGTTTGTTCCGTCAGTCTGGAAACCAGTCTAAAGTTATATTCTCTGATAAAAGTGATGCACTCCACTGTTTGCACAAAAACAACATTTAGATGCAAGTAGATACTTTGTGGTTTTTGCAGGTTTCCTCAAGAGGCAGTCTTAGGTTAAAAGTAACCTCTCTCTCTCTGCCTCTCTATCTCTAGTTCACAGCTTCACCCCTATACATCTTTTAATTTCTGCAGCAAGACATTAAAAATAGGTCTAATGTCAAATAGCGGGCCAGCTGTGTATGACAGTTTCACTTCTCTCAATCGTAAAGTCAGTGAAAGACAGGACCCATGCTTCAGTTCTTCTTCCACTTATGAAAGAACTAGTACAAGGCTGTAGGATGTAAGCTCTCTGCTGGCTTCTGTTCAAGGCTGCAGAAAGAAGACTCATGCTTTTACACGTGGGTCTGACACTGATTATCCACCTCTGGGGGGGAACAACATCTGGAAAGGCAGAGTTAGAACAAGAGGCTATTAAGAAAAACGCATCAAGTTAAAAATGCCTCACACATCTACTTCATGTTTCGGTTTCACCGCCTGACAGGGGGAGCTTTTAGTGCAGTCAAAGAAATGTCAGTTTTGTTTTAATTTTTGTGTCTGCAGTTACATGGCTACAGAGGCAAGGAGCCACTTGGCCTGCAGATCTTCATCGGTACAGCAGACGAGCGCATCCTCAAGCCCCACGCCTTCTATCAAGTCCACCGCATCACTGGCAAGACGGTTACGACCACCAGTTTTGAGAAGATTATCCATGGCACCAAAGTTCTTGAGATCCCCCTGGAGCCAAAGAACAACATGAAAGCAATGTGAGAATATTGTAATGTGCATTTGATTTTTAAGATAATTTAAGATCTTCTCGTCAAATTCATGCACACTCAGTTTTTAGCCATGCTAGAGGCATGGCTCTAAGGATAGCACTGATGACTTTGGTCTTTGGAGTGAAGTAGATTGACAACTATTTGATGAGTTGTGACCACCAGCAGATCAAAGTTTTCACTTATCCAGCAGCAGGTTGACATTTTTGGTTCAGAGTATGTCTGAACAGCTGTTGAATAGATTGCCATCCAGTAGTACATTTGGTATAAACATTCATGCTCCCCTTAGGATGACTCCTACTGACTTTGGTGACCCCCTGAGTTTTCCTCTAGCACCACCATGAGGATGACATTTTTATTTTTTATTTAAATAGTTGGACAACTGTTGCATGGATTACAGTGAAATCTGGTACACACATTCATGGTCCCCAGAGGATGAATTGTAAAAACTTTGATCTGACTTTGGGTCAAAATGTCTGTTTGTCCAATACTTTGGTTCCCATCAGCCTCAGTTGCACTTTGCGTTTTTTGCTAATTAGCAAATGTTAGCATGCTAACATCCTAAACTAAGATGGTTATCATTATACCTGCTGAACATCAACATGCTAGCGGTTTAATTGTGAGCATGTTAGCATACTGGTGTTAGCATTCACCTCAAAGAAATGCTGTGTCTAAGTGCAGCCTCACAGAGCTACTAGCATGACTGTAGCCTAGACTAGGGCTGCAACTAACTGTCATTATTGATTAGTCTGTCAAGGATTTTCTCGATTGATTGATTAGTCGTTTGGTCTATAAAATGTCAGAAAATGATGAAAAATGTCAGTCAGTGTTTCCCAAAACCCAACATGCAACCTAAAATATCTTGTTTTTTCCTGACCAACAGTCCACAACCCAAAGATATTCAATTTATTATCACAGAGGAGTAAAGAAACCAGAAAATATTTATATTTAAAAAGAACCAGAGCTGGAACCAGAGAATGTTGGTATTTGTTCTTAAGAAAAGACTCAAAGAAATTAATCGATTATCAAAATAGTTGGTGATTGATTTTCTGTTGATCGACTAATCGATTAATTGACTAATCATTGCAGCTCTACTGTAGACTCTTAGTCTTATTTTAATATAAATTTTCCATTGCCTGTTGTGCTTACATATTTATTCCTCCTCATAGAATTGACTGTGCTGGGATCCTGAAACTCAGGAACGCCGACATCGAGCTGAGGAAGGGCGAGACGGACGTCGGCCGTAAAAACACCCGTGTTCGTCTTGTGTTTCGTGTGCACATACCTCAGCCTGGAGGACAGCACGTCTCTCTCCAAGTGGCCTCGCATCCTATCGAGTGCTGTAAGCAGCTGCACATAAAACACTTTTATGATGTACTTTTTGTGCTATTTTACCTCATCTTTAAAAGTGGTTTTGAATCCTGCTACAGTGCAGGCTTTATGAATTCCTCATGTATGCTTCCCGTGGAGGCCAAACTGCTGATGTTTTCATCAGTTAACAAAACTTAATACAAAGTAAACATTAAAAAAATGAACCCACATTCAAATGAGTTTGGAGCTGGGCTGATAGTCCAGAGTCCTGTGCACAAAGATGTCTTTATGCTAGCAGGGCTTCCATCCAGTAGGTGGGCGCAGCATGTTTCAGTGTCTGTGTACCTGTTTGTATGTGTACAGTAGTAAAGTCTGTGTTTGGGTACATCAGTGTATGTGTACACAGTGTTATTAAAGCACCTGGTGTAATCAAAACTCAAACAAGAAGGTCCTTTATCTAGCTCTGACCAACACCTTGGTCAGGACACAACATTCATCATATTAGTGTAACACAGGCTGCATGCAATATGCTCCTCTCATTGTAAAAAATTATGACGCAGAATAACATCATTTTATAATCGTTTCCCATCTGTTTTCCGATGGCAGCAAGGGCAGAACAATAGTCACTACCTGTCTGTCGTACGATTAACTTCAGAACAATTGTTGTCAGTGAAAACCAATCAACCGTAAAGCTTCTCACAATGACACCTGTGATACATCTGTCTGGCCTGTTGAAAAGCGGACTGTGTCAGTGATGGTGTTGTCTGAGGTGACAGGGCCCCTGCTGGTGTCATCCTCTTTGTTTTATCCGCTCGCAGTGTAGTAAGGTGAGCTATTCTCTTCAAAGGTCACAGGGTTGTCAACACCTCAGCAGAGCTAACGGCAGATACTGTAGTAAACAAGAAGAGGAAGCAACACTTTACACAGTGCAGCATCATGAAAGTGTCTAGTGTTTCTACAAAAGTGATACTATTGAGATTATTTCTGTAGCTCTACAGAAATAATATGAATGACATGAGCCTTAACATACACTCCCCCCCTTTTCCCCCCTTGTTCTAGCATCACTTCATCATTAACCCATCGTATCAGCTTGTTTCAGCTCATCATTCAAACTATGTGGTGTTTTACTCCTAATACTCCTATTTCATCAAATGGAAATATTCTAGTGTCTTGTGAATCATATTGTACACATTTCCCCAAATTTCAGTCTGACGTATTTGGTGTCTTTGAACATTTTGAGATCTTGAGTAATTTTTAAAGAAAAAATACTAAAATTCTCTGTTTCCAGCTTCTTAAATGTGAATATTTTCTGCTTTCTTTAGTCTTCTATGATAGTAAACTCTTTGGGTTATGGACTGTTGATTAGGACAAAACAAGAGATTTGAGGTTGTACCCTGGACTTGCCAGTTTTCTGACATTTTATAGACCCAACAGCTAATCTATTAAATGAGGAAATAATAGACAGATTAATTGATAATGAAAATAATCGTTAGTTGCAGCCCTTGCAACTACGTCACTCCCAATTTTTAACAGCAATGCCTTAACATACCTTAGAATATAACTCAAATATACTCAAACCTTGAAAAATACCACACAGGTTAATTAAATTTCTTTGACAAAGATTTTTAACATTTCAAGCTTCACATAGATTACATCAGACTGTTCTTATTTTTTCCCCTTGCTGTACAGTACTGTACTGTATGTGAACTCAGGCAACCTCTCTTGTTAACTCTCCTAAGTTATGATTTGATAGATTTATATTGCTGCTTATTAAAACTGAAAGCTCGTTGAATGACTCAGCATCACCTCCTTATTGTAAAGCACAGTCACTTCTTGGTAGTATCTGTGCACTTGTAAAAAAAAATCAATACAGAACTTTCCAATGAAGAGCTACATGTCGTCTCGCTTTGATTATACGCTGGTTTATGTGCTATAGGTGTAACGCACCACCTCTCTGTGTGTCCCTGCAGCTCAGCGTTCAGCACATGAGCTTCCCATGGTGGAGAAGCAGGACATGGACAGCTGCTCTGTTCTGGGAGGCCAGCAGATGATCCTGACTGGGCAGAACTTCAGCTCCGATTCCAAGGTCATTTTTATGGAGAAAACCCAGGGTGAGTGGCGTTGAATCACATCGCCCCCAGCATCACTCACATCCTTTTTCCAACCAGTTTTTTCTTTTAATGTGTTACCCTAACAACATTTACATTTACCATAAAGCCATACATTGCCTGAAAAACAAACCTATGACTCAATCTGAAATCTTTACAGTGTGCATCTGGTCGTTCTGGTATTACACAACATAGTGTCACAGTAACATCACAACACCAGCGATGACTAATGACTCCTAAGTAGCTGTGTCTGTGTAACAAGTTCATAGGTTTCACATTTTCATCACCATCATTGTATGAGTTATTTGCATGATCCGAATGATAACACTGCAGCCTCACTTCCTTTTGCCCTTTTCTTCCTCACTGACTTCCATGATGTCTTATCACTCAGACGGGCCTTTTGTTGTGTGATTTATAGCTCTGTTTTGGCACATGAAAGGTTACTCTTAAATGCGTCCAAATGGAGCTGAAGGATTTACTTTTAAGTCTCTTTATGAAATTAAATCCATGTTTTTTACCTTCTATTCTGTAATTTTAGAAGAAGTAATTGAAGTAATTTCCCTTTTTTCTAATCTTCTATTATCTTTTATAAGCCAAACTGGAGTGGTTTGACCATAATTACAAAGTACAAAGTGATGTGTTTATGTTTTGTATAAGGTCAAAGGTCAGTCACCCTACAATTACTTGAACCCTGGGTTTCCTTCCTTTTTGACGCCTTTTTTTTAGCTGTTAACACAACTAATTTAAAGTCCCCCTCCACTCAAAATTGTGTTTTTTTTATTATTGCTTAATTTGGATAGTTAAATTTCACTGTGCAGAATGATGTATGTGTATAGTTTGACAATAGAGGACTGTTTTCACATTCATCTACTGAAAGTGGAAAGTTTCTCGGTGCTCATCGAGAGTTTAAAGCGTATCTATGAGCAGGATTTGAGGAAATCACAACTAGTTTGGAGGCAGTTGTGGTCAAGTATGCAACTTACACAAGTGTGATGTGGAAACTTGAAGCCTCCAGTGCACAAACACTGAGAATGGACTTTTCAATGACTTCAGCAGTTAAACTTTTCAAATGAACAATATTTGCATATTCATACATTCAGAAGCTTTTAATAAAGGAAAAGGAGGAGACGTCATTTTTAGGATCTTAACGAGATAATTGAACTTTCTTTGTGGAAAAAAACATATCAGACACATTTATATTTAAAATAAATAAAAAGTATTTTATACTCTTCTTAAAATATGTCTTGAGGGGATCTTTAAAAACTGTGAATAGTATTGTGCAGCTAGATTTGTGTTTATCAACTGCCATAAATCCTCCAGCTTCTGTTAAAATAGTGTTTGTCTGATATGGTGACTCACTGACTCCACTACTGTCTGAGTGCTTGGCTTTTTAAATGCAGGCACTTCACAGGCCACCTCAAGTAAAACTTGGACCTGCACGCCCCTGCTGCTTTTTCTTTTTCTTTTTTTCTCCGGGGTTCCCTGCTGCTGTGTTACGACACACCATAGTAATGGTTAGTAAGACAGACGGAAAAAGAAATCTTACAAAGAGGGATTGCCATTGTTTTGGAGAGTTTCTGTATGACACAAAGTTCTCGACCAGTGCAGCTGTGAAATTCTACTGAATGAGAGACAGCTGCCTCTGGCTCTTGTGCTTGGACAGGGAGGGTTGTAGAGAGGGGAGGAAAGCTTCGCCGGCCAAGTCAAGTCTGCTCAGCTCTCTCTCCACAGCTCTCTCACTCCCCCTTTCCACCTCCACTCACAATAATCTCCAGAGGGACGAACAAGAGTCGGGGTATCCCTTAGAGTAGAATTACAACAAAACGCAAACAAATACAAAAGCCAAGAAAGCAGTAGTCATCAAGTTGTGTAATAGAAGTGGAGAGAGTTGATCATAAAATAAAGTTGAGAAAAGAAGAAGAAGAAAAGTTGGCAAGATGTGTGGAATCCCCCCTTTTCCTGCTGACTCATTTAAGCCATGTGTTTCTAATTTGCAATTTGACAGAGGGTTTCCCACCTACAGTAACATTCAAACAAAACTCACTGCAGCACATCGTGTCATGTGCTCGGGCATGTGGAGTTCACGTTTTCAAGCACATTTTGTTTTTCCTAAATTGCAGTTGAAATGTAATTCCATGAAGTGTGATGCAACATAACACGGAACCGTAATCGCTATAGATGTGGAGCAGTGATCACGTCCCCTGCTAATGTTGTGTTTCTGTCAGCGCCGCATGTGAGAACAGACAAGGTGTGTCTTTGACAGCCATGTGTCTTCTGGAGTAATGGACGACTGCGCGTGTATTTGGTGTAAACCGACAGATCGTCTCTACCTTTAGGTGTGCTTGGTGGTGTAAGAGGAAGTGGATTTAAAAGTGATATTATCTACATGCACAAAGAGGTTTTTTTTTTCCTCTGCACCTCAATTTTAAATCATGCCGTGGCGCCACATAGACATTAAAAACTGCTTTACTTTAAAATACAAAGGATTCAAAATGAGGTGATTGGTGAGGATTCAGCGTTTTCCTAATTCACTTGAAACAATCAACCTTACTTACCTCACTGCAGTGTTTAATTATTAATTAGCAGAGTTAGGTTTTCACTTTCTCTCCTTACTTCTTTCTAGATGGGCAGCAAATTTGGGAAATGGAAGCAACAGTGGACAAAGATAAGAGCCAGCCAGTAAGTATTTTTACATCAGATTATGTAACCCTGGAATACCTGTGATACACACACAAACACACAATAACTGTCATGTAGTTCATATCACAAAGATCAGTTGCAGACTTGTACAGAACATAATAGAGCACTATCTTGTAGAGTATGCTGTTTGTGGAGGTGCCATCCTACCGGGACACGTCGGTCTGCCATTCTGTCAAAGTGAACTTCTACGTCATCAATGGCAAGAGGAAGCGCAGCCAACCACAACATTTCACCTACACACCACTGGCATGTAAGAATGCTGCTCAGCCTCTTTGTGAGATGCTTATTGTATCACACTGTGGGTTTCAAAGTAGAATGATTAGATTATTATTCTGAGTAAATGTAAAATATTATATTCACACTCTACTCAGGATATTTATAGCCATCTCTGTGATCTTTTGTCTTCCTTACAGCTCCATCAATCAAGACTGAGCCTATAGACGAGTATGAAGCAGACCACATGGGCTTTGCCATGCCTCAGATCTTGGGCATATCCCCTCATTCCTATTACCATAACCCACGCGGTGTCCTCCACCCAGACAATGGCCTGGTCTCCGGCATGGCCTCCTGCCAGCGTCTCAGCTCCAGCCTTCCAGGCCAAGATACACGTTTCCAACAGCAGAGCCCGGCCATCGTGTACTCCCGTGGGGGCAAGAGTCTGAGCGGGAGCCCTGGTCTTTATCAGCAGACTGGAGGGATGATGTCTGACCCGCATCGGTCGGTCCTGGTCCACACAGGTTCCCCGGCACAGTCTGTAGGTCCTATGGGTGCAGGCCAGCACCCGTCTATCATCCAGTTCTCCCCCACCAACCACCACCTGCTTCGGGCAGGAGACCATCAACCTGTCAGTGCTCCGCAGCCCGACAACCAGCAGATCATCTACTGCGATGGCTACTCCCCACAGGCTGCCCACTCCCCTACGCCCCCCCAGGCTCAGGCGGTGGTGACCCACCCTCAACAGTATCCCACCGTGATCCAGCAGCAGCCCTACGTGCAGAAGGGGCAGCAGAAAGGCCGGGCTCCCCCCGGCACGGGGCAGATGGAGGCTCCAGGAGACGGACAGAGGAGGGTGACAGTCAAGGAGGAGAACTTGGACCAGGCCTACCTAGATGATGGTGAGTGTAAGTTCGTGCTTTTATACTCTAAATTAGCTCCAGCCCACAGCCAAATGCTGGTAAAATATGAAAGTGGCTGGTAGATTTCAGACACAAAATAATGATTTACTATTGAGGCTGGTGAATTTGAACATTTATCTGTCAGCAGCTGGTAGATGTTCCATTTAAAAAAGTTAATTTCCCACCTTGGGGATAGCTTGCGTCATTCACAGCGTGTGCCTTTATCAGTTGAATGTAATAGGTGGAGAAAAGCAGGCGGGCAAAGTGATGGATAACTGTAATTCCCTTTTGTGGAAGAGATGGATGATAACAAAGATACGACTTTTCCTAAGAACAATTCAAGGATATTTACAATATCTGCGCCATCTCCTTTTCATGTATTCCCGTTCCGATCTACGTGCTATAGTATCGCTCTGAACAAAGCCAACAGAACAAGCTCACACTGTTAAAACAATCTTCGCCATGAGGTGCAGTTATGTTCCACTCAAGGTGGAAATAACAGGGATTATGAGTCATATGTTTATACTTATGCTTGTCAACCCCATTACCCTCTGACAGAATTAATGTTAGGCCACATCCAGCAGCAGACAGGAGGTTGAACCTCTTCCTTATTTTGGAGCTAAAGGTTCTCTAAACTATATTATGTTATAGGATAACATGACAGGCTCTGAAAAAAAGGTTTTCTGCTTCTTTCTTCTTTCTTGTAGTCAGGTGAGGTTTAAATACAGTTTGAGGTTGTCATCATGCTGCTCCATTCAACAAAGTTCACTCTGCTGGTCGCAGGGGGTTCGTCTGGCACCGCCACACATCAGGAAATGAGCTTTTTTCTCTCTCTCTCGCATTAAAGACAGAGAAGAAGGGAGAAAAAAGTGTCACTCTCTTGACCGCCTGCACATGTTGACACTGTTATGAAGTGAAAAACAACCTCCATGGCAACCATTGTCAAACAGTGGAACGGGCTGCCTGGGAGAGCTGGGGAAAGCCTCTTTGTTTGTTATAGTTGGCCAGGGTTTCTCCTTGGCCTTACGCCCCTCGATTCTGCGGGGGAACCCACCAGAGGATTAGCTTTTTTCCGACCACGGGATTCTGCCAATCTGGCACAAGAAATTCCTATTTGCAGCTGCTTTCCTCCAGAAATCCAGCCTGATCCCTGTAAGATAGCGGGAGGGTGGAGGGTAGTTTGCAGGAAAAGGGAAGGGGCTGTGTGTGTGTGTGTGTTTCAATGGAAAATATGAAACTGAGAAAAAAGGCCAGCAATGGAATTTGTGTTTTTTGGATGGAACTTACAGGGTTTCCCACCGCAGTAAACAGCAACAGGGTTGTGAGTTGGTGAATTAACAAGGAGTTAGAGGAACAGTCAAACTGGGCTGTCTGTTTGATCCTCCCATCATCAAAAGTTGATGACGGTCGTTAGCTTCCCAAGGTGCCCCTGCATGTTTGTTCAATTTTAGTTTTCTATTCACATGTAGCCTTGTACTTTGAAATCACATAAAAAAACTAATTGCAGATTGGATTTAATTGCCTTGTTTTATCCCAACCACTGCAGGCGATTTTATTATTTTATGACGATAATGATTGGCACTTCTATAATACCACATCCCTGAATGGTAAAACCTTATTCATAATGCATTAACAGCAGCAGTTAAATAGTCCCCTGTTTGACTCCAACAGGTGATCCACCTAGCCACATCATTGTGGAGTTTAGTCATTGCCGCTTTAATAAGAAAAAAAGGGGGGGACTTCCCGATATTCAAACCATTTTTTTCACACACGGGGTGAGAAGACAAGTGAGGTCAAAAAAATCCCTCTGTGTTTGACTGCAAAGGTTGTGAAGTATGAGCGCGACCAGAAACACAAAATTAAGCTGGGACCATCAAACACATTTTCACCAAAGTGAGATTGTCAACATTACTCATCCAGACGTGTTTCACTCTGTAGTCATTTTTCGAAAAAGGGTGATGCCACATCCTGGTATTGTCACCGTGTTGTGGTCGCTAACTGTCACATCTCCAAGGTGCCTCAACTGTGTCATCTAGTGAAGAGTGTTAAATGAAAGTCAGGTATTTCATTTGCTACCAAAACTTGGCTTATAATCTCTCCCACGCAAATGGCTTATACTTTCAGCCCTCACACAAGTTTCCATGCCTCCTGTTGGTACCCAAACAAGACAAACTGTTGATTGACATATTTATTTATTGTATCAGGCTAGTTGAATAACTGACAAAAAAAAAGATACCTGTAGAAACCTGCTTTTTCCTTGGACCACAGCTGTCAAAAATGCCTGGCATTGCTCACTGCATGCCACATAGTTTATGAATACAAAAAAGAGCCACTGGCTTAGCCTACAAAGGCTGAGAGTGACATTTAGTGGGTGTGGAATAAAGCCCAGAGGCAGTGGAGCAGGTGAAATTGTTCCAACAGGTAGAGATCAGGCTAGAGGAGATAAAGCACACAGCAACAGCCTGGTGGACACGCATTAGTCTCAGCTCACTTCCATTCCATTTAAAAGGCTGGATCAAATACTCAGCTGTATCCAGAGCTGTAGTGATGAGTGCATGACAACTGCTTTAAGACACTTATATTGTTTAATTTATAATGTACAAATCGTTTCAGTAAGTTTGTCCACGTATTGGAGATTTTAGGTCAAATGTACATTGCAAGAATTATTGGTTGCTGTAATTGTTCCTTCTCTCCATACTGGCTGAAAGAGATCTCGTCCAAATGCAACTGCACTGTAAGAGAAGGGAGTCAAAATCAGCAGTCCTCCTTCTGTACAAAAAGGTATTCTGAAGTTAATATGGAGGTGGAGGAATTTGATTTTATCCCCATATCTTCCAGTGGGTTTACTGGGATCTCTTCACAGCCAGCATGAAGAGGAACAGCCAGTAATTCTTCCAGCGTACATACAGTACGAGTGTGTGAGTACCGTCCCAAGACACACTTGAAAACTGTGAATGCATCCTTTAAGCGCTGACACACCGGATCTGTGGTTAAATTGGTGGTTAGCTGTCAGTCCACTCACTCTGCTTTCTCTTTTCTCTCTATGGTTTTCAGCTTCATGCTGTCATTACAACCTTATACCAACCTCTCTCATATGTAACCCATGAATGTACTGTACAGCCCTCCATACACAAACACACACACTGTATGAACATGCAGATGCACAAACACGCTCAGTCCAGCTCGCAGCAGGCAGTGTGCAGCGACTGAGTCAGCTACTGTACAGGGTGTCTCTCTCTCTCCTCCCACCGTCGGTTGGTAAACAGTGCAGCTCATTGGTGCAGAACTCAGGAGCCAGACACTCACCTATTTAACAGACTAGCCTGAGTGTTCCCTGGGCCAGCCTCAAATAGCCAGTCCGTGCCAACCCTTCATTAGATTCAGTAAAGCCCCACTGTATGTTGCCCCGCTGCAGCGCTCCTGCTGCTTCTCTAAGCTCGTTTTATGCTCAGGAAAAATCCTGTGGCACTGCTGGGGAGATGAAAGTTTCTTTAAGGCATTGGGTGTCAGAGGGAATTCCACTACAGACTAAAATAAACATGGCCGCTGAAGTTGTGACGACAGCAGAGCATCCAGTTTGGCCGCTCGTGCAGTTTTGCAACTTTCAGATGCTGCCCTGGCTATAAAATGTGCTCAGTGTTGAGCTGTTTCT
The DNA here is from genome assembly GCA_038419695.1 of Scomberomorus guttatus. Taxonomy (NCBI): domain Eukaryota; kingdom Metazoa; phylum Chordata; class Actinopteri; order Scombriformes; family Scombridae; genus Scomberomorus; species Scomberomorus guttatus. The sequence goes on from CM076449.1 coordinate 29,693,747, forward strand.
CATTCACATCTGCAAATGATCAGATAGAATGGCAGCAGGAGAGACGGGGAGAAAGGGAGTCAGACAAATTGTTTTGTTGGATGGAAGAGCATGTCTGTCTGATTGCTTAATTAGATTTCTAGACACTTAGCTGCATTTATAAGTGCTAGTTCATTTTAATTAGAAATAATATTTTCTGTCCTGGTCTAAATTAATTTTCTTCCTTTTTATATACAGTCTTAAATAAGAACATGCTATCACCTTGCGACAGTTACTTCTTTTAGGTAGTTTTGTCATGAGCTGTCATCTGCTCAGAGATGCTGTTGTGCGGTTGAGATAGTGTCTGATTTCATTTTACTTGTGTTTTAATAGTTGCACCCTTTGCCTCACCACTATGTAAATCAGGGCTTTAAATAGAGCGTACACAAGCCAACTGAATATCGCTTCTCTACCTCTAAAAATAAAGCAGTTGAAGTATTTTGTACAGCTGGTGGTTCATCTTAACATGTTTTAATCTTAAATCTATCCAGTTTAGTCCTGTTGGCTTTAAAGAAGTACTGTTTGTTTGAAATCTGCTTCTTGCCTAGAGTTAGATGAGAAGTTTGATACCATGCTCCAGCATGAGGTGAGGTGCTCCTCTAAAGCTCACTAATTAATAGAGCCTGTCCTCCCAACCCAAACAACACTATTGGTTGGATGGCTAAATAGTTAGTTATTGAGTTGGCAAAAAGTGGACTTAGCTGCGGGACATTTAAAAAAAAAAAAACATAACGTGGTGTTTACTGTTGCCATGACCACGAAGATTAGCTAACTTTAATTAAGTGCTAACCACATTTCAAGCCATCATTTTAACCCAACCCATGACCTTTCCCTAACCCTAACCAAGTGGTTTTTGTGCCTAAACCTGACCTTAACCACAGCGTTGTCACACCGTAAAACACAATTATTTTTTAGCAGCGGCATATTACGCTCCGATGGGTCGTTTCTGGAGTGCAGGTACAAACAACCTATGCGGTCATTTAATTTGGAGGACTTGTTGTTCCAGTCTTATGCTAAGCTAGGCTAACTGCCTGCTGGCTGTAGCTTAATATTTAGCATACATATATGAGAGTGGTATTGAACTTCTTATCTAACTCTTGGCAAAAGTGTGGGAGACCTGAACAAAACAGTAATACACCTTTTTAAAACTCATTACACAAGTTAAGTATGGCAATATGAAGAATTAAATTTCAGCGGGTACATTGTATCTTCAGTTGAATAGCTCAATCCCAAAGTGTAGCCCGTTACCATGGTTACAAAATCACAGACACGACATGCTCTATAATGGCTTGTTGCAGTCAAAAAGCTTTTTTGGCCCACTAGTTATATACTTATATTACTCATCGGCCCTAATGAGTTCCCCGAGCCACAGTGGAAGCAGTGGCACCAGCTTATAATGTCTCCGAGTGCCAGTGTACACAGACAGACACGCAGTAGGCTTCCAGGCCCGGGGCACCCAGATAAACACCAGAGCTCAACACTGGCAGTGTGACATATCTGGAGAGATGACATGTTACACATACTTGACATTCCTTCCCGCTTTATGCTGAACTACCTGTTGACAGTGACTGTGTTTAAACTGAGGCGAGGAGATGCACTGGCGGGTAGTTACCTTTGATCTTTACTGCTTCGATGTCAGTGGTTATTGTATCAGCAGATACACAACAAAGCTTCAAATAGTGTAGGTATAAATAATCTCAATAATTCAATCGAAAAAATTCAATATTTTATTTTATTTTCAAAGCATCACACATCTACTATTTCCCCCGTTGTGCACGGTGATTCTATTTTTAGAACCATGACACCGTGAAAGTTTCCATTTCAACCCCCCTTCCTCTTCTGTTGATGTGTATACACACAGTTGTAATTGGCTGAGCAAAAGGAATTGCTTATAGACTGCATAGCTCTACCTCTAGTGGTTACTCACCATAAATGCAGTATTTGTTCACCTTTTATCGATGCCCTGCACAGAAATGTCAATCAGACCCCCCTTTGTGACTCCACAGTGCGGTATCTCAGGAATATAATCAAAGGCCCTTTTTAGTCATATCAGAAGGGTTCTGTTTTCACACTTATTTTGGAATTTTGTTGTGAACATTGTTTAACATCCCTCTCTTTCTTTGCTTTACAGTGAATGAGATCATAAGAAAGGATCTGACGGGTGTTCAGGCCAGAGGGCAGACATAGACAAACCTGAGCAGGAAATGACAACAAGTCCCCACACCACTGCCGGACACACACACACGTAGGCTTCAACTTTCCAGTGCGGTGACACACTTCCACCAACAATCATACCTTCTCTTCCTCATTTTCTGCGTCCACAAAGATAGAAATATCAGCTACCGGCTGCTGTGTTCGCTTTGGATGTGTCCCAGCAGTAAACAGTTTAATTTGGCAAACAGAAGAATTCATTTGACCTATAAAGTCTGCCAACAACACCCAGTAGGTTTCCAATGAACCAATAAAAACCATCAGGCGAATGTGCCTTATTTTTTCTTCAGGTTGACACTCAGATACATTGCTTTACAAAAGAAGAAAGGGATAAAATGGGAAATATACTTGTCCCCAAAGTTAGCCATATTGCCCAGGCAATAAACTCACCTGTTTGCCTCATACTAGTGAAAGATGTAGCATGCAGCCGTTTCACATGAAATCTGCAGAATTTCAACAGGTTAATGTCACGTACCAAAAATTCAGCCCAAATATGATGCGCAGCTGTTTCTTGTGGCTCAAAGCTTGCCTTCTTTTTGTTTCATTCTTCTCGCACAAAGTATGTATTTTGTCTGTAACTCTTTATGCAGTTGTAAATGAAAAGATTGTCCAAAGCTCACATGCTGATCATCTCATTTTAAGTGCAGTTTTCTAATTGAAGTGAAGCGCACACTGCCTTAACCATATACAAATGAACTATTGTAAGACCTCCTAATATGCACTGTTTTCAATAACAGGGGGTCAATGTTATTCCTTTTTTATATAATATTTGAGTCATGTGAATAATGTACCATTTTATATTCATAAAATATACATTACATAATATTCAGGTGATATGCCAAAGTGGTTTCACAGGACCTGTGATGCTACAGTGATAGCATAGGTCTAGTTTTTTGAAAGGATTTCAATGCTTGACTTTTTTTTTTTTGTTTTTGTTTTTTTCAATCTTGCATTGGAAATAATTTAGAAATGTATCTGAAGTTTGGCTCATGCAAGCTGAAGTGAGAGATTTTGTACACTCAGATTTAAAGGTGGTCTTGCTTTTTTTTATTAAACCCTATTTGATATTTTTTGTCTATTTTATTTGTATTTCTCTTAAAGATGATTGTAATAACATCTGTGGCTATTTCCACAGTCTAAAATATCCAAAGCTTTTACTGTGTGTATTTTTTTTGTGTATAGTTGAATTTTGAGTCTATCCGCAATGACAATCAGTATACTCAAAGCTAAGTGCCTGCCTATGCAGAAGCTTCATGCTTGCCGATGTAAACGGCATACTTTTCTTTCTGTAACTGCCATTATACCTTTACACACTGTAAGCACAGTAGGGATATACAGTGTGGATAACTGATGTGCTAATACAGCTTGCTTTGATGGAAAAAAAGCAGTAGTTTGAAAATATATTTTTGTAACATTGTAAAATTTAGCTGAGTGAATTGGAGTACATTAAAAGTGCCAAGTATCATTAATATGATTGTAAAGAAAAACTGTTGCAAGTGAAGAAAAAACAGAAATAAAAGACTGAATCTCAACTTTTAATATTTGATATGGACCTGTCTTAAAGAAAACAAGAATTTATTTTGTGATATTAATAAAGTTGATGGATATTAATGATATTTCCCATTGAGCCAGTACAGCACAAGTGCATTTGACATTTCTTGAATGTAATCTATATTAACTAGTTTTTCCCCTTTTTGTAAATATTAGATACAAAGTGTGATTGTCCATGTGTTAAAGTTTGAGTAGACTAAAATAGAAACTATTTGTTTGTCATGTACCTTTTATCTGTCTCTTGTGTTTATAGTATACACAACGTTATCATTATATCTGTTTTATTACAAGGTAAAAATGTGTTTTTCTGAAGGGAATTATGATCCAGTTATCCCTCTAATAGTTTTTATTTTTGTTTATGCTTTGGTTATTATAATTTTACAATCTTTAAAGAAATCTTTGGTAATGAAAAGGTTATTCATACTGTCTTATTTTATTTTCTCTGTTGATAGTTGTCATGTATTTGTTTCTTTTTGAGTCTACTAGACTTAATGCGTCCTTAAACAGTTTCTGTTTCATGCTATTTTTGTATCCTTAAAAGTAGCAATAAATAATAATCATATACATACCTTCACGATTCTCATTCATTCATTCAACCTTTATTCATACAGGGTGATCCAATGAGAGCAGAAACACTAACAAACAAAGACAACCAATAAAATTTAGAATGCAAATGAGAGATGGGAATACAGTGGTAAAGGATAAGAACAGGAGTAATCCAGCAGTAAATACATTTGAATGCAACGATAAGGGATGAAACCAACCAAGCTGTAAGAGCTACACTTCAGTCAGGTCAGCAGGTACAAGTAAAGTCTGTTCCATCTGAGTGGAACAAAACATTTACAGTAAAGGCCTTTTTACCAAGCTCCGTTTTGAATTTGGGAATTTCTACACCAGGATGCTCCTGAGATCTGCTGTAATAAAGCCGTGAATTTGTCTAAACTGCAGAAGGGATGTGAGATACAGTACAGTGCTAAAGTTTGAGGCACTAAAAGTAAAGTGAGGATGCTTTCAAAAATAATGCCATGAATATTTTTTTTTATCAATAAACATCATACAAAGTTCAGTAAACAGAAGAAACCTAAATTAAATCAATATTTGCTGTGAGCAGCTTTGCCTTTAAAACAGCAGCAGTTCTCCTCAGTACACCTGCACACAGGTTTTCAGGTACTTGGCAGGTCGGTTGTTCCTGCATCTTGGAGAAGTTTCCACAGTTCTTCTGTGGATTTCGGCGTCTCAGCTGCTTCTGTTTCTTCATGTAATCCCAGACTGACTCCATGATGTTGAGATCAGAGCTCTGTGGGGGCCAAACCATCTGTTGCAGGACTCCTTGTTCTTCTTGTCACTGAAGATAGTTCTTTATGAGTCTGGCTGGATGTTTGTGGTCGTTGTCATGCTGCACAATAAATTTGGGACTGATCAGTCGCCTCCCTGATAATATATTGCATAATGGATAAGAATCTAAAAATTTTTGGGCTGTTTTCCTCAAAGGGCTTAATGAATAAATACTAAAGGGTGACAGAGAGGCCCAGCTGACACTCCTGTACAAGTCACAGTAATGAGTCCTAAAGCTGTTACCTGTTATGAATCTTAAAGTGCTGCGAAACAGAACATCTAAGGAGTGAAGTGTAGATAGTGGAACATTCATATAAATTATTTCACCATAGTTGAGTACAGATAAGATTGATAAGAGAAATATTCTTTGTGTCCGTACAGAAAGTATAGCTTCAGTTCCTTAGCGTGAAAGACTATCCACAGACCAAGGAATTAGTAGGATGTACTGTATATGTATGTATGTGTATTAATGAACAAACCGATAAATTAATAAAATATATTGTGTTAACAAGAGATCACCGGGGGTAATGTCCTGCTGAGGTTAAGTTCTGGCTGGTTTGTGGAGCAGCTGTCAGTGTGTGCAGTAGAGACAGCTCAAAGGTGTCTCTTCACTCTCTATGGTGCCTAGTATGAGAGGAAAATTGAATATTAGCAGACCCACAGCAGACAGTGACTCATCAAGTCTCATGGCAGACACAGAAACATGTTTGTTTGTAATTAATGCAGCATAAAAATACTCAGAATTTAAAGCCGAACCTGGTGATATTATGAGCTATTTGCACAGGCGCACACGCTCATGTGCACAGACACAGTTTCAAACTCCATCCCTCCCTCAAATAACAAATAACAACAAGAAGGGGACTGACATGCCTGGAGGCTCAGGTTGCTATGGAGACAGCTTGTTTGGTGCTTGGTCCCTGAGTCGGGAGGAGGGCTCTCTGTGAATGAACCTTGTGTTCAGGAAGTCTCTGGTTATGACATCACCTCGGATGAAAGAGCAGCACGTGGGCTTCTCTGCATGAGCCGTCTCCAGCCTACTCATACAGATATGCCATGATGACTCACGCGCCCTTTAGCACTCAATGGCGTAATGAGTTCGGACCGCATTCAGATTCACTGTGCGATATCGGACAAGAATGAAATACATGATGAGTTTGGCATTTCATTCAGCTCGCCTTTGTGGTATTTCAAAAAACAGCGCTGAATTAATCCTGATCAAAGAGTTTAACTGGTCACAATATTATTAAATTAAATCCTGCACATAAATCCAAGGCTGAACTGTCTGAATTACTTCTTTTACCAACCTTTTATTCCACCACTCTTGATATAGTGGTAAAATATGAAAAAAATAAAAAAGTGACAGGGTCAGCTGCAGATCAGCAGTATAATGGGCTGTTTATGTGGAATAAAGATGACATTATCCATTTGCAGACACTTTGAAAACTCATCATCATTTTCTCAGAGACATGAGTCAGTTTCCTGGGCTTCAGGTGTGTAAATGCTCCTCTGAATACTGAAGCAAGTTATTAATCTTGCTGGGTGGAGCACAGATGGAAGAAATTTGCATGAAAACATTATCCAAATAAAGGTTAAACATGTCAGAGTTAGACTTGAATGTTCAGCAGTGTTTGTTGCTGTCTTCTTCTTCAATAAGAAAACATCCCACCAGTTTCTTTTTCATTTATGGGAACTGAAAACCTTAAAGTTTCTAACATAATATCACCTTGATCCACCAGAAACACAGCTTGAGAAACTCCAAAGGGAATATACAGGATGCAGTCTGATGATCATTCCTTATAACTTGTGTGTGAATTACAAAACACAAGACATGGAAATGCTGTGTTCATACCCTGTATTATAGTGACAACTAGTGTAGCAAGAGGAAACTGAAAATAAGTGGTGAGCTCTGCTGATGCCCTGCAGAGGGAGACAAGAACTTGTGAATGTAATCCAGAAGGAGCCGTTCAACAGCTCTCCACTGGAATCAAGAGACCGTTACTGAAGTACAGCGTAGAGCAGAAGTGGTCCCTCAGTGGAGTAATGAGAATACTTCAACGCACAGTATTTTTACAACTGAACCGGCGGCAAAATCAGTCACTACAGAAATGCAAATTGAATCAAATGAAGCACATAGCAGCTTACTAAAGAACAGCTGCATGTTTTATTTAGTCTTTCTAAAGGAATTTTAACATTGTATGTAATACTGTAAGATTGCATGTATTCTACTACTTGAACCGACTAACATAAATTGTTAGTCCAACAAAGTGCTATGAATATATATCACCTACACAACAAGCTACAGTGGTTAGAAAATGTATTTAGGTATTTTACTTAAATAAAAATAATAATACAACAAAGTAAAAATACCCTGTTACATGTAAAAATCCTGCATTCAAAACTTACATCAAGTAAAAGTAAGTAAAAGTACAGAAGTATTATCAGCAAAATGTACTTAAAGTATCGACAAACAGCTCAGTTATATTGTTGTAAATTATATTATTAAATTATTGTTACTGATGCATTAATGTGTAAGTAGCATTTTTACTGTTGTAACTGGTGGAGTTGCTGCTAATTTAACTATAGATTTGAACTATAAACTGCAACAATTTTTCATATTTTTTTTAAGCTGATCACACGAAAATCTTGATCAGCAAAGTAACTAATAACTACAGCTCTCAAATAAATGTACAGTAGTGGGTTAAAAAGTACAATATTTCCCCTTGACGTGTACAGTAGTGTAACATAAAGTAGAAGTACATCAGAATTGTACTTCAGTAAATGACAAGCTACACCACCAAATCCTCTCACAGCCTGTCACAATGGCAGTCCCAACCTATTTTTATATATAAACAATAAAATGTCAAATGATGAATATGCTCATGCAGAGCACCCGTTCACTTACATTACAATTACACATTCAAAACAACAGCTGAAAGCGTGGAGAGCTGCACATACTGTCCAATCTGTTATAATGGTTTATTATTATCTATTATCACCATGTGGTGAAATCCCACTCTGGCTCCAAGGTGAACGGTGACATCAGCTCTGAAGTGGCCCTGATGCTCATTAAAACAGTGGAAACATCAGGCTCCAGTGGTAAATACAGCTGCCGCCCACCAACAACAACCCAAGCAACATATTGCTCTATACTTCATTCCTATAGTTCCTCCACCGGCACCGGTGTCAGAGATCCTGCATTTACATAATGTCTCCTGCTTACTGCATTCCACTCCTGACAGACGAGTAATTGTGATGATATATTCATAGAAAATCTATGGATTTATCAAAAAAGTATCATTTTAGAGCAAATAGATAAGAGTTGACATTTGTATACAGCTGATTTTTTGCATTTAATGACTGCATGTGATTTTTTTTTACTAAAGTAATAATAACATGATCAGATGTCATTAATCTACCTACCCTGAGTGATTTTAGGAGTTTGAGTATTTTTTTGTTTTGCTGTACAGAGTTCCCCTAAACATGTCTCATATTGCTTCTTGACTTTGTTCTGTAATTTCCTGCGTTTCTTCAGAATTACTTCAGAAACCAGCAGGCGTGAACTTGTTGCTTTCAGCGACAGGTGGGAGTATGTGTGGGTGCAGGCAAGGTAGTCAACTAGTTTGTGAACACGGTGCCATGCGTATGATGTCGGCCTCACCCCTCACACACATCATACTGTACCTCATAACTGCACTGCATTGTGCATGGAGAAATTCGTTTTTTTGCGACCAAATGTTTATTGATGCAGGATGAAGTGTAAGAACCTTTGTGATCATCAGGTCAAAAATTTTATTTGTCCGACAAATACCTGCAAAACTAATGACATCATTTGTACTCACACTACTTTTAAATCTTAATTGAAGACACATCTGTTTGACATGGCTTTTAATTAACCTTTGAAGCTGCACTGCATATGTTTTATCCTTTATGCCGCCTTTATTTTTTTAAATCAAATTTGATGTATTTTTACTGTTCTATTAGTTTGTAAAGCGCTTTGAATTTCCTTGTGTATGAAATATGCTATATAAATAGGCTTGCCTTGTGTTTTGTGCTAATTACCAAATGTTAGCATGCTAAACTAAGATGTTGAATATGGTAAACATTCCCTGCTCAACATCGCCATGTCATTGTGAGCATGTCTGCATGCTGATGTTAGCATTTAGCTCAAAGCACTGTCTTGTCTAAGTACATTACGCCAATTTTTTTTTCCCAGGATGGCAAAGTCATGACCCACCATACTCTGAGGAGTGAGATTGGTTAGGGTCATGACTTTGCCATCCTGGGAAAAAAAAAAAATCACATATAGTACTGCCTCATGGAGATGCTAGCATGGCTGTCGACTATAATCATTTTATTTATTTATTTTTCAAAAGGGCTCAAATAAAAATCTGTGGTTACAGTAAGGTGACTGAAAATATCAAATGTTTATCCACCAAGTAATGAAGAGGTTCAAGAAATGTGTCACACTGCACATCACTGAGGGTGCAGTTTAAATGTTCCTGCTAAATTTCACACACAAACAAACAGTTCAATGATAATTGTGGTGGCAGATGAGATGGATATTAAAGGTTTTAATGTTAAAAGTCATTAAATCATGACACTTACTCTGAGGCAACATACTGTACACTGAGCTCTTACCGCTACAGCTGTCAATTTACTGTATCTTAGTCATCATCTGTAGCCAATGTATTATTTATCCAGTAAGTTTCTCTATATCATAGAAGCAGTATCATGTTGGTGTTGGTGTGAAGGTGTTTGCTCACAACAGGGTGTTTTTTATGCATCTTACTGTCTAACTCATCACAGAGAGTGTTGTCAGTGCCAGTAAGTCATATCACATGGAAATCTGTCTTCATGGCCTCTCACGTTACACATGCACTCAGCTGCAGGGACGTCTCACAGGGAAATGGCATCAGAGATTTTATCTCAGAAATCAAAACCATTTACCAATTACTTTCCTCCCATCGGCAGACCAACAACGGTCATCATCACTCTGCCTCATACATACACTTACAACACATCATCAACACACATACACAGGCATATCTCAAATTTAAAGAGAAAACCTGCTGTAAATTGTAGAAAATCTATTATTTTCTTTTTTTGTTGGCTACACCACATTAAAGTTTTATGACAATGTAAATTGTGTTTCCCATGTGGATGAGGTCGACTGCACCTTAGCATGACTTGTCCTCTCGCATCACCGTGACACTGATGAGGGGTTTTAAGTGAGATGTCTCTGCAGCTACTGGATGAAATTTGGTACACACATTCATGTTCCCCTCAGGATTCACGGATGCAATAACTTTGGTGATCCTTTAACTTTCATCTAGCATTAAACATAAAGTGCTGCTCAACATCAGCGAGTTAGCATTGTCATAATGAGCATGTTAGCATTTCAGTTTCAGTTCGTTATTCAGCTCAAAGTACTGCTGTGCCTCAGTACAGCTGCACAAAGCCGCTGGCTGTAGACGTCTTTTTTAATATTCTTCTCTTCTGCCCTAAAGCTGAATCTCAGAACCTAGAAACCCTACAGCAACCGAACTTGGCAGATATGAAAAGTCTCATTGACTGTAAGAAAAACAACTTTTGAACAGTACAGCCTAGAAACAAAATTAAGATGCATTTTTCAAGGCTATGCTTCCATTCAATGAACAGTGTAAGAGAGTACAAGCCTTCACATTTGTTCCGTTCTTCCCTTTGCTGAGGTTAGAATTGTAATGACTGTGCATCAGGGTAAAACCTTTGCATTTATGTGTGTATTATTGGAATCTGTCATATGTCAACCCTTTTCTCAATATGAATGCAACTGCCCATGTTAGCTTTTTCTGAAGGTCCATATTGTCATTGAGAAAAGACTGAAAAAAAAGGGAAAGAAATCCATCTGCCGAGTTGAGAACAGACACCAAAGGCCTCCTGTTCCTTCTTCTCACTTATACATTCAGTCCAAGACCTAATTTGCATACAGCAGAGACTGTGTCTAATAGCATGAATCTGAGTCCAACTGTGTGAGTAACCTTGTACATGAAGAAATAGCACATGTTAATGACTGTCAGAACCTCTGTGTTTGGAAAGAAATCAAATAGCTTGTGCTGACTTCCCATGGGAGATCTCTATCAGTCAGAGCGCAAAAGCAAAATTAATGGACTCCATAGAGTTCAAATTTAGAACAATTTAGTGACTAAATCATGACGAATAGTCAGTGTTGAGTTAAAACCTCTCTCGGCAGCACAGTCTTGTTTTTAGCTGGACAAAGATGCATTTGATTATAATGCAGAGATGTTTTGAAATGTTTTCATGTGCGTGTCAGAGGCAGAAATGCTGATAAGAATGATAATTTATTAATATCATCTTCATCTATCATCTGCCATTTTCACACTAAAGCATGAGCTGAACATTTTTGTTAGAATTGTAAAGGCAGAAATTAGAAATACCTTGTTCATTAATAAAGCTTTGTGTGTAATTACCAAGCAGCCAACTTTAAAAAAAGAAGAATGTTATACCAGTAATACATTGCTAATAATACTATTTATCATGGAAACGCATCACAGAGACAAAGGACCCCATTAAATGGCATACAGCAGAGCAGACAGGGGAAGGCTTGCACAGATTGCACCGAGAAGGGAGCTGTTATTTTGCACAGCTATAATCAAAGCCATAGTGATCAACAGACCTGCTGAGTTATAAGCTGACATCTCCTTAACACTGACAGCAGACGTTGACTTCTCACACTTGACGTAGACTTACAGACTACAGAGAGGCGGAACAGAAGGACAGAAAGAGAAAGAGAGAGGAAAAATTTTGGCTTATTTATATTGTTTTTCCATGTAAATCAAGTTTTTTTTCTTTAATCACTGTGTTTCTGTGAAGCCTAATCACAAAAACTACAGAGAGGCTCCAATAAACAAGAGGAGAGCAAGAACCAGCCTTACTGAATAAATGGACCTTGACTAATTGGATATTGAGCTAATCCAAACCCTTTGACAAACAGGCGATATTCACTGTTCACCCTAAATGGAATGGTTAATCCTCACCATTGACTTCAGTGTAATTATAAATCTGGGTTGTATAATATTTGCAGTACAGAGGACATGGATTTGCACACAGTCTATAAAATATTAATAAAATGACCAAACAGCAATTATAAATACTTAAATCTCTCTACACATGTAAGAGGAGCATCCAAACAACTAATTCTTCAAAATGAATCTCCCCCATTGTTGCCTAAGAAACAATTTCCTCTTGTCATAATGTATATATAAACTGTCCATGTATCACATGCCTTTACATGCCACATACACTCTCCAGCTCATCTTTCGACTTTGTCACATAGCAACAATGTGGTATCCATAGAAACTGAATTAAACTTAAAACAAAAGATATTTATATCTTATCTTCTGGCGACGAGAATTCTTTAAATAGGAATGGATAATTTGGTAAGCTAATTCCGTGTGTTTGCCTTTGCAATGTTTGAGGAGCTGCGTCATGCACTCAGAGATGTTCTGTTCTAATTATACAACAATCATATTCAAAATCCAAAGAGGACGGACTATTCTCAACGCTCGAATTTCTGTGACACATTGACATACAAGAATGAAGTTCATTCCTGAACTTGGAAACAGCAGTTGACAAAAGTTGTCTTACGGGGGCATTTTTACATATGTTCACCAAGTTTTGGACCTTTCACCATGTGTAACATCTGACATCATAACAGCATAAAAATAAAAATAATCACAAAAAGCATGATATGTCCCCTTTAAGGACTTCTCATCCATGTTGGAACATCCTGTGGGGAGTACTCGTGGTATACACACATGCAGTGCGGTAGGTCTAAAGGGTGGTGGTCACCTTAACCAGTCTGTAGATATAAAAAGGCCTTTGTCTTAGGCTTAGAATTGTCTGTTCCTTTTATCTTCAGGTCCTCTACTGCAACCATCATCCCATTTTAATAAGAAAGGCTAAGTTTTGAATTGAATGCACACCTCCGGCTCTTCTTGAACCTGTAAAAGAATCTGCTTGTGCCAATACTCAGGTAGTTGAGGCCAGTATGGCCAGTGGGTTTATGTAGAGACATCTGTCACCCCCCCTGTTCACTGGGTTGGGTCACAATTATTCCCACACACAGGCACATTAATCCCCACAGCCTAAATAAATGAAGTTCCTTTAACCCAGTGGTCTTCAGCTTTGATCCTCAGGATTCAAGATGCAGCTGTTTTCTATCCTACAAGCTTGATAATTATATCCACCTCACATCACAAGTATAAAATACTGATTAGATGGCTGCATGAAGGTGAGCAGGGCTGAGTCCCGGGAGCCGCTGCTCTGATCCAGTCACAAATTAGACTCACCCTCCATGGATCATGCAAATACAGAGTAATGCTTGCATAATTACATCAAAAGCAAGTCTCATTATTCAGTATCAATCCATGTCCTTCTGGAAACATCTATATCCAGACGCCGTAGAGATCAATATGCTGCTCACGACAGAGAATATCAAGTGCACGGACTGCTCCATTTTACTGGATGTGCTTTTGAACAACTTGGTCTTCAAAGGAACTTCCCAGATATTTTTACATTCTGGTCACTGACCTCCGCACCAGAGTAAACTATCATGCCATTTTCAAGAGGATGTACAGTACATGTTTCTCATTTTCACAGCTTCCCCCAGCGATCAGATGACAGCATTTCCACAGGGATGAGTGTTGCTGCTTTCTGCGAAGCCAAAGGTCATCAGCTGCTCACCATCGGCAGGATTAGAGCCTTAAAAGCTCACACGTTTTCCGGCGTGAAGCGGTTTTTTAAGAAACCAATTTTTCCTGAGAAATAGTGAATGCATGATTAAGCTTTAAAATTTCAATCAAACGTCTGACATTATTTGATTGTTTACACAATAAGATCACAAGCTATTACACCTTATCAATCTTTATTTGGTAATTTGATTTTATTCTTGAATGTGAATGTAATATCAACTCTTGTGACACGTGTTATGTTACCTAACGCACCAAAATGATCAGTCCGAAAATGGTCAGGCTGAGAGCAGAAGACACACTGCAGAGAGAAGTGGAAAAAGAAGTTAGATGCAGAAAAGGGCTCAGCTCATATCCAGTGGGAAAATGACAAGCAGAGATAATATGTCTCTGAGAGTATGTCCAAATAAGTCAACTTACACAATCTTACCAATAATGTTGAGTGAATGTATGCCAAATGTCAGACTAAAATTATGCTGCTGTCCCCACCAGTCCCTAAATGTTTTGTTGATACAGTATAATATCTGGAAACTATGTTGACTCCCCCAACTACCCCACTCCTCTTTTTCCCTTTTTTCTTTTACTTGCAATTCTGTGTTAGTGTCTGACTTAATTTATGTAATAAATAAATATTCATATACAACATTAAAAATGTATATAAAGAGAAGCGGACTGCTCTTAGCTCAAGCAAGCTCACTGTTGTGGAATTATTCACAAGACAATCTATGTATGTCAACATAAGATTTATTAAACAAAGTAAGAAGGTTTAACGAGGTTGAGCGGTTGCTGCTCCAAATGGTCCCAGCAGAGGTCACAAATCACAATAACAAAGACACAAATAACTGACAAGGGTGTAATACAATTCTTCCACAACACTAATTTCTATGGAAGCTATAATGACATGTAATAGCAGAAAATGCAGAGGTGTAATTAATAACATTAATAATAACTGCGTCTAATTAGTTCTTTTAGTTCTGGGGCTGTTACGCTTCGTTAATGTTATTAGTTCCCCCTGTATGATGTATACATCTGTATGAAAAGGTCTATAATGTTGGAGTAAATTTGATTTAATTTATAGCATCTTAATTTTATACTGTATAAAAATTATCGTAATGTAATAATTTCCATGCCATTCTATTCAGTTAAAAGCTAGATTTCCTCATCAGCCTGTTATAGTCAGTGGTCAGCCAGTAGAAACTGTATAAACTTATCTGGGAATGAAATGGCAAAGTATTTATTTTCTCAAGCAACTTCCTAGTTTTGGCTTGAGCCAAGATTATATAGATAGAATCAATAAAATATTAATTCAAGGTTAACTTGCTAGTTAAAGTTTTGATAGTTTAGATTTTAATTGGCATGAGCTCAGAGCTTTGTTTATGTATACAAATAAGGATTAGAGTGTATTACAGTTTTCCTGCTGTCCAACATCCAAAACCTGCTGATTATCATCATTATCTCTGACAGAGCCAAGTGGAGACATCCCTGACACACCTCCTGATACAACCAAGATGTAAGAATTTTTGAGAAATAATATTAGTCTGGACAGTAGACACAGATCTGAAGTCTGTGTATCAGCCTGTTAATGGGGATTTTTTGTTTTAACAGCCATCTAAGATTAGCCTGCTAAGGGAATTAAGGGTGAAGTCAAATGCTGGTCAAACTGAACATGCTGTCTCTGGAGAGGGTGCAGGAAGGGAAGGAAACATTTTGTCCATGGCAACAACACCACTAATAATACTGTGATGAACACAGGAATCATTATTCTGCTGCAGCAGCAGCATCTTGACAAAATTGTATGTCAGGCTAAGACCTTACGCTATTTTTGGTATCAAGTCATTTGAACTCCTGACATATGAACGTGTGATACTGAAGCTGCAGATACAGATATGATATTACCATGCCAGCTGTGTTTTCTCCTTTCCAGAGAGTTTTCTACTTTGTTTTATGTGAAGCAGTGATATAATTGTATTCTGTCATCAACAGCTGTGGCTCTCCAAGACGGGTGCACTTAAACACAATCTCTGGTACACTGTCATGTCGGCCCGAAGACTTATGAATGCTGGACAATATAGTTAAATTGTGAATTATTCTTCTGGTGGTGAGGAGCACAAAACACATGGAATGGGATCATTCTATAATTACACCTTTAGTTCATTTAACTCTGAAGCACTAATTAGAAGATGATTTGTACTGTTGTTCTTGCTGAATTTTAATTTCTTTAGCAGTGTTTGCAAATGGATTTTTTTTACTTGATTCTGTCAATTCACAGCTCGCTGCTGCAGTGTATGAATATGCTCACCTGCTGATGACACAGACACTTTAAAAAAAGTGTTTTAAAGAGTAACTTATACGGGCTGAAAAGCAGTGGAAGCATTTTTTAAACTGTATGTGCTTCGTGTAGCATTTTTGCTACAAAGAGTTGATGCTTTTTGAATGGAAGTCAACCGGAGTCAGGGATCTTTTGGAGCCAGCATCTGGAGGCCGTCTGTGGTATTGCATTTAAAGGTACTTCTGCATTGGCTTCAGCCTCGAGCTGTGGTAGTTGCTGCTTGGTTTAAGTTGCCTTTTATATAATGTACAGTATGTGCTGCCTATATATGACTTCGAAACATATCTCCCTTAACTGGATACAATCAAACTGTCATCTGCAGCATGGGCAGGTTGTACCCTCCTGTTCTCTGACTGACAGTAAAACTCTTGTCTTTCTTTGCAGGAACACCCACAAAAAACCTGATAGACCTGTGTTGTAATGCACTCACTGCAGCTTGTCAAGTACAATATGACAGCTAGATTACATGCGCAGGTGGGAGTGGTAGAGATGGACGCTTTTATCCAGTGGACAATGTCAAATATTATCAGATGATAGTGTGATGGTAATCTTGGCTTCATTTGTTGATGGTCGTGAAACAGTGTGACATTTAAATTTCAAAATCACGCAAAAAAACGCTAAGAGTCTTACAGTGGATATATACTGTACACCTTCTGCTTATTGTGCTTTTTCTCCACAGCTTACCTCCTTTGCTTGAATTCTTCATTGTGACTGAAATGTCCTGATCTCTTCATTGAGTTCCTTTTGAAGACTCGATCAAAGAGTTTCAGAAAACATTTCCTCTTTTCACCTTCTGAGATCTGTTCACCTGGCAAACAAAACGTTCCAGCTTTGGTGAGAGGAAATGAAGGTGCGCTTAGTCATACTGTGAAAACAAAGAGCAGGGGCACTGCTTGTAACTGTGGGAGGTTTCTGCACTATCACATATGAGAGTATTCTTCTAAATTCCTTGCGAAAAATCATTCGCCGGATATCCTCTTTCATAAAATGCACCTACTGAGCTTTCAAACCACATGGCACATGGCTGTACGTTAAACTGATAATCATACAGTCCTATCCAAGAATAGGCCTCCATCCCCCTGTTCACACTACAAGTGCAAACATGTTATGTTCTGGTGATAGAGAGGTCTCATTGCCATGTACACATGTTCAAAAATTACTGTGATTGATGTGTGTGTGTGTGGGGTGTAAATTTACGCTCAGCCTGCATAATCCATTAGACGTGTCATGAGTGAAGTTGTACTGATATTTCATTGTTTCATTGTTTTTGATACAGGACTTTTTGGTATTTTGGCAGAATGTGGTAAATATGTTTTGAAAGACTTGTGTAGATGGTTTGGTTCAGCAGTCCCTTTAACTCTTGACCTCCTGACTCAAAAGGGGACAGATCTCAAATCCAAACATATCATGATGGTTATTTTCTGTTTATTTTAGGTGGTTTGGTTTGATTACATCTTCAAGAAAGATTTTAAAGCAGCTATAATCCATATTTTTGTTATAACAATTGATGAAATTACTACATGGAATGTGAAAGGGGTTGCTCGTAATGATGAACCCACAGAGAATTATCACTCGACTGTAGTGCCAATACTGTTTTGGCTGCTCTCACACCATTGTTTTCAGCATAAAAAACTCATTGTACACTACCTGCTCAGCACCAAACAGCAAACAGACAAATTTAACGACTAGCAGGTAAACACAGTGGAGCGTTTAGCTGCTAAAGAGACAGATATTTTTCTCAGTAGTTGATGGAGACTAAAAGCAAAGCTGGCAGGAGAGTAAATACTGGACAGAACACGACTCCACGTGAATGCATGTTGCTCCACAACTGCTGGAAACTGTAAATTCACCACATCAACTGAAAAGGATGTCACTGCTGTGTTCAAAGACTATTTCTACTGTTATTGCTGGTTTAAGGCTGGAAAATAGCTCCAGATTTAAGACTGGGTCAGTGCAGTTTGGAAGATGGGATCTCTTCATGGGATATATTTTTTTACTTACATAAAAATCAACAAAGTACCTGTTTATTTGATAACTTATGTTTGTTTAATGTGTCTTTTAGTAATATGCCAGTGAACCTGAAATATGTAAAGCTTACCTGCTGCCATGTGCCAAACCTCTCCTTTGAAATAAATAAAAAATAGCAATAGTTCCAATGAGGTAAGATTTAATTACTCCATCAGAAATTGTATAGTTGAACTGATTTTAGACTGATAATATGGTAGACACTTGCCTTCACCCTGCAATGTGATTAATCTCACTTTCCGTTTAGATGGAGATTCTCTCTGGTTCCCCAATTTCCACTTTAATCTTTCCATTAAAAGGCAATAAAATTGGAGGCACCGGTCGGTCTGTCACAGTGTTGATAAATGTTAAATGTGGACTGTGAGATAACTATTTAAAATGAGCAATTTTCCCCTTTGATACCTGGGATTCTACTAAAGGTATTTTAAATCACGTGTAAATGGTGGCTGTGATCCTCACTGCCGTGTGTCTGGAGAGGTGTGTGTGAGTGTGAGAGTGTGTGTGGAGGAGAAGGGGGTGTCATGTATTTTAACATTACAGATCTGTGCTTGTTAGTATAACACACAGCTTTGATCAAGCTAATTTAAAACCCTGCACTTGAATCAGATGAATGATTCTTTGTAAGCCCCTTCAGCTTCATCCAGGGTTATTAGGCTGCTTTTAAGCCTTTTGAGACAACAGAGTCTTTGCTTAATAACCCTTTATTTCAAGAGGAGAATGGTCAAAATGAGCTCATATTTTAGAGACTATCCAAACTGATTCACACAACAGATGGAGCACTATACCTGCCAGAAATGCTTTTGAAACAGATCCCTGGGCTACTTCTGGAAGATGCAATTTTTAGAGCATCCAGGTGGACGACTTAACATTTCATTTGGATCGAGGGTGAGAAGTTGCTAAAATTTGTCACCACACAAACAAAGACTGTTTTAAATGTTTTATTTCTGGACATTTAGTGAAAGGCACTGATTGCATCTAAATGAATATATAGCCGTTTGTGGTGGATGTATTCAGTGTTTTTCACATGTGAATAGCATGAATAGTGTGTTGTTTGAGCAAACACTGTGACCTGACAGCTGTCAGAAATAGGCTGAGGTCACAGACACCTCCCACGCGTTTCCACACTGTCATATATTGTGTTCTAACTCTTTCGCTCAGTGATAGCAGGTCTTGCTACTCTGATTCCAGCACATACTGAGGTTATCTTTTTTTATCTCCTCACACTAAAAGAAGTTACAATATTTACACTTGCAACGCCAATTCAAGTCAGTTGTTTTTGCAAAGCAAAGTTGGGAGTACTGATCTCAGCCAAACACACACAGCTGTGCCTCTTTGGCCGCCTGAACCTCAGTTTGGTTAGGATTTTAACAGTGAAAATCATGCATCTTTTTTTTTTTTTTAGCTATTTTCCAGACCATTGCATCAGCAGATATCATATAGTGTGTAACACATGCAATGTAGTATCTGGGAATCACACATCATAGAAACACAATTACCTTGTTGCTTTCGTATCGACCTCTGTGCTGCTCCTGGCAGAGTAACATATACTTTTCCTGCCACAACAGGTCAACTAATGAGAAAATTAGATGATCAGTCTCATTTTCCCTCCTACACTCATCCAATTTCTTAATTTGTCAGAGCCTCTATAGGGCGCACTGAATGTCAGTATGAGACCCCAAGCAGCAGTAATTCCTAGTAAATGTTGCCATTTTGTAAAAACTAAACTAAAACTACTAAAAACAAGGATATATTGAGTGTGATTCTCATTAAGGCCTTTGTCTAACTTGGGCTGCAGATGATTTTTTCTAATTAATGTCATCGGGACTGCTGCATGACCAGCATCAACTATGCACGGAACCAAGAGCTGCTAATGACAACGAAAGCCACTTCAGATACTCTGATGACAATTGTAGAGAACAGCAGCTGTTTAAATCCATGCGTTTATGTGAGTGAAAGAGCTTGTTTGTCTGTTTGCATGGGAAAAAAGAACTTGTCCATTTGTATTTATAGAATGCCTCCCACAAAGTATTCTCCTCATTTCTCTCTTCATGGTTGAAACAGTGGAGGCAACCAGCGATTGGATGACTTTTATTAATCTCCGGCATCTTATGAGAGCTCAAGCTAGTCCAGTTAAATGTTAAAATGTCACTGGGTAAAGCCAGCGACATTAGAAGCATTTAAATGATTATTAGCCGGCTTTGTCTTTTTATTACCATTTATTAACTACTTTCTTACACTCAACATGAGCATTTAAGCACATTTATGCACAAGCATATGTATGTATGATCTATGTACTATGCATGTATGTGCATTGTGACGTTGTTGGCAAGTGTGTTGTGTGATTCAGCGGCTTGGAGCCCTAAACAAATTTCCCTGCGGGACAGTAAAGTCTAAATTATCTGATCTTATCTTTGTTAATGGGAACCACAAGCTTTTATAGAAGACATTTTTAATTCTAGATACTTTGTGGGAGATCTTTGCATTTATTGTGGTTACAAGTCAGTTAGCAGGAGACTATGATCCTGTCTACCAGATCAATGAACCTCAAGTGAAATAGTGACTCTAGTGACACAGCTTTATACAGAAACCCTATGCCACAGAAAGCCACTGTGGCAGAAAGCCACTGTGGCCACATAGGCGGTCGCCTAGGGCACCAAATGAGTGGGACTTCTTTTTTTACTGACAGGTGTGCTTGTCTACAGCTTTTCTCCCTTCTTAGCATTCTGCCTCTCTTTTTTACCCATTGACTTGCATGTGTTTTGATCTGGTTTGTTTTTCAAAGCCTTACTGGTCGGTTAGTTTTCACCCTACAGCCACCAAACTTCATGTGCTACCTCAGGCTATACCACCAAACACCCACTGAACGGTGCCTTGATCCCCGCTTGCCCTTTTGTCTGGAGGACTGGGAGGACTTTGTCTGGGCTGTAGACACCATTGTTGCACTTCATTTTAGTGTGAATTCATATTTGAAGTTCTTGTACTGGAGGTGCTATTGTTGCATTTTTTCAGGGGCTCCAATCTAAAATCTTGCCTAGGACACCAACATAGTCAGGGCCAGCCTTGGCTTTATAACACCAAGCCAACACAAACACCACACAGACATAAGCAGTGTCTATCACAACTTCTCGAGATACTCCAAAGAAGTCTTTGTCATTTGAGATTGTCTCGATCACTGTGGCAGTGATTTGATCACTCAAATCACTGGCTTCATTTCAGTGAGCAGTGTATCAACTTGCTAATTAGTCAGGATTAACTCCTGAGTGCTTTTCAATCTGACCATGTAGTTTTTGTCCAGCGCTCATCAGACTGGATGTGGGATGGCTGTGGGATTGAATGTGTGTGGGAAAAAAATAGAAAGTAAAGATGGCTCTGGATGGTCAGTGGTACAGTATATTATGCTGTTAATGCACCACTGCCAGGAAATGTGTTAGGAATTAAAGTGGAAATACAGTTAATGGAGAGAGTTGGCTGCCACATGGTCTGACCATTACACGGCCACATAACTAAAAAAACATAAAGAAATCAATGCAATTAACTATGCAAAGTTCATATGTGGTTTTAAAACAATATTCATCAAGACAGGAAAATATAGGCAGGCTAAAAAACTGCATACAAACCTCCATTTAAATGACTGGAGTTAAAAGTAGTTTGAGATTTTGGAAAATACACTGATTTGTATCTTGTGGACGAGTTAAATGAGAAGATCGATCGCACTCGTATGTCTGGGTGGTAAATATGAAGCTACAGCCAGCAGTTGGTGAAGGAAAAACAACACAATGATTAACAGTAGATATGTTTGCTTTTAAAAGTAGAGATAATGTTTCATAGAAAAGAGAACAGTCTCACATAAAATAGCATGATCAGTAATCCACCACCACTGAGCAGCATCTGTATTCTTCATTTGTAACCTTAAAGGGGGCATATCATGTTTTTTTTGTTTTTGTTTTTCTGTTATTTATATACTGTTATGATGTTGGATATCTAAGTTAAACATGGTCAAAGTTCCAAAACCCGAGGTTAACCTATGTACTAATGCTACCTGCAAGCCAAAAGCACTTTTTGCAATGTTTTTTTCTACTTTGCTGACAATCTGATGCCATCTTGTCGCACATGCCCATAAATGGGCATCTGTTCCATAGCCTTGGTTGCTAATATTATTGCTAAGGTTTCTCCATATGTTGTTTGCATTGTCCACTCCCATATTTCATTTGGGATTCATGCTCAAACATGTATAGATGTAGCATGGTTTGTTGACGTAGCCTCCACAGCTGTTGGATGTCTGCTGAGGGGGAAGCTTCCGAGAGATGGCCAATCAGAGGGCCTGTGTAAAGTGCCAGTGTAAGATAAATAAAGAGTTTTTGAAGTGTAAATCATTCAAAGAGCCTCAGATTAAAACATAGACCTGGCAAATGTGCATAATATGTCCCCTTTAAGTAAGTATAGTTTTATCGCTATCAGGACGTCAGAGCTCTCTGGAGTTTTAGAGATAAAAGGTACCTTTGAAATTGGTATTTGATTATTAAGCACAGGAGGATCAAAGAGTCTTCAGGGGAGGCTGAACATTTGGCCTCTTTAAACAGTAAGAAACAGAGCAAAGACAGCAATTCCCGACTGAGAAAACTGGCGGAGAAAAGGGTGCAGTGTAAGAGTCGACATCAATCCTCTGAACAAAAAAAAGGTTCAAATTGTATCAGTAATTAGCAATCAACAATCAGCACCTGTAGGCATAATCACTGCTGGTGCTGACTTCCACTAAACAGACAGTTCTTGCTTATTAAAGTTCCATATCTTTACTCTTCTGTAATCTTTGGATGCTTTTCCTTTTCTGGATAGTACCTGATATATAGCAATGCAGCATGCCTGAATCCTAATGTTCTGTGATTGAGTTATTAATGCAAATACAGAAAAGGTTAAATCTGTTATTGATGTGATTTCTGAATATATTTAAGTAAGTAAGTAAGAAAAGCTTTATTTATATAGCACTTTTTAAAACACACAGTAACAAAGTGCTTCACACACAGATGCAAATTTAAAACAAATAGATTAACAAAAAAGTGTAATTTACAATATAAAACATAAAACGGCGCAGAGAGAAACAGACCTAACTGAAATGAAACTAGACATGAGAACAGGATGGGAGGTCTATATAAAGGCTTGCTGATATAAATGGGTTTTTAGGCGCCGTTTAAAACAGTCCAAAGATTCAGCAGATCTAATAGATTGTGGAAGATGATTCCACAGGTTTGGGGCTTAGACTGCAAGTGAGTGGTCACCTTTTGTTTTGCAGTTAGTGTGGGGGATAGATAAAAGGCCAAGATTTGAGGATCGTAGTGGTCGAGAAGTGGAATAAGGAATGAGGAGGTCAGAAATGTAGCTAGGGGCAAGATCATGAAGTGCGTATACGTAATCAGCAGGATCTTGTAGTTGATTCTGAATTTTACAGGAAGCCAATGGAGGGAAGCGAGAACAGGGGAACACTTCACACTTTCATAAGTTAACAGCTTGATATATATGGAAAAAAAAGTTTTTAAGCTTGGCTGAGGTGGAAAATTGCGGCAGACAAACACATCAGATCTGTGTGGAGCGATGATGAGACTGTAATGCTCCTCAAATTAATACATGAAACAAACAGAACTGTCGTATTTTAATCATGTTTTCTATGTTATTTTTCTCTGTTTGAAGTTTGGCTGGCGCTCTTTTAATTAAGTCATCTCATTGCTTCTTTTTAAATAGTTTAATTGTCCTGACTTGAAAAATAGCAACCAGCTGTTTATCTTGATGAACCAATTCCAAATATTCACAAAACGGCAGGCGCCAAAAAAAAAAAAACATTTGCAAAACTCAACAGCAATGTCTCTTTCCAGAAATCATGACCCGGTTACTCAAGACTAACTCCACAGATACTGGCGCCAACTGTCTCACCGTGCAGAAGGAAGCGTGCATCTAATTGTGGTTGGTGGGTGTAGTTCAGTAGGAAAAAAAATAGTTCCTGCATAAAACTGCTCACAACAAGGTCTGTGCATTATCTTGAGTAACTGGGTCATGATTTCTGGAAAGATTTTTTTTGGCGGTTGAGCACCACAAGCCGAGTACCATCCAGTTCCATTGTATTGAGAGGAGGCAGACATCTGTTCCTTTAAAATGTTACTGGGTCAAGCCAAAGACATTGGAAGCATTTAAATGATTATCAGAGGCTTTGTTAATGAGAGCCGCAAGCTTTGATAAAATAAATGTTTAATTCCAGATACTTTGTGGGAGATGTCTTTGCAATTTTATGGTGTGAAAGGTGAACATTGCCTAATACAAGGAAACATAACACTTAAAGTTCAGACATTCATGTCCCCTTAGGATGAATTGTTATGACTTTGGTGATTCCTTTTCATCCAGTGTCACCATCATTTCAGAGTTTTAATTCTCTGAAAGTCCAATATTTTTGTTTATAACCAAATACCTGAAAAACTACTTAACATTCCCGTCGTCCCACGCTTAGTGTTAATTAGTGTGCTAATGTTAGCATGCTAGCATGCTAAAATAAGATGTACATTAGCATGTTAGCATTGTCATTGTGAGCTTTTTAGGGTTAGACTCTGACAAGGAAAAAAATCCCACCTTTTCCGTTCTTTGTAATTCATCCTTGTATTACAGCACTTATAGGTGTATCGATAAATAACTATTTATCTAATCATATATAATAACTGTGTATCCTGGGACATAATCATATACAGGACTCTGTTTTGTCACGGTGGCCTGGCTTTGTCCTGTGTAAGCTCAGTTAAAACAACATCGACATGCAGCCTGGTGAATGCATCAGTGCATTCAGATGATAATCCTTTAACTTTGTTTGTTTGTTTTGACAAAGACCATATCTCTCATATCCTTCAATATAAAATAATCATTTTTTCAATTCAAACTCCCATGTGGCAGGGTCATTATGATCATTTTGTACCACAGAGCACATAGTATTATGTCTATTCCTTTCTTTCTTTCTTTCCAGGAAATGTTGTGATTGTTGTATTCTCTCTTTTTTTTCTGTATCATTATCTTCAGCTGCCTGTAGTCACCCAACCAGAAAACAGCTCTGTTAGGAAGAAATGATAGCTCACAGCAATTAAACGCCTCCATTTCTTTCCAGTAGGTCTCTTCTTCAAAACACACAGTAAAGTGAACTGTCCGCAACACTCGTAAAATGATGCTAATTTTTAACCACTCTGGTCATACAAAGCTGACTGGGGGGAAAAAAAGAACACCCAACACCAAAAAAAGTGATGAACATTTAGGTTTTCACTGCACCATTATGGGTCATAAAAGCACTGAGGTAGAAATAATACACTGAGATTGACTTGTCGTTTGTGTTTACTTCTGCAGTTCCCATTCAGTTCAAGACAAGTAGATCAATAAAGCAATAATGAACCCAAACACAGGCACCACAATTTTGAGGCAATGCTCAGTGGACAAAATCCAAACGAGCCACACGTACTGATGTTTTGTTAGGCATTTATATGTTCTTTTAAATTGCATTTCCTCAGTCACTTTGGACTTTATAACCATCTCCTACTCAGAATGTGAACACTGTGTTTGGTGACTGAGTTTGACTTCCTGTTCTGGTGTTGCTATACTGTCATGAAAAGTATCATCTAAAGACAAGACATCACTTCAGTGGCCATTGGGAACACATGATTATGAATAGCCCGAGCAAAAAAAAAAAAGAAAACCACTCATTCTCTGTATGAGCCATGCCTTCCTCCTCATCGCCATACCTCATGATAGCATTTCCCACCATTTGTCTAAAATTGGACACCCTGGTGAGTCTGAGCCAGCCCCTCCCCCTCAACCGGGTAACCCACCGGACAAATATAAACCTCTGTTTGAATCTACAATCAAGAGACAGTTGGGAAGCACTGCTCTCTAGATGGTGGTTGCCATGGATTTCTCTCAAAAGCTTTTGGTATAATGGCACATCCTACTTCTGATGTCAGTGCTTGAGGGTGGGGGGGGGAGTTGAGAGAGCAAGACAGAGAGAGAGAGAGGAAGAGGGAGAGATGAGGGCAAAGGGAAGGGAAGGAGGGAACAAGGGAGGGAGGGAGGGAAGGGAGGCAGCCTGTTGCTCATCATCATCAAATAACCTCCTCATACTCCACAAGCCTAGTGCCTGTGTATAGATGGAGCAGAGTTAAAGGAGGCAGCAGCAGAAGCTCAAACATATTTCATATGTTCCTTCATGTGCGTTCATCTCAGCGCCTTCAGCAAACTAACAGCTGCTGAGTAACTGATTCAAGAGCACAGTGAGTATCTTGCTTCTTTTTTTATGTATTCAAACTTGAGGTTTCTTGTACAGTAAGCCACACTTTCTTTCTTCCGTTCCAAGTGAGACTTTGAGAGTTTGTCACATGCAGCACAGCATTTGTTTTCACGGTAAGAAGTTGGAAATGACAGAGCTGACTCATTTTTTGCAGTTGATTTTGCAGGGTGGATATTAGGAGCATTGTTTGGATAATCCAGTTACTTTGCAACTATTATTGTGGATCTCAGTCTATGGTTTTGCTGCTATTTCCCACTTTACAGAAATAATCAGATCTGTGCAATAATGCAGTCAGTCTCTTTCTAAAACCAACTGGAAAGGTGCAGCAGAGTGGTCAGCTTTAATAAGACTGAGCTGATTAAATGCTTCTTGGAGTCCACTTTTGATTAAAAGTGACTATTATTTTATTTCAGATCTATCAACCCATCTACAATATGTCTTTAATGGATGACAGTGATTTGCATACTGGATACACTGCACGTACTCCATGGTAACAAGGCTGCAGTTACATTGCAGCGTGTTATGATCTGTCAACATTTACTGATATCTCATCAGAGACAGGGTCCAGTGTTGTAGAGAGACATTGTCTGTACAGGCAGGGATATACTGTATATATAGTGGGGTTTTTTTGTTATTTTTTTTGCCATTGCACTTGAGATTGCAACCACTTTTTAAAATATGAAAATTGATGTAAGAGAAACTTTCTGAATCTGAGAGCCACTTCAAGTCCTCAAACAGTGAATTGTGGCCGATGTTACATTACAGTGAATCCAGAAGAGATCATTTTTAATACAGCACATGCTCTCACTTTGAAGATGATGTTAGATTGTGGGCCAAAATATGATTATGAGTCCACAATGCAAATGCCTCTGACTTTGGATCAGTGATATATGATACATAATAGATCATCCTCTCTCCCTCCTCCAGGTAATTGTGACTATAATGAGATCAACTAATGACTTTTTCTTGTCCTAACAGCTGATAGTGGCTGTTTCATTCCGCTCCACAAAAAAGGGCCAGCAAAGTAATTATGATCCGCTATTCCCAGGTGTTTTTATGTGTAAGGAATCTGAGATAGATACCCTCCAGTGTCATTAGAGCAGACTGAAGAGTCACGGTCCCACCAGCAACACCATTTCCCAGAGCACCAGTGGGTACACAAAGAGGTTTTCAGTCAGGGTTTAAACTTAAAATAAATGAAGTCATGGATGTGCTTTGAAAGTGTGAGTAGGATGAAGTTCTTTTCTATCTTTCCACAATCACAGCTTTTGACAAATTTACAGACTTTGGAGTCTTTGAATTTTGTCTGATTGAATTGTAGCTTTTGCTTCTTTTATGTCCTGTTTAAACTGAGCTAATGATTTTAACCAACCCACAATGTGCAATGAATAAAAAAAAAATCACCAAATTCTAATTGCAACATGCAGCTTGTTTATATGGCATCACATCCTGTGTTCTACAAAAGCTGTCATTTTCATTTACTGCCCATCAAGGGATGTATCTTATGTCCTATTTCTTCATGTAAGCTCACTTTACACCCATCAACCCAGCCAAAAAGAAAGCCCCGTGTGGTTGTTTGTCTCGTCCATTTATTCCATCTCATCAACTAAAGTACTTTTTCACTCACGGTGTAATAGTGTTAAGAGTGGATTTTCTTTTTCTCCTCGAGTCCTTTCGCCTGTCTTTGATCGGTCATTGCTTCTTGTACCTTCTGTCACTTCATCCCGCAGGGACCTGCACTGGGACCTGGTGCGGAGACCTTTTGAAACACTATGTCTAGA
Source organism: Scomberomorus guttatus (assembly GCA_038419695.1). Lineage (NCBI taxonomy): Eukaryota > Metazoa > Chordata > Actinopteri > Scombriformes > Scombridae > Scomberomorus > Scomberomorus guttatus. Next base: position 29,722,043 of record CM076449.1, read on the forward strand.
GTGACAGGCAGTCATGTCTTCAACCGTATAAGGTTGTTCCTGACTGCACACACGCCTGGCCTCAGCGACACTTTTATCAGCTGCCTGTGAAAAAGAAATTGTTTACATAGCCCACAGCGATTAGGTGGTCAGATGGCAGGAAAAGGGCATCAAAAGATGAAAAGTGAGTGTTGGTTAATGCACACAGACAATGCAGAGAACTTAATGTTATGCAATCTTTATATAATCAAGTTAGTCGAACACTCACAAACGCTGAGAGTGTACAATCATCCACTCAGGAATGAAAAATGCCTGGGATGCTACAAAAAGAAGAGAGGAAGAAGAGGGGAAAAAAATAACACGCTGTTATATGCTGAATGTCAGTGTTTAGGTGTAAAGTTGAGGTGATGGTGAGATGTTTTTGGGGGCTGACTAAATATCATATGTCACAGTTTTCTAAGGCTAAGAGGATGGGGAGTGCTGAGGCATAATGTGAGGCAGTGATGCAGAAATGTGGGGATTTGGCAGGTCGGCTCACACCCTGTCTGGGGGATAGAGTGCTTTAAGAGGACGTGCAGACAGAAGACAGACTGGAAAACACACTGCGGGCAGAACATGACAGAGGTGTGATGATTATCATTTGCTCTTTGTTAGGGAGACATTTTACTCAAAGAAGGAAGTGAAAAAAATACTTAAATGGCATTTTGAAAAGGTTACTGTCTTTTTAGTAAATCAAATATGATCATAAAGCTATCTTAAAACGAAGGGCGGTGTATTAGATAGATGCCTTATTTTCGTTGTACTTTTAAACACACACATGGTTTGCATTCCAGTTGAAAATGAATGGTTAACAGAACACAAAATAAACAATCACTTGTGCTAACATGGCTTGTTATGGAACTGCATTATCTCCACAGCTTATTTCTCTGCACCTCAGAAACAGAGAGCAGCTCATTGTGGTGGACCGCAGACAGAGTTGGGGAGACAGTTGTTGCCCTGGAGGTACTGTATAGCTTCTTCCAGGGTTTTCAGTATGCATTAATACCACCCACTTACAACAAAAAGGAAACATTTTTGTTCCTGCTGGAATTACTGTAAGGAAAGGTCTTCAGCGTTTCAGTTTTAACCAGATTTCAGAGAGAGAGAGAGAGAGAGAGAGAGAGAGAGAGAGAGAGAGAGAGAGAGAGTTGGGTCTTGGCAGCTCTTGTGGTTACGAGTCCATTTCTGGAAACACCAGGCTCTTATAGTCCATTAGAGAACAATGAGCTGTTAAGGGAATAGGAGGAGAATTGGTTGTTGGGGAGAACAAAGGGACATCGTGTGGCCTGAATGGTCGTTACACCTGAGAGAAAGAGACCTGGATAGACTCCATTTTCAGGTGACATCTATCATTCTGCAACATCCAAATAAAGAACATTTATTTTAAAATGATATATTACTGCATCGGACTGAGTGTGGTTGTCAGGCTACGTACAAGAAAATAAGACAGCACTGTGCAATCTGAACAGCTGTCACCAAATAAGAATCACCCACTGTTACATATGTTTCGCGTTAATTGTAAGTCTCTGAGGTTCAGATTTTCATCAGAAATACTGATTACTCATAAATTTACCATGTGTTCGTATTCCGCAGACTGAGTCAAGATGAATTGCAAATTATTAATTTAATTTAATTTAATTATTCAGAGACAGATTGGAATAATCTGTTCAATTCTGAATTCTTTGTAAATTGCACAACACTTCCACCAATACGCAGAAGTCAAGCCATAAATAGTAATCATTAATAAATAAGCTATTCTAGTCTGCTCGTACAATGCAACGCTACTCTAAAAGTTTGATTCACACTAAATAGCAGATTTGCATCAATCAGAGAGATCCATACTGAACAGGAGTGTTACACACAATCCTCTGCAGACAGATAAAAAAAAACATTTAGCTTTTTCAAATTCTAAATGCTTCAGAATTCTTTGGAAATTTGCTCTGCTTCTGCCTTCCAGTGATTATTATTATTATTATTATGCTGATTAAAATCAACTCAATCAATATTAGTGGTAGTGAAGCTCTCCATAGGCTCTTGAGGAGGGCACTGTGGGAAATGCATGCACAATGCATTCAGGCAACAGTGACTCACAACCCAGTGACTCACCAGGCAATCTGGAGAACATGCCCTGTGGCTTAGCTGTGAAAACGCTGGCACAGAGAGAGGCCAGACCTCAGACGATCTGGTGGGGAGAAAAGCCTTCGCTGTCTTTGCAGTGTTTCAACTCTCTTTCCGAGGTAGACTTCGTCCCCCGGAGGAGGCATCAGAGGCACAACAAAGCGGAAAAGAGAAAAAACACAAGTTTAAGAAAAAAAAAACAAACAAACTCCTGTGACTGTGGAGAGGCAAAAGCACAATCGATTAAAGGCAACGTGAGGAATCAAACAGCCTCAAGGGGTTAAGTGTGATTTAATCTAGTAGGAGAGTGGTGTAGGCCTGTGCACATCCACACTGGTGATGTACTGTAGGCGTATCGATAACCCCCGCCGCATGGAGGGAGAATGTGAGAATTTACAGATTTGTAGCAGCAAAAAGGAGGGATTTTACACTGTTTTGAGAAATAATTTTCATTCTTGTGTTTTGGTTTTGTTAACAGGCACTAGTGTAGATTTAATAGACAATATTTATACTACACTATAAAATATGGAAAATGGGAAGATGTGAATGTGCATCTTTTGGTGGTCTAAATGTTTTTTGCTCTAGTGATAAAATGTATTGTCCTACTAACATGAACAACAGTGAAACCTCCTTACCTCAATGCTTCCCATCAGGGAGTAGCGTAGGTTAATGCAACCAGGCAGAGTGTTGGAGAGAAGAGCTCGGTTTGCTCTAATTTCATGGGAGGAAGATGGTGTTAACTGTAATCAGTGGCTCACAGAGGCTGACAGTGCAGGTGCCTAATAACCATTCAGTGACACATTCACATCCCCGTTTTAGAAGCCAAAGCCTCCTTTCCGACCCAGAATTAGTGGTTCAGCAAATCCAGGCACTGACATTTTAATTCCCGACTGGCTAACCTGCCTCCCCCTAAATTACTGTAATTGATTAAATTAGTTTGGACACAGGCCACGAGGACCTCACTGCACTGGTGATATACAGTAAACATTTTCTCTTTCCTTCTCTTCTCTATTTTTGGATTTTGCTGTATGTCTCTCTTTCTCTATTGATCTATTTAGTTTTTCTACAAAAAAAATGTCAATACCCAGAACAAATATTGGCATCAATGTGTGTTTGCACTCAGTAGAACCTGTCTAACAGTTTGATTGCGAGTCAGTACACACACTTCAACCAAAAATTTGAAATGAGCGTGTTTGAAAGCCACCTAAGAGATTTACAAAGCAGATTTTTCAGTGTTTAAATATAGTTTCTTCAGTAGCTGCGCAAAACAGTTACATCAGTGAATTATCTAACAACAGCCCGTATAACATCAGGCCATTATTTATAATTCCCAGGCTGCTGTGGGGAACAGATGTTCATGCACACTGTTGGGAGTGAATTGTTATCCCTTGATGCCTGATTTATCTAGATCAGTGATCACATTTAATGATGCATAAATGGCATTTTCATACTGCTAAGATAATGGCACAGACATGCTGTTTTGTAATGTGATTTGTGGATAAGGGTTGTACGTAAAGAAGCTTAATTTCATTTTCAGCTGGCGGTCTCGTGGGAGTGATTAGTGATACAAATGTAGAGATAATTTTCTACTGCAGTAAAACTCTTTAGCCTTTGACTTGAATTTTGAAAATATTTACAACTTTCTTTGTTAGCAATGTTATCTCTTTTGTCAGCTTGTGGCCCGTGTCCGAGATTAAAGGAATAGACATTTACTTGCTTCCTAATTAGATGCTGCAAGTTAAACACAAGCAAGATTTAAGCAAATCATTTCCATAAGACTTAAAGGTCCAGTGTGTAGAATTTAGTGGCATCAAATAGAGCAGATTTAGCAGAAATGGAATATAATACTGTATGTTTAGTGTATAATCCCATGAAAATAAGAATTGTGTTTTTGTTACCTTAGAATGAGCCCTTTATATCTACACAGAGACCGGGTCCCCTTCCAAGGAGGCTGCCATGTTGCACTGCTATGTTTCTACAGTAGCCCAGAACGGACAAACTAAACACTTGCTCCAAAAAGGGCAGTTTCTCGAAAGTTTCTCCTACACGCTTGGAAGGGGAGGGTGAGGGGAGGGGTATTCAGTTGGTTGCAATCTGCAACCTCACCACTAGAGGCCACTAAATCTTACACACTGGTCCTTTAATAAATAAGGCAAATACAGTTGGTTTAAGAGTTGGGTTATTTTGTAGGAAGTTGTAGATGTTCAGGGTTGGATTTACATTCCATTTGGAAGACTGACAAACAAATTCTCAACCCATTCATAATGTGGTCATTAGCTATTCAGTGTCAGGCAACTGGTGACCACCAAGTTTGATACAATAACTAAAACAAGAAGATTGTCTAGTCAATCATCTGCCATCATTAAAAAAAACACAGTCAAAGGAGTCAGAAAGAAAAAAGTGAGCATGAAAAAAGAGCAAAATGGTGCCTGACAGAATAATAAAATGAGGGTAATAAGCACAGCGGAGATCATTAAAGACAAACAAACACCGAATTTTATGTTTTTAAGTATGAGCCAATGTAGCATTTTTAATGAAGCCTTTGTATTACTAAATGAAAACACTGTTTTACATTCACAGTGCTTTAGTTCTCATATTAATATGTAGCTTATTGGAAGCTCCCTGCTGCAGCTTATCAATATCAGAAATTGCTTTTGTGGAACATTTCAAGCAGTTTTCATGTTTTCGTTACATTTCTTCAATGATTTGGTTGTTCTGGAGGCCGACAGTGTTTACATAGAGCTGTGCCTTCTCATAATGCTGTTTGAATTCAAATGCAAACAATCTAAATGCCTCCTGCAGCAATAATGCTGCACTGTATTCATTCTTGGGTGAAAGGGTAACAACCCTGGATAACAAATGTAGAAGGTTCAGTGGTCATTTCAATAGTAGTGCCATAATGTTAAAGTCCCCATCCATTCAAAAATGTGTTTCACTTATTGTTACTTCACTCGTATGTCTGGATGTCTGACCTTCACTATGCAAAATATGTGCAGACATTTTTCATCTACTGAACAGGGAAAGTTTCTTTGTGCTCCCCTTAAATCTCACTTTAAGATGTGTACCTACAAGCATTGTTTGTGACATCACAACTAGTTTGGAGGCCAGTCGTGGTCCAGTATGCAACTTGAAGCCTCCAGTGGACACACAAAAAGAAAAAAATATTTTCATTCCTCAATAAATGAAATCCACCAACTTCTTTTTATTCAACTAATTTGTAAAATACAACATAAAAAGCAAAAGTTGTTCCACTGAATTAAATGTTTCTGATGCAACATTTACCTTTTATGTCTAAATTTGTTCATTCTCTACTTTCCCTCTGAAGGTGACAGCATGCTGGTGGGAGGTTGAGCACAGGGATGTAACGGACCAGTAAAGATGACCCTGTTGGCGGGTGATGGTTCTGACTATGACTACAGTGCCCTGAGCTGTGCCTCTGATACTTCCCTCAACCCACCTCCCCCACAGGAAGAGGAGGCTCGCAAGGGAGCCTTCTACAAGAGGGCGCAGCGTGCCCCCGAGCTCAGCACCACACATGACGACACACCGCTGTCCAGCGCCCGAAAACTCCATGCCATCATCAATGTGGGTGGCCTGCGTTATCAGCTGCCTTGGACCACCTTGGAGGACTTCCCCCTGTCTCGCCTGGGCCAGCTGCACCTCTGCAGCAGCTTTGATGATATCATGCGCATCTGTGATGACTATGATGTTACACACAATGAGTTCTTCTTCGACCGCAGCCCCTGTGCCTTCCGCACCATCCTGACCTTCCTGAGGGCGGGTAAGCTGCGGTCCCTCAGGGAGATGTGCGCCCTCTCCTTCAGGGAGGAGCTGCTCTACTGGGGGGTCCCTGAGGAGAGCCTGGAGTGGTGCTGTCGCCGGCGTCTGCTGCAGCGCATGGAGGAGTTTGAGGCGATGGAAAGAGCAGAGGAGGAGGAGGAACTCTTGGAGGATCTGTTGGATTCAGACAGTGGCCACAGGGAGCACCCAGCAGAGTCCAGACTAAATCGGTGCATGGGAAAGCTAAGAGATATGGTGGAGAGGCCTCACTCCGGCCTCCCGGGGAAGATCTTTGCTTGTTTGTCAGTGTTGTTTGTCACCATCACTGCCATCAACCTATCCATCAGCACCATGCCTGCCATGAGGGAAGAGGAGGAGGCGGTGAGTAGACTAAACTGATCACATAGTGGTGAAAAAAGTCACTGCATACAAAAAGATGTTGCCAAGATGAGGTTTATCTTAGGTCAATTTGGTCCATGGGTGTGAATGATGCCTAATAAAATGAGCATTTTTATGTCAATGAGGAAAAGTTAAAAAAAAAAAGACATGACACAACACGTCTTTATTGTCTGTTGGGAATGTGTCTTGTGTTTCCTGTTTTCTGTAGTTTCACCTTATAAAGAGACACCGCAGTATTGACAATGAACATTTGAACCCAACACTGTGGTGAGATTGGGTTGGTCTGCAACCCTCAGCTGAGCCGTATCCAGAAGCCAAACCGAGATAAACTGACATGTTACTTTGAAAAGCAGTCATTAAAAAAAAACTCCTAATAATGGCATGTCTCATCTGTCATGTCATTTAAAACCTCCTCGCAGTGAGAAATGGGAGACTGCAGAGAGCCGCAGTTTGCACCAGTTGTTTTGCCAGATTTGAAGAAATATTTGAAAACGCCTCAGTCGCCTTTCATGAAATGCTTTCATTATTATGTCTGACTTCAATCACTATTATAATTAGCACCCTGGCCTCTTTTTAGTCAAATCAAAAGAAAATGAAATATAGAATTTCACACATAGAATTTCCTAGAAAGTTATGCATTTCTCTCAGATGCTTTTGTCCTTTTGGAAGGAAGAAAAGTAAAACTGCAACCACTTTATTTACCATTTTAGAAATAATGTTAGTACTTTTACTCAGGATTTCAAGTACACATACTGTATGTGTGGCAGGTGGGAGGAGGGCAGAACCAAAATCTCAACTTTTTTTCCTTTTTTGGAAAGTAACCGCTAACCACATTTTGTGCTGCTGACTAAAGTTTCAGATCCAGTAAGCCGACTTCACCTTTGTACTGTGACTCTGTATGTCTCATTTGGTCATGTGGCTTCATGGAGCTCCAGTACATTAAGTGATTAAATGTAGGATGAGCTAAACATCATCTCTTGTACAGTCACAAATTCACACTCATTGATGATCCGGGAACATAACAGTGACACCGAAAAAGGAATAACATGACTTCACTTGATTTGATGAAGTTACAGTATTATATTTTACCTTTTGTATTCACACTTCACTGTCTCAGTATGGCTGAATTAAGGTGTTCAATTAAACGTGCAAGTAATCACATTCTAACAACTCCATCGCCTCGAATTTATCACAGGCACACAGCAAAGTGTTGCATTAAAAGTGTTTTAAGTGTCCCTGTCTCTGACTGAGAACAGGTTTATTGCCTGGAGTTTTCAGGTGGTTCTACTCAAACTATCTCCCCCTCTGTGGGAGTGTGTTTCATAATGATATCTGCACTGCATCCAAAGGCTCTGTGCCATGTAGTATGTGCTTCGAAATGCTTTGAGCCTTGTCTCAGCCACGCACTGAATCAGCGTCATTACCGCTTCTACATTTGTCCAAATATTTAAAGAAAGTTTGGGTGTGAGCTTGATCTATGTTGGGCCTTTCTTATGTTGTTGATTGAAGAAATATTTTGCAAGTTGTTCAGTGCTGCAGCATCCCAAAGTGATTGCAGTGATTGTAGATCTTGGTTTCCACATTGAAGTGGCTCCCTCTAGTGATTACAGCCGCCACTAACACATGCTGATGCTCTGTTTCTTTCTTTATCAGGGCACATGCTCGCAAATGTGCTACAACATCTTCATTGTGGAGACGGTCTGTGTGGCCTGGTTCTCCCTGGAGTTCACCCTGCGCTTCATCCAAGACCGCAGCAAGCTGACCTTCCTCAGACAGCCACTGAATTTGATAGATGTGGTGGCCATCCTGCCATACTACATCACACTGCTGGTGGACAGCACCTCCAAAGGGGAGAAGCGGCTGGGCTCCGGCAGCAGTTATTTGGACAAAGTGGGCTTGGTGCTGCGTGTCCTGAGAGCTCTGCGCATCCTCTATGTGATGCGGCTGGCTCGCCATTCGCTGGGCCTGCAGACTCTGGGACTCACAGCACGCCGCTGCACACGGGAGTTTGGACTGCTCCTCCTCTTCCTGTGTGTGGCCATTGCACTGTATTCCCCCCTGCTGTACCTGATTGAGAGTGAAATGGCCACCACGCAGGAGTTCACCAGCATCCCTGCTACCTACTGGTGGGCTGTGATCACCATGACGACAGTGGGTTATGGGGACATGGTGCCAAGGAGCATCCCGGGTCAGGTGGTGGCTCTGAGCAGCATCCTGAGCGGGATCCTCCTCATGGCTTTCCCTGTCACCTCCATCTTCCACACCTTCTCACGGTCCTACGTGGAGCTGAAGCAGGAGCAGCAGAGGCTGCTGCAGAGGAGGACACACTTTCTGCTGCGGAGCCGCATGGCCGGCCTGGGCAGCAACCTCTCCTTAGAGAGTGATATGCTCTTCCCTATAGGGTCGTCCGACACCAGGGACATGGATGACTGAGACTCGTGGGACAGGACAGGGCAGAGTGTGGTGGTGTGAAGAGGAGAGAGAGACAAAGAAAGTAGCAGAGAGGGTGAAGAGGAAGAAACATAGATAGGATGGTGGGATAAGAAAGCAAGATAAAGAGGTGAAAGGGATTATTTTCTTCCCATAGATGCAGCCTTTCTGTGTAGCAGTGAACTTCTGGATAGACGTGAAGGATATACAGAGAGGAGAAGAGGATGAGGAGAAGATTAAAAATAAATGTTTCCATCCAAAAGTTAATTATCTCCGGATAAAATGCATTATACCGTGGTCACAGAATATCAAATTAAAACACTATAAATGAGCATAATAATGATATATATCATAACAGTCATATATTGAAATGCATCATAATTCAGACGTGAAATTTACAGAAATTTACAGAAAATAACTGAAGAGCACAAGCACAGTGCCCTTATGATCCAAAAACATAGTCTTTTTTTTTTGTCTCTGATTTCTCTAAACGTTTTAATGGATTTGTTGATGTCATGTGCTCCTGAGAGTGTTTTTTAATGAAAGATGCTCTCTGCTTTTGTAAAATCCTAAAGGTTAAATGGAGTTTCTATCAGAGCTAAAATGTGACCCTTAGTCCACTGAAGCATTAACAGTTATTTTCTGAATTACTAAACATGTTTAGCTCCTTAATATTTCCCCTTCTGGCTCTGCCAGCATCCACATACTAATGGTGATGTATTACTTGTCCTTCTTCTGCTCCCTGAGGTTCCATATGCAATTTTTTGAATACTTTTGGACATTTTGAACATAGCATCATTGTTGTGCTTGTAATTACTGCGGTTGCTGTGCATAGCTGTTTATAATTATATTTCTCTCCTTAAAGTGGATTTAAACTGAAATCTCTCTTTTGTGCATATCATTGTTTCATTGTTGCGTCTCATTTTAACTTAACTTTTAACTTCTATACTATCTCAGAGGGAATTTGGTTTGCAGCGTGGGCACAAAATTGACATAAACAGTCAAATACATAGTCCACACATAGCAAACACTCAATACCAGTGACGGCATATACGTATAGCATTGCCCTTAAGTACAATTTTGAGTACTTTACTGCACTTGTACTTTACTTTAGAATTTCTATGTTATGCTTCTATATACTCCAACTGCACAAGATTTCAGCTGACAGCCTGTATATACTGTACACATCAGTCCTGACTCTCCATGCCAGACTGCTGATCCAGGATCACCACACAGATCTGCTAACTTAGTCATTCATGTAGAAAATTAAACCCGGTTTAGCGTCCAGACCAGGTTGACTCTCAGACACTTAAATAACAGTTTGTGCGAGACGTGGCCGTGTGCCACATTTACTATCATGACAGTTGAGATAAAACACTTTGTACAACCCCTGTGCTCTCGAAACACACACACACACACTTAGACCTGCTGTACCACTGTTGCAGTGTGCTGTCGCAGCCTTCTTATCTGCCTAAAACCTAAATATTGTGTATTTTACACCACTACAATTATCTGACAGCTACAGTTACTCTTCAGATTAGGATTTTAAACAGAAAACCTTTGCTGAGTTTTTAGAATAATAGATTGTTCAGGTTTACCTGATCACAAATAACATGTTTAGGAATGCTTTTACATCTGCCTACCTCAACTGTCAGAGGTTAAGGTACCAGTTACATTTAACATACAAATACTATATATTGTATATATACCTACAGGTTTTTACACTATGTGCAAAATAAATGGAATACAAGTTATAGTGAAAAATACTTCTGTACTTTAACTTAAGGAAATTTTGAATCCAAGACTTAAGTAACAGATCTGAATACTTTAACCACTGACAGCAATAAACAGCACACAAGAATTTGATACATGAAACTGATTATTAGAGCAATACAGCAAAGACAATACTTTCTTTTATGCAGCACTATGGTATTACTATGAGTGCTAAGAGTTTCATGTGTAAAACTAATATAAAAAAGTGTGTCTGCAACTCATGTGCGAGCACTTGAACAGTAGGTGGCAGCATTGTGTGACCAAAGGGGAATGAGAGCACAACAAAACCTACATGAGCTTTGATTTTATCACAAATTTTAATGATTAGAAAAATCGGCTTATTTTGTACTTTGTCTCACACTCTAGTTCAGGAACAGTAAAAATTATCTCCACGTGTTGCATTTAATTTTACCGCTTAAATGACCTTAATTACATTATGTCTACAGTAGAAAGCTCAGATTTGAGGTCAACATTTGAATGCAAGAATCAAAGCACACACACACACACACACACACACACACACACACACACACACACACACACAAAAATCACAAGCCGCATTATTACAGTCATATCTACATTGGGTCACGTTTGGACCTGCACCTTCAGGTGAGGAGGTGCTTCAAATGAAACATCATTCAACTAAAGCAGAGGTTAATTATGCCTTAAAACAATCCCACCAATCAGAGCCTGGCAGTCGGCTGGAGTCTCCGCCTGCCTCTAACATCACATCCCGGTGTATTGAGCATGACTTGATGTTCCTGCGCTTATTAGTGGCAGACTGTCGCTTGCTGCCACACGAAAAGCTAGATATATATTTCCTATAGGCGCGTTATTCCGTGTTTCTGCTTTAATCTAGTTGATTTAGCGTTTGTGATTGAAAAATGTCTTCCTAGCTTCGGAGGCTTTCCCCGTCATGACCTCACCGGGCCGCCCCTTCGCTTGAATGGGATCCCTCATCGCTCGATCAGGCACCGACTCCCTCTGCTGCTGCTGCCGCCGCCGCTCCAAGCCCCGATTTTAGGATCTGTGAGCTTCTTGGTCTCTCTAATCAGTTCATTAATGGTTTGATGCGAAATCTTTCTGATCGACAGAAGAGCGACGAGGCCAAATCTCCGGTAGCCTGCGCGTCAGGGTAAGTAAACTAGTTATTTCAGTGCGAGTGACTCCAGTAATGACAGGCGGTCAGACAGGGGTTAATTAAAGATGAATGATCCCAACAGTGCAGCAAATTACTATGATGGATGGATGGATGTGTTATGTGAGATTAACCTTATTTTACTCTCATTTTTACTCTCTTTTCACACCTCTATGACCCATTCTGAACTTCTTGCTCAGTATGTAAGATATTTGCAGACAATAATATATAATAATAGTAATAATAATTGTTACCAGCAGCTGGAGGGCACAACTGTAGTTTTCTCCCTTTGTAATCCACCAAAATCACTGGTTGCAACTATACCAGTCTGAGAGTTATCAGAGCTTTTCCAATTGCAGCCTTTGATTTTAGGCTACATACTGTACAGTCCCTGGTCTGAAGTGCTTATCAAGTGCACTTTGTGGCACTTTTCACCGAGCTGATCCTCGATTTTTAAGAGAAAAGGGTCTCTGGGTGGAGGTCTTCACAAGAAAGACTGAAACTTGGCAGCTCTAGTCGCTACGCAGTGAGACTTTTTATGGGCTACCTGCTGTACTTGTGCTGTTTTTTTATGAGCCACTGAGAAGACCAGTGGGGATGAATAAAGCTATACTGTATATCTTTCGAACGGGACACGCTGTAAATAATCTTGCTTTTGCTTGTTCACCCAGAATGTCACAGATTTTCCTTCCTCCCAGGATCCCACACACTTTAAAAACACAGCTTGTCATATGCTCAGGATTAGTCTCTCCCACTCAATATGACTCAAATGGCCAAATATTGACTCTAATGTGGTGGTGACTAATAATAGAAAAGATTAGGTATGTGCAAACCTCAAAGTGATTGTATAGCCTAATTTTTTGAGGAAAGCCATGTCCTTGAACATAGAGATACAGTCCCTATTCTTCCGTAATTGTTTGTGTCTTAACTAACAGTATATACAGGCCAACGAATGGTTGGCCTGTATATACTGTACACATCAGTCCTGACTCTCCATGCCAGACTGCTGATCCAGGATCACCACACAGATCTGCTAACTTAGTCATTCATCTAGAAAATTAAACCCGGTTTAGCGTCTAGACCAGATTGACTCTCAGACACTTAAATAACAGTTTGTGCGAGACGTGGCCGTGTGCCACATTTACTATCATGACAGTTGAGATAAAACACTTTGTACAACCCCTGTGCTCTCGAAACACACACACACACACACACTCAGACCTGCTGTACCACTGTTGCGGTGTGCTGTCGCAGCCTTCTGATCTGCCTAAAACCTAAATATTGTGTATAAACCCACAGCGAATTCCAGCTTGGCTTTTCCTGTCTCAGTAATCCTTTCTGAAATCTGAAACATTTAACCAGAGACATATTTGAGAGAGGCATCAATATTTTGTAAATGAAAATAAAATTTCTGTTACATTTGATTATCAGTAGTGCATTAGACTAATCCTCCACAGATTTGGCTGGTGTTTGTTTTTTTTCTTTTTTTTGTATTTTCCTGAAGGAATTAGGATGTTTGGCAGCAGGCAGGCAAAAACATATAATGTATATAAATTTTTTACATTCTGCTCAATCCACACGTCTAACTTGCTCTCAAAGGGATACACAGTTTGTCATACATCCTTTCACCTTAAAGCCATTTCACCCGCCTATTAGCATGCATCCTGCGCCGGGAGATGCAGCCAACCAGCGAGTGAGAAGTCTTTCCCAAAATGGTACGAGATGGTCCATTGTACTTTCTCACTGCCAGATTTCAGGCTCCACAGAGGGGACCTAATGCTCCTTGGAATCCTATGAATGCCTTCCAGTGAAAGCCGTAGATGTTTATGTCAGACCCAATGAGATTGGTGGAAAGTGGCTCTTGAGGCCGAAATTCCTGCTAATTGGCAACATGGCTGTGGACTGGCCCCTTTGTTCGCCCTTAGACTGGAGTGGTCTGTCTGTCAGGGTGATACACTGGGCCTGGCATCAATGAACTACTTGTTTCCACAGCCACGCAGCCCGGGAGAATCAGCGGCTTTAAGACAAGTCGCTTCCACTTTCAAAATTGCCTTTGTACACCTATTCAGAAAGATGGAAAGGAGACATTTATGGGTGGTCTAATGAGAGACTGTTTCTCAAGCAAGGCCAAGCGTTTTGATGGTGATGTATACATTTGCCTTTATGTTGAACCGCACTGAACGAACTGAGCGGTTGCACTAAACAGACTCTGCTGTAGCTCGCGGTTTGCTGAGATCATCATTTGATCTAGCGAGTGTCCCACTTTACTTTAGGTCAGATGAGGATTAGTTGACATTGAGCACGGAGGACATATTGTAATTGTGTATGATATTATAAAGAGGAGCTAGCTTATTGGCCAGATGAGCAGAAATAAAAGGAGGGCTCACAAATGACAAGACGGAGGACGACTGTAAATGAGTCGGGGCTCTTGTAGTAGTAGTAGTAGTAGTAGTTGTAGTAGTAGTAGTAGTAGTAGTAGTAGTAGTAGTGCGCCTCTGCTTTGTTGAAACAACACATTATTCCCTTTTGGCTTTGGAGTACTTAACAAACAAAACACTTGTCTGATGCCAGCATCAACCCCTCTTCAGTTTGCCAATGAGATGTGCGATACACTCCAAAGGGAGCGAAAGAGAGAGGGATTGTATACACAAAAGGGGGGCATGAGATTTGTGATGGTTTCCCGCTGACAAAGGCCTTTGAATTTTTCATGTGGCAGATACTAAACTTCTGTCGCTCTGGCCCAGATATGGTGCTAATTAGTGCCCAGCTATGTTCAAGAGCATACGGTTGGGCATGGGAATGCGAGTGCCACCTGTTCTCTCGTTCTCTCTTTTGGTCTCACATCTCACCCTTTATCTGTCTGTCTCTCTCTGTTTAGGCTTTATGTGTCAGTGGCCTAGTTTTTGTGTTAGTTCGTAGAAGCTTGATGTTCCTTTTTTTTGTGGTGTGAACTTTGCGAGCAATTAATCTCAAGGTTGTGTGTTTCACTTCTGTGCTAATTCTACTTTATAGCCCACGCTGTATTGTGTTACTACCTGAATTGGTGACCACAAGAGAGAAGTGTGTGAGTACACGGTTTAAACATTAAGTCACAAAGCTGTCCATTGCACCCAGTAAAGCAGTTGAATAATAAGGATGCAGAGCTGAAGCACTCTGACATATCAGTCTCCCTCCAAGCTCTCTGTCAGAGGGGTCTGTGCTTGCTGGCCATTTGAATGAAGTATCTGATAGTGGTTTGATACAGACACACAGAGGAGGACTTGTATCCTCCCAGGATCCCCGGCCACTTCCTGTCCCCCTACTCTGGGAACAGGCCAGTGTGACACAGGCCATGCATCTCCACTCAATCCACCCACTGTTGCCTCTGTGGAAAAGCTATCACTCTCACACCCTCATTCCCATCGCTCTGTGCATGTTCCTTGTGACAGGAAAAACGTCTTTGGCATTTAGAAAGATGCCTCTATGCGTGGCTTTGTGTAGGCGCAGCTGTGCGAGCCTGGTCAGGATGATGAGATGCTGGGAAGAGCACATGCTGCTCTCCCCCCCCCCCTCCTGAAACGTGAGGCTCGCCATCCTCTGAGAATCACTGCAGTATATGTTGAAATGGGAGTTTTTACGCACATCATGTACTCACAGAGATGATTGACCCTGTCAGATTCAACCTTTGGCCCAGGCAGATGTTACAGTCCGACCAAAACATATAACAGGAACATAAATGTGTAGAATTTCCTAACCAAAATATACATTAAAGGATGTGGGTTCCCAATATAATTTCAGATCCTTTCACTGAATCCCACGAGGCATTTAAAAACCGCCGTGGTCATGCCACCACACAAATGACTTGGTGCATGTAAGTAATTTAGATTCTCGGTCTAGCATCTTTGTTAAAGGTTGTTTTTACTGTCTCACATCACAGAATTACCATAATATATACAGTATATGTGGGAGGTTGCCAAACAATACCAATGACTCAGTGATTACTTTGCCAACTGCTGTGATTTCTCACTTAAAAACTTGGCTTTTCAGCTCATAGTCTGTTTTGGAACAAAAACTGTATATTGGTGTTTCCAGATATGCTTACTTTCTCCTTCCTATGTTTAGCTGTTAATCGATGGACATTGATGCAACAAGCACAACAAACATCAACATTTTGGCTCTTAACACAAGAAGCTACACTATTATTACCGTATTTACCTTTTTTGTATTGGATCTCAGCTCTATTTGTTACCCTACTTATCTCTTGTGACTATTTGTGTTGATTTGAGGCCAGCACACCTGTACCAGTGACCTGCAATTCTCCAGTGGTCACTGACAGAGGTTGTAGGAAGTGCAGGATCTGTTTGATCCGTCTGTTCTGACCTCAGGAGTCACAACTGTCTTTCCTGATGTGAGTCAGGATGAAATACAGAGCACGTGTGTCTTCCTCTTTCTCAGCAGGGGCAGTTTAGTGAACCCACCCTTCTGTGTGTTATGAAGGCTCCAGCCACAACAGCAACTCTGCTCTCTACTGATTGCCTCGCAGCGTCTCGTTCGCTGCTTCACCGCCCTGCTGAGTTGCATTTGAATATTGAAATCAGGCCCCGCTGAACAAAGGGGTGGTTTAAAAGCGATGGAGGAAATCACTCCAGTGTTGGGGGCCTCGCCCTCCAATCTGTTATGGAAATGTCATGGCAGGGAGCAGTTATGTTTTGATGATGAAGCGTGACATGGGCACATTTTAAAATTTTAATGGCAAACCCTGGTGGGTGCTTTTCTGCTGCTCTTATTTGTCTATCTCCAAGGAAGCAGGGCTCCAATACTGGAATCTTTGTGCCTTTTTATCAATTCAACCAAAGCAGCTATAGAAATGTTGATACACTATGCTTTATTTATACCACTGCATCTGCACATGAGCACAGATGTTGAGTCTCTGAGAACGTTTTGTAGGGTTTGCCTAGACCCTTTCTTTTTCACACTTAAATATTCTGTTTTGTCAATGAGGATGTATTTTTTAATACTAATAATAATGGAAGTGCTTTTGGTGACACAGAAATGCTAGAATCAGCTGATAGTCAGCCACAGCATATGACACTCAGCATAAATTTAGTTTTGTGTTGACAATAAACACAATCCGGTCCTGAGCTTTTGTCAGGATGAACAACCACAGTGTGTGTTGCGACCTTGAATTGCATTCTTGTTCTTACATTGTGTGAAACGTGGCTGCTTGACGCTGCGTTCCCCTTCCCTGACAAATGGTAAAAGGGAATGTGTTGGGGTGGGTGGCATGTGCGGCTCGGGGCAGCCTGTGCATCCGAACATCCTGGGAGGACGGTGTCTCTACCTGCTCCCTGTACATTCCTGCTTTGGGCTGCGTGAGCGGGAGAGAAGTTGAAACTCGTCTTGTCCTCCATTCTGCATTCCTCAACCATGACTGGGCTCAGTCGCACTGCTGCAATAAAACCTGGGAATGCCACAATGCACACACGCACACGTACACACACACGCGCGCGCACACGCACACCTGGCTCACTTTCTCATATTTGAACATGTTTACACAGTTAGTTTTGTGTTGCTATTGATCCAGTATTTTCTGTTTCATTTTATTTGCAGAACTGCTCTTCTACACATTATATAAATATATGTATACTGTATATCCCCCCCCCCCGGATTAGATTTCAGAGCTGCAGAGATTTCTCTTGCTGCCTGGCTGTGTAGATGAGAAGTTAAACGGTGAAAGCCCTAGGTTACTGAAGCATGAGGCACTTGGGAGTCTCTGTGGACCTGAGGAGATCAAATGCTGCCTCTTTGAAATGTGATGAGAAGGGGTGAATTTAAGGGTGTGTTATCACAGTGTTTGAGTTCACTGTAGGTGACATATAGCTACTCCTGAAGCATTAAATATAGGCCTATATGATATTGCAGTCCCCTCTGATGTGCTTTTTAATGCTGAATCTCTAATATCTTTATGTCAAGTCAAACAGTTTGCATTGCTTTTTTGGACCCTTCCATTTTCTGTTGTCTCAATAGGACTGTTTCTGTACTTTTTTGACTACCAGTGGGGGAAAAAGGATGTTTTTCCTCCTTGCGTGACTTATGGCTGACACATCAGAGGAATTGAAATCATTTATTTCCACCATTTCCCTCTGGAAATCTCCTGAAAGGATTGGAGAAAGAATGGGGAAAGAGCGCAAAAGGGGGGGATAGACCGAGTGTGAGGGAGTAAGACTTGGGGGGGGGGGGGGCAAAGCCCTTGAAGATTATCTTTTTCTTCTCCTCACTTCGTTCATCTCGCTCCCTCTCTCTCTCTTTGCCACTTCTTGTTTGAACACATGACCACAGCTCATCAGTCTCAGTTCACATAATGACCATATTTAGATGGGAGCAGCAGAGCAGGGGTGCAGAGAGAAAAAAGATATGAGGCTGATGTCGGAGGAAAGCCCAGAAGCAACACAACCTGGATGTAAGTCAGCAGCAGAGTAGAGTATTGGAGATTTCACCAATATAGTGGTAAACCATTCTGTCTATTCTTAGGCTTTAATACACCACAGAGGAACAATGTAGGGCTTATCACACTATCAACACAATACAGTGAACATGTGCGGGTCTCTTCACTGCAGTCACGATACTGTGCATACCACAGATGCCTCATAGTTTTTCAGGAGGAGAGATAGCTGCTGCTGCTGTTGGACGTGTGTCTGTATTCATCACAAGTGTCATGGGAACAGCTGAGAGTCCATTGGCCATAAAACAGCACATGCATTTTAACACGAGGTTCATTTGCTCTCAATTTGTTTATCTTACATTTGACATTTAGGTGTTTGATTCTATGCTTTTTTTCTTCCTCATAAACAAGAAACGGTACGCTGTTTAACTGTAATGGAAACTATTTGTTAATGTGGTGCAATTTATTTGCTGTTTTGCAATGAACCTGATGAGCTAAGTGGAAGAAATAACAGTAATGTCCTCTGTCTGTCTCATCTAAGCTGTCACACCCAGTCTAGGCAGGCTAGTCAAAGGTCTCAGTTAAATCAGGTGTTTGCTTTTGTACAAATAAGAAGGCGTTAAAGTTTTGCCGAGAGGGCAAAATTTGAAGGTAACCTAGTGGCAAGGGCTTTAAATCTTAGTGTGACAACACAGATATCCAGTTCATAAACTCACTTACTCACAGGTACAACCAGATTCTTACTATATACTGTAGTAAGATGATAGGCTTCATGTCTAATTCCATTAATCACAGTGCCGTCTGTGGAGCACAGGAGTGCTGGGCTCAAAGGTCGTGCTTTGGCACATTGTAGGAGCAGAAGGGGTGGAGCTGGTTCCATATAAACTGAAGGAGATGAAGGAAGATTGAAAGGAGGAGAAATTTACAATTCTGGAAATACTCTTATTTGCTTTCTTTTCAAAAGTTAGACGAGAAGATCCATGCCACTCTCATATCTGTCTGTTCAATATGAGGCTACATCCATCCGCCGGTTAGCTTATTTTAGCATAAAGGCCGCAAACAGGGGGAAATAACTAGCCTGGCTCTGTCTAAAGTAGGGCTGAATGATTTTGAAAAAATATCTAATTGAGATTATTTTGACTGATACTGCAATTGCGATATGATTTGCAATATTAGAGGGAATGATAATTTTTACAGCATTAATCTCATTTTCATTGAAAAACATATTAAAATGGTTATGGTGCGATTTTTGTGGGGTACTGTAATATTGCGACTTTGACAAAATTTCGATTAATTGTTCAGCCCTAGTCTAAAGGTAAGAAAATCTGCCTACCAGCACTTCAAATCTCACTGAACACCATGTTAATTTGTTTAAATTGAACAAGAAAACACCAAATTGTCAAAGTCACGGCTCCTAGCCAAGAAATGGCCCAGCAAAGAAAACAGAAATTGACGTTTTTACACTTCAGTTTTTGTACAGATTAAACAAACAAGTTTTAATGTGTTAATTAATGAGCTTTGTAGTGCTGGTAGGTGGAGTTTGTTACCTTTGGACAGAGCCTGGCTAGCTGTTTCCCTGTTTCCAGTCTTTGGCTGCTGGCTGTTATTGAATGGAAGAAAGTGAGTTAGTGCCTTGCCCAAAATTTCAAACTATTCCTTTAAAATACATGTTTCAGTAGGTCACTCCCTTCACTGCTTCCCTTTGCAAAAGCCAACAGATAACCTCATCTAAAATGGCCCAGATATTTTCTTACTGAGCCTCAATCCCAAAATAATTTGATGTATGTCATACTCAGATTAGGAACAGGGGATAACAGAAAATCCATGAACCTGCAGTCGTTGCCAGCACTGTTTGTTGTTTGGAAGTGGACAAAAAAATTCCTCTGTAAGCACGGGGTTTAAGATAGAGCGGCCAGCTGCTCCGCTCAGTGCTCTACTAGTCCAGAGATGTCATATGATTTTAAGGTCAGGTTAGCTGTGCCGTTTGGCAAACAAAAGGTGATCTGAACATAAGTTGCTTTTTTTAGCAAAAATACCAGTGGTGAGAAATGCGTGCGCGCACACACACACACACACACACGAGCACACAGTGAAAGGGATAAGGGCTCACAGCCTCTGATCCTATTATAGAAGCCAGAGCACTGCGGGCTCCCGAGAGGCTGGGAAAATGGGTAAACACAATGTTTTTATGGGGATCTTCCTGTGCTATAACCAAAAACATCACATTGGAAAGAATCTCTTCAGGTGATCTCACCTTCTTTCTCTTTCTGTCTGTCTCTTTGTCTCTCTACCCGACCCCACCCGCCCCCCTCTGTTTTTCTCCCAAATGCTTTCAGGAAGTGACAGACATTGCACATAATTTAGTGAGCCTCTGCTAATCTTGACTTTTTCTTCATCAGATAGGCATGCAGTGTTCTCTGAATGTTTTGGCCCAGAAAGTCTGTGTGCAACTATCCTACATCTGTGCAGTTTGTTGGTTTGTGGAATGCTTGGAATCGCCTCCATGGCAACGGCCAGGCTGTGTATGTGTGTGTGGAGCGGTAAATATTGACTTCACCACCTCCCCATCCCTGTGTCTGTCCGTGACAGGAGTACGGGAGGGTGGGGGGTGGGGTGGTGGGGGGGTGTCGGTACACACACACTTTATCCAGGACTCAGCGAAGTCCTGCCATCGCGGGCGTGTGTTTACCTTCAGACCTCTAAACATGGTTCAGGGTAGTTAAAAGTTTAATTCAGTGCGTGTCGACATCACAAAAGGTGACGCTTTATGACTCGCACTGCTGTGTTACTTCATCTCATCTCTTTCCCATGATTCATATAATGGCTAACTAAATGAGAAGTGTGGATGGATACTAGTAAGTTGCCGAAATCTGTGTGTCAGTCGTGCAAACACATCCAAGCAGCCATTTCCTCTATTCATGTTTGTTGAAGGAGAAGTAAAACAAAATGACAGTGACTATAAGCAGTGTTTGTTAAAAAACCAGGAACCAGCCTACCTGTTGTGATACACTATCTGTGTTAAGTTACTCAATCAAACTGTGCGACTAACTAGTACACTGTTCATAGTGCTCTCAGTGGACGTCTTTTGGTGTTTTCCCACAGCAGATGGATTTGTTGAGACATGATAAGAGAAGTGCTCGGAGGACTAACCGCAGCAGCAGCAGCAGCAGCAGCAGCAGCAGTAGTGGTTTGACCGGTCTATCCTGTCTTGTCATTGTAGCAACCGTGTTGTTTGCAGGCCCCAGATGGAATGTCATCACTGCGTTTGGCGAATACGATTAGGAAATAGATGTTGATAATCTGGACAGAACAAGCACGGCTGGATTATGCTACGATTGGCGGCTGGTGACGCAGGAGCCAAAGCCTCCCCACTTCCTCCCCCCCGTAGTAATTACATAGAGAGTATTAAGATGAGGGAATACATCCACCAGGCTGACATTAGGATCACATGCACTCGCCCACTCAGGCACAGACACATGTGCATACATTCCTACTCCCTGAACTACATCAGTTTCCCTTCCCTCTTCACTCCAATGAGACAAATGCTTTAAAAAAAAAATTAAAAAAAAGACGGGATTTATCATGTTGTTGTTTATCAGCTGTCTCCCCAACATGCAGTGATTCAAATAGGAAACACTTTTGGAATCAGGTTGTAATCGAGTTTGTTTGCACTGTTCTGACTTTGACTATGAGTGACGTATGCAAATGCAATAAAAAAAATAAAAAAAACCAGGATGTTATCTGTCTGCACTCTGACATCTGTTGGGAGCACGTACAAAGGAGGCCTACGGGGACTAAATGTTAATTTATCTCCGTTATTCTGTGTATACGTGTCCGACACAGTGGCCTCATTCAGGATGATTTGAAAAAATCTCTAAATATCACAAAAAAATCATTATACTTGGCTGAGGTGGAAAAGCTGGCATATTGATAAAAGCAAAATGCGACAAAGTTCAATGGAAACAGACTTAGCGAATAAATCGTGATGTACATGAAGCATGTGACTTAAATGTCCACTTATATTTCCGCTCCACTCAGGTGGAGCGATGAGGAGACTGTAACGCTCCTCAAATGAACACGTGAAACAAATAGAAATGCCATATTTCCATCATGTTATCTGTTATTTTTCAGTTTGAGGTTTGACTGGCGCTCTAATAACTAAGGTATTTCATTGCGGTAGCGCCACCAGCTGTTTATCTTGATGAACCAACTCTAAATATTTGCAGTGGATGGAATGGATGGAAATTCGGTAAAGAATTGCATTAAATTAATGGAAACCCAGCAACTGTCTCTGATGAAATCTCCAATTTTGAGATTGACCATATTTCATGAACTTTTCAGGTCCTTTAATCTCAGTCAACAAGCAGTGAGACGACGTGGTAAAAAGGTGGAACTTGATTGGTTGTCATTTTTACACTATGAACACTGATTGGAGCTTTGCAGATAGACTCATTACTTTTTTTCAAATTATATGTCCATTGATACATAAAAGTAAAAATGAACCTAAACAAGACTCTTCTTCCATAGGTATTTCATCTTTCTCAGGTGGTATCATAGAAAAAAGCAGAGGGTTTAAAAGACTAATCCCATGTTGCTTGCCCTCACTGATCCATCATCACTGGTGAACGAGGAGAAATGAAAGAACTTTTACTGAGTTGGAAAACTTGTTATTCCTACAATGTGACAAAGTGTTAACACAACAGTTTCATTGTTGTAATGATACTGTTGCAGCTAAAGCTTAACTGTGACCTTTAACCTGTCGCCTGGGGCATTAAAGACTGAAGGTAGATTGTCAGAACATGCCCAATCCATGTATTTGACCACAGGCCAATAGCAACAAGCACTGCGAGGTTGAAGCGAAGGGTCTACTGTAGCTGTCATCTTAACATACAAGTCCTAACTTGCCTCTTCACATAGAGTTTCGCTGTCTCTCTCTGTATTACTTTGAGTTTGCTTCAGCTTCGTAGTGGGAAATCTCTTCTCATTAAGCCTGCATATATAACATCTGAAGCAAGCTTGTTCAATTTTGATGTTCATGACTGTTTGATCCTTCCCAAAAGATGAAAAGATTTTTCAAAAATGAGCCAGAAGACTTCATTACAAAGCCTGTGTTGTTGGGGGAAATGGACCGGAGTCATGATCCTGTCAGCCTGTTAATGGATGAACCACACCACATCATTTCTATCATTTCAATGAGGGAGCACCATTCAGAGATTCTAATTGTTTTCTTTTCAAATGAAATGAAACAGCAAGCAAAATAGGGATATGCTGCATCCTGTGGGGGGAAAACAGCCCCAGCAGCAATATTAAAAGACTATTCCCATTCAACCAAAGCCCAGGAGACTTGAAGGATTTGGAATTCATTGCCAGATCTTATGCATAATTAAGCAAATCCCCCACCCACCCAGCCACACCCCCGCCTTGCCAGAGGGATTTTCATGCAGCTCTGCCAGCTAGACAGGAGGTGCTTGTTACAGTACCTCAGCGCTATTAGGCCAGACTCAGGCTCTCGTTATTAGCTACTGCAGATGATACACATACTCTCCTGCAAAACATGACATTGTTTGGCTTCGTGACTTCCTTCATTTCCATATTTCCTACTGGCTGTTAGAGCTAAAACACGTTAGGATTTGGCAGCCCACAAGCCACAGGCCACTTCTGACAAAAGATGCTTTGTTGGAAACGGAGTGTGAAGAAAGGCCCGAGACTCTCTTAATGCCCTGTTTCATGTTTACTCGGTTCAGTCTTCTCCTTTCTGTGAGTTTTCAGTGTATTTGTCTGGGTACACAGTCTGGGTTAGAGTATTAGGACACTGTTGGCCAAAGGAACCAAATTCTATTCAACCTTAAAATTAGTGAGAGGCTAAAACTGGTCTCTTTTTATTTGTTCACCTCATTAGATGTTATACACACAACTGCTGTTGAATCCGTCAAGCGTATTTAGAATGCATAAGTTTATAAGCACTGCCCATATAATGTGTTATTTAAGCACCATCTCCGTTATCTCATTAAGGTGACATCCCTTAAGTGAAAGTGTAATTTGTCTGGAGCGGGGGAGGCTTTTACACAGCCAGCGACGGGAGATGAGAGAGGCAGCGTTTCTGCTGTGCTCTGCCTCAAACAGCTTATTAACCATGCACCCAGTCTGCTTCGGGGAGAACACAAAACACACAAAGAGCAGCTCCCCGAGCCACCCGTCATCTTTGTGTCTGCCCTCTTGTGTCTGTGTGTTAACCTGCACGCACTGGTACACTTGCCGGGATGCGACCCCCTTTATGCAGACATACCCCGAGGGGAGATATTGGCTGTTCGACCTCATTGACCCCTTCTCACTTCCTCACTTCCTCTCGCTCCTCCCCCATCTCACTCATTCATGATGCCTATTAAAAATTAACCCCGCCCCCCTCCCCCCATGTTATGTTTCTGAGCTGCATCACTACTTCTGTGGATGAGCTCACATACTGTACATCTATAGGAATCTCTTAAAAGGGCTGAAACAGTATGTCTCCCGTGTTACCCCTGCTCCCCCTCTCCTGGCAGATTGCCATTCTGTTGGAGAATAAAAGGGGGCGCAAAGCGTCCAAAATGACCGACAAGTATCAGTGACAGCTTCACTAATTTCCCTTGCATGGTTAGCGAACTGTGCTCTTCTTTGTGCCACACATTTTCCACCATATGTCACTGCATCGCTCTGACTGCAAACGGGCCTGCTAGTCTGTGTATTAGCTTGTCATTGCTTGTGAATGGAACTGACCTCATCAATTTGGCTGCGTCCAGTATTAGATCCAACAGATGCATGGCCTGCTAAATAGCAGCAGTCAGGCGAGGGGATATCAGCAGAAGGTTGAGTAGCCTGAAACTACCCACACTCCGACCCTTGTCTGCTTATCAGAAGGGTTCCCAAGCCACCTCACCTTAGTGTTTTCTGTAAATTAGCATTTGATAGCAGATCCCCTGTGGCTATATCTAACCGTGATAGCAAGGGTTTGAGTCCCTAAAATTATCCTTGGCTTAGTGTGATGATTTCCCAACACTGAGCTGTGATTAGAGCTACCTTATGAGCCGAGTAGGTGCCGGAGAAGCTTAAAAGATGAACGTACACCGAGAAAAGCTATAACAATCCAAAACTGACTTTTTAGTCTGTTCTCATAAGATCTTGGTGCAGTGTCTTAATTGTACTCATTACTGAATGTTATAAAGTTAGCATGTGAAGCATTTGCTAAAGGGTTAGGGTTAGTTTTCTCAGGAGTTAGTTGAGGCCAAAACAAAGCTGAAACATCAGAGTGAATATTAGACTTAAATTTGTCAGGTGGCCAGAAACATGAATCCAAATGAATGATCTTGTTGATCAGCGTCTGCTGGATGTGTAAATAGGCAACTGTTAGCTAACATGTTCAACACAACAACTTTATAAGGTGATAATGTTATGTTTACAGCTTGTCCAGCTGCCCCCAGCTGGTCAAAAAATTAATAAATTCTGCTTTAATCAATTATTTTAGTTCAGTCTATAAAATGTAAGAGTACTGAAAAAAAAGCCTGTGCATCTGTGTCTGACACATGTGCATACAGGCATGTGCAACGTGTGTGTGTGTGTGTGTGTGTGTGTGTGCTCTGTTGGTGGCAGTGGGGTGAAGCGGATCTCATGTTTGTGTTGAAACCGAGGAGTGGCAGCTGCTCCACCATCCGTAGGGTGGTTTTGCTT
Source organism: Scomberomorus guttatus (assembly GCA_038419695.1). Taxonomy (NCBI): domain Eukaryota; kingdom Metazoa; phylum Chordata; class Actinopteri; order Scombriformes; family Scombridae; genus Scomberomorus; species Scomberomorus guttatus. The sequence continues at coordinate 29,747,821 of CM076449.1, forward strand.
CAAAAGGTCTGCATAACACTGTGTCTCGGTGGGTTTAGAGCCCTGATCCTCAGTCTATCTCTGGTTTCTGCATCTGGTCTTGTGGCAGTTAAAGGAATTTTTCTAGAGAATATTTTCTACAAAAATGACATAGGAAAGCAGCTTTGTTTGATGCAAAATTGTTGTGTATGGTCATTTGTTTTAATCTTTTACAGTGCCTTGAAATGCAATTTTAAGTTTCTTCTTCCTCATCTGTGGTCTCACAGACTTTTTTTCTTTTTCCTTGAATGCACCGCTACAGGCCTTGGCAATGGGGGGATCCAAGAGTAAGCCCAAGGATCCAGGCCAGCGAACCCGCAGCCTCGATGGCAACCTCATCTCTGGAGGAGGGGCTGGCAGCCACCACCTCAACTCCACTCATCAGTCCTTAACACCCAATCGGAGCCCTACTATGGATGGAGGTCTCGGTGGCAATCAGTCAGTGGGCAATAACGCGGAGCTGGCCCTGTTTGGAGGTGTGGACAATAATAGTGTCACCTCTCCAAACAGAATCACACTAGCAGGTGAGAACATTCACTCGAAACCATAGACTTGTTGTGTGTGTGTGTGTGTGTGTGTGTGTGTTTTTTTAACTGTATGCCCTGTACTTCCTCTCCTTCCTCTCCTAACAGGCGGTGTGACAACCTTCGTGGCGTTGTATGACTATGAGTCCCGAACAGCCTCAGATCTGTCATTCAGGAAGGGCGAACGCCTCCAAATAGTCAACAACACGTAAGGAAAATACAGAAAACAGTCACACCCACTTTTTTTCTTATCAATCTCTGTCTCCTCTGTCATCTCTCTCACACACACGTGCACACAATTAAACTCAAGATTGCTACAAGAACGTTTTTTTTTATACATACACTGTGTGAATGAATAACTGCACGTTGACTGAGACGGCATTTGTCTGTCTGAGTTTTTGCTCAGTTGTCTGACTGGCTGCTCTGCACCCTGAAATGCATGTCACTTGTCATCTCTCTGAAACCTCCTGTAACCATAGGAACGGGCTTCCTGCGGCTGGGCTTAATTTTTTTTGTGTGTCAACTGACACGTTTCTGCACACATTTTGCTTCATTCACAAATGCCTCTCTGAGACTGATTATGTCTCACTGCTCAGTCCACCCAAGGAAGGTCATGGCTATTTTTATTGCTACTTGTAATTCCTGAGAAGTAGATGCAGTGCGAGACCTAGTTACACAGTACAAATCTAACCTGTTTAAAGGGGGGGGGGGGGGTCACGCTTGTTTTGGAAATAGGGGCTTGCTCAATGAATCAATAGAGGTGCAGTGAACCATATACTGTAGTTCTGCATCCCCGTGCTGCTGACAAACTGCTGACCTAGAAGGCAGGAGCTGAGGACAATAGTGGATTATCGCTGCATCTGGCCCCTTAAGCCAAAGACCTGGATCATTATTGGGTCAAGTACACCCAGATTCTATGAACCAACTCTAAGATTCGTTAACGGGTTTTCACAGTCCAATTACGTGTCAGTCAGGCTTGTCGTAGCTTTCTGATTGGTCCAGTTAAATGTGATAACATAGCCATATACAGTGACCTTATAGGCTTTTGTTATAATATTGTGCCCTCTGCATGTCACTGTTTTTCTCTTAAACCTCCTTTTGCCTCATAATTGTGCTTCCCTTATTTCAAGTTATGTAGTGGTTTGAATATTTTAGATTCAAAGCTTTAGCTTTATATGACGAGTCTGTTCTGTGTACACTGCTATTCTGCCACTGCTCATAACATGCTCTCTGTATTTCTTTAACCCTCTTCTTTTTCATCATTTCCCTTTCATCTCTCTCTTCCCGTTTCTTCATCACAAACCATCACATTTTTTATAGGAGGAAGGTGAACTGCAGGTTTGTGAAGCTTCTCTGGAATTGTATTTGAATGTGCCGTTTGTCTGCCTGTGTGTTTGTGTCACCCGAAGCATACCTGTGCACTGTAACACCACTCCACTAGGAAGGCACAAACCACATAACTCTGTCCATGCCCCATGATCCCTCAGTAGTACAGGGAAGTTTGTGCGAAGCCTTGCAGCACTATAATCATCTCCAGTCAACTTGAGGAACCAAATGTAAACAAACCAAAAATTTCACTCTGATTCTTCAATTTAGTGCTGCAAAGCTACACCAGCTCACTCCCTGATAAAGTGTAGCATTACAAGCACCATCCCTTCTGTTGTCATTCCTACATGAATGCATGTTTTTCTATTATTACATAACTTCCATATATTATTTTGTAACAACAGAGATACCTGGGCTTGCATTTATCAAGCTTCTCCAGGAGCCATGAGCTTAATTACTGTGGGAACTACGTGATCTAAACTGTTGTAGTGGATACAGAAAATGCAAAATGATCAGCATCAATTTATTTATACTCTGAGACACTTGATGAACACTGGCCCTAAAATTCAGACTGTTTTTTTTTTTTGTTGTGTTGTGGATGTGTTATGAGCCTCTGTGAAGCTGTCTTATCGTTCCATCGTTGCAGAGAAGGGGACTGGTGGCTGGCGCGCTCCCTGACCACTGGAGAGAGCGGTTACATCCCCAGCAATTATGTGGCTCCATCCGACTCTATCCAGGCAGAAGAGTAAAACCCTGCTTTTTTTTCTTTTTGCCGTCTCTTTTATCTGTTGAGCATGTGAAAGAATTATCACTTGAATATAGGAATTTAAGAATCTTCTAGCTTTTCATCTGAATGGGACTTCAGTACTTAAAGAAATAGTTCGACATTTTGGGAAATACCACATCCATAGCTACAGCCAGCAGCAAGTTAGCTTAGCCTAGCATGAAGACTGGAAACAGAGGGAAACAGCTAGCCTGGCTCTGTCCAAAGATAATGAAATCTGGCTACTAGAACCTCCACAGCACACTAGCATGTTGTATCTTGTTTGTTTAAATTGTACAAAAACTGAAATATAAAAACGAAGTCACTGCACCCAGCCAAGAAATAGTCCTGCACATTTTCTTTGGACAGTGCCAGGCTAGCTGTTTCCCCTGCTTCCAGTCTTTATGCTAAGCTAAGTTAAGCTAACCAGCTGCTGGCTGTAGCTTCATATTTAGCATACAAACATTAGAATGGTATTAATCTTCTTATCTCTAGGCGAGAATTAGAAATCAGCATATTTCCCAAAATGTCGAATTTCTTCATTTAATGACTAATACATTTACTGCTTTCTACCTCTGGAGGGCATGCACTGCTAATCTTTACATGTTAACCTGCTTGCTTATACAAGATAGCACAAACTAAACACCTCCATTTCTTACCTTTGCCTCCTTCCTCTCCAGTCATCTCAGACTGACTCTAGAGTCCAGGTAAGCAGCTGTTGTAGGCATTAGTATGCAGGAATAAATCTAATTTCACTAAACCTTCTGAAACCACGAGCAACAACTCGCCCTCGCTTAATCATTCCTTCTCTTCTTCCCTTCACCAACCTGCCCCCCTCGTGTCCCATGTTTTCTGTCTCAACCTCACCAGGTGGTACTTTGGCAAAATCACACGCCGCGACTCTGAGAGGCTGCTGCTAAGTTTAGAGAACAGGAGAGGGACTTTCCTGGTGAGAGAGAGTGAGACCACCAAAGGTAAGTTCGTAGACCCCTATTACAAAAAACTCATCACTCACCCTGCCTCCCTAGACAATGAGGCTGTGTATCAAACCTCAACATATTTTGAGTCTTGACCAAAATGTGTCCATAGCATCAAATATCGAAAGTTGGCTCCAAATACAATACTTACATAGAATATTATAAATCATAACAGTTTAGACGATTTTAATTTGGCAAGATTCTTGTACAGATTCTTGTGTTTAGATGATAAACACTCATGCACTGACAAGTTTTGCATATTTTGTTAAATGAAAGAAGGTTTTTGTAGAAAACAAACTAAGAAAAATTTCCATCCTCTTGCAATGGACGATAAGATTTTCTCAGTCTGATTCTAAATGAAAAACGTTTTGAGATTTTACTGAAACTCAGGTATGGTGTTGCACCTGTTTTGAAAAATCTCAAATGATCCCCAGTGTTATGATACAGTATAACTGCTAAAGGGGCTCTGTGAGTGTTATGGCTTTTGGCGTCATCTAACAACAGCCCAGGGATTTGTTAAAATGGTGCTGAGTGGTACCCTGAGAACATTTTGTCCTGTGAGTTGGTAAAAAACATACTTGGTCCAACTCTATTTTTAAACCATTATACAGTGATTCCTTTTTTTTTTTTTTTAATGAACTTTTTTTTTATAAAATATTCAGATCTCAGCATGAAGATCAGTTTGAATTTCAATGACATGTTTGACTAAAAACGCACCAAGGAGAAGAAAGCAAATTCTTTCTAGCAGTAAGACATGATACCCTGCTGTTCACTGTACGCCCTGCTGTGCCGTGTCAGCTGTGTGGCAGTGTGGGTACAGAGGAGAGACGAATCAGGCAGATGGGGGGGAGGGGGGGGGGGGGCTGGATGTGACGCCTGTGTGATTCAGTCTGGAGATAGTTCTGATAGGCAGCTGCTCCACTGCAGCAGCACAGTCCCTGTGGGTTCAGCTGGCTCTGTGTTGGTTCCTATTACAGGATATGTATACAGCATGAGCTCTGCATAGAATGAGACAAAGGACAGGGTGGGGGAGGGATGGAGGGAAAGGGAGTAGATGGATGAGCAGGAACAGTGTGGAGGTACTGGGTGGGTAAGCCAGACAGAATTAGGTCAGTGTGGAGCTGAGGCTGTCCAACCACGGGCCATATCGCCCAGTTCAAACATTAAAAGAAGGAGGAGGCATCGCCTTGGGTCACTCTGTAATTCAGACTGTTTTTTTTTAACTTGACTGACGCTGCCCTCTGGTGGCGTAACGAGCACATTGTCCATTAAATTTATATCCAATTTTTCCTTTTTATATCCATGCAAACTATTTTATAATCCAATTTAATTTGCTCAAATTTTTTATGCTGAAGTCTCAAATTAAAGACTCAAAGAATCAAATATTATAGTACATTTCTCCTCCTTTGTTATTCTTTCCAGGTGCCTACTGTCTGTCTGTTTTGGACTATGACAACACCAAAGGGCTGAATGTGAAGCACTATAAGATCAGGAAGCTGGACAGCGGAGGCTTCTACATCACATCACGCACGCAGTTCAGCACCCTGCAGCAGCTCGTCAATCACTATCGCAGTAAGTTCACCACAAATGAAACGTTTCGATTTCCATTCACATCCACTCCCCTCGTGAATCACTGGTGATGACAGAGATGAGTAAAGAGATTCTCACACTCATATCTTTATTTGTTCATTTAGTCACTCCCCTTGTTTCCTGCACTATCAGAATAATATTTTGTGGTAACTATGGAGTCTAGCTTTTGATTACATTCCCTTCCTTTTTGTTCCCTAGAGCATGCTGATGGGCTGTGTCACAGTCTGTCGGACATTTGTCCCGTGCTGAAGCCTCAGACTCAGGGCTTAGCCAAGGATGCTTGGGAGATCCCCAGAGAGTCCCTCCGTCTTGACCTCAAGCTTGGACAGGGCTGCTTTGGAGAGGTCTGGATGGGTAAGCTGTGCTTTGATCTATTTCTTGAACAAACCCTGTATCTCCAGTCCTGAAAAAAATGAGAAGAAAAAGTGCTTCTGGTGGCTTTATTTCTGAGGACACAGTTGTTGAAGATTCTCACTGAAAGTTTCAAGGCACACTTGAAGTAAAATATTAAAGTTTGTGAGGACCAAAGTGCATAAAGAAGTTTTACCCCTTCTTACTTTTCAAAATCTTTACCACCAGAAAAGTGCATGGGTCTCCTTCTGTTGTAGCTGATATTTCTGCACTCATTAGATAAAATACTGTGTTTCATGGTCCTGGGTAATATGCCAAATGATCAAAGCAAATTTGCATCAATGAAAACTTAATCAGAGAAAAAGCTGATGTTTAGGTTTTTTTCTTTTATCAGGAACATGGAATGGTACAACACGGGTGGCAATCAAGACTCTGAAGCCCGGCACCATGTCCCCTGAGGCCTTCCTCCAGGAAGCCCAGGTCATGAAGAAACTGAGACATGAAAAGCTGGTTCAGCTCTACGCTGTGGTGTCTGAGGAGCCAATCTACATCGTCACTGAGTACATGGGGCAAGGTCAGCATGGACTTTTCACACTTTCACATGTAAACTTGAAAACAGTACTAGTACTTGTACTTTCACAGTATGGGTCAGGAAACAAATAGTATTCTAGCGTAGTTAAAATGGTGTTTTGAGTAAATGTAAAGATGAAGCCAGCCCTGACTGGCTTCATTAATTAAGTTGAGGTAAACCTACTGAATGGAGGCTTACTAGTGAAATGCTGCAAAACTGCATGACTGGGATGATTGGGAGCCAATCAAAACCAAATCAAGATACAGTGTGATGCGTTTACTGTGTGCAAAGACAAATATATTTTTAAAATGTTAAACTTAATCGAAACCAAAAGAAACAATTTCTGAAATTAAATAAACTTAATTGTGTATGTATACAAAATTAAAATTTTAATTAAAAAAGTGCTCCTTTAAAGGTTTCATGCTATCACACATAAGGAATTATCTCTAAATAAAAGCTGAAAGGTCCAGATAATGACCACAACTGCTCCAACATTGATACTAATCTGTATTATGTGTCCTTGCTAACAGGTAGTCTATTGGACTTCCTGAAAGGGGACATGGGTAAGATGCTACGCCTCCCTCAGCTGGTGGATATGGCCTCTCAGGTCAGCAGAAATAATTTACTACCACATCACTTTTCTTTGCGGTATCTACATTGTTTTCCTTCAGTGTAGAAAATCACAAAAACTTTGTCTCTTTCTCAGATTGCTTCAGGGATGGCTTACGTGGAGAGGATGAACTATGTGCACAGAGACCTGAGAGCTGCTAACATCCTGGTGGGAGATAACCTGGTTTGCAAAGTGGCTGATTTTGGTCTGGCTCGCCTCATTGAGGATAATGAATATACTGCCAGGCAAGGTAAACTAGTCAGCTTCGTCTGTTCACGTAGCACCTGAGGTTAAAAGGTGTTAGTCTTTTTGAAATACCTTTTGTCTCAGTGTGTGCTACAGTGATCTTATTTTAACTTGCTGACAAACGTGTCATTTTGCAGGAGCCAAGTTTCCCATCAAGTGGACGGCTCCTGAAGCTGCTCTGTACGGACGCTTCACCATTAAATCTGATGTCTGGTCATTTGGGATCCTGCTGACTGAACTGGCCACCAAAGGCCGAGTGCCGTATCCAGGCAAGGAACTTTATCTGTTTAAGTTTATAGTGCTTTTACCACCTAGGCTAACTTCATGCTCCACCCATCCAACAGCTGAAAGATTAGACTCTATTAATCATAAGCAATTATGTGATAAAACTGTGATTATGTGTTTCCAACCTCATATCTCTTTTTGCTCTCTCAGGTATGGTGAACCGGGAGGTGCTGGACCAGGTGGAGCGTGGCTACAGGATGCCGTGCCCAGCGGAGTGCCCTGAATCGATGCATGAGCTGATGCTGACCTGCTGGAGAAAAGAACCCGAGGAGAGGCCCACTTTTGAGTACCTGCAGGGCTTCCTGGAGGATTATTTCACCTCCACAGAGCCTCAGTACCAGCCAGGAGAGAACCTGTAACTCGGCTGAACATGTATTTGTGCATGCGTTGTGCATGTGCATCTTTAGAGTGCATGGACCAGTATATGTGTACAGTAAAACGGAGCAGAAAGCCGACAACATTCTGGGTACAATCAGTAACTGCCTCTTTCCAAAGTCACTGTCATATTCTCCATTGTGATCTGAGGGACTATTTTCAAAGGAAGGGACTAAACTGTGGTATTATTTTGAGTTTATTATACACTATTATTTGTTTGCCAGTTCAATCAACACCCTACAAAGCCAAACAGGTTTGTCCTAGTGTTTGTAAGGCGCCCTTAAAGACACATTCCTCATGCACTCTTCCTCTGTTAATTCACCTGACTCAGCTTGTGTTTTGCCATTACTAATACTCCGAGTGACACCAGAGTATGTGATTAAAGACTCCATATGGGTCAAACATGGTAGTCCAGAGAATGATTGTTGGATATAAGTATTGTCCTGCTGAAAGCTCACTTCATGATGTCAATTTTTGCTACATTTTCTTTGGGATTCTTAGACTCTGTCTTCCATTTTTCAAACACAGATTTTCCACTTGAGAAGCAGCGTTTCAGGTCTACGGTAATTTACCAGGATATCATGGATCTTTTTATTGTGTTATTAGAACCTGGCTCGACTGGAAAATTTTGTTTGTTTTGTTTTTTCTTTTTAAACACGCTTCTTCGTACATCGTTGAGGCCAGTTTCTCGACTGCTGTGGGATTTTGTGTCAGACTGATGCCCTCGATTCCCATCAGAGTGTGTAGTCTCGCTCGCCAATTGGTTTATTGCCGTGACCGACATACAGCTCAACACAAAGAGGAGATGAGAAGAGGCAGAGTCCCTCTATGTGACGTCTTCTAATTGTGACTTTTCTCACAAACAAATGGCTACTGATCACTATCGGTCATCTCAGGCATGGAGAATCTTTGTGCCAATGAAAATCTCTTTTGTATTCTCTTCTACTGTGTAAAAATGTATTTTACTACTCTGAACTCTTTCTTACAATGAAGTTTGAGTTGTGTAAGCAGAGATTCTGTTCTTCTCAAAGGATAATCCACAGTTTTGAGGTCCTGTACCTGTGTACAGTACCGACCAACAGGCTCACCAGCAGGGTTTCAAGGTGCTGATTTGTTTTCAAGCGTTCAAATTAAAATCAGGTGAATCTTCTTTTATGCCTCCTTTAAATTCTGACCTTCATTAATATGAATTTATATTTTTAATTAGCCTCAGTATTTCCCTTATTAGTGCATCTTTGAGCACAACCATACACTGGAGATATTGTTATATTTCTGTTCTCAGTGATGTTAAGTAAGCAGCAGGGTGATACTGTGTGCTTATGCCTTCCTTCAGCCTGTAGGGGGCAGACCACAAAGCTTTCCCACACAACATGTATAGCAAAGAAATTGGCATCTTGAAACTTAACTGTAAATATCCTTATTGCTTATATTTTGTATATATCACCTTTATAATTTATTCCTTTTAAAATAACCCTATTGATTATTTTGCTTTCAGCATCATCGTTTAAACTCTAATGTTTATGGTACTTTTATGGGTTGAATAACACCTGACAATAATGATATAAATATATATTATAGAAACACTTTTACATTACAACTATGTTTATTTGTGCACGTTTTTCTGTGAAACCTATTTTGTTTGTAAATTTTCAAAAACTGATAAGGAGACCTGCTTAGCTGATAACGTGCTCTGTTTCCCCTGACGCCTCACCTTTTTGGAAAAAAAAACAGTTCTGTCTTGCCAGATACTGATCATCTACCAGCATTACATAATACAATCAAAACCACAAATGTTTACATCACGATAATCTTTAAATCATTCTGGTGCTGCTTCAGAGGCTGGTAAATGAGCAGGTAATCAAGTATCATCCTTGTCAACATCCAAACATTTCTGTTTAGATTTCATAAAGCACTGCTGATTATTAAATAATTCCATTCAGGAGATGATGTGACCACCGTGAATGGAAGGAGTGTGATATCTATGCAGCGTCTACTATGTCCTGTGGACATGGGTTATGTCACGATGAATGCATTGATCTGCTTGGGTGTAGTCGGGTTGGCGGCCGTCCTGACCTGTATCAGTGAATGTTTATGAGCAAAAAGGTGCATGAAAAGGGTCAAATTGTGCGTATGCAGGCTTGCTAACAGACCAAGGACATTTCCTGTGGGGTTCTGTGGGTCACCTTTCAGGCTATGCAGATATTTTTTTAATCTGTGATATTCCTACAGTCTACTCTTTTCTACTGAATTCAATGGGAATTTGTAGATAAATAGCTCTTTGTTAAATCCTACTGAATATTGTTCAAATTTAAAAGTACATTTGAATAAAATTTGTATATTGCCAACTGTATCCTATCTTGTTTGTTCATGAATGAATGAATTGTGTTTTTGTATTCAGGAAACACTCATTGAGCTTTGGCTTACTGAGTTGTTTGTCCAAATGAGTCAATAAGACTGTTGTCAAAGGTCATAAACAGTAACAGACATGCTGTTTACTTTCATTATGAAGATATGTTGCTGAAGAACCTCAGCAAGGGTGTGAAATTTTAGCAGAAGTTTCCCATGTACAGCTACAGATATGCAAAGGCCTCGCAATGAGTTTTGGAAGGTGACCTTGCTATTATCACATGTAGAAATTGTATTGTGGTATAATAGAAGAAAATATACATGTATCAAATGTGTTAAACAGATTAAATCCACAAACTAACATTATATTATTAACTATAAAGTTAGATTTTCATCAGTTTTTGTTGATCATATAGTATTGAGAGACTTATGGAAGATAAATAATTGTGTTCACAGCTTGAAAACATTTTTATCTTTAATCACCCTTCTAATTATACATACATCATATATAACAATATATCATTATATGCTTTTATATTATGATATACTTATATGTTTTCCAAACATGAGGGAGTATACTGTAGTGCAGTAATGTAGTGCTGGAAGAAGTATTCAGATAAGTAAGTTTGCTTAAGTAAAAGCAGCAATACCACAAAGAAAGAGAAAATTAAAGAAACTCCTTTTCAAAGAAGTTCTTAATTGAAAGTACATAAGTATTAACTGCAAAATGTACTTAAAGTATAAAATCCTGATACACATGAACAGTATTTTGATGTTGTAGCTGGTCAAGAGGGAGTTAACTGGAACTACTTTACATACTTTTGAGTAGTTTACAATGCATTTTAGTTTTTGAACTGATCACATGTTTTGTATGTAAAACCTTAATCTGTAGAGTAACCAGTAACTATAGCTGTCTGATAAATGTAGTGGAGTAAAAAGTACAATATTTGCCTCTGAAATTTACAGAATTATCAACAAAATGTACACATAAAAGTATTTGTTCTGCAGTAAAATGTCCTCTGTGACTTATATATTATTATGTATCATATTTTTGGAGTGTTAATAGCCTACTGAAACCTCAATGTGTAAGCAGCATTTTACTGTTTTACTTTTAACGACTTCATATATAATTAAGTAGTTTAGTTTTAACCAGAACCATGTGAGACCTTTAGAGGGGAAACGCCTCCTCAGTGAAACTGCTGACAGCTCATTCAGACACTTGAAATGTGACGAGGGGCCCTGACTAGACACTGCTTTTTGTAAGAGCTCACAAGTCAAAAAGGTATGTCTTCTCACCCCTTACACCCCTGCTCGTAGTCTCAGATCTGCAGACAGCTGTTGATCTCGGTCCCCAGGACAAGGCCTGAAACCGTACGGACTCTACAACTGAGGAACAACCTTCCAGTGGGAATCAGTCAAGCTACCTCTGTGTCCTCTTTTAAAACTCTTTAAAAGACTCATTTGTATGAACTGTCTCTTAGAGTTGTCTTTTTGTTACGTAAACTTTTATTCATTCATTTATTCTTAAGATTTTTATTCATTGTCTCTCTATTTCTTGATTGCATTGAACTTATTCTAATTTGTAATTGCACTGTGGATTTTCTGTTTTCATGTCTGTGAAGCACTTTGTAGACTTGTTTTTGAAAACTTTTTCACATCAACGGACCCCTAAACTGACACAAATTAGACCACAGACCCCCATTTGATAAGATTTTGTCCCAGGGTCCCCCATCTGATTTTTTCTTTTAGATGTTTTATTACAAAAAGTGTATGAAACCCATGACCAACACAGTCAAACATTCTGTCTTGTATTACTTATGGATGGAATTATAGTGAAAATAAATGATTCCCCTTTTTGCTGGGGACCCCCTGCAACCCCCTCAAGGACCCCTGGGGGTCCCTGGACCCCACTTAGAGAACCACTGAAATAAAGGTTACTATAATTATATTATTATTTAATGTGACTATACAAGTAACCATAGCTGAAGTACAATATAAAATAGCATAAAATGGAAATACTCTTTTACAAGTACCTTTAAAATTGTACTCAAGTAGCCTACAATAGCCTTCTTGAGTTAGTTACGTTGCAAGCAAAGCAAACCAGACATAACATATGGTAAATTATTATTATTATTATTATTACATATATGGAGAATAGATGCTCATTCACCTCTGCCAGTGATTCTGTCCCACACTAACACTAATAAAGCCCTCAGGATTCATCACCAAACACCTACTCGCTCGTCACGTGCGCCAGTGCTCGCGCTGTGTCTGCTCTACCAGAAAGTCCCGGAAGAGGCTCCACTCGTGCAGAATGAGCGCGAGGCGCAGGTGAGCTGGCGAGCGCTCTTCACCTGTAAACAAAGAGAAATAAAACAAAGATGGATACAACACCCAGGGTACATTTTGATGGATACCTGCTTCCAGCTGAACGTCACGGCAGGTAATAGGACGCGTTTCATGACTCGACACTGCTTATATTCGACTTATAAAGTGATTTTTTGGGTGTGTGTGTGTGTGGTTCCTTTGTTTTCATCGTGCGGGGAGACTATGTTGTTAATTTGTGAGTAAGTTTTAAAATTTGAATGTGGGTTTTGTAGCCTAAAGATGTGCTACTGCTTCCTGGCGACAGTCTCTGCCTCTTGTCACTATGTCTTACTTACTTCCCCTGTAAAATACATGAATGAGTGAATTGTTAGTGTGTTGGTGTAAACAATACTGTGTGTGTCTTTGAGTGTTCCTTTAAATCTGGCTGCCAGCACTAGCCTACATGTTGTGACTGCAGCCTGCTTTGGCACAGTAGAACATATTCAGTACCACACCTTCCTGTTCATTTATTACCTTCCTATCATTGTGAGTTCTTAAGGGCAAATTTTAATGCCTCAGTGCAAACTGAGGATGTCTGTTGGAGCCAGATAAAGTCACAAAATTACATCTCTCTTTCTATCCCTCTCTGCAGATCCCCTTTTTCTCTTTCTCTGTGTCCTTCTCCAAAAAACCTGCCAGCCTGGTGATCAGTGTTTGATCCAACATCCTGATACACACAGCGTTGCCAGACACACTGCGCGGAGCTTACACATGTAATAAGGTGGGTCAATCCAATCCAATCCACTGGCTCAGAGGAAAATCAGGTCAATTTTCCTTTAAAGCCCAGTTGCTCCTGTCTCATCCCGTCCACAGCATTCCTGCTACAACTCGTCTCTTCCTTAGCGTTGCTTAACAACAGTCAGATGATGATGACTGTGTGTTTGTGTGTATGTGTACTTTTGGCACAGATACACTGACACTGACTGTGCATTCAGCATGACCAGCTTGAAACAATTTTTAGCAATGTCCCAAAAGATAATCTTAATCACGGGAAACTTGTTTGTGCTTTTATGTTTATTTTAATGCTACTGCAGCCTACATCTTTCAAGCTAGTTAAAACAGAGAGTATAGCACAGAATATAAATACAGCAACCTTCTTGAAAATTAGATGAAAGTGTTAAGATGATCTTCAGAGTTATTTTTAGTTTTTGACAGTCTGTTTTGTCTTCACAGGCCTTCTCATACTAGGTATACTAGGTTTTTGTTCTCTGGTTGAAGACTGTCACCATTTACAGCCTGTTAGGATACTTTCCCCTTGATGATGCAATCTTGTTATAAAGATTAATCATTTCAGGCCAAATTAACAACACTCTGGAGGCTTATTTACTTGCCCTGTTACTGTGCACATTGTTGTTAATGAATAGGTAAGCCACATGTCAATGTTATTTTTTGAATTTCGAATTTTTTCGAATTGTTTTGCTCAATAAAACATCAGAAAACAGGGGAAAATGTTCATCACAATTTCCTAATGTCTTATTTTATCTGACCAACAGTCCAGAACTCAAAGATATTCGGTTTACTCATCATGTGAAACAAAGAAAAGCAGCAAATTCTCAAATTTGAGAACATGAAACCATCAAATAATTGGCAATTTTGTTTAACAAATGACCTAAACAATTATCAAAATAGTTACATTTTCTGTCAATTGACTAATGGATTAATTATAATAATTGTTGCAACTCTAAAAGTATAATAATAATATTATTCCCTTAAGGAGCTCAAGTCTTTACATGCCTCTGGATGCTTGTGAGAAATATTGGTTGCAACAATGCTGGGTCATGTTCACCTGAGCTATGGTTTCTTTTTGAAACCTTTGTGTATTATTCAGGTCTCCATGGAGGTTTATCCAACACACACCTCCAGAATTGTTTGTCTTTGGATTTGTTGTAGGCAGCAAACTGTTTGAGTGATTTAAACAGCATCCTAAAAACTGAAAGGCAGTAAAGCAACAAACAAGAAGGGCAGGAAGAGTTTTAGCTTATTGTCATGTTTGTTATCATGATGTTGTTCTGCAGTGAATTGCAAAAGATAATCAGTGGTAAAAAATGTGAGGAGTGTTGGTCTTAAATGCAGTTTCCATTAGGTTTCACACGTTCACACAGGCACAGTCATGCACGCACATTTTGCAGTGGTCTGTGACTGTAATTATAGAGTCTGCGTCTCAGGTGGAGAGCAGAGAGTGCAGAATTAGCAGCAGGGGGAAGCTGTTGTGAGGTTATCATCAGGAAGTGATGCATAAGTGTTAGTTACAGGAAATGTCAACTATAACAAATACTGTTGACACATGTTCCTGCGTTTCATGACGCTGCCAGATCAGTGTTAAGATGTGGTCGTACAGTCTGGTACTTTAGACAGCTTGTAACAGTGCCTTTATTGTATTAGTTTAGTTAAAGTATTAGTTGCCTGCAGTGCTGCAGGTTTTTGAAAATAACCCCGCCTAAAGTAAATGTTGACAATTAGATTTAGTTGTGAGCATTTACTGTATACCACATGTAATTTAAACAATGAGTACATTTGTAATTACTTGAGTGGAACAATGTTATGTTTGTTTCTATGGATTTTTTTAGACATTGTGTAGAAAGCCTGACTGTACTATCAACATTACCACATTACCACAAAGCAAAAATGCTGCTTCTTAAATGCAAATATTTGCTGGTTTCCATGATATTAAGTTTTTATTCAGTTACTGAAAATAATATGGATCAGTCAGAGGTTGGGTCTCTAAATATTACACTGTATATGTGGTTTTGTATGCATTTGCCATATTGTGATATTTATTCTCATTAATATGATAATATTAATTTCAGCCGCATCACCCAGTGTGAGGTAGCAAACAGATGTTCTTGTTATTTATTAAAGAGGTTATACAGAACAGCCACCACTGTTATTCCAGTCCAAACATATGGAAAAAGTTCTATTCTCACTGTGTGTTTAAGCCATAAGTTTCCATGAAACTATGTATATATGTCCTGAGGCAGTGTGAGAATGACACATCATCTGTGGGCGGGCTGCTCAGCACCAAACGGTTGTAAAAAGAAAAGATATGAAGAGCCACAGAAACCACATTGAGGAAGTTGGTAATGACGCAGCTGACCAGGTGACAACGATCTATGAAGACTATAATTTGGAAAATGTGAGGAGGGGACTTCCTGTAACACAGTGGGTAGAAGACTTGGAAGACTGGAGCACACCTATAAATGCAAACAACATGGACAAAAAGGACTTTGTAATCCTTTGATCATGTACAGTAAACCTATCCCCATAGCCCAGTTATTTCCAGACAGGAAGTTCTAAAAGCCATGTTATAACCTCCTCATTCACAGTTAACCAACAAACCCAGTGACCAAAGGACAGGGTCAACTCATCAGCCTCCACTATGGCGAGCCAGGACCCTGTCAACCCTTCACATGCTGTGTTTGACCTCTTTGTCCAAGCCCAGAGCTGCAAGGATGTGCAGCACCACTTTGCTGAGCTCTGTAAGCAACTGGATATCAATCCTAAGGATTTCAGGAGTTTCTACACTAAGCTGAAGGAAAGACTGAACTACTGGAAGGCCAAAGCCCTGTGGACAAAGTTGGACAAAAGGGCATCTCACCCAGATTACCAGCAAAGAAAAGCCTGCACCAAAAACAAGGTACCAACCTGTGATTCTCCACCTTTTTCTGTGTTTTCAAAGGATATAGAAGGTTTTGACTTGTGATTGGTGTAGATTATTTGGCCTTTGGCTGAGTTGGCAGTGTCATTTTAGTATTAAAATGATGGATGTTCCTTTGTAGACCACAGCTGCATTAAAATACTAGAGAAACAATCTCACCACAAGGTCTGTTTATTTTAATTTTTACAGCAGAGGCCAAGACATCTTGACTTTAAGTTCCTTCAAAAAATGTTGGTTCCTCCAGTCATGATTATGCAACACAAATGCATCATTCATCAGACCCTCCATGCCTGTTAAATGTCCAAATTTGCTTGCCCCCAATTTGTAATACAGGTTTATTGGTACAAAATTTCAGTCCCTGACAAATAGCTCTTGCAGTTCAGCCCAGACAATCAGTCAAACTGTAATTTATTACTATGCAATTGTAACAATTAATTAGGAATGGACTGTGGATCAATTCTTGTCTGTCCATCATGCATCATTTTTAGAGGTTCAGGGACAAGACTTGAATTAAATATACCCTTTTAAACCCATATCCATCACATGGCTCCATTTTGAGAGATTTTGTTATATATGATTTCAACATTCTTTGATTTGCATAATGTCATGCATGATGGCTGTTTTTCTAATTTCCTCCTTCCCCCACTCAGTGTCTTGTGTTGGGTGCTGGGCCATGTGGGCTGAGAACGGCCATCGAACTGTCCCTGTTGGGGGCTCAGGTGGTGGTGCTGGAGAAGAGGGAGGCCTTCTCAAGGAACAATGTTCTCCACCTCTGGCCCTTCACCATCTACGACCTCCGCGGCCTCGGTGCCAAGAAGTTCTACGGCAAGTTCTGCACCGGCTCTCTGGATCACATCAGTGAGTGATTAGTCAATAAACAGAAAATGAATTAATAACGTTTTTTGCATGACTGACTGCATATCAAATATATTGGTTATCTCACAAACACACATTTCCAATGAAATATAAATGTGTGTGTTTGCAGGCATCCGTCAGCTGCAGTTGGTTCTATTGAAAGTGTCACTTCTCCTCGGGGTGGAGGTGCACACCGGAGTGGAGTACCAGGGTTTGATTGAGCCCTCAGGAGAGAACGGTACTTGCGTTGTCTATCATCAGTTGGATATCAGTTGTTGTTTGTATGAACCAACAGTATTTATGAACTAGCTGAAAGTGAAGGAGTTATGATGAAATCTGCTGAGGCGCAGGGAAGATAAAAGTTTGATGTGTTTCTGACAGGATGGATGGCCAAGCTGCAGCCTGGGTCTCATCCTGCTGCAACCTTTCAATTTGATGTTTTCATCTCTGCTGGAGGAGGCAGGTTTGTCCCTGAAGGTGAGACAAACACACATGCACTCTTGCATGCATCACATCTGTTTCCACTGTCGCAACAGGGGGCTCAAACAGCTTTTGCAAGGCCTTGGCTGTTACACAGAGTCACAAAACACAAACTTCCTCCTGCAGTCATATTCAAAATGTGAGCTTTCATCAGCCCTGTTTCCTCTTTTCGTCTTTCCCAAACTTTCAGGCTTCAAGCACAAGGAGCTGAGAGGCAAGCTGGCTATTGGCATCACAGCAAACTTTGTCAACAGAAACACGGCCGCCGAGGCCCAAGTAGCAGAGATCAGCGGCGTGGCCCGCATCTACAACCAGAAGTTCTTTCAAGAGCTGCTCACTGAGACGGGTAGGAATCCACATCATGTCATCTACAGTCATGTTCAGCTGGATGCAAGAGGACACCTCAAAGTGAAGTGAAGCAGCTGTCTGCTTTATTTCAGCATACTGTTTAAAAATTGAATCAGGAAACATTAACATATTTTAAACCACGACTTAAGTGAGAACATGTATTATGACATGGAGTCACGGAACTATGACATTTCTAATAAGACCATGAGTGCTCTTACTTTCATTTTATTGTTCTTCTGCTGTGCCTCGCTCCCTCAAGGCATGAAATGAATGTTAACAGTCAGGTCAGGTTCAGTGTGGAGTGTAAAAAGAGTAGTAAAGCTGTTAATCTGTGTTCCAATCCTCAGTTAATTTCCTGTGACAGTATGAAGAAATCCACCCTTCCTCTCTGACCAACTCTGCAAATACTGCACCCTCATTTTGAGCAAACTTTACAAGAATTATGTGTGTCAAGTCTGATCACACCCATTTGAACAACTTTTTAACTCAGTCTGACCTCCCTGTGTCCCCATCTATTCCCCCCAGTAAAACCAGTAAAAAAGAATCGGCAAACAGACTAATGACATAGGAAAATATCACACTGAAAGAAAAAAAAAAAGTGATGTATCTACTGTCAGCCTGATTCTCCCACTCTCCTACACTGCTCTCCCTCTCTATATATAGTATGCCCACCATTCTCTCTCCCCATTTTTCCTTCCAGGTATTGATTTGGAGAATATTGTCTACTACAAAGACGACACCCACTACTTTGTCATGACTGCCAAGAAGAAGAGCCTGCTGAAGAAGGGGGTCATTAAACAGGTGAGAACAACACATCCATTACCAAGAAAAAGTGTGATTCTTATTGGCACCAGCTGTACCTCTGGCTAGTAATGAAAAGAAACCAGATGGATGAAACAGCCATGCGGGTGCTGTGTGAAGAGATATACTGTCATTCATCTTCTCTTTTCCTGCAGCCTGGCCCTTAAGCTAATGGAGAAAACCAAGTATAAGACATGTCCCTCCGCATCAGAAAAGGTGCCATGACTCATCAGTTAGTACCTCTCACTCTGTCTCCACAGGACTACAGTGATGCAGCGGATCTGCTGGCTCCTGCAAACGTGGATCACGAGGCTTTGTGCCGCTATGCCTATGATGCTGCCTACTTCTCCACAGGTGGCAAACTTCCTGACCTCCAGTTTGCTCAGAACAATGCCCGCCGGCCAGATGTAGCCATGTTTGACTTCACCTGCATGCACCGTGCTGAGAATGCCGCGCTAGTCAGGGAGAGGAGGGGAAAGAAGTTATTGATGGGTCTCGTTGGAGACTGCCTGGTGGAGGTAGGAGGCAACATTTTTACAATATCTTTGGCACTGTTTTCCCCTATTTCATTCATTTTCTACATACAGTACCAGCCAAAAGTATGGACACACTTTCCCATTCACCTGAAACATTTGGCTGGCACTGTAGATGATGATTATTTGTTGTTCCTTTTCCATCTTTTTATATCCCGCAGTGAAATATTTCTTAGAGTGATCATCAATAACTGCATAAAATGTGTTACTTACTGTTATTATTTTGATTTCAATGCTCTGTCCTGTGCAGCCTTTCTGGCCTCTGGGTACGGGTATTGCCCGTGGGTTTCTAGCTGCTTTTGACACAGCATGGATGGTGAGGAGCTGGGGCATGGGGGTCCCACATCTCAAAGTCCTGGCTGAGCGGTGAGCCGGCTTCATAAAAATACCACACAGTGTAGACAATCACATTTCATGTTTACATCACAAGAAACATTCATGACGTTCATGATGCAGCTGCTTCCTTTTTCTTCAATATCTGTGCCATATTTTTCAATACCTGCATTTAATCAAAGAAGTCTAAGTGTTACTTTCAGTTTTTCTAGACATACAGGTTAGATTATTTAGTTGTCTAGTTGAGTTTAAACTTAAATGTTTAGAAAATAAATGGATGGCCTTAAGAGCAGTAAAATATTCAAATATAGTTACAGAATTAATCAGTGTGCCACTGGATGTCCTCATTAGCAACACCTCCCATCCTCACATAATTAGAATGATGGATTGTTGTTTTGATTGCGTAGGTTTATAAATTATTTCCACATGACATCTTGATATGACAAGAATGAAACGATGAGCTTTGAAAAAAAAAAAGTCATGCTTTACATATAAAAATGTGCTATTTTTGAGCTGTACTATAAAAGACTTTGAGTTTGATTAAACTTGTGAATTATGTTGTGGCCATTGTGACTAGCACATAAAGTAAAATAAGAGCAGTGCAGATTCCATATTTATAATTTAATGCCAGACAAACTTTTTTTTTTTTACTTGTTACCAAAATTATTTTGAGCAGTTAAGTTCTGTTCAGTTAATTAGTCTAGTGTGAAGTCAGAATGTGTACGGTTGAGTGATCTCTAAACCCACTTACAGTACATGATCACAGTCTTTCTATATTAGTGTCAGTTTCACTTCTATTTTAGTGCATCTCATCTCTGTCTCTCTCCGAGTTTATTGATTTGAAGCTGTGCTTGGCTTCAAATTACTCTGTTTTTGCTTCTTCAAAAATGTACAGAGAAAGTATCTACCAGCACCTGTCCCAGACCACACCGGAAAATACCAGCAAAAACTATGCTGCTTACAGCATTGACCCCAAAACACGGTACATAGGAGTCAACCTCTCCTCCATCCAGACCAACCAGGTCAGGACTTTTATCCTTTATTTACTCAACAGAGATTTGAATCACAGTCATCATGAAGGTTATTCAAAGTCGTAGATTACAGTCTGCTAGACACAGCTTCATAAAAGGAATGCAATGTTAACAAAATAGACTTTCTGTTGTAATGCTAAGGAGATAAACACATGTGAAACTGATCCATAGCTGTTTTCTCACAATGAAACTGCTAAAATGTATCCGTTCCGGTCTTGGATAGCTCACAGGAAATAACAAAAAATATACTGATTGCATTAAACCAGATTTTTTCATATGATTTACAAAAACGTGTTCATATTTGATGAACTCTTTGGGATTGTGCTCTCTGGATGTATTAATGAACTATTCTACCTTTTATTTATGACTTTATTTAGGTGCAGCACCTATATGATGTTGATAAATCCAATCCATCGAGCAAGAAACAGAAGAACAGGTGGTCTCACATGCGTCAAGGTCAGCTGCTCTTCATCGTACAGGCAGTCAGGCCTGTCTGTACAATGCTTATCATGGTTATTCTTTGGCTTTGTGCTTATTTGTGTTGAGTGAAGTAGGAAGCACTTTGTGGCCAACAATGACACATCATTAAAAAAACACTTCACTCACATTGTATTTACATATCATAGATCGATGTTTGTTTGTTTTTTTAACCACCTCTGTGTTTGTCCTCTCAGATTCAGTTAGCGGTTTTGAAGAGTTGTTGAAATGGTGCCAGAAACACACCGTGGGTTATGAGAATGTGAATGTAAAAGATTTTACCGAATCCTGGAAGTCTGGGCTGGCCCTGTGCGCTCTGATCCACCACTTCAGACCTCAGCTGATGTGAGTCGATTGTTGCAGTTGACAACACCACTAATGAGGCACTGTAGGATGCTGTATAATTATGTAGTGGTTTAATAGTGTTAATTTGACCTGTTTTTTTGAAAGAAATTTGCATCAGGTACATTTTACCTAATAAAATCCAAGCCTAACCAAAAGTTGATGTAACTAATCATCTTTATTGTAAAAAGACTGTCGAGTGATCCTGCTTTAATTCCCTTCACAGTGACATGACCTCCCTGGTTGAGTCCAATGCTGTTCACAACTACCAACTGGCATTCAGCATCTTGGAGAAGGAGCTGGGCATCCCGCCTGTCATGTCTGCCATTGACTTGGCCAACAGTAGTCAGATAGACAAATTGTCCATGGTTCTCTACCTCACCCAGGTCAAAGATGCCTTCAATGTGCCAGCAAAAGGTAAAAGTTTGGGTTTGTATTATTTGCACAGGTAAAAAGAAGTAAATCAAACTAAAATTGAATCGCTAAAAAAGCAATATACCACCACAGTGTATAGCAATGTCACAAATCCATACCATATATTAAAAATAAGTATAATTAAGTATACTCAAAGCAGCTGGTATGCATACTAAAAAACCTTCATTTTTCCTTTCACGTATAAAACAATACAGTAGAGCTGCAACGATTAGTCAATTGACAGAAGATCAATCTGCAACTGTTTGATAATCTAATCATTGTTTCAGTATTTTTTTAAGCAAAAATGCCAAATATTTGCTGGTTTCAGCTCCTCAAATTTGTTGATTTAATACTTTTTACTGTAATATGTGAAAGCAAAAAGTGGGTATCATTTGGTTTTTGACTGTTGGTTGGACAAAATAAGATATATAAAGAGATAACATTTGACTCTGGACAATTATGATTGTCATTGGCATTTTTCGCTGTTTTGTTCATTTTATGGACAAAATAATTAATTGATTAATCCTGAAAATAATCTGGAGATTTAGTGATAATGAAACGTTGGTTGCAGCCCTCACAGTATGTTAATTTCCTGTAAAAAAGGAAAACGGTATACTACAAGTATGAACTGTATACAATTAGTATGTACTATAGAATGGTATTGGCACACAGAGAAGGTTTCTGTTAATTATGTCATTTTAATGTTCGAATATATTTCTGACGATGGCCGTCAGCGACAGAAACATCAATCTTGCATAACTGCTGCTTAGACGCTGCACAGCATTAGCATCATCTTAAAAGGGTCAGATGCTTTTGTCCTCCCACTGAAATGTGTTTGGTGTTGATAAGTGATCAAATCGTTGCTGCCTCTTTAAGAGCGTGTTACCCAGAATTCATTGGGCTGAAGTGTCTAGTGCTGTGCTCAGAGCCAGCCTCTACTGGCGGTGCTCTTCTCCTGCACTATACCAGCCCAGCAGCAGACAGAGCAAACAGTCACGGTGTAGAGCTGGCTTATCAGGGTCTGATGGGACTAGCGTCACTTGACGGGGATCTGCTATTCCTGCACTGAGGGAGGATTTTCTCCTGGCCGTTTGTAGCAGAGGTATTTTTACTGTCTTGGTAGCATTGGGAGTTTGTGCAGCATAAATGTGAGCCCGGCATTTGAAGGCACTGAATGAGTTGAACTGGGTGTGATATACGCTTTCCGTGTCTGTGATGCTGTGCTGCTCTGCTTGGGATCCGCTGAATGATATGCAGGCAGGAGGGAGCTGTCATTCCCCGGTAACCTTATCTGAATGATGAAAGAGTGGGAGTGGTAGTCAGAGCTGGAGCTGAAGAGTTTTTAGATGGATTGACAAGTTAAATTCAGCTGCTGCCACTGTGATGCTACAAAAAATACAAGTAAGAAGGATTATTTACATCTCTGACAGAGTATACAACATAAAAGGATACACCTTGAAGTGGTACAATGAGAATATTTAACACTTAAGCAGCTGTATGTAAGTAGGCCAACATCCAAGTGTTTTCAGGTATGCTGTTGAGTGTAATGTGGTGTGTGACATTTCCCTTTCTTTTTCTCTTGGCTACAGAACCTGCAGGCTTCCTGCCATCGTCCAAGCCTCTGACTCTCTCCCAGACACAGTCAGCTGTCTTTTTCCTGAACAAGCTGAAGCACAACTCCCTGCAAAGACGCAAGGTACGCCCACTGTGACTGGAGTTCACTGTTTACACAGCACAGAGAAATGTTTGATAAAGATATTTTCAAACACGCTGCCTTATTGGCCGGAGTTCACGTCTGGTCCTTCAATCTGTGTTCTGGAGCCGTCTGTGATTCACGTGTCTGTTTTGTCTGTTTAGTGGCAAAAGGTTGGGCATTATTTTCTAAGGTAGTTGTTTCTAGTTAGTCATGAAAATGTTCTAATCCTGTTTGTGGATGTTCTCTACATAATCAGGTCATATGATAATCAATAGTTTTCATTTTTTTTCTCTGCAGGAAAAGCTGGCAGCTGAAAAACAAGCAAGAGAAAGAGAGACAAGGATGGGAGATGAGGACAGTGTGAGTTGTGCTCAACTAATCAAATTTGACTTTGGAAGCTTATATTTTGCCAGTGTTGCTTTTTTGCTGCTGAGCTTAACTCTGCCTTCTGACCTTTTCCTTCAGACGGTGGCATCCCCTGCAGCCCCTGAGCTCAGTCCTTCACCTGCTCCGGAGCCGGAGCCGGAGCCTGAGCCCGAACCTCATCCTGAGTCTGAGCCTGTGTTGACGTCAATGACGAACAGTGAGGAGTGTTACTTCTGTGGTCAGAGGGTCTATGTGCTGGAGCGCATCAGTGCTGAAGGCAAGTTCTTCCATCGGAGCTGCTTCACCTGCCATCAGTGCGGTATCACGCTCAGACTGGGAGGCTACACCTTTGACCAGACCACAGGTGAGCACCGTCTGTCTCCCTCATTTGTCCGAAAATAATGTCCTATGCACATGACCCAAATTGTCAGTTTCACAAGTATTGTCCATGTTTGGTGTAATTTCTGGTCATTAATTGTCCTTTTTTAGCAACATCTTATCTGCTAGTCAAGCAGTCCTTGATGGACGCAGTTGTATTAAGCACTTCTGGTTTTGTACCTGTGGTTCAGTGGAAACCGCTTATAGTGATCACATCTGTCCGGGTCAAATTAATCACTATAAGCGGATGATTATTATAACATTAATATAAGTAATGAAACCGACAGCTTCGCTTTTTACTGAATGTTATTGACTGTTTCAAAATCCAGTATAGCTGTTTCTGTTTCGCTGCTTCATCTCGCTGCAGTTTCGCTGCTGCATCTTGTTGGCTCGTTTTTGGCAGTTTGTCATAAGCTTCAAGGAGACAATGTTTTTCATTGAGAGAAAATGACTTTCTTTTTCCTGTCATGATTTCAGTGTGCACACAGCACCAGCCTCAGGTAACCAGCTGGAAGCAGACAGGTTACTGTGAGGCAATAATGGTGCCACAGCCGCCAAGTACATATTATATGTGTATCATGGGAGTAAAGTAAAAAAAAAAAAAAGAATTACCGTAGCTTAATTTAAGACCCAAAATGAACACTTTTAGCGGACTACTTGATTACTATAAGTGATTAATTATTTAGACAGCATTTGTACAGGAATGATTCTGTCCCAACCTTTTTGATCCATATAAGCGGTTGGTCACTGTAACCGTCATCATTATAAGTGGTTTCCTCTGTATAATGTGTTGTCTCAAAGCCAGGATAAGGTTTTGCTGCAATAAGTGAAGCACCACTTATTTATTCATTTCTGTAATTAATAATTTGCACTGAGACCATTTTAAAAAAGGTTTTCCATTTAGACTGAAAGATTAATAATTTAAGACAACAGCAGGGGGTTTCTTTTTTAGCGTGTCACCATTCACTTGTTTCTGACTTTTCAACTCCCTTTATTGTTTTTGTGTGTGATGTCCCCTCAGGGAGATTTTACTGTGAGCTGCACTCTGAGGAGCTGGAGCTGGAAAACGGGGCTGGAACATCGTCTTGTAAGGTGGGTCACTGAGCAGAACAGATGTTGTTTGCTGCTGATGACTTCAGCCTCCGTGTTGAATCCTTGTGATTATAGTGCTTGTGTTACACAATCTTATGTTGCATGATATAGTATATCTTCCTTCTGGTGTCTGGTTCGATGTCATCAGCCCGCAGAGCTGACCTCACAGCAGTTAAAGTCCAGAGTTTTTAGCTCTTGGTTGGTGCCATCTTTTTCTTTCCAAATAAGGAGTGTGGGGTGTTTCCTTTCACGTTCTGGAAACACGCCCAACTACCTCAGAACAAAGCTATCACTAGCTTACTGAGAGCGCTGCACACTTGGGCTAACGTTAGCTACTTTAGCCAAATTTTGCTAACAGGGCTTGATCATAATCAAGTAACATTAAACTTACTGAAATATTGTGACAATAGTCACTCGGTGCAAGTGCCAAAGCCGAGGAGAGCAGTAGGCGGGCAAACTGTCAATCATAGCTGTTAGTCAATACCCACACAGCAGACATCAAAGCTACTATAAGTCTTCAAATCTGGAGCAATAATTTCCAAAATGACCACCAGCACACTTATTAGGGATTAAGACCATAAGTTATCTATAATTGTCACTGATATTGACTCATTGAAAAAAATGATTCACTTAGTATTTCTAGAAGAGAAGAGAAGTTGACACTTTTTGAATGGGAGTCTATTGGAGCCAGCATCTAGAGGCCGTCAGTGGCATTGCACTCTAAGCTACTTCCACACTGGCTTCAGCCTCAAGCTGTGGTAGTTGCCGCTTGGTTGAGGCTGAAGACGACAGGTTTGAAAATGAAAAAAATCTGGGGGTGTGTAGTTAAAAAGAAGTGAGATTACCAGACCACTGTAGCACTTCTCACCTCTGCTTGAGTCTGGTAGCTCAATGCTATATTAGTTACTATTAGCATAACACACCCACACACCTCAATATGCACAGTTGAGTGAAGCAAGTTGAATTACATTGTGGGTAATGTGTGGAATAAAAACAGACTCTTTCTCTGGTTCTGCTGCATTGATTTTGAGTCTGACAATGTTATAAAAGTGCAATGCTAAATCTAAATTTTTCCATGCCATTTCTCTATTTAGGACAGCAAAGGAAATCACAAGGGGACAAACGGACTTTCCAGTGATGATTACACACCATCTCCATCGGATGAGGAGTATGAACACACATTGGACTGTCGCCCCTCTTCACCCGCAGAGTCACATAAACCTGCTGGACAGGACCAGCATATACTTGAATCCAAAGAGGAGTCCCAAGAGCAACACACATCGGAAACTTCCACAGATGCTCAAACTGTAACTAAGGTAGCAGCACCCACTGAAGAGGAGACAGATGAATGTCCTCCTGTAGTGCCCTACCCGGTCCCCAAGCCCCGCCTCTCTCGGCAGACCACACCAAGCCCTGTGTCCTCTCCTCCAGTAGCAAAACCTCGCACAGTCCACCTTTTTAACCCCTCGACTCCAGAAAAATGTCCATCTCCAACACCAACACAGAAGATCTCCAAGGCAGCACCAGACTCCCGTCCTAAACAATCTCTGCGAAAGCTTCAGCTGAGCGATGAGGAGAAAAGCCAGCTGGTGAATCTACAGAGCCTCAGCGCAGACTCTGACTCAGAGACCCCCGAAGGATCCTCATCCTGCTCCTCTTCCTCGGTAACAGCAGGAGGTCCGAGCCCCCCTAAACCAGAGGGCCTAGATGGTCAAGAAGAGGAGGGCTACTGGAGTGGGAGTACCGCTGGTCACATGCGGGAGAAGAGGAATCGGCGCTGCTTCAGGAGGAAAGAGATGCCAAGTGGGCAGTCCAGAGTACGATCCAAGTTTTCCCCCTGGAATCTCTCTTCCCCGAGGATCAGCCGAGACACCCGGCTCAGTGTCCTCATTAATCATCCAGGCAGAGTGGGTAAGTTAAGGACTCATCTCCTCTTCAATCTTGGGTGAAGTAAGAAGAAAGTTCTTGGTCTTAGAGGTTTATTGTTACATCTTTTCTTGCATTTTTACCCACAGAAACAACATTCAGACATGTTCACAGCGCCTCAGAAGAGGGCGTCGATGGAGATGATGATGATGACGACGACGACGACGATGATGAGATGTTTGTACACGATGACATTGACTTATTTGATGAGAAAGTAAGGAGTGAATTGTGGAGTTGATATTTTAATTTTACACGGTAGCGAGCTGCTATATTTTAACCAGGAGTACACTCATGATAACAACACGTTGCCTCTAGTTTCAGACCATGCCATCAGACCCTGTTGAGGCTGAGAAGTTGGAGTTGATGAAGATGAGGACACTGGAGCGGCGAGCCAAGATGAGCGAATTACAGCGATTGCGCAAAGCCCAGGTCAGTGTCTCTCTGTGTCATAGCTCATCCATGTTTCTGTTTGTTATTAGCTTCTTCAACTTCACTTCATGAAGCGATAACTTTGATAACATTGAGGTTAAGTGTAGCAGTTTCTTCTGTTTTCAGAATTTCTGCTGTATATTAAAGTTATCATTTAATTCCTGGTGGATTTGGTGACACTGGTGGTTACTGGTGTTAATAGCAAGAGCTGTTTAATACTAAAGGTTTACAGCTACTATTGTTTGAAAAAAATGTCAGAAATAAAACAGAAGAGCAACTGTTTTATCTGTTATCAGCCAAACAAATGTGTGTTGTTTTAATAGAGTCAGTCAGTAATGGGCCTTTTTCCACTATGCCACGAGCAACCATGACCTGATTTCACAGTGGTCACAGTAAAAAGAGTTGATTATCTTCCTGAAGAGCTTGAGGTGTGTAGCCTGTCGCCTGCAGCTCTTAATCTAATAGCTCACTGAGCTGCTCCTTCTTGTTCCATTACTCCCTGCAATATTTAAAACTGATCTGCTGTCAAAAACTGCCCAAAATGACCTGTGTGGCCATGGCGGACTCTGCCGCTCACAATGAAAAATACAATATAGAGAGGTAATCACAGAATGTAAATACATTAAATGGCTATTACAGAAAACATGACATGTTTGTCAGAGTACCTTTCTTACTCTTGTTTCTGTGGTCCACAGTCCATCCAGAGGAGACTGGAGGAGATTGAGGTGACTTTTAAGGAGTTGGAGGATAAAGGTGTTGTGCTAGAACGAACTCTGCGAGGGGAGGCTGGTAAGACCATCCATGGTTTTTATGTTTTACTGTTATACTAAAGTGTGATTGTTTTCATTTTTCAAGGAGCAAAGCATTTTAAAGGGGAATTTCAATCTTACACGTCAAAGTCGGTTCACAGGTCTTGAGGAGTACTACCGCAAAGTTGTCCAAAGCCTTTTATGGAAATCTGTTAAACTGGCCAAATGACTTTATGTCACTTGAGTCAGTGTTGGTTGAAGAACTTGTACATCGTCTGCATTGATTTTAGTCTGACAATGTTATAGGAGTACAATGCTAGATTGGTGTGGTGGAGTACTCTTTTAAACTGATTTTCACACAGATTTTACATCCTTATGCAACCAAAAGTTGTGTCCTGCTGGAAGAGGACGCTGACTACAGTAGTTTACAGTAAATTAGGTCTTCTGTTGATAAAAGAGAACATTTCGGAGAAAACAAATGAGGTGTTGAGTACAAAACTAAACTCCTGAGTGGCTGCTATGCAAAGGTAATAAACAAATAAAACTGTATTTTTCAATAAAAACTGAAATTAATTAACACTAGATATACTGTACTGTGCGACTTGTCTTTATGACCTCACAAATAGTAAATCCATGTATATATGTAAAAGGTATTAAAAATAGTTTTGTATTTTGTAAGTTAGCTGAATGCACAGGAACAGAGCAGCGTTCAGACACACTGAATCACATGGATGTTGTGTCACACTGACACATAAATCTTGTTCCACACCACTATATATGTAATTTCCACACAAACCCCTCTTCCTCTTTTTTACTTACCATTGCACACAGATTTCCAAACACTGTATTTTTCCACTTCCAGGCAGCAGCGGTTCTCCTGAGATGATCGAGCAGTGGATCCAGCTCGTCCACGAGAAGAACGCATTAGTTTCTGAGGAGTCTGACCTCATGGTGGCGTAAGTGTGCACCTTTGTTGGCTCGCTCATAAAGTCAAACAGTAACGCACAGTCCAGGTCTGTGAAGCCACACTGGGAGTACATCACAGCTTCTGTGCAGAGTAGAAGTGACAGCGTAGCCACAGGGTCCAAAACTCCACCTCAAAACACTGTGGTTACCGGTTGTTCTCACCATGGTAGCAACCAATCTTCTTTACAGTCAGACTCTTATTTGTCATGTGGCCTTACGATGACCTGCGATGTTGACATGACTCAGCTGATGTTTGTTTTTTCTCTCAGGTCTCGACAGCTGGAACTCGAAGACAAGCAGAGCATGTTGGAGCT
Organism: Scomberomorus guttatus; assembly: GCA_038419695.1. Lineage (NCBI taxonomy): Eukaryota > Metazoa > Chordata > Actinopteri > Scombriformes > Scombridae > Scomberomorus > Scomberomorus guttatus. The sequence continues at coordinate 29,777,355 of CM076449.1, forward strand.
GGAGCTCAGGAAATACATGGACCTGAATGGTGTGTTCTTCGTTCTTTGCATGTATAAACACACTTGCTGTTAAAGATTCTTGAAGAGGGTTATTTATTTTGATGCATCAGTGCTTTGGCTTTCTCTGTTTCTGCCATTGTGGTTCTGTTCAGTTGATCCTGCATATAATCAGTGCATTTTATAATATACTGTATTTCCCTGAATATATACAGTATGAGTCAAAAGTTTGGACACATTTTGCCATTCACTTGAATGAGAAAGTCACTTTATCATGTTGACTGTAAGTCAATATTTGTTTAATGAAATTCTTTTGGAAAAAGTGGGTGTGGTATTATATTTGAGGACCAGTTCCTATTGAGAGTTTTGCATTATGAGTTGTTTGTAACCTTGATGTTGCTAGGCTACCAAGTTTCTTTAAGTCTGTTTATGGTATGTCTTTTAGAGGTAGTCATCCCTAAAAATGCGGAGTAATCCCAGTTTAACCTACAGGAGTTTCTGATGGCTTTTGTAAAGGTTTTTTCTGTCATGGAGGAAATAAATTCCTGACAGTTAAAAACAAGTTTCTCTGGGAGACCTTCCCAACAGGAGGTGTTGGAAAAGACGGATCATCTTATAATCGGGGTCGTCTGATATTCAGGCCAATATGGTATTTTGGAAGTGAAACCTCCTCCCTCCTCCAGGAGAGGTGGGACTTAATGTATCCTAATAGTATCCTACATGTATCTCCGCATTTGCTGCACAACTGTGTTGTATTAGTGGGTAATTGTAATTTCATTTTCAGTACTAAATGTGTCTTTGTGTGTTTTTTTTTCTGGCAGACAAGACACCCGAGCTGCAAGCAGAAGAAGATCGTGTCCTTCAACAGATGATCGAGGTGGTGGACATGAGGGACTCACTGGTGTCGTTCCTGGAAGAGAAGAGGCTGAAGGAGATAAGCGAGGAGCAAGAGGTCTTCTCCATCATGGAGGCTAAACGGCACTCAAAGGCAGGAGCTCAGGTTCACTGGGAGTAAGGCTTTGGCACACACTCACTCAACATGAACCTGTATGTACTGTAGACGCCCTTAGATCTACTGTATGTGAGACTTGCTGCTTTCAGACCTGGAACCTGAAACGTAACTTTTGCAAAGCCAAAGATGATACTGTGTCGTCGTGGAGGATAACGCACAACAAGCGGTCCCTCAGTGATTAGGTTAAAGAGTTTAAGCTTATGGAACAGAGGCTGAATGAAAATCCATTGCAATCCACCCCCTAGAGGGAGACATAAGCCTGGAGATGTGAGACTTTGAGTTGATGAGTCCGGCTAAACCCTGCCTGCCGCGATGGTAGGGTCACAACAACAGACCACATATGAAAAATGACCCGTAGCGTCTGCTGCACTATTGAATAACCACTGTACAGCAGATAATCATTACCCAGCGTGGGACCTGGCCTGGTTTGGTGTCATAAACATGACTCGAGTGCAAAGCCAAGACTAAGCAGCATAAAATTACAGCGGTGAGAAACCCGCAGTAGTTGGCTTTGAAGCCTTAGAGGTAGATTTAGGTTGAAAACATGTTTTTGAAAATACCTTGATGTTCATGTTGATTTCACTTGTGTCATCATGAATAAGTGCTACTGTACACAAAGATATAATACAGATATAATTCTATGTTTGGCATTTATATAAAGAATAAGATCTAGAAATATGATGGTGGAGGAAAAAACTAAGAGGTTAAAATATTAGAATTATTCAATTCAGTTGAATCATGATTAATTTTAATTATCATGACTTATTTCAATTATAATTTCATTTATGAATGTTATAAATTCCGTAGCACTTCCTGCTGTTCACCATGTCGTTTCCTGATAGCATGTTGGATAGTTAATCTCAGGGGTTGACTGTTCAGTCCTCTTGGATCAGAGTTTTCACCGATGGCCTTCAACAGTCGGCTGCTCTTCAAGTGGTGGTGTATTATATAAACACACGGGATTTGGGGTGAATGGGCGGGGAAAAAAAGATTGAATGGACTGGTTAATCTATTTATAAACGCCATTGTTTATCATTTGCAGGTGTTCCTATTCATGTGTTGGCAGAGTGTCCAAAATCAAAACCAGTTTGTTGTTTGTGAAAAGGAGCCTTATATATTCATTGTTTTACTGCCATTTTGTGCCACCTGAACAGCACTTCACAATATATCAAATAAAGATCATGCACTTTGATGTTTTATTTTTCATGTTTTGATAATACATTCAGTGGTGTAGGTACAGTAATGCAGTGGATATATTGCCATTAACCATATACCGTAGTTATATAAAGGGTTTGACAGCCCCTGCTATTCTAATTTTTAACCTCTAGGGTGCACACTTGTCCCTCTAGATTGCCTGTAACTCTATAAGATAGTAACACTGGAGAAACTCCAATCAGAGGTGGAAGAAGTATTCAGATCCTGTTCTAAAAGATCACCTCCAGACATTTTAAGACATTTACAAATAGTCTGCTTGGAATAATAATTTATGTCTGGTATAGTTTGTTTTCACAAAAGTTCAGTTACCTAGTTAAAAAACCCCTCCAGACATGTTTTAGGACATATAAGAATAATCTGCTTACAATAATAAATTGTCTCGTGCTTTTTTCCGAAAAAAAATGTCCAGTTACCTTAAAATGACATCTAGTCCTCCCTCATGTAAAAATCCAGAATCTATAAATATGCAAATATTTTTCAAAAGTTTAACTACTAGATACAAGATGTCTCCTACTTCACTGAAAAGTCCATTTCTTAGTGCATGTTCACTGGAGGCTCCAAGTTTCCTCATCACACTTGCGTAAGTTGTTTACTGGCCCTCGATTGGCTCCAAACTAGTTGTGATGTAACAGATCTTGCTCGTAGGTACACACCTTTAACTCCGATTTAATGTGAGCACAGGGAAACTCACCTCCAGCAGGTGAGCGTGAAAATAACCTTCTAATGTCAAACTCTGCACATAAATCATTCTGCACTTTAAAGCTCAAACATCCAACTGAAGGAACAAGAAGCTAAACGCATTACTGAGTGGAGGGGGCTTCAAGTAAAAGTAGTAATACCACAATGTAGTAGAATCAAAATCCTGTAAATTTACAATCAACATTTTAAAAACTTTCAAAAAGACAACTGCAACATGCTGCTTGACTGTGTTCAGATGAGCTCACACAGTGACATCTGACCTCTCATTCACTTCTCAGTCAGCTCTTCAATCAGGCTGAAAGACGTCCGACAGCCAACAAGTCCATCTCGGCAGGATAAGTGATGCAGACCAAAAAATATATGAAGTCACATTATGTCTAGTTTGTACATATGGAGAAGAAATTCTTATAGCACAGAATTAAGATGTGAAATAACTCAATAGATAAAATTGTATTCAACTTGTGTTTTCAAAATGTGCAGAAATTGGATGATAAACTTCAGTTAGTTAGTTTTTTTAAAAGGCTATTTTAGAAAAATAACCTTTCAAATGCAAAACAAGGTTGTATGTGTGTGGGCACCTTTCAAACATCTGAACAGAAAAGTGGTTATTGTTTTTCATTTCATCTCACCTCTTTTTTTTGTTTTTTAATTTTTTACAAATGCGTGCTTGTTGACTCACTGTAAATATTTATCAGACCTTGTGATCTTGCGGTGGACGCCTGTGGAGGATGAGCACTATTTCTGGATGTTCTGAAATGAGGCGTAATAATTACAATAGATGATTACAGGCACTTGTTTCTAAATATGTTCATTGTATAACACTCTTTAACACTTTTACCAAGAAAAAAAAATCACCTTTTTTTTTTTTTTTTTGGAGCCAAGGATTAATTGCTTTATATAACCTCGATTGTGTTCAAATATGGGTCGCTAATTTACTGCAAACAATAACAAAGCAAAGTTAATCTCATGTTATGTGAGCAATGAGCAGTTCTAGCATCAGTTAAATCAACTTACGTAACATTTTATATACCAAAATAACTTTTTGTTTTGGATTTAAAGTTTGTAGGTGATAAGTATAAATGTCTGCTACGACCTTTCTTCTTTATGTGCGAGCTGCTACACTTCAGTAACCAACCAGTTTATAAAAGGCATTGAACATCTACCTGATCCTTTTAGCGTAATCCCATTGACCATTGGTTTAGTTGCAATGGATCTTAAGAACCTGAGATGAGTGTTTTGTTTTTCCTCTGAGGAGAATGGACAGCTTTGTTTTACATCAGTTTAATGACATAACTGAACCTGGACTCTTGGATAATCCCACTGGCAGGGGGTTAAAAAGTTCAGACTGATCCTGTCGTTTCTCTTGATGTACAGTAAGCCTGCTGGTGATGTAAGATTACACGAGTCAGGCCTGATGTCAGTGATTTATAGAAGATGGACTCTAATACTTTACTTCAGTAAAATCAGTACCACAATGTAAAAGTAGACATACTCTTACTAAACAATACTGGTGAACAGTTTAATCTGCAATCAACATTTCTGTGTATTTGATCCCTAAAAAACTTATTTTTTAACGTTAAAAAAAATCAGCCAGTGCAGAAATACTGAATATCGACCTGTTTTTAATTTAAATCAGCTTGCTTGAAAATGTTTTAGAAATGTATTTAGTTCTGTATCAAGAAATAATTTGGTTTTGGTAAATACCTTAAACAAGTTTGCATTGAAAACATGTTCGTACCAGATTTTGTCACCTTAAAATGAGGCTTTAAGGACTTTTTAATGTAATCAGTAATTCCAGCTGTCAGATAGATGTAGTTGAGTAAAAGTAGAAAATGGAAATAATATATAGATTTGTCAAACATCAGAGGTGATTTTGACATACTGTTAATGCTGTGGTATGATGTATGTCCCTGTAATATCTGGCTGTGTGATGCCAACGAGCAGAACTGCTTCATGGAAATATCAGATTTTTATGTAATTTTTTTTATCAATGTGATAAGTCACCTTGACTTGTCCCATATTTAATTCACCGGAATAGATATTACTAACGGTTATTTTATCCATGAGCAGTCTCAAGGATTTGTACCACATCACTATATCAGCATATAAAATTACAGATACTCTTAGGACCTAATGCAGTGTGATTTTAAATGTATTATTCTATAAATCAGGAAACAGTTCACTGTTTGAGTGTTAAAATCCATCTCATGTAAAACGATGAATATAGATAAAAATGCAAAAAGAAAACAGTATGTTGCAGCTTTGCCTTAATTAACATATGATCACACTTTAACTTAAACCCCCTTATTTAGTATGTATTAGCAGTATAGTGTATGCATTGAATAAATGTTTTATAACACATAATAATGTAATTGTCAACCACTATAACTCCTCCTGTGGGCACCCATAAGTGGAGGCTGGTGTAAAAACAGATAAAAAGCGGAGGGTGTGAAGGACAACAGCCTTGTGATCATTATATCACTGAATTATACATTTACATGCTTTTACACATTTAGCCCCAAGTATATGAAAATATAGAATTAGATTTGTTAGGTTTAATATTTTAGAATAATTTGCATATAGCTCAGGTTATAAGCACAATTCTTTACCACTGTTGTTTAATGGTGCTCAAACACTCAGTCTGTAATAACTCTGACCCTGTGATTCTGCTGCTTTTGTGCAGTTTAACATCCATCAGAAAACCTGACACTCTCATTACAGAAGCTGCTGTTTCCTGCAGACGTGATGCCTTCTCTGCTGAGTAGAAAGGAACTCTCTTTCTGATTCTAAAAAAAACATCTGAAATGGAAGATGACCATGACATCTTCTTGAACCAGTATCCATGACAACATGATGAACCAGTCCAGCTGTTGATATTCTCTCTTTCTATTTACAGCACATGCTTAAACGTCAGGTAGGCTGCAGTTGAAGCTATGAAACTCATCCTGGCAGATAGTCACACCACATCAACACTGTAGCCTTTGAGGTTATGGCAGATAAAAAGCAGTTGCAGTTGTCATATTTGTGGATAATTTATTTTTGCACGGCACAAGCAGACCTGTTTTGTGCCCTTTAAGTTTGTGTGCACTAAACACATGAACAGAGAAGGCAAACTGTGATATCAGTGTGACCTGTCCTGTGTCACTGCACACTGTGTGGCGGGTGAAATGAGCACCTGATGCAGATTAATACATAAGCCTGTTAAAAGTTGCCTCTGAAGACCACAGTGTGTAATGCAACATATGTCTACAGCCTAATTCTGCAGTGTAGTACATCACAGTCTGTGACTCCGGTGTAAACTGAAGAGACGTGAAAACAAAGTTTCCAAACACGTCTGCACCACTTTCTAATGAGACACCCTTCATAAAGAGTTTATAGAATGTAACTGGTGACTTCCATAATGGTTCATTAATCATTAATAATCAATTAATTCATTAAAAAAAAATATCAAAATAGTTTATCCTCCTCCAGCAGGACACTTGTAATCATTATATCACTGAATTATACATTTACATGCTTTTACATATTTAGCCCCAAGTATATGAAAATATAGAATTAGATTTGTTAGGTTTAATATTTTAGAATAATTTGCATATAGCTCAGGTTATAAGCACAATTTTTTATCACTGTTGTTTAATGGTGCTCAAACACTCAGTCTGTAATAACTCTGACCCTGTGATTCTGCTGCTTTTGTGCAGTTTAACATCCATCAGAAAACCTGACACTCTCATTACAGAAGCTGCTGTTTCCTGCAGACGTGATGCCTTCTCTGCTGAGTAGAAAGGAACTCTCTTTCTGATTCTTAAAAAAACAAACATCTGAAATGGAAGATGACCATGACATCTTCTTGAACCAGTATCCATGACAACATGATGAACCAGTCCAGCTGTTGATATTCTCGCTTTCTATTTACAGCACATGCTTAAACGTCAGGTAGGCTGCAGTTGAAGCTATGAAACTCATCCTGGCAGATAGTCACACCACATCAACACTGTAGCCTTTGAGGTTATGGCAGATAAAAAGCAGCTGCAGTTGTCATATTTGTGGATAATTTATTTTTGCACGGCACAAGCAGACCTGTTTTGTGCCCTTTAAGTTTGTGTGCACTAAACACATGAACAGAGAAGGCAAACTGTGATATCAGTGTGACCTGTCCTGTGTCACTGCACACTGTGTGGCGGGTGAAATGAGCACCTGATGCAGATTAATACATAAGCCTGTTAAAAGTTGCCTCTAAGGACCACAGTGTGTAATGCAACATATGTCTACAGCCTAATTCTGCAGTGTAGTACATCACAGTCTGTGACTCCAGTGTAAACTGAAGAGACGTGAAAACAAAGTTTCCAAACACGTCTGCACCACTTTCTAATGAGACACCCTTCATAAAGAGTTTATAGAATGTAACTGGTGACTTCCATTATGGTTCATTAATCATTAATAATCAATTAATTCATTTAAAAAATATCAAAATGGTTTATCCTCCTCCAGCAGGACACTTGCTGTGTCATTTTGGTTTGTTCCAGGTCCACGGCTTATTAACATTTAGCTGTAGCTTCAGCCTACAACGTTGGAGTGCAGAAATCTTTGTGTTAGATTGAATGTTGTGTTAAAAAATAAATTACAATTTCAAATTTCAATAACTGCCAAGCATTGATGGATCTTTTGGCACATTTTAATAACTGATACTGTCATTGTAAAAAAAAAACCCTTTATTAATGACTTATGGACATTTATACCCATAGACTTGATGGCATGTATTTATAATGTGTTACTAACCTTTATAAGTGCATTTTATTTTCATATCCTTATTAATTGCTTATAACTGATCTATAAATCATTAGTGAATTATTTATTACAGTGCCTATAAAAAGTATTCACGCACTCTTGGAGGTTTTCATTCATGTCATTTTTATGTTTTTTTTTACACTGATCAACACTGAAACAGATCTTTTTAATGCAAAAGTGAATATAGATCTTTAAACTAAATACAAATATGAAATGCAAAATAGTTGTTTGCATAAGTATATAGTAAGAGTCTTTTCTCTGTTGATCAGTGTCAAAGTAACGTTAAATCTACTTCTAATAGATACTGTAACTATTAATTAAGCCATCTGACACCTAATTAACCCTCTAAACGGTGCCTTATTAGAAAGTGTTAACTTGTTGTCATATTCACTGATGTTATTCGGGGCCAGATAAATCACCACTGTGCATGCATTTCCAAAATGGTAGTCCACTTCTATTAGTGCTGAGAAACCAAAAAAAACAAACTGTGTGTGCGTACCTGCGCATGCGCGGGCACATGGCGTGAACTGTTCTGAATGAATCGCGCAGTTTTGAAAAATTCTGCCCATTTCTGCGCAAGACGTTTTCTACATAAACCTGAATGTTGTGCAGCCAAAAGCAGCAGCAGCAACAACCTGAAGTCTGCCTCAACTCTCAATGAGCACCTGTGAGACTGTCAGCCCCTCCCCTCGGCTCTCTCCATGGATGTAATCTCCGACCTGACAACAGGTAGGCTATTTGTAAAGTCCCAGACAAAGTAATCTGTCCAGACCTCGGCGAGCTTCTGACAGGAGAGTCGGCGCAGAGTCTCTAGGTGAGTCTGAATCAGTCTGCTGGTGAATGAACCTCTTCTGAAGTGAATACTTGGATCTGGATGACTCAAACTGACTGCTGTTTAATGTGTTGAGCTGCAGTTTGGAGACGCGTTTTCGGACAAGAATCAGGTAGAAGGGGGCAGTGGTGCCTAATCTGCATTCTGCGCGTAATGTGGGTAGTTTTGTGCGTTATTACATTCAGCACCACGAGTCATTTTACAGTCCAAACATGCTTGCATTTGCTTGCGTTCTCGCTCAGGTTTAAGAGCTGTGTGGTTCCAGCTTGAACTGAATATCTGAGCATTCGCCCTTTGCCGCAGTTTGATCTTTCCGCGGATGCCGCAGCCGACTTGGTCCTGCTGGTGGCATGAGAGCATCCACTGTTAACTGTACATTAACGGGTGTTTTTGCATCAGGGTAAAATCTCGACTGTAAATCGGCAGGTAAGGGAGGAGCAGGGCGCAGGAAGAATTACTGAAGGCACGTTTTCAAAAAAAAAAAAAAGATAACTCACTGCATTGAAATGTGCATCACTGCTGCAGGTTTTGCATGTGCATTTGCTGTTATTGGATTTTGTACACATCCTCCAGCATCCATTGTTTTCCTCTGGATGAGAGTGTGTGTCAGACACAGCAGCGTGAGGAAGGCTGCTCCTGCGGGCACCAGTGATCCTCTGCTGAGCCGCATGGTCTGACCTGCGCTTCTAAATAACAACACAGTGCAGTGAAAGAAAAAGAATTACCGCAGGAGAGGAAAGCAAGAGCGGGCAACAGGGGAATAAAAGGTGCAAGACCCTTTACTGTGTGCAGGAAAAAGAAAAAAGGCCCAGAGCTAATCAGTCAGTGAGTAGACATTGTTTGAATCATTGTGGGTGCACTGAAAATTATTTCAATGGCACCTCTTAAATGTATTGTGCTGCAGAATTCTAGTTAATGTTAATGAGAACGAAGAGAAGGAATTGAAAGTGGGATTGGCTCAAAAACTGACTTTTTTAAAATCCTCATCTGTTCATAGATTCTTATATGTTCAACAAGTGTTTTCTGGTAGTAGTTCATACATCTATCAGGCTTTTTACCTGTGATGAGGTCAGATCAGGAGTTACTAATCCTTTATATAAGAGAAAAGAGGGCAGGAGACTGAATTGGGTAACCTGCTCATTCAAAGTGTTCCTAATCCTTCTCAGAGCCTTCAGTTTTATTGGATAAACCAGTCTTTTCCACCTTCTAATCCCTATAGATGTTCTTTATTTCAGCGATGCCTCATATTTTACTTATCTTACTGTATGGTCATCAGAGTTGTGCAAGGAGCTCTTTAAAGAAATCTTAAGTTTGATATCTCTGCTGTATTCATACACAGCAGCATCCTATCATTTGGCACTGGCCAGTGCTGGCACCGCTGTACCTTCCTGTGTGCTAGTTACAGCCCGGATTAGTGCGCTAACCTTTTGTCTGCCAGACAAAGACTCAGGTCTGTCATCTGTTGCGTCCTCCAGCAGACAGTCTGAGCAGCGCAGCAGATGCACCAACCTTCATACCTGCTTCTCATGACGATAATCCCAAGTGACTGTCTGTGTGTGATTATGATGACGAGGGAGTCTGGACATTGAAGTCAGGATTATTGCTGCTTTTTCGCAATCACATGCAGAAGTTACACGCAAAGGAATCTCCTGTCTTCCGCGGCACTTCTGTGTTAAGTGACATCTATTCTTACGTCTTCTCTTTCTCCTTGACTCTGAAAGAAATCCCCGTTGAAGCTTCTGCAGACATGGGTCGTCAAGAGGCCGACTATGTGTGGAAGAAGAACACTGAAAACATCCAGGAGGTGTTTGACTTCATGGAGGAGTTGGGATCGTAAGTAAATTTAACTCAACTCAAGCACCATTTATTAACATGAACAGTATTGATTTATTCTAATGTTTATAGGGTTAGCTCTTTGTCAGTTTTTGTACATACTGCAGAATTTCTTCCTGTATTTCTCAGAACCCCTGGAGAAATTTTGCATTGCTGAATGTTTTGCTTTAGTTATATTAAAGGGAACTACAGTAAAACTTTGATATACTAGGGCATGACATGATTATAGACCTCAACGTGTTGATTGAGTTGGAGAACAGATTACTGGTTTGATTGGATTGATGTGAGTGGGCTTACTTTACTAAAGTCTTAGGCAACAAGACACTCTGGCTGTTAGAGGGTTTGCCTGGCTGACAAATGTGAGCAGTTCATTCACAAAAAAGCAACAATAAAATACTCAAAAAAAATGATTTTCTCTGTAGTCTGTGTAGATTGTGACAATCCTGCTCACAAAAAGAGAAGAAAATGTAAAAATCTAACTGGAAAAGAATGAAAACACTTGGTGTCAAGTTTACCTGCAGTAATTTAAAGAAATAATCATTAAAATCCATCTAAAGATAATGTTTTGCAGCATGTTACTGTGCACACGGGTCTCTTTTGCTGGCCTAAATTTTGTGAGGTCGGCGTGGTCTTCTAGCACTCTTTAGTATTGAGCTAGTGGTTGGAGAACAGCAGATCAGAGGCCAACAGTAAATAAATGTGTGAGGAAATGAGGGCTGCTAGTGTGATGTCAATATCTTGCGGGAAAACAAAGCGGATCTGAGCCGAGGGCTGGAGAGGGTGCCGAGAGGTTTTAGCTGAACACATTGGCGATGATTGGACTGCGGAGGAGGCGAGGCCCTCCTGGGTGCGGCACATCCTCGTTATGAAAATGAGGCAGCGTCTAATATGTGGTCCAATTAGTTTGCGGTAATTACTGTTATTTCCCCAAACACTTAGCAGGAGTTTCATGGAAAAGTGGGTGAAGACTTGTGATAGGTCAAGTTTATTGGAAATAAATTAAAGAATGGGGGAAAAAAAAAAAAAACATAATTACATGTAAACACAAGGAACCAAAATAGAGACACACACGCATGTTGAAGGTTTACTGTTATTGTCTGATTTAGCTGGACTGCTCTCGTTTCTGTTGATGTCAGCAGAGTAAACTCACTGAGCTGTTTTGCCTTCTCTCAGGTGTACGGCTTAGTTTTTTTTTTTTTTGTCTTACATCACAGTAAAAGGAAGGGAATCCAGGAGGGATGGAAATATGCCTTTCCCATAGGGTCTAATCACACATAGCATAAACAACATCCTAATGGTTTCCTGGTAATGCGAATCAGAATACTGGATGATTAAGAGTAACCCCGAGAATGTCCCCAAAAAGCACAAAGCAATTTTATTTTGGTCAGCTTTTTGAGTTTTAAGCTTGCAAATTTACATACTCAAGTTAGCGCGTCAGTGATTTCTGATTGCCCTTTTGTCTTTTTGTATAAAAGATGCTGCATTTGTGTTCAGGGCTTGATTGATGATTTCTCTTGAGGGTCGCAATAAGCTTTGAGGAGATCCGACGAAGAAAATGAGCTGTGGTAACCAAATAGAAATCAGTTGAGCAATGGGATGTGAAGTGCTGTGATGATGCTGTGGGAGCAGCTCACTACGGAGCAAGCATTAGGCAGCGTGTGTGTTTATGTGCGTGTGTGTGTGTGTGTGTGTGTGTGTGTGTGTGTGTGTGTGTGTGTGACAGGCAACATTGCACACTAAATGTGACACATGTTAGCAAATATGAAAAATGGGAAATAAAACAGAAAGCAGTTCACATCATTTTTTATTATTGTTCTCCAGCAGCGTTGAGTGTTCATTAGAGGGAATCCCTTCATCCTTCAGGGTCAGTGTCATCAGTGACACCTGTCTGTGACCTGGCCTGTACTTATGTAGGAGCTCCTCGTTCCCAAGGATCCCTGCCGCACATGCTCAGTTTCTGACCTTTGCGCCTCGAGCCCACAGCCTGCCACTGTTTCCATTGCGTCAGGGATAAAGGGTCTAATCCACCAGGTAGAACAACTATTCCCAGACAGCGCCGAAGATAGCAGGGACACAGGGCAGCACAAAGCAGAATAATAAGCCTCTGACATGTAAGCCACAGAGATCTTTAGTAGATCTTAATTGAACCCCTTGATATTGCTATTTATGCTGTGTTTATTTTAATTCTGACATTCTCCACGAAATTCAGATCAGGTAGTTTCTATCTATGTGAGACACAATTAGGCAAAGAGAAATAACACAGTGGTGGAAACTACATCCACTGAAATACTCTACTTAGGTATAATTTTTAGTTACTTGTACTTTACTAAAGTATTTTCATTTTATGTAACTTTATACTTCTATTTTACTACATTTCAGTGGGAAATATTGTACTTTTTATTATTGTACTTTTACTAATAATCCAGTAATATAATAATATAACAAAAACATTCTTTTTTTTTTCTTCAGTGATGTTTTGAATGCAATACTTTTCTTTGTAATGGAGTATTTTTATAGTGTGGTATTGCAATAATATTTGAATACTGCTTGGGACTCAGAATCCAGTTTTAACTCATCATAAGAAGCACATTTGTCTTATGAACAAAATTGAGAAATGAAAGCAAGCCATAGCTGTGTCTCTGAGCTGCTGAGGTCACCATATTTTATTAACAATGCCCCCGTTCTAATAAGAGCGGAGGCTCATTTCTCCTCACTGGGGGAGGCTTGTTATCGCTTCCTGTGATGTTTCAAAGCAATGAGCGACGGCTTCAACACGCAACTTATTTTCAATGTGCTTGTGTGTTAATTAACAGAGGGGCGTTCTCTGAGGTCTACATGGTGAAGGAGAAGAAGACGGGAAAGATGTTTGCCATGAAGTGTGTGAAGAAGAAACAGAAGAGGGACCTTAATCTGGAGAATGAGATTGCCGTGTTGAGAAGGTAAATCACATTCTCTCAGTACTCAGTGTAAGAAGGAATCCCATTGGTCTGCTTTCTCTTTTAGATGTTGTTTATGTTGAAAATGTGAATTCTGTTGTGGGATTATGACAGCAGTGTCATAATTAAAGCACCTTGTTGTTTCTTTAAACAGAATCAAACACGACAATGTTGTGGGGATGGAGGATTTCTATGAAAGTCGGACTCATTACTATCTTGTCATGCAGCTGTGAGTTTTACAATTTTTTTTTACATGATTTTCACATTATTAAAAGATCAAGATGGAAAATTAAAATTGGATTTTTCAAACTTGAAGGGGTGCTCTGAGATGAGATATTGATAAAAGTGTTATCTCCTTACCAGAGTTTCAGGCGGGGAGCTCTTTGACCGTATACTGGACCGGGGGGTTTACTCAGAGAAGGATGCCAGCAGTGTGATCCAGCAGGTGCTGCAGGCTGTCAGCTATCTGCACCAAAGCGGTATTGTGCATCGTGACCTCAAGGTATGAACCACGGTAGAAGTACATTTTACAGTATAATTCAGTTGCCTCTTAGTTGGAATAATATACTAAATGAATAAACTATATAAAAACTGCCACTAAAACTTCTCAGAGTTTAAATGGCCTACTCTGCTTTTCAGATTTTTTACTTTTAAAGCTTAAAGAAATAGTTTGACATTGTGGGAAATACGCTTATTCGCTTTATTGCCGAGTTGTTAGATGAGAAGATTGATACCACTGTGATATCGATCTTCTCATCTAACCGTCGCCAAGAAAGCAAATAAGCGTATTTTCCATAATATCAAACTATAAATTTAAGTTCAAATCTCGTTCTTTATAAGCCTATATATATTTAAACATATCTCTACTGCAAGACTTTAACTTTTAATGGTAACGTTCCATTTACAGCATTGATACTCTTTTACAGAAAGAGTTTGACACTGTGAGTGATACTGTGAGGACATCAGTGTGTGAAAATCTCTCCTGTCTGTTTGTCTCCGTGCAGCCAGAGAACATCCTGTACTACAGCCAGGATGAGGACTCCAAGATCATGATTAGTGATTTTGGCCTCTCCAAGATGGTCGACAACGGCATCATGTCGACAGCCTGCGGCACTCCAGGATATGTCGGTAAGAAAACGTGTCGGCAGTAATGAATGATGTATGGACATTAACTGAGTCTCATAGAAATGTAAGACACACAGGGGTGTAACTTAGCTAGACAGTACAGACAATATGTAATATTTATACACCCTTGTTTCTCTGAACACTAATTAGAATAATCACTGGCAGAACTCTGACATCTTTTCCTCACTTTCAGCTCCTGAAGTTTTGGCACAGAAGCCCTACAGCAATGCAGTGGACTGCTGGTCTATTGGAGTTATCACCTATATCCTGTGAGTATAAACCATGCAGAATGTGTGCATACTTCAGTAAATAGATATATAGAGAGGAAATATGTATTTCAGCCAAAATTAGATGCCTAACATTGGAAATCTGCTCCAGGTTTTCCTTTATTAGGTGGCAGGATTGTCAGATTAAAAGCTACTGCTGGTCACGTGTGTGTTTAACATGACACAGTTACCTACATACAGAATAACGATGCACTGACTGAGTCATAGCACCACCTAGTGAGCATCTGCTATACACACAGATCTGCACACATTGAGACTTGCATCTTACTGTGCGACATTTCTTTACAGACTCTGTGGATATCCCCCTTTTTATGAAGAAAGTGAGACTCGACTCTTCTCCAAGATCATGAAGGCGCAGTATGAGTTTGACTCGCCCTTCTGGGATGAGATTTCTGAATCTGGTAAACACGCTGAGCATCAGTACAGACATATTGTGAAGCCCACTGCAGCCGCTTTGTTCCTCCACAATGAGCACTGTCTCAGCTCTAACGAGTGCATCATCTTTTTCATCTGCAGCTAAAGATTTCATACGTAACATGATGCAGAAGAATCCCAACATGCGCTATTCAACTGAACAAGCGCTCAGACATCCCTGGTGAGTGTCAATCATCAGCTTTGTATCATTCGAGCATTTTAATAATTTCCTGCAATATATTTGCATTTCTTGAGCATAGTCAGACATAGTCAGAAGTCGTCTAATTTGTACAGTACAAAAGGAAATGGGACCCACTTTCTCTTTCATTTCAGTTTATAACTTTTTAGTGAGACAACAGACTCATGGCGACATTGATGTAAGAAATAAGTGTGTAACACAGCAGGCAGGAATGAATCCACACAGTGTCGGGTCACACAGACGGATTCAGGATTAACCTGTACTGTACCTAGAAATAAAATTGAGCTTCCGTTCTGTCATCTGTTTTCCAGGATTATCGGGAAGACGGCCCGGAGTCAGGACATCTACTATTCCGTCAGTGTTCAGATCCAAAAGAACTTTGCTAAGTCCAAGTGGAAGGTCAGTCCCCATTGATTTCTTGGCTTTGAGGTGGTAATCTCATTGAGGGCCGGCAGTTTGTAGTGGATTAATCAGACGTCTACCTAAATCCTTCCTGATTAAGGACAGTTTAATAGATATTGTTCCGTAATCAAGGCCACCAAAGGCTGATGTAGGGCTTTTACCAAACCAAAGTACACTTGATTGTTCAGCAGTAAAAATGAGTCTATTGTGTGCTCAGGTTTGATTTCTCTCAATGTCAGTCCTATCTCCTAAACATCATCATAAACTGAAGCTATGTGTAGTCTTTATGGCTCTCAGATCTGTTCTCCAACCTCTTGTCTATAATCACTTCACAGCAAGCCATCAACGCTGCTGTAGCCATCAACCACATGAAGAAGCTGCAGCTGGCCCACTCAGAGCTGGTCTTGAAGCAGGCCAGCATCCCGGACATCAAGGTGATCGACGTGTCCCAGCAGATCAATAACTGCAAACATCTCAAAGCGGACAGGCTGGACCCCAAGGTGCCGGAGGTCAATGGGAATGTACACGGGACAAATTACATATCCCTGCCCACGAGCCATGTTGAACTGAAGAGCCATTACTACCCACTGAAGGCCAGTCAGAGTCAGAGCGGCACGCACCACACGCCCACAATAGCTGAGCAGGGCAAGCACGTTTACCACTCAGAGCCCGCCAACCTGAACGGGTTAGTGTCCGCTTCGACTGATTCACCTGATGTTCTGAATTTTAAATTTCTGATGCCGCTGCAGGACTGACAAAACATTTCTCTTTTGCTTTCAGGTATGGTAAAAACAGAAACGACAAGGCTGTGCAGACTGGAGTGTGTTCAGTCATGTGAAGGCTGCATGAAGTATACATGGAAAAAAATATATTTTACTTGGTAGGTTCAAGTAAAATATTCACATATAATAATTAACAGTATATAACAGTATAGATGAATCACATCTTTATTAAAGAAGTGTTCAAAATGCTTTAAATTCCACACATATAAAAGGGATATATCATTTGAGAAGCTGGAATCAGAGAATTTGGACATTTTTTCTTTACAAATGCCTCAAAACGATTAAAATAGTTGAGTGTGGTTTGGTGACCTCACATATTTCGCAGCGCAGCTTCAACCAGAAAAGAGGTCTAATCAGCCAGAATAATTCAAAACTCCTGTGTGAGTGTGCAGGGCCTTCAATAACATTAAATTTGACACTATACTATATGGAAATGATTTATTTAAACTTTTTTAATCAAGTAGTCTTATTGAGATTGAGATCTCTTTATCAAGAGAGACCTGAGAACAAAAACAGCAGAATAAATACTGTTATATGCTCGTTTCCTAAGGGATTATTAGTAGTAACAGCCTGTTGCAAAAGAATACACAAACAAAACATCTGGATCTTTCTGTGCATGTTTTGTCTGATTCTTAGTAGAGCTGGCTAATGTGTGTGTCTCACCCTGTGTGTGTTTCTGCCCTCTCCAGGTCAGTGTTGCTGTGCTGACTCAGCATGCAGCTGTTGCGTTGTATCAGCAGCTCCCCTACCCGCACTGAGAATGAGAAGTTTTTGATCCCCTCTGATGGACCTAATCAGTTTGCGAGGGTCCACAGTCAGTGGGACAATTTATTTTGGAAAGAGTGCCTATGCAGCGTCCCGACAACCACATAGAAGCACGCAATCAAAATTGCACACACATTCATTGCACAAGACACACTTTAGCTCCGATGCACAGGGTGGACTTCAATTAAACAGACAGTATTCAAGGGATTGTCTCTTCTAAAAGGGGCCATGATGGGATTACTTGCTGCTGAGCTCCACTTGAATGTTCATCTCATCAATGGTGAAGCTGTCCCTGACCTCTAATGTAATGAAGGCTTTGTATCACAGTTCTCGATCAGGGAGAGTTTATTTGAACCTAAGCACTTAGAGTACAGGTGTATAAAGATCACATGCTGTTTAAGAAAAGACACACAATGCAATAAAATGAAAATTATTGTGCTTCATCAATTGTTGATGCGTAAAATGTTATCCTTTAGCTAAGCTGCATCTGTAAGTACAATAGATTATGGAAACTGCATGCTTCCTGCTTCAATTAAGCCATACTAATATTATTTATTCTGATAAAGTTGTTTCTTATTTTTATTACATACCTTATGTTAATTATTTTGTGTTGAGTTTTAATTTTTCTAAACCTTTTGCTTCCTTTTTTTAAAAAAAATGTAATGATTTAAAAAAAGATCTATATAGCTGATATATTATGTATCATATAATATATTATGATGTATTATATGATATATAACTATATTTGTTCAAACTGACAAATCATTGCGTTGTAAAGACCACAAGTATAACCATAACCTGCCAATTTCATAGCTCTCACATGCCATCAACCTGTTAGGATATGAAATGTCATGTCGTTTCTCCACTGAAGTGGTTCATTCTGGGCAATTTGCTTTTTGTCTCTCCAGCTGTATGTGGCTTTGTATTGATGCATTCAACAGATATTGATCTAGTCTATGTATTATGCTGGGATCCCTGTATGCTCATAAATAAAGCCTGTACACAATCTGAACTCATTTTGTTGCCATTTTATTCATCTTGACTCAAGTTTCTCTCTCTTCTTGGAAAAACGACTCCTCGTCACCCATGAAAAAAAATAAGTAGTAATTAATTGTAAATCAATAGCAAAACTATATCAAGCTATTGCCACTATGGCACAAGACAGTAATTAAAGGGAATGGGAATCTGAGCTAAAAAAAAGTATTGAGAATGAAACTTGGAATTAAATATTTCCATGCAAACGAATCCCAAGACTGCAGCAGTGATCCCTGAAGACTGTAGACATGCATATTTGCTGAATATTCTTTTGGTTATGGCAAGAAAACGTAGCCTAAAATTGCAAATTGGCTCAGTGAGGACGCACCTTCAGCAGGAGAATGGAGAAGCAGATTGAAATGGAAAAAATTCTTATAGACTGAAATTACAAAAAATGTACCTGCTTATCATAAGTGAAACTGAAAACTGAAAAGTTAATGTTGAGTCATAATCCAACTCTAAGCTATTATCCATCAACTCTTTATTATTTACTCACATTTTGTGCTTTTTAAAAAAAATGAAAAAATTACAATTAAAACAGGATAAATTACTGTCGGGAAAAATAACTCCTTGTACCTGATTCTGTGACCTAACTGGTATCTCTAATTAAACTAACCTCCAAACCAATTACCAGCCTGTACTTCTTCAGTAGATTAGATGACACATCAGCTCTTAAGCATCCTGACACAGTCAGGATTACCAAATTCAGTGTATTTAGAGCAGCAGGTTTCAGCCGGGGTACGTTACATTAAGACAGCAGATTCCAAACATGCAACGAAATCCTGACTGAAAGTTTCAGCTTTTATCATAACAAATGATTCAGGATTACAAACTGGAATTCTTCACCAATATTTTGAAATGTATGTTGCCATAACAACCATATATTTTAGCATCATATTCACTTTTTCCTCTCTTGAAACAATAGAAATAGCAAAATTTTAAATAGTATGGTAGAAAAAAACAGATTGTACGTTCAGTGGTTCACTTTTAACTGTAAATCTCAGCAATTACCAAAAGCTGTGCGTCATTCCTTTCGATTTTTACACATTTTCAGTAAACATCATAAAAAGCCTGTGTATACTTTTCCTTTTCTCCGCTGAGCTCCTGTTGAAAGAGTTTTTACATCTACGGACACCAAAAACCCTCCTCATCCCCCGTCATCCCCCCACCCCCACCCCCAAACCACAACATGGTTGACTTGGTGAAGTCCAATATAGAAACAGACTGTTCATTCAAGCAGAAGAACCCAGAAATATGGGGCAAAGGTCTCCAAACAGTCTCAACCTTTTCCCAGCAGTGACAAATATAAATGCCCCCGAATCCAAACGCAGTTGCTCAAAGAGGAACATTATTTACAATGTAATTATGGAGATATTGCCAGAAACGTCTGTGGAAAGTCTCTAAACACAAACCAAACTCACAAACGTGGGGGAAAGGTTGTTGTTGAGTTTAGTCACATTTCATCACTGCTGAGCAAAAGTTCAAATGTTGATCAATAAACCTCTTAAAGAGTAATTACACCATAAATTGTGTCGAAGAGTACTTTTTTTTAGTTTCTTTTCTGTATTTTGAAATTGTGTACTTCTTTTTGCATATTTTGCAACTATGGGTTGTTTTGCAATATATGTTATTAAAGTGATGAACATTTTGAGAAATAATGATAGTTTATACAGTAGAAAAGATGTATACGTTGATGATTTTTATATTTATTTAATCGATTTATATTATTTAATTGATGACCCTCCACTCATTTTGGTAGTCAAACTGGATTATTTGTTATGATGCCAAGCATATCATCTATCTGGTTGTAGCAACATGCAGATGTCTCATGACACTGGCCACTTGTTGGTCACTTGTTGGTCACTTGTTGGTCACTTGTCATTTTGACTGAGTGCTGATGTCTCTCTATGACAAAGATCAGACATATTGCACAACTCACTTGCCTGATTTCACTCCCTCCTCTCCTGCAGTGAAGAACAAGGTCAAAGGGCAGAGGGCTTCAGGAGAAGACACACACATACAGGCACATTAACCCCTGTGATCTCTCACTGCTCCATTGTCAGCTCCATGGTCAGACAGTGCAGCTCAGGACTGCCTGATTAGGGGAATTCTATTGAACCTTGTCTTCTGAAGAACTTAATCTCACAGTGTTCAATATGGGGTATTCCAGGTATAATCATAGAGTTGTCAAATACGGTCTGTCAGCCAATAAGTGGGACTGGCTTCACAGCCTCACACACTGTGATTGGACACTAATCAGGCTCTCCTGATGAGGATCAATGTGTATGGTAACAAGCCACGCGACACGAACCAACCACTCATGTTGTTCAATGTTCAGTAACATGCAGTATATGAATGTTTTGCATGATTTATCCTTAATCTGCACTCAGGATCTCTGCGTGGTTGGAGGTCCTTTTGAGAGATAACAATAATGTAATATGTATTATTGTATCTGCTGCATAACACACAAAGACCTTGCATGATGTCACATACACATTTTCACCTACAGGGAATATTTGCTTCACTTCTTGTTCTGGACACACATGCCCTTTTACCCAAACAAACCCTCATCTCCAAAAAAGCATTTGCAGTAGCCTCATGAATATGCATTTCGTCATCACTGTGGGGGTTGACCCGGCACCACTTGTGTTTAAATTGCAGAATCTGCCCTTGTGTCTTTGCCTACGATTGCCTGACTGGGCCGAACACTGAGAAAACTCAGAATTTTACTACTTTTCAAAGTAAAGTAAGTATTTGTCAACCATATCAGCATTTTGTGTGTATACAAGAAAGATTGATTGCAGTTTATCACCACTAAATCTTGGACAATGCTGTCTGACAAAACATATTTAATTTCTCCTTTTCCTTCAACAGACTCATCAAACAAAACAAAATGGAAACCATTGGCGAGATCATCCCATTTGCTAAGGAGATGCTGAACCAGAAGCCCAGCCGGAGCATGGTGAAGATCTACATGCTTGGCTCCACTCTGGCCATGCTTGGAGTGGTTGGTGGACTGCTGGAAACTGTTTTGCTGCCCTTTGTGGAGCATGACACTGCTGAGGACACACCGGTAGAGATGATGATGGAGGAGAAGGAGGAGAAGAAGCAGGTGTTGAAGTCGCACACTACGTTGATTCGCTCTGATGTTGTGGACGTGCTGGAGACAGTAGGGATCGAGGCGAAGGCCAAACATCTGGTGACCGCTGGGCAGAGAAGCTCAGCCAACCGCTTACATGCCTCTTAAAGAAACCCTCATCTCCTGTTGCAAAAGGACACTGAAGTTACAATATTGATGGCAACAGTGGTAAATTAAATCACAATGTTGAACTGGTCACTTTGTGCTCATTCTTTTATTGCAGATTTGGTTAAACATGCAATTGGCCCTTTTTGACTGGTGAGAAAAAGATAAGTAGTGAAAACTGCAGGTTACAGTGATGTCTGGCTGCTGGGCAGCAGAAACTTTGTGATAAGTGTGTGTGGAAAGGAATGTGTGTGATTTAACTCATTTTGCACTCCAATAAACCTATTTTTCAAACAGTAACTGATTCAGGACATGATTTTATGTTATAGCCCTTTGTGCATGATGCACAAAGATATTCATCAAATAGATATCATAATTAGTAATAATTTGGATATTAAAGGATAGGTTCACAATTTTTCAAGTCTAAAACAATAGTCAGGAGCTTAAATGAACATTGAAATAGGTTTTTCTCACTGTAATCATTCCTCCTGTTCATACTGGCCTTTAGAAGATCCCTTCATAATGCACTTACAATGTAAGTGATGGGGGCCAAATTATCTGAAGCTAATATGAAGCTTCCAAATCAGTCAAATCATCTTTCAACGTTACAGTCTTTTTAGTGCCAAAGTCCCTCTTTTTGTTACTATACTTCCACCACAGCTCACAGGGAAACACTGTGAGAGGAAACACAAAGAGGGAATTTGATGCTAAAAAACTGTAAATGTGGCAGATATACACTTGATATGACTAACTCAGACTGCTGAAGCCTCATATAAGCTTCAGATAAACTTTTAAAAACATTATTGCAAAAAATGACTGTGGACACACTGTGGATTTTTGGCCTCCATCACTTACATTGACAGCACATTTGAAGGGGATCTTTTAATTGCCAGTATGAACAGGAGGAATGATTACAGCGAGGAAAACCTCTTTCCCCGTTCATATGGACATCTGACTGCTGTTTTAAGACAGACTTGAAAAGTTGTGAACTTATTAGATTCAAGTAGCATGCATTCTACTACATGAAGGGTAATGTTGACATTAATTCAACTACATTAAACCAAGGGACATTTGGTTAATTTTACACGTGACACACTACCACTCTTTAGGCAGTAAATACTGTATTATTGACACGTTGAAAATGTAACATGTAATTCTACATCCAACCACTGGAGGGCAGCAGTAAAAGTGGTGTAGGATAATTCCCCCTCCGCCCGGCTGACGGAAACTACGTCATATAGTCGCACCGTGTTTACTAACGGCGGCTAAACGGTCGTCGGAAAAATAACGTCTCTGTTAGTGTAAATCAGTATATTCAAACAAGCAAGAGTCCAAATAATTACGGATGGCGGACCCTGCAGTGGTATCGGGAGGTTCACTGAATGCAGGAGGGGTGAGAAAGTGTTTTATACTCATCGTCATGCGACGTTTTTTAGCTAACTTAGCTGTTAGCTTAAGAAGTCAGACCAGTCTAGAGGAAGACACACGTCTCAGAAAAAAATAAACAAAACTTAAAATAACTACTGTTTAACCAAGTATGAACCTGCTGCACTTCATTGTGGACTGTACGGTTAGCTACGTCAACGCGTATTTAGTATAAAGTTAGTTCACTGGTCTGTAAATACGAATGAATTAATGTTTACTCGTTTAGATTCAATTCGGATAATGCTAGCTAGTGTGTATTAGCTACATTTATCTGTCAGTTACCTCTAAGTCAAGTCTGCCAACTAAGATGGTGAAACTGTTAAAACTTTAATAGACTTAATTTATTTGGTTGTTTTAAGGGGTTATTACCTTCAGCACACTATTATTTTGTCTCTTTCCTTCTGTGATGAGCCAGTTTCCTTAATGAGGATTATTAATAACTCTTCTGTTGTATTTTTTTCTCTGTTGTTTAATGTGTGTTTTTCCAGCGCTCCAGTGGTGGTAAAGCAGCTACAAGCCCCGCAGAGAACTACCACCTGGCTCGACGCCGCACCCTGCAGGTGGTAGTGAGTGCCCTGCTGACAGAGTGTGGCTTCGACAGTGCAGAGAAGGCAGCGGTGGAAACACTCACCGAGATGATGCAGAGCTGTACGTTTCTCTGTTGAACTTCCTGGGAGTCTGCTCAAATGTTTTCATGCAAATTATCTTTGTTTATAGACATAGTTGGATCCTTGTGAATGTCATTCAGCATTATTATTCCTGCTGTGCAACATTTATGTTTCATTTACATTTCCCCTTATTTTTATCTGAAGTTTGCGGTCTCTTTTCACAGCTCTAAATCTTTAGAGTGTTCTATAATCATTATTGTGTACGTTCACTTCTTAATTTATTGATGTATGTCGATACGAAAAAGTATGATGAATTCCATTTGATGGTGGTTCCAGAAAACTGAATTCAAATCTCATCTTTGTTTGACCTATCTATTAATAATATTTGCAAATTGTTCATAAGCAGAGACTTTTCTAAAACACAACGTTTTGTCCCTTTTTCAGATATAACAGAAATAGGTCGCAGTGCCAAAGCTTATTGTGAACACACAGCCAGAAGTATCCCAACCCTGTCGGACACAGTGGTCACACTCATTGAAATGGGTAAGTCCTGGAGGACACCAACATATTAATCATATATAGCTAAGATAATGTAATAAAACTGACATAATTTAATCTGTTTGTGTCTCTGCAGGTTTCAATGTCGACACTCTGCCTGTGTATGCCAAGAGATCACAGAGGATGGTTATAACTGCCCGTAAGTAGGCGCTCTACTCTCCACTGTTGGTATGGATTATGAAATTGATAATGGTAGTCTTCATTTTTACATTGATTTAAATATGATAACTGAAAAATTACCTTCATAACATATTGTGAACTTTTTTTTCTTTGTGTTTGGATTTTATGAATTTCAGCTCCAGTTACGAACCCCCCTGTGACTCCCAGAGCACTATCAGCTGGACAGAAACGCACACATCCAGCTCACATTCCCAGCCACTTCCCAGAGTTCCCTGACCCTCACACCTACATCAAAACACCTGTGAGTCAGAGTCTTTATAGAGGTCCTCAAACAAAACCTGGAATAATGTATTTTTTTGTATAACCAGTTCCCTCCCTTTGGTAGTGAAGTGTGTTTTCCATTCTGCAGACGTTCAGAGAGCCTGTGTCAGACTACCAGGTGGTGAGAGAGAAAGCAGCGACTCAGAGGAGAGACGTGGAGCGAGCACTCACACGCTTCATGGCCAAGACCGGAGAAACACAGAGCCTCTTCAAAGACGACATCACTGCCTTCCCATGTGAGTGACTCTGACCAAGCTAACCTGTATTTCAAAGATTTGTTGTAAAATGTATAAAGTCATACATTCAAGTACATGTCTGTTATGCTACTGAGAGCATGTTGTATTTGCATGAGTTCTAATCCCTGCGACTGCATTGCCAGTGATCGCAGCACGGCCGACCACCATCCCATATCTCAGCGCCCTCCTGCCCTCAGAGCTGGAACTGCAGACTCTGGAAGAAACAGACTCCTCTGAGCAGGACGACCAGACAGACAGCGAGAACACAGCAGGAAACAACATCACTGTAAGTCAGATTTTTTTCACCATAGATCACCAGTTTAAAGATTTCTGTCTGAGTGTATGACCATCTAAGGGCCGATAAGAGGTTATCACTGTGGAGTGGCAGAGAAAGAATACTGGTTGCAGATTATCAGAAACCACTGAGTCTCTGTTTCAGTACATGTGCATCAATTTTTTTTAGATTTGAATTTCCAGGCACTCAATCCCAATGTAGATGTCCATAATAGGGCTTTTGTAATCTCTATTGGAGAATTTTTTTTAACCAAATCCAAACTAGGTAGTGGGGATACGCCTGATATGTAAGCATTTCACTCTCAGGTGTCTTAAAAGTAATTAAAGTTTAAAGAACCCTATTTGCCTTTTCAAATAAATCTGCTTCTCTCACTGTATTTAAGAGTTAATTTCACAGTACTCATGGTCAATTTTCTTTTTTTTGGTCATTGAGACTCGGTTGAATTTAAAGGAATAGTTGGACATTTTGGGAAATACACTTATTCACTTTCTTAGAGTTAGATGAGAAGATTGATACCACCCATGAGTGCTGTTGATCTTCTCACCTAACTCTCAGCAACAAAGCAAATAAGCATTTTTTGCCAAAATGTGTATTAAACTATTCCTTTAAATGTGATGCATGAGTGTGGTAGAGTGTCTTATAATGACTGCTCACTTCCATCTTGGTCTCTGGTTCCTTTATTCAGGATGATCCAGGAGCCGACAAAGAGAACTCCATGCTTCCTCCCAGCGGCGTCGTTCCCTCCACAAAAGCCAATGAAGACAACATGATTGACAACCCGTACCTCCGGCCGGTCAAGAAGCCCAAAGTGAGGAGGAAGAAATGAGCCGAGACCCTCCTGAACCAACAGACTCACATTTGCCACAGCGGTTGGTGCTTTGAGCAGTCCAGTCAGTGATTCCCTCCTCAGAGAGGAGCGGCCCGGTGTTGAAGCCCGCTGTGTGAGGCGAGACCAGCGGCTGCTTTTCCTCCATGCTGGAACCAGCACTGCTGTTCACTTTGGCATACTGACTGACTTCTATTGAAGATAACTCTTTTTGTCATTTTTGTCAGCAAGCACTCACTTGTTTAAAATGTGTGTGATATCATTTTGTAATTAACATCATAGTGTAATATACAAACCACACAGGAATCTCGTCATTTTGTGAATAAAGAAAAATAAGTTTCTTTTTTAAAATCTGAGATATGCAACGTTTCTTAACAACAGTTTTAGTCCAGCACAAGAAAGTGTTTCTGCTGTTGTTTTAGTGATAGTAAGAGTTCAGAAAAATGATAAGACAAAGACGCGTTCTTGTGTCAGTGTCATGGTGGGTTTTCATCCAGACCTTTAGGGTTAATAGTACAAACTTAGGTAGGCCAGTCTGCTCCTCTGCTTCAGGAACTCCTTGTCATTGTTTAGCTGAAGAGAAAAAAACAAAAGAGCATCAGGTGTTGCTCCATATAACAGGACACATGAATTTATCCCACCAAAAGGAATTCCCCTGAGAAAAATCAGGCTTTTTAGTAACAGCTGTGTGTAAATATGTACATGTGCAGGATACAGGATGAAGAACAATGTAACAACTCTAAACATTTTTTTTATTGCCACATCAAACAAGCCAGGTTGAATCAGCTCGTGTAAGAAAAACAATACCAGCAGCAATGTTCTTCTGTTTGGGGTCCTGGAGACGCCTGACCTCTTTAACAGTTCAAAAAACATACCTCACATAGCTTTAACACCTTGATACTTTATGACTTCATGACTAATTTTCTTATGATTTTAAACTGAAGAAGTCAGATAGAGCCCACAGCTGTAAAACATGGTTACATACAATAGATTTTCATAAGCTCCATATCTAGTAATCTACTTGGATTTCTGTTATTGGAGTTTTAAACAGTTTGTTTACAAGAGATCTAATTGACTCCATACATAAATATTGTCACTATGTAGGATAACATACTGCACATTTCTTTGTCTGTGAATAACTAAATAACTAAAGGAATATTTGTTCATGTTTAGTTCCTACAACATGCAGAACATTAGATATTTATTATTTGGTGTAATAATGATTTATGGCCATTTCCATATTTTGTCATGTTAAAGAAATGAGCATGCCCAGTTTTTGGCACAAAGGGAAGAGTTACCATGGCAATAATTTTCTATATATTGGATTTTTATATAGTCAGAAGAAAAGATTCTCCTGTAATTTTTGTAATCTGGTATCCTTTGTTTTAGCTTGAACATGGATATTAGTTTGAACCATCTGTTCCTCTCCAGAGAGATAAAGTCCTGCCTGGGCTTTGCTTCACCCACCTTTACCCCGAGTGACCTCTTTTCCAGTTGAGGCAATCTGGACCAGTCCGGGCTGCCAAAGCACATGGGCCAGCTCACTTTCCTGTTTGTCACTGCATCATGAGTGTAGGTCCCAGGGCTGCATCACAAAATAACATCCATCAGCTCAGTACAGCATGGCTACATGGGGGCTCTGTGTGCGTGTGTGTCCGTCTCACTCACCCTGGGCTGTCCTCAGCTGTACATGACATGGTTTTGAACCTCTGTGTGTTTGAATTGAAAGGTGTTTTGCTAGGAGGGGGGAGTCTGGACCGGCTCTGATCCTGCTGGTAATGCTGTGGTGAAGGGGTCACTGTCTGATGATAGAGATTAAAAAGACATATTTTGATTAAACTTGTTAAAGGTGTATTACAGCGATTTAGTGTTGCACTCACAAGAGACAGATGTCAACAAGAATCAAAGCAAAGTTCATGTTGGCACCTGGCTATTGTTTTAAGACAAACTTGAAAAAAAAGTGGAAAAGCTATTTAAATGTGGATGATTGATTGGGTAACTCCTTTATGGTGAATCTGTTCGTGATGTGTGAGTGCATTTACCTTGCAACAGGGCGGAAAGCGTGCTGCAGTCCTTGCAGAGAGACCATATCCTTTCTTACTCCCAGGTGTCTTCTCTAAGTTATAAATGATGGTGCCAAACTGTGAAGGAAATGGAAAAGTTTAACCAAGGCCTCGTGTCATATAAACGGGTAAACACAGAATTATGCTCTGACACGCAATCATTTCTGTACAAAAGGTGGTCGTGGACACAGATGCTGTATTATTCGGGTTATTAAGAGACAAACCTCGTGGTTGTCATAGCAGCCAGGGCCGACATGCGGCGCTTCCTGTCGTGACATTTGGTTTCCTAGCCGGTCTGGCGGATAATGGAGGGGAAGGAGTCTCCTCTCCTGAGAGCTGCCAAAAAATACTCTCTGGACAGGAGCTGCTGACATCTTGGAAACAACTTGTGAAGCAACGGAAACTGAACGAAAAGTAAAAGTCACGCTTGCACACGATTACCAGCGTCTCGACGTGTCTTGGCGTCGTCGTGTTTTGACTTGATGTAACCATGGCAACTGAGCTCCTTTATTAGTTATGCATATTGATCGCATTTACCTGTTACTTTAAAGATGACCACTATGAAACTGAATTAGTATGGTAGCCATTAGAGCCAGGTTTTAAAGGGTAAAAAATCCATTAAAATGGACCAAAACCCCTGAATATTCACTTTAATTAGAAAATTAAGGCATTTTTAGCTATAAATTAATGGATGTTTTTCATGTTTGTTTGTTTTTTACCCCTTAATTATTCCATTAATTATCCCCTTAAAACCTCATTAATAAAAACCTTAATTCCATTATTATCAATAATTTTAAGGTAAATGAAGGGAATTGGTTTCATAGTGTACTAATGTCTTTGCATTCAAAACATTAAAGAAAGAAAAGAAATCCAGAATCTATGAATATGCAAATATCTTTCATTTCAAAAGTTTAACTGCTGGATACAGGATGTCTGCCTACTTCACTGAAAAGTCCATTCTCAGTGTCTGTACAGTGGAGGCTTTATGTTTTCATATTACAATTGAGTAATTTGCACACAGTTGGCCTCCAAACTACTTTTGATGTCACAAATCCTGCCGGTACATACACATCTTAAACTCAATCTTCTGTGAGCACAGAGAAACTTTCCCCCTTCAGAAGATAAATGTGAAAACAGCCTTCAAGTGTCAAACTCTGCACATACTGTACATCATTCTGCACAGTGAAGCTCAAACATCCAACTGAAGTAACAAAAAGCAGAACACATTTTTGAATCATATTTTAAAGATTTATTTGCAATTAAAGACATGTCATGGCAATTGCACATCAATAGGTTTGACAAAAGCTGAACCGAATCACTGCCATATTTGTTGATGAACCTGAAGTCAACTTCAAAGGCAGGTTATTTTTTTATACATATAAATAAATTACGAGACCATTGGATTGCAGTGATGGCACTTATGTATTGCTTTGACCACGAGAAGTGAGAACAGAACTAAAGTCAACGTAAAGTATTATCATACTTCTAGAAGACAGAAAACAGCAATATTTCATAACACAGTCACAAACGGCAATCAGCTCTTTATATACAGGCACTTCTTTCATTACCAGTAGTCTTAAAATTACAGTTGGGTTGGAAAAATTAAAAAAGTAAGAACTGAGGTCTGAAACTGTCCTACAGCATCCAGCAATCACATTCACCTTGGCACGGAAGGTTTTCTCTGGCAAGAGTGCAATTTATTTTAAGGAAAGTATCCACTGTGTTTGACAAACAGTGGCACAAAAAAACATGAACTCTTTTAGCACATGCACTCAAATTCAACTCAGATATTAAAAGGTGTATCCATTTGCAAATGTAGAGAGATGAAATGGAATATGCCTTGCAAGAAAACAGTATCCCAAAGACAGCTGTGGGAGGATTCAGGAAAGAAAACTGCAGGAAAAAATATCAGAGGAAAGAGCAATATTTGCCTTACAAATATCTTAAAAGGAAAAAGACCCAAGCGTGGCAAACTGAGATGACAAGGAGGCTTCTCCTGGGAGGCACTGAAGGAATGAGGAGTGTGTATGTGTTGGGAGTGTTTCACTCCGTTTGAGGCACTGAAATTGATGGACCTTTCGGGTCGTCGAATCGATCCATGGTGTTAAGCTGCATGATCATGTGCAGACCGTACACGAAAATATACAGCATGAGCAGTGAGGTCAGCAGCCCCATCCAGATCCCCGGGGTGAAGAAGCCTGCACAGTCGCTGGCATAGGAGAAATCTGTTCCGTTGGTCAAACTGAAGCCCTGAATCTGTGTCATAAAAAACAGAAGAGCATTCAATGAACAAGCAGTGCTGCACCTGATTATTTAAAAGAAAACTTCCCATGAAAACACTACTTGATGCATTGTTGCAGAAATGTTGAGTTGCAGTGTGGAAGATTAAGCACTGTAGTTGTACCTGGAAGTCGATAAAATTGAGCCTCCACTGTGTTGTGTTTTGGTTGGTGTTGTTTGGCTCTAGCAAAGCGTCTTGGAAGCTGCTGACAGACTGGCAGTGGAAGGAATACTCTGCAGGGGCGTAGATGCCGCGGCTCCCGATGAAAGACGCAGTCAGACCGTTAAACTGCAGCTGCACAGAGTCCAGGGTGAACCAGTTCCGTGCAGACACAGGATAAAACCGCTGACTCATGGCAAAACTGGACATCAACAAAAGAAAGGCGCTGAGTATCTTAACGACGGCATATCAATGTGTAAGACTAGAATTCATAGCTGGTATTGTGACAAATGGCTACTATTATTATTCATTTTCTATGGCTTAATTGTTCACTTAAGTACAACTCTGTCTAGAATGTGAACATTTTGGGCTTTGGCTTCTCCTAGTGGTAGTATCAAAAAAGACTGAAGACTGTGATAGCAGTACATGGCACTACCTTGGCACACTTGCACTGATGAAATATTTAATATACAAAAAAGTAGCCTACAAATTAATTATGCTAAAGAATATGGACTGCAATTCTGCAGGGGCTGAAACAGTGATTTAGCCTCATCAAAGATTAGATAAGTTATTAAAGGAATAGTTTGACATTTTGAGAAATGTTGTGGTTTTATGGAGGATTATGTGCTGGATTATTTCTTGGCCCAGCACATTGACTTCCTGGAGTCTCTTCTGGTTGCCTGTGGAAGTCACTGCACCTGGGCAAGAAATTAAGGTTTTGATGCTTCAATTTTTCTACAGAGATTTAGAAGATTAGGTACCTTTGGACAGAGCCAGGGTAACATTTTCCCCCTATTTCTAGTCTCTATGCTAAGCTAAGCTAACCAGCTGCTGGCTCGAGCTACATCAAACTTCAAACTACTTTAAATAAGCAATTGATTGTCTTACCTTAGAGTAATGGTTGAATTATAAGTGAGGACAAGCCTACAAAGAGAAAAGAAGAAAACATTTAAAATGACTTCCCTCCTTTAAATAACACAAAACTGATGTTGTCTTGTCAACAACAACAAAAATGCTAATGTGCTGGACATTTGCTGCTGAATAAGGAAAAGCTTTCTCACCGTGAGTTACTGCTGCTACACGTGGATCCTGTCAAGGAAGGTGTTAGTTGAGCCAGGTCGATCCAAGTGTTTGAGAAGCTGACACTGAGATTCTGAGCCCAGAGCATTATGCAAGGGTTACCAGATACATTGAACATGATGGGTGATTTGACATTGTTTTCAACTGCTTGGAGCAAGGAGCGGCCCACAGGCTGGTCAGACACAGAGGTCTCTGAAATCACCTGCAAAGATGAATTATCAGAAATGAATATTGAAATGCTTTATATCCTTATATGACATCCAGTAAAACAGAGTGTGTGTGTGGTTATTACAAGGTCAGTTATATGGTTAATTATAATATCTTACTCGTGATGGCTGGAGTCCTGTGTATATCGCAGTGTACAGGACGTTTTTGGCTTTCATTATATTCAGAACTTTCCCAATGATTTCATCTGTTGAAAGCGAAATACACTTGAGTTACATATGAACATGTCAAAAATCTGTACATGATTACAAAAAATAGGTAATTTTTTTTACACATTAAATTTCCTTAACAGTTCAAACTTACCATTGTCATGTAGGACTTCCTTGCAAGACTTTTGCAACCTATAAAAACAATTTAAAAAATCTTAGTTTTCACATATTTAAAAATAGAGATGATACTTCCATTCACTGATATGCTGCAGAGCACAAAAAAGTCTCACCCAGTGCAATAAGGAATATTGATGAGCAGCAGATTGCTGACAGATGTGTTGATGCTGAGATGTGACAGAGTGTCTGCGTCTACAAGCAAAGGTGAGACGCCGAGCTTCTCCTGCAGCAGAGCCGGGATGGCTGTGGAGCCCGACCACTCTAAAGCAGGGAGCGTCACTGACGAGGAAGAAGACTGCAGCGCAGCCTGGAGAGGAGTGAGGGGTGAGAATCATCAGTCCTACTGGTCTGACAAAATCATCATCATCATTTAGGACTCATGTCTCAGTTATAAAACGTACCTCAAGGTTTTGAAAGGCACTATCCTGCTTGTTTCCAAAAGCTCCACCATAGACTGTGAAGTCATCTTTGCTCAGCTGAACACAAACAAGGACAATAAAATTGTCAAACAAAAAAACAGACTAGTATCTTGAAACTATGAAAACTGGAATAGAACTAAAAAAAATCCATCTATCCTATTAATCAGTCTCAACAGACATAGGAATGGATGTGTTACAGAGGAACAGTGAAATGGGAAGTAATGCCAAAGCTCATTGTCACACCAGAATGAGAATACTGAACTACAGTGTCACATGGACTGAAGCGCAACCACATGTGACTCATAGCTGCCCTCTTTTACTCAGCTAACATGTTTTCTTTCTTTCTAATAGATGAATGGTGAAATCTATTAAATTCAGTGTAAAATCTTAACTCCGCTCTTCGTTACGCAACATAACCATGTTTGCCACAGAGCAGGGGTGTAGTTTTCATGTCTCAGGGACTGACCTTGTCCTGCAGAAACAGCAGCACCGTGTGGGGGCCAGAGCCAAAGGCAGAGGTGAGGTAGGCAGACAACTGATCCTCAGACGTGATGTGACCAGCTGAAGATGAGGCTAGTGGTGGTAAACTAAACATGCAACATGGAAAAGAGAGATAAATTGTGATATCGACTATAGTTATTCTCGATGGCTCCGGCACATTATATAAAACACTGCTGCAGTTCTCAGAACATCAAATACAACATCACATCAGTTTATACTATGTGCAGCACTTTATTTGTTAAGTCAAGTCATTAAAATCAAATATCTCCTACATCCAGTTAAAAGGTATCCATCAAAACTCCTGTCAGAAGCACCACTTTCACATAGTGTGCATCTTACTCTACTACCTCTACTGTAATCTTAGTTAGAATAACAGTGTGAAATACTGGAGCTGCAACAATTAGCCAATTAATCAACTGGCAGAAATTTAATCAGTGACTATTTTGATAATTGAATAATCGTTTTTGTAATTCTTTGCCAAAGATTTGCTAAGCTCCTCAAATGTGATGATTTAATGCTTTTCTTTGTCAAACATGCTGGTAATCTGATTTTCTTTTGGGCTTTAGACAGCTGGTATATATATATATATATATATATATATATATATATATTAGTGTTGATATATGCCTTTGAAATACACAACAGTCTGTTAGTATGGTGTAACCTTCCCTAGTTGTGGTAATGATGTCCCAACAGTCTTTGTCCTCATCTTCCTTTGACCAAACCACTAATCTTTCGCATTGTCCCTCTGATTGATGTTTATCTTCTCAATATTCACAAACTGCCTATATACAACTTCACCACCTGTAGTGTAAATGTATTTGAGTAACAATATTACTTTAGTTTACAATTTAATAAATAACACTACCTGATTACTAACAATGTATTTAATATAAGAATATTTTGCAAGTGATAATTGAGCATGACGATAGTCACGGTCATTAGAAAAGCAGTGAAATCTATTTTATCCCAGTCTAACTCACTGGATCATTTAAATTATGTGTGAAAGCAAAAGAAATCAATTTACTATTGTGGGTAAATGCACTGGATTTGAGAATCTCAGTGTTTTGAGAATCATGTTCTTCACTCGACGACTGCACCAAAGCAACAGAGAAGTTAGCAGTAAGAGTAAGTAAGTCACAAGATATTTTGTTTTTAGACTTCAGCCTATAACTTTAAACTAGATTGACCAGCTAGTTTCATCTAGATAAAAGTAGGAACCCTGTTTAGCTAAAAGTGTTAGCATTAGCATGACAGTCAGCTGGCCAGAGATGACTGTTAAAGTGAGTTTTACTTGACAAATAAGAAAATAAATTGACATATTACCCGTCACTGGACCACATTAGAAGTGGCACTTGAGCGGTGGAGCTCCCCGTTGCGAAAAGGGCGAAGAAAAAGCCAATAAAAGCCATTAATCGCGCTTGACTCGAGCTCCTCCAGCCTGCCATTTTCGTTAAGCTTTTCCGCAAAGCTGTGGTCACGTGACGCAAATCAGCTGACAGTCATGTGCAGCGAGTCGAGCTAAAGAAAGGACTTCCTGCTTGTTTCACGCAGCCTGCCCTGCCCGCAGCGGCCTTACAGCAGCGCCACGGGCCACAGCTTTGCCAACTTTTTGTTCTGGTCCAAAAACTAGAGAATGAGTTTAACCTTCTGCCCGTCTGCATAAAGATGATGACAGTTTCCTGCTGCTGTAACGCCTGTAAATATTAGTGGGAATGTACTTTATTGCAGTGCTCAGCAGAACATGTGATGTTACGACATTAAAATACAGCGACTGTAATAATACTGAAAGCACCGTAAACAGACATGTGATGTCTTTAATGCAGCTGAACTCTGAATGACAGCTACACCTGGCAACTGTCCATGGTGCTGATACTCTTAAATTTCATTTCACGACTTCTTTTGTCTCACCGTGACTCATCGTCCACGTGTGAATCATGAATAAACATTATAAAACAGAAAAAAAACAAGCAAAAAATGAATGATTAAAAAAATTACATGTAAATAGTTTAACAGGTTTTTTCTATTTGAAAGGCCTACGTGGTTCAGTCAGTTCAGTGAAAGCAACTCCCATCCACACAGCTGTGGTGGCGGAGGGATACACCGCCTGCATCCACGCAACGCTGCGCCTACAACTGGAAAGGAAGGATAGAAAAGAGAATAGAGAACACACAGACTTGCAAAAAAAGGTATTAAAAATGGCACAAAAAATGTTAAACTTGCAAGCCAAACTCCAAAACGAAACGGAACATGTGCATAATCGCTCGCCAAAGCCTGCTTGCAGCGGGGTTTCCTATTACATACATACAGCAGTTAAGAGTCCATTGTGTGGCAAGATGGGAAGAGAGGAGGATGCGCACTATTTGCCGACGCGCAACAACATTGTTCTAGAGTGCTCCACGATCAGGGCCATCTTTGGTCGTCCTCGCCGGTGACAGTGTGGACAGTTTATTCCATTGGTCATTAATGCCTAATGATTAATAAATAATATCTAACTTTGAACGAGACGTTTAAAGCGCTTGGGCTGAGAGACGGAGCCGATTCCCGGTTTGTGGACTCACTGGCTTTCTTTCCTTCAATACCCTTCATTTCTCAAGGCAAAAAGAGGGCGAGACGGGAGAGGCGGTGATACAACATGGATGAGGAATATGATGTGATCGTTTTGGGCACCGGACTCACAGTAAGTAGTCAAGCTTCATTTGCTCTGCACAGAGACTGATTGTGTGACCTCTCAAAGGATTATTTAAGGCGAACAATTAGGGCCGCTTCCTTCAGTCGGAGTCCAGTAGTGAAAGGCTCTCTGTGTGTTTGTGACATTATTAAATTGTCAAAAGAGATGCGCTTTAGAAATGTCTCCAAATGCACCTGTCGACCTGCCTGCACGTCATAGGAAGCAAATAATGCTCCGGGAATGATCTTTTTCATTCTCGCAGCCGGCTCAGTGTTGTGTTACACCCTGTAGCATCTTTTAGGCGTAACCCTACAGTGTGTGACGGTCCTCTTTGCATAGACAGGCCTCCATCCTGAGGTTGGCGCAGGCCTGAGCACGGCTTTATTCAATGACTGAGCCTTTCACTGCTGCTACTCTCGCCGCAATTCCCTTCACTTTATCACACCCTATGCGGCACAAATGGGCCCGATACATGTAATTTGATCTCAATCGTGGTCTTCGCATTCACAGTATTCACATTTAAAAAGTCGACATTTAGGCAGTTTTATAAAATGCATCTAATAATCATTTGTACATCCATCTCTGTAATATTTAGTAAATATTTAGGTGTGATAATTCCTTTCTTATATCTTTCTTTTGAATACACAATATTATTTTAATAATAATCATAATAATGATTATTATTATTATTATTACAGAAGATACATAGGTGAAACGATCCTGTGGCGCATGCGCACACCGTTCCTTCTGTCCTCCCTGCAGCCGTCTGTCAAAACCTCATTGCTTGCATTCATTTCTCTCTCTTTCCTCCTGAGGGACATCTTTCCTAAGTCATTTTTATTCTGTGTCTATTCATTTCCAAGTTAATGTGATGTTATGTTATTGATGCTGGGTATTAAATCTTGTTTTCTGCAGGAATGCATCCTGTCCGGGATTATGTCTGTGAATGGGAAAAAGGTTCTGCACATGGACAGGAACCCTTACTATGGTGGGGAGAGCTCTTCCATCACCCCCCTGGAGGAGGTAACATAAAAGCAATCAATAAATTTTATGTCCCTCAGTACATCTCATTTGACTCCCAGTGCCACAGTGCACCAGCTGCTGTTTTTACTGTCTTCGTGGGCTAACTGCCTTATCCTCCATCATGCGTTTGAGTCTGTGAGCTATGTAGACTCCTGCCTCACAGCATTGTGTTGACTCTCCTGTCTTTTTCCTCAGCTGTACAAGCGTTTCAGTCTTCCAGATAGTCCACCCGAATCAATGGGCAGAGGAAGGGACTGGAACGTTGACCTCATCCCCAAGTTTCTCATGGCCAATGGTCAGTCCCACATATATAACTAAAGACTTTCTGGCATCACTCATCATATAGTATTATTGATAAGGCCCTGGACTAAAGAATTAACTAATTAGACTACTTATACGCAGGTCGAGTGTTATTCTCTATCTTAATACTATCAAGGCAGAATGTGTGCTTTGTTAAAGGTTGATGACCAATATTAAGATGAAATACCTGTTTGTCTGTGTGATTGCAGGTCAGCTTGTGAAGATGCTGCTATACACAGAAGTGACACGGTACCTGGACTTTAAAGTCGTGGAGGGAAGCTTTGTCTACAAAGGAGGAAAGATCTACAAGGTGCCGTCAACCGAGACCGAGGCACTAGCTTCAAGTAAGCCCCTCAAATATGTCGCATCACAATTTGTAAGCAAAGAAATCTAAAGTACAGCGAATTGAATCACATTTAAGTAATCAGGTGGGTGTCACAACATAAATCCTTTGTCTGACTTTCCAGATCTGATGGGAATGTTTGAGAAGCGAAGGTTTCGGAAGTTCTTAGTCTTTGTGGCTAACTTTGATGAGAATGACCCCAAGACCTTTGAGGGCGTGGACCCCAAAACCACGACGATGAGGGATGTTTACAAGAAGTTTGACCTCGGCCAGGATGTCATTGACTTCACTGGCCACGCCCTGGCACTCTACAGGACAGACGAGTAAGAACAACAAAGGACACCATTAAGTTATACGTAACCATTTATTGAGTCTTTGATAGCGTTATTTTTCTGAACTTTACAGCTATATTTCAATTTTAACATGTAATTAATTATTGAGGAATATATTCTTTAATGAAGGTGAGTTACTTACCACCTGATGTCTGATACGATCACTCAGCAATGAGTAGCTTTTTATTCCTTTTTTACATAAATGTATTTAGACCAGGATCCATATTTTTGGCTGTGAATACATGCAGAATGAGATGTGCCACATTATTTCTGTGTTTTCATTATTCCTGTTTATTATTATGTTCCTTTGTCATTTTCTCTCACTTTCTCAGCTACCTTGATGTGCCCTGTTTGGACACCATCAACCGTATCAAACTGTACAGTGAATCGCTGGCACGGTATGGCAAGAGCCCTTACCTCTACCCACTGTATGGTCTGGGAGAGCTGCCTCAGGGATTTGCCAGGTGTTTTAATCATTTTTATAGACAATTATCTTCAGTATTTGTCTTCAGTAGTAAATAAAGAAATACAAATCCACTCCATGATTTAACAGTTCTTATTCGTCATCTTAGATTGAGTGCAATCTACGGAGGAACCTACATGCTGAACAAACCAGTGGATGAGATAGTGATGGAAGGTGGCCATGTGATTGGAGTGAAGTCTGAGGGCGAGGTACGGCCTTACTGAGTTATTGTTCATGATTACATGCAAATTTGACATTGCCATAACAAACATTAGAGTAGAGAAGGTCTGCAACCAACAACTATTTTCATTATCAATTAATCTGCCAATTATTTAGTCGATACATTGATTCATCATTTTGTCTATAAAATGTCAGAAAATAGTGAAAATGCACATTATAATTTTTAAGTTTTTAAATGTCTTATTTTGTCTGAGCAACAGTTCAGAATTATCAAAATAGATAATTTTTTTAGTCAATCCACAAATTGATTAATTAACTAATTATTGCAGTTCTAGAGGAGAGACAGAGTGACTGCTCTATCATGAGTATTAAATATCCACAAAGGCTGCTCAGGCAGTTTATTCACTTTAGTAGTATTAAGTATCATATACTTATCCAGAAAGGACAAGAAAGCAAATCTTAAATATGCATAATGCACATCGCTGTCTCGTTCCTGCTGCAGGTGGCTCGTTGTAAGCAGCTCATCTGTGACCCCAGCTACATCCCGGACCGTGTCCGTAAGGCGGGTCAGGTGATCCGTGTGATCTGCATCCTCAGCCACCCCATCAAAAACACTAATGACGCCAACTCCTGCCAGATCATCATTCCTCAGAATCAGGTTAACCGCAACTCAGGTGAGGATCATTGTCACTGTTTAACAAATCAGCCAAATGCTAGAATGCAATTTGAAAGCTTTTAGGTCTTAGACATGACACAAAAATGCCTTTTCTGTTAAATTGAATGGTTTTGATTTTAAAGCCTGACTAAAATTAAGGAGAACTCTAATGATTACTTCTTCACTATATCCTTTGTTATCCAGTAGCATCCCCATATCAAAATATTCCCTATTAGCTGTATTATAGTTAACAATAATAGCAACCTCTACTGATAATTGCGAAATAGCTAATTCTACAATGAATAAGGTTCCATATTATACTAGCAGTGTATATTTTCACTGATTTGACTTTCTCCTCTTAACCCTTTTGTCAATTCTCCAGACATCTACGTGTGCATGATCTCCTATGCTCACAATGTGGCTGCCCAGGGGAAGTACATCGCCATTGTCAGCACCACAGTGGAAACCAGTGAGCCAGAAACTGAGATCGAGCCGGCCCTGGAGCTGCTGGAGCCCATCGACCAAAAGTCAGTCCCGCATTTGCTGTCACTGCCATCACTCAACGTTTTCATTGATTTATATGTTAAAAAATATGTGTGAGCCCATGTGATGGATAACAATTGAAGTTTATCGAAATTGTTGGGATTTTTTTTGACAGGTTTGTGGCTATTAGTGACCTTTATGAGCCCACAGATGATGGTACTGAGAGCCAGGTGAGAGAATTTCTTTTCCAACAACATTGCAGCTATAAAAAGCATTTTTTTTGTTTTTCATTGCACTGGAATGCACTGCTTCTAATTTATATGACAATGACAATAAACTTTTGTCTGTCCCAGATCTTTGCCTCAAGTTCCTACGATGCCACCACTCACTTCGAGACCACCTGCAACGACATCAAGGACATCTACAAACGTATGACTGGGAGCGACTTTGACTTTGAGAACATGAAACGCAAACAGAACGATGTGTTTGGGGAGGATGAGCAGTGAGCGGTAGAGGGGCTTCCGAGAGAGGGCGGGGCCGGGAGAGGAGGCGGGGTTAAAAAGGGGGCGAAAGCGGCGGCAGAGCCTGAGTTAGAGGAGCCGGGGGGGCTGCCTGAGCAGGGTGGGTGGGGGGAAAAAAAACGATGAAGTGTGAGCGTGGACGAGGGTGTGTTTCTGGGCTCTGCCTGCCTTAAACCATTTGCCTCCTTTTCCTTACGTCCCTCTCTCTCTTGACACACGTTCAAACACATAAATGCTCACAAACACACACACTGTTCAAATACTTACACTCCCTATCTTTGTCACCGAAAAGCAGGGTTGATATGGTCTTTCATTCCATTGTAGAATCTATAATCATGTCTTAATGTCTTAACTATGATCATTAGAGGTGAATTTATTACTTGTTGCCGATTTTCAAAGCATTTTCATTCTTTCTGTAACGTCTTTCTCCTCATATCAGAGGTTGGGTGGATGAAGCAAGATTGGCGAGCTCTGACATGAGAGATCTATAATGGCTTAGTGTAGAATCCTCTGGAAGGGTCACCTCCAGTTGACATGCATGCATCTTTTACACACAGTAGTATTGTACATAGACTTAAACGACACTGCGGTATGAAGGCTGGACCATTCCACGCATCGCTCCTGTCAACCCTGCTTTCACTTTTCTCTTACTTGGTCTTTTACCTGTGTTAATTCAATAGACGGCGTTCCTTTTGGCAAAATCTGTTGGTCAGGCAAAAAAATGTGATGAAAAGTTACATATAAATGGGCTGTTCTGTCAACTGATAGTGCTCACTTTGCAATGCTGTTGTGTTCCCTGTGCTAGCAGGCAAGCTAACCAGTGGCTATTAACTGTCAGCCCCTCCACCCCCAACCCCCACTCCCCCCACCACCCCACCCCCCAAAAAACAAACAGTTCCTTTGTTTATCTCTGTTGTGTGATGTCAGTTTTAAATTTGAATAGTTTACTTTCTAACATTTTAAATTATTGAAGAGTTTTATTTCTATATATTTGGTGCACATTTCACTGGCTGAAGTTATGACGTTTACAGAGCTGAGGTTTAAACTGTGGTCTTCAAGTTCAACATTAAAAAAAGGGAATGTCAGGAGCAAAAGAGGCATGGGAATGGATTTGTCTAGTGTCAGGTGAGGCTTTCTGTGAAGTATTCAGCAAGATTTGGAACAAGTGAGGAAAACAGCTGATTATGGCTAATTGAACCGGTTGAGATGCGAGAAGGTGTGCCGTGGAGAAAAGAATGTATGTGGGGAACGTTTTGGATTTGATATTTGGAAAGTTTCACTTTTGAGTGAAGAGGGCGAAGACTGAAATTTCGGCTCACAGTGAAAGCACCAGATTGTGTCTTGGTTGTTTCAACCTTTGTGTATGTCATTGAGATAAGTCGATCCCCTAGAGACTAAATCCTATGAAAGATTGCAGTTGTTAAATAGTGAAAAGCTGGACACTCCCCTAACTTTAAAAGACTCTGTAGCGTAGCAAAAGTACGAAGCCACAGTTACAAGTGCCACCCCATAAGAATGAACCAAGAATCTTTTATTTGGTTGGTTGTAGCCTTAATTTGGGGTCTTGTTCAAATGTTTGGGCCCTATCAAAAAAATTGACTGCTTTGTTTATCTAACCGTTAGTGGCAGGTCTGTCTTGTGCCAAAAATGGTGTTGCTGTTATTGGCAAAAACTTGCTGACAACGTTTAAAGTACAGTTTGGTAGTGTATGTTTCTCTGTAAAGCTGACTGAATACTATAGAAGGGATATTGTTTTCAACCAAATCAGGGCTGTTATTGTACAACGGAGTCGAGGCACTTCCTCATATCGCTGCACCCTAACAGCCAGATTGCTCTTTGGCTTGGCTTGTTACACATCAACAACAGATGAGACACTCTGATAGTTTCCTTCAAAACACTGAAGCAGTTCCATTTCACTTTATCCACCGCGACCAATCCCTTAACAACTCTAAACAAAGTTATTGCGTGTTTGGGGTGTTGACGTGTCTTATTGTTATGCTCTATTTATTCGAATTTCACTGACGTATTGTGGAAGGTTTACGTCAAATGCTGAATATGCTATGCTATTAGTTTATGTTCTGATGATAAAATGGATTTTAAAAAGTGATGCACACCGAAATTATTTGTTTTTGTTTGTTATTTGCTGTGTCATGTGTTATGTTTACCTTATTCAGTGATCATTCCAGTGTTGCATCATGGTTTAATATGATTATTAGCATTCTTAAGAAACAGGTTTTGATGGAAGGATAACAGCAACAGTCTGACATGGAGCAGAAATCAAAATCGATACAGCTGTGTATTCACAACAATTTCACACTGTGCATCGTTCAACATTGTGTGTGGTCTTCATCCTGGAAACATGTTATCTGATAAAAACTGGAATACTGTTTACTCTTTGAACATAGATATATTTGAAGCCCTCCCTCCTTCCCCCGCCCTTCCTCAACATCAGATACTGTCCTCTCTTTTTTATTTATTGAAAACAAAAGCCTCGTGTGGTTGTACTGTTTTAATTTCCATCCAGTTTGGCCTTTGAAAACCACTATTGACAATATCCCTTGAAATTGACAAAAGAAATAGTTCAGGCTGAGTAGTAGAAAACTTACTGTCCTTGTTTGATCACTAGTATGTGAACAATGCCTAATGTCTTGTGTAACAAATAAAATGAATTAAACTGCGAATGAAATGATAGAAAAATAAAAAGCACATGGCAAACCTGGAAAGATCCTGATTTTGTTACTTTTTGAAGATGCAATCACTACATCCAGGTGAGTAACCTTTTGAGGGTGAGATTATCTTTACATACATACAATCATAGCTTATATACACTTTTTCTAAAAAATACAACTCACAAAATGATACAATTTTTAATTACAAATCATTATGAAATAGAAAAATCTGTCATTACCTAATAATCACTGCATGATGAAATATAAGATGAATATCTTTGAAGTTGTGAACAATGTTAGTGTGCAAGACATTTGGGAGCAAACTGCTGCAGCACAAATAGACATCTTGTGGTTGCCATGCGAACAGGAGAACATTGTGTCTCTTTCATAGATACAGAAACACAGAGCTTGAATCTAATTCAAATTCAGTGATGGTTAAGGCACAACAGCATCACTCAGTCCTTAACCATATTATATGTAGAACCATACATCCTCGTTATTCCTGGATTTGCAGCTTTCTTTTTCACTGTAGTCTCTAATCCTTTAACCCCACTTTTCTTCTTTTGTAACCACACCTGTGTTTCACTGCTCCTTACAGAATATTACACTGTGGCAACATGTCATTTTAGACCCGTGGAGTCCTACTTCTTGCTCATCCTTTGTCCAATACCCATGCCATGATAATCGCTGTGACCTGAGCTGTGCAGCAGAGAGACAACAAGGCAGAGCTGACTCAGCTAGAATTACACATGATCCACCACGTAGCTCTCATATGGATGACCCAGTAGTCGATCTATTTCTGCCTTGGGCACCACCCAACACTTGCCTAAGTGGCGTTTTCGCACCGTGTCTTTGAGCGTCTTGTCTTGCAAAGTGACTGGCAAGTGCTCCGATCCCCACCTCAGGGTCCCAGAATTGGACAAAATTCCCTCCTTGTTAGCCCGGTGAGCATCTCCATCCAGATGATCCTTCACCGCTGTTATGCTAATGTCAGCATGCTGAAACTGGCCTGTAGGTAGACAGAGGACAGTGAGAGAGATGCATAGTTACAGAGAGACCAGAGAGTAATCAGTGAAACAACTATTTTAATAATCGATTAATCATTTGG
Organism: Scomberomorus guttatus; assembly: GCA_038419695.1. Taxonomy (NCBI): domain Eukaryota; kingdom Metazoa; phylum Chordata; class Actinopteri; order Scombriformes; family Scombridae; genus Scomberomorus; species Scomberomorus guttatus. The sequence goes on from CM076449.1 coordinate 29,821,108, forward strand.
AGTCATTCTTTCAGAAAGAAATGTCCAAATTCTCTGGTTCCAGCTCAAAGGTGAATATTTTCTGGTTTCTATGACAGTAAACTGAATAGCTTTGAGTTGTGGATGGGTCAGGACAAAAGAAGACACTTGAGGACGCCATCTTGGGCTTTGAGAAACAGTGATCGATATTTTTCACCATTTTCTGACATTTTATAGACCAAACGAGTAATCGATTAATCGAGAAAATAAGCGATGATGAAAATAATCGTTAGTTGCAGCCCTAGAGCTGATGTGCCCATACCGAGTAGGCCTTGGGTTGAGGCAGACAGCCCTCCTCCGTGTGTGATGTAAAAACCCAGGTGAGCCATTTGCAGGTAGCTGGGGTGTTTGTAATGGTGGAACAGAACCAGGAACCGCACATCCTTGGCCAGCTCGATCCAGCAGCTCCGATGGTTGTCCACGGCAACCGTCACACCCTGCCTTGTCACCGATCCCTGCTGATTGATGGGGAGGGTATCCTGCCCTTCCCCTTCCACCACTACAGTGTCCAATGAGAGTGTGATCATAATGTCACCAGAGCCGCCTGTGGCTGAAGAGATAGTGAGCCTGTCAAAGTAGGTTCGGGGGCGCTCTTCTAGGCCGTGCTTGGAGGGAGCCCCCATTAGATGGCCGTCCACAATGATCCCTTGAAGAAGAAGGGGACACATTCACATTTGGTAATCCACCCAAAAAGTAATCGTGACAGTCTGTGCATTAGCTGATCCTAATGCTGAAATTAAAGAATTTATTGACATGCATACCTCTCTTTGGATCCTCTAACAGTCTGAGAACATCATTAGCCCTGCCGTCTACTGTGAAACAGAGGTTCTCATGCAGCTTTGGCAACTGGACCACAAAGTGAGGATCTCCATCGGCTGCAACAGACAACATTGAGCACAAATATGACATGAGTGCATAAAATATTCAAATGACTTTGAGGATGTAATTAAAAACAAATAAATCAAACATAGGCTCTTGACCTGATGAGGAGAAGACCCTGACGGTGCTCAGTCTGGATGGAGGCTCTAAAAGCACAAGACATTCAACTAAGGGACAGTCCTCCTCACTCCCAAGCACTGAAACCAATCACAGGACTAGACATGTATTGCAAGCAGTGTCTCTACAACAAATGACACATTATTCAAGACATGCAGCAGCAAATAACACCCACTAAATACTCACCAAACGATCCTGTGTCTGCACTATCATCCCCTGAAAATAGGTCAGAGACATGTATTTGACGTGAAATTTTTCTATTTTCAGGCCTGAAATGCAGATACAGTGCAGAATGGCCCCTGATAAGCATTTAAAACTTACAGGCATCATAGCTGAGATCATAGTCGTAGTCGTAGGTTGCATCATAGTCTGGGAGATGGAAACAAGCAATGAGAAAATAAGTTGAGGACACATTCTGCTGCTCACCAAGAAATTTTGATTTAAAAGGGAATGACAGAATATGAAGAATTAGTAGTGACACTCACCTTTCACAAGGTCAATATCTATTTAACAGAAAAGAGATAGAAAGACTCATTCAGCTCCAATGCTGTCATGTACTGTAGCTGATTCGCACCTTATTACATTTAAAGTAATTTGTACCAGATAAAATAGAATTAAAAGCTCTGAAAAATATTAACATAGAGAGGAAATTCAGTTTCACCTTTTCTCTGAATCTGAATGGAGGTAGAGACATCTAGTGGAGAGATAAAGAACATTCAATTAGGAATAAAAATACACAGTCTGCAGTCTAGAGGAAGGCTATGACAACCTACCCAGAAGCCCTGCTGCCTCCCACAGTCTCGGCCCATCTGTTACACCAGGCATGGGAGCAAAAGTAGCCGACACCAGGGTGGCGATGCTCAGGTCTTCGTCCACGCCTGAGTTTGTGTTGTTGCCTTCCAAAGCTGGAGCCGGAGCCGGAGTGGGAGGGGTGAGCGGAGACAACAGCTCGGGCAGAGCGGTGGTGATTTCAGGCTGAGGAACACCTGTAGTGGGTGTGGTGCTGTTCTCTGCCTCTGTGGAGGACACAGCCACTTTGACAGGAGGCAGAGCTGTCCTCACTGTACCGGGCTGTGGAGTAAGGGGTCTCTCAGGCAGGGGTGCAGGGTGGGTTCTGACTGAACTCAGAGGAGGTGTGGTGCTGGTGGTGAATGTTTGCATTGTGGTGGTGGTGGTGGTTGAGGGTGGAATTGTTTTCATGGGCTGGGGGGTGGAGATTTTTCCAGGTGCAGGGGGCGATGCTGTTTTTAGAGCATTAAGCAGAGAGGTGGATATCTTTCCAGCGGGAGGAGGTGAGGCAGTTTTAGAATCATTTCGGGAAGGAGTGGGCTTTTTACCAGAGAGTGGTGCTGGGGCAGTTTTGGTGGAGCTGGGACTTGAAGTTGTTGTGGTTTTCTTGGATGGTGAAATCATGGTTTTTGCTGTGGAAAGTGGTAACAATGTTTTTTTAGGTTGTGGTGCAGGGTGTCGGGGAGGTGGCTGAGGAGGATCTGGTTTTATTTTGTTTGGCCTTGTGTTAGAGGGTGAGTTTGGCTTCTTTGCAGCACCAGCAGCTGATGTTTTGGTTATAGCAGTAGTAGTTGCTGTCGTGGTTATAGTGGCTGCAGTGGTGGGTTTTACAGTGGTTGGAGTTTGAGCTGCTTCATCTGCATCTGGCTTAACTACAACTAAAGATGTGACTGGTGTCACAAAGTTATACTTGAGGGAGAGGTTGGTGGCCTTGTCTGCCAGTAACCTCTGAGTGGCAGGGTCAGTCGCATTCAGTTTGGCCAGTAGCAGCTCTTTGATGGTGAAATACGCCCAGAGACGATGCACAAAGCTGGAGATTCCTTCTAAACTTCCTGAACAGTCAAGTGAATCTGCAGTCCCATTCCCCTTTGCTTGGGAAATCAACACATCATTCTCCAACTTGACACGCTGCTTTGAATCAGTGGCGAACACTGACACCTTTAAATCCTTGACCCCTGGTTTAACCCTCCCAGCCACCACCAACTCAGAGCCTTGGAAGTAGTTCGGGAACAGGGAGCGGGTGATGTCAAACGCCTGATCATCCAGGTAGGACAGCTGGATGTCTGATAGCAAAGGACTGGCCACTTCATCATAGAAGCCCTTCAGCTGCAAGGCTGCATCTGCATCCTCGTACACCATCCGGGCTACGCCTCGGTTATCCAGAGCCAGACGTTTCAGAAGGAGGAAGTCTGCATCATCTCCAAAGGCAAGGCCAAACAGAGAGGCCGAGCCTAGTGCCTTCTTGGCGTTACTAAGGATGGTGTCACCAGCTGTTACTCCGATTGTTGCCTCCCCATCGGTGAGGAAAATGACTAGAGGGACACGACGGGATGAGAGGTAGCTGGAAGAGCCAGAGGATGGTGGGTTGACGAGCTGGGCAGCTGAGAGCAGAGCTGCATTGATATTGGTCCCTGAGAAAAGAGTGGACCAATGAGGACGATCGGTGTTGAATAAACAAATAATAAGGAAGTTGAAAAAAAGATACAATGATAAACTTTGCTCAGACAATATCACATTTCAACTCACATCCTTCTGCAATAATCCTCTTCACAAAGTCTTTGGCGTCTCGTACATTCTGACGAGTTGCCCGCACTGTTCGTCCTTTCCTCCAAGTGTGAACCTTGTCTGAGAAGGTGATGATATTAAAGTGGTCTCCCTCTCTAAGGTCCCCGAGGATGGTGCTCATGGCCTGCTTGGTCTACTGACAGAAATTATTGGAATTATTGACAGAAAATCTACATTATCTTCAGCAAGTTTTCTCATCTTAGAATGCTTGCCTCTTTATTTAAACTCTAGTTTTATGTGAAGGTGGCTTGCCCACTTTACCTGTTTTATTTTGGTGCCTATCATGGAGCCACTGACATCAATGACAAATATAACATCCTTAGGAACCACAGGAAGTCCTCTGGGTGCAAAGTAATGCACAAAGTAGCCATCATGCACCTAAGAGAGGCAGAGAATAGTAAAAAATGGAGAGAATACAACCTTTACTGGTAGCAAAAACACATTTTTGTGTTGTGATGCTTTCACAGATGTGTTAACTCACACATGCACACTAAGTGTATTTGACAAGCCAGAAATGAAAAGATGTTGCTGACCTGGACATCACCCATGAGGTCTCTGAGGTTAACGTCATACTGAATGATGAAGTCTGCATCAAGACCCTTGGAGGAGATGCTGTTCTGGTGCTGCAGAGTGGGACTGTAGTGAACTCGAGCACAGCCAGTGCTCCGCTCAACATGAGTGGACGCGGGGGTGTCTGCATCACCTGTAGGAAAGCAGTGAATCTTGATTTCACTCTGAAACTTTTTCATCATAACACAAAGTCTCCACTATATCTTGATCCCTTTTTACCTTGAGCTGCATTGGAGAGCAGTCGGCTTGTCTTGAGCGGAAGGACCTTGATGAAACTGATGCCTGTTTGCTCTGTTATACTGACGTCTAATGTGAGGTTCTGGACAGGCTGTCCTGGCCTCAGACCCAAACGGAGCTCATAGCGGCCAAGTCGGCGAGGTAACAGCTCCTCATAGGACAGGGAGAAGAACATCCTAGCTCCTGACGGCACACTTACTGCCACACGAAACTTCTCAATCTCCCTCTCTCTGGAACACCGCAGAGTAAATGGGAAGAAAAACTCACAATAATGTTTTGGATGTCAATCTAATGTTAAAAACTGTAGTGTCACAAAACATGCAGCATAATATTGCATATTAAACATATATTTAGGGAATTACATTACATTTTTTATTCTGTGGTAATTAAAGGTGTAAAAAAAAGTTCTAATTTTGTCTGTGACTGACTTTGTAGCGACAAGTCCGGCTGTTTTTCCTTGCTTCTTAGCAGCGTCATAAATTTTCCTGGCAGCGGCTCTTTCCTTCACCTGGGCCACATACACCTTGCCATTGGAGGTGCTGATGGGATAGAGGAAAGAGGAGGAAGAAATAGCTCTCTGTTTGACTCACAGTAGCCAGATTATATTTCAGTCAGAAACACGCCTGGCCTGCATTGAGTTGTTAAGCATGATTTACTTTATTTTGCTCCTTGTATTTCCAGAGCTATCACAGAGCTGCTTCACAAACACACATCATGCTTGTTTATGGGTGGCGTTCATACCATGTAAAGGCGAGGTGGGGTCATAAACAGGGTAAGTGGAAAAGAGTAATTTCCCTCTGAAAACAGGATTAATGAAGAGAGATCTTGCAGGCTCCTGTGACGCTCCGAGGGAGTGCCGCTGTGTGCTACACCCAGCAAAATCCAAACCAAAACCAATGCTGAAAAGCACGATCCAATTCACAAGGTGCACTTCGTAGATTTTGGTGACCACTTATGTCACATGACAAGGTGCTAAATTAAGGTCAAGTCCTTTGAACAAATATACCCAAAGAGAAAAAACATCAAGGGCTAACTAAAATAAACCCACAGGCTTGAAACGGGTCTTGTTTGAGACACAGAGCAAAATGGCATGAGAGAGCAGAGTGGAAAATGGAGGTGCTTGTATTTATATGTGTGGCTGGCTGAGGGGGTAAAGGAATGATTGTACATCAGTGACCTACACACAGAACACAGACTTCTTAGTTTCAGAAACAGAAATACCAAAGAACTAACGCAATCCGTTTGCCACAGCTTTTTTTCCTCTGGGTATTTGGTGATGTGCAGACGGCCGTATAGGAGTGTGTGGGAAAATATGTATAGATGTAGCTGTGTGGGTCTGTGAAAGAGAGTGACAGAGAAAGAGAGATGTGAAGGATTATGGTTGTAAAAAGCTGTACAAGTTCCAGACTCACACATACTTAAAAAATCTAAGTCTACAAGCACCTATGTAGGCACGCATATATACAGTAGATGTAAGCGTGTGTGTGCTGCATGTAGCAAATCTAAACTGGCAGGGTGCCTTGGTAAACTGTACAGGGGAGAGAAGGGGAGACTAGGCAAACTCCTGTCATTTTCTCTATTAAATTTCTGACTTCCATTTACAAAGCCTGGTATTCATCTGCCCTCTGGTTCCCCCTCCTCCTGACCTGCTTCCGCTCCCAAATCCAGCTCCATGCTTGCTGCTTGGCCTGTGATGTTGACTTATTTGTTTTGTTTATATTTAGCATTTTTAAAGGAGAGCGGTTACCGACCCTCTTAGTAATCAAATTATGCACCTCCTCCGGACCAGAATACTAGTTCCTTACATAATTCCTCTGAAGTTTTATTTCTGGATTTTGCCCATCAACGAGAACATTACTTATATTTATTTCAGTTTTTCACCACATAGCGGGGAAATATTCCTACGGTCAAGATTCCTTCTAAATACTTTTGACTTGGAGGTGTGGATTCTTTATCTGTGTTTTTGTTAAGTCCACACTATCTGGCAGGAATTGTCATCCAAAACACAGTAACTGAGACGACTGACATTCAAAGTGATTTTAGAGATTAGAAGTAAAGGAAATGGAAAGACAGACACTCAAACACACTCATAAAGAAATGCAGGAAGCAGTGATGTACTGTTGATATGTTGCACACTCTAGTTAACAGAAGGAGAGATTGTGGGACGACTTGATGGACTGACTTACATGGTGAAGTTGGAGATGAAAGCAGAGGAGGGCAGGTCCACCTCAAAGGCAGCCTCTTTAGTGATGGCGAGCTGGTTCCATACTGAACTCTGGACTGTGGTAACAGCATAGCGGGACACCACTGAACACTTCACGTGGTAGTCTGTCACCTTCAGCTAAAGGTTAAAGGAGATCAGGAGATTCTTATCATGTATTGGAGCCAATATGCACTGTTTTACTTTGAGGGACAAGACACATCACTCTGGTCCACTGAATGCAAGAAAGGCTGGCTTATTTTGACTTATTTAATCCAAAAAAAGGGCTGGAGTGATCCATAATAACTGTGGGTTCATGTCACATTTATACACAGATGTGACACCACCAATCAGCTCTGACTGTAACACACAGCCATGAATGCTGTACTACTCTGAGGCACAAGAAAAACATAACCATAAACTTCACACATGACTGTTTTTCTTTCTTTTCCATATCACAGTTTGGCATGCATCGCTCTGACAAGTCAACGAAACAACACAAAGCAGTTCCCTGCATGATGTCTCTTCCCTCTTCTTGTTTACTTGGGTAACGCCGGCGCCTGCTGGGACCAATCTGGTCAGTGTTGGCCACATTATTGCAAGACGAGGCGACAGGCATGAGGAAGAAAGCCACATCAGCCCTCCAGCTCGCTGGTATTTAGGAAGGCTGTGGTTTGTGCTATATAGACAGAATGTGTTCGTGGAACTGCAGCATAACCCAGGGCAAACCACAGTGGAGCTACTGATGATACCCTGAGAGGTGTTCAGGGTTGTTTCCCTGTCAGTGAAGCTTGTTATGTAGTTCACTTTGTATAAAAGGGGGCAACACCAGGACCAAACGATACAGCTGTTCTATAATTCAACAGTTTAACTATGTTCATTCTATATTCCTGCTATCACATGCAAATGCATTTGCACATATGATAAAAAAAACTTCACAAGAAATTAAGAAGTTCATTTCTAAATGGAGAATCTTGTGTTTTTGTAGCATGAGGAGTTCCAATCTTGCACAATGAGTGTTGTAGCACAAAAACTTACCACTGGTTTTGTTGGTTTGCTTTGACGTTTTACTCTCTGGAAAAGAAACAGGACAGCATGTCAGTTAAGTGCTTGAGTAATTTGGTACAATATATGGTGCACAATGTCATTTCTCAGCAGCACAGTTTGATCAAAATGCCTCCCTTTTTTGAAGTAATCTCTCACAATCTGTCCATGTGAGGGTTGGGTCAAGATTTTGTGTCAAAATAGCCTGAATCAAAGTCATTCATGAATGGAGGGGAAGTGGAACTGGAAATAAATGCTTTCACTGTACACAGGGCCGGTGAGGGTGCAAGGTTTGGTTTCAAATGTTAATATTGCACACAAGTCATTACTGTGTCAATACATTACCACATATCCTGGACATTACTGGGAATAATCAAATAACTTTAAGAGTGGAAATCCTTTAAAAGACAAAATAAAAATCACATATTTTATATAACAAATAACACTACATGATACTGTAGTTTACACACATTACATTACATTAGTGCTGCAAAAACTTATTGGGGACGTATTTAAAAGTTATTTTAAAAATTGTATGTTGTATGTTCTGCCATACACTTGCGACTGATATGATTGACAGGTATTCTTGATGGATTAAATAAAAACTAAGGTTTAGCTTAGTACCTTACCCCTTTGATTTGATTTGGGGACGACTTTTGACAAAAAACTGAAAGAATATTCTTACCTGTAAAAGTGTATTTTCTCCAAAACGCGCTGCATAATCCGCTGATAATCCCTCCTGCACACATAAAGTGAAGAAAACTAGAATGCACTGAATATTTAAGCGCATCATGTCCATAATAATACAGGTTTTAGGCTCCAAAATAAGTTGAGTTTCCCGGTGGTGTCACGGTGTCAGCGGGACTGAAGCGGCTCGTACAGCAGGACGCGGTGCACACCTCACATTTTACACAAGTTATTTCTTGCACGGGGCAGTCCTTCCCCTCCCTCTGCTTAATTTAAACGGCTCCACTGCAGTGATGACAACAAAAATGTATATTTTGATAAGAGTTAAACATCCGTCATTTAAAAAAAAAGCAGGCAAAAAGGGGTGAAGTTCAGTCAGAAAGTTGCGTGAGTCCCGCTGGGTTGAAGAAAGCACCTCCCAGTTTGTGTTCATGCATACTGGAAATTTCGCGGACTGCTGCCACCGAGGTCCATGAGGGAAATGAGGGATTATTAACCCCTGCTCAACTATTTGGGAAAAATACCCCGCGACCAAAACACTTCCTCCTACTCCTGCTCTCTGCTCTGTAAAAGTGCTCCTAAAAGTCTCCATTCTGGGTTAAATTAAATTTAAATTACTCCCAAATACGGGAAATTTTATTTCCCCTGAGTGCTCTTACACAAGTAGGCATTGGCTGAAAGGAACAGTACATTGGTCTGTTGTGCAATCATGTTGTCAAATTTAACTTTTTGTCTTCTTCGTGGGAGAGCAACATAACAAAGCTGCCAAGCAAAACACAAACAGGACACTGACTCGTATAATGAATTTATTTTCTGAGGTGACTCTTTCTTTACATTATTTATTTACATTCAATCATACATACATTTCATTCAATACCTCCTGAAGTTTGGCATCTTATCTACATTACAAATGTTACAACCAAGTTGTCAAATCTACAACAATAGTTTTGTTTTGTTTGGGTGCTGTCCATGGTGCTGATTCCTAGATGATCAACAACATATTTTAGTATCTGTACAACAGTTACATGTGCATGTAGGCCCAAGTTATAACGACAACCTCCCTACATCTTTTTGTCTTTCTCTCAGCCTCAATACACAGTACTTTTCCCCTCTAAATCATTTGTAAACAATGTCACTTTCAAAAATCTGCACAAAGCAATATAGTCAGAAAAGACACAGGCACAGCTGACAGACATGTTTAAAACAGAACCTCCTGTACCAGCTTTAGTCACTGCAGGGGGAGTCCATGTGCTTCAGAAGTAACTTAACTTTCTACCATCTTGTCATCTGCTGCCTTGAAGCCCCCCTGCCTGCTGTTGCCACACAATCAACCTTTAACTGGAGTGCATCTTGAATATTTAGTATAGCTTATCAGTAGCAACACATCCAGTTTCACAAGGGTGTAGTCCGTTTCCCCAAAACAGCATTTATATGTGATCAGGAACAGTCTGCAGGGCTTCCTCTGGGTTTCTGTTGACGTCGACATTCTGCAACAAAAGCAACACAAATACTGAGTTTGTTTAGGTGGTGATTTTTTTTAATTTGTTGTTTCCAATTTCTAAAAGGAGAAAATGAACATTACTGCCTGCCATGCAGTGGTGGAAGAACTATTCAGATCCTTTATTTAAGTAAAAATACATAAGTATTAGCAGCAAAATGTAGTTAAAGAATTAAAGTAAAAATACTCATTTCGTCCCTCTGACTGATATATTATTATATATGACATCATTAGATTATTAATACTGAAGCATCAGTGTGTAATCAGCATGTTACTGTTGTAGCTGCTGGAGGTCGAGCTAGTTTTTTTTTTTAAACTATTTTATATACAGTTAGCTAGTTTAGTCCAGTGGTTCCCAACCTAGGGGTCAGGTTAGGGTTAGGGTTAGCATCTAGCATCAAATGGAAATACTCAAGTAAAGTACAAGTCAATTGTACTTAAGTACAGTAAATGTACTTAGTTACTTTCCACCACTGCTGCCATGAGACTTACTGTATGTGATGCACCACAGACCAATAGTTGGCAAAGCTAAGCGTCTATTATGACAAATGTGTGCTTGTGGAAACTTACCACTGGCCTGTCTCTGTGTGTGTTGACTGCTTCAATATTGAGGAAAAATGACTCAACTTTGCACCCTACAATTGAGGAGAAAGCCAGACTGTCAGGGAAAGATTTACAGTAACTGGATGTGTCACAGAGTCAAGCACCAACCACCTACCGTAGGCTATTGGTGTGAGTTTGAGCACCGTGTGAAGGGGGCATCTTAGATAAGGCAGTTCATCTTCAGAAGGAAAATAAGATGGTTTGGAGTTATTTTGTTAAGGTATTACAAAGCACTATAAATCAGTACAAGTAGAAGAGAATCCAGCCCCTGCAGAGATGGAGCTTGGTTTTCTGTACCTGCAGGTTTGTCTAGAAAGTAGGCCAGCAGGCAACGCATTACAGCCTGGTGGCAGATGACCAGAACGTTTTCCTGCCTTTCCAGCTCCATGATGACCGGTTCCAGACGATGGACAAGGTCCTCATAGGACTGTGTAAGAGACAGAATAATTGAAGAGTTCATTAATTATTCAACCAGACTCTGTCTGTCCTGACTTTGGTCACAATCTCTTGTAATGAATATATCTGGAAGGATAGATTCGGGTGGGAAAACTTCAACATTTGGGGAGATGTGCTTATTTGCTTTCTTGCTGAAAGTTAGATGACAAGATTGATACCACTCTCATATCTGCTACAGCCAGGAGACAGTTAGCTTAGCTTAGCATAAAGACAAGAAATAGGGGGAAACAGCTAGCCTGTGTCTGTCCAAAGGTAACCAAATCTGCCTACCAGCAACCAACTAACACGTTATATCTGGTTTGTTTAATTTATACAAAAATGCAGTGACAACCAGTGTAGTGACAACCAGTGTAGTTATGGATTGGACAAACCTGTTAATTAGCTTTAGAGGTGCTGGTAGGCAGATTTTGTTGTCCTCTGGACAGACCCAGGTTAGTTGTTTCCCCTTGTTTCCAGTCTTTATGCTAAGCTAAGCTTTAGGTTTTACTATACAGACATGATAGTGGTATCTAGAGGTGTTCAGTACATGTACGAACAAATCTTTATCAACAAATCTTCAAAGTGAACTATACTGAATCAACATTGTCACTGACTGAATCAGTAGCTTGCAAAGTGATTCAAATCAGCAAAGTAATTCATGATTTCCACCTCTAATGGTATCAGTCTTCTTATCAAAGTCTCAGCAAGAAAGCAAAGAAGTGTACTTCCTAATACGTTAAACTATTCCTTTAACCTCCAAACTGCTCCAGTGGAGCTGCTCAGCGGCCAACAGATCTGAATGTGGTTGTACTGGACAGCTTCCAGGTGTGAATGTGTGTCTAACATGTGAGTGTGAACAGCGTGTTCCAGAAAAACTCTCAGTAATACTTCCCTGGTTAAATGAAGGCTCAAAACATGTCACAGTATATTCTGGGGAGTACTTACCTCACCCTTGGGGTAACGGTAACGATACTTGTCTTGGTCTCTCAGTGCAAACTCTTCTGGGAATTTCTCCTGAATCTCCTCGTAGGTTAGTTCCTCACATACACCCTGAGTGGGAAAAGTGAAATCAGTGTGAATCGTTTTTTTTTTCAACCATGAGGGCAGGCTAAAATTTGAAAACATCTAAAAATAGAAAATTAGTAGTACGTGCGGCTTCGTCTGAAGGATTATGTTTTAAGGTGAACTTTATAAACTCACAGCGTCTATTTCATTGAGAGCCTTCCACTGCTCATACTGGACTCCCAGAGCCTCTGCAGTCTGGATGGTTCTCTTCATGTGGCTCGTCCACACCTTCAGGTCACTGATATTCTGACTCTTGATGAAGGCTCCCAAAGCACTGGCATACTGGAGAGAATGAGTGCAGTTTGTACATTTTAAAAATTCGTTTCGAATACATTTTTTTACTGCTTTTAAAACTTGCGTTTTTCATGTCAGACGTTTGCATAAAAGGATTAAACTTTGAATGGTGTAGTTCACTCACTTTATGTCCTCTGGGGGACAGGCCTGAATCTCCACCAATGCAGCCTAATAGGTTGAGCTCGCTCTCTCCGTGGCGGCTCAGGTAGATGGATCTCGGTGTGACGTGGATGTTCATGAGGTAGTAGACTATCCTGCTCTGAATGTGGTCCTGGATCTTGTTCACCAGGTATCTACTGCCCACATCAAAGATCTTGATGTAGGAGAGCTTCCTGTTAAAAGTTTGGGGGAAATAAACTTTAAAAACAACTTTGTCAGAAGTTAGGGAATAACTCATGTATTCTGCTTTTTAATCTTACATGAAGAAAAGCATCATGGGTCAGTACCTGTCTTTCTCATCATCTATAGGCATGTAGTTTGCCCTGTAACACTCAATGCGCTGGATGAAGTCTTCCATGGCTTCATCTATGTCACGATCCACATAATCCGGGCTCCCAAATTTTACTTGCTGCAAAGGACAGTCAGCTGTCATATTCAATTGAGAACACTACATCCCAGCCACTGTAAGCATTTACATAAAAAACACATGCTTGACTGGTGCGAAGGAGCTCCTTACCTTGATATTCTCTGCGATTATGTCAGGGTCATCACAGACTGATTCCACAAAGAACACCTGCGTACAAAACGTCATTCAGAAGTTTGATTCATTAAATAATTTTAAAATACATGTTTGTGTTTTTAATCTCATCCTTAAAGCAATAGTTCGACATTTTGGGAACTATACTTATTTGCTTTCTTTTGGATATTTGGAGAAGATCAATACCAGTCATATGTCTGTCTGTTCAATATGAAGCTACAGCCAGCAAAAGGTTAGCTTAGTTTAGCATAAAGACTGGAAACAGAGGGACACAGCTAGCCCGGCTGAAAGGTAACAAGGTAACAAGATCTGGAGACTCCAGGAAGTCACACATAACCACCCGCAAAACCACTTTTTTGCTCGGATTAAACAAATATGTTATTAATGAGTTTTAGAGGTGCTGGTAGTTGGATTATGTTACCTTTGGACAACTGTTTCCCCATTTCAGTCTTTATGCTAAGCTAAGGACAGATATGAGAGTGGTATCTATCTTCCTATCATCTCACTCTCTGCAACAAAGTGAATAAGTGAATACTTCCCAAAATGTCTCATTTTGAAAACATCTATTTGTTTAAACATCACTGTGTCACGTCCGTACTTGCCTTGTAGCCTTTCTCTTTGGCAAAACTAAGGATGACTGCCCTTCTCTCCCTGGTGGTGTTGGTAGCATCAAATACCTGGATGGGACAGGACACGTGTGTTATCAATACATTCTTATAATATGCAATTTAATTCAACTTTATTTATCCTTGTAGGGTATTTGTATGGAGCAGCTTTCCACCCAGATCAACAGATACAGCACACACACAGGTGATAGAAATTAAAATAATGTGAATCACAAAGCTAAAAACAATGAAGGGATATAAGCTTAGTATAAGGTTAGTATTGGCAAATAACAAACAGTATATTCACATTATTCATAACTGGCATAATGATTGAACAATGAAGCATCTGAATTATGAGACAACATACTATGTTGGTATACATTTAATAGAATGTCATGCTATAAATTATATAGATTAAAACAGATGGATGTTATTCTGCCTAAAACATGTTATTTATTTTTTAAAGTCTGATTTTTATGTATTTTATTTTACAACAAATAGAGAAAATGTCAACAAAACTTCATAATGTCATATTTTAATTTCATAATGTGTCATCTCAATTTTATTCTCTGTCTACCATTTAATTTTAAAGTAACACATTTACATTTATTAATGATGCAAGTGACTATTTTTTATCATGTATGTCCCTGAATGACTACTGGCATGTCTGACTTCTAACTGCACCACATATTTTCTTTCCAAATGTTTATGAAAGTGTATTTTGCTCTCATGTTTAATTATTTAATTCTCTTTCATGTCTCGTTACGTGGCGATATACTAAGTAACAAAGCCAGAAATCTCATTGAGGCCTGACTGAGTAACGAGTTTGTAAAAGAAAACAAAATGCATGTAACCAAGTGGTCAAATAATGATATCTACAGGAAATAAAATCCGTTTTTAAAATCCGGCTAGGGACGCTCACTTTGGGCAGCAGGGGGTGTGGGTTTACCATTTATCGGAGCGGTGTGCCTGCTGGGCGGACAGGGAACACTGGGATAATACAGGAAGTACAACGTCACGCGCTACTTTTTGCGGGAAATGACCGCTGGATCAAAGGGGTGAGCATTTATCAAGTATCTTATATTGTTTTGAGATTATTTTGCACGATGGTGTAAAACAGTGGTTAATGTCGTTTGATGCACTTATAAAAAGCCACATTTTGTGTGATTGTTTTGGTGGAGTTGCAGATATTGGTGGATGGAAAACGTCACGTGCGGAGCACAGTTTGCTATCCGTGAATTCGGTATGAAACAGTTTGATTGTTTCTGTTTTGTATTTTTGTTTATCAAATGTATAAAGCAAAATGAATGTTGCTTTCTCTGTGAACTGAAAAGGCTGCTAAATTTGATATATTAGTGCTGAGAGTTTACATGGTAGTGTGGTGAATGTTTCCGTGTTTTCGGTTTATAGAGGTGCCACTGCTGTGTTTGTGCTGTTTTTTTTTAAATTTATTTGTTTTTAGCTAAATGTTTCTTTTTCTAAATTTATGTTCACTTCATCGCCAGCTTCACATAATTAAGCAATTAAGCATTGTGTTTTATTGTGATTAGAGGGACAGTTTCAGTTGTCCTCTTACTCACGGCTACTTGTCCCTGTTCCTTTGTGAAGTAGGCAGTCACATCTTTGAGGGCGGCTGATGCACAGGCCCTGAGAGAAAAGTTATACTCATATAGGCAAAGCAGCAAACACTGCAAAATATGAGTGAATGATGAATGTGACATGAACATTACAGAGGAAGACAAATCAGATCACAGGTGTAAAACTCAGATCAGTATTACCCATAGTGACTCTCATCATTAAGTGACTTATCAGATCTGTATTGTCCTTACTTGCGGATCTTCATGGCCTCCTCATTGTCAGGTTTAAAGAACTCAAAGTTCTTATAGGTCTTGACAGCCTCCCTGCGGTACTGGCCCACGTTAAACACTGGTGGGAATGGAACAACAGAGAAGTTAAAAAAAAAAGTTTCCTTTTTAGGGCAACATTAAAACATTCATCTTTTAATGCACATTTATCGATCAGCATTCAAGGATTCACTGACTTTTCGTAGGGACTCCGATCCAGTTCAGGTAGCGAGTGAGCTTCTTGGAGATGTAGGTCTTCCCTCTGGCTGGCAATCCCACCATCACGATCATTGTAGGAGAGTTACAGAACTGCGGCACCGAGGCTGAGATGGAAACAAAGACACAATAACATAAAGCAGTAGTTACTGAATGCTGCTGCTGATGTAATTTAAGCGTTATTGTTGCACATGTGATGCATCATTCAGCGGTAGAGCGTCAGCCCCATGATCAAATGGTCAAACGCAATCCAGAGTCATGCAAAATACTCTCTGAGCCTCTGAGCTGCAGGACATGTGCTGTGTGTGTGTGTCGCTACCAAGCTAATCTTCATTAAGAGAGAGAATAAGAGCTGCACGGTGCAGATCAAATGTCTGTAAACCAGCCTATATCAGGCTGTATGTCTTGACACAGAAAACTGCCAGACCGACCACTAACAAAAACAGATGCATAAATACATTAAAACAATGAAATAATCCTCTGCAAATAAGATGCAATGCGTACTCAAGTGAGGAATAACTTCTACCAATCAGATTCTTCTCCTCCTCAGGTAGTCACACATTGGAAACCACCTGAGCAGCACAGTGTACAGCGCCATATGGCTGACAATCACAAGAACCAAGCACTCCTAAACTCCAAGTGTGTTAATACGTCAGTTTCTGCCATGCAAATGTTTACTAATCGGCTCAAAACTAAACACTGTCACTATTCGCAATTATGTAATGAAGCTACAGTGAAGAAAAGAAAGCTTAGAGAAATGAGGAATTAACTATTTGTTAGAAATGACCTCTGGGATACATGATAGCATTCCCTGCTCATACATTTCCACACAAACCTCAAAGCTCTGTGCGTTTCTTACCCAGTCATGACTCAGTTGATTCATGCTTGTCTGTCTGTGGTCAAAAATGCCAGTAATTTATAAGGCACACTGCAGGATTGCTTGCCAGTTAGCTGTACCCCCAAAGTACCCGGATGGTCTGTGTGTGTCTATACAGGGACAGGGAGAGTGTCAGCCTCCAGGCTGTTCGATTATGAATGGAGTATGCTGCATCAGCAAAATGCTCAAAGGACCACGTCAGTGCCTGAACAGAGAGCCAGCTCGGACCTGGCTTGGTCCAGGCTGGCTGGCATCCCATGACTGACTCCTCTGTCTCTCTCAGACTGGTGCCTGCCTACCTGCATGTCCCGACAGGACTGAGCTCAGTCCTGCAGCAACAGCAGGAGGGGGACCCATGCTGAGGACCCATTACAATCAGCATGCCACTCTATGACTGCCGGAGGAGTTGATGCAAAGTGATGCAAACAAAAGCTTCATCTGCTGAAACAAGAACTCAGTTAAAGTAGAGGCAGAACAAACAGCAGGAGGACAGAATAAGTAATGTATCGTACTCTTCTTCTATTCCAGTTGAGTTGGGTTTTTGCTGCACTTACATGCCCTCCTGCGGTTGAAGTTGCAGCCCATCCATGGCACCCAGATCTTGAGCAGAGGAGTCTGTGTGAGTTTTTTCTGCTCTGTGGACGTGTTAATGGTGAGAGCCATGAGGCCTAGGCGGCAGGCGGAGGAGTGAGAGTGAGCGACCGAGGCACACTGCTCTATCTGTGTGCATGTGTGTGCTTCACTGAACACTACCTACTGCAGGTCAGCTGACTGTTGCTAAGGAGAAGTACTTGGTAGGCAGGGGGGGGGGAGGACTGGAGGCCATCCTGTCTGTCTGCCTCTCCGTCTGTTTCATGATTTAAAAGGCCTGAGGGGAGCTGCCAAAGTCTCTGTGGTAATGTCAGACTGCAGGGAAGCATCCAAATCCACCGTACTGTACATCTGTTGTGGTGACACAGCTGGTTTCTCAGTCAGAGTAAGAGCAGTGAAGTCACGTGAGACAAGTATAACAGAGGTGGGAGCCTCTCATGAATTCAGATGAGCACAGTTGGTACTGCACAAGCTGTTCTAACTATGAAGTGTGGATTGGTGCTTCTCCTTTCTTGCCACTAGAGGGCAGTTTAAGCCTCTGGGAGAATCTGTGACACTCCAGGAAGTGATAGTTATTATTAAGGGTTTTTAAATTGTCTTTGCTCTTATAAAAGTAACAAGTTAGTCACACCAGAGTCTATAAAAATACCTTATTGATGTTGTGTGCATGTGGGCTTGTTTGTATCCAGCTTATCAGCAAATTTACTTCTCCAGTCTTTCATAAAAGCAGGTTAGTAGCAGGGAGGTTGCTTATGTGAAATGACGCCAAGATCACCTGCTCCTCTGTGGGAGTAAGCACCTAGATAAAACTAATGCAGTATAATACAACAGCCCTGCAATAAATCCTACCTTTTATGAAGGTTATAATGTACAGCTTTTATTTCATCTGTATTAGAGAAGTATGGATTTATTTTATGGTCATTTTAGAGGTTTGTGGTGCAGTTGAACTTCATTAGGTTATACTGAGAGGTGTGCCTAATATTTTGTCCATCCTGTTTATTTGAATGAGGGTAGGGTAGACTAGGGCTGCTGTATTATAATGCTTATACTGATTAGTTTTACCTAGTTGTACCTGACAAACTGGTAAGTGAGTGTATAATATGGGGTGGAAGTATTCAAAAGTATTCAGATCCTTAACTTTTCAATATATACAGTACTGTGCAAAGTTTTAGGCACTTTAGATGTTTAGATTCTCATCCATCACGTAATACCATGAGGGAGGCATCTGATCGATCTCAAATTTATTGTATGACCCCAAAAATACAGCCAGATTCATAACGTTCTTATAGGTCTTATAGAGCATCTTAAATGTACTTCCATACCTCATTGAATTGCTTTGATTTATTGTTTACTTAGTCTTTTTCTATGGTCAAATGATATTTAATCAATTCTTTCCATGTCTGTAAGGTAAGGGCTTCTGTTTTTAAAACTAAAAATAATTACAAAAATAAATGACTGCATTGAAATTTGAATGAAGTAAAGGTGCAGTGTTAGTATCAGAAAATGCATCAAAAGTCAAAGTTCTGCACATTAGTTTCTTTTAGAGTGTATATAGTATACTATTGTACCATTACAATTGCTGATATAAACAGCATTTAAACAAAGTGGAGCAAATTTAAACTATTTATAAACTGCTGAGCAGTTTAATCTAAGATAAGTGGCTGCTGGCTGTAGCTTCATATTTAACTGACTGATATGAGAGTGAATTTGACCTTCTCATCTAACTCTCCATCAGAATGTTGAACTTTTCCTTTAAGTACAGCACTTGAGCAAATGTACTTGGTTACTGAATATAATTTGGTCGTTTAATTTGAACACCAGACATGTCCAGCTGTCTGAGTAGACAGACAACTGTCAAATCAACACGTTTCCACAACAAATACTGGAAATCAGCTGTAACACTCAAACTATAATGTCACTCATACTTCAAACAGGGAACATCATACTGTATACCCAGTTTGTGGCCTCTGTTCAAAGTCTAACAAGCAGTTGCTCTTGGGTAGTCGTTATCACGGCAGTGATAGCCACTAATGGCCAGTGTTTCCTGCCTTGCAATAAGCTTGACCATTAAGAGATGGTAAGTGCTGTTTTACTGGGTGCTTGCCCTGGCGGGAGCTCAGCACATCCTTCCTAAAACAACAGCCATTGGGGATTACAGTTGGGACTTTTCCCTTCCATTTGTCTCCCCTCTGTTACATACACACACATATACTGTATACACGTAACAGCATGAGAGGAGTTTTCCAAGTACTATAAATAATGCTTGTGAGCAAAGCACACCAAGTATGACAAAGCAAGCAGACTGCAGAGGTGACTGGAGATCAGATTGCAGACTGATCAAGTCTAAATATTTGTGCACTTGTTTTTGTGTGAAGCGAGTTGCAGTCCCTGGTAAGAGTACCTGTCTCTTTTACTGTCCCATAAAGTCACTCCACCTTGTTATCACTCATGTATAACTGTGTCTTCAAAGAATTTATTACCTGTAAACAAAGCATCTGAGGAAGATATAAAACAAGTCAATTAAATAGCAGGAAAAACAGACTTATCTCTTAACTTCCTGTTTGTTTCTTATTACTAACAGTACCAGTCAAAAATTTGGACACACTTTCTCATTCAAGTGAATGGGAAGGTGTGTCCAAACTTTTGACTGGTACTGCATATGTACCGGCTATTTGTGCAGTTGCTACACTCACCGCTGAATAAAGACACATTGAGTCTGTTTTTATCTTTCATATCTGTGTTGCACTCAGTCGGTATGATCGTATCTATGGCATGTACAGTTGTGACACCATGCTGCAAGGTTTCCTCTACATAGTGGTTGCTCTCTGCAGAGGCAGTTCATTGGTGATCTCACCTGCGCTGTCACACCTGCGGAGCCTCATATGTTCCAGCTGGGGAAGCTCCATTCTGTACAACACTCCAATGACCAGATCAAACCAGCAGAGCAGCTAAAAACCATCGACACAATCGACACACAGAATTATGTGGCCAGTGCCAACAGAACTGATGCTCTTTTTAAAGAAACTAAATCCCTCTGCCAAAGTATTCTCAACCCACCCCCTCTCCCCCCCCACCCCTCGGAGTCCTCTCTTTTCACGACACATGGACATATGATAGCAGCAGACTGGGCTTGTCCTTTAATGTTTGCCAGAGCCAGAGTTCACGACGTACACACATGGCGAGGGAGAAGCAGCGCTCAGAGGGCGGGTCATAACAAGTGCAAAGGTTGCTAAGAAGGTGATTGTTGTTGCACACAGAGACATGGCTACATTTATGCTCGCACAACACATTCACTCAATGTGCATGTCTGGTTTAATGAATGGCACTGTTGTCAGCTGTGCAGTGTACGTTCAGCCTCACTGATGTGCCTGCCCAAGAATATTCATGAATCTATAAATATGTCAGTTTGGCAGAGCTGTTGACTTGACACTCAAGACTTGAACTCATGCCAGACGTAAAAAGGATTTTAGACATGGACTTGAGACTCTCTCAACACTCCTGCTTTTCCTTCTCTGTGCACACAGGACGCACATGCAAAAGAGAGTAACAAACTCTTAAAAGGGTTCTCCACCAATTGCACCTTGTTGGACTCAAGGAGAGTTTGAAAAAAGTACTAGAAGTAACATATTATCCACAATGCAACTCGACCACCGACAGTTCGGTCAGAGATTCAGGTGTGTTAAGCTAATCGCAGGCAGCTAATGTAGCCTGGAGCTGCTATAGCCTCAAGCAGGGATGAGGAGCAGGCTACACTTCCTTCTCACTCCACACTCCCATTTATATTTTATTTTCTGGTACACTTGTAGTCTTCTGCCCCAACTGACAATGACTCAAGTGATGTTACTTGTTACTTGATTTTAACAAGCTGAGGTATAAATGGATAATGCACACTCCTTAACACCAGTGTAATTATAACTAGTTAGACATTTGTATAATGTGGTTCAAAACAGAGACACTAATACACGCATGTGGAATTGACCACACTTGCAAACTGTCTGGGTTAATATAATGCAGATCCTATCCAATAGTTTCTGTTTTGAGTTTGCCTGCACCTTTATATATTGAGGCTCTTTTGTGCTGATCTGACAAAATGAGGTTTGAAGATAAACTTGTTTAGCGTCTCTACCCTGCAAGCAATGAAAAAAAAAAAACAGATGTGCCAAATGTTAACCAATGGCTGAAGTGAAGTGAGGTTGCCTGCGTGCGAGATAATGTACTCTGACTCAAAGGTCACCCACAAACATATGAGAACATTATATTCATTACCTAGAAACCAAGTTACCAAATCAAATCTGTACTCTTTAATGAAGGAACATTGTTTCTGACAACAAATTATTTTGTTTCTTCATTTTTCTTCGTTCAAGATGTGAGAGAGGGATATCTTTTACTTTTTTGGACTTTTTTTTTTCTTTTACTAAATAGGTATATTAAATACTTAATTTGGTGTGCAGTGGTAGAGAGATTGCACATTTAATAGTTCACTGAAATTGTGCATTGTGGAAGTTTGTAAAATGATATCCAGACAGTGTTTGAGCAGAGAAGCAAAATAGTCATAACAGTAAAAAATCAGGTCAGAGGGTTCAGAGGAGGACCCCTACATGGTTAGATTTATTTAGATAAACAGACAGCAGACCTGTCTTGTCAGGGACCTACAGAGTTATACATTAATTTAGATTACATTAGATTACATTAGATTCATCTTTACTGTAATTGCACAGAGTAGAAGTGCTGAGATAACAGAATGCAGTTTAGCACCTAACCAGAAGTGCAAAAGAAGCAGTAAACTGCAGTGCACACATTTCAGCCATGTATGTACAATGTGGTTTTAATAGAAAATATTATTTAGATGCATTACATCACACCACAGTTGCATAAACAGGCCTGCAGAACATCATGTTTTTTCATTGTACAATACCTTCTGTCTATTTAAAACCACAAATTTATATTTATTTTCAAAGCTATCATTGTTTGTCTACTACAGCTCAACCAGGAGTGTATCTGTGGTTTTGCTATATCCTGTGTACTTTTTTGTATATGTGGTTATGCCCTACATTACAAGATATGATAATTTTAGTATTTGACATTTAATAACATCCTGTGCACACTGTAAAAGATGTATGTCACAACACAAAAAAAACCGAATGAGACAAGGTATGCTGTGTGGCAGAAACATAACTCGCATAGATTCAAAGTCAAATAAATTTTGAAAGATGTTGTTGGAAACATTTGGAGAAGAAAAGTTAGATGAAGATCAACTTGAGAATGCTCAAAATACAATACACATGGACCTCTTCAGGCATTTAAACAAGCATACACATGCACACACACACACCACAGATTCTTTAAAGTGTTCTTTAAAGTGACCCCTATCAGTTTTAAAAGAAACACATGTAGTTTACATGTTTGTCAAATGTTTATTCTGAGCCAAAGAGCATACAGTATTGTCATAAGTATAAACAGGAAAGAAGGCATTAATTATTAAGAATAATTTGTTTGCTTGTTTTTTTGCTGGAAGTGCAAAATAAGTGAGTGACAGGACATACAAGACATGACAAGGTGAGACAAGGAGAGACAAAGACAGGCTTACATATTAAACAGGAGGCTAATGGAATGCAGACAAAACAAATTGTAAGAGAAAAAAAATTAATAAAATTAAATACATTACTGTAATTAAGGCAAAGAAACAAAAACAAAATCAAATACAATTTGAAATGTAATAGGAGGAAGGAAGTGGCTGGGACAACTGAGAGAGTAGTGGATTATGTAATTAACCAAAATGTTTATTTTAGCATCAGCGGCATGCTGTTGGTTATTTGTGCATGCACTGTGTGGCTGCATGAGTGAGTGCTTGTTGGCCTATGAATAGTGGTTATGCTTCTATTCAACTGTGTTGATGGATCTAGTGAAAGGAGCCCATAGCTTGGTGAATGTTTCTGATTTGTTTCTTGCCAGAGCCTTTAGCCTTTCCATTGATATGTATTCAGAGAGTAAATTAAGCCATTTGGATATTGTAAGATTATTTTTCCAGTTGAGTAGTATTGCTTTCTTAGCGATTGCTAGTGTGACCAAGGTGGGCTCCTCATATTTCAGTTCAAGTTGGGAAAGGTCACTGAGGAGGCAGATGGAGGGGCACACTAAATTTGTTTGTATTCTTATATCAAAGTCCAATCATGTTTTCTTCCTGTAAAACAAAATATAACGCCTGCTTACGTAGGCTTGAACCAACCAATTTCAACCAATAATATAATGACATCCACCCTTCAATCAATCTTCAACTTTTAGTGGCACAGAGCTAAGATCCATTATGACACGCCCACTTTTCAACATTCAAATCAAATTCCTCCCAACGTTGCGTCCCGCCTGTCTATCCCGTTTCACTCGGAAATACATCACGATGCAGAAGTTAGATACTCTCAAAATGCTGTTTCATCCGGACTTTAACTATTTTTGCACAGAATGAGGACTGAGGACACTATGAACTGCAACTAATTGTTCTGTAAGTTCTGTTGCTCTTTCACAGTGATGGGTTCATATCCAGCCCTGGCATTTGTCCTGCTGTTTTCAGCAACTCTGTGCTGCAGTTGTAATGGTTGAAAAGTGCTGGTGTGCCCCATAGATGGAGGCAGCTGGCTTAACATGAAAATCCTAATGGAGGAACTTCATTCTCAGGGACATCAAATCACTGTGCTGCATTCTTCCACCAGTTGGTACATTTCTGAATTCTCACCCCATTACACCTCCATCATCTTCACCCAGGAGCAGTCCCAAAACACAGAGAGCCAAGCCTTCATCTTTCTTGAAGAGGTCTATAGAGATCCAACAGCGTCAAGGCTCACTAAGGGCATTTCTGGACTCTTTTCAATGTGATAAGGGAAAACCATAAAGCTGTGGTTGATTTGGTCATCAGCATCTTTGGGAATGAGACACTAATTAAGAAGCTGAAGGAAACTGGATATGATCTGTTTCAGCCTGACCCTGCATTTCCAGGTGGAGTGCTGTTGGCACATTATCTTCAGCTCCCCTTGGTTTTCAATGTGCGCTGGCTTTTCATTGCCATTGCTCCCTCTCCTCTGTCGTATGTCCCCGAATTGTTCTCCCATTTCTCTGACAAAATGGACTCTTTTCAAAGAATCCTCCAAACCTCTTCTATCAGATTTAGAGGAATTGTGTGCAGAGTTCTGGTGAACACGGGTTGATCGTCATGACTCTGGGAACCCTGCTTAGCGACCTCGGCCCCGAGATATCGGAGATCTTTGCCTCAGCATTTGCTAATTTCCCTCAGAAAGTTGTGTGGAGACGCGTTGGGGAAAGACCTGTCACACTGTCAAACAACACCATGCTAGTTGAATGGCTGCCTCAAAACGATATACTAGGTCACTCTCAAACCAAAGTTTTCGTCATGTATGGGGGTACTAATGGCCTTTATGAGGCCATCTACCATGGTTCCCAGTTCTGGGCATTCCTCTCATCTTTGACCAGCACGACAACATGGTGCGTATGAAGGCCCGGGGAGCGACTGAGATTGTTGACGTGACAAAACTGGATGTAGAGTCTCTGACAAGTGCTCTGAAGAATATTCTAGACCCAGAAAAGCCCTACAAACAAAATATGCTCAAACTGTCACCACTTCATCATGACAAACCAATAAAACCCAAAGACAGTGCCATTTTCTGGATGGAGTATGTCATGAGGCACAAGGGTGCAGCACATCTGCACACTCAGTCATATAAGTTGCCCTGGTATCACTGTCTGGATGTGATAGCAGTCATTGTAGCATTTTGTTTGCTAATCATGGTATTAATTTGGTTTCCCTTTAGATGTCTCACTGCCATAATTTACAGTGGGAAATAAACTATGTAATGACAACAGGGGATAATATACAGGACTATTTTTGTGCAGCTGGTATAAATATTTGTAGATAGATTTTATATTTGTAGATTTCTAGAATAATCACAAAATTAAAAACCGTAGGACTGGTGACAATTTATTATATATGGCACATCTCATTACAGGTAAAGTCATTGTGCTTTACATTAAAAAAGCACAAACATGATACAACATAACATAATAACAAACTACAGGGGGCACAATTTGAATTACTAGGGGAGACGTTTACAGAATTACTATTAATAAATTGTGTTAAACCTCATCTGTGATTTGTGCTGCAGGCACACAGCTGGTGTTGAGCATCTGATGAGCTTGCTGCAGCAGCTGTCTGAATATCTTCATATCCAGGAAGATAAACCGCAGAGTTGAGAGCACTGTTCAGATAAGTCCACGACTTATCTGATGAGCAATATAGATATTATTAGACAGGAACTTCCTCTCATGTGAATGCTGGTCATGCCCATTATATGATATTCTGTATTTGTTTTACTGTCATTACATGAAAAGACAGAAACCAATGATGAATTGATCCCTCTAAAAAGTATTGTTTATGTATCTAAAGCCCGATATCTCTTATTTCTTTGCACTATAGAGCTCTATTCTTGTCCAAAAACTATAAGAAAAACACCAATAAGCCACACCGTTGCAGTCATTAAGATGATTCATTATGATAAACATGGGACTGTAGTTTATTTTGAGTTAATCCAACATACAACATTCTATAGCATCCTATACTAACTATAACACCAAATGTGTATTAATGTGTATTCATCCGCAGCTGAAAATAGTTCCTTAAAAATGCACAATTTGCATCAGTTTCAGTAATGTTAGCTAAAAAGCTATAGTGCCATGTTATTTTAAGGAAATTATTTTGCTTTTTTTATAAATTAAATTATATATTTGTTACCCGATTTTAAAGATTTACAGAACAAATGGGCTTGGAGCCGAGGTGAGTTGTGGCAGCAAATGGTGTTGGCATAAGTTTAGAGTAATTGTAATAAGTGTCAGATTATAATGGCCATGAGTTGCAGTTGATATAGGCTTGTCAAAGTCAATGAAGCTCAAACTATGTCAATCCTGTTTGCAGTGTATTAATTGGACATTTTCATTTTTCACACTACGTCCTGTTTTAAACAAATAGAGAGTGCATTGAACTGTGTTTCCCCACCCCTAGACACGCTACATGATCATAATCACTCCACAAACTTGTTCTGAAAGTAAACACTGACACACCGAAGCTGTGGTTGTCTGAAATTTCTGTTTATTTGTAATATTTTTCTGCATGTGGTAACAACAGCAAAACAAACACAAAAATCAAAAGTGTTACTTGATACAGCAGAAGTATTACCTAGGCAAAGAATGCAATAATAGAATGACTGACAATTTAATTCATATTGCAGTAATATCACGCCAGTAGTTGTTGTGGACAGTTACATGATAAACTTGTAAGAACAGCCGCTTGAGATATTTATTTTGTGAAGAAATTAATATTAAAATCTTAACTGATGTTAATCTCCATCTGCAGTTTGTGCCACAGGCATACAGCCGCAGTTTGACATCTGACGAGCTCGCTGGAGCAGCTGTCTGAGCTGAGCAAGAATATGTTCATTTCCATGAAGATAAATTAGAGGGTTGAGAGCACTGTTCAGACACACAAGTCCACGACTTATCTGATGAGCAATATAAACTCCATTAGACCATTCATGGCATATCTGCTGTTTGGACAGAACTCTTGACCAGAGGTTAAGGTTCTTCAATACATGATAGGGGATATAACAAATAGAGAAGAGAACCATTAAGATGAGCAATAATTTCAAGCATCTCTGTTTCAGTACCTTGTCAGTGGCATTTTTGCGGCAGAGAATGACAATCACATGTCCATAGCAGCCCAGTATGATGAGGAATGGGATACAAAACCCAGTGAGTGTCCATCCAAGGCTGTATTTCAGGTAATCCTCAACATATGTCTTATGGGTGGTATCGTAGCATTTCCCAGGCTTGTTTCCAAATGTCTTGGTGTAGAAGATGTCCGGAAGACTTTGAATGCTCACCAACAGCCAAACCATGACTGAGATAGCCACAGAGCATGTGACAGTTAATTTCCCCTTCACTCTCATTGGATGGACAATGGCCAGGTACCTGTACACACTTATACAAGTAAGGAACCCAATGCTGCCATATAAATTCAGGTTGAAGCAGAATCTTGTTATCTTGCAGAATGCATCTCCAAAGATCCATGTACTCTTCATAAAGTAGTACACCATCAGAAATGGGAGTGTGAGCAGATACAAGATATCTGCAAGGCCAAGATTCAGAACAAAAACATTGACACTCCCCAGTTTTTCCCATTTCTGCAGCAAAGACTTCAGTCCCCATCCATTAGCCACCAGACCAACGATGAATACTGAGATAAAAACAGGAGGCAGGAATCTGTGTTCAAAGTCAAAATTGACACGAGGACAAGATGTGTCATTCATTCTGTCTTCTGAAAAGAAGTTAGTTCAAACCCTTTCCTTATAAGAGGGGGAAGAGAACATGACCTACCCTGTTCAAAGAAGGCTTCCTGTTAGAAGCTCCGCTGTTTCACATGCAAATTTGAGATCACAAATAAATATAGGGGTGAAATTTCACAAGATGTGCATGCATGTTTTGTCCATTTTCTTGCTCGTTCACAACCACTGCTCATCATCATATTATTTGAAAAGCACAATAGAAAATGGATGTGGTCTCTTGGTTCTTGGAAACTGTGGTGATTTCTTTTTTTTCATACAGGAGTGAACAGACAGTGGATGGAGCTTTCTTTTGCTTGAAATAAGCAAATTATATAAGATTATCTCACTGACTTGGAAATAGAGTTTTTGCAGTGCAGTTTTAGCACTTAAAGTACAGGTGTATGATGTTATTCATATCATGTAAGATGTTATTCACAATGGTGCAAACAGTTTGGGTGATCCAGGGGCAGTTTTTCACCCACACAAATGGGAAGGTAAGTGTCTCCCTCTGGTGGAACAGCTCCTACTTCAGGGAAAACACTACAAGCCTTTATGAACAATCATAATAACATATTCAGACTTGAAGATTTAGAGAATTTATTGAGTTTTTTTTTTTTTTTTTTTTTAAGATTTTCTCTGCATAAACACAATTGTCCATACATACATGACAACAACAGCATGGTCATATGTAAACATATATAGTATACTAATTTGATGAACATTTTGCTATTTTATTTATTGTTAACTGTCTTTTATGCTAAACATTGTGTCACTATAATCGCAAATTTAAATATCAGCATGAATTAAATCTTAATTGCAATCTCTTGCAAACTCAGATTTGGTGGTTATGTAAGCTGCATATTGCAAACACAAAACTACTAGGAAAGGCAGGGCAAGTTTATTTATATAGCACATTTCAGCAACAAGGCAAATTGCAATACTACTGCTGAGACAATGAATATTAGAGGGACAAATATGAAATTAGAAATATTATTTTTGAGAAACATTTACAAATGTATACTAATGTTTAACATGTTACAGGAAAAACATATTTTTCATGTATTAAACTTCCTCAGTGATTTCTGTCATGGGCACACTACCAGAGTTTGTTGGAGGTGGATGTCTGAATATCTGACGAGCTCGCTGGAGCAGCTGTCTGAGCTGAGCAAGAATATGTTCATTTCCATGAAGATAAAGTAGAGGGTTAAGAACACTGTTCAGACACACAAGTCCACGACTTATCTGATGAGCAATGTAGACTCCATTAGACCATTCATAGCATACCTTCTGTTTTAATAAAACTCTTGACCAGAGGTTGAGGTTCTTCAATACATGATAGGGAATGTAACAAACAGAGAAGAGAACAATCAAGATGAACAACAACTTCAAACTTCTCTGTTTCTGTACCTTGTCAGTGGTATTTGTGCGGCAGATGATGGCAAATACATGTCCATAGCAGCCCACTGTGATGAGGAATGGGATACAAAACCCAGTGAGTGTCCATCCAAGGCTGTATTTCAGGTAATCCTCAACGTATGTCTCATGGGTGGTATCGTAGCAATGATCAGTGGCGGTTCCAAATTTCTTGGTGTAGAACATATCCGGAAGACTTTGAACGCTCACCAACAGCCAAACCATGACTGAGATAGCCACAGAGTGGGTAACAGTTAATTTCCCCATCATTCTCACTGGGTGGACAATGGCCAGGTACCTGTACACACTTATACAAGTAAGGAACCCAATGCTGCTATATAAATTCAGGTTGAAGCAGAATCTTGTTATCTTGCAGAATGCATCTCCAAAGATCCATTTACTGTCCATAAAGTAGTACACCATCAGAAATGGGAGTGTGAGCAGATACAAGATATCTGCAAGGCCAATGTTGAGAACAAAAACATTGATGATCTTTAGCTTCTTCCATTTCTGCAGCAAAGACTTCAATCCCCATCCATTAGCTACCAGACCAATGGTGAATACCAAGATGTAAACAGGTGGCAGGAATCTGCTTGTAAAGTCAAAGCTGATACGAGGACAGGAGGTGTTCTTCATTCTGTCTCCTGAAAAGCAACAAAAATACTGTAAAGCAAGTATGCTATGGTCAAGGGAAGTAAGTGAGGAAATGAGTCTTTAAAAATGCTTCCTGTGATCATTCATTAGAATGTTATCACTGTGGGAGTGAACAGAAAATGTTCATGTGATTTCCTAAAGTGGGTAGATATTATGACAAAATGTTAAACCATGACCATATAGTCGAGTATCAACAAGTGTTAATACATGATATCACAGGATGCATGTAATCATGTTTTTCTCCTCAGGAGTGGGAGAGGGCGGGGGGGGGGGGGGTCTTTTGTACCATAACCCAGCCCTTAATAAGACACATGTAAACATTTCACAAAATGGACACCGCGCACCAACAAGACTGTGTACATGACAGATAGTGAGAGAGACAGCAAGGGGGAGGCATGACATGACAGGGCATGATGAACATATTATATTATATTATATTATATTATATTATATAAAAACCACAAACCAAGTCAGAAATCCTACTATCAGCTGAAGAATATATCAAGAATTCAAGGACTCAGCAGGTGTCTCAGCAGGATTTGTAAAAACTTGCCCATGCATTTATCTTTAGTAGACTCGACTACTGTAACAGTGTCTTAACACGTCTCCCTAAAAAATTGATCAGACAGCTGCAGCTGATTCAGAAGGCTGAGTCCTCACTAAGACCAAAAAAGTGGATCACATCGCTCCATTTCTCAGATCTTCACACTGGCTTCCTGTCTGTCAAAGAATTGACTTTAAAATACTACTGTTGGTTTATAAAGCACTGAATGGTTTAGGGCCAAAATATATTTCTGATCTGCTGCTACGTTATGAACCATCCAGACCTCTCAGATCGTCTGCTCCACATATCTGGAACAAACTCCCACAAAACTGCAGCTCTTCTACACCTCTCAGTTCTTTTAAATCTCAGCTGAAGACTTTTCTGTTTGCTGCTGCCTTTTATTAAACCAAATTTGAGGGTTAATATCTTATACTGCACTGTAACTTTTATTCTCCTGTTTTATATCTTATTCTATTTTAGCTTATTTTTTATTTCCAATTTAATACTTTTTAATTTTACTTTAATGTCTTCTTATATTGCCTTATGTTGCTTTTATAATCTGTTTTGCATTTTATGTTCTATGTAAAGCATTTTGAATTGCCTTGTTGTTGAAATGTGCTATACAAATAAACTGGCATTGCCTTTCCTTGCCTAATAGCCTGCAAAGTGATATAATTATTATTCAGCTTTTTTACCGAATCATATGGTTCCCTCACAGGCCGGTACTAAATGTTCTGGTCTGTGGATCAGTAATCTTGTATTCAGCCAGGTTCCAGGTTCTCTTGATAGCTTTTTAAATGAAGACAAAGACCCTGTAGCATCTCACTATACATTCATGGCCAGTCAGTACATCCCTGGGAGTTCACAGTATCACTGACCAATCTTGACTGAACTCTGGATTGACGTGGGTTCTGTCCATTCACAAACTAGATTTGTTGTTCCTACCTTTTCTGTTTCGTGAAATGTTGTGTTTTGCACCTCAGGCCCACCATAAAATTGCCAACCATATCCTTTAAAACTCAAAACACAGGATTGGAAGTTGCTATATAACTCTCAGTCTGATTGACTGGTCTTCATACATGGAGTAATGTTAAATAATAACTCAGTCTAAGTTATGAAACTTTTGTGATGCTGCTGAAGGTTTAAATACATCAGTAATTACTGGAAACACAATAGTGAAACTTTTCAAACTATTTTAATCTGTAGCTGAACCAATCTCTGTGGCTGTTTCTCAGACCGAAGGCAATATTGGTTCATTTATCAGCCAGCTAACTAACTGGTCCTCTTCACTTCACTCCCACACCGCAGACTGTGACTGGGCAGCTGCTGACGCAGCTGGTCAGCTGTGAGTTGCACAGATGAAATATTTTCTAAGTTTTATTTTTTGTCAGCGTCAACAGTTAGGCTATTCGTAGTCATACTTTATTTTTCTAAAAAGTTCACCTGCATGAAGCACCAACCATCAAGTCTCAAAACACAGTAATAACACTGACATCTTTCACTTGTCTGCGTTGTCATGACCCAGCTCTTTGGCCATGATAAAGAAGGGAACTGCAGTGGAAATATCCTAACTCCCTGTATAAAATGGTCACTCAGTAAGATTAGTAATGTAATGAGTAATGTAATGAATTGAACGCACTGTGTTGCTCTTTGCTTGTAGCGCTAGCTTCCTGTGCTACATCTCTGAAGTGCAGTTGATGCAAGGGTGTTGAAAAAAAGATCATACACTTTCTATTCTCTTTTTTTCTATTTCTAATCTATTTACATGTACACATTCAACCACACATCAACTTCCTGTTTTTATACACTACACATCACGCTGATTACTGAGCCTCGCCCCACAGCCACAGTAAGTCATCCTATTCCCTCTGCAAACCTTTGTGAAGAGAACAGTGAAGTTTTCAGAATTGTTTCAGTACATTTTCTAATCTTAGTTGTTTTTTTTTTAGCATGTTAACAGCAAAATATAAGACCACATAAGACAAAAAATTGACCCAGTACAATAAATGTTATATAGTGGCAGATGATGCAATATGATTCATTCACACAGAAGACAATTTATACCTGAGAAAATTGAGTACAGGTGATGGACAGTCAAAAGTGTTACTTGATACAGCAGAAGTATTACCCAGGCAAAGAATACAATAATAGAATGACTGACAATTTAATTCATATTGCAGTAATATCACTCCACTAGTTGTTGTGGACAGCTACATGATAAACTTGTAAGAACAGCCATTTGAGATATTTATTTTGTGAAGAAATTAATATTAAAATCTTAACTGATGTTAATCTCCATCTGCAGTTTGTGCCACAGGCATACAGCTGCAGTTTGACATCTGACGAGCTCGCTGGAGCAGCTGTCTGAGCTGAGCAAGAATATGTTCATTTCCATGAAGATAAACCAGAGGGTTGAGAGCACTGTTCAGACACACAAGTCCACGACTTATCTGATGAGCAATATAGACTCCATTAGACCATTCATGGCATATCTGCTGTTTGGACAGAACTCTTGACCAGAGGTTAAGGTTCTTCAATACATGATAGGGGATATAACAAACAGAGAAGAGAACCATTAGGATGAGCAATAATTTCAAGCATCTCTGTTTCAGTACCTTGTCAGTGACATTTTTGCGGCAGAGAATGACAATCACATGTCCATAGCAGCCCAGTATGATGAGGAATGGGATACAAAACCCAGTGAGTGTCCATCCAAGGCTGTATTTCAGGTAATCCTCAACATATGTCTTATGGGTGGTATCGTAGCATTTCCCAGGCTTGTTTCCAAATGTCTTGGTGTAGAAGATGTCCGGAAGACTTTGAATGCTCACCAACAGCCAAACCATGACTGAGATAGCCACAGAGCATGTGACAGTTAATTTCCCCTTCACTCTCATCGGATGGACAATGGCCAGGTACCTGTACACACTTATACAAGTAAGGAACCCAATGCTGCCATATAAATTCAGGTTGAAGCAGAATCTTGTTATCTTGCAGAATGCATCTCCAAAGATCCATGTACTCTTCATAAAGTAGTACACCATCAAAAATGGGAGTGTGAGCAGATACAAGATATCTGCAAGGCCAAGATTCAGAACAAAAACATTGACACTCCCCAGTTTTTCCCATTTCTGCAGCAAAGACTTCAGTCCCCATCCATTAGCCACCAGACCAACGATGAATACTGAGATAAAAACAGGAGGCAGGAATCTGTGTTCAAAGTCAAAATTGACACGAGGACAAGATGTGTCATTCATTCTGTCTTCTGAAAAGAAGTTAGTTCAAACCCTTTCCTTATAAGAGGGGGAAGAGAACATGACCTACCCTGTTCAAAGAAGGCTTCCTGTTAGAAGCTCTGCTGTTTCACATGCAAATTTGAGATCACAAATAAATATAGGGGTAAAATTTCACAAGATGTGCATGCATGTTTTGTCCATTTTCTTGCTCGTTCACAATCACTGCTCATCATCATATTATTTGAAAAGCACAATAGAAAATGGATGTGGTCTCTTGGTTCTTGGAAACTGTGGTGATTTCTTTTTAAAAAATCTTCATACAGGAGTGAACAGACAGTGGATGGAGCTTTCTTTTGCTTGAAATAAGCAAATTATATAAGATTATCTCACTGACTTGGAAATAGAGTTTTTGCAGTGCAGTTTTAGCACTTAAAGTACAGGTGTATGATGTTATTCATATCATGTAAGATGTTATTCACAATGGTGCAAACAGTTTGGGTGATCCAGGGGCAGTTTTTCACCCACACAAATGGGAAGGTAAGTGTCTCCCTCTGGTGGAACAGCTCCTACTTCAGGGAAAACACTACAAGCCTTTATGAACAATCATAATAACATATTCAGACTTGAAGATTTAGAGAATTTATTGAGTTTTTTTTTTTTTTTTTTTTAAGATTTTCTCTGCATAAACACAATTGTCCATACATACATACATGACAACAACAGCATGGTCATATGTAAACATATATAGTATACTAATTTGATGAACATTTTGCTATTTTATTTATTGTTAACTGTCTTTTATGCTAAACATTGTGTCACTATAATCGCAAATTTAAATATCAGCATGAATTAAATCTTAATTGCAATCTCTTGCAAACTCAGATTTGGTGGTTATGTAAGCTGCATATTGCAAACACAAAACTACTAGGAAAGGCAGGGCAAGTTTATTTATATAGCACATTTCAGCAACAAGGCAAATTGCAATACTACTGCTGAGACAATGAATATTAGAGGGACAAATATGAAATTAGAAATATTATTTTTGAGAAACATTTACAAATGTATACTAATGTTTAACATGCTACAGGAAAAACATATTTTTCATGTATTAAACTTCCTCAGTGATTTCTGTCATGGGCACACTACCAGAGTTTGTTGGAGGTGGATGTCTGAATATCTGACGAGCTCGCTGGAGCAGCTGTCTGAGCTGAGCAAGAATATGTTCATTTCCATGAAGATAAAGTAGAGGGTTAAGAACACTGTTCAGACACACAAGTCCACGACTTATCTGATGAGCAATGTAGACTCCATTAGACCATTCATAGCATACCTTCTGTTTTAATAAAACTCTTGACCAGAGGTTGAGGTTCTTCAATACATGATAGGGAATGTAACAAACAGAGAAGAGAACAATCAAGATGAACAACAACTTCAAACTTCTCTGTTTCTGTACCTTGTCAGTGGTATTTGTGCGGCAGATGATGGCAAATACATGTCCATAGCAGCCCACTGTGATGAGGAATGGGATACAAAACCCAGTGAGTGTCCATCCAAGGCTGTATTTCAGGTAATCCTCAACGTATGTCTCATGGGTGGTATCGTAGCAATGATCAGTGGCGGTTCCAAATTTCTTGGTGTAGAACATATCTGGAAGACTTTGAACGCTCACCAACAGCCAAACCATGACTGAGATAGCCACAGAGTGGGTAACAGTTAATTTCCCCATCATTCTCACTGGGTGGACAATGGCCAGGTACCTGTACACACTTATACAAGTAAGGAACCCAATGCTGCTATATAAATTCAGGTTGAAGCAGAATCTTGTTATCTTGCAGAATGCATCTCCAAAGATCCATTTACTGTCCATAAAGTAGTACACCATCAGAAATGGGAGTGTGAGCAGATACAAGATATCTGCAAGGCCAATGTTGAGAACAAAAACATTGATGATCTTTAGCTTCTTCCATTTCTGCAGCAAAGACTTCAATCCCCATCCATTAGCTACCAGACCAATGGTGAATACCAAGATGTAAACAGGTGGCAGGAATCTGCTTGTAAAGTCAAAGCTGATACGAGGACAGGAGGTGTTCTTCATTCTGTCTCCTGAAAAGCAACAAAAATACTGTAAAGCAAGTATGCTATGGTCAAGGGAAGTAAGTGAGGAAATGAGTCTTTAAAAATGCTTCCTGTGATCATTCATTAGAATGTTATCACTGTGGGAGTGAACAGAAAATGTTCATGTGATTTCCTAAAGTGGGTAGATATTATGACAAAATGTTAACCATGACCATATAGTCGAGTATCAACAAGTGTTAATACATGATATCACAGGATGCATGTAATCATGTTTTTCTCCTCAGGAGTGGGAGAGGGCGGGGGGGGGGTCTTTTGTACCATAACCCAGCCCTTAATAAGACACATGTAAACATTTCACAAAATGGACACCGCGCACCAACAAGACTGTGTACATGACAGATAGTGAGAGAGACAGCAAGGGGGAGGCATGACATGACAGGGCATGATGAACATATTATATTATATTATATAAAAACCACAAACCAAGTCAGAAATCCTACTATCAGCTGAAGAATATATCAAGAATTCAAGGACTCAGCAGGTGTCTCAGCAGGATTTGTAAAAACTTGCCCATGCATTTATCTTTAGTAGACTCGACTACTGTCACAGTGTCTTAACACGTCTCCCTAAAAAATTGATCAGACAGCTGCAGCTGATTCCGAACGCTGAGTCCTCACTAAGACCAAAAAAGTGGATCACATCGCTCCATTTCTCAGATCTTCACACTGGCTTCCTGTCTGTCAAAGAATTGACTTTAAAATACTACTGTTGGTTTATAAAGCACTGAATGGTTTAGGGCCAAAATATATTTCTGATCTGCTGCTACGTTATGAACCATCCAGACCTCTCAGATCGTCTGCTCCACATATCTGGAACAAACTCCCACAAAACTGCAGCTCTTCTACACCTCTCAGTTCTTTTAAATCTCAGCTGAAGACTTTTCTGTTTGCTGCTGCCTTTTATTAAACCAAATTTGAGGGTTAATATCTTATACTGCACTGTAACTTTTATTCTCCTGTTTTATATCTTATTCTATTTTAGCTTATTTTTTATTTCCAATTTAATACTTTTTAATTTTACTTTAATGTCTTCTTATATTGCCTTATGTTGCTTTTATAATCTGTTTTGCATTTTATGTTCTATGTAAAGCATTTTGAATTGCCTTGTTGTTGAAATGTGCTATACAAATAAACTGGCATTGCCTTTCCTTGCCTAATAGCCTGCAAAGTGATATAATTATTATTCAGCTTTTTTACCGAATCATATGGTTCCCTCACAGGCCGGTACTAAATGTTCTGGTCTGTGGATCAGTAATCTTGTATTCAGCCAGGTTTCAGGTTCTCTTGATAGCTTTTTAAATGAAGACAAAGACCCTGTAGCATCTCACTATACATTCATGGCCAGTCGGTACATCCCTGGGAGTTCACAGTATCACTGACCAATCTTGACAGAACTCTGGATTGACGTGGGTTCTGTCCAATCACAAACTAGATTTGTTGTTCCTACCTTTTCTGTTTCGTGAAATGTTGTGTTTTGCACCTCAGGCCCACCATAAAATTGCCAACCATATCCTTTAAAACTCAAAACACAGGATTGGAAGTTGCTATATAACTCTCAGTCTGATTGACTGGTCTTCATACATGGAGTAATGTTAAATAATAACTCAGTCTAAGTTATGAAACTTTTGTGATGCTGCTGAAGGTTTAAATACATCAGTAATTACTGGAAACACAATAGTGAAACTTTTCAAACTATTTTAATCTGTAGCTGAACCAATCTCTGTGGCTGTTTCTCAGACCGAAGGCAATATTGGTTCATTTATCAGCCAGCTAACTAACTGGTCCTCTTCACTTCACTCCTACACCGCAGACTGTGACTGGGCAGCTGCTGACGCAGCTGGTCAGCTGTGGGTTGCACAGATGAAATATTTTCTAAGTTTTATTTTTTGTCAGCGTCAACAGTTAGGCTATTCGTAGTCATACTTTATTTTTCTAAAAAGTTCACCTGCATGAAGCACCAACCATCAAGTCTCAAAACACAGTAATAACACTGACATCTTTCACTTGTCTGCGTTGTCATGACCCAGCTCTTTGGCCATGATAAAGAAGGGAACTGCAGTGGAAATATCCTAACTCCCTGTATAAAATGGTCACTCAGTAAGATTAGTAATGTAATGAGTAATGTAATGAATTGAACGCACTGTGTTGCTCTTTGCTTGTAGCGCTAGCTTCCTGTGCTACATCTCTGAAGTGCAGTTGATGCAAGGGTGTTGAAAAAAAAGATCATACACTTTCTATTCTCTTTTTTTCTATTTCTAATCTATTTACATGTACACATTCAACCACACATCAACTTCCTGTTTTTATACACTACACATCACGCTGATTACTGAGCCTCGCCCCACAGCCACAGTAAGTCATCCTATTCCCTCTGCAAACCTTTGTGAAGAGAACAGTGAAGTTTTCAGAATTGTTTCAGTACATTTTCTAATCTTAGTTGTTTTTTTTTTAGCATGTTAACAGCAAAATATAAGACCACATAAGACAAAAAATTGACCCAGTACAATAAATGTTATATAGTGGCAGATGATGCAATATGATTCATTCACACAGAAGACAATTTATACCTGAGAAAATTGAGTACAGGTGATGGACAGTCAAAAGTGTTACTTGATACAGCAGAAGTATTACCCAGGCAAAGAATACAATAATAGAATGACTGACAATTTAATTCATATTGCAGTAATATCACTCCACTAGTTGTTGTGGACAGCTACATGATAAACTTGTAAGAACAGCCATTTGAGATATTTATTTTGTGAAGAAATTAATATTAAAATCTTAACTGATGTTAATCTCCATCTGCAGTTTGTGCCACAGGCATACAGCCGCAGTTTGACATCTGACGAGCTCGCTGGAGCAGCTGTCTGAGCTGAGCAAGAATATGTTCATTTCCATGAAGATAAACCAGAGGGTTGAGAGCACTGTTCAGACACACAAGTCCACGACTTATCTGATGAGCAATATAGACTCCATTAGACCATTCATGGCATATCTGCTGTTTGGACAGAACTCTTGACCAGAGGTTAAGGTTCTTCAATACATGATAGGGGATATAACAAACAGAGAAGAGAACCATTAGGATGAGCAATAATTTCAAGCATCTCTGTTTCAGTACCTTGTCAGTGACATTTTTGCGGCAGAGAATGACAATCACATGTCCATAGCAGCCCAGTATGATGAGGAATGGGATACAAAACCCAGTGAGTGTCCATCCAAGGCTGTATTTCAGGTAATCCTCAACATATGTCTTATGGGTGGTATCGTAGCATTTCCCAGGCTTGTTTCCAAATGTCTTGGTGTAAAAGATGTCCGGAAGACTTTGAATGCTCACCAACAGCCAAACCATGACTGAGATAGCCACAGAGCGTGTGACAGTTAATTTCCCCATCACTCTCATTGGATGGACAATGGCCAGGTACCTGTACACACTTATACAAGTAAGGAACCCAATGCTGCCATATAAATTTAGGTTGAAGCAGAATCTTGTTATCTTGCAGAATGCATCTCCAAAGATCCATTTACTCTTCATAAAGTAGTACACCATCAGAAATGGGAGTGTGAGCAGATACAAGATATCTGCAAGGCCAAGATTCAGAACAAAAACATTGACACTCCCCAGTTTTTCCCATTTCTGCAGCGAAGACTTCAGTCCCCATCCATTAGCCACCAGACCAACGATGAATACTGAGATAAAAACAGGAGGCAGGAATCTGCTTGTAAAGTCAAAATTGACACGAGGACAAGATGTGTGATTCATTCTGTCTTCTGAAAAGAAGTTAGTTCAAACCCTTTCCTTATAAGAGGGGGAAGAGAACATGACCTACCCTGTTCAAAGAAGGCTTCCTGTTAGAAGCTCCGCTGTTTCACATGCAAATTTGAGATCACAAATAAATATAGGGGTGAAATTTCACAAGATGTGCATGCATGTTTTGTCCATTTTCTTGCTCCTTCACAACCACTGCTCATCATCATATTATTTGAAAAGCACAATAGAAAATGGATGTGGTCTCTTGGTTCTTGGAAACTGTGGTGATTTCTTTTAAAAAAATCTTCATACAGGAGTGAACAGACAGTGGATGGAGCTTTCTTTTGCTTGAAATAAGCAAATTATATAAGATTATCTCACTGACTTGGAAATAGAGTTTTTGCAGTGCAGTTTTAGCACTTAAAGTACAGGTGTATGATGTTATTCATATTATGTAAGATGTTATTCACAATTGTGCAAACAGTTTGGGTGATCCAGGGGCAGTTTTTCACCCACACAAATGGGAAGGTAAGTGTCTCCCTCTGGTGGAACAGCTCCTACTTCAGGGAAAACACTACAAGCCTTTATGAACAATCATAATAACATATTCAGACTTGAAGATTTAGAGAATTTATTGAGTTTTTTTTTTTTTTTTTTAAGATTTTCTCTGCATAAACACAATTGTCCATACATACATGACAACAACAGCATGATCATATGTAAACATATATAGTATACTACTTTGATGAACATTTTGCTATTTTATTTATTGTTAACTGTCTTTTATGCTAAACATTGTGTCACTATAATCGCAAATTTAAATATCAGCATGAATTAAATCTTACTTGCAATCTCTTGCAAACTCAGATTTGGTGGTTATGTAAGCTGCATATTGCAAACACAAAACTACTAGGAAAGGCAGGGCAAGTTTATTTATATAGCACATTTCAGCAACGAGGCAAATTGCAATACTACTGCTGAGACAATGAATATTAGAGGGACAAATATGAAATTAGAAATATTATTTTTGAGAAACATTTACAAATGTATACTAATGTTTAACATGTTACAGGAAAAACATATTTTTCATGTATTAAACTTCCTCAGTGATTTCTGTCATGGGCACACTACCAGAGTTTGTTGGAGGTGGATGTCTGAATATCTGACGAGCTCGCTGGAGCAGCTGTCTGAGCTGAGCAAGAATATGTTCATTTCCATGAAGATAAATTAGAGGGTTAAGAACACTGTTCAGACACACAAGTCCACGACTTATCTGATGAGCAATATAAACTCCATTAGACCATTCATGGCATATCTGCTGTTTGGACAGAACTCTTGACCAGAGGTTGAGGTTCTTCAATACATGATAGGGGATATAACAAACAGAGAAGAGAACAATCAAGATGAACAACAACTTCAAACTTCTCTGTTTCTGTACCTTGTCAGTGGTATTTGTGCGGCAGAGAATGACAATCACATGTCCATAGCAGCCCAGTATGATGAGGAATGGGATACAAAACCCAGTGAGTGTCCATCCAAGGCTGTATTTCAGGTAATCCTCAACATATGTCTTATGGGTGGTATCGTAGCATTTCCCAGGCTCGTTTCCAAATTTCTTGGTGTAGAACATATCTGGAAGACTTTGAACGCTCACCAACAGCCAAACCATGACTGAGATAGCCACAGAGTGGGTAACAGTTAATTTCCCCATCATTCTCACTGGGTGGACAATGGCCAGGTACCTGTACACACTTATACAAGTAAGGAACCCAATGCTGCCATATAAATTCAGGTTGAAGCAGAATCTTGTTATCTTGCAGAATGCATCTCCAAAGATCCATTTACTGTCCATAAAGTAGTACACCATCAGAAATGGGAGTGTGAGCAGATACAAGATATCTGCAAGGCCAAGATTCAGAACAAAAACATTGATGATCTTTAGCTTCTTCCATTTCTGCAGCAAAGACTTCAATCCCCATCCATTAGCTACCAGACCAATGGTGAATACCAAGATGTAAACAGGTGGCAGGAATCTGCTTGTAAAGTCAAAGCTGATACGAGGACAGGAGGTGTTCTTCATTCTGTCTCCTGAAAAGCAACAAAAATACTGTAAAGCATATATGCTATGGCCAAGGGAAGTAAGTGAGGAAATGAGTCTTTAAAAATGCTTCCTGTGATCATTCATTAGAATTTTGTCACTGTGGGAGTGAACAGAAAATGTTCATGTGATTTCCTAAAGTGGATAGATATTATGACAAAATGTTAACCACGACCATATAGTCGAGTATCAACAAGTGTTAATACATGATATCACAGGATGCATGTAATCATGTTTTTCTCCTCAGGAGTAAAATGCCACCCCATTACATGTACTGCGGGTTAAAACCAGTGGGGGGTGGGGTGGGGGTGGGGGGGTATTTTGTACCATAACCCAGCCCTTAATAAGACACATGTAAACTTTTCCCAAAATGGACACCGTGCACCAGAGAGAGAGAGAACAAGACTGTGTACATGACAGATAGTGAGAGAGACAGCAAGGGGGAGGCATGACATGACAGGGCATGATGAACATATTATATTATATTATATTATATTATATTATATTATATTATATTATATTATATTATATTATATTATATTATATTATATTATATTATATTATATTATATTATATTATATAAAAACCACAAACCAAGTCAGAAATCCTACTATCAGCTGAAGAATATATCAAGAATTCAAGGACTCAGCAGGTGTCTCAGCAGGATTTGTAAAAACTTGCCCATGCATTTATCTTTAGTAGACTTGACTACTGTCACAGTGTCTTAACACGTCTCCCTAAAAAATTGATCAGACAGCTGCAGCTGATTCAGAACGCTGAGTCCTCACTAAGACCAAAAAAGTGGATCACATCGCTCCATTTCTCAGATCTTCACACTGGCTTCCTGTCTGTCAAAGAATTGACTTTAAAATACTACTGTTGGTTTATAAAGCACTGAATGGTTTAGGGCCAAAATATATTTCTGATCTGCTGCTACGTTATGAACCATCCAGACCTCTCAGATCGTCTGCTCCACATATCTGGAACAAACTCCCACAAAACTGCAGCTCTTCTACACCTCTCAGTTCTTTTAAATCTCAGCTGAAGACTTTTCTGTTTGCTGCTGCCTTTTATTAAACCAAATTTGAGGGTTAATATCTTATACTGCACTATAACTTTTATTCTCCTGTTTTATATCTTATTCTATTTTAGCTTATTTTTTATTTCCAATTTAATACTTTTTAATTTTACTTTAATGTCTTCTTATATTGCCTTATGTTGCTTTTATAATCTGTTTTGCATTTTATGTTCTATGTAAAGCATTTTGAATTGCCTTGTTGTTGAAATGTGCTATACAAATAAACTGGCATTGCCTTTCCTTGCCTAATAGCCTGCAAAGTGATATAATTATTATTCAGCTTTTTTACCGAATCATATGGTTCCCTCACAGGCCGGTACTAAATGTTCTGGTCTGTGGATCAGTAATCTTGTATTCAGCCAGGTTTCAGGTTCTCTTGATAGCTTTTTAAATGAAGACAAAGACCCTGTAGCATCTCACTATACATTCATGGCCAGTCGGTACATCCCTGGGAGTTCACAGTATCACTGACCAATCTTGACTGAACTCTGGATTGACGTGGGTTCTGTCCAATCACAAACTAGATTTGTTGTTCCTACCTTTTCTGTTTCGTGAAATGTTGTGTTTTGCACCTCAGGCCCACCATAAAATTGCCAACCATATCCTTTAAAACTCAAAACACAGGATTGGAAGTTGCTATATAACTCTCAGTCTGATTGACTGGTCTTCATACATGGAGTAATGTTAAATAATAACTCAGTCTAAGTTGTGAAACTTTTGTGATGCTGCTGAAGGTTTAAATACATCAGTAATTACTGGAAACACAATAGTGAAACTTTTCAAACTATTTTAATCTGTAGCTGAACCAATCTCTGTGGCTGTTTCTCAGACCGAAGGCAATATTGGTTCATTTATCAGCCAGCTAACTAACTGGTCCTCTTCACTTCACTCCCACACCGCAGACTGTGACTGGGCAGCTGCTGACGCAGCTGGTCAGCTGTGAGTTGCACAGATGAAATATTTTCTAAGTTTTATTTTTTGTCAGCGTCAACAGTTAGGCTATTCGTAGTCATACTTTATTTTTCTAAAAAGTTCACCTGCATGAAGCACCAACCATCAAGTCTCAAAACACAGTAATAACACTGACATCTTTCACTTGTCTGCGTTGTCATGACCCAGCTCTTTGGCCATGATAAAGAAGGGAACTGCAGTGGAAATATCCTAACTCCCTGTATAAAATGGTCACTCAGTAAGATTAGTAATGTAATGAGTAATGTAATGAATTGAACGCACTGTGTTGCTCTTTGCTTGTAGCGCTAGCTTCCTGTGCTACATCTCTGAAGTGCAGTTGATGCAAGGGTGTTGAAAAAAAGATCATACACTTTCTATTCTCTTTTTTTCTATTTCTAATCTATTTACATGTACACATTCAACCACACATCAACTTCCTGTTTTTATACACTACACATCACGCTGATTACTGAGCCTCGCCCCACAGCCACAGTAAGTTTTCAGAATTGTTTCAGTACATTTTCTAATCTTAGTTGTTTTTTTTTTAGCATGTTAACAGCAAAATATAAG
This sequence comes from Scomberomorus guttatus, assembly GCA_038419695.1. NCBI lineage: Eukaryota > Metazoa > Chordata > Actinopteri > Scombriformes > Scombridae > Scomberomorus > Scomberomorus guttatus. Next base: position 29,864,965 of record CM076449.1, read on the forward strand.
ACCACATAAGACAAAAAATTGACCCAGTACAATAAATGTTTTATAGTGGCAGATGATGCAATATGATTCATTCACACAGAAGACAATTTATACCTGAGAAAATTGAGTACAGGTGATGGACAGTCAAAAGTGTTACTTGATACAGCAGAAGTATTACCCAGGCAAAGAATACAATAATAGAATGACTGACAATTTAATTCATATTGCAGTAATATCACTCCACTAGTTGTTGTGGACAGCTACATGATAAACTTGTAAGAACAGCTGCTTGAGATATTTATTTTGTGAAGAAATTAATATTAAAATCTTAACTGATGTTAATCTCCATCTGCAGTTTGTGCCACAGGCATACAGCTGCAGTTTGACATCTGACGAGCTCGCTGGAGCAGCTGTCTGAGCTGAGCAAGAATATGTTCATTTCCATGAAGATAAACCAGAGGGTTGAGAGCACTGTTCAGACACACAAGTCCACGACTTATCTGATGAGCAATATAGACTCCATTAGACCATTCATGGCATATCTGCTGTTTGGACAGAACTCTTGACCAGAGGTTAAGGTTCTTCAATACATGATAGGGGATATAACAAACAGAGAAGAGAACCATTAAGATGAGCAATAATTTCAAGCATCTCTGTTTCAGTACCTTGTCAGTGACATTTTTGCGGCAGAGAATGACAATCACATGTCCATAGCAGCCCAGTATGATGAGGAATGGGATACAAAACCCAGTGAGTGTCCATCCAAGGCTGTATTTCAGGTAATCCTCAACGTATGTCTTATGGGTGGTATCGTAGCATTTCCCAGGCTTGTTTCCAAATGTCTTGGTGTAGAAGATGTCCGGAAGACTTTGAATGCTCACCAACAGCCAAACCATGACTGAGATAGCCACAGAGCGTGTGACAGTTAATTTCCCCATCACTCTCATTGGATGGACAATGGCCAGGTACCTGTACACACTTATACAAGTAAGGAACCCAATGCTGCCATATAAATTCAGGTTGAAGCAGAATCTTGTTATCTTGCAGAATGCATCTCCAAAGATCCATTTACTGTCCATAAAGTAGTACACCATCAGAAATGGGAGTGTGAGCAGATACAAGATATCTGCAAGGCCAAGATTCAGAACAAAAACATTGACACTCCCCAGTTTCTTCCATTTGAGCAGCAAAGACTTCAGTCCCCATCCATTAGCCACCAGACCAACGATGAATACTATGATGAAAACAGGAGGCAGGAATCTGCCTGTAAAGTCAAAGTTGACACGAGGACAAGATGTGCTATTCATTGTTGGTGTAACTCCGTCCCTCAGTGAGTGTATGAAAGAAATAACGGCAGGAAATAACAGAGTAGACTTCCTGTTTTAAGCCTTTGCCTCTGCATACAAGATATGTGTTTCTGCACCTGCGAGTTTATAGGAAATGGACCCTTAAAATTTCCATTGGTTAACTTGTTTGTCACTTTCTAAACGTGAAAATAGAAAGTGAATCCATGCTCAAATCACGTAGCTTCTTTATTTCTTTACTTCTTTATTTTTGTGACTTATCTGATATCTTATAGCACCATTTCTAACATGAGGGTATTAAATATTGAAATTCATCAATTAGAACATACCTGTAATTTCATTTCTTTTCAAACCTGATCAAGAATTACAGTCAAATATCAATTTATCCTCCCCTATCTTTGCTTAAACCTGAGACAGTTAGTTGGAAATGTTTAGTACATTACACCACTTTATAGCAGAAAGGCCTTGTGATCTTTTACTAGTTTCACACTACATGGAAATTATTTCTGTGTCATGTAGCCAGCAGAAGTCATTGCTTGGGTAGATTCCACCAAGATAGAGATTTTTACTGAAATGAAATGAAATAAAAATGAGCACTTGATGAATAAACTTTATAGTTTGCACTCTGTTTATTTATTACAGACATTTATTGTGTGGGTAACTATTACGGAAACACAAGGTGTCAGGTTTCTGCTATCCAGTAGGGTTTGTGTGGTTTATCACTTCCTGCAGTAAAGCGTGTTTCTACTGTAGCTGTGAGTTGATTGTATTGTTCTGATATATTATCAATATACAGTACTATAACAAGAAATGTTTGATGTATATGGCAGTGTATCTCTGATTATCACAAATGTTGTCCTTCATAGCTTTATTTTCTGGTTATCAAATTATTTAGTAATGCTTTGTAGATCAGTAATAAGCCTTTTAATAATAACAGTGTTTGGCTTGGATACTGTCCAACCAAAATACTTGTTCCAAAACTGACAACCCAATTATTGTACTAATTGGAAATGGCCTATTTCCAATCTGTAGTAATTATATATTATGTATTTAGGATGAATAAAGAGAGCTACAGAATACATCTTTTAAAAATAGTTGTCTAATATCTTGAGACTTGAGACTGTTCCTCTATAGATTTCTAGCCACACTAGCAGCATGGCTCAGGTCTGTTGTCGGATGGTTGGTCCACCACCTTGGTCCAGACTGAAATCTCTCAAAAACTATTGGAAGGATTGTAGTTAAATTTTGTACAGACATTCATGACTCCCAGAGGATGAATCCTACTGCCTTTTTATTCTAGCACCACTATGTGGTTGACATTTGTGGTTCTGAGTGAAAAGTCTCGATAACTATTGAATGAATTGCCATGAAATTTGGTTCAGACATTCATGCCCCCCTCAGGATGAACCGTAATCACTTTGTAATCCCCTGACTTTTCTTCTAGCGCCATCATCAGGTAAAAATTTTGATTTGTCCAGTATTTTGGTTCATGCTGATAGAGCCGTCAGATTAGAAAACGCTCTGGAGTGCACATGGTCAAAACGGCGTATTTCCTCATTTAATTTGCAGCACTTGTTGGTTTAGCACAAATGTTAGCACACTAAACACGTGAACATAGTCAACATTATACTGCCAAACATGAGCATGTTAACGTTGTCGTTGTGAGCATGTTAGTATACTGTTGTTTTCATTTAACTCAAAATGATGTGCCTCAATACAACCCCATAAAGCTGCTAGCATGACTGTAGACCTGTTTATATTTGTGTAACTGTCTCTCTAAAATAGCAAAGTGGCAGCATTATTTTACTGAAGTGTATTTCAAGTGCATTCTGATACACTACAAACGGATACAAAGTTGTTCTATTTTAGATTTATAAATTCATTTCCTGATCTGACTGTTTGACAATAGTGTACTAGTGGGATTTCAGCCACCATTGATAAGGTCATATGTTAAAGAACAAGCAGAAATGGACAAGATACAATTTGAAACAGTCCTCCATCTAAGATAATAACCTACAACAATACACTACAATGATTTGCTCTTACGCTCAACCCCCAAAATGATAAAGTTTGGTAATGATAGAGGCCATGTTTGCCCTCAAGCAGTCTTTACTTCAAAATGTTTTCTTATGTTCTGAAGATGCTGGTGATATGGTTATTGTCTTTAGTCTCAGCAGTAGACCCTGTAGTCCACTAGATGTCAGGATGCCTAAAAAAGGTTGTGTGGTCTGATTGACTTACAGTATGTGCATAAGGTAGAATTGTAAAAAAAAAACATTTTTAAAAACCCTTAACCTTAATAATAGTCATTAATTTGTATTCATTTTTCATATCAAATACCCAAAGTGGCATATGTGGTGCTTCAAAAATTGTTTTAACAGTTCATTGTACAAATATTGATCAATAATGAAGTGAAATGTTCAGGAGAGATGTACAGAAATTAAATGAAAAGGAAAATGTTTGTATAAAGCAATGATGTAATATCAAAAGAAAAATATAAACCAAAAACAAAGAAATCATTGTAACAATGCAGGCCATGTGTAAAATATTGAAACATTTTTCACTGTACATAAGAGACACGTTCAAAATTATTTACAACAAAACAGAAATGAAGAAATAAGTGCAACATCATCTAATTACAAACACACAATCAAAACTGTACAAGTTAAAAATTGCATTGCTCAGGAAATAATATCTGTCAACACAAAGGTTGGAATCATTTGGTGGGATACAAGTACATACTTTCTTTTCATTGAAATTTGTTATTGACATATTTACAGATCAGTGGTGTAAATGTGTCTTAAAAAGCTATATTTATGACCAAATTGACACCATGTTTGAATGTCATCAGGTCATTGTTTAGTTTTTTTTAGGTATAAAAAAGTATTCTGAAATGTTATGAGAAAAAAAAATCACATTTTTGTTTCTCCTACAAATGGATGTCTCAAAATGTTCTACAGCTTAATTGTGTCAAAACAGAAATTATTTTTATTGGCCCAGATACTGTTATGCAAAATAACTATAATAATAACAGTGTATTGGCCCTGCTTTCCCAAAGTGTTAAACCCAGTATTAAAAATCTCTGGTTCAGTTTTTTTTTCTAACCAAGAAACTAATGAACTAACTAAAGAACACTGCATGAATCAGAACCTTTCTTCAGCATAAACATTTAGAAAAAAAGGCAATAAAAGGCCTTTATTACATCACGCTTTGTTTACCTGCTCAAGCAAATCTTCTCTATCTTGATGCCAACAGGTGCAGAACTCTGCAGTGACAATCAAGGCATTACCTGATCAGGAGTTTGTGGTGCCCTCTGACCTCTGGGAGAAGCCCGAGGTCCTCACAGCAGGCATGTTTGGATGCTGTTTCAAATTCAAGGCTGAAAACTACAAAGGTGATCATGCAAAGTCTCAGAGAGAGTGCATATCTTATCTCGAAACCTACTTTTTCTTGGTTGTATAACCTTTTCATACTTTTGTCTTCTCTGTCTCCTTTATCTCCTATTTCCCTTTCTTTCTTCCTGTAAAGCACTTATAACTTCTGTTTTGAAAAGTGCTATGTAATAAAGTTTGCTTTCTATCTTTTGAATCTTGGATAAGCACAAGAACACCAGTATATTGGCTTTCCAAGGTGCTGTAGTTGTGGATAAGTGCAGACAGAGGTTATGTGTGAAGATCAGAATTCATCCCACACACGCAATCACAGTTTTTTATCTACAATGTCATTTTCTCTTTCAAGGTCCATTCAGGATGCCTTTGTGGATCCAGCTGGTGATACATAAAGTTTCTCTCAATGTCCGGTCCACGTGTGTTGCAAGCAAGCTTCAGAGATGAAGAATCAGTCAGTGAAGTCTGAAGTGTTATCAGTGAATCAAGGCCGGTATCCCCAAAGAGCAGGGTTACTGTACGGTGAGTAGGGGCAGTTGTTATGGCAGACACACGAGTGGATCATCATCACAGCTCGCTGTAGCAGTCTGCCAGTGGGGCAGCGGAAGGTCACCTCAGCAGTGGTGGTTTGGTGAGGCATGCAGCAGCGGGAGTCAGTACACTGTCCACAGTACCGGAGCTGGTAGGCACGAGTGCTGTAGCAGCCCTGGTGAACGAGCCGAATAGGCCCTGGTGACGTGTAGCTGGCCTTGCACTGTCCCTGCCGTCCCCACTGGGGAAACAGCACACACACACACAGACAAAGACACAAGTTAATGGAGAAAACCCCAGTAAGCAATGCAATGATTTGCAGATTAAAAAATGTCTAGATGTCTATGTCAAAGCTAGGCTCCGTTTGTTTAAAAAGTTATTTTTTTAAACATCTAAGACATCTTCATTGCTGGGGTTCAGCAATTAAGAAAAGGTTTGCAGAGCAGGTTTTTTTAAAAATTTATTTTAAATTGTACATTGTTTATATCCACACTGTTTGCAAAATTCTTCTTTTCTGACTTTGTTAGCATGTTGCTATGCTTTGTGGTGCGTTACCACCACCAACTGTTGATCAGTGGAAAAGCATGAAAGAGGCGGCAGGAATGTTTATCAGATCACCTGCATGCTCACACGTGTGCACAAAAATGTGGTTGTGCACAAAAAAGTGCATTGTTTGAAAAAGTGCATTGTTTTAACTTCACCCCAATCACATAAACATGTATTTTTCTTACTCCTTGTTGTATCTAGCCATGCAGACAGTTGTGTACGTTTTGATATATTCATCTCTGAGAACATCTTTTTTATTGTGATCTGATTTGTTATCTCAAAACTCTATAAACCAAAACCATTCTCTGTGATTTGAGTGAATTTAAATCAATGACTGGAACTTTATGGGATAAACTGAGAATAGACAGGCAGTGGAAGCAACGTTCACCATGGGTTTCCTCGGGGCAGGCAGGACTGAATGGCAAGGCCGCACTTTGCAAAGTCGAGTCTCCATTTGTAGCTTGCAGGCTGGATTCTGGTTAGAAACCCGTGTGGAGACCCCAGCCCCACAACTCTGGGAACAGGCACTCCACTGGGTGCTCTGCTCTTTGCAGGTGGAAGCAGGTGAGACCAGTTTGTTTAGAAGGTGATCCCTCGGGAGAGCTGGCCACAGCCTGTTGGGTCTCATGGCTAGAGGAAAAGATAGAAACAATATAAGAAATGAATAAGAAGTAAATTCAAACACACTCATGATTAAACTAAACTCATTCACCTCAGTGATTCACTTCCAGGAGTGTCTCATCTTAGTTCACAAAGATGCTTTGAATTTTTGTGAGTATAAAAACCTAAAGTATTGGATTGGGTTGAAAGCTTTTGTTCCTCCCAAAACTAACATGTATAAGTCATAATAATCAGCTGATCTTCAGGCATGACATAGCAGGTTTTGTATCCAAGAACAAAATGTTCCATTGCTGTTCTCATAACGTAGTTTGACTCAGACATTGTTTGGAATTCCACATGTTTTTTAGAGTGGCTTCATGTCCTTAATGCCCATTCTCTCTCTCTCTATCTCTCTCTCTCTCTCTCGCTCTCACACACACACACACACACACATTTCCCTTTTAATAGAGTAATGTAATCCACATGGCTTCGTATGTTTAGTTTTTGCACAGACGTGGTTGTTGTTATGAACTAGGGACCTTGGTAACTGTGCAACAAGCAAAAATGTTTTGACTTTTCCGAAGAAATGTTGGTTATATTTGGACTTTGGGAGTTTTCCTTTGGCTAGACACAACCCACTAATGCAAAATGCTGCAATAAAAACTTCCAGACATGACCACCAGTGACAAAGCTCATATAAATGTAGTATTATGTTGCCATATGGACTGGTAATTACTGAGCAACAATTGTAAGCGGGGAATCCAGTGATATATGGAGATATGGCACCAGCACCCTGACACTGGGAAATATCTTATAAATATCAAGCTCTGGTGTCAGAATCTAACAGAATAGTTTGTGATTTTGGGAAATACACTTATTTCCTTTCATGCTGAGAGTTCGATGACAAGATTGATACCAAACTCTTGGCAAAAAAGTGAATGAGCGTATTTACTAAAACGTCGAGCTATTCCTTTCAACTCTCCTCACTGCTGCTGCCAGTATAAAATCTTTCAAACAAAAATAAACGCCTGCATGAGAGAATTGTTTGTGTTCCTCCTTTAAGGGTTCCACCTGTGGAGTTTACCTGTAATGGCATCCTGAATGACTGTATTCTCGAGGTTTTCACACACCCATTCCTTGCAGCACTTCCCCGGTAGCCGGACAAATTGTGGGTTGGGACAATCTGGAGTGGGAAGACGGCCAGTCAGGGGACAAGCTGGCACACAGGTCACCCCTCCACCTCTGCAGTGGCAGTAGGTGTCACAGGAGGGCTGAAAGGACTGGCCCTCGTGGTACGTGATGCCATTGACTTCACAGCCCAGATCCTCCTGACCTGTAGAACACACAGCACAGACGCCGACTTAACTTCCTCAACACTTGCACCTTGGATTGATGTGGGGAACTTAATCAGGATGTGAGAGGATCAGGTTGGGTGAGGAGAGGGGGAGGTGGATGGATGCAGGGGGACACAGCAGAGGAAAATGAGAGAGAGGGGTGAGGACACAGGAGTGGCTGTCCCTGCCAATGGTTATGTAGTTTTATGGGAAACCAGGCTTCTTTACTGAGAAACTCAGGAGTCTGTTTTCAATCCATGAGTGTTGTCTCTGCAATCTATCATGCTCAAAGGGTAGTCATTAGAGTAAAATGTGTCAACAGCAGCCCTGGAAATAGAAGTCCCGCTCGGCTGAGCAGACTCTAAACATTAACTGTCTGTTTGTGCCGGTCATACATGTTGACTGAGGCTCTGTCACACCCTTCCTGTACGTCCTCAACTCTGTCTCACCCACACAGACATGGGACTGCTTGTTTGCTTGTTAGAAGAGGCACTCACGGACACACTCCCCAGGGTTTCCGGGGAAGCTGGCGCTGTAGTCGCACTGCAGTCCTCTCTGGCTGTCGCAGGGAAACATCTCAGTGCAGGGCTCGCCTTGCTGCCGGGCACACACCTGGCAGCACCGGCAGCCATCCAGCACCAGAGGGACTCCTGTGGGACACTGGGGGACAGGACCAGGACAAAGGCAGGGCCTGTCACACAGCTGGCACAACACCTGCAGGGACAATACACATGAACAAGTTAGAGGAAGACTATAGAAGAATGAGCAAAAAACAAAAGCCTCTGATACAAAGAGCATTGTTATCATCACCACCACCACCAGTAGAGAAAATATTACACAGCACTGTTTCACTGCTTCAATTAGCCTACATGTATCTGACGGAGCCAATACACAGGCCAGATCTGATCTCTAATAGATTCATCATTAAGTCATTTTTAAAAGCAAAAATGAATGAAATCTGTTGTTCCAACTTCTCAATTGTGAGGATTTGCCGCTTTTCTTTTGTTTTATCTGATCATAAACTAATATCTTTGGGTTTGGTTGTACAAAACAAGACATTTAATGATTTGATCACTTTGGGCTTTAGTGAATTGTGATGAGCATTTTTAATGATTTTTGACATTTGATAGACCAAACAATTTACCCATTAACCTCATATTGTGTTTGTTTTTTTAAGCCTAATAAAAAAAGTTACATCTATTATGTCATGGGTCAAATTTGACACAGTAATTATGGGTTCTTTATGCAGAGAAATACATAGTAAATGTTGTCAAACCACCATGAATAACAAAAATTACAACAAAACAAAAATAATAGTAATGAAATCCTATAAAAATAGTTACATAATATTGTGTAATAAGATTAAAATTGTTTCATGCCAAGAAAGCGTATTGACTTGAATTCAGTTGTAGAGTGGCAACGCAGCAAATATGATCCCACACACAGTCCACCGCCCCCACCCCCACCCCCGCCCCCGCCCCCCTCTTTCTCCTGTTTTATTTCTCACATCTCACTGCACAGCAGGCACACGTGCACACACACACACCCACACACAGCAGGCACACGTGCACACACACACACAGACCATGCCGGAGATGACGCTTGTTGTGTGATTCACCAAAATAAAATGTTGTTTTTGGAAATCAAATTGACTTTTTTCATAGGAAAGTCTTTGTCGTCAATTTCGACTCATAAAACAACAGATGTAACAATAATTGCTCATTTTAACATAATAAAATATAAACCAGCTATTTGGGGAATTATTTTGTTTATCAGATCCTCTCATGGTCTTATAATATATCTGCCTGTTCTGTTTATCATAAGTAATAAAGTAGATAAATTATTCCTATTTTAAATTAAATGGAATTTGTACATTGTAAGTTAAATGTGGTCTAAGATACATATAATATCAAAGTAAGTATATATATTATGGTAATGGATGAATAATAAGTCACATTCTACTGGATGATAATTCATGTTTTTTTCAGTGCTTGTTAATGAATTCAAACGTGGGTCAAATTAGAACACAATAGGAAGGTTAATCAAGAAAACAATTGGCAGATTAATTGATAATGAAAACAGTCATTAGTTGCAGATATACTTATCTTACAGATCATATTTGTATATCTTAAACACAGAGCTGTCTGTATGATGGCTATGATCACTTCCTTTCAAATCAAGACAAGCAGATCATCCGGCACACACATGAAATAACTATAATTTATGATTAACTGACCACACTATATTCCACAATATTTATCAATTTTGTAATAATAAAACAAAAGGAAAATCACAGGAAATCAGCTTCATTGTTTGAATCATCTCATTCAGAACTAACTATAGTAAATAAGCAGGAATAGGCCTCACCTGTGTAGCCACACACAGCAGTACAGCCAAAACTATCACACAGTCCATGGGGGCGAGCTGAGTCTGTCTCACTAACCTGTGTGACGATGTGGTGCTAACAGTGCAGCTGTTTGCTAACTGCTCATTCTTGCGCCTGCTGACATTTATAAAGTCTGGACTCTGATGTCACGGGCTGACTACCGTGTAAACAGCCACTGGACCAGCATCAGAAATGTTTCACATTCCTCCTCCCTGCTGCCCATTTCCACTTCCAGACACACACACACACCCCACCACCTCAACTCTTTCCCCTCTTTTTCCTCTCCTCCCCCTCTTTCCAGTCTTGTGGCGTTCTAAGTTTACACAGCTTAACACGAGCTGAGGGGAGAAAAATACATAAACCCAGTTGTCTATAAGTCAAACAACCTCCACGGCTTTTGTGGTGACGATTCCGATTTAAGTTGGTGAGATTTTATCTTGCTGATGTTTTTGCAAGCTGCTGCTTCGCTGTATGGTCAGTCAGATATAGTAGCTGATCTTTTGAAAGGATGAATATAAAGCAGATATTTCCACTATTTAATTTTTCATCCCGAAAACCTAAAATACTTCTGAAGCCCGACTTAAAAGAGATTTAATCCTCCTCTTTGCTCTGGTTTCCATGGTGTTAGGCAGCATGTCTGAGGTTGGCATGAACTTGAATCATCGTGATCTCTTCTATTGTGAGAGAAAAGCTTGCTGCTGAAGAGAATCCAAATAGGGACATGGAAGCAAAGACAAACAAACAAAGACATAGAACATAATTGAGCTGCTTCATTACTGAATAGTTACTGCAGAGGCAGCAGTGCTGACAATGAGACTGATTCAGCTCAGGATACACAGTGTACATTGTAAAGAGCCATCTTCATTAAAGCATACAGTGTGTTTGTTGTTGTTGTGATTATCCAAAAGAGTCAGCCTTGCTAGCAGCTCTGTGAGGCTGTACTCTGGCACAGTAGTGTTTTAATGCTAATGCTCACAGTGGCAATGTTAACATGCTGATGTTTAGCATGTATAATGTTTACCATATTTATCATATTAGTTTAGCATGTTAGCATGCTAACGTTTGCTAATTAGCTCTGAACACAAAGTTGAGGCTGTGGGGATGTCATTAGTCATGCAGGTAGTTGGTACGGAGCCCTCAGAGTCCTAAAAGATATAACTTATTTATTTATTTATATATTATGTATATATTATTTATTTTGTGTAATTTGGTGACCATTTTGGGCAAATTAAAAAGCTGCTGGAACCTGATGATAGGTCTTTCGCTAGAGGAAAAGGCAGGGGATCATCAAAGTTGATCCCCTGGGGAACATGAATGTATGTACCAAACTTCATGGCAATCCAATCCAATAGTTGTCAAGACATTTTTCTCAAAACCACAAATGTGAACCTTATGTTTGTGCTAGAGGTAAAGTCAGAGGATCACCAAAGTCAGGAGGCTTCATCCTCTGGGGAACACGAATGTCTGTACCAAATTTTATGGCAATCAAAGAGCAGTTGTTGAGAAATTTCAGTCTGGACCAAAGTGGTGGACAAACAGACCGACCAACATTGCCATCCATAGAGCCACGCCTCTATAGCATGGCTAATAAAAACTCATGAAATGACATTACAAAAATATTTGTTTTACACCAGTAAAAAGATTGCAGTCACTTTAACAGGAAATAAGCTGTTCATGGTCCAAGGAATTCCATCAAAAGTAAAACTAGATTCCTGAATTTCAACATCAGCCATTTGTCGCAGAGCTAAGTGGGCAGTAAAGACATACAGTCATGAGTTATAAATAGGAGACAGACAGAAAGATAGGGAAAAGAGGAAAGTATGTGTGTCCCGGCAGGTGGCCTCCAGGTGGCCTCCAGGTGGCCAGCCAGTACTGCATGGCCTCAGATTCAGCTTTCTCTGAAAACTATGCTTTCCTGGCCACCTCGACATGTGTTTTCCATGCTCTCCAAGAATGACAGAAGCTGGAAGGATTGCATTATAACATGCAACAGGCCTGCTATAACACACCGTAGTTTGAAAGAGGATTTCAAGCTATAGTATATGACAAATACAGCTCACTGAAATCTCACTTAGATTCTTATTTTCAGTGTTTAAGATTCTGAATGTTACATCCAACACAGCAAGATCTTAAATGATCTTAAATATACTTGGTAGGACACATTGCATGAATAATAGATTCACTGTGCTTGTCCATGATCAACTACTGTGTGAAAAGGATATAGCCAAGTCATAACATCAACAACTGCAGCCAGTATCAGTCACAGTGAAATCATATCTGCCAATGCAAACCTAGAGAGGCAGAGAAGACTCGACTCATTTTTCCAGAGAGCGCACAGATGTTTGAAAGCTCCCAGACAGTAAAGTATCACACACTTCTCTTTTGAAGAAACCCCAAAATCCTGTACAATGACTCCCTTTCAGTCTGAGTGAATATTGTTTTGGTATGTGATGGTATGTAGGAAAATCCCACTGGATCCCTTGTTGATTCATGCATGCATAAACTGCATGGCAAAGTAAGGAAAATATTATTTGTCCTGTAAATGTTAGGAAAGAATGCATTGATCTAAGTGCTGAGAGAAAAGAAAATCGCTTTACCAAACCCGTCACTATGAAGCAGTGGAAGTAGCACATAACACATTGTAGGCTCAGACTGCTGTAATGATACTCTGAGGTGACACTCTGCTGAAGTTATGAAGAGTTGAAATTACATTTACAGATGTGAAACTTTGATGTGAAACGTTCTGCTCTGATATCCGGAGATTCGTTTCACAGTGAAATCAGACAGTAAAATGCTCATTGAATATCCAGAGAGGGGGATAACAAATGTTATCAATTTCATATTCTATATTTGACATATTTTTTGTAATTTGTTGAAATTGGTGATACCCAACAAATAAAATCACTGATCATTGACAGAAATCAGTGCTGATAGATTTGAGAAGTTGTTAAAAATAAATCTACAAACAAGACTAAGACCCCATTTACATTTGTGAGTCAGAACAGTGTAAATGCATCCAATAAGCATTTGAGACTCATTCAAATCCAGCTGTTAAAACCAACTTTGGAGGTGATTTTAGATGCATTATAGACAGATGTTGAAAGGGCGTAATGCATCCGTCTGTTCAAGACGTGACATAATCTCTCCAAGATGTGACATAATCTTTACGCCTACAAATTCTCCAATTGTAACTATGCCAGTAAGTGGTCTGTTAGCCTCTAGTCTGTCCGTGTAATTACAGCAGCTGAAGTTATACTGAAATTTCTCCCTTGAGAGAGATAATTGCCCCTTGTCTCAGGCAACAGGGGCAATTTCATCACACTCAGTCATGCAGAAGGTACTCTCTCTGAATAATCTGTCCTTTGTATTGCTCATAGGTTCATAAATACAAATCATCCTTGTGTTTCTGTTGTTAGCTAGGTAACTGTTACTATTGTAAATAAAGTTTACAAGTTATTTGTCTTCTGGGGCTTTTGGCAGTTAAACAGTGATATTAAATCACATCTGGATACAGAAGTGTTTTTTGAAGCATTTTTTTATGCCCACATTCCACAGAACAGATTCCATTTGATCCTCACTGACTCAGAGACACACACACTCATCCATTCATCACTTTGGGACCCTGTTTTACACTCCAAGTCTATCTTTTGTTTCCTCTGGCACAAAGTAGTGAAGTGTAATCTCCACAGACAGCTCCCACATGTCTCCTGTGAACTTATTAATGGTAGGCTATCTGTAATGACTGATCAAGGCCCACTGTCACTGTGAGCTTTCTGATATCAGTCAGCCTGGTAAAGACAGTTTAGAATGGAGGATGGAGGTCGGAGTCCATGTGGATTAAACGTATTGAAAGCTTCAGTAACGCTTTTGATGTCTAACTTTTGATATTGATCACCAGTAAAAGTCTGCAGCCATGCTAAAGGCTCTGTTGGACAAATTATTTTGACCTGACAACAGGAATTTTCAGAGGATCACAATTCTTCCTAGTGGGGATATGAATGTCTGTACCAAATTTCATGGCAATCTATCTGATCTAATCTAATCTAATCTAATCTAATTTCATTAGTTTTGCAGGTATTTGGTGACTAAACTGATTAAAAAGTGATTAAAATTCATCCTGAGGGGAACATGGCGCTAGAGGGAAAGTCAGGGGATCACCAAAGTCGGTGGGATTCATCCTCTGGGGACCATGAATGTCTGTACAAAATTTCATGTTAATCCATCAGCTGTCAGTTAATTAGATATATTTCAGTCTGGACCAAACTGGTGAACTGACTGACCAATCGACCAATCAGCACTGACATAGAGTCAAGCTGCTAGCGTAGCCAAAAAAGCAGATTAAATATGTATAAATGTGTGTGTCTAATTATTCTCTGGAGTTGATTTTTGGCTGTTGTATTTTTTTTTAACAACCAAATGACATTCAACCAAGCTCTTGGGGAGTGCTTTCTCTGACAAGCACATTTTCATACCCCCAACATTTGTGACCTCAGCAAGTCCAGACAATATTCAAGTCTGCCAGTATGTGGGTTTGGGTGGTGCCAACGAGCTGTGACTGATTTGAGTGTAACCCAGAATAAATAGGCTGTGGGCTGTAACAGCCACAAATAATACTCAAATCTTCTCGCAGGACAATATTTGACACATAACACACAGAGCAGCTCCAAGTGCACTTGGTAATTGGTGTCTGAGGTTTTGGCACCATGTGTCGCTGAAATTTTTCCGGTCATTGGCAGGTTGGCTCTGCCAGATCTGCAGGTATCCTTTCAGTGAAGAGGGCAGATTAGTCATGACTGCTGGAACAGTCAGAAATAGCAAAAAACATGCAAGTGAGCCAACTCTGAAGCCTAAAGTCAGAAGGCATGTGTGAGTTGTTGTCTGTCCATGATGTTGATGTACTGAGTTATACTGACTCATTATTCCAGTAAGGATTTTGCAGATGTAATGTAGTGACGGTCATCACTGGATCACCACCACACCCTGTAGAGGTCACAGACTGAGCTATCCTGATCCATTCAAAACACAATAAACACTCAAACTGCACTGTGTCAGTTCTGTCTGCTTCTCTTCCGTCTTTTCCTTATGAGTCTCCTTCAACACAGCTCAGGTCAAATAGTTTCCTCTTACAGCGACTGTAGATAATGTAGTCTTTGATTAACATTGGCTCATGACTTCTGGTCAGATTTTCATTTTTCAGAGAATGTAGAGCAAGAAGTCCCCCAACACTCAAAAATGTATTTTGGGTGTTTGAGCTTCACTGTGCAGAATGATGTGCAGTTTGAAACTAGAAGGATGTTTTTACATTCATCTGCTGAAGAGGGAAAGTTTCTCTGTGCTCACCACAAATCATGCTTATGAGCATGATTTGTGGACATCACAACTACGTTGGAGCCAATTGTGGTCCAGTATGCAACTTAAACAAGTGTGATGTGGAAACTTGAAGCCTGCAGTGCACATTGAGAATGAACTTTTCAGTGACTTTTTCATCTTATGTCCAGCAGTTAAACTTTCGAAATAAAAAATATTTGCATATTCACAGATTCTTCAGTTAAGGGGGGAGGAGTAGACGTCATTTTAAGAATTTCTAACTAGGTGATTGAACTTCTTGGAAAAAAACATATTAGACATAAATTATTATTCAAGGCAGAATATATTTTATGTCTTAAAACATGACTGAACGGGGTGTTTAAGTCATCCATTTTCATCTAAGACTGGTTAGGGTTAGGTATGAATCTGAGTGGTAGCCTGAAAAGCAGAGTAAGTGCATTTTTAAACAACATAGTAATAAAACGTTTAATAGGGAGGAAAAAGACAAGATGAAGAGGTAAATGTTCAAGCAGATGGAAAATTTGTCGAACATTTACATAACACAATGAGAACAGCAGCAAAAGTACCCTCACATGTCCAGGTGTTTCCTCTGAGATCCATTCCTATGAAACTGCAGAGGAAATACTACAGGTGCACCGCTGTTATATTACGTAAGATACATATTAAATTGTAATGAGTCGTCTAAATATATCCAAAACAAGGAACGGAGACATGATTTAATTCCACCTAGCCACTCAGCCAGAGAAAAATACAGTAATTACCTAAATTCCTCACTAAAACTCTAAAAATGTCCTAAGACTGAATTGAAAACCACAAAATGGAAACTTGTCAGGGAAAGGTTTTTTTTTCAAGAACTGATTGTGTAAGGCCTTTGTGCACGTGCATATGACTGCTTCCAATATGATTCATGTGTCAAGATGTGGTCCAGATGTAGTAGGAGACACACACACAAACATACAAACACACACACACACACACACACACACACACACACCAGGGCTCTTCCAACATGGATAACTCCCGCCGCAGCCGAAATGTTTTCCCTAAAATGACACCTGAAATTCCAGGCATTCCAGCTCAACGTGTGAAAATCCCACAGTGTTGCCACAGGAATACCCAGAGCCGACGATAAGGACATCATCCTGACCAAAGGTCGCCTCCTGACGTACACAGGGTCGAGGTCACTGCCGTGTCTACAGCGACAAAAGAATAGCACAGACCGTCCAGACACTCATTCGCACCAACTCATCATGACAGCTGCACTGACAGATGTATCAGCAAAGGTAGAAGCAACTGTCTGTACGTCATCACATGTTGTATCAAAACCCAAGGAATGTTGCTCCAATGTCAAATGACAACTTACTTATCCTGCTTTTTGTAATTATCTTTTATTTTTATACTGTTATGATGTCAGCCTGCTCTGAACACTGTTTATAATGTTACCTCTACTTCCTCCTTGTGATGACCCTCAGATTGTTCGTGCATGCCCGTCTGTTCTGTAGCCTTTGTTGCTAAGGTCGTTCCACGGGTTGTTTACATTGTCCATGCACATATTTCAGATCAGATTCGGGCTCAAACATGTACAGATTTATTTGAGAAGCTTCCATTTTGAGTAAAGAACGAGAAAAAGAAGTGAAATCCTACTACTACTGTTTGTTTACGTAGCTGCTGGACAAACAAAACAGAGTGGGCTCATCGGGAGGGGGGGCCTTAAAGAGACACAGGAGCTGAAACGTCCTGTTTCAGACAGAGGCTGAACTGAGGGTCAGTATGAGATAAATAAGGAGCTTTTTAAAAAATGTAAATCATACACAGATATTCTAGTAGAGCCCCAGAATATAAATATAGACCTGGAAACGTGCATGAAATGTCCCCTTTAAACTGTACGGCTCCACAGGTGAGTTTGGTTAGGACTCAAATTACAGTGCTGAAATGGGGATTTTTGATGTGTCCTCAGTATAAAGGATCTATTTGAATCTTTTCCCCATCTCAGATTTTTTCCCATTTCTCTCACTTATATTTATATAAGCTTTTCAGGGGAGAGTTTTTCTTTGTCTTTATAGGGACCTTATTCTGGGTTAGGACTTGCTGTTGTTGTAAAGCCCATTGGATGTGACCTGACTTGGATTTTATTATATCATCATCATTATATATACTTATTTGTCTGAGCCTGAGTTCAAGAGGTGTTTGCGGAGAACTGCAGCAACACAGGGTAGAAATAGCCTCCTGCACTCGTGGACACACCTAAACCAAAAACACATCCATTTTTGGCTTCAGTTACTAAAAATAAATAGCAACAAATAAATAAGGAACAAGGCTCAACTCATGTAGACAACCACTTCCTACCATGGTACACAGTGTCAATATTTTTAGCTGAGATTGTGCACTAACTTCAGGTAGAGGAAAGATATATTCTGCAGACAGCTGGAGACACCTGAGACACAAGAGGACCACTGAGGATTTTTTAATCATGCTAGTCTCTTCTGGTGAATTTAGTGAAGACAGGATGTAATTGCAGACTATTTATACAGTACTGCTTTCTGGTGATGTCTACTGAGAGGAACAGCATATGACTCATGAGGGATTCGGAGGAACCTTTCTACTAATTTAGAAAGAATTCTGCTCACATTTACAGGATTTATCGGTTTATCCGATTATTGGGAACCAGGGAAAACGTCACAGAAATAATTATGCATGAGTTAATTTTTCCACTAACTTTCCAAAGACAACACCAATAACGTTTTGAGTGCAACTCAGTGTCCTTGAGCATAACAGACTGGCCACAGCTCTGAGATAAACATCGGGTGTTGGACACAGCACGGCGCTCCAGAACTGAATTATAAGGTGAAATGGTTCAGTGAAGGCATGATGTTGCAGTTGCCAGTGTGTGGGAGTAGACAGGATGTGCTGTTGCTTTCCCAGTGGTAATTTGGAAACAGTCAAGCATGCACAGTAACTTTTCACAATATTTGTTTGATTTTTTTTTTTTTTAGTTTGGGTAAAGAGTTTTACTGACATCCTGTAATATGTGTGTGTGAATGTGTAATGGGGGTTTTCATGCTGTTTAAAACGTTTTTAAAAGCCTGGTTTCTTAGTGTTACAGGTGTAGCTCGCTGCCATCGATATGTTATTATCCAAAATGCAGAAAGATGAGGATGAGCTGACCCAAACATGTCTTCATCTGTCATTCTTCATCTGTCTGTCTCTGACACTTTAACTCAGTCTGCTCCAGATTATATAGCAGTTATCTTCTATTTAAGTTAAAAGAGTATGTTTATGAAATATTGCATTATGGGCTCCACACGGCGGATGTGTAAATAATATATATCGGGATAAAGTTCCTTTTTCTGGATTGCATCTTGATTATCTTTTTTAGAAACCAGACCCAGTATACAGTAGAATATAATTATTTTGTTTTTGCAGGACTAATGCTAATATTTGAAGATTTTTACAGATAGCAGCAGAGAGGTCCTCTTTCAGCAAGGAGGAGTCCACTCCTGTGAGACAGTATGGAGGGTTTACACACCCACTGACACATTGGACGCTCTTAAACCAGATGCTGCACAGAAACTATATTTTTTAACATGGTCAGAGAGACCTCTAGTGGCCAAGTAAGGGTAGTTTACAAAGTAGAAAAAGTCATAGCTGCTTGGACTCAACTGTAAATATTGTTACTTACTGATTACTATTCTTATTTTAACAATGTTTCATATCTGTTTTCCTTATTATCCCTTAAATTTCATGATATGTTTTTATTTATCATACATCCATGTAGTGTGATAAAGTTATCTCAGTTATCAGATTCAGGTGTTACCAGGTTCAGGGAAGTTTGACTTCAGATGTTTTTGCTTCTTTGTGGGTCTAAACCATAGATTGTATATAAAGATGGATGACATGAGAGCTCCCCAGAAGTGGAGCCAAAATATCTCGATCGATCTTCATATACAGTCTATGATCTAGGCCTAAATGATGGCTTGACTTGTAGGGTTTTCTGAGCTTTTTTGGTAAAGTATATGCAGTACTGTGCAAAGGTTTCAGGCACTACAACTAATGCTTGTATGCTTTCAAAAATAATGCCAAAATAATGTTTTTCTTCATCAATTAACTTCATACAATGTTCAGTAAAAAGAGGAAACTTAAATGAAATCAGTATTTGCTGTGAGCAGCTTTGCCTTTAAAACAGCAGCAGTTCTCTTCAGTACACCTGCACACAGTTTTTCAAGGTACTTGGCAGGTCGGTTGTTCCTGCAAAGTTGCCACAGTTCTTCTGTGGATTTAGGCGTCTCAGTCTGGGATTACATGAAGAGACAGAAGCAACTGACTTGATGATGTTGAGAGATCAGAGCTCTGTGGAGGCCAAACCATCTGTTACAGGTCTCCTTGTTCTTCTTGTCAATAAAAATAGTTCTTTATGACTCTGGCTGTTCTGAACAGAAACACAACTCCAACTGAATGATAATGCTGCTGCTCGATGTATGAATAATTAATCCAAATCCTCAGGTGTGAAAATTGATTACAGGTTTAAATTTGACTACCTTTAAGCCAAAAAAACAACAACCAATAAATCAATAATGATTCAGAATTTCTATACCAGTAATTAGAAGGCTGTTCACATTTGTAGCCCTGTATAAAAACAGCTGTGACTTGTGGGAAGATCCAAAACATCCAATAAAATGACCACCGGAGCCTCCTCCCATTGTACCCTCCTCTGATCTGATGAAGGTTGAAAAGCTCGGTGGAGTGTTTGAAAACCAAACCTATCCCACCAATATGACAGGCAGGAATTGTGCCACTGAGAAATCGATGAAGCGCTATGGATCAAAGGAGAGATCGAAGAATAATATGCCTTTGATATGATGGAGACTGAAAAGAAAATGGAATTGAACTGGGCCTCATCCACCAAAAGACGAGAATTAAAATACTTTTCAAGTATTTGTTATTGGTTATTTGCCTTTTGTGGGATTCTTTTATTTGATAAATAGCTGGATTCACAATACTTCCAGTGTTTCTACACAGACTTGTGACCATGGCACCACTTCTACACATTTATAGTTTTTTAGCCTGTGGTGCAATTTTTCCAAATATGATGACAAAGCTTCAATTTTACCCCCGTACAAAAACTGCAAGCATGAGTGAAACCAAGGCTCTCTGATAAGAAAACAGATTTATGAGTTGTCAACAGTCATTCTTTGCATAATTTCTCTTATCTTCATCAATGTGACCAGGAAAACTAATAGCAGGACTGTTTGAACACTAATGAGCAGGTAATGGAAGTTTTTTGTGTAGAGGCCAAAAGAAAAGAGAAGCAGCCGGAGAAAAAAAGATAGAGGAATAGATCTTTTCTTTTCATTACCACAATGTATTAGAATCCAAACTGCATTACTTGCTAATAAAATGCTGCAGCTACATACTAATAAAACAATCTTCAACCACAGGGTGGTGCTAAACGACAAAGACACCAGGTGATGCTTCACTGGCAATGAAACCTCTGTATAGGTTTAGATTTGAAGAGGTTTTCACTATAATTGTTTCTTCAGTGGGAAGTTTTCTAATGAAAACTGATGACAGTAAGGGTTTTTTTTACAGGGTTTTTCCTTTTAACATGTTTGAAATAAAAAAATTGAACTAAAATTGAACTGAACAGTAGTAACCAGGAAATTGTACCTCAAGTGTCAAAGCTGTTCACATGTCATTTGCTAACTTTCAGCCCCCGTGTGTTGAGTTGGCAGCAGGAAACAAAAAATCTTCGCAGCTGAAAGTGAAACTACCAACATTACTCAAGATATCTCTCAGAGTAAACTGTAAAACAGGATTGTTTTTTGTCTGAAAACTGCTACCAACAGATGTAAAGGGATGTTTTAGTTCACTGAGACACAATATGATGCTCAAAACATCTCTACAATCTGCAAACACATGACTGACAGGAATGTTTCTCAGTGTTTCAAAGCCCTATAAAAAGACTTCTAACAGCAGACAACAGACATCTGGGCAACAGAAGTGGAACTAGAAGAGCAAAGTCAGACGCGCACATGACAAAGCAGTGATGCTGACTGGGTCAGTTTCGGGAGATGCCGGTTAAAACCTTAGACCAATCTGCAGCCAAAGTAAACAAGCTTGACATTTGAACTAACAGCTGTTTTGACTCTGACTTCAGGTTTGTGGAGTGATTTAACCCTTGTGTTTAACCTCACTGCCTGGGGTGCATAGACACCACTGTGTGTGTGAATAATAATGAAAATATTAAGTTTGAAATGAAGTTTTTTCCCCGTTAAATATATTGTTTAATCCCAACATGCATGTAGAAAAGTATTGCAGTGGTACCCTTTCACTTTGCCACAAACTGGACTGCACATTCAATGACGGTGACAGAACACAGAAATTACCCCAAAGCTC
Source organism: Scomberomorus guttatus (assembly GCA_038419695.1). Taxonomy (NCBI): domain Eukaryota; kingdom Metazoa; phylum Chordata; class Actinopteri; order Scombriformes; family Scombridae; genus Scomberomorus; species Scomberomorus guttatus. Next base: position 29,886,752 of record CM076449.1, read on the forward strand.
TGTTATTACACCTAAATAAGTCATTGTTTTAAGTTGTATATGTTATATGGGCTATGCATGAACAAATATATATTCCTTTTGTTCTCCAAATAGTCATTTACAGACAAAGAAATGTACAGTATGTTATCTGACATGGTGGCATTGCTTATGTATGACATCAATCAGACCTCTTATAAACAGAAATCCAAACTTATTTGGGATTTGGGAGGTCGTAGTGCTGCGTAAAAAATACTGTCAATAAGACCACAGATATAGAGTACAATATGGACACCCAACATCGGAATCAGCTCAGCATCAGGAAAATACACGTGGACATACTGCCAAAACAAGGACAACAAAACTGAACAAAGATAATATAAACATATGACTATTATGTACAAGCAAGTAGGTGAAAAAACAGATACATACAGTGTCTGTATGCAGGTCAAACAGTTTCTGTAAAGTGCAAACAAGGACACAAGTACTGTAGTTCAAAGTGTGTAGGAGTGCAGGGAGTGCTGACATAGATATTGAAAGGTAATGTAATAAGTTACTTCATATGCATACAATAGGCGGTTAATCAATAAACTCAAAATCTAATCTTTATTGTCATATGCAGAGAACAGTCAGCACTGTACAACCACACAGAGCTGTGAATTTAACATAAAACTATGAACATTTAAACTATAACAATAAATACAAACTTTACAAGATAAAAATACAAAATACAAAATTGGATACAAATGTAAACATAATTCGATATACATGTCTTAACTATCATCAGATCAATACTCATGTTTATGAGCTCACAAAACCAGGGGAAGGCATGTTAATGGGAGCGCTGTGTTTTGAGCTGTTAAAGGGGGCCTGGGGTCTGCAGGACCAATATCAGGGTTAAAGAAGATGTTTTGCATGTAAGATAACAGAGTTTTAACGAGGAGGTCTTATCTGAGTTTACACTTCTACAAAACTGCAGAGGATCCACTGAGGGGGAGGACTGGAGCTTCTGAGAATTCAGAAGACGGCAGACCATTAGAAACCTATTTCAGTTCATTCTCCTTATTCATTATAGGGTGAAGGGTTATTTTTTGCAGCCCCCACGTGGAGTAATTAACATAAATATAACAATTTGCTTTGTGTCGTAACCTGGTTTAACATAATTAATTAGCCCGGTGATAAAGCTCTCATCACATGGGTGCAAAGCTGCTGCCATACAGGGCTACTAATCCTTCTACCTGTTAGTCTACATTAATGCACACTTAACCGCACAGCCTGCTGCACCATTACAACCACCCAGTTTCCTGTACAGTAAGGGCACTTGCGGTGTGTGTGTTTTTTTTCTCGCCAGTGGCTGAACAAAGGCGTGTCCTGAGTCATGCATATATCAGTCAGAGGAGCCGCGATACGCTACAGCTTTCCACTCATCAGCTCTCTGTGCACCAGAAGGCTCTCCGGCAGCCGCAGGCTCTTCACGATGGCCGAGCACTCCTTTGAACAAGTGGCATTCAACAAGCCAAAGGTACGTTATCAAGCAGTGTCGGCTACTCACTTTACTACGAGCTTTAATAGTTCGTATGGAAAGGTGGTGAATTATTAACGGGCGCGCTTCTCCTGCTTTTTACGCACGCTGGGATTGCGTAAACGCTGTCTGAGAGTCCCCCGCGACCGAAGGAGGAAGAATGCTGACAAAATTAGAGAAATGTAGTAAGAATGAGATGTTGAAAAGAAACTTTATTTTTACTGCTCTCTTGGCGCGTGTTTTATACTCAGGGCCGTAGCCAGGATTTTTAGAAATACTGAGGTCATGAGTCCAAACCCCTCTATGGGGGGGTTCAGGGGCATGTCCCCCCACACCCCCCACACCCAAATTTTGAAGACTATAGTGTAGATCTGTGCATTTTAATGCATTCATGAAAGACATTTCTGACTTGTTATTCAGATAGTATGCCAAGTTATTAGTACTGAATGTAATTTACCTACAAAACATAGCTCACACTCAGACTATAGGTTCTTCTGAGGGTGCTGCAGCACTCCCTAGTGGCAGCAGGGGGTACCATTTTAAAGGGGACATATTATAGAACATGGATTTTGCCTAGTCTTTGTATGGATTTAAGTGGGCTGAAATGTTATTTAGGCACTGTGGGATAATGACATAAATGCGGTACTCCTCGGTGTTCGAAGGGTTCGAAGTTTTCAGTTTAACAAGCCTAAACAAGCTGTTCAGCATTATTACCCTTGATGATGTCACAATGGGGACACAAGCAATGAATTAGTATTGATTAATCAGTTAGCTGTGCTTTTTTGACACTGCTACACTGAACACTGCTTACCTAATGTACTGTATCCTACTGGGTCTTTTTAATTTTTTTAATATTATATATTTTTTTGAAATTTAAAGTGACAAATTGCTAAAATCATACCTAGTTGTATGGTGTGTGGTGCACTTTCAAAGCACATGACTGGCCTTACCATTATGGTATAATAAGGAGGGGCACTCCGGTTATATAGCCTACTTCTCGAAGCAAGATTGGTCAATGCCATGAATGAAAGGCCTGGCTATAGCCTTCCATAGACTGTATTCCACCTGACCTACACACTCAAAACAAGTAACTACGAGTTACCTCAGGAACAGAAGCAGCAGCTGCAGTCAAGATCTGAGCTCACAAACTACCAAACTATATGCTTTCAATAATCAATTAGGAGTTTCTGCTATGACATTTTCGGTAGCAAATGTTATCTACGGGCCTGTTTATACCTGCTTTAAAACATCAAAGAACTGCTTACAGTTTGACTTGACATTTGATGTGTTTAAACAAGACCTAATTTTTAATGAGCATTCACATAACATTGTCTTGCTCTTTGATATAGTTCACACTGCCTCAGAATAAAGAACTTATAAAGACAAAATGTTAAAATTATGGTTTCTTTAGTCTTTTATGATGGTAAACTGAGTATCTTCGGGTTGTTGACTGTTGGTCGGGACAAAACAAAACATTTGAGGATGCATCTTGTGCTTTGTCAATAATGAAAATAATTGTTAGTTGCAGCCTTTAAGAACCTAATGGACTAAAAGGAACAACAAAACAGGTTTTTCTTGCTGTAATCTTTCCTCCTGTTCATACTGGCCTTTAGAAGATTCCTTCATAATGTACTTACAATGTAAGTGATGGGGACCAAAATCCACAGTCCTCCTTCTGTGCAAAATGTATTTAAAGGTTTATCTGAAGCTAATATGAAGCTTCAGGGTCCAAATGAGTCAAATCAAGTAGATATCTTTCAACATTAGTCTTTTTAGTGCCAAAGTCCCTCTTTTTGTTACTATACTTCCACTGCAGCTCAACAGGGAAACACTGTCCGAGGAAACACAAAGAGGGAATTTGATGCTAAAAAGACTGTAAATGTGGCAGATATCCACTTGATATGACTAACTCAGACTGCTGAAGCCTCATAGATCAACTTTTAAATGCATTTTTGCACAAAATGACTGTGGACACACTGTGGATTTTGGCCCACATCACTTACACTGGAAGCGTAGTGGATCGTTTTATAGCCTGTATGAACAGGAGGGATGATTACAGCGAGGTGCGACAGAAACTTACATAATTGTGTAATGTCAATTTTTGACTCTTAGCAAAATGCAGAAACAAAACTATGTGGTTTTACTGAGAGCATGTGGTAAACATGGTTATGATCACATGATGTGTAATCTAACTGCTGTAGACTGTTCCGAAACGGCGTGACTGTAATAAATATAAGTGTTTTACTCTGCTCGGGGCCCATTTGTCTTCACAGACTTCTTGGTCCCACTTGATTAAAAACTCTTAAAGACAACTCCTCTTTGTAAATCCATTTATTGCAGAATTTCCATGGCATGAGAAAAACCTCTTTCAGTGTTCACATGGGCACCTGACTGTTATTTTAAGACAGACTTGATTATTGTGAACCTATCCCTTTATAGAATCACAGAAACACTTTAAAAGAAATATTTTGCCACATATCTCAATTACAGTTCTTTTATTGGATGGAAGAGACAACTAGCCAGCATAGCAAAGCCTTAAAGTGAAATGCACCTTTAATGGTCAGATAGTTTGACATGCACATCAGGCACACAGGCATGAAATATAGACTCCAAAGGGCACAAGTGAGTATGAGCATGCACCTGGTCTGTGCAGGAGCTGACTGATAAGAAGACAGGAAACCAGCTCTGTGACAGAGATGTGGAAAGAACACACACACACACACACACACACAAAGAGAGATGTGGGCTCTGCTGTCGCACAGTGTGTGTGAATGTGTGTGTGTGTGTTGGTGAGAGCTCATGAATTGCAAAAGGAGCAACTCCAGGGAGTGGTGGTTGCTTGCAGAGATAATCTAATTAAATATTAATTTGCTGTTGTAGAATTGATACCACTGGTGGGGTTAATGTCTCCGGCCTCACCAGTTTACTGGCCGTGCTTCATATGCCGACATCGGTCACAGCAAAGCAAATATAGGGCTGCGAATGATTATTTTTCATTATCGATTAATCTTCTGGTTATTTTCTTGATTCTTGAATTAATCGTTTTGCTATAAAATGTCAGAAAATGTGGAAATGCCTGTTATATTCTCGTAGAGCTCAAGGTGAAGTCTTCAAGTGTCTTTATTTGTCCGACCAACAGTCGAAAAACTCAAAAATATTCAGTTTACAGTGATTTAAAACAGAGAGAAACAGTATATCCTTACAACTGAGAAACTAGAACCAGAGAATTTTTGAAATTTAATCGATTATCAAAACAATTGCAAATTCATTTTATGTCAGTTCACTTAACTGGAAACTGATTGAATTGTTTCTGCTCTAATTTTTATAAGAGAGTAAGTGTCTGTTCTGTTTTGGGGTTAGACTCTGGTACAGCTGGATCAGATAAAGATTATTAAAGGAAAAATATAGACTATATAAATCTGTCAGAAAAATATATTATATTGGTTGTCACAAGTAGAACTGAGTGCTTCTCAGACATGAGATATAAACTTCTTATATTTAGTGGTTTCCGAATTAGGTAATAACGCCTGTTTGGAGGGGGTTGATCATCAATCAGCTTCTTGCAAAACAGATTGTCTGACATTATTCCACATGCAACATGAATCTTCAGTCAACAAGAGACTGTTGCATAATAACACACTGCTGGATTGCTCAGGTGCTGAATAAACTTGGAGAGATATATATAACCATACCATAGTGTACAGCAGGAAGGCCTGTGTACACTGAAAGAATTGCCACAGGAATTCCTGATCTTGCAAATGGTTTAACCAGCCGTCCTGCGTCTGTTAACAGCTCTGATGTTGCAGTGTCACTGACCTGTCAGGCATTTGAGGGAAGTAAAGTCTCAATAATACACATTACTTCTTGTTGTAAATATTTGGGTGGAAACATCGGATCTCAAGACCTTTTTATACAGTTTTCCCAGATTTTCCCTTCACAGCTGACATTTTTTGTCTTTTTGTCACAGACAGATGGACACAGCTGTACAACCTGTACATGCTTTTACTTTCTATAGGTTGGAAGGTTCTGAGCAGCGTAATTATAGCTGCAACTAACCATAATTTCGATTACTGTTTAATCTACAGGCTATTTTCTCCATTAATCATTTTCCCTATACGTCATCAGGGCAAATGTATTTGTAAAGCATCTTTGTAAAGCACAAGATGTAAAAGAAACAGGGGACAATATAAAAAGACACACTTAAATTGGACATTGCACATTTAGTTACTCATTACTTTTCAAATCAAGATTTTTTTCACAATATATATGATCAGCTCGTATAATATGATGCATTCTTATGGATTAAACTACCCGACTGTATATAAAGTTGTTCAAATTAGCATTAAAGTACTGTAAATAGTGAGTAATAGTGATCTAATAATATAATAATATACTGTACTATAACACTGACAGGGTCCATTCTGTTCATTTTTGTTCATTTCATTTTTCTTGTAATGAGGGTGGGTGATCATGTAAAAAACCTTACAGTATCTTAACTTCAATATCTTTTTAAAGTTAAATTGGAGATGTACTCGGACTCCATCGAGGTGGTCTTCATCCTTTCACACCACGATAAGTTCTGATACTTCCTTTAGAAAATCCCTTTGCGTGCTGTGACCTTTACCATATTTACAAATTCAGCCTTTAACAGATGTTGACAACATCCTTCGCTGTGGTTTGTTCTCAAAATGTTTGAAAAATGTTTAGTTTTGAACGTTTCCTCTTTAACACGTGATGGGCCCAAGTTTTCCATGTATGGAACAGCTGGAGCTGTCCAGAGCAACAGCTGGATGAAGCTCAAGACGACAGATCCAACAGAGTTTTACAGTTTAATGACATTTTAACTGAAGCAGTTGTTTGCTCTTACATTTAGTATTCCACAGTAGTGCTGCAACAAACAATTATTATCATTAATGATTCATCTTAATTATTTTATCAGTGAATCAATTAATCTATAAAATGGTGAAAAATAATGATCACTGTTTCCAAAAGCCCAAGATGATGTGCTTAAATTTCTTGTTTTGTCCCAACCAACAGACCCCAGCTATCATAGAAGACTAAAGCAACCCGAAAATTTTCACGTTTTAGAAGCTTAAAAGATGACTCAAAATAGGTGCCGATTAATTTTTTGTTTAATTTGACTAATGGATTAATCCACTAATAGCTGCAGATGAAAGAATGTATTTAAAGCCCCCGAAAACCTGGTCTCAAAACGAGTCTCCAAATGTCTTTTTTGGAAATCCGCCTCGACTGTAACACTGTTGTCATGCCGTGTGCTCTTCAAATCTGAGGCAGGTATTCACTGGTATTTCGTTCCCCATACTGTTTTCGCTTCCAGAATAGGGGAGGAATGGAAGAGAAGCGAGAAGAGCTGCAGATGAAAAAACAAATACTGAAATTTCCCATTTGAAATAACCAAAATCGTGTGTTAATGCAGGACTCCATCACTCAGAGTAAGGAATGTAGAATATAATCTGAGAAATGAGAAAAGCTGAAACTTTGATATCACTGCCATGGAAAATCAGGGGCACTTGTTTCAGTTGCAGCTTTTGTTGCACGTTACAAGTTTTAGTTTAGGGCTGATTTCCATAACTACGCTCATTTTCGTCTTCATCACACTCCACCGGAGAGAGATAAGAATTAAAAGTCTCTGGTTGGATATTTTTATTTTGATTCTCACCCTGACTGATGACCATAGTTCAGGGCTCAGCTGTTGAAGGAGGAAAAGAGATTTATTGGCGTCATCTGCCAGGATAAATCACGGCTCTCAGCAATGGAGCCAGAACACTCTTCTTTGACCCTTCTCAGGCACCCGTGGCCTTTTCACCACTTGTTGCTCAGTCATGCGTATTGCATTCATGATGGGCTGCAGCCAAAACATTGAACTGCATCAGCGTCACTGCTCTTACTGCTCTCTTTTTAACACTACAGGGTATCTGATGTTTTTCTGTATCTCTTTTCTTTTTCTGTTTCTCTCATCGATGTGTATTTTTCTCATCCACAGGTTGAGCTGCATGTGCATCTTGATGGCGCTATCAGGGTGCAGACAATTCTCGATGTTGCCAAGTAAGTTAGGATTCTTCAATATTGACTTTAGATTTTACTGTATGTGTTTGTACTGAGATTCAGACACATGTTTAGATAGATAAGTACATAAGAAAACGTCATTGTTCCTCTGTGGGGTTTGTAAAAAGCCACTTAACCTACTTAGTCTATTATTTGTACTTGTGAATAACTAATAAAGTATGGATATGTATTGGCCAATGTTAGATTATCACACATGTATCAGTGTCAGCATATATGTTAGCTGGTAAGTAACAGGAAATTACAGCACAGTTATGTCAAAGATAGGTTTGCACTTAAAGGAAAGGATTTCCGTACACTGAGATCTATGCAGTATTCACTTCATTTTGAGCTTTCGGTGCATCTATTAGATTTAAGTGTGCAGAAATCCTTTTCATCAAGTTTGGATTGATTTCTCCAGCACCTTACAAAGACTCAGCCGGGTGGAGCGGTGGTCATCCTTTTATCTGTTTCTGTCATTAATAATTCACCTGTCAAGTCAATAGCTCAGGCTTCAATACATTAGACAAACAACACTCCCCTGTTAAACCTTCTCTTTAAGAAAGAAGGGCAAAACAGGGGAACTTGCAGTAAACTCCTGACATGTTAAAAAAAATTTTCCAATTTGGGTTAAAAATGAAAGAGTGCTATAAATTTCACTACTGTCCCTGAACTCTTGCTTTCTTCCCTCTTCTTTTTATAGGAGACGGGGTATCGCTCTGCCAGCAAATACCGTGGAGGAGATGACACAGATTATTATTGTCCAAAAGCCTGCCACCCTCACTGAGTTCCTGGGGAAGTTCGCTGAGTACATGCACGTGATTGCGTAAGTGCTGACATATCATCTTTAAGGATTCAGTTTCATAATTACCAAAGGTGTTTTCTGCTGAGCACGTTACAGGCTGTACTAAGAGTGAGATTTGAGTCATTTAAGAGTCAGGGTTATTCCACCAAGGTGAGGGTCAAAGTCCATTCATGCAGTTTGTTATCACACACAGTTACGACAATTATGATTCATCTGAAGTGTTTTAAAGCCAGAGTGAGTATTGTGTTTGTGATTGGTGGGATTGGCATGTAAGAAACAGCAGGATTATGTAATGTAATTCTGCAGCATGCAGCATGATGGGGAGGGGGTTCATTTTAAATGCCAGACATGCAGAACAGGAACACATCATTAGTGAGATCAAGTATCACCTTGGCAACCAAACTGGGAGTAGAGTAAATTTGTCAGGTGACCCCTTCCGGTGTCACTCTGTCTTATATTTAGTCCTCCAGCGACAGGGCTGAACTGTTTAGAAAAGACCAAATACAGTCTTTCAGATACTCAATGGCCGTAAAAGCTCACAACAATGACGGTCTGTAGTGGCTGGACTGCAGCGCTCTGTTGTGCTGAATGGACCCTTCTGTATCAAGGCTCTTGAAAGCCTTGTGTGCAGTACGGCTTCAACAACATAGGGAACTTGCTAGTTGAGTTTAGCTCATGCAGAATTGTTGTTGTTGGTGGGGTGGGGGTGGGGGTGGGGGTGGTAACGAGAGTACACTAGACAACAACAGGCATTCATACCTGTTTGATAAGCATTCACTTTCAGTGTAAATGCTAGAAGCGGTGTTGTTCTCCGTCATGTGATGTAGGATGAAAAGTGTGCTGCTGAGGAGGAAATGAAGCTGTGATTCTCCTGATATTTTCATAACATTACACTGTATTATCATGCAGCATGATCACACGTGCAAGACAGAAAGAAATGTTTAAGGTATAAAATGTCCTTACTTTAATGATAATTTAAAAAAAACACCCCACCCTTTCTTAAGCAAGACAAAAAAATAAATAACTCCACCACTCCTCCTCTAATCATTCTTGTACATTCCCTAACAGATTTTTTTCCTCTACTCCTTTTAATCCTAAGATTTATATGGGAAATAATTCCAATAATTTTATATAAACAACATTAAATTGTTGACATTGGTCAAAAGAATCTAATGAAAGCTATATTTAATTGTTAACTATTACTATTAATATGAGTGTATATGTGGAGGACATGAAATCAGTACAATCGTGTCAGGAACACTGTGTAAATATTTATATTGCTCATTTTGAAAGCCATCATAGTTTGTATGATGGACTAGCAGCAGCTAATGGTTTATTTCTGACAGTGAGATAAGTTTATCAGAGCTAAATTTATTTTGTGTTTTTCTTTCTTTGTTTTTCTTTCTTTCAGTGGAGACAGAGAGGCCATAAAGAGGATAGCCTATGAGTTTGTTGAGGACAAAGCGAAGGAAGGAGTGATTTATGTTGAGGTTAGATACAGCCCACATTTTTTGGCTAACACTGATGTGGATCCCATTCCCTGGAAGCAAGAAAAGTAAGTATCTACTTGAATAGCTTTAGCCTGCTTGTTGAAACTTGTTTTGTGCGTTTAGGTACGGTTATTAAATGTTTTCTTTTCCACTGTGTTTCCTTCACTCAGAGGCGACCTGAGTCCGGACGAGGTGGTGCATCTGGTTAACAAAGGCCTCAGTGAGGGGGAGAGGGCGTTCAATATCAAAGCCAGGTCCATTCTATGCTGCATGCGCCACATGCCAAGTAATGAACTGTTCATGCTCCTGTCTGCCCAAACAAGCTTGTGAGATAAGGTTCCTCATATTAGATAAAGAGCAGGAATAAAACAGAAAAGTCCATACATACTACTGACTATAATCTGTCGCTATCCAGTGAAAATCTCCAAATTTGCTGATTTTGAATTTTTGAAATAAATTGTCAAATGGAAAGTTGTTTCAGTAACTGGTAATGAGTCTGTAAGAAATCTGCTCTGCTCCATTCATGCAGCTGTTTAATTTGTAACAGAGCAGCCAAGCACAATTCATATCTTTCATTCTGCATTTTACACACTTTGAAAATATTCTGTAATATCCTCGGGTCAGTACAGATAGTTTTATGTAACAAACTTCCTGACCATCTGCAGGATGTCTGATTTTGTCATTACAGAAAGTAAAATAAAATATAATGGGCTATTCTAGGAAAAGATCAAATTACAAGCTGTAGTGTAGCTGTGTGTAGTTTGTGTGTTTAAACAGTACGCAGCCTTATATTTCAATGAAGTATCTAATATATAGCCTACTGTATGTGAATGACACTAAATCATATTCTGATTATGAATACTATATGATGATCTGGTACACTGTCATATGTATGTAACTGTTTTGGTTTAGTAAAAGGTGTAGGTTATGTTTTCATATAGTGGTATTTGTGTGCAAAGTTAAGCAAATTAAAGGAACAGTTCATCATTTTGGGAATATGCTTTATCACTTTCTTGCCGAGAGTTAGATAAGCCACACAGAAGCGCATTTCAATGAAAAAAAAGATAGTAGGCCTTACCTCATAATTATGAGATCTTTTGTCCTAATTATGAGATGTAAATATGAAGCTAACACCAGCAGCTTAGCTTAAAGACTGGAAACAGGGGGAAACAGCTAGCCTGGCTCTGTCCAAAGGTAACAAAATCCTCTAAATCTCACTAATTAACATGTTATATCTTATTTGTTTAATCCTTATAATGAAAGAAGTGTAAACACAAGTTAAGTTTTACGGGGGCTTATGTGTGGGACTCTTTCTTAGCCGGGAGCAGTCACTTCCTGGAGTCTTATTGTCGCAACGAGGTTGCCATGCAACCAGCCGAGACTCCAGGAGGTGTTAATTAGTGAGTTTTAGAGGTTCTTATAAAGTGCATTTTGCTGCATTTAGCTGTTTCCCCCTGTTTTCAGTCTTTATGCTAAGCTAAGCTATCTGTCTGCAGGTTGTAGCTTCATATTTACAGTACAGACATGAGGGTGGCATCAATCGTCTTATCTAACTCTACTTTACTGTAGTTACCATTGCATGATGGTTAATGATGCTTTGTGTTTGTCATCGCTGTATATTGATGCAGATTGATGTAGAGTGAAGCTGTGACTGTATCATCACATTTCATCTACGCATCATCTGCATGCATGTTGGCAGGACCAAGCTGTGATGTAATATATGTGTTTTAATTCCTCAGGCTGGTCAATGGACGTTGTGGAGCTGTGTAAGAAATATCGCCACGAGGGAGTGGTAGCCATTGACCTGGCAGGTGATGAGTCACTCAACTGTGAAGCCTATCCAGGACACAGGAAGGCCTATGAGGTAAGCATGTCGAAACATCAACATAATACCAGCAGACAGTCACTGTTTAAGGCCGGCATGAGGAAGACAAAAAAAGGTGTGGGTTTTTGGTGTGTCTTTGTTTTATATACGTTAATCCTGGCCTCACACACACCTTTAAACTTGTTTTGCAACAACAACAATAATACTGGTGATAATAATTACCAAGGTCAGCTAAACAGCAGCTTCTTTTGCTGCCTTAACAGGAGTGTTTTGTGCCCTTGAATGTGTTTTTGAAAGTGATTTCTCATAAAAAGTGTGATTGCTGGAGGAAAACTGTAGACAGTGTAAATACTTTTGTAGACTGCTTACCTTGGCATTCACATATAGTAGGCATATTTTTTTATTGATAACGCCTTGTGTCATTTTGCAGCTGTAAAAGGGTTTTATTTCCACAGCTCATGTGAGACATGTTCCCACTTGCTGCAGGCTGATGGAAATATGGCTGCAAGTTGTCGCACCAATAACTTCCAGGAATCCTTCGAAAGAATTTGAAGCTGTTTCATAGAGAGGGTGGAGAGATGCCTTTTTATTAGCCATGCTAGTGGCTCTGGGGATGTCAGTTGGTTAGTCGGTCCATCACTTTGGTCCAGACTTGTCATGACATTGATGGCATGGTTCCCATCACGAGCTAACTTTGGTGATCACCTGACTTTACCTCGAGCAGGTTGGCATTTGTAGTTTTAAATGATATGTCTTGAGAGCTGTTGAATGGATTGCCATGGAATTTGGCACAGACATTCAGGATTAGTAACAACTTTGATGAACCCTTAACTTCAAAATTCAAAGTTGAATTTTTAATTTGTCCAATACTTTGGATTATGATCGAATACCTGCAACTAATAACATTCCCATCAGCCTCAACTGTACCATTAACCATTAATGCAATAGTATTTATCTGACTTGCTAAGAAGGCAGACTTGTTTTGAACTGCCTGAATGTAACCGACAGGATCAATTACCATGGAGATGTACAATACCAACATGGTTAATAGCACAGTCTGTCAGCTAACATGCTGATCTGGCCTTGTAAAACAGGTTTGAGCTCAGGTGTTACAGGGGTTAGACAGTTGTACTTTTCCACATAGATTACTTTTCCCTGTCAGAGAATGCATCATCATCATCTCAAACTGATGAGGGTGTGATGTGGGAGTAAAACCTTATTTCAATTTCCTCATAGTCTCTGATGCTTCTCAAAAAAAATCCAATTCGGTTTTCAGCCAGCATTTTTTGATTATTTCAGAGAATACTTAAGTAATCAATTCTGCCCATCAGACCATAATAAATGAGGTAGATTAATCAGTTAATACACTATAGAACAGGATGTGGACCTGAAAATAATTACTTGCATGGACACAGACTGGGTGCAGTTGGCTGCATGAGGACAGTTCAGCCTGAATCCCACCTGTTTTCTGTGTAATGTGAAAATGAAGAGTGTTAGAGGTCAATTGCTCTTATAGATGTCTGGCATTAATACTGGGTATTTCTTTTTCACATTTCTGTATTTTTTAAATTATTTTTCTGTAATCAATCCAAACATTTTTCTCCTTTGACATTACTAGGATACATATTTATATAACTCCATCCCTCCCCTTTTCAAAGAGTGGATGAGTAATTATTGTATATGGGTCATAATAATATGGATTATTTATAAGGTAAATTAGCTGCAGCTTGTTCAACTGATTTGTTTGTAAATGTGTAGGCATCATTTAATTATGAAAATCCTGTCAGCAGCAGCCCGAACAGCACAGAGACACACAGACAGCCTCTCAGGTGAGCTCTGCTGTCACGGTGAAAGATGTAGCCATAGGTTCAGCAGTTGAGTAAAAATAATACAAGTAAAGGTTTTTGAGATGCTTTAAAGATATCAATCAGCAAACTGAAAGAAGCACAGAGCTACAGAACCTCAGGTGAAGTCTGAAAACCTTAAAGCAGAGAGTTGGTTCAAACAGAGCAGCACATTACCTACAAGTTTCCATTTATTTTCTTATTGCAGCTATTGTGACCATTTATCATGTGTCAATTATACATTTTCACTTTATTCTGAGATTTACATCAATAAAATAAAATGTAAAATATCTCTAACATCAGATTTTTGCCTGTTATATCAGTAAATACGTATTCAATAAAGTAAACTTTTTGCAGAGTCAGGCTTTTAATGTGTGTATGTGCATATGAAAGACAAAAGAGAGATAGAGGGCAAGTGGCACCTGATTTAAAAAAAAAGTCCCCACTAAAGTTAAAAACAAATCTGCGCCCTTGCTGTTGCCTCAGTCACGAATACTTGGGATGGCGCACATTGTGTGTAGGGGTATTAAAAATTCTTTACATTCTCTCACTGCCTCCACTTATGTGATAATGAGGTTACAGGTCATGTGAGGCCAGCAATTGGTCAATAAGTCGGCCACGAAAATCTAAATAATCCAAAGCTGTTGTGTGATGTTGCACAAGTATAGTATTTGCAGATGTTGACTAGCTCCTTCAAAATCAAACATCAATAATGTTTGCAATGAGTTCCCCCTAATTATTCCAATATACTAACTCAGGTTTGCAAAACCAGAACCCTCTTTTAAAACATTTCTGAAAGTGTATTTTTATCAAAATCAAAGTTAATTTGGGTGGTTTTGTCTGCACGTGTGTATTTATGTGTGTGTGCCGTTTGGAATACATAATATTTGTATGAAATACAATTCACGTGTGTTTCTATGTGGGTCTATGTACACAGTATATGATTTGTTATGTGGGATTTGTACAGTATGCATATTTTTTCTGTTTCCTTTGTCCTTTCTCTGGGTTTGATAGGTGCCATATGATTAAACTTTATTATTATCATTATACACAACTATATTATGCATATTATTCAGCTTTCCAGAAATGTCCACAGTGTAGAGAAGCTCTGACATCCTGTCAAGGTGAATCTATATTTGTGGAAACATGGTTCAATTATTAACAAAAAGCAGAACTCACAGAGCAGAGTCCACACTAATATTGAGGGTTATCTTCTTAACTACATGACCTTTAGATAAATACTCCCATATTAGACAAGCTTTACTAAGTTTGTACAAGGTTGAGATTGTTAAAATGAAAGGAAATGATCAAACCTGTCTGTATAAGTAAACATGCTTTAAAAAAAACAGTCAATCAATCTTTTGTTTAAGTGTATATGTAGTGGAGAATGTTGAGAATGTTGAAAGCCTCTGAAACAAAGCAAAGCAAGTGCGTTCAAAAACCTGTGTAAATGGTAAAAATGCACCTCAGTAGATGCTGCAGTATCACAGATGTGAAAGCCAGATGTTTGGCTGTGCTGTTTGGTCACCGATGTGTTCTATGATTGACTTTGTTGACAGGAAGCAGTGCGTTGTGGGATCCACCGAACAGTTCATGCAGGAGAGGTGGGCCCGGCGTCAGTGGTGAAGGAGGTAAGCTGTTCAACAATAACGTGAGACATTTCTGAAAGGGGTGAAGGAGTCATCTGAGGACTTCATTGTAATACAATGAGCAGGCCAGTGCAGGCCCTGTAACAGCAACTAAACAAAACAATAAAGTCCTGTACTAACAATAGAGATGACTAATTTGGAGGCCGAGATCCAAAAGAAACAAGAGAAGTTTGTTTTTTTTTAGCGTTGGCTAGTTGAAGGTTTAAACAGAGTAGTGGAAAAAGTACACAGATCTGTATCAAAACAGCAATGTAAAAATACTCCATTACAAGTAAAAGTCCTGCATGATAAATCCTACCCTAGTATTAGCAGCTTGATGTAAAGTATTGCAGTAAAAGTAGTGGTTTGGTCCCTCTGACTGATATATTATTATATATGACATCATTAGATTATTAATACTGAAGCATCAGTGTGTAAGCAGCATGTTACTGTTGTAGCTGCTGGAGGTGGAGCTAGTTTCAACTACTTTATATACAGTTAGCTAGTTTAGTCCAGTGGTTCCCAACCTAGGGGTGGGGCCCCTCCAAAGGGTCAGCAGATAAATCTGAGGGGTCGTGAGATGATTAATGGGAGAGGAAAGAAGAAAAAACAAAGTTCTGATACACAAATCTGTTTTCAGTTTTTTGGACTTTTTCTCTAATCTTTGATTTTTGGTGAAATATTGGTTTTTACTTCAATGTTTAGTCAACGCCAATGAATGCACAAAGGAATACACAAATACATGTGTACATCAATATACTGTGATTATTTTACTGCTGGGCAGCAAAAAATTGAACCCATCTCAACTACAATGCAACAACCTCCTTAAATGTAAAATGACTGCATGTCTCACTGCACTGTGGCTGCCAAAACACGTGACCACTCTCTAAGAAGTCATCCTTCAAAGTGACAGTTCAGCTATGCCACAACAGTTGCGAGTGTGCCTCTTGAAATACCCTGCAGGTTCTGCTGACATGAACTAGATGGAGGATTTTTTTGCTGTTTGTAACCTTTTGCGTCTACATCACGACCCCTGTCTGATATTTTAGGCTGTAGAAGTGTTGAAAGCTGAACGGGTTGGACACGGCTACAGAACCCTGGAGGACCAAACCCTGTACAAACAACTACTGGCTCAAAACATGCACTTTGAAGTAAGGAAATAGAATCGTAATCACCATTATCATCAAAAAGCTGAATCACCAACACAGTTCTTGATTTCTTGTTGCAAATATACAAGTTATATTTGCTCTAATCTATTAAATGTACTGTGCCCTGTTCATTACACACTCATGATTTTAATCATTACAGATGTAGATTGTTTTCAGGTAATTCTAATGATATGCAGTAGTTGGCTGACTATTATTACAGTACCTTACTAGTAGTGACACAGTGATACACTGACCCCTGGTGGAGACTTGAGTAGTTCAACTGAGAGGAGAAAAACTGCAGTAATGAGGTTTCTCAGTGCTGCCTGTGCTGTTGCAGGTGTGTCCCATTTCCAGTAAGCTGACAGGTGCCTGCGACCCAGACTTCACCAAGCACCCTGTCATCACGTGAGCTGCTTTTATTTTACATGAAAGTCTGATAATAGAATTTAATTAAAGGCATTTAAATATTTCTGTTTGGATTTCATTATTTCCTTTGTGCAGGTTCAGGAAGGACAAAGCCAACTACTCCCTGAATACAGATGACCCTTTGATCTTCAACTCAACCCTACACCTCGACTACAGCACTGCGCAGAAATACATGGGATTCACTGAGGACGAATTCAAAAGACTGGTGAGATCAAATGCATGAATAATTATAGTGGTAGTTGACAGGATGAAGGCATTTGAATATGATTTGAAATGATAGCATGGGGTTGTAGACACCCTGTGCATGGCAGCGCCTTCCTCAGCTGCTAATTAAAGCAGGAACAAAAGCTTACACAGAAAAAGTATTTCACTGCAAACTGAAAAGCCTCAGATCCTTTTGATAATTACGATTCTTAATGCATTTTAAACAAAGTGCTTCGCATCCAGGCTGCATCCGGTTTGTGTATTTGGATTGTGGTAGATTATTAAAGGAACTGTTTGTCATTATGAGAAATTCGCAGATTCTCTTTCTTGCTGAGAGTTAGTGGAGATCGATACCTCTCTCATGTCTGTACAGTAGATGTTAAGCTAAAGCTTAAAGACTGGAAACAGCTAGCCTGGTTCTGTGCAAAGGTAACGAAATTTCACTACTTACCACGTTATATCTCTCAACCAAAGCTTGCCAAATAATTATATTATAAATATGTCATGGGTTTATGGTGGGTTATGTGTTGGGCTATTTCTTTTCAGTCTTTATGCTAAGCTAAGCTAAACAGCTGCTGGCTGAAGAGTCAAATTTACTGAACAGACATGAGAGTAGTTTCCTCATCTTACTCTTCTAAAGCATCAAACTATCTTTCAGCGTTAAGTCTTTTTAGTGCCAAAGTCCCTCTTTTTGTTACTATACTTCCACCGCAGCTCAACAGGGAAACACTGTCTGAGGAAACACAAAGAGGGAATTTGATGCTAAAAAGACTGTAAATGTGGCAGATATATATATATTTGCACACAATGACTGTGGACACACTGTGGATTTTGACCACCGACATTGAAAGCACATTTGAAGGGGATCTTTTAATATCCAGTATGAACAGGAGGAATGATTACAGTGAGGAAAACCTCTTTCACTGTGGACACCTGATTGTTGTTTTAAGACAGGCTTGAAAAAATGTGAACATATCCTTTAAGATGAACTATTTTTACTATTAAACTATTTGGAAACACATTAAAATGGTTCTTTATTGACTTCTTGTGTTTTTTAGAACATCAGTTCAGCAGAGTCGTGCTTCTTGCCTGAGGAGGAGAAGAAAGAGCTCCTCCACAGACTGTTTGAGGCCTATGGGATGATGCAGCGCACTGTCTTTTAAACCAAGCACTGAAAAAATGTGTCCTAACCCAGGAACAAATCACTCTGAACCCTTAATCTCCCTACCTGACACAATGCAATGTCCTTATTTCCTCTTTGTAACCAGACAAAGCCTTTAGAATAATAAATCAAATATACTTTTCATCATATGGCTGCTGCCTTCACCTCACATACCTGTACATCATCACCTCGAGGGTTTGTGTTTTGTCATTTGTCAGGAAGTAGCTTTCATACTTTAGTTTACAGTGCAGTTCTGGAGGGTATGTATCATGGTGCTCTGCAAAAATGTGGGAAAGCAAGTGTGTTTTGTGTTTATGAAGCTGATTTTGTTGCATTATTTCAAAACTCTGGATGCATTCTTCATGTTGTGTTTACATCCTGTTGTCATTTAAAGAATCAGGGAAGCACTTACTTAAGTCAACTTATTCAACACTCCTGAAGAAACCAGTTTTAACCTTTTTTCTTTTCAGTTATGTGGTTATTTGTTGGTCATCGCAGTCTAAAACATTACAGTATATACCTTCATAAACATCTGTGGTAAATGGTGAAAGTGTGTTGTGATGGATAAATGAAGAACTTGCTACCTATTGGTGAAAAAAATATGGTTTACAGTGAATATCTATTGATCAGTTTAAGGGTGAAGTGAGGGAATTCATATGTGCTTTTTTCCCTTCACATGTTAAACTGCAGGACACATCAGGTAAAACAGCTCAATACCAAAAGCCTAGTCTTACATTTGGACACTAGGTGGCACACTACTGTCACCTAGATGGACAAACAACTGTTGACTTTATGTGGTTTTACATCTTACAATTAACTTGATTTCTTTTGATGTATATATTTATTTAATTTTTATTTTCATTTCTCTAAATAAAAAAGCACTTCCATTTATAACTGCAACATTTATGGCACTCCTGTAAAACCTCTTTTACCATAATAAAAGCTATTATGAAATTCGTCTCCACGTCAGCCCCGTTTCCTTATGCTGATTATCCCCTTTCCATATCTACCATCATTATGACATAAAGTCACCTCAGTACAGGGAGAAAAGAGCTTTTGAAGCAATTACTCTTGCAGAGGAAATTATCTCAAGCCTTGCACTTACAGCGATTGCTGAAAATCTACAGAGCTTTGCAGATAAACTGCTCTGTCATCCTCTGTTTCTTTATTGTATAAAGAGATCAATGGGAACACTGGGGCCTTGCAAGGTGGAAATGTAAACACTAGCTTCCTGTGGCCATCCTAATGTACACAAAAGCTGCATTCAATAATATTTATGGCTCTGGTAGAACTCAGCACTGCACTCATTAATCCTGGCTGGCTTGAACTCACCACCTTTACGTCTCCTTTACCTGCTGTGTTCAGTACAACAGACCTGCAAATTGCCTCTTGGGAAGCCTTAATTACACTTAAAAGCATAAAATACGAATGTTACAGTAGATTCATAAGTATTTTATTACACAAAGAAAATTGCTATCACAAAGTTATCACTGAACATTTAGCAATAAATATGAAGTCCATACACGACAGTATAATGGCGACTATGCTTTTTACTAAAAAAAAGAGACTTGACGATGAAATAGAACAAGAGGGTCACAAACACACACACACATACATAGAAAGAAAATGACGAACAGATGATTATGAATACGCCCTCCATGACACAGTTCCATATTAGGCTGGAACAATGTTTCGAGTGTTATAAATGTATTCTGTTCAGCTCAGTCCATCTCCACAGACATCCAAAGTTTCTGTGCTTTCTTGTCACATCAGGAATATAAATGACTAACAGAGTATGAAGCAAAAGAGCAGCATCTCAGTTGTCAGTTCTACTCTGTTCTGTTCCCCATCTTACAATCTGATCCAATAAAAAGTCGTGCATTTGGGCCACTGAGGTTCCAAACAAGCTGGTAGTGAGCGAAAGTGTCCTCAAGTCCAGTTAGGACAACCAATAAACACTCTCTCTTTCCTTTTTCCATCTCTCCAACTTTCACTTGCTTCCAATCTACATATCACTCCTTGTCTCTGCCCTCCTTTGGTCTCCGGCTGAGTTTAGGATGGGCCTCCACTTCTTCCCTGGGCATCTTGGCTGGTGGAGCCCTCCGCCTCAGGGGCTGGGGAGGCCCCCGGGTCTCCTTCTGGAGGAAAACATATGAAACAATATGCACAAAAATCAGTTACACCACATACACATTGTGTACAGGATAATTATTTTTATTATCGATTAATCTGCAGATTATTTTCTTGATTCAATCATCTGGTCAATAAAACATCAGAAAATGGTAAAAAATGCCCATCACAACACCATGGAGTCTAAGGTGACGTCCTCACATGTCTAACCAAATGTCCAAAACCCCAAAATATTAAATTACAGTAATTTAAGACAAACAAATCAACAAATCTTCACATTTAAGAGCTTTGAACCAGCAAATGTTGTGCATTCTTGCTTGAAAAATTATTTAAATGATAATTTGATTATCAAAATAGTTGGTGATTCTTTTTCCCTTCATCAACTAATCAATTAAAGGACAGGTTCACAATTTTTTAAGTCTGTCTTTAAACAACAGTCAGGTGCCCATATGAACATTGAAGGAGGTTTTGCTTGATGTAATGACCATTAAAAGATCTCCTCTAAATGTGTTTTCAATGTAAGCGATGTGGGACAAAATCCACAGTTATCTTTTGTGCAAAAATGTTTTTAAAGTTTATCAGAAGCTAATATGAGACTTCAGCACTCAGAGTAGTCAAATAAAGACAATATATTTTTAGTGCAAAATTACCTCTTTGTGTTTCCCTGTTGAGCTATGGTGGAAGCATAATAACAAAAAGAAGGAAACTGGTATTAAAAACACAAAAGATATGAACTTAATTTGACTAATTTTGACGGCTGAAGCCTCACAGTAGCTGGATTAACTTTTAAACTTTTGCATGACAGGAAGACTGTGGATTTTGTCCCCCATCACCTCCATAAAGAATGATTACAACAAGTGTTCATATGGGCACCTGACTATTGTTTTAAGACAGACTTGAAAAATTGTGAATCTATATCCCTTAATCGAGTAATTGTTGCAACTCTAATCGTGTATATAATCAAGCTAAAAAGTTATTTGGCATTCCTTTCAGCAGGCAATAAATCTGCTTTCAGGCTCAAGAAAAAAAAATAATCATGAGAATCCTGAGGAAGGAACTACAACTTCCTCTAGCAACACAGTGTCAGCATGATATGACATTATTTTCTAAATTTTAGGCTTCCCACCACACCAGCGTGATTTATTGCAGTCAAATTTGTTATCACGTAATGGGAAACTTGTCTTTGAATAAAAAGGAAGTCAGCAAGAACAACGATGTACAGTAACACACAATGGTCAGACTGAGAACATTTGCGTCACATTCAGACATGTTCCTCCTAACAACTTGACACTCTGCTGGTGGAAGAGGAAGCAAAGACTATCTGTCATTGTGCTGCCGTTACGACTCATTTACCGAGGACATAATCAAATGTCACTGACACCACAAGCAGAGCAAAACCACCTTGTCTGTATTTTGATTTTCTGTGCACTCAGGTGTGTAGTATATGGTATGGTACAAACAGTATGTATGCATATCTCCCCTGCTTTCACGCTGTATTACACGTTTTCAGATGTGGGTTACACTGACCTGCAGCCTTCAGGTCCATCTCTGCCAGGTCTTTGGTGAGTTCACTGGTGCTGGCCCCTGCTGTCGCCTCACCTGCGATGTCGGGCACTGCGTTCCTGCGGCCTGTGCGATCACAGTTGATGAAGTCTGAGTACGACGTCTCCACGTCCATCATCTGTCCATGACCAGCGCTCTCATTACACCTGCCAGAGGGAGGAGAGAATGTCAGGCAGCTGTGGAGGTGTAGCAAGAAGCAAATAAATCAACTTGCTGTCTTTCCTTTAATAGACTGCAGGACCTGTGGGAGGACCAATCAGTGTGTCCTGTGCGTTTCTACTTCAGTGGGACACACTGGCTAGAGACTTAAAAAAAAAAAAAAATTAAAAATCACTGTGCTGAGCTATTACAGAAGCAACTGAAGATGACCAATGCAGACAGAGAGAGTGGGCAGAAAGGGTGCACTTCAGAAGCACTTCCACAACCTAAAAAGCCAACAGCTGAGAGCGAATTCATAAAAAGAAGAATGAAGGTGTCCGTAATTGCCATTTCTATTTCTGCATGGCGATTAATGGCACTTCTGACATCTGTGCTAATTGGCCGTCCTAATTACATCATGAAAAACAAAAAGCTGCTCTAAATCTCTCAGGGCTCTCACTTGCATAGTCATACCCCTCCACTAGAGTCCATTTGTCTGTCCTAGGGGTACTTACACAGCAACAATTTAGAGAGATTTAGAGGGGGGGGGGGGGCTGATCAATATGGAGAGACAGAGTAAAAGAGCTTGAAACCTTTCAAAGACAAGCAGAGGCGGGGCCAGAAAGCAAGTCGAGTTCCCATTAGCCATTCATTCCTCTTCTGTTTCCTGTTCTCAGTCCATATTTAACTAGGTCATGGATCCTGCCAACCACTAAAACACTATACAGCTGGTAACTCCTCAGAGGAAAGAGGACAAAAAAGAAGACTGCTCTAGAAAAGACCAGAAAAGATAAGAAAGT
Source organism: Scomberomorus guttatus (assembly GCA_038419695.1). Lineage (NCBI taxonomy): Eukaryota > Metazoa > Chordata > Actinopteri > Scombriformes > Scombridae > Scomberomorus > Scomberomorus guttatus. The sequence goes on from CM076449.1 coordinate 29,909,476, forward strand.
AGTAGTAGGAAGTAGTCCTCTGGTTCAAAGAGAAGGAGACAAAAACCTGGTTCACACTGCTGTAGCTTCAGTCCTTCTCACAGGTCGGCACAGATAGCTTTGACCTCTCTGACCGGTTCACACCGCTGTGTATGAGCAGCATAACTGACTACATTACAGTTACAGACTCTAATAAAGGATGTAACAGTTAAACCATGACTGAACAGCTGAGCAGCTAAGCTATGAATTTTTAAGAAACATGAGGGGATTGGAGTCTTGAAGGGAAACAAGTGAAAGAATGAGAGAGGAATAAAAATGAGCTGGCAGACACAGCAACGACACGCTGATCCAGGGCCAGTCTGTTCCCAAACGCTTTTGCTCACATTCTTTTAGTATCATTCAAAAAGGTCTCACAATTGTTTTCTTTCTCTTATGTACAGTATGCGTGCACTGTGCCAGAAAGGAAGCACACTGGGTCGTTCCCTGAGAGGTCACAAGCCACAGAGATGTAGGCGACACTGCTTGGGAAATTGAAATTTGCAGTGAAGGGCAATCTTTAAGCCCCTGTAGGTAAGAGCGGTACCTCAGGAAATGTCACTGAGTTCTGGGCCGACGGCATTTCCCTGAGTGCTCCTACCAAACACAAGAGCCACTCTGTATTCCCGGCTGCTGATGGTGGTGTGATCCTCTGTTAGATAGTCATCTACAGTAGATAGCCAGGCTGTAGAGTCATTATTAAGCCAAATCACTGTGGCAGACCAGTGTCTCACAGGTTCATAATTACACCTACTGCCTTTTCCACTAACCTTAACTTCAAACAACTGAGGCTTTCACTTACTACCAATTACAGCTGAACAATTTGAGGAAAATTATGTGCTTTAATTGTCTATAAATTAAACTCTAGGCCTGTATTTGTGCTCTACATAGTATTAAGATATGACTGTAAGTATAATCACATTTATCTTGTTTGTACATAAGAAGAAGCAGATAAAATGAAGCAGTTACCTGTTGGCGATGTATTGTCAATTGTTTTTGGTTATTAAAAAGGAAGAAGAAACTGTCTTTGAAGAAATATGAGAAATGCTCCTTTTCTGTCTCAGCTGCTGGAGCTGTTGGTGTTTGATTGACAGCAGCTGGCAGGTTGAGCTCAGGCAGGGGAACGAACTCGAAACTGAAGTAAGCGGGGCACTTTTCCAATGTCAGTATCAGCCAAAAATCAGTCAGGCTACACTGGCATTGCTAGGTCTATATTTATATTCTGGGGCTCTACTGGAATATCTTTGCATGATTTATAGTTCAAAAAACTCCTTATTTATCTTATACTGGCCCTTAATGCAGCCCTTCAGTTCAGCTGTCTGAAACAGGCTCCTGTCTCTTTAAGGCCTCCCTCCTGATGAGCCGACTCTGTTCTGATTGGTCAGCTCCCGGAAGCTGCATCTCAGTTGACTTGTGGTGGCTCGAGAGGCTACGTCAACAAACCATAGCAGTAGGATTTAACTTCTTTTTCTCGTTCATTACACAAAACGGAAACTTCTCAGATACATCAGTACATGTCCGAGCCCGAAGCCGATCCAAACTATGAGCGTGGACAACTTTAGCAACAAAGGCTACAGAGCGGGCGGCTGTTTGTGGGCATGCGCAAATAATCTGATGTCATCACAAGGAGGAAGTAGAGTTAACTTTGTAAACAAAGCATTCAGTGAAGGTTGAAGCCCTGGCTCTTGTCTTGCAGGGAGCAGTTTTGGATCTTTGACCATGTTTAACGTAGACATGTCAAGTCAATTTTATTTATACAGCCCAATATCACAAATCACAAATCTGCCTCAGGGGGCTTTACAGTCTGTACAGCAATACAACATCCTTAAAAAAATGGACGAAACCTCAAGAAGAGCAACAGAGGAGGGATCCCTCTCTCAGGACCGACAGACGTGCAACAGATGTTGTGTGTACAGAATAGAAGACTAATCACAGAAATACAGCATGGAACAGGATAACAAAATTATAATGGATTTAAAATATTTATGAAGAATGTGATAAACAGACATCTGACATAACAGTATAAAAATAACAGAAAATCACAAAAAGCATGATGTCCCCTTTAAAATTTAATCATGATACTCAAAAGTGCACTTCTATTTATTAATAACATCTGTGCAGTTAATTTAGTTAATTATGACAAACTTGTAATACTGTTGACACCTCTGCATTGTAGCTGCTTAAGCTAACGCTAGCGTCACAGACTGGCAGGATGAGCTGCTTCATAGCTCTGAATCCTGAAGGTCTCAATTCTGAGCTTTTAGGTGATGCTCAAAATTATGATATTATGTTTCAAATTACTTTTCATTTACACTCAACAACTGCTGAGCTACTAGCTAGTTTCCTGTCTGAACTGATGTTAGGTGATAGAAAAAGAAAAAGACTCGTCATTGTTAGTCCATTATAAACAGCACACACTTTTTTTTTTAATCATTGTTTCACCAACTCATAGAACTAATGTTAATTAGCTACATCTCATTAAAATAGCAGTGACAGTTGTCATTATAGCTTGTGAAGTCAACAGTTGCTAAAACTTTAAGTTGGTACAGCTCGCTATGACACTATTAATTATGTCTATTAAATTGTGGCTCTTGAGAATTAAAAATTTCACTTTCAAATCACGATTTCAATATAAAAACAATTAACTGTTCATCCCTACAACCAGTGTGACATCTACATAGACTGATAGATTTCACTGAAAGATCCATCTTTGCCTATAAGACAAACAACCAGCGCTGACTGTGTATCGAGTGCAGCAGTGACTACGTGTCTGTGCCGTGTTATGTTTGCCTTTTTCTACTCGATTGGGCCAGTTGTTATGTGACTTATGGGAGTTCCATCTAATTGCCATTTGTATGTTTAATTAGTCGGCTTGCCTGCGCATGTGGATCAAATCCTACCATGAGATCATTAACAGGTTTCCATGGAGGGATGATGATGATGATGATGCTCTGCCTCCTGTTCTTCAGCACGTGTTTACATTCTTCTCTGCACGACTGCCTGGTCTCAGCTGTGGTAGAGGCGGTTTAATGGCGCTGTGTTTTAAATCACTTTATCCCTGATATGCACAGAGCACACTGCAATGATTAACTTGTTTTTGTAGAGCTCGCTTGACTGACTGAAGCCATGTAGGTTGTTGTTGTTGTTGTTGTTGTTGTTCACCTGCTGTAATTTGTATAATGCAAATGAACATGTAAAGTGACTTTGAAGCAAATGATCTGCAAAAGACGCCAATGACCTTCTGCATAACAAGCAACTGAACTAATTACAGCTCTTGTTTATTGAGTGGAGTAACAGAATAATCATGCCATCCATCTAAGGCTGCCGCTAACAAATACATTCATTTTTGATTAGTCTATTTCGTTTAGTCTTCACAGTAATAATAGTGAAAAATGTTGGTCACAATTTCCTAGAGCCCAAGGTAATGTGTCCAAATTTCTTGTTTTGTCTGACCAACAGTCCAAAATGAAAATGTATTGAATTTACAATGATATAAACCAGAGGAAAGCAGCAGATCTTCACATTTGAGAAGCTAGAAGCTGCAAATGTTTGGCAGTTTTCTTGATAAATTACTTAATTATAAATTGATTCAGCTCCAACTCCACCCAGGCAAGCACCCTAAAAGTTTTCTTTGTAGATGACATACTGTAAAAGTCCTCTTAAAGACATACTGTATGAGTAATAATTTGACCTATGACACAGATATGATGTCAGTCACAGCTTTTTTCACTGAAATATCGACGGTATCTCATGACTACATTCCAGAAATTATGACTTATAGCACTTTTAAAGTGCATGTCCTAGTTTAATAAAAAGGGTGTCTTTATGTGAAAGGCTAGCATGTGTTTACCGAGGGAAACTTGACACAGCTGCAGCTGGAAACACTGCCACAAAGACAAATGTCACACCTGTGTGTACTTTCACTCAAGACAATAACAACTTAATCCTCAAAGGGAAATCGCTGCAGCTCAGCTCATGAGCTGAACTCAGCTTAGCCTCGCTGCCCTGTACTGTAAGTCTGGATAGTTTCCAACGTGGGGATTCTCTCTACAAAGTTAAATTTATGGACATATCCTAACTCACATTCTGGCAATTCCTCTATTTTGACAAAAAGACGCTTTATTATCATATCTAAACAAATAAAAATCCTTGAATGCTGAACGCAGAGCGCCTTCTTCACGGCAAGTCTGAATGTCAACACTGACCACACTGGGCGAGGTGACATGCAACAAGAGAGGCTTTGGCATGAATATATTAGGAACAAAAGCCTTTGAGATCACTGAGGGAATATGAGTCAGCAGCCACTTACATCGGGCCCATTAGAGAGGCAGGCTCACTACTATCCCGCTGGAGCCTTTTAAGCCTGATTTGTGTGTAATAAACTCACATTATCTGCAATAACCCACACAAAGACTGGCTTCTTTGCTGATTGAGACGTCCATTAGAGCCTTCTACCTGACTTATTTCTGGTCTGTCAACTAATTCTGCTGCAGTTATTGACAAAGCAAAAAGCCTCCACGTGAATGAGTTTCATCTGCCTCTCGTAGCAACTAAAGTTTTCCATTGGCTTACTTAACTGTAGAGCTCCAATTATGAGTTGATTAATTGAATAGTTGCCGACTATTAAATTAATCACCAACTATTTTGATAATCTATAAATCTTTTTGAGTAATTTTTTAAGAAAAAAAAAGCCCAAATTCTCGGGTTCCAGCTTCTCAAATGTGAATATTTTCTGGTTTATTAAGTCCTCTATGATCGAGTAATCAAGAAATCAATCGACAGATTAATCAAGTTGCAGCCCTATTGAACTGCTTTAACATTAACCTTTATGTTTGATACGATCTAGTTGACAAAAATTTGAAAGTAAGCAACTAACGAATGTTTTCATGATTGATTAAGGTGTCCTTTATTTTCTCAATTGATCGTTTGACATTTCCCACAGTTTCCCAGAGTCCCAGATGACGTCTTTAAATGTCTTGTTTTGTCAGACCAACAGTCCAAAACCCAAAGATATTCAGTTTACAATGATATAAAACAGAGAAAAGCAGCAAATACTCACAACTGGGAAGCTGAAACTGGGAACGTACAGCATTTTGTTTGAATTACAACCTAAACAATTAAATTCATTTCTGTAGATCAACTAATCAATTCATTTCTGAATCTTTTCAGCTCTAATAAAACCATAGTAACCCTCCTAGTTTTTGAATGAAGCAAACGAAACAAAACAGATACTCAACAACTCTCAGCTCTCACAGCTCTTGTGGCCAAACAATGAATCAACATCTAAAAAAACATTATTAGTTGATATACAGCAGATAAAACTAAAACTGAAAATGAAAAACAACAAATCTTACCCAAGTAATTAGAGTTGCTTCATCTGCTGTAGAGAAACCACAGGCAGGCTGCTTAAAAGCAAATTCATCTAAACCCATCCACCCTGCCGTGCTGTGTTACACGCTGAGAGCGCCGTAACACTAGTGTGCCTCAGCTCTTTGCCCTCCTGCTCGCCGCCTCTCAGCCCTCGTCAAATGTGGTCTGGGCACCGTCTATTCACATGATGTCAGCAGCTGCTTGGTTGACAACGAGCCCACTTCAAACACAAGGGAGCTGTATTTCCTTGTCGGGATTAGCATTGTTGTTCCTCTCCGGTCTTCCTCTCATAAATAAATAAAAGCCCTGTCCATTCAGCTCGGGTGTATATATCTGCCCTCATATCCTTCCTCTTCTTATGGGACCCAGGCTGGGTGTGAGGGCCTTATTTCCCCTGGTGAAGTGAATATTCCAATTTGTCAAACAGCTAGCTAGCTTCAGCAGTCAGCCATTTACACTGGCACTGTGAAAACTTTCCCTGCCTGGCAGACAAGACGACACAAATCTCTGCCACTCAAAAGATGTTTTCACCCCCCTCTCTATCTCTCGCACACTTTAAAGTCTCAGGCTTACTATTAAGTCTCAGTAGAAGTTTCTATCTTCTCTGTCAGACATGCAGAATTATCACTGATAACACTGTATACTCAATACAATTTTCTATCTCCTTTTCACTGAGCGGAGATACTGAGAATGATCACCGCCACTCTCAGATAATTGCCATCCTAAATGAGCGTACTGAGCTCCCACGCCTGAAGGCATTATGAATCAGCCGAGGAACAGGAGATAAGAAGCCTGACCGAGGCTATTAGCATCAGCTCCTGTGGAAAAGTCTTGAGTGAACTAATGAATAAAACAAAAGGCTCTGGCAAGGCTGCTTCTTCAGAAAGCTACAGCGAAATCAAAAATCAATCTAGCTTGGACAGATTATCACGGCAGGCATACAGAGCAGCTGAGTTGTGGTTCCCCATTTCACAACTCGGAGCGCTTCGGAGATCAATTCCCAGCGTTTGTCCCTCAAATACTAGCACGCATTAATGGCTCCAAAAAGAGATATCCACCATTTTAAAAAATAACACCCACTTTCTGATATTGACTGCTGGCATGTTAAGCCAAGTAGAGCTGCAAATAATTATTTTCATTATCAAGTAATCTGTGGATTATTCTCTCAATTAATCAATTTGTTGTTCAGTTTGTAAAATGTCAGAAAATAGTGAAAAAAGCCAAAGGTGAAGTCTTTAAATGTCTTGTTTTGTCTGAACAACAAACCAAAATTCAAACTAAGGAATTCAATCTATATATTTATATTGCCTAATAGTTTTTTTGATCAATTAATAATTTAGTCTATAAAATGTCAAAACGTAATGAAAAACTGAAAAACATTAATTTCCCAGAGCTCAAGATGTCTTCAAATATCTTGTTTTGTCTGACCAACAGTCCAAAACTGAAAGATATTCAGTTTATAAAGACATAAAAACAGAGAAAACAGAGAAAATCCTCACATTTGAAAAGCTGGAACCAGAGGATTTTTGTGGTTTTTTTGCTTAAAAAACGACACTATTACAACACAATTAATTGATTATTAAAATCATTGTCGATGAATTTTCTGCCAATCTGCCGGTCGATTAATCTGCTAATCATAGTTCTAATGTGCAGTTTATAAAATGAACACCAAATGATGGAAATCTTAAGTCCAAATAGAAAACTAAGTAAAAATATAAAATCAGAAACTAAAGAATCAAGTTTGACCTCCTCAGGCAGTTTTGATGGCTTTGCAGAAAGTTTTCACCAGGAGAAACTTCAGGCTGTAACTGGCTTGTAGAGGATCAGAAGGTCAAAGATGCAGTTTTGTTCTAGAGCAACATGAGCCTTGGTGGTCAGAAAAATCAATTATAAACAAAGGCAAACTGTGTGATTAAGTGTCTATGTACAGAAGGTTTTCTTGAGTTTGCTCTCCAGGTTCCCTGTTGATCAGTGATTCACCGCTCATCCTCTGAATGACCATCAGCATATCAGCAGTGAAAACAACCGTTGAAGCCTCTGGGATGAGTGGAAAAACTAAACAGCAAGTCCGCTCCACGTCAGGTCACTTACTACTGCTCAGTCACACCTTAAATTTAGTTAATAGCTGTTGTGCAGTTGAATTCTGGACTGATTGCAGACATGAGATAAAAAATATGAAGGTTTCCATTCGCAGACGCAGAGGATATTGTATTGTCTAACTCTCAATTTGATCATCAAGACTGTTTGAGTTTAAAAAAAACGCACCCTCATGTGTTTAACAGCAGGATTATCATTATGTAAGAGATTACCAAGGTAAGGCTGAAGCACACTACAGGAACTTGAAGGGCCTGTAACAAGAACTTAAAGGGTCTGTGAATGATGTGAGTAAACATACAGATAGTGAGCAGTAGTATGAAGATGGGACCTTTGGGTAAAACAGGAAGATGATGAGTGGCCAGCAAGATATGAAAGGGACCAGTTGAGACTATGCCAAACCATTTTTTTGTTAATTTTTAACCACGTTAGCAGTGTGGCTGAAGGGAGGGCAATGTCAGTAAGTCTAGACTAAAATATCTGAATAACTATTGGATTGCCATGTACAGACATTCATGGTACCAGGAGGGTTAAACCTACTGACTATTGATCCCCTTACTTCTCCTCTAATGTCACCATGAGGTTCACGTGTTGTTTTGAGTGAAATGAGCTTTATAAGAGTTTTGTTGATCCCTTAATTTTTCAGTAGGTACCTCCATCATCAGGTCCAAGTTTTGAGTTGTCCAATATTTTGGTCTATGACCAAAAACCTGCAAAACTAATGACATTCCCATGAGCCACAGCTTTACCTTGTGTTCAGTGCTAATTAGCAAATGTTAGCATGCTAACACCCTAAACTAAGATGGTGAACATAGTATACCAAAACATAATACCTGCTAAACATCAGGGTGTTAGCACTGTAAATGTGAGCATGTTAGCATGTTGATGTTAGCATTTAGCTCAAAGCACTACAGCCTCACAGAGCTGCTAGCATGGCTGAATAAATTTAATATCAAATGAGAGAGACGTTTTCCTGTTTTGCAAATATAAATTTTACATATATAAACATTTGTTTTCAAAATGGATTCATCAGACATTAGAAATAAATGCTTCCTGATCTATATGAGGCCACATGATACACTTTCAAGCAGAGCAATCACTATAACAAGAGTTATGCTATTGAGTTAAAGTTTGGAAATACACTTATTCACTTTCTTGCCGAGAGCTAAATAAGATGATTGATGCCACTCTCATGTCCGTCTGTTAAATATGAAGCTACAGCCAGAAGACAGTTTAGCTTAGTTTAGCACAAAGACTGGAAACAGGTGGAAACAGCTAGCCTAGCCTAGGCACGTTATATCTTGTTTGTTTAATCCGTACAAAAACTGAAGTGTAAAAATGACCAGCTGTTATGTGCTGGTGTAACAGAGTCTGTAGAGTGCATGATCCCAGTTGCCATATATCCTGTAATGAAGGATTATTGGATAACGGGCACCCTAAATGACTTCATCAAGTGATTCCACCCAAATGACCACATCACATGCACATGACCAGCCAGTGCACAGGAAGCCCTTCATGCCATCCAGTTAGCTCAGAGAACACAAACTACACTGACACTACACTGAAAAATAATTTTAAAAAACTTTTAAATATGTGTAATTAAAGCAGGCAGATCTCAACTCAGTGATACTAACTAAGCACAAACTGGAAATCCAAATCGTCTGGGTACAGACTTGAACTTAAATTGATTTGTTAATCTGCTAAGTCGCCTCATCTGTTAAACAGATGGCAGAATAGCGCGATAAACACCACTGAAGAGACAGACAATACTTCTACTACAGACCATGTTCCCTTTTGTTAGCACAGCTCATTTAGCATCATAATATTGCTATATCTTTACACAATACAGACCAAAGTAACACGATCAGATGCAGGATTAGATATCCACGTTTTTAAAGGTTACATTACCAGAGGTGTTGAATGTACAGCGTGTCGTGTGTGTGTGTATGTCCCTGTAGCCCAGAAACTGCAAATGAGCAGTGATCGATCAATGGTTTTCAGGCACTGAAGTCGAGTTGCCAGACAACCAGACATATCAGACTGAGACTACTGTACCAGCACGCCCTGCCTCGGGCTGCAGGGAATCCCCTGGTTTGTGTTTGTTTGTGCGAATAAGATGGGTGTGACTAATCCTCATCAACCACCCGTGATTCACAGCTGAGTCAGGAGCAGGTGCTTCAACTGGACTCCAAAAAGAGGCCGCGATTACAACGGCTCCCAAAAAAACACACACATCTCCATTTCAAAACAGTGCAACAACTGTTCATTTAGAGTCTCATCATTCGAGACTCTTCCCAGGCAGTGTTGTTACAAAAACAAATGTGTCAGGAGACACAGACTTTATAATGACTGAATATCAAGAGCTAATACAGACAGGGAATGTTGCATACCAGAGCTATCTCTCACAATAAAAACAAGCAAAAGAGATTAATGTTCTCTGTGATAAATGTTGCTGAACAGTTATTCTCTTGTTTACTTAAAAAGCCACACTAATTTATGACTGTGTAGAGCAGCTCTGAGCGATATAGCAATTTAAGGATATAACTCTTACGGTGCTACGTCCAAGTTGAAAATATTTAGGTGAAGGTGACACTGCTGCATGTCTGGAAAAGTGGTGTGAACTGTTAAAAAAAGCAGTATTTCAGAAATGTTGTTATGAAAGTCGTATTAATATTATGTCTGTTCTCAGCTTGGTGTTCTATTCAGTTAACTCTGAAACGTCACCATTTTAATATTGTGTTTTAATAATTTTAGTTAGAGCCGAAAGGATTAGTCAACTGATAGAAAATGAATTGCAATTTTTAAGATCAATTCATTGCTGAAGTAATTTTTTTAAAACAAAAATGCAAAATATTCTCTAGTTCAAGCTCCTCAAACCTGAAAATTAGCTCTTTTTTATATGAAAAAAATATATATATATCTTTGAGTCTTTTTCGACTGTCGGTTGGTTATGTTGTGTTGCAAAATGTATGACTATTTTCTGATATTTTATAGATCAAAGGATTGAAAAACAAAACAATCTGCAGATTTATCGATAGTAAAAATAATTGTTGGGCAGAGCCAAACCAACAATGAATTGTATCTAAACCCTGATATACTGTATCTTATTCCTCTGTGCCATAAACCTCTGCTGCTGTCCAAAAACTATTAAAGGCCCTAAGAAATGTTTAATCCTGTGTCCCTGTGTTAATTATTCATTTATCTCATTATATGCAAAATATGTGTAAAAAAAAAATCAGTATCAGAGTATTTTTACATCAAATTAATACTAATCAAATGCTGAAATTACTATTTGAATGTGTTATATATATATATATAACATAATATAATATATATATATATATATATATATATATATATATATATATATATATATAAAACGTTTTCAATACAATAAAGTTTTCTGAGTCTGACTGAATTACAATCTGACATCCGATGTGCTAACATTAACCTCTAACATTACATTATCAGAAACGGCAGAAAGAGATGCACCCACAGAGATCACCAGCCTGAACCATTTAAGAAGTGATGTGTGGAAAGTTTTTGGATTTCCATCAACAAATGGAAATGTTTTTTTAATGCAGGCTCACAGTAAAAGACTTGAGCCTGAGTGATCAGTGCTGCAGCCTGCAGTATGGGGTTTGGACACAGAGCTCCTAGTCACGCGATCATTTGGACTTGCAGTGCATCCCAACCCAAATAACACGTCACGTATTGATATAAACAAGCGCGTACTGGATTTATTTATATTTCAGTTAAGTGCGCAGTTTAATTACTATGATCCAGTACGATGAAAGCTTATTTAATATTTATATTTTAGTTAAAGTTATTAAGACCTGTTTATAGGTAATGCTGGAATGCCCTCTAGTGGACAGAATGTAGAACAACCACATGCTGATAGTAGCATTGACAATGCATTAGCCTGTGTATACAGTGTACATAGCAAATATTTATAATAGGCTAAATTTGAGCATTAAAAATTCAAATATAATTAGAATATTAAAAATAATAGGGAATTAAATTTGAATTGGATTATAGAGGAAGATTGACAGCACTAACTCAGGCGTTTACAAAACTTCATCCATCCGTTTCGCTCTGCAGCTCCATAATCGCGCTAAACTATAAGCCCCGCCCACTTTTTTAGCGGTCCAATCAAATGCAAAAGATTTTATTTAAATCCCTCTTGTAACTGTACATCACTCCAATATTCTGATTCGTCCGATTTTAATGGGGCCTTTAAAAACACTTTAGTGAGCCACACCGCTGCTCTGGGTGACATATTCCTTCATTACGAAGTCTATGATCACACTAGTTTGTTTACAAACGGCTCCAAAGACTAATAACAGCACTCAACAACTGAGGTCTAATAATATATAGGAATTAGATATATCAGGCTTTGGATACACACACAATCCTAAAATAAGTAGATCAATTTGTTGTTGGTTTGACTTGTTGACAATGAGAAAAATACAGAAAATCGCTAGCCATATCGTTTAAGGTACGAATTTTGACATAAATTGCATCCCTCTGGCACAAAGGATCAAACAAAAAGACTTAAAACAATTAATTAATTATGAAACTTGTTGCCAATAAATTTTCTGCCTGACAACTAATCACTTAATTTACTTACCAATTGTTTCAGCCACCTGTGATGGGCATTTTTCACATTTTTTACATTTCATAGACTAAACGATTAATTGAAAAAAATAGTTGACAGATTAATCGGTAATAAAAGTATTAATCAGTTGCTGTTGCTTGATCCAATCACGTAGCATTGTGTGATTAGGATTCAAACCATATAAAGTCATATTGTAATGTTTTATTAATGGCAACTCCTGGCCTTATTGTCTCAGCATTACGACTTGTGTCTCCATTCCCATAATCCCTCAGGTGTCAAGAAGCGTTGTTTCTTCTTCTAAAACACAGAGACACACAGTGATGTGCTGTGTATGAATAACTGCTGTGCTGGTTGGTGATTTTCCTCCCACTGCCCATTTTATCTATTCTGACTCTATTGCAAGGTTACCCAGTTCTATTTCTGTCCACACATTTAACAACACGAGACCTCAGCAGGAAGCAGGTGGTTTGTTTGCCTGTGTTGTTTATGTCCTATCTTTTCCCAGGCTCTCTGCGCACACGCGGGAGGCTGAACAAGACCCTTGAGCGGATGAGAAAGAGGGCGATGGAGGATAGGAGAAGAGAGGGCGAGGGATGCATGGAGAAAAATGAAGAGAGGATGGCGAGTGCGAGGAGGAGGAGGAATGGATGGAGAGTAGATGAGGAAGAGACAGAGAGAGAAGAGTGAGGATGATGAAAGGAAAAAAGGGAGGATGGGAGCTGCAGAGAAGGAATGCATGCATGTTTATTGGGCTTGCTAAATAAGGCAATATCCCTTGCTGGTGTTTTCATTACTTTTTTAAGAACTTGAGAAATGTAATATGTCGTCCTTGGCTACGCTGCAGCGCATAACCACTTAGCTAATTTGTAACAATATATGATTTGGTTGCAGGCTACTTCTCTCTGCACCACCTGTTAGAGGGATTTCACCCACAGCTCCCTCAACCCGCCCATATGCTCGCTAATAAAATAACACACAACAAAAACATTCAGCTCAAGACTTCTCGCTTACGTTTGAAACTTGATTACTCCAACCACAACTGCTTGTTATGCTGCATTTAAAGTAATTTCTCACCTGTACTGACGGCCTCGGGTTTGTCTGAGGTTTGCCAAGTAATTCCACTCACGCTGCATCGTCACACTTTTCTCCCGCTAGTCGAGAGAGGATGTGGGCGTCATGTGATTCGATTTGCTGAGTCGAAGGGGACAAAAAGGCGCATACCGAACCTTCCCCAGCAAACACAAAAAGAGCAGAGGCAATCGTTGAACTTTGCCTCTAGAACTACATAACACACACCAAACCTACTGTGATACAAATACAGTCAATAAAGTTAACCATTAAACAATAACAACCTACTGTATTCGTCTTATTTAAAACACATTAGATGAAGTAGGTTTTCCTCATTAGCCGCGTTTCCATGAGATTTGCAAGAGAATTTTAAGCAAACATTTGAAATGTCGCAAAAAGGAAAATGCGCGTTTCCATCAACTGGTTTGAAGCAAATAAACTGGGCTACACAGCACATAGTTTCGTCAGAAGATGGCGGTATAGGTTTTAAATAATCCGCCAGTAAACAGAGTAGAAGTAGAGACTGCCAGCCAGAAACAAAACAAATAGTTATATTGCCTTGATGAGAGCAAAATGGAGAGAGGTCTTCAGGAATTTGTTTCAATTGGTCGTTTTAATTGTCTTTCATGTCTGCTAGTATTGAGCGGAAACAGCTGATCAATCATGTGAGTTAAATGTTCGATAAGTCATTATTTATTCGACAAATGCGTTTCCATTACCCTTTTTCCGCGTAAACTCTTTTTCAACAATTGAGGATGTTTTTTCAAATTTTGGCGTTTCCATTAAGCTTTTCTGACGCGATACTTCAAAATGTGCATAAAAATAGGTTAATGGAAAAACACGTCTACTGTCAAGTGAATTTTAATGTCAATTTAATTTGCTCTCTAGTTCCTGTGAGCTGCCTCCTATTAACATGTCTCATCATTCTCCTTCCTCTGGGATTTAAATGAAAACCTTTTCAGAAAAACAATCAAATATTTTAAAGCAGACTGAGCCGGAGAATTCTCAAGGTGGACAAAATTAAAACATAAAGAAGATCAACACTGAAGGTCATGTTGTTCCTGCTACCGTTGAGCATTTTTCTGTCTCATCACTATTAAAAGTTGAAAGTTCTTTATTCACACCACATTGATTTTTAAACAGGCCACTTCATCTAAAATAATTACAGCTCATTTTCATTTTTTTTCATGCAGATAGATTCTCATCAAATCATCTTTCACTGACCTGCTAGGCCAAAAAAGGACACGTCTCTTTTACTTCCAAACCAATTCACATGCATGAGAAACCATTTACATAATAAGGTTTGATTAAAAATTCTCTCAGCAAATAGATATAAAGCAGTGTTTATTCAACACCTTGACCCGATCTGTGAAATTTATGCGGATGCTGTGGGCCAATCCAGCTGAAGTAAGAGGGTCTAACTCAGCCGTGATACATTAAATCAACTGGCTTAATGCTGAAATACAAATGTGTTGCCACTTTGAAGAGCAACCTCGCCAAACAATGTAATTTATCAGGAAGAGGGAATACATGAGGAAATAGATTTGTGTCTTATAAATGTAGCAACAATAAAAAAATGACTGCTGGATATGTATTATCCATTCATTTTCTATATCCACTTAGTGTGTGCAGCGTTGCGGGAAGCTGAAGCCTATCAGCCTAATGCTTCACACTGGTTACCAGTCTATAACAAGGTTTAGGACTACAAAACCATTTAAATTGGGTGAATATATTGTTTCCGGTGCCAATTCTTGTTGGAAATTGAATACAATCTACCCTGCTGAACATTAAACTGATTCTCCACCTGAAATCTATCTTTTAAGTGTGACGCACTCACTCCCTGTGGGTGTAATAAGTTAGTAGTTTGATCCCTTGGAGAGAACAAAGGCTGTGGTCAGCTTTTATTCACTGTGGTTACAATATATCTCAATGGTGACCCAGTTTCACAACAGGGACAAAGATCTGAAACTCCTCATAGTATTTCTACTGTATTACTGCCTGTTCTGCTGTCTTTAAGTATGCTCAGTAGATGCCATATTTTTACCAACATATGGTTGAAATCACTGCTTCTATCCAAGCAGCAACTGTCATGTCTTGAGGCTAAAGCCAATGTACCTTAAAGTGCAATGCCACCTATGACCGCTCCTGTCGACTCCCATTCAAAAAGCATCATCTTCTCTCTAGAAATAGAGTCAAGAATAATTTTTAACGAGTCATTACGGTCTCAGTTGCTAAATTCAGTCTCTCTAATAAGTGTGCTGATGGTCATTTTGGAAATTATTGCTCCATTTATTAAGATTTAAAGACGTACAGTAGGGGACGCGCACTGAATCAGAATATTGTCGCAATATTTCAGTAAGTTTAATGTTACTTGATAACATTACCTGCCCTGTTAGTACAATTAAAAGTAGCTAACGTCAGCCCAAGTGTGCACCGTGTTCCCAGTAAGCTAGCGTTCACTTTGAAAGGCAACACTTACACACTCCTTATCTGGAACGTCCTGGCTCCAAACAGAAAAGATGGCGCCGACCATAAGCTGCAATTCTAGGTTTCACACCGGCTCCAATGCAAACTAATGGGTGGTGTCACACCTCACTACGTCCATCTTTATAAACAGTCTATGCTTCCATCTCAATCTTTACATACGACCCTGTTGAGACTGTAAGGAGATGTGTGTGTTTATTTGTGCACATTGGAGGGTCGGCCTCCTGCTCTTTCATTGGTTAAAGTGGTCTACCCCAGAGTGTTTCTATCTTCAAGTACTGTAACTCCTCGTACTGTAAGTCCCACTGCTTCTTTAAAGGGGACCTATGCTTTTCCTTATTTTCAGACACACACACACACACACACACACACATATATATATATATATATATATATATAATGGAAATGTGTCAGATGTTGATGTTAAAAGTGGCCGATGTGTCAAATAATGAGGTAAATGTATGTAGAAGTTTCCAACGTTTTTTTCTACTTTAAGCCCGAGCTGACTTGTGACAACTTGTGACAGATTTCTTTATATGGACATCTTCTACATCCACAGTGCGGGAGTTTTTCCATTGTTTTGGGGGTAGTCATGCCGAGCCATGACTCCATTACACAGCACAGCAAAGTAAAATAAGTAGTTTACCTGTTGGAGGTGTACTGGTCGTCTGCAGCTCTTCATCAAACATCATCATCACTGTGGCTGTTTCTACTTGTACTATTCCGCCCTGCATTATTTCTAACTGATCCGCTGAACAAATAGCTCCAAATATCTCCATATGTTGTTGTTTCGACCGGTTTTTCGTGCTGCTAACGAAGCTCCGCTAATTCAGTGAGAAATACATTTCGCTTCCTGTTATTCACAATAAAAGTCTCCTGTTATTTAGTCATTTAAAAGCTTTTAATTTGATGCAGTAAAGCAGGAAATGTTTGATTTGCATCGGCGGTAACTTAACACGACTCTAATAAGTAAAGCTGGCTAATTAGAACAGAGTGGGCTCATCGAGGGGGGGGCCTTAAAGAGACAGGAGCTCAAATGGACTGTGAAGAGAGACAGGGTATACTGAAGGGCTGGGCTGCATAAAGGGCCAGTATGAGATAAATAAGGAGTTATTTGGACTGTGAATCATGCAAAGCTAATCTAGTGGAGTCCAAAAATAAAACTTTAGAGCTGAAATGAGCATAATAGGTCCTCTTTAGGACAAAAGCTATTCTCCTTAAATAAACAAACTACACATTTTTACGACCCACATTTGGATATATAAGGAGAAAGTGTTTCACACAGAAAAAGATTTTGGGTGGAGTATCTCTTTAGTGAGCTACCATGCAAGGTGCTGGCCTAACCATTGGGAGCAATTTTGGGTTGAGTGTCTTGCCAGGAGGAGAGAGTCAAGGATCGAACCGCAAACCCTGCAATTAGTAGACAACCTGCGTCACCTCCTGAGACACAGAGTTTAAGTCTGAAAAGGAAATTAACCTCTTCACTTCAGTTTTCTGGCCTCCAAACACCAGATAGATAGAAATATGCATAGGCATTCTTTTCATCAGTTTTATAAAGCCTTGTGGTTCAGCTTTATAAATCTCAATCATTTTGAAACTAGGAGCATGTGCACAATACTCATTTCCACTCCCACAGTTATCCATAAATGTTATTCACCTGTTTGCATATGAATACCTCTGTCTGCTCCCGCACTCGTAAAAGCTGTCAATGAAAAGAAAAGCAAAGTAGTGCAATATTACCAATTGTGCCACATTTGCAAGATTGTTCGACAATGCCAGAGCAGTTGTGATCACACATGACCATTAGCCTCAGCTGTGGCTATTTATAGCACCCGTATTATTAATTCATTACACGTGCTTGTAAACCATCATAGGCGGTGATATCTCAGTCACCATTAGATGTCAAACTGATAATCAGTGATTTAGTTTATAGCACCTTTATAGCAACCTGTAGTGACTTCACAAAGTGCTTCACAATAACAGATAAATGAAAAGAACATTAACACGGGGAAGTTAAATTATGTCTCTGATAAAAGAATGTCAAATTGATCAGAATTTTTTTTTAAATTAAATTTGTAAAGGCACCTTTGATTGACACATTACATATCGATATGTAGATTACAAAAAAAATAAATCCGTCAGTGAGTGAAACTGGCTAACAATCTACACAACCATTTTATAATTTAGATTCTCTCACCTTATTTTTCACATCCATTCTATCATATCATCCATTGCTGGCTCTAGAAAACTGGCGGTCTGAAGTAGTTATAAATTAGAGCTGCAACTTTTATCTGATAAATCAATCAGTCAATCAACAGAACATTAATCAGCTACTATTTTGACAACCGAATAATCATTACAGTCATGTTTTAAGGAAAAATGCCAAACATTTTGTTACAGCCTCTCAAATAGGAGGATTTGAAATATCTATGTGTCTTACATGATAGTAAAATAAATATCTTTGGATTTAGGACTGTTGATCAGACAAAAAAAAGACATTTGAAGACATTATAACAGGTATTTTTCACTGTTTTCTGACACTGACATTTCAAGGAATAATAATCATTAATTGCAGACCTATCATACCAGTTTATGGCGTATGCCTTGTTTTTGTGTGTACACTTTGTTTATACTGCACATCTAACCCCAGAAATGTTGCACATACTGTAGATAAATTGACTTAAATCTAAATCTTATAACCTGAGTGTAACCTCACAGTGTTCTGCTTTATCAGAAAGCACTTTCTGTCTGTCACATGAGACAGTACAGGCCGAGACACTACAGGAGAAAATGAGTGATGACACTCATTTTCTCCTCATGGGGAAGACAAGGAGCTAAAAACAGAGGAGCTTAAGTCCTCTGCGCACAGGGCAAAGAATGTGGTTGGAGGTCAACGCAGTTGAACCGACAAATCCCTGTCCACGAAATATGTACACATTAAACCCATGATTACACAGAGGGAAGCATACAAAAATAGACCCTGGGCAGTGTGTTCACATGGTATCCAAACCCTGCTTCACTGTTATGGACTCAGCTACAGACTGTTTTCTTGAACATAGGAGGTCTCTGGGCAGGCAACTGATTGTGGCCATAATCGCAAAGAAATCTAGATTGCACTTGAACCAATTCTGAGAATAGATCGCTATTTTTATCTAAAGCATCTAATGTCTCGTCCTTATTGCAGAAAAGCCTAGTATCCAGCTGCCTCAGATTATTACCACTGAAGTACAGCGTCCTCAAACGAGGAGTGAAATAAACTACAGTATGTACTACATACTGATGAGAGCTCATTTAACCTTCAGTGGGACTACAAGTGGAATAAAGAGAAAGCTGTCTAGCAGGGGGAGAAAAAAAATCTGATGACCACTAACTGAAAAAGAAGTGACAGAAACATCCACACAGCAACCATCACACCCCCTCCATGTGTACTTAATGCAGGCTCTCAGCGCAGGGATACAGGGGTCCAAATGTTCTCAGGGTAATCATGTTATTGTTGGCAGCCCTCAGCAGGAACAGATATGACTTCCATTTACGGAAGGAGTTGGAGGAGGAGAACGGTGTTAGTAAGAGTGTTGGTCATGCAGCACTGCAGATAATCATTATGGTACTAGAAGATGCATAATAAACAAAGGACAAGCCTTCATAATAGCAAAACAAGAGCAGATGTAATCTTAGAGCTAAGTGGTGTGCATTTTCTTTTTGGTGATTTGGTAAATATGATTGAAACACAGGAGGGAAGGTTCTGCAGGGCTTTGTCCAAGGTCAGCGGGGCATGTGTGTGTCTCTGCCTGTGTGTCTCTCCAGTAGCAGGGGTTTCTAGCATCATTGCACTCTCTGTTCTGGCTGCTCTCCACCCCCCTTGGCCATTTTGAAGGATAACAGACCATGTTTGGTTAGCTGGTGCAAAGAGAAGAGAACAGGCAGTGGAGAGCTATTCCAAAGAAAGCCGCATCTGACATCAGGCTGTACAGATGCGTACAAATAGCATCTTAAATTCCTCAGGTGGCTTAATCCGGCACAACAACTGCTTTTTCTATGAAAAGAAACATGATTAGATGCTTTATAATGTCCATATTTTGTCCAGGAATTATGTTGCTACTTGAAGTATGGCCTGACAGATTCACCTTCAGCTGTCGCTCGAAGCAAAACATGCAAACATGATGTACAGTGTTTGGCATATTACTCACGCTGAAGCAATTAGTCCATCAACAGAAAAATAACCAACAACTACTACATAATTGATTATTGGTTAAAGTCATAGGCTTTTTCAAGCAAAAAAGCCAAACATTCCCCTCGTTCCACTTTCTAAATTATGATGATTTGCTATTTTTTTAATCTTATGTGATAGTAAACTGAATATCTTCATTACTTTGGGCTTTAGGATTTTTCACAATTTTCTGACATTTTACAGACCAAATTAATAAATAATAATCAGCAGATTAGTCAACAATAAAAATAATTGTTAGCTGCAGACTTACATATTACCCTAGCCTTATTCCTCCATGTTAGATTTTTACTCCAGGTGCAGAATCGTCCAAGTTGTCTGCTTTTCTTTACAAAATGTGGAATTTAAAGTGTCACCACGGATGTGCAACAGTTTCCCTGAACCATGAAATGCCAAATCATTAGTTTGGTATGCTTGTCCCTGTGAAGACATGCCACAATCCAGTTCTGTTTTCTGTCCCCGGTCTGGTATAAAGACTGGTGGTTACGTGCAACCCTGCCAAGTTGTGTTATTTTAACTTAATCAGATGGTAGATTTTCATGTCTGGATTACTGTGCACTGAGCTCAGAGAGAGCACTGTTTTGGTTACAGTCAGCCAGCCAGTCGACAGTGAAGCAAACCACCACAGGCAGGCAAGAAGCCAGTATTTATTTTCACCAGAGCCCATGCCCAGTAACGCTGGCACCTGCCCAGCAACACTCATGCAAAGTGGGGGGTCCCAGCCTGCTGCTCCCCACCAGCCTGCTGCTGCTGCTGCTGCTGCTGAATCTCTAAGCATCATCTCCATTCAGCCATATCATTTTTACAAGATTCACCTCCAGAAAAACTGGACTGACATGCTCCTACTTCACCCCTTCAGCAGCCAGGTTATTGCATGAAAACCTGCTGTCATCACTGCCTTGTTATTGCATTAAGCTAGGGAATAAAATGTGTGTTTACAGAGAGGCTGGCTGGGTGCATTGACAGAGCAAAAAAAAAACAGAAAGCAAAGTGGATGAGGAGAAGAGATGAAGGCTTTCAAAAGCCATCCAGGCTGTCATTAGCTACATTGAATGCAGCAGCTAATGTGTGGGAAGGACAAGCATCCCAGTCCTTTAAACTGCACAGTACACACGGGCGACTAACATAATGGATAATGGGAACACTCGAAGAAAGAAAAAATGTGAATATCATTAACATTCATAATGTAATTCAACAAAAGCTGACACCAAAGCCGTTTGA
Source organism: Scomberomorus guttatus (assembly GCA_038419695.1). NCBI lineage: Eukaryota > Metazoa > Chordata > Actinopteri > Scombriformes > Scombridae > Scomberomorus > Scomberomorus guttatus. The sequence continues at coordinate 29,930,571 of CM076449.1, forward strand.
CAGATGCAGTGTGTGCACAGTGGCTCTGCGAGGAAAGATGTATTGTCTAACGGTGGGAAAACGCTTCACTAAAATCACGTAGAAACCCCCCTTTGCTTCGTGACTATGCGGCTCCCTGCGGCTGGTCGTTTAAAACATGAACTGCCCGGCCATTTTTATGTAAATCCACACACACACACACATACACAAAAGCCGTTTTCGCCTTCAATATCGCCCAAAGAAAAAAAAACCCGCCACTAACCTTGGCCCGGTCGCCTCCTGATATCCACTTGTTACAATGGAAATTTAACACCATGGATCCCCCAGTTAAGTTTCCTGGCAGTCGGACAAAAACGCAGCAAGCCGAACTGAGCCGAAACTGGAGCAGGCTGGTGTAAAAAAGAAAAAAAAACAGGGTGGTGAAGAAGTGTGTGTTAAAAGCCGAGATGTGTGTTATTATCTTATCTCTCTCTTTCTCTCTGGGTACCGACTGCACACAACGAGAGGAAGGTTGTGTCTTCAAACAGCTGTTTTCCAAAATGGAGTTAGCTGTGTCTGAGCCAATCAGAGCGAGGCTGTGGAGGCTCCCACTCCTCTGTGGGCTGGAGCCAACACCAACCACACTGCACTCTGAACATCAAACACTTGCAGATTATACATCTTTTTCTTTCTTTTTTTCTTTTTTTTTTTGTTTTTGGGATGCTTCATTATAGCTTTCATGTCAGCTTTATTTAGACGCACTTTAAAGGGTAGGGTGACAATTTTTCCAAGTCTGTCTTAAAACAACACAACAGTCAGGTGACCATATGAACACTGAGAGGGGTTTTCCTCTCTGTAATCATCCCTCCTGTTCATACTGGCTATTAAAAGATCCACTTCACATTTACAGTCTTTTTGGCATAAAATTCCCTCTTTGTGTTTCCTCAGTGTTTCCCTGTTGAGCTGCAGAGGAAGTATAAAGTAACTAAAAAGACTGTAATGTTGAAAGACTTTGACTAATTTGGACAGCTGAAGCTTCATATTAGCTTCAGGAACATTGTAAGTGCATTATGAAAGGATCTTCTAATGGGCAGTATGAACAGGAGGAAGGATTATGGCAAGAAAAACCTATTTTAATGTACATTTGGGCTCCTGACTGTTGTTTTAAGAAAACAGGTTCACAAAATTGTGAAACCTGTCCTTTAGACCACCACACATCCACTGACTTGATGAGATTTTCTCCCATATAGGGAACCCCCAGATGTTTCTGATAGTTTTACAGTTTATACTGCACATGAAATGATCATATGATGTAATATAAAGATATTAGCAGTTTTTCATTTGCTCAATATTAAAGGGGCACTCCGTGATTTGCACTTCCACTGGGTGACTCACACGAGAGTTTTAAAAAATATTAGTCAGTTAAATCAAAGCAGCAGATGCCAATCCTGACTTTTTGTCAGGATACCAAAAACGCTAGATAAAGTTGCATTATGGGAAATGTAGGATCATTTCCCATAATACAACTTGACCATTTAGTTGTCTTTTCCAGATGCCACGGCTTGAGGCTGAAGTCAATGCACAAGTACCTTAAATGCAATGCAACCAACAGCCTCTGGATGCTGGCTCCAATTGACTCCCATTCAAAAAGCATCAACTTCTCTCTAGAAATACTAAGTCATTTTTTTCAACAAGTCATTCTAGTCTAAATTTAGGCCCTCTAATTAAGAGTGCTGGTGGACATTTTTGGGAATTATTTCTCCATTAATAATATTTGAAGACTTAAGTAGTCTCTGGCTAAGGCTCCGGCACTCACACTGAGTCGGACTATTGTTGCAACATTTCAGTAAGTTTAATGTTACTTGAGCACAAATTAGCTAAAATAGCTAATGTTAGCCCAAGTGCAGAGTGCTCGGTCCGAGGTAGTGGGGCGTGTTTCCAGAGCATGAAAGGCAACACACCAAACTCCTTATTTGGAACATCTTGGCTCAACAGAGTGGAAAAGATGAGGCCATCGATAAGCTGCAGCTCTGGGCTTCAAACCTTTTTTTTCCAACTCTTGATTGTGTCAATCAACACTTACAACGTGTGACATTGAGACAAAAACAGAAACATTAAGGCATCACAATGAATAAGGATAATGCAAACCAACAGGTCTCACTATGTCCATCTTCTCTATGGTCTTGATGGTCATGTCATATGGGATGGATGGGAGAGATGGCGAGGGTTCCCATGTTTACATCGTACGTTGGTGAGATTTTAAAACACTGTACATTGACAACATAACAGTGATCCGTTAAATTTGGACTTAATCACCATGAATGATTAACTTTGGCTGATGCGAGGCATCATTATTTGCTAGATTTTTAGGCACCTCCTCATTATAAGCGCCTAGAGTCAGAGTTTCTCAGTTATAAGAACAACTTTGAAGTTGAAGCACTATTTACAAGTTGGAAACTCATAAATACAATAACTCTGATATGACATGATGCATTATTTTGCATGAACATGTAACATAATTGAAAGTAACATCAACATAGAGTAATGTAACTGATAATACATTTCTTTCATTTTGGTTCAGGCTGTATAACAATAATAATAATAATAATAATAATAATAATAATAATTAAAGATATAATTTCCAGCTAACATCTTTGTTTGGATTAGGAAACAGCAACTTGGGAAATGGGCTAAAAAAACTGTATCATGCACCAAACAAATATATTTCCATCCAGATGGTTAGATAAGTCTTTGGGATTCTGGAAATACCTTCAAAACAGCAGTAAGTGTTATTAACTGAGGTTTTTCAAAGATTGGTGGGTATTTATCTTTCAGAGAAACATACCCCACAACACGAAGACAAGGCCAAACTGAGATAACCCCAATGACATCATTGTGACATCATCAGGGTTATTTTTCCACTTTGGAAAGCTCCCTTCAGAGCCACAGACAACATTATACAGCTGTTTTCCTCTTGACAAGTAAACTGAACTTTGTGTGTAAAATCAATAGATTGATCTGCCTTGCTTTCTTCTGTGTTATGTTATCAACTCATATTCATTGAGTACACATCATACAACAGCCTTGTTCATTAAAGAAATGCCATGGAAACAGCAGACCAACAATATCCAACAGTGTAGGCTGTGGTATTAAAATACAGACAAAATCTCATGAAAGAGCCTGAACAAATTAATGAGTTCTCTGTAAGTGTTCCAGATGGCAACGGTCCAGTATCTAACAAGCAGGCTCACATGCCAAACCTATTTTAATCTTGACACTAAAACACAGCTCTTCATTGTTTAAATTACATATAGTTCTCTAACAGCCAGAGAAGCACTTGACTGAAATCTGCTCAAGGCCACCTGATCCTGAACCCAATATTAAACCCTCATACAGGGTTTTCCAAATGTCAGCGTGAGAAATAATATGTACATTATCCCTCTTAGGCCAGTACAATATGTCCTTTTCTTCCTCAGGAGCACTCATAGTTTTATGATCTTTAGAGTATTTCTGTCAATTGTAGGTGAACAGGCTTGACAATATAATATTATTGCGTTTTTCATTTCGAAAATTTAAAATTAACGCAATTATTCATGAAATTACTAATTAAACTACTCAACAGTAATGTTAATGCACAGATAATGTTTGTTTGTTTCACCTTGATAAACTACAACCTTAAAATGCTGTTTAAATGTTAATGCACATTTAATAATAATCCAATATAATATATACAAGTATCTGAAAGGGACAGTTGTGCACGAGTACTACATAGTTTACATTTTTCTGATAATACTTATACACTTTTACTTAAGTAAATTTTTGAACACAGGACTTTTACTTGTAATGGAGAATTTTTACAGTGTATTATTACTACTTCTACTGCAGTGAAAGATCTGAATACTTATTCCACCAATATATTTCTGATGTGTTTGGTGAATCATGAGCTCACTTTGGGAAACTCCCCAAGAGCACACAGCATACCATCATCCTCTGCCAAGAAAAGCATCCACAGCACAAACAAACACAAATAGAGCTTTCCATTTCAATTTTACTTTACTGTCTTCACTATGAACAATTCTGCAACACAATACAGCTTACATTAACAGACGTGCACAAAATAAAAATATAAAAGACTGAACAGAACAAAAGAGTTAGCTTCGGGCTACCGCAAGAAAACCGATCCAACATTATTGCACATTTCTGTACATGGCCTGGTGTGAAATTTGGCAAACTAGATGCCTATAAAGTAAGTACTGAATATTCTAACACTGTAATTCCCCATGTGACCCCTGTGATCAGTAATGGCCCTGTATTAAGACTGTGTCATGACACACCGGCAAACAGGTCAAAAAAACATTAAAAAAAAAAAAAAAAACATAAGGCAGATTATCTGAATTTAGAAAAATAATCCTCTCAGAGTTTCAGGATAGAGAAAACTAAAGCATCATCTAAACAAAGGCCCTGAAATATTGTATATTAGTTTCAGCAACAACATTTACAGGTAAATCTATTACATTATTATTTCTCTCAGCCACAGAAGCCATCTACAATATGTCCATTTACTAACCATAAAGTATATCTACTATTATGTAACACAAGTACTGATGAGAATGCACGGGTATTGCTTTGGTTCACACAAATCCAACATGATTTATGATACATCCCTTGGAAAAATCTACTGATTAATAACAGTTTAAGGCAATGTATTAGATGGTAACATACACAGAAACTGTCTCAATCTTTTGATCATATTGTGGGGCGATGTAACCATGCAGACAGGGCAGGAATGGCCAGTATATGACTGACTGTCGGTATGCAGATGCTAAACAAACGGAAGAGATGCGAGTTGGATAAGACTATTTTTAGCATTCCTCCTCAGTGGAAAATATTAAAAACTAAAATAAAGTCATAGAGGGGCATGGGCTTGTGTCAAAAGCCTATTTGCCAGAGCCTGCAGCTGCCTTGGAACCATGATTGAATGCTGGGCTAAGTGTAAACTAGAGAAGACTATCTGTCTATAGCAGTGCTGCTTAGTTAGTAAAATAAATCATGTATAATATTGGCAACTTGCCCTGTAAAAGTCTACACACATGTTTCAAATGAAACAGAAAATGTCCTCTCAGTGATGGGAGTGTATTTACAGTGTGCATCAGTAACAGTAGTAAAGTTGAGAGCGTAGCCCCCTGAAGATGTCGTCGTCCTGCCCGCTGGCCTGCTCGCCTTCAAACAGCATGGAGTCTGGGAGCACCACACCCTCTAGTGGATCCGGCTGGCAGAACTCCACTATAAATTCCTCCTCAGAGTCCAGCAGCAGTCTCGACCACGCAGTCATGTCCAGTTGGCCCGCGGTGCCGCCGTACTCCTCTGGCAGAACCGACCGGGGGATGCTCCGGTGCAGAGAGCGCAGGTCTGAGCCGTGGAGGATGTACTGTAGGAAGAGACAGAAAAAGTACTGTGTCATTGACATCAGTGTCACCATCTGATTGATTATTTTAATGAACACAAAGCAACCCCTGTCATGAGATTTTAGGATAAATGGGGTTGTGTTTCTGGTGGTCTGAGTTCATTCCTCTCAAAAGTAAATGCTTGGCCTTCCATTTTCACAGATGAAAATAGACTATTATTTTGGAGCACAGGCTGATGATAAAAGGGAGGCACACAATTCAAAATAGGCCTTTGTTTAAAACAAAAGAGTCGGAGACAATTCAAGGACAATAGTTACCCTCTCTGCCATCTTCTCCTTCAGAAAAGGCTTAATTATAGCAAAGATGCCTTTGAAAATCCTGGGCTCGTTAATTATGTTAACAGCCTTGATTCTGATTGGAAACCCATCCTGTAAATTAGAAGAGAAACTATATTCAGAGCAGTCACAGCTGGTCCTCATTAAATGTCTTACATGTGATTTGTGTGCGTATGTAAATACATACTTGGCAGTCAAGACAAAACTCAACAGACAGAGCTCGAGACCTAGTGTTGTAAATGACGATGACAATGTCTTTTCTTCATATTTACTGCTGTGTCATTACTAAATAATATGACAATTTGAGTAAATCCTGCATTTATATATCTTTTCAAGAAAGAACAAAAGAATAGTTATTTGCTTAGTTCATTTTTTTAAAAATACTGTCATCAGAAGATCAAATGTTAAGATTTCTTACCTGGAGGATGCTCACAACTTTTTTGGCAAGGAACGGGCCTGGATTGGATGCTTGTGACATTCCCACTCCGGTGTAGTCAGCTAAGATGACGATACCGTTCACCTGCGTTTCCTCCGGCTGGATCAGCTTCTCCAGAGTCAGATAAATGGCCCTCACATTGTCAACAAACGGATAATCATTCGGTTTCCATTTTCCTGTAAAAGGAGATTGAGTTGTGTGATGATACATCAAGAGTAAAACACATCCTGGACGAATAATCAGTAACTGGCTATTAGTTATACAGTATGAAGATATTTTGAACTCTACTGTGAGGCAAACAGTCACACTATTAGTTATTCTAGAATGGATTATTCATTAAAAAACAGATAGGTTCTTAAGGAAAATAAAGATTAGTCGATGAAGCAGACACCAACCTGGACGGAGACAGAGGATGTATCTTCCGTTGGGGTCCGGCTGAGGCAGGACCGTGAGGAAGCCCAGGTCCAGGACGTGTTTCACTGTGGATGGCTTCAGGTCCTGGAACACCTCTGGCCAGGCCTTACGTCCTGCGTGGTAATTGAGCAGCAGCTGCAGGGCTCTGTCGTAGTCAAACTTTCTGGCCCGCAGGAAGCGCAGGAGGAAGGCGTCGTCCAGCCTCGTCCTGAGATTGGGCTGTTCCTGCAGAGTCAGATGAAAAAAAGTTTAGTGGATACATTTAAAAGTTGGAAAACGCAGCAAAAACCGTCAAATTTAGCTAGACTTGGAAAACAAAGCATGGCTTGTGACATTTAAAAAAAAGACTACAAAATAATGGCAATATTATTAAGGAGAGCAAGAAGTGCAATGAACTATTTATTAATTATTGTTGGGTTCCAGATATTTTGGTTAGAAAAAAAAGGATCAAAATGATTTAATACACACGTGCCTCTATCAGGCCAAACTGCTGTAAAGGATAAGTCTGAGGTCAGGGCTGAAACTAATGATTATTTTCAGTATCAATTAGTTTTCAGATTATTTTTTCCATTAATCAATTAGTTATTTGGTCTATAAAATGTCAGATAATGCTATAAAATGTCCCACAGCCCAAGGTGACATTTTCAAATGTCTAATTTTGTCTGACCAACAGTCCAAAACCCAATCATTATATTGACAACTTGGAACCAGCAAATTTGGGCACTTTTGCTTAAAAACATGACAAAAACGATTATTAAATTATCAAAATAGTTGCCAATTAATTTTTGGTTGAACGACTAATCAATTAATCAACTAATTGTTGCAGCTCTAATCCCATGAAAGGACCAGAACCAACAATTAATTGATCCTACTAATAATTAATCCCTGCTTTCCTATATCTTATTCCACTGTGTCATTGAGCTCCATTGTTGTCCAAAAACTATTAAAAAACACATCAGTGAGCCACACTGTTGCACTGGAGCACCAAATCTGTGGCTGAAAGTCACAAAATGAAATGAAATGCATTATTTACTCCCGTTTGAGTAATGTGTGCTAAAAACTACAGTATCCAGCTTTTCTATCCCAAGTTCTATCTCTTATTTAGACCACACCTTGTGACTGTTTATGGTTTGTATGCTGACAATCAAAATTATTTTCAAGGTGACAATTTTCTTTTACATTTGCAGGTGTGTACAGAGTGCAATTATCTTGTATACTAAATCAGCCTGTATGTCTTAGTTCTGCTGTCATACCACCCACATGCATGTTTTTTTAGATTTTTTTTTAGGATTTTAGCCTGTATTAGAGGAGACAGTAGAGGCAAACAACAAACAAAGAGGGAGAGAGAGATATGACATACAACAAATCCACCTAATCAGGATTTAAGTGAGGACATTGTGATTATGTTGGATGTGTTTTAACCACCAGGCTACCAGGACTCCCCCAAATGTTTGCATGTTTAACGCTATTTCAACTGTGATAAATAATGTGAGAATATATGATTTAAAATGTAAATATGTGCTGAAAGAATAAGTAATCAAGCTTGAGAATCTGAGAAAGCATTCAGGACTTGACAGTTTTCAAGGATATAAAGTTAATGTCTTCTAACTTTTGGGGTGTTTTCTTTTAGGCTGCCCTGTTGCTGGAATTTAAGCAGGAAAGAGACTAATTATGTGTATGTGAATGTCAATATGGCAAAAAAGCACAAAGCAAAACCTTCAGTATCATGTCTCTCAGTGCTTGGACGTCTCTGAGACGCCACTCTGGTTTCTCCTGGAGCTCCTCCCGTGCCTTGGCCACCAGCTCGGGGGTCAGACTGCAGGAGTAGATGGGTGGAGGGGGTCCAGGGAACCAGCTGTGTCCTGCAGCTGCTGACGGGTCCACTGGAGACCTGAGATCGATGGACTCATGCTGATCGGCCATGGACTGACTGGGTGAAACTGTTTGGAAAGCAACACACAAAATAGTCATATCAAGTGGATATCTGCCACATTTACAGTCTTTTTAGCATCAAATTTTCGGACAGTGTTTCCCTGTTGAGCTGTGATGGAAGTATAGTAAGAAAAATAGGGACTTTGACACTAAAAAGACTGTAACGTTCAAAGATATCTACCCGATTTGATTAATATGGACGGCTGGCGCTTCATATTAGATTCAGATAAACTTTTAAATACATTTTTGCACAGAAGGAGGCTTGTGGATTTAGTCCCCCATCACTTACATTGTAAATGCATTATGAAGGGATCGTCTAATGGCCAATATGAACAGGAGGAATGATTACAGCAAGAAAAATCTCTTTTAATGTTCATTTGGGCTCCTGACTGTTGTTTTAAGACACAACCCGTCCTCTAAGGAGGTATCCATATACAAATACCACTTGACTTATATTAGAAGACAGATATATGAAATAAAACGTCTCATTTGATACCAGAGAAGAGTAGTGAGTCAGAGCCTCAGTCAGCTAATATAAGCTGACCCTGAACACAACCGCTGCGACAAAACTAAAGTCAGAATAATGACTGAATACCAACCCGAAAATGCGTTTAACATTAACCTTCTAGGACAGACAGAGGCGACTTTTATGAGCATCCATTGGCAAGTGATAAATTGGCTTCAAAAACAGCCGCAACGACCCAGAGACAACAGCGTCAAAACCACAACCGACCTGTCAGGAAAATCCTTTAATAATTTCCGGGTGGAAAGACGACGCTCTCTCATTGGCCCATGTGCGTCACGTGAAGTCGAGACGTACGTCTGTTGTTTTGGTGTTTATGATGCCTTCAAGGATTCCTCGGAAACTAGCAAATGCCAAAAAAACAAAAAACAAAAAACGGTGGCTTTGTTGTAGGGCTCCCTTTCTCCATAATCGACTATCTGACGTGAAAAGATTTTAATCTATCTGCATCTGATTTTTTTTGCAAACACTACATTAGGCTTCTTTTTTCCTCCAGCTGTATACACGGCCTCAGTGCAACTGAACACATCTTGCAAACTATCTTAACAGAAATAGAAATTCCACACTTCGTCCCACATTTTTGATTACTAACCGTAAATTGAAAGTATTAGGGATGGCCTATATTTACGACAGCACATGGTGGCATTAAAATAGATTCGGACACGTAGACCCTCACTGCATAGACCCTCGTGCAGTTTTTGTATTTTCTGCACAGTTTATCGTTTTGTAAAATTTTCCTTCGGTTTGGCAATTAAACTATAGGTGACCTAGACGATATTTCCCTTTCACGTTAGTTGCGGACAGGTATCAATTACACTTGAATGCAGTAGATGGCAGAATTTGCCTGCATATCGCACAGCCCGGAGCCCTGTCACTAGAAGATATGTCGTGTCAAAATCTGTCAGGTAGGTTTTCTCGTTCAAATTTGAAAATGGGCTGTTAAAAATAATAGATGTAACTGATATATCCATATTTATATGAATAAATATAAAGTGTTTTGGTAAAAAGTTGAAAAAAAGACAACAAACTGGATTAAATTGTATAATCCTCATATCTCTTCTAACCTCTGTCATGTTAATGTATCCATGTGTCTAAACCCAGCACATTGGCATTGGCTACGGACTTTTCCACTGGAATGTTAAATCATTGCTATCTGTAATGATTTTATGGCAGTTTATCAGTCTGAAGCAACATGTTGCAAGAGGCTATCAGTGGCCAATCAGCACTGCCACGTTGGACCCATTTTATTCCTCCAGAGGCTTTCCAACATGTCTGATTTCTTTTTAATGGTACCATTTGTTATTTAGAGAATGTGTCATCTCATTTATTTCTCAGAAAGCTCTCTTCTTGTATTCATGTTTGTATAAAACATAGTCTGCAGAAAATGCGATGTAAAAATAGACCTTGATTTATTAGTTCATCTTCACATTGTAAGGCGAAACATAGCCTGTCTGTGTAAGGCGGTACACGTTACAAGGCACAATTTATTCCACCAGTTAAACCATGACAAAGTACTAAACAAAAAATATAATATATTTTTTTAAAAACCAGCATGTTATTGGGAAACATCCTTGGTGTGTCTGCCTGTGTGGCACCACAGAGTGCGCCAAGCTTTCCTGGTGTAAAATTTGTTAAATTTTACATAACTACTGTAAATATACATTAAACAAACCACAGATATTTTAGTCCAGAGGAGACTCCAAAAAGCTGAATTCATTCAAACGATTTCCTTTAGCTTCGATAAAATTACATTTTTCTGAACTGACTTCATGACTGTCTGAGAGTTGACACCATTTTATCACTAATGAACATCAAATAAAAAACTGTGCAACACTAAATACAATGTAAGGCCTGTTGTAACATTCATAAAATACTGACATGATCATGTCACCATGTCTAACATTAGCCTTACTGCACACACTGAGGCCATGCTAAAGGAAAGTGATGTTACCCAAAAATAAACTATATATACAACAATATACTTCTTTATAAATGTCGATCTTAAAGAACAACAGTATGCCTGGATAGTTTTGATGCTTATAGTTTTTTTTCTGGCCATGAACTCTTTGCACCAAGCTTTGGCTGAGCCGTGGAGCTCAACTGCAGCTGCATGTGTGAACAACCTAGATCCCTGAAAACTGAAAAACAGCAATCTGCAAAGGGACATAATTGCAATTACATTCTAGATATTTAGCTACTTTATTGTTTCAGTCAAGTCAACAGCTTGTATAAACATACATATAAAGACCCTGGTTTAACACATTAAAAAAACTGAAGGAATAAGGACTCGGAGGGTTGTTAGATGGCTTCTTGCTTTGTAATGGTGGGCTGAGGGATGGAGGTTGGCTGCTTGGGCACAGTGGCTATGACCCCCTGAGCCATTTTATAATGTTCTGAGCTGGAAGCAGTAGGCGGAGATGGAATCGGGGTTTCAGGAGTGGCTGTAAAGTAGAACACACAGGAACAGGAGCAAGTTATAGAGAGAAACTGCAGCATAAGCAGCTGTATATTTACCATTCTGTGGTAAAACATGTCTTGGGGCAACACAATTTTCAGATAAAGAATAAGCACTTTTGTGAAATTTCTCAGAGCATTAAACATGTTAAGAAAGAATAACAGAAGTTCTCTTTGACAAAATAAGCCAGATTAGTTTCCATGAAGAATTTAAAGGATTATTCTGCCAAGCCTGTTTGCCCTTCCAGCTACCTGACTAGGCTGCACATGGAGCCGGTTGAGGAAAAATTTGACACTCTCTTTTAATTAAGATATAATTAATTTCAGCTCACTTAGATTAATGGTTCTGATCACACTGGGGTGAACAAACACTTCCCAGCTCTTCTTACTGTATTTAAGATGAAGACAGAGAATTAATCTTAAGTGACACAGCATCTGTGCTACACATTTAAGGGCATTTTGTACTAAAGGTTTTTGTACTTACAGATTTGACCATTATGGATCGGTGTTGGCATGTTGCTGGCCACTATAACATTGCTGCTGAGGTGCTCTTGAACCAGGTGAGGGTGCAGAGAGTGAGGTGCATGTGGAGCTTCATTGGCAGAACCTGAAAGACAAAACACACAAATATACAGTCAGTCATAATTAACTACAGCATATCTGACTGAACAGGGTTTGCCACAGTGCTCTCTACTGTATATACTGTTAATACATGTGGATTCAGTGTATTGACAGAAAGCTTTTAAGTTCAGTGGTCATGTTCAAGGTTGCTTACAAATCGATCTGAAAGAGCTCACCTCCAAGAAGCATTTCTTGCAGCAGGTTGTCGATCTTGGCCATGCCAAAGAGCTTGACGAACTGGATCTGTTCAATCATCTGCCAGGTGATGCTCTGTAGCGTCGGCAGCAGCAGGAGCAGCTCCCCGAAGCGGCCCCGGCAGTCGTACTGCCTGTCGTTGATGTAGTCCTCCAGGCTGACCTGGACCTGGTATCGCATCCGCTTGATCTTACCAGGGTCACTCAGACCTTTAGCATCTGTGGGCAAATAAAAGCAAGTGTGTTTACATAGAGAAGTGTGTTAATGAGATGCAACTTTTCAGTAGTGTGTCTACTGTGTCTACTATAAATAGGCAGATATTCAAACATTCAACAAAACGGGCTGCTTAGAATACAGCTTTTTAACTTCTCAGACATTATTGGTTTGAACAGTATATTTGCACAAAGATTAGTGAGCAGCAGTACCTGGGTCAAAGAAAACTATGGCTTTCAAGCAGGCATATTCATTGTCGTCTATCTGAAGCTCCTGAAAAGGAAGCACCAGCTCATCCAGGATTCTTATTGCTACCCTGCCCACCTCCAACTCCGGGCAGTTTCTTGGGATGATGTGGTCATTTCCTGCAGGAGAATTGTTTTAGGTTGAGATTTAAAATACTACATTTGAAAATGACAGGGCATTGAGTGATGGCAATATGAATGCAGCTGCAGGAGTTTTAGGTGTGAAATGCTCATTCATGTGTCAGTTTTACCTAATAAGAGGATATCTTTGTACAGCATGGACCTCTTTGCAGCACCAAGCAAGAGATGCTCTCCGGCATGAGCTCGCAGCAACGCCACCTGAAATAGAATGAATTCATTTACTTATTAGCTGTGTGATGATAAATATTTAATCCTCCACATGTTCATTTAAAGGATTTGGTATTGTATAGTTGTAAACTGAAGCTTCAAAGAGAGAGGACACTGGCTAATACAACATCAGCAAATCAGTTACCAAGGCCTGGTGATCACACTGTTAATGATTCAGCACTTATTTCGAGGAGGGATATAACTTTAAAACCAGCTCATCATATTCTAACTCAGGATTAAAATACATTAACCACTCTGGTTGAAGTGTTTAAGGTTTTCAGTGATGAAAAAAATCCTCATGAGAGATTTTAATCATTTTTTCTGCTACACTTCTGTTTTATTCAGGAAGTGATACTCGATAAGTCTATAAGTCTATATGCGATAAGTCTATACTTGGTGACACTGCAGTCTGCACTAGTGGTATGGTTTTGAGACGGATGTTGTCGCAGAAGTAGACTGGTTGATGAGTGACCAGAGTGTCTATACAACTATGTACACTCTGTCTGTGTTCGAGTCATACCTGGTCATCCAGGGGCAGGTCACAGAAGGCTGGGATGTACTTGGCCCACTCCACCAACACCAGCAGCTGTTGTTTCATGGACTCACACACATCTGTGATGGTGGCGATCTTTTTGGCTCTTATGTCGCCGTTCAGTATAGGAGCAGGGGAGGTGATCTACACGGGGCAATGCAGACATGAATTCGTTTGATGCCTCATTACAGATGATTAATAAAAGTGAGACGTGAGCCCCAAAGATGATTTAGTAGGTCTTACCTGTCTTGACAGTACATCTGCCTGGATGAGTGCATTGATGGATGGTAAACTGCTGTCTTCATAGCTGGATCTCCGGGTGCTGATTCTGTCTCTTTCATTCTGTACAGCTAAAAACACACAGATTTGTAGTTATTAGTGCTGCAGCTGTATTCACTTGGTACTTGCAGTGGGAAAAGGTGCAACTATGTAAACTGAAAAACCAGGAAAAACAGTCAAAAAATATATGTTTTTTTCATTCAAATCTTTGTTACACAAAAATAGACCACTCAGTCATCTAAAAGAAAAATAAGGCCTCCAAGGTTGTCATGTTTATCAGTATATGGCTATTATTGCTCTGAAATGTTTGTTCAGCATAAGCTGGTCGGAGACTTGAGCGCTCCACGGAGTGAACATTAACGAAGTACTACTCTCCTGAGTATTGCAACACACTGAGTCGAGTAGTATCAATTCACTGGGGACAGCTCACACTGTGGTAGTGATTCGCTGACTGATTCTTACCTTCTTTCTTCATGCCAGCTCTAAAGCATTTCTTCAGTCGGCAGTATCTGCATTGATTTCGCTTGTCTTTGTCCACAATACATTGTCTGTTGAACCTGGAAAGTGAGTTAAATAAGTTTGTTTGTGGTGTCACACGTTCAAAAAAGCAATTCAGCTCTTTTTTTTTTTGCGATTTACAACTAGAATCCTTTCAAATACACAAGAAAAACAACACAAGAATAGGCTTTTCTCAATGGTTTGCTCAATGGCACATCAGCAGTAATATAACAGATCAGAATACACCCTCCTCTACTGTTACAGATCTGCTCTCACCTGCACGAGTACATGTGGTTTTTGCGGACGCTGCGTCTGAAGAAGCCTTTACAGCCGTCACAGCTGGACGCCCCATAGTGCTTGCCAGTGGCTCTGTCTCCGCATATGGCACACAGGCTGCCCGCTGCCAGGTGGCTGGTAGCGCTCATGTTGGTGCTCTCAGCCGGTGAGGAGTCTGACACAGGGAGAGAGAGAGAGAGAGAGACAGACAACATCTCATCAGGTCAGCAGGCTTTTAGTTTTTGACATGTAACAGGAATACACAGGGTGATCTGAAACCAGAGGAAGTGTGTTTTTATTAAAGCTTAATTAGATGACAGTCAGCAAGCATCAAGAAATATGTTTGATCACTAGTTCAGAGGCTGTAGAACAGGGTTTCTACTTGACAGATTGTCAAGCTGGTTTAATAAAAGAAGGTGTGAACGGCCAGAGTGAATACAGTGATCAGCTCCATTGACGGCTGATCAAACCCGGCCTTCATGAGAGCCTGCGAGGATCTGTTACCTGCCTGAGTGACTCAGACAGAGTCAACAGACCAGAATTGATGTAGGCTTGATTATCGCTGAAAAGGTAATCACTGGAGACAGTTTTCTTTCTAGTCACCCTCACAGTCACCAGACTGAGTCAATTAATCACAGAGTATGTCATGACATATTCTATAGATTGAAAATGGCAGTCTGAGCCATGAATGGACATTGTAAAGTAGAAACATGTAAGTGATGAATAAGATGAGTGTTAAGGTGGTTTAAAATCTCAAAGCTCTCATTTAAGCTTCTTCTTTTTAGTCTGTGTGGTAATTTTAGAATCAGGATCACAGCCAGATGTCATGGGAGACTGCATATATAAATAAGTTGATGTCATTGTGAGCACAAAAAACCCAAAAAACTGCACCTTTTTTTTCACTTCAGACTTTGTGGGAACTGACTGTTTGTAACAGGAGAACGAGGATCATGATACTCAAACTACTGCTTCATCAGAGGATGAATATCAACCCACTGAAATCAATCTATCACTCCACATGCTGAAACAGGTTAAAATTGCTTCTACCAAATGACCTGAGTGCATTGAGGATAGAGGAGAGCCTCTTAAATCAAAATCTCTTAATGTTTTACTATTGCACCCAGAGGTGATAAAAGACCACCGCTCAGGATCATCCCTCTGCGAGCAGGAGCAGATGGACAAATGACCCCTTTTTATCACTTCACGCAAGAACTCCCTCTGTCCTCTCCTGACCAAAGTTTTAACTTAGTAAATGTTTCAAAGTTCAACACCAGAGTTGCATATATGTGACTCACCTGTGCCCATGGCGAGCACATGCATGTTTTCGAACTCCAGCGTGGTGTAGGCTGGGTCCAGAGCCTCGCTGTAGTCTGCCATGTCCATGTCCACCAGTGCTTTGGACAAACAAATTCTCAACTACCTGACAGTGGGGCAGAAAGACTTGTCCAAGAAGCTAACGTGCCCCCCCCTCCTCCTCCTCCTCCTCCTCCTTCTCACACCCCCACATACCTCCACTAACCCCCCCTCCCTCTTTTTAGGCCTGGCTCCGCCCCGTTACGAGGTAGCTCCCCAGCCCAGTTGAGTGTGATGGGGACCTACTGGTGTCAGAGTAGAGACCAGAGACTGACAGCCAAGCTCGCCTCTTTCTCCTCCTTCCCTCGTGCCACTAACCAGAGGAGAGGTGGGGTGTCTCTGTGGTTGATGGTTAACTAGCCCCTTCAATGGTGAATGGTTGTTGTTTTTTTTTTTGTTTTTTTTAGAAGAGATAGCACAACTTTGACATCTGCCATCTCCTCTTGGTTCTCTGTCAGTAATGGATAAACAATTCCTACACGAGAGCCTACATCAGGTCAATCCTTTGCCAAATCACTATTCCTCACTCCTCCACCACTTTAAACCAGTTTATTTTATAGCCCAGCTACTTTCAACACCTCCTACAACATGCGCATATCAGCTGCACACAAAGTACAGCGTCCTAATTATCTGTTATAAAGCAGCCAAAACCAAATGCAGTGTGTCTGCAGGGACCCACTAGTCAGATCATATCAGTCCATCATATTCAGACCTACTTCATTCTCTGTGTAACACGTCGCCACTAAATCTTAGTTAATTCTGCCGTAATTAACAGGGGAAATAACTCTCGCTACAGCAAAGTGATGCCTTTATGTAAAAGACTTCATTGTTTCTGAAAATGCACGTGAGGCTGAACCAGAAGCCGAACACTTGTTGGACAGCCTTGATGATTCAGAGCATGTTGAAGAATTGTTTTAGGGGGGAAGTAATTAAAGGACATATTCTGCAGTAGGAAAGGAAATCAGTTTATGTTTGACAGCTAAATGCTTGTTTTTTTCTGTAGCTCTTCATCTAAGAATGTCTCAAAGCATTTCATCAGAGTGAGCTCTTTTGAACATGTTGCGTTACACTAATGCAATTCTTTGCATTATTACATTTGCACATTAAATGTACTGTTTATACTGTTTTTACTGTTAACATTTGCACATTCCCGGTCAATATAATAAAAATAAATACTATTTTTTAAAGCCCAACAGCTCTTTTTACTTACTTTTTAATGTAAAATTTTATTGATATTATTTATGATAACCTGACTTTTGTAGTATTTGATTCTTGTTCTGATTTTAAATGAGTCAAAAACAAAAAGATGTTTTACAGTGATATAATTAGAGTATTAAAGTGATACTGTTAGAAATGATAATGGTAATATATAAACAGTATACATACTGTACCCAAATATCACTTACTGTTTTTATTGTCATAATAACTAATAAACCACAAGATACAACCTGAGTCAGTTGTAACGTGTGCTGTGATGGAGAATTCTTCCTAAGTAGTCAGCAAGCAAGCAGAAAAGTCGAATGAATATGCAGATAAATGGTTGTGTAGTACCTGTGTTTGTATGAAAAAATGATTGACATCGATCAGCTTTTATACAATATATTTATATAATCTATTAACTTAAATATACACATTTGGACCAAGACGAGTGGTGTTGATAATGGGGTACTTGACAGCTCATCTGATGGGCTTGTGGGAGGACGTTAAACATGTGTATTATATCACTATTATTTCTAGAGCACCCTCTAAGGGAACATTTCACTGAATAAAACTGAAAGGAAATATGTAATTTTATATGTTATTTCAAATTGCATGTATTTATTGGTGTAAATTTTCAGATGTAAATGTACATTTCTTGTTTGTGGCCATGTTAATGTCATCATGTGATTTCGACTTTTCATGTTCTCACATATAATGATGTAAATCAGCACTGATCACCAGTAAAATTTTATTTTAACCCCCCTTATTTAGTGTTTACAAGCAGTATTTAACACATTTGTAGTTGTAATCATACATAAAGACATTTTTAAGTTAGTGTTAGTGTATTTGCCAACAACTACAACTCCTCCTGTGAAGCATCTGTAAATTGATTACAGAAGATTGACAATATAATATAGTACAGTTGTAATCGTATTTTATATGAAGATGAATTATGACGTATTTATTTTTTGTTTTTGTTAATTACGTCCAATTATAGCCATTGTATTTATTTACTAAGTTTAAGTAATTAATTAATTAAGTATTTATTCATGTATGAACAAATATTTACTGATGAGGGCCAACAGATGCAGCTTGAGTTAAGAAATTTTAGTCAAACTACTGTTTCCGAGATGAAAAATTAACCCTCAAGCACAACCTGTCTTCATGAGTTCTGAACACATTTATAAACAGTTTTAAACCTGCATGTGAATGATTTGTGTATGTGTATAAACAGTTGATAAATGCTTTATAACACACTGTAAGGATTTCTTCATGTGTTTAATCATAAATCATTAAATGTGATTGCAGCTATGTTATAGTGTGTTATCAATCATTGAATCATTCATTAACTGTTAATACACCAGTCATGGGTGCACCACAGGAAGAATTTTAGTTGTAAATACATTAATAAACACTTAAAAAGCGTTCATATCTGCTTACAACTCCATTATAGTGTGTTATGCTTATAAATGCTAAAAAAGAGTTAGCATTGCCTTTTCATCTATTGTATGGATTTGAAATTTCAGTAAAATTAAAATTTGTCCTATTTGAAGTGAGAATGAGACATTAATAATAATTAATAATTTATCACATATGAAATCCTACACTGGTCAAAAAGCACATGTTCGTTCAGGTTTTGGCTGTTTTCCACTTGTGACTTTTGTAACATGCTATCCTGAATCTGATTGTTTTCAAAAATAAATCCTCTGCTTGCACAAAGTGTCCTCCTACATTTCACACAGCAAACAGTAGTCTTGTATTTGAAGAGAAAGTGCCAGTACATAGAAATAGGTCAATGATCTTGAGTTCAGCTAGACCTCAGAAGCAGTAAAACCTCAGAGAGGTGAACTTGTTAACCATGCACTCAAATTATACTGGGGACTCATAAAATTATTTTTCTTCCAGCAGGCAAACACCATAATATTCCCGAAGGCTCCTGTGCATTATTCTGAGATGATCTGTTCAATGATTAAATATTGACAAAACCCCCTCTCACAGTAATCCAATCAGAAATGAAAATGGAAGTGATCAATCTGTGATTAAAACCTACAGAAACTATTCTTTTCAGACTGTCGGGTACAATCACAGATTTAGATTAATTGATCTTTGGGTCTCACAGTGAGTAAATGCGATGAAGGCCTTTACTAACCTGATCAACTCAATGGAAACAACACACCCGTGATCAAAAAATGATTAGTAGCTTTTTACACACTCCTACACTAATAATGATTATTCTGCATCAAACGCAACCTTAATTGGGGTGTGTTGTTTCACTTGTGTGTACAGAGGTCATCCATTACAACATTTCTTCACGTTCGATCCGTGCTGCTCTTCTGCAATGTCCGTATTTGCTCAAGAAGTGTGCTGATTATTTCAAAGCAGTAAGCGAGTGAGCAAAGGCGGAGTGGGGGGGTGGTGGGAGAAATCAGTGTGGAGCTTTAAATGAGTCACTCAGAGCAAAATCTTATCTTCCTTGTCATTAAAGTTTTATTGCTTCTCCCATCTTAAATTTCTGTGTACTCCTCAAGGAACAGTCATATACAGGACTATAAAGTATAATCTGCACAGTTATAGCTTTCTTAATCAAGAACTGACAAACTGTTCTGATGTGTTAGATAGGGCAGGTTAGCTCCAAATTCTCACGTAACTTATCTGCATTTTGGGGCGGGGGGTTTGTCTTCACATACATTCTCACAGAACGCAGGGTTGGCTGACACGTGCAGGAGGCTATAAAACAACAGGAATAATGTTACAGTATCACATGTTTTTGGTGACAAATTCAAATGTAGCTTTCAGCTCCTGCTGTCAGCTGGAAACTCTGGTTTAAAAAAATGATCCAGAAGTCAAAGACTGGTCTTAAAGGTGCAGTGTGTAGAATTTAGTGTCATCTAGAGGAACAGACTTGGAATATAATATTCATAAATATATGTTTTAATTATGTATAATCACTTGAAACTAAGAATCACTGTGGTTTTGTTACCTTAGAATGAGCCCTTTATATCTACATAGGGAGCAGTCCGCTTCCACGGAGCCCGCCATGTTGCACCGCCATGTTTCTATGGTAGCCCAGAATGGACAAACCAAATACTGGCTCTAGAGAGCATGGATGTATAAAGAGAACTGGATACAGGAAGAGTGCCGGGCTTTGAAGCCAATTTGACATAGTGGCCAAACCGTGTAATTACAAAGTCACGCGATGCTATTGGGCCCAAAAAGACTTTTTCCTGTAGACTTACATTGTGAAAGAGACATCTGTAAATTAGTGGATTTGATACACTCGGTCCAATCACATTTCGAAAGTCTAGAAGAGCTGCATAATTGAATCATTTTATCACCATTCAAGTTAGCTAAAGGGCTAAACCAGAACCGGTCAGTTGTCTTGACCGGCAGAAGTCTCTACTGAGCATGCTCCATGTGCACAGTATGTTTTCAGGAAGTGGCTTTTTTGGCTTCATGCGCCACTGAGCAACTTTCATAGGAATGAACAGGGCCCCGCCTCCAACGCTGTATCCAGTTCTCTTTATACATCCATGCTAGAGAGGGCCTTTCACATTTTTCACGTTTCACAGCCACTATGGGTTCTCCTACACACTTGGAGGGGGAGGGGGAAGGGAGGTGTATTCAGTTGGTTGCAATCTGCAACCACATCGCTAGATGCCACTAAATCCTACACACTAGTCCTTTAAATTTGGAAATAGAAGAAAAGATCTTTAGTAGTTCGACATTGTGGGAAACACGTTTATTTGTTTTCTTTGCTGAACGTTAGATGAAAAGATCAATACCACTTTCATATTTGTATGGTCAATACGAAGCTACAGCCAGGAGACACTGAGCTTAGCATAAAGACTGGAAACGGGGAAATAGCTTACTCTGTCTCACGTAAGCTAAGCTAACCAGCTGCTGGCTGTAGCTTCATATTTACTGTACAGACATGAGAGTGGTATCAATCTTCTCCTCAAGACAAAAGCTGCATTTAGACTGAAAACAGCCTTGCTTTAAAACAATACAAGGGGCTGTGTTATGGAAGGTACCGGTAAGACAATGAAATACAATCCAGGAAGTCCAATTGGAGCTACAGATTAATGCGTTTAAACGTTTATCAGACACCAAAACACCAAACAGACAGGATTTTAGAACTCTGGAAAGTTTTTACGGCAGCAACTGGTTTACCTTTTTGTCACGATTGCGAGGTAAACCGCAAAAACACAGCGTTGACATTAAAAAATGTACACCACCAGAAATGTGTGCTTGTATGTACAGTACCAGGTTTTGACACACCTTCCCAAATACCTTGACGGGTACTGTATGCGATTGGCCAGCGCAACGTCTCTTGCCAGATGATGTTGCGTTGCGTTGCAGCAAACATTGAACCAGGTTTTTTGCGTTTTTGTTTTTGGCCTCTGTGTCAGCAACCCCACTGCGTCAAAGCACTGCTGAATTTTTTCATGCAGGGCTCAAGTTGGTCTGAATGTTGCCCAAGAGTCTACAGCCATGCTGGCGGCTCAGTAAGGCTGTAGCCTACTAGGCACAGCAGTGTTTTGAGCTAAATGCTAACATCTGCATGCTAACATGCGCTCAATGAAAATGCTAACATACTTAGTTTAGCATGTTAGCCTGCTAACATTTGCTAAATAGCACAAAACACAAATAACAGCTAAGGCTGATGGGAATGTCATTAGTTTTGAAGCTATTTCGTCATAAACCAAAATATCGGACAAAATAAAATTTTGACCTGATGATGACACCCATCAGGGGATCTCTAAAGTAGGACTGCAACTAACATTATCATTATCAATTAATCTACTAATTATTTTTATCTATTAATCATTTAGTCTGTAAAATGTCAAAAAGTTATGAAAAATTGTCCATTAATTTCCAGGAGACCGACATAATGTCTTCAGATATCTTGTTTTGTCTGACCAACAGTCCAAAACCCAAAGATATTAATTTTACAATAAAATAAACCAGAAAAGCAAAAAATCCTCACATTTGAAAAGCTTTTTTTTGCTTGAAAAATGACTGTGAATCTCCGTAGAAAATTTAATGGGAAACCTTCCAATAGTTGCTGAAACATGTCTCTCTGAACCAAAAATTTCAACCTCATGGTGGCACTAGAGGAAAAGTCAGCAGATCACCAACGTCATTAAGCTCCATCCTCTGGGCACCATGAATATATAACATATTTAATGCCAATCCAGCGAATAGTTGTTGAGATATTTCAGACAGACATTTAACCTCACGCGTCAGATGATCTCATGACGTTGTGATGTCACGAATCCAGCTGCCTCGCAAGGTAAACAGATATTGCCATCCCGAGCACAAACAAAATGTTATGTATGGGTATATTATATCATAAAAAATTGACTTTGCATTTCATTTTTATTACTGTGGACTTTGGATTACAATTAACAAAGCATGTTTAATTATGCAGCAGGTCACATATAAATGGCCAGGTGCCAGAATATCAACAGTAGTTCGAGCGTAATACTGTAGAGACTAGCATAAGTATAATGTTACTTAAAATTCAGTCCAAATAGTTCTTTTTATATACTTTTAATGTGTATAGACCAAAGGTCTTTAAAACAGTTTTATAATTCTGGATGTCAAAACTTTCACTTAAGTCTATAATGTAGCAGAGGCACAGCAGTCCTTGATGTTATCATGAAATAAGTTACAACTTTTAGTGTTTTATCCTGTGTCCAGCTTCAGTTTTATGCAGTTTTAACACTTTGTTTGTGTTACATGCTATTTACAGTTTGTTGTATGTTATCACATTTTATATTTTTTGCACGCCCAGGTCCCATGTTGGATTGAATGTGTCCTTTTTTGGTTTCCTTCTCTTTTTTTAATTTTGTGAATATTTATATAGTTATATATTAAGTGTGTTATGTGCATGTCATCAAATTAAATTAAATGAAGTCATATTTTCATTATTTCTTTCTCAATGTAATATTCGTGATTACAAAAAAAAAATTGGTGATAAGCAGAACTTTTACACAGCACTTTGATCTTGGCTTCAGCTGCCTGACATTTAGCTGTTAAATACATACTAAACACACTGGGAGGCTGCCATGCTGAAATGTGATGGGCCAGAGAGTGACTGTCTTATAATCAGTCACCCAAACTCCTGCCCCGGGACTAAAAGTCAAAGGATCGCTGAGACCTGATGTAACACTTGTGTGATTCTCCCCTTTGAAACTTCAAACTCCAGTTTGTGAACAAAGTCCTGTCTATCTTCTGAATAGGAATCTCCGACCACTGACCAAACTCCATTTGTAACCACTGCCTATTTGTACCTTCTCCTCAATGACTACATTTCATTTCCCCAAGTCCGATCTCAAAGGCAAGCGGCAGGGAACCAGCATAGTAAAAATCAAAATACAGGAGCCAGCAGCTGGGAGGAAAAGACGATTATGATGTCCCGGAGGAGTTAAAAAGATGTGGAATATGCACTGTCTGGGGACTTATTTTGTTCTTTCACAGAGAGCCACGCCACAGGGGAAATGTGAGTGTTTGTGAGGCACATCCAGGAGCTTGTTGATGTTGATAAGAGTAAAACAGAAGGAGACAATGTGCTGGCTGCAGCAGATTTGAGGCCAGCAGAAAAAGGCTGCTGCCCTACTCTCTCCTGCAGTAGATGGAGGAGATAGGTGAGTAGTGTCATGGCAAAGACCTTGTCAACAGATAACTATCTGCAAATAACACAGCTTATGCAAGCCCCTGTGACTGACTGGGGGAATATCATATTTTCTGTGCCACTGAAATATTGTCAATTACTTTAATTGCCCACAATGACACAGATTGATTTCTTTTTTGTGAAGATCAAATTACTGTTACTGTAAATATATACATTTTCCTAATAGCATGTTTAATCTGTCAAATTGTGTTGAATGCTTCTCCTGCCTTGATCATGGAAACTATGTCTACACAACTCAGCTAAATAACATTTCTTTCCTTTTTTCCTGTCAAATAACACTTTATACCTCCAGTGAAACTAATCTGTGCTCAGAGGCCTACAAACCATGTTAAACAAAGCCAGTTGATACCCTGTAGGGTTACTTCAGTAGTTTTTAAGGCTCTGTGCTAGGATGACAGATGTAATCATGGATATTATCAGGTTGCCAAACAGAACCTTGAAGAGGCCTTATTTACCATGTTTGTTAAAAAAGATCAAATGTACTCTTAAAATGTTTTTTAGTTTCTCTTCAGTGATATAAACTCACCTTTAAGGGGACGTTTAACTGTGTTGGACAAACACGATTTCAGTAAATATTAAATGTCATTTTGAAATCAGATCTTCTCCCTGAAACTGAGTTGTCATATTGTCCTCACCCATGATAACTATTTGGTCTCAGGGTAATGATAAACCACGAGTGCCTTTTTAGTTCTTCAGTATCTCACAATATTACAGGGTGATAAAAACCTAGATAAATAAATGAGGGAGGTATGCAGGGAAAAGATAACAGCACTATCTTAGTTTTTTAGTTTCTTTCCAAATTAGTTATGAGACTGTGTGTTCTGTTCTTATGGCAATGTATATAATGAATTTCTTTGCATTTATGCACAGAAACAAACTCTCCACATATCTGTAGTTCTCATGCACAATCATGCCTCACTTAAAATATCATTCATGTCACATATTTATCTTTTAAGGCCTTTTCAGTACATCTTTGTAATATGTCAAGCTGAAGGCAATATTCTCTTGTATTTCACCGATAAAATCTTTAATCTACAAAAACATGTTTCATCCTGCTAAATATCCAGTCAGACTAAAAAAAAAATCAAGTAGCCTCTGTGCACGAAATAAGTAAACAATTGCATCAATAAACATGAAGGCCCATGCAAGACGTAAATCAATCACAGTGTGTGATAAGACTCTACAATCATTAACTCTGTTTTGCTGAGAATTCATTTTGACTGCTGGCCCGATTACCTCTGTCAGCAGCTCTGCTCTGAGCACTTTTATCTCTGTGTGTCTCTATAGGTCCTTCAGTCATCAGACGATCAATAGATATTTAACCTCCACAGCTTGAACAACAAGGTAGTAAATATTTAGGAATTCAACTTTATCCTGTCAGCGCAGAGGACTTCATACAAAATTTAAATCTGAATAAAAGTGTCAAAAAATATTCTAAAGATTTGTGCTTTTATACTTAATTCCATAAGGCAAATACATTATCGTTCATCTGATGTACAGCCTGTTGACTGCATGAGTCAGTTTCAACACTTTATCAGCTCATTTTCATCAGTGTTCATTCGCTGCTCTCTTTCTACCTGCATGCTGAGGTCACGTGCTGCTCTGCTCTGGTGCTGTTTGAACAAACCAACTCATCTCATCACGCTTTCATTTTTTATTTCAATGTCAGAGGCCAACCTTTTTCATTTACAGCCGGCCTGTCAGTAGTTGTTGAGGAACTATTCAAATCCTTTTTAAGTAAGTAAAGCTATAAAACTGTGTATAAAATACTCTAAAAGTCCTGTACTTCTGTAGTTTTACTTTCTTGGTACACACAACATCTATTGCACGTCTGTCCATCCTGGAAGTCTTTTAACCATTAAAGGGTTTTTAAGGGAGTTTTTCCTCATCTGAATCGAGGGTCTAAGGATAGAAGATGTTGTATTGCTGTACAGACTGTAAATCCACCTGAGACAAATTTGTGATTTGCAATATTTGCTATATAAATATAATTGACTTCAACTGACATTCAATTATTTTTGAATGTAAAAAAAAAATATTATCAGCAAAATGTACTTAAAGCATTAAAAGTACTACAATGGCTCCTGCCAGTGCTATGATAACAACTATATACTTTTGGGTAGTTCAATCTATAACAATGCTTCTTATTTTATAAACTCATCACAAGTTTTGCATGTGAAATCTTAATCTGCAAATAACAGAAACTAAAGCTGTCAGATAACTTTAGTGCAGTGAAAGAATCAAGTAGCATAAAATTCTAACTATAGAATAGAAAAGAGAATAGAAATAGAAATACTCAAAGTACAAGTACCTCAAAATTATGCTTGTGCATAAGTACCATTTATGCTTGATTGGTACTTGAGTAAATGTACTGTTAGCTTCCACCACTGCCTGTCAGGCAATATGAAATCACTGCTTACTGCTGCCATCATGTGGACACATGACAGTAGTCAACACTCAATTCACTATTGAGCTGCCCAGGCTGCTCAAACTGTTGAATCGCTGAATTATTTTGCATCCAACGTAGTCATCACATAGAGCCGTTTGTAGCCTAATATACATGAATTTGTTGTCAATTTGTGTCCATATTTTTTTCTCTCAATGAAGCAGCTCATGTAAACATCCAACATTCAAAGCTTTTTTGTCTCTCAAAGCAGCTCTGCATCACATTTCTTTCTAAAGAGTCAAGCAGCAGTGAATCAGAAACACATCATTATTGTATTCATTTTCACATCAGCATTGCGTTTGTTTGTTTTTTAGCTCCCAGCAGCTTTACTCTCCACCACAAATAGCTCTATGGTTTTAATGCACAAACAGCAGCTTGTTCTTCAACTCGACTCTGGAATAATCTACAAGCATCGACTAATTCTCACAGCTCTCTCTGCCTTGTTTGGAAATTTCCCTCTTTACCTCTACCTGGGTTGGAGAAGTGCAGCGTCCCATCCTGGCCATACATCCCTGTGAAGGCTGAGCCCTGACAGTGAGCCGGCCAGCTGAGCGAAGGCCCATGAGCCTCGGCGGCTCTCTCAGGCCCAGCCAGGCTGAGGCAGGCTGGGAGGAGAAGCAGGGCCACTGTTACTGGATAGTGCTGTTTGTCGGGGCCACTGGGCCGGTTGTAAGGGCCCAAGGCACACGGGGATAATCCCCTAATGCCTGTCACAATGAGATTTGATTGGAGACTTGAACACCCGGATTAATAGTGTCAAGTGAACAGTGTGTAATACCTTCCCTCCAAACAGGCTGCTAATTGGGCTTTCTGTTCAACAGCAGAGAGGCACATGTACATCGGCTGAATATCATATTTTATTATAGTAAAGAATAAATTACACTTCATTAGCTGACACTACACTGTAACTTTTCTAAGTAAGTTTTTTTTTTACAGCTGCAGTTATTTATAGTCTTCTTATTTTAGAATGCTGTACATAATGCTTTCAGAGATCAACTTCATGTTACACGTTGTCACTTTTACTGTCTTATCAGATTATATGGTGATGGATACAGGAAAAGAGTGTCATAAAGTGGCTAACAGGAATAACACAAGCTTTCCATAAACACAGCCAGAGACTTTTTAACTACAGTGAGCTGAAACAAAGCTATAACAGTTCCAATTTCAAACGTAAAGAAAAATAAATCTCATCAATAATGTTCACATATGGCTTGTTATAATAGAATTGTGTTTATGGAGAGAACCAATGATAACTTAGTAACCATGTAATGATTTAATCCAATTAAATCAAATCCTACATTCTTTCCAGAATTCTTTCACAGTCTCGCAACTCTGCAGATGTAATGTGTAAAATAACTTAAAGGATCAGTTAACATGTTTTCAAGTCTATCTTAACAATAGTCACATGGTAATATGTATATTGAAAGAGTAATTTTGGTAGCTGTAATTGATCCTTTTCTCCAAACAAATGTATCCAAAATGTATTCCAAAGTTCAGTCAGATTTAGACAAATCAAGCTGGTGTCTTTATTTAGTGTGAAC
The DNA here is from genome assembly GCA_038419695.1 of Scomberomorus guttatus. Classification (NCBI taxonomy): domain Eukaryota; kingdom Metazoa; phylum Chordata; class Actinopteri; order Scombriformes; family Scombridae; genus Scomberomorus; species Scomberomorus guttatus. Next base: position 29,958,472 of record CM076449.1, read on the forward strand.
GGACTGCTGAAGCCTCATATTAGCTTCCATCACTTGGCCTGTACATGTACATGGCCTGCATGGAGAAGAGGAACCAACTATTCCTTCAATATACACGTGGACGCGTGATTAATGTTTTAGGACAGAGTTGAAACAATTCAGTCACCATTATTTGGACACAAATACTATACACTAAGGTTCAAATAATTCAGAAGAGTCCAAACTTGAGCGTCAGTTCAGTGTTTTTATAAAAATGTCTTCTAGGATTCACTTCTTCCATCTGTTTTTAAAATTCAGTCCGTACAGTATTTTTCAAATGTATAAACAGGTACTCTTCAATTCAAATAGATTTTCATCAACTCAAACTTTGGTGGAGTTGTCTTTCAAACATTGAATAAATGTTATTCAAGTGTTATGTTATGTTTTTTGTGCTAATTTGCTTGGATTTTTTTTTCTTAGGCCAGTGTCTGCACATGTGTTCTTATTTAATGTGTTTTATTGTGTGCATTTCAATGTCTTCTACACACCTAAATCTTAGCAAACATTTTAGATATTGTATAGATGTAAGTTTCCCCGTGATAAATCTTCATTATTACATTGTTATCCACACTGCACTACCATTTAACTTATATGCCACAAACATTTTTTACTATCATTTCAAAAAATCTCAGTTTGTTAAAGCCATTAGACAGGAAGATTTGTGAGTCTGATTTAGTCATTTTGACCCGATAAATCGCTCTGTGTACCTCAGATGGTGTATACTGAGGAGCTGGGCCTCTCTGTGCCCCACGGTCAAGTCATTCAGCTTCCTAGGCAAACAGATATCCGCTGAAGGGCTGTTGAACGGCTGTTGTCATGTTTACATTCACCAAGTGATTCTGCTAACAGCAGAGCTCGGGAGTTTGTCCAGGCTGTGACCGTTGAGCAATTAATCCCATGTTATCTATATTGTAAATTAAAGTAACCAAGCTAAGATGGAGGTTTGTCAACTTCTCTCTGTGGTCGAGTCTTTGTGCCAGACATGCTCAGTTTTTTTAGAAATTGATCCAGATCCAGAGTCATCATGATTTTTGTATTGCAATCTGCTGCTGAACTCTTCAACCTTACAGTGTATATGACATTAAAATTTGAGTATGTTTAATTTCTAATGCTTGCCAGAGACATTGTGTCAGCACAACTTTAAAGTAGAGGTGACCAGAGCAGTAATTTGCAGTTTGTTTGGGCAAAGAAGCATAGTATAAACCGATCTAGGCCAAAAAGAAGCTTAGAGTAGGCCGCTGCCAAAGAATGCATTTGTAATATAAATGTGTCCTGGTTTTAACTGATTTGTCAAGCATATACTATAAACAAATCCTTTCAGAAAATGTTGCTGTTGAACTCAAAAACAGTGGACACTGTAGTTTTACTCAAACAGAGTAAATAGTGTGTTTGTTGGGGACTATTTCCAGCTGTGGATGAATAGAGAGGACATACGGCAGCAGGGCAGTCTATGTTGGATGACTCTATATATAAACTACTGTGTGTCTGTTCATTGTAATGAAGGAACATGTCACCTGGTGCAACAGTGTGGTTAATCTCTATGATTCACAGAGGATATCAGACTTTGGCTACACAGCCAATCCTTGTTTCATTTTATTGTTGGATTTGGTCTTTTCATGGCATTAGTCGACAATAAGAAAATATCACCTCACTTATCCTTTAAAGGATAAGGTTGGCAATTTTCTATGTTTTTCTTATTGTCAACAAATCTCATGTGCAGAGCCAAACCAACAATGGATTGATCTACTTAGTATTGTGTGTGTATTCAAAGCCTGATATATTCTATTCGTCTGTGCTGTTGTTGTCCAAAAACTGTTAAAACTGTTGTTTAGAAACGGCTCTAAAGAGTAATAATCACATCAAGTTTTCACCCTTTGTAAAGTAAGAGGCCACCGTGCATGCGGTAAACGATTGCCATTTTCACACACTCTTCGTATTGATCAGCCTCTGTTCCAGACATTATAAGTTTCTCAAAGAAGTTTAGTACAAAGTCAAGACTTGAGATACTTGTGATCACAACAAGCTAGCAGAGTGGTGTCAACAGACCTGCGTCCTCATGCATATACACACAAAAATACTTTCTGGAGAGTGAAAACTTGATCGCTGTTATTACTCTTTGGAGTCATTTCTAAAGAAACGAAAACAACAATGCTCTTCTGAGACAAGGAAGTCATCCAGTGCAACGGTGTGACTCACTGACGTGTTTTTAATAGTTTTTGGACAACAACAGAGGTCTACAGCACAGAGGAATAAGATATATCAGGTTTTAGATACACACGCAATACTTCAATTTATTGTTGGTTTGGCTCTGCATGTGATATTTGTTGACAATAAGAAAAATGTAGAAAATTGCCAGCCATATCCTTTAAATGTGAAATCTGTGTGTTATTACTGCTATTACAGTCTCTTGGATTCTTCACATGACTGTGGAGTTAAATTACGTCTCAGATGGCATCTGAAAATCTCAATAAATATTCAGCAGCTGTTGTATCTGAGTAGTGGCAGACATAATGTCACAATCATCAGATGTTCGTGTGGTGGTTCATGTCTTATTGATAGAGATATTGAGGACACTGGTTCTACCAGTTGATGGAGGTGACATGAATTCAAAGTTGGATGTATTATTATTAGTAGCAGCAGTAGTGGTGGTAGTTTAAGGACCAGTCACACCACTTTTGCAGAAATTTACAACAAAATCTATTCATTTAAGTGGAAAAGTAATGGCAAAGTAAATTTGCACAGATTTTTGCAGTCAAGTTCGACTTTGGTGAACACTGACATGCAAATTTGCACCGTTGACCAAGAGCAAAACCTGAGGGAACGGAGCACCAGAGAGTCCAAAATGGAGGCAGCTGTCTTAGCTTATTAGACGTGTTGCAACATCAAGTTTTATTTAACCTCCTCCGAAGTATAAACTGCTCCTCAAAACATGAATGGTTTGAAGACATTTCTGAGACAGGAGTCAATGGTATAAATATGTCTTTCGAATAAGCTGAGAACTTATTGTCTCATTAGCAACCAAAGTAGAGAGCTTTAGCAAAGTTGCTAGCTCTTATCCCCCTTCAATAACTCTTTATTAAATTAAATGATGCATAATTCTGAGAACAAAACACCAGGGGGGAGTAAACGGCACAGTAAAGAGAAAACAGAAAGAAGCTCGGACTGCTATAGCACTTCGAACTGGTGAAAGGAAAAATAAAAGCACCTTGCTATTGACATAGAATGATGAATTTCACTGAATCAGGATAGATTCACAGTTTTTCAAGTCTGTCTTAAAACCACAGTCAGGTGCCCAAATGAACATTGAAACAGTTTTTTCTTGCTGTAGTCATTCTTCCTGTTCATACCAATAGAAGATCTCCAAATGCACTTACAATGTAAGTGATGTGGGACAAAAATCAAGTCTTCGTTTAGTGTTTATCTGAAGATAATATGAAGCTTCAGCCATCAGCCATGAGTTAGTAAAATAAAGTCCTTATCTTCCACAATTACAGTCTTTTTAGTAAAAAATTCCCTCTTTGTGTCTTGACGGACACTGTTTTCCTGCTAAGCTGCAGTGGAAGTATAGTAACAAAAACAGTGAATTTGGCGCTAAAAAGACAGAAACTTTAAAGATATTGACTTGATTTTAATAATTTGGCCAATTGAAGCTTCATATTAGCTTCAAATAAACTATTAAATACATTTTTGCACAGAAGGACAGCTGTGGATTTTGTCTCCCATCACACTGAAAGTGCATTTGGGCACCTGGATATTGTTTTCCTTTAAGTATAATAGTAATGGGTTGATGCAGTAGAGTAGAATGCATGTGTGGAATAAAGCTACTTGTAACCGCTAAAGCTGAGCCATTGAGCCTTATAACAGAGTTATTCAGAGAAAGACCTGAAAGATATGATCATGATCCTCATTTCCCTCAATAATGTGCAAAGCATCTGCCACAGTTTTCTTTCTTTTTTTGTCATTTGGCAGAGCTTTGTGAACATGGATTTGCATCTCTACATCCCATTGTGTCATGCAAATGATTCAATATATGATAACAGGAGTAAAAATAAAACCCAGGCCAACTGCCGGTGTGAGAGGGAGCTCAGTGAGGCCTTTGCTTTCATTGAGATTGTTCAAAACATACACACACACACACACACACACACACACACACACACACACACAGGGAACGTCTGCAGCCTGTAGCAGCAATGTGAAGAGAGATGTGAAGGATGGGGGTTTCTGTGATCTCAAATATATCAAACCCTCCACTGTGGCTGTGCAGCATCATATGCTATAGCCACAACAAAATATAAAGCCTCATCAAAATTTCATCATAGCTTTTAATATTTCAGTCTTGTAACTCCACAGAAAGAATGTTTTCAGCACACCAGGTCCAGAATACAAATACTTCATCCAGTACTGCAGCTTCTCAAAACTCCTACTTGTATCAACTGCAGCAGCAACATCATTTCAAATCACCCTTTGAGCCTCTGCACCATCATCACCATCAGGCCTGGCTTCCATGGCCTTTTTAACAACCTCCATATCTCTGACACACCTCCTGGATTACGGCCGTGTGAAAAAGCCAGATACAAATGTCGGTGATATTTCCACTCAGAATCAGTTGTGATCCAGCCGAGCTCAGGAGCCAAGTGGCTGCTGCGCAAAACACAGAAAAGAAAGAAAAAGCAAGCAGCTGCCGCACTCGACCTTTTCTTACTGAAACCTCCGACACAAGTTGATAAAAACATACGTGTGTACTCACCAAATGGAAGTTCCATACTTGAGCTGACCTGTGTGTTTACATTGACCATGTCGTCTTCTGCTTCCTTTCAAGCATGTGTTTTAAATCCACTTTTTCCTCCCCACCATAAGGTGTAAAATGTGGAAGTTTGGCTGCTGTAGTGTGAGAAGGGTGTTGTTGGTGCAAGGTAAGGCCGGTGTTGCCGCTGTTATCTTATTGATTTTCCTAATCTGGGCAAATGTGGGTGGGGAGGTTAAACAGTAACCAGGCTCGTATGGACACCAATCTATATAGCAGCCGTAACTATGGCAACATGATGATAGAAACTCAAATAGACATAAAGTTATTATGTGCTTTTCCCTCTTTCTCATCACCAAACAGCCGTTTCTCAACATACAGATTATGGATGAATACGATCATTGAATAAGAAACAGAGTTTATACAAAAGGAGAAAGAAAGCTAGAGGGTGGGGAATGACATAAAAGACAGAGAGGAGTGGAGAATGTACTGAGGGTGGCAGCTAACAAACTGGGTATGATGAGTGACGTAGGCCTAATCGGTTTTGTTTTGACTGAGGGGGAAAACGGCTTACTGCTTAGCTGTCAAATATGAAATTGGGCTTGAAACACTTGTGGATAGCACGACACCCACTGACATCTAATTTTAAAATGTTATTTCCACAATCACCCTGTTTCACTTTCTAAAAAGGCAATTTTACACCATCCAGGCTGAAAGATAGCAGCTAGCAATCAGGCAGATTTTATATATTTTCTTACAGTAGGTCATTCTCAGCAATAATGATGTTTAACATGATTTATTTGTATAAGATCAGGATTTATCACGTAATGTAACATCACTGATGTTGTTATGTCATTTTTCTCACAGGAATTGTTTGGCATTTTTGGAAATATACTTAATTGTTTCTTTGCTGAGAGTAAGATGAGAAGATTGATACCACACTCATGGTTATCTGTTAAATATGGAACTACAACCAGAAACCAGGTAGCTTAGCTTAGCATAAAGACTGAAAACAGGGGGAAACAGCTAGCCTGGCTCTCTCTGAAGGTAACAAAATCCACCTACCAGCAGCTCTTAAATTCTCTAAATTAAAATATTATATCTTGTTTATTTAATTTGTACAATAATAAGTAAAAACAACAAGTTTCCAGGAAGTAAATTTACCTCTGCAAAATATAGTCTGGCACATAAACTCTGTAAAACCACAACTTGTTATTTTTACACTTTTTTGTGCAGATTAAACAAATGAGATAATTGTTTAGTGAGCTTTAGAGGTGCTGGTAGGCCAATTTTGTTACCTTTGGACAGAGTCTATCCAGCTGTTTCCCCTTGTTTCCAGTGTTGATGCTAAGCTCAGATAAACGGTTGCTGGCTGTAGCTTCACAGACATAAAAGTGGATCGATCATCCCCTCGAAGTCTTGGCAAGAAGGCAAATAAGTATTTTTCCCAAAGTGTTTGTGGAGGCCTTGACTGGTGGTGACAACATGAACAACTGCCAGTAATTATAAAAAATGGTAAAAAAACAGCAAACATAGTTATGATAAGTGGAGTTGTACAAAAATGTAGAATAAGCTAAATTTTTCTCTGTAAAGTTGCACTTTACGCTCGTTTGTGAGAAACTTTGCAGGGTAAAAATAGTTTCCATATCAAATAATTTACATGTTTGCTGTTAGTGCAACAGTGTGTGTTTTTATGTGTGTGTGTGTGTGTGTGTGTCCATGAATTGATTGAAAGGCACAGCTGATTCCCTCATATTTTAGACCATAAAAGCTGCATTAGGCTCCAGTTTTATGGCAGAGAAAGTCTCTGAGGGGTAAATGAAGAGATGTAATGAGCTGAAATGCAGGACAGAAAATTTCCTGAAGCAGCAGTGAATAAACACACATAGTGAACAGCAGATTATTTATAGGGATATACAGCGCCATCAGTTATTTATAACTTAATTAATGTTCAGTCAGGCAAACAGACAACCACAAATTAAACCACGTTCTGGTTTACTGTAGGAATGACTTGACAGTTTTTCACGCTAAACAAAGAAAAAATTCTAATCAGGTTATCAAGAGGATCAATAACACATCCAAGGTTCCAGTAAGTATAATCTGTACAACAAAAGTGCTTAATTTCTTTGTTCAATGTCTGTCAATAGTCAGTCAAGGCAGCAAATTAATCAATAACAGTGCAAAAATTCTCCATAAATGTCTCCAAGAAGTATAAATATAGGCAACTTTTTCAACCAATAAAAGAAAATAATATTTTGTTTTCAATATTAGTGAAATGTGGACGATCAACAGCAATGAAAATGTATCCATTAATAACTATGAACATGGTAATAGTGGTAACTGGACAGCTGCATTATTTTTTATTTGTCAATATTGTCTCGGTATGCAGCCTGATAATGACTTTTTATTTTTGTACTTTTTTCCAATAAAACAAGTTTATAATCCAGTGTTGTGTCAATATCTTGTAAGTCTTTTGGTTTTTGTGTTTGGTGAGCACTGGTTTCTCCAGCAGGAGCCGCCATAGCTGGACGGACAGGCAGAACAAGGCTTCCCGGTGTTATAGGGAGCCTCTCCCACCCAGTTTCCTCTGAAACACAAATAAACATAACGTTAGCTTCAAGGCCTTGTTTTTTACGTGTTCGGGTCCAAAATCTCTTTAAAAAAATAAAGAATACCTGAAACATTTCATGATGAGTGTGAATGTGTGCATTTATGCATGTTGTAATCTCATCAGTCCAAAGACTGTTTAGAGTTGTTTTCAGTAGAGTGAGTAGGGTGTAGCCCTGTCAGTTTTGTGCTGATCTGATTGTGTTGTCATGTTAACAAGCACCAGCACCTACATACTGTTACCCATACCCATAGTGTTACTGTATATTATTATATACATAATATTTAATTATTATTATTGATGCATTAATATTTAAGATAAAATGGAAATACTCATGTACATCAAAAAGGTACATAAGTACAGCACCTATAATGATGCTGAGTGGATTGTCCTGTTAAATAAAGTAACTGAATTTTTTATATAAAATATGTATGAGACAGAACGGGGAACCCTGGAGAAGTTCTCAGCATTTACTACATGTGTGTCCTCTGATCAAAAAAAAGTTCTTCTTACTTCATGGAGTAGTTGCAGACCAGCAGCAATGCCTCGCTCCAGGTGCTTCCGAACACGAACATGTTAGTACACTTCCTGATAGCACATCCCACTCTGTTGGTGCTGGCCCACACCATCTGAGACACAGTATGATACTTATATCCATAAAACAGCATACTAACTAACTACAGAAGCAAAACCACATGTTTAATTGGGAACATATTGTTTCTTTAAAGTCTATTTGAAAGCACTAAATGATCAAATCCATCCCGACCCGTCCAACAGAGAAAATCTACCTACTGTACCTGTGTGTAGTGAGAGCACACAGATCCACTGCATCTGTTGGGGTAGGAGAAACGATGCCTCTCATCATACCAGGACCTGACCAGATCAGTGATGGACTGGTACCTGTCACGGCCAACACACATTCAGTCATTCATCTATATAGTTCAGAATAACTACACGTGCATTGTTTTCATCATTGTATCACTACATAAACCAAGAGCTGATTCTCTGCGCTACCTTCCTGTAGTGATTGACAGGTTTTGGCCCAGATATTTCATAGCTTGCGGTGGTCCATGATCCCAAATGCATCGTGAAGCCCAAGCGCCAGCTGACTTAGCAAGTCCCTCATCCCAGAGCTGTAGAAACAAGAGAGAGAGAAACAGAGACACACTTCAGTAAGAAAAAAAACAAACCAAACCAAGGCCAAACCATCAGCTTCCTGCTGTTTTTTAATAAGTTTTCTGTACCACAAAATAAACAAGAAAATATTGATTGGTGTTATACTTTAGTTTCAAGATAACTTCTTCATCAGTTTGTTTGGATGCGGGATGTATTGTGAGCATTTCTGGGATCAGGTATGGTTTCACTTTTTGATCCTTTTTCACATAACTTTTGTGTTTTGTTGACAATAACTTAATATAATAAGTCAATAACGCTTGCAAAATTAATATTTTAATACTTTTTGCTTTACCTCTTAACTTATTAAAATCCAATATGTAGAAAAAGTTTCATAAACAGGCCTTGCACATTTGATGAAGTGATATGGATTTGACCATAAAGCATTGTTATTGCACCAAATAAGGCAATATTTCATGTTTATGTTATACAAGCTATGCAGGAACAAATATATGTTCTTTTTATTCATCAAAAAGTGATTCACAGACAAAGAAATGAGAAGTATGTTATCCTACATAGTGATGTTATTAATGTTTTGGGTCAATTAGACCCCAGAGGGTCTCTGTTCATAACAACAAATTATTGTAAAACTCCAAAATCAGAACTCCAAATAGTCTACTCACATTATTTGGGATTTGGGAGGGGTAGTGCTGCGTAAACAGTGCTGTCAACACCAATCACAGATATAAAACATATGAAAATCTTTTGTTTTTAACCATGTTTTACAGCTGAGATGTATAAAGGTGGAAAACAATGTTAAGTATGTTTTTTTGTGCTGTTAAAGAGGCCCTGGGGTCTCCAGGACCCGCACTCCACTCCAGGACTGCACTTGGCATTTTGTGTTTGACCTAAAAAAGAAAATCACAAACTGCATGTGTCCAGTATTTCCTCACCATGAACTCCATATTAGCAGCAGGGGGGAAGACCTGAGAGCGGACTCGGTTGTGGTAGTCCAGCAGGGCGTTGATCTCTCTGGATGAAATGGCTCGCTTACATCTGCTGTGAGGCGCACTGATAGGCTCAGTGAGCATCCTGATGTCAGACTGTGTTTCTGCTCCAGCTCCGGTCGTGTTGAGCAGCTCTGTGGAGCTCGACAGCACAGCAGCAGCTCCCATGTGAGGCATCATCCACAGGGTGGCAGCCAACAGGAGCTGAACACAAGCAGCACCCATCTGAGTCCCTGCGCACCTCTGAGGAGGAGAGAGGTTCACGGCATGTTCAGACCGACAATGAAAATAAATCAAAGCTCAAAGCGGTGAGGACTTCAGCTCATGATAGACTGAAAATATCAAAACTGGTGGTTAATTAACTTGGTGTGAATTATTAAGAAAGAATTAAACATTTTGAAACACCTGTCAATCAGTGAGGCTGAATTTATTACATTTCACCTGCTCACAAAACAACATGTCAGTCAAGTGAAAAGGCAACAGATGGGATACCATAATAGAAGGGATTCATTTCGCCTTTAATTTTAAACTTGTGATAACAGATTTTTTGTCCACTTGGGGGCAGCAGAAACAAGTTGTGAACACATCACTGACATATTATGACCTTCTAAGTTGATATGTTGAAATTGTTAGGAAACAGTTGCTTAACATCCAGCAGTTTTGAAGCAACATTATAATTTATTTGTTTCTGTCCACCTGGTGAATGTAAGTCCAATATTTACTCTCTTTCAGCTCTGTTTATGGTCTTGACCAACTCCTGAGGGAAATATCTGGCTCTTCAGCTGCTAAATGCTCCACTATGTTCCCTAGCTAGTCTACAGCTAACTGTGTCTGTCTGCCGTTTGGCGCTGGGCACATGGTGCACAGTCGATTTTTAGAGCTTTTTCTCTGAAAATGGCTGCCTGCTGCGGCTGTAAACGACACTGAGAGCGCTGAGAGTGAACCAAAAACAGTAAAGTTGCGGCCAGACACCTAAACAATGAGCTGAAACTCACTGTAAAGCACTATCTTCACTATGAGCGACGCCTCTCACATTACGTATATATACAGTACATTGTTTTTAAAAAAAATGATATATATATACAGTATATAACCATTTTAACCCTTATCGATCTTCATCTTCTGGTTTCTTATTCTGTGTGGAGCCCCAGACAGAAGTTGCTTTTGGTTGTAAAGTAGAGATGGACATCACATTCTTCATTCTGCCTTCGCAAAGAGAAATGCAATATATTTGTCTGGCTGCATGTTACGCTCTCATATTTCTTATACTTCCACTTTATTCCACTCTACACTTTGCAAAAACACTGCTGGTGCTATCATAAATAGCAATGTCATGGATCATTCTTGGTTTAATAAATATCTAATGCTGTAAGAATGTGTATTTTCTGTGTGTTGGCTCAAGATTGGTGATGCCAATGTAAACTGCCTCTCAAACATGACTGTGGGTTTATTCTCCCTCACTGTCACTGCCCTCAGCAGGAAAAGACCCAGACTATTCGTTCAGGTCCCTTTCACACTATTAGACCACAAAATGTACCATGTGTCCATTATTGCCAGTTTGTAGATAAGTTTGTAGATTGTAAAAACACTGACCAGAGTCATTGTTTTACATAATAATACATTTCTGAGCATGGTATTGTCCTGACAAGTAGCCTAACTGCACAATGTTTCCTTAAGGCAAAAAAATGGAAAATCCCAACATGCAACATTATACCCTCTGCAGCTCCCCATTTAATTCAACAGAAACATGTTCAGTAGAGGGTTAAAAATGTGCTCTGTTAGTTAAATTGTGAAAACTGGTAGTTGTGTTATGTTACTGATCATCCACAACTTTCAATACAGACAATAAAAAGAAACTACATCATCAAGATAATATTTCTGCAAAACTCTCCTAAACAAATAAAAACACATGAGCTTGACATATGCAGTCACAATCTATAATCAATCAATCAAAAACCAGCAGCTACTGTCATCAGTGAACACTTTTGATACATAAAAGGAGGAAAAAACTGAGCCTCATACCTTCATCAGTGGATCCTTTCACAGAGCAGAGAGAGCCAGACAAACAGCAGAGAAGCAGAGGAGACCCTCGCTTTAACACGAGCCTTTGCAAACAAGCCCGTTTGTCATGTGTGGCAGGGAGTTTTAACTGGGCCAACAGGGTTTCTGACGCATAAAAAAACCCTCCTGTATGCTGCTTCTTCTTCCTCCAGCTCACATGAGGCTCAGGAAACTGAACACAGTCATCATGATAACTTACAGCCTGTCTTTTTCTTTCTCTCTACTGTGGAGAAAATCAAACACAGGAAATTGCCTTTCAGAAGAGAAATTTACAATCATGAAATATTTTAGTGGCCACCTTCATTGTTTATGGGTTTAATATTATGTCTGATTTATTTAAGAAAGAGGTTTGTATCAGTCAATGAGGTGAGGAATCAAAATTTTATAACAGAAGAATTGATCATTTTTTAAATCTTAAACCTTTTGTAACAGACCTTTTGCTTTATTTGAGAGCTTGAGGCTGCCTTACAAGAGTCTGCTAGTAATAGAGCACATGTTTCGGCTGCCCCCTGACCTCCCCGAGTTGTTTCAATAAAACACAATAAAATGTTTAAACAAGCACTCCTTGGGGAAGCACTGAGCAGTGTGGGGAAGAATGCATATTAAACAAAAGGAGAAAAGTGGCTGCAGAGTCAGTGTTCATATCCAGCTGTTGTCAGTTCCAGGATCCTCTGCCATGTGTAATATACTGAGGAGTACACTGCCAAGGTACACTCACTGCACCACCTGCCTCTGCAGCCACTGGGGTCAAAGAGATCATTGAGACCAGGACTCAGACACAGCAGACTAAATGGAACATGAAATGAAAGCTACAAGACACTAATGCATTTATGAAAGTATGTTTGTTTTTATTTTCTGCAATTGTCTAAATGAGATGTTCCGACCAACCCATGCCCACCCAAACTTCTGCACTATGATAATTGGAAATATCATAGACTGTGAGAAATACCAATTTATAAAAGGCTCTGCGTGCACAGAATGAAATGAACTCTTTAACTTCAACATTCCAGCAAGTCTCTCTTCACATTTTATGGATGAGGAACTTGATCCATGTTGGTTTAACCCGGTTATAACGCAGTTCTGCTTGAAAACTCAAATGCTGAAGATGCAACAATTTTACTGAGATGATAATTATGGTAATGGTAAGTAATATATAAAATGTCACAACACAGACACAAACATGAATGTATCAGGAGGCCAACAAGCCAAATGCCAATGAACTGTTTACTCACATTTTCCACTGTCATCTTGACACATTGCTGTTTGCCAGATCAGATCATAAAGTGGGTTCAGGAAGAGAAAAAAGACAGAATAAATTCCAACTATGTATATACTATATACAGAGAGAATTTCTGTCACTGGAAACTTGCCATATTGTGCAGGCAGTGTAGGAATTTTAAACAAAAATATCATGATTATCTTTAACAGCCTGATCTGTATTCTTAGTTTTATAGGTAAAGTACTTTGTAAAGTTTTCTTTTGTTGTCAGCTGCCAGTGCAACATGCTAGCTGGGCGTGTTGTTATCTAACATGTTGTTAGCTGATAATGTGACATGATATATAGTAGATGTGCTTTGTTGCTTGCTAGGGCGAGGTAGCTGAGAAGGCTTACGTTTGTTTTGTGGGTTAGGTTACATTCGTCTAGTGATAGCAACATGCTGGTTAGCTTAACCGGTTAGTAACCTTAGCTATACTGGCTTAATTAGTTTTCTTGGAGATATTCAAGCCCCCAGGCGTAATGTGTAATTACAATTTTCGGGTTCCTGACATGACGCACACTGGCCCAAAAAGCATTTTCCCCCATACACAATAATTGGAAAAGGAGCAGCTATGAAACAGTGAATATATTTCTGTGACCACCACAAACACCTTGAAATGACCCTTTTTATTATCAGAATTTGATCTGTGCTTTGGCATATTCACCACTGAGCAACTTTCATAGAAATAATTGGGGCACCATCTTTTAACACTGTACCCATCCACGGCTATATAACTTCAAACAGTGTTTGTCTACTGTCAGAGGCCTCAGTAGGTTTATGATGGCACAGTCTGATACCCTGCAGGGCCTAATGATCAAAACATCATATAATATTAATACTGGGCTTCCATAATGTTCACCCACATTTGGCACATTTCACCATATGTATTCATTTAAAAATGCTATAAATGTTAAACAGTTTACCCTGATCAGAACAATCCAAGAAAAACTGAGAAACCCAGTGTTACTGTGTAAAATATCAGCAAAATTCACCAATGTCCTGAAATAATGTGTGGGTTTGGGGGCTCAACTATTGACAAAAAATGTTTTAAATACATTGGTTTTTGATGCAAGATGTAGTTATTATGCAGAGAAAACAGTGTACATCTGTCATAGACAACATATACAATAAAATGTCATCACCAAATCATCCTATCATGCATTGGTCTCTGTTTTTTTTTTTTTTAGTATGGGGAAAAAAGGTTGAATCACCCTGAACGCACACAGTCTTGCTGTGAAGGTTTTTTTTAATGTCACCAGGGTTGCTCAGGTAAGCTTTCTGAAGTTGAACCTTCAAAGGCTGGCAGCATACTTCCACATTGGCTCAGCAGAGTGCTGCCAGACTTTGTGACTTTGTGTCTAAAATGTTCAGAGGGCTCCATCAAAGAGGCTGTGAGGGCCTTTAGCATACAGAAGGTCAACAGCACTCAAGGTTCAGTTAAAGGGGTTGACCAAAGACCAACAATCTTGTTGTTGGTCTTTGAGCTTGACCAGTTTGCTTTTCCACTCGCCTGAAGGAGCACCTCACTGTCTACAACTGACCATGAACATAAACTACTTCTTGATTTTATGTATTTTTTATATTTCTGTACCACTTTTATGATAAGTGGTTGGTTTTCTTTTATTAATATTACTGGTTTTAAACAAGTTTCATATAGTCCAACTGTTGGTCCAGTTTTACAGACCTGTTGCAGAAAGTGTTTCTATCAAAGTTTGGTCGGGTAGTCTGACTACTGCTGAAACAAATTAGAGAATTAAATAAGAGAAAATAGTTGGACCTGGGCGGAGGTTCACACAACTCTGTTTTAAATCTGAGTGGTTTTAAAGAAGTACATTCCCTGAGACTCTTCAACTCTTGAAAACACATTTGCCACTTTAAGGTACATTTTGTTTTTAGTTTGTTTCTGTCTTGGTAATTATCTTTGGTATCTTGAATATTTCTTTACATGTTGGGGTTATTCAACTTCTTAATTGCAAACCTCCTGCACTTTAAAGTATATTGTTTTTCTTCTATATTTATGGTACTTGCTGTATTTTAAAGTGTTCTCATCTATAGGGTTTTATTATTAGTATCAGAATCAGAAACATGTTTATTGCTAAGTAGGTTTGCACATAAAAGGAATTTGCCTTGGTGTTATGGTGCATAACAGTCAAAAATATCAAAATAAAAATCAAGTAATCATAAATAATATAAAATAGAAATTTACAAAAATATATGTAACATATATTCTAAGTGAAAAGAGCTGTTACAAGTTCAAATTGAAGAGAATGCAATGTACTAAATATTGACCAGGGATGTGCAAATGTTCATAGTATAAATCAGCAATGTGCAAATAATAATAATACTAAAATGAATGCGTTAATGTAACGCACCATGTTAGATGTGATGGGTTCACAGATGTGCAATATAAGATTATATATATAAGATTTTATGTTAATATAACAATAATAAGTAATAAGTATGTTGTGCAGAATGAAGTCCTGTCTGTCCTGTTGCACTATGAGTTCACCAAGGAAAATTCCTATCAATGTTTCTTGTTATGGCGATAAAGTAAACTCAACTTGACTCAGCTGTATGAGTCAAGTTGAGTATGAGCATCACTTAACCTGCTGAAACTGAATCCTTGTACTTGTAGGATCAGACATTACATCATTACATTACATTACATCACAAAATACAGACGGGTGACAAATTAAAGGAAAAACCAAACATGTGTGTCTTAGTAAGGTGTTGGGCCACCACATGCCACCGGACCAGCTTCAGTGCACCTTGGCATTGATTCTACAGTCTCTGAACTCTACTGGAGGGATGAACACCATTCTTCCAAAAGATATTCCCCCATTTGGTGTTTTGATGATGGTGGTAGTTCAGTCTAAAATCTCCCATAGGTGTTCATTTGGGTTGAGATCTGGTAACTGCAAAGGCCATAGCATATGACATCATTTATATACTCATCAAACCATTCAATGACCCCTCGTGCCCTATGGGGTCACAAGGTCATCTTGGAACCCCCATCAGGATAGAAATGTTTCATCATAGGATAAAGGTGATCACTCAGAACAACTTTGTATTGATTTGCAGTGACCCTTTCCTCTAAGGGGACAAGTGGAGCCAAACCACACCAGCAAAATGCCCCCCACAGCCACCGGATCCCCTCACTCACTGTAAGGGTCAAGCATTCAGACCTGTACGGGTTTTTCCTTCAATTTGTCACCCGTCTGTCACTTTTGTCACGTTAATATTTCTATCTTCGCACATCAAAGACTGGAAAAACTTGAGCAGCAATATATAACACATCAAACAGGTGAAGGTGTGCAGACAGACTGACAGATGGTGGAGCGAGTGCGGTATATTTGACTGAGGAATACTGGTCTTAGGAAAATTCCTGCTGAATAATAACAAATCTGTGGGAAAGGAAAAGGTCAAACAGTGCAACCAGAAAGCAAATTTACTTTAGTCATTTAGCTGCTTCCAGCTGATGGTGGAAATGTGACTGTTCGGTACAGAATTTACTGGGTTAAAAGAACAGAACAATCAAATAATTTTAATACCCATTTTACAGTACCAAAAACACTAAAACAGATTATGTCTCATTTGGTTAAACAGGCAGTATATTTATGCAGGAATGAGTCTGCAGGAATCTGAGCAGAGAAACCTCAGAGGGACAGTCTGAAATGGGTCAAACAGGGGAGAGGATGATTCCCTGGCCAGACCAGACCAGACGGTTTCTCCCAGAGACCATCCCACACCCCCTGCAGCATGACATCATCTGTCTGGTTCGAGGTGCTGCAAGGCGCTTGCATACAAAAGCTCAGTGTGACCTTGTCATGTCTAAAAGGTGAGGAGGAGCACTCAGTGGCCTCCTGTATTTACCCGGGAGGGAACATAAAACAAACCTCACATTAACTATATTTAAGGTCCCTGAGCCGCAGCTTTTCAGGTGACAGCCGGGCCTTTCAGCTCTGTCTGAGTGCTGTAACAGCACAGCAGCTGGTGCCTTTTACAGGGAAAGACTCTTCTAGTCACACACCAGTACTTACTATGACTAGCAATTTTCTAAATTTTTCTAATTGTCAACAAATCTCATGTGCAGAGCCAAACCAACAATGAACTGATCCTACTTACAAGTATTGTGTGTGTGTCCAAAGACTGATATATCTTATTCCTCTGTCCAAAAATGATTAAAAACATGTCAGTAAGACACACCGGATGACATCTTCAATCCAGAGAGCAGTTCTGTGTACGACAGAGGCAACATATCTACATATCACAACTTCTGGACTTTGATCTAAAGTTCTTTGAGAAATGTAGTACAAAGTCCAGAGGTTGTGACATGTAGTAATGAGCTAGTGAAGCTCTGTAAGCAGAACTTTGTTCCCACACATGCTCAGTGGTGTCTGCCTTACACAAAACTACTCTCCGGAGATTGAAAACGTGATCACTGTTATTAGTCTTTGGTCATTTCTAAACAAACTACCATGATCATGATTGTTGGGACGAAGGAACATGTCATCAGTGCAACAGTGTGACTCACTGACATGTTGTTAATAGTTTTGGGGCAACAACAGAGGTTTACGGCACAGATGAATAAGATATATCAGGCTTTGGATACACACACAATACTTGTAAGTAGGATCAGCTACTTACAAGTATTTGTTGACAAAAAGAAAAAAATACAGCCACATCTTTTAAACAATCTATGAACACCAGATCAAATTACATGAAAAAGATTCACACCACTAAAGCTGCTCTAATCTATATATTATAATAATGGATCAAATTAGTTTGTGTAATATGAAAGCTGTTTTGCTCATAGTGATAAACCCACAGTAATTATCACTGACTCTGCAGTTCCCCTCAGGTCTACTGAGCTTTTTAGCATTTTCAGCTCATTGTTCTAGTTTTACAGCCCGTATCTTTAAAGCTTTGGTTCACTCTCACCACTTTCATCAAGTGTTACAGCTGCAACGGGCCCCTGTTTTCAGTAAAAACCCACTGTATGCTACCTGCCAAACACCGAACAGAGAAAGTTAACAACTAGCTGGTGAACATAGTGGAGCATTCAGCAACTAAAGAGCCAGATATTTCCCTCAGGAGGTGGTCAAAACCGAAACAGAGCCAAAAGGAGAGTTATTATTGGCCTTACATTTATCAGTTGCACAGAAACGTGACTCCAAATGAAGGCTAATGTTGCTCCATGTCTGCTGGATGTGTAAACAAGAAAGAGTTTGCCAACATGTTTATTATATCAATTTTGGAAGGTGGAGGTAAAATTTATGAATGCAGATTTAACATTTGCACTCACTTGTTCCCATAAAATCTTCCTCATCATTTCCCTTCAATCATTCCCTGAGAAGAACAAATAACTTCTGCATCAGGATGAATCAAATCAGTCAGTTATTGAAGGAAAGCTGAAAATATTACAACAAGCAGCTTTCTTTGAAGTGTCAGCATGCAGGTGGACAGTAAAACAGCGTGAGCAAGGAGCAGCGTCTCCGCCTGAGCTAAGTGAAGAAGAGTTTGTTTTAATAATTCACAGCTACATTTTCCACTCTGCATAGGAAACCCCCCGGCCTCTTGATCAAGTCAAGTCTGTCGGAAAGTTTCATCCTGTTTCTCATATTTGCTTGAGATTTCCATACTTGAAGGGGGCCCCTTCAGTCTTTGCCTTCAGTGTGTTCACACTGAAATATCTGTATACTTGCAGCAATAGAGGCAAAATCAGAACCATTTTCAGGATTTGAGTATGCATCAAATGTATTGTCTTGTATAAAGACTTTTTTTTTTAATCTAACCTCAGAAATCTGAAGTCTTTTAAGTCAGTTCTTTTGGTCAGATGTCTGAACTGTAATTTAGATGCCTTTTGTAGTCTGGCAGCAGTGCTTGAGGAACAATCAGCCAAACAGCAGGCGTGCCTGGAAAAAGGCTTGTTTGCCAAGTCAGAGTGCATCAAGGACAAACTTTGTCCTGCATTCAGATGCTATTTGGGGAGATTTATTTTCCTCCAGTACGATCGTAATGACTCAGCGAAATCTGGAATCAACTTTGTCACCATCATCAGCACCAGTTCTTTCACCACTGCTGTGGATTACCCTGAAATTTGGCAACACAACTGTGTGAGCATTTATGAATCATAATTACTTTTTATTTCATTCTTTATTTAAACAGGTCTCATTGAGATTTTCTTTTTTCCAAGAGAGATCTGTACACGAATGAATACAGTATTTGCCTATGCACACAGAAATTCAAAACCAGTGGTGGAGGAGGGATGTAAAGTTTCCATATGTAAGTAAAAGTGGCAATACCATACTGCAAAGGTCCTGCATCCTCCATTGCATTGTACTACATTCTTTGAGAAATGTAGTACACATTTCAGTGTTATACTATATGAGTATCTTTAACTCTCAAATAAATGTACGATAGTTTCTCTGTAGCTGTACAAAGTTACTGAGTACAAAGTGGCATGAAATGGAATTACCTCAAATTTGTATTTAAATAAATAATAAATGTACTTAGTTACACTCGACCACTGTTTACAACAACACAAAATCAACATACATAACAGACGTTAGTTACAAACTCAATTACAAGTGACCTTCAAATAAAGCCCTTAAAAGAATTAAGACACTTTTTGTACCTCTTAAGAAGCACAGTATTAAAATGCAGTACGACTAAAGTTAAAATGGTCTATAATTAATGTATTTAGATGTGATCAGAGAGAGGTACGTTAGGCAGTTTTTCTCGGTGAGCTTTACAGATACATAATGTACAGTGCAACTCCCTTCTGTTGGTAAAGCAAACCAACTTTTCACATAACACATAAGCGATAAAGCACAGTGCCCCAAGAGGCTTTAAGGTTGAGGCAAACGGATGCATACATAAATAATATCACCATAATCATATGTAGATATAATTGATCAATGGTCTTCCAACTAGCAGGAGAGAAACATGATTTGTTCCTGCAAAAAACTTAAAAGTCAGTTTATTATCCAGCCAGTTTCCAAATATTTGCAACAATCAACATTTTCAATTAGTCGACATTGTGTTTAAGGTTGTGGTCGCATTTGGCGTCTTGTATTAGGGTCAGCATGTGCCATGAAACCTTGACCTCCTGACTTACATCCACATGCCACGCTACAAAGTTTCGTCTGAGCAAACATGACCCCGAGCAAGAGAGGAATGGACGCATCTCAGCTCAGTAAAGAGGAAGGCAAACGCACCTCTGTATGTGTGTGTGTGTGAGAGAGTGTGTGTGTGTGTGTGTGTGTGTGTGTGTGGCTGAGTCTCATATTTTAAAATATTTTAAACAATAATCCTGAAAGACATTGTATTCTATGTAGACTTAACACGTATCTCAGTGGTCATTTTTAAATTTCCAGCCTGTCGTTATAACTGTAAAAGAGCAGCAAACAAATAATTAACTCAGTTCTTTAACATTTCTGTTGGCAGTATGGAGAGCTGATTGTGTGATTGTGGACACAATCTTCCACATCTTGAAATAATCATTCTTTAATTAAGTTTGATTGTTGACTCAGATTTTCCCTGATTCTGTCCCAACTTTCATGCTGCCTAACTACTGTGTTAGGAAATGAGATCACTGCCAAAATTACAACAAAAAAAGTCATTCAGAAGTGGAGGACAGATCTTTGGATATAAATGTGGTGATGGGTCATGGACAGCAAAAAGCAACCACAAGACAGAAATTTACATGACATGTTTCCAAATTCAATGTGACACATCATGACTTACGTAGAAAATGATCTAACTGTCCAGTCTAGCAATAAGCACGCTGAGGAAGGGCTCGACATAAATTTTCTGCATAATTCATGATGTGCAGACACTTCAGTTTGTCACATGTATGTGTGTTTAAAAGCTGTAGGAACCATCCATTACATAGAAAAAGAAGTGGGTTCTCCATATATGTTTTAAGATGTATAAAAATACTCTAATTTGAATAATATCATTAAAAATCCAGAATCTATGATATGCAAATGCACAAACATCATTCTGCACGGTGAAACTCAAACATTCAAGTGAAGGAACAACAAGAAAAAACACTTGGGGGACTTTAAGTTAATCTAAATTCAGTGTGGACATAAAGGACTAACTAGACTACTGCTAACTAAATCCAAACAATTATGCAAATATAGTATAAAAAATGTATGACATGCTGCAATAGACCTTTTTCACAGGAGACATTTTGACACGTCAAAGAAGGAAAAGCACATGTGGAATTCATAACATAAATTATGGCTGAATCCCATTTCGTTTTTCCAAATTTATGACCCTGGTTTCCAGTGAAGTTTCAGCAGTGTAGCTTCCATCGTTAATGTTATCAGTTCCACCTGTGCTTTTCCTGCCAAGACGAGTAAATATGTCTGCTGTGAAAAAGATCAGCGGTAATAAATATATCACTGACAGGGAGAGATTTTGTGGGAAGGAAGGTAAGAGGTAAGAGCAGGTGAACACAGAGAGAATTCAGAGTTTATTTAGTTTTTTGCATCTGCACACAAATGGAAGTGAAATGTTAATGTAACAGTTAAAATATGTGCTGCACAAGAGTAACAATAGTGTGTTTTATTCAGTGGTGGATTAAGTATTCAGATCCTTGTTTTATGAAATGTAAAAGTGGCAATACCATTAAAAGTGAAAATACTGTTACAGTACAGTACTGTAGTGTTTATTTATTTTATTTTATTTTATTTGTTTATTTAACAAGGACGATGGACAGTCTTGACTGTCCCAGAGTTAGCTAGATAGCTAAATGTCATCAGCAGTCCTTATACCATCAGGGAGGCATCTGATTGGTCCCAAACGTATTCTGCAGCATGACAACAACCCCAAACGTACAACCAGAGTCACAGGGTGGAAATGTACCCAGTGGCATGTTTTCCGCTAAGCAAGAAAGCTCCAATAAAAGGTGTTGATGGAGTCTCAGACAGAGTGGATGCAAGGAGATTTAAAAAGTATTATTATAGTAGTGTAAAGGGATGAAGTAGTTCATAAAAAGCATGAAACTAAATCTGTTATGCTTCACTTTGATTTGGAGTACTTGCCTTATAGAGTGTTCTTGGACCACGTGTTGTACCCAGTAAGACAGTATGTTCCAAAACCTTTTGCAGTGCAAGAATTGTTGGAAGTTTGGTCATAGTTTGTTTGTATGTAGGAGTAATTTTGCCACATGTGGCAAATGTGGGGAGAATGATTGTGAAGGAGACTGTGAGAAAGTGTCTTCTTTGCAAAGGGAATGATGCAGCATGGGAGGCTGACTGTCCAAAGAGAGTAAGGGAGGCAGAAGTAATCAGGGTTAGAGCTAAGAAGAGACTTAAGCTTGAGGAAGTAAATTTCTGGAGAAGCTTTTAGTTTCTCTCAAACACCTGAAAAATAGAGAATTTATAGCAGAGTGGGAAATAGGTGGGAAAGAGTCATTATTATTTCATTTAGTCAGTGGAGAGTTTGGTTTAAATCCAGTAGATGGCGGTAATGCGACATTTTGGATGCCAACCGCCACTAATAGGAAGAAGAAGAAGGTGTCAACATGGCAGCGCTGGATGTCATTGTGGAAAAGCTGGTGACACTTTGGAGGATATCAGCCGTCCGACAAAACTTCCCCTGGATTTTTTTACTCATTTCAGTCACTGGATCAGCTCTGAAACAGCTGGAGCTCGTCCCGGAGACATATTTCAGCAGCAGCAAAAATGCCCTGAACGTGTAAGTAGCTTCCAGTGTGCTAGCATGTCGTTAGCTAGCTGAGGTCCGATAACAGAAATTGTCAGTTGAAGCTCATTAGGGACACCTGTCGCCGACTGTCAGGGGATTTCTGATGTCAGATAGGTGAAAGTACAGCCAGGAGTTGTTCCTAAATGTTTCTGACTGTGTTGTAATGAATGTAGCAACGCTGAAGAGATGTAAGTAGGTCAAAAGTAAACGGTTAGCTTTGTAGCTGTTTGCTGTGCTGACAGCATTCAAATACACACATTAAAAAAATATATAAATATTATTGATTGAAAAAGAACCCTTAGTTAAATAAAATGTTATCTTCATTTCGTGATTAAGCATTTATTGTCTTTTTTGTTTTGAAATGAATTATTTATGTAACGTACGGTGGCCCTGAAAGCTCAACACACTGCAGCTTAAGAAAACATTTCTGTGTTGTTTTTTTTTTTTTTTTAAATACGTTTTTTGGACAACAGTGGAGCTCTTTGGCACAGAGGGATAGTTTATACAGCAGTATTACTTCAAGTTTGCTGACATTAGCCACCACAAGCTACTGCTCATACCAAAACCAAGTCATATATCAGACCTCATACAGCTTGACTTGGTCTGATATGTGTGTTTTATTATTTTTTAACTTTTCATTGGTTAGAGGAAGAATTTGTTATTTCTAATACTTCTCTCTTTACTGGACTAACTTCTGTTGATTGAGAAAGAACCCCCAATCAAATAAAATCTTATTCATAAGTAATACAACACACCCTTTCTTATCAGTGGCTTTTACAGTTTGACTCAGTCTGATATGAGCAGTAGCTTGTGGTAGCTAATGTCAGCAAACCTGAGGTAATACTGCTGTATAACACATATCTTTCACTGACTTTGACTCTTCTCTTACTACTCTAAGCTTAGCATTTCAGCTAAATGAAAAGCATTATCCCGTTAATGTCACTTGCAGTTGGAGTGGTTGTCATTCATCAAAAGTATTTACATCATGAATTCTTACTGAATAAAATAAAATTACCACAATATCTGCAATTTTCTCCTTCATTAATAGTTTTGAAAAGATAACCTGTGTCACTAGTTCACACTGGAAGAAAATATATTCCACAGTCTCATTGCTGTATGTTTATCACAGGTGTTACTACTCCAATTAAATATTCTATGCAAGAAAAAATTGGATGGATTAAAATATTTTTAGCTTTGACTTTAGGGCTGTAGACTGTGGATAACACAAATATACTTTTCTTATTTTCCTTGCCTATTTTTTTTTCTTGTATAACATATTGTCCTTTAATCTGATTCAGATAAAAAATTCTAACAAAAAGCTATTAGAGAACAGCATGCTGAGTGCAGATAAGCTGATAAATAAAGGCATGAATAAGCTTGAATAATGTGTTCTGTTCTGATTGCAGGTACTTTGTCAAATTGTCCTGGGGGTGGACCTTGCTGCTGCTGACACCCTTCCTCCTCCTCTCCAACTCCTCCTTCAGCAGGAGTGTGTTCTTCCTCAGCCGTCGGCTGCTGTCTCTGGTGGTGGCTACAGCCGTGTGGTACACCTGCACCGGGACCTTCTTCTACATCGAGGACGTGACCGGCTCCTGTTTTGAAACTGACACCATGAAAGTTACCAACAAGGAATTCACATCCAAAGCCAGCTGCAGGCAGGCCGGCTTCCACTGGCAAGGCTACGACATCTCAGGACACTCCTTCATCCTGGCCTACTCTGCTCTCTTCATCATGGAGGAAACAGCGCCGATGGCCTCCCTGAAGACAGCCAGTCTGTCTGCACTGCCGAAGATGGTCCTCAACCTGCTGTATGTGGCCCTGAATCTGATAGTGATTATGTGGGTGTGGATGTTTACCTGCACCTCTGTTTATTTCCATGACATGTCTCACAAGTTGCTCGGGACCATATGTGGCCTGTTAGGGTGGTATCTGACATATCGGGTTTGGTATCTAAAACCTTTGTCCCCAGGACTCCCGCCTCCGCGCCACCAAGAAGGACGGAAACAACACGACTAGGCTGCAGTCATACTTTCCTGTACAAAAAATGTTGCAGCCTTCCTCAAAACAACACACTACACTTGTGTTACTTATCTGTCTCTGGATCCAAGCTGGCCACACTATTTTAAGTAATTACCTCCTTGCAGAAAGGTCATTTTGTTCAGGATGAGTGTCGTGCAGTTCGTCCACAGTGTTTGGCAGCTGCTGTTCCCAAAATGACTCTTGGTAATCTGAGATAAAAGCCAAACGCTGCTCTGCTGTCCAGCTTTGCAGCTCGCATAGTACGCCATTGTTTGTCTCACAGTTTGTTGCCTTACAATGCTTAACTTTAATGTAGATGAGTAATCAGTTTTTAGATGTCCGAATGGGAATACTTGAGAATGTTTACAGCTCCAGTTGTATAGCACTGATGATGATGTGTATTTTTACAGGCCAATGTACAGTAGCTACTCTGTTTTTATAGAAAACTACCTTCAAAACAAAGTCAGATTCGACACTGTAACTGCAGCGGACCTACGTTTCACCCTATTTTAATGAGCTGTCCATTTTTAATCACGTGGTTTGGGGTTACTGTGACTGCGCAGCAACGCAATGTTACGTTTTCTCAGAGGATGTAGAGTTTGATTAAGGAATAGCAGATATATATATATATTTTTAATTTCTCATCATACATGCACTACAGTAGTAGGGCAGCCCTGCTCATTATTATTATTGTTATTAATGCCTAATAGGAAAATAGGAAATATTCAATAATCCTATGAAAAGACCAGAACTGAATCAATCATTTTTAAGGCTGCATTCAGATGCATTGGGGGTGCCAACGGAGTGGAAAATGCAGGGTCATCCACAATAACAATGCTGCATCATCTGACAAGCAAACATGTTCAACAAGCAACACATTCCTGGTAGATTACTTTAACATTTAAGCATCTTATAAGCCTTTAAACTCATGGATCTATTTCTCAACCTGACTTTCTTGATCATATTTCATTGTCACACTGCCTGCAGCAATATTCCCTCCCCAAACCAACACAGCCTGATATATAGAATGATTAATCGATTATCAAAATAGTTGGCTATTAATTTTCTGTCAATCAATTAATCAACTAGATTACCAAATGTGTATTCATCTGCAGCTGAAAATAGTCTCCAACAACTATTTACTCCAGTTTTAGAAAGGTTTGGTAAAAAACTACAGTGCCCAACTGTTGAAGGAAATTACTTAAATAATACTTTTAAAAAAATGAAACTATATGTTTGTGACCCGTCGTCAGTGGGATTCAGTGGGGGCTGAGAGCCACAGACAGGGTGGGGAGGTCAAAATATGAATAACATTGTCCCAAGTAAATAACCATTTTCTAGCAATGACGTGTGCATTTTCATGACATGTCAAATATGAAATTACAGGCTCTACAGTGGAAGGTGCGTGGCACATTTAGCCAAAATAAGAACCAGAATCAGTATATCCCATTTTCATAATTTATTTGTCATTGATGGCAACTGAATAAATTAAGGCTTATGAACAAACATCATAAAAAGCACCATAAATAAATGCATATATAGAAATATAAAAAATAAAAAGTAAAAAATAAAAAAATACTATAGTGAAATATAATGGCCACAAATCACAACTAGGATTTCTCGACTTGAACTCTTTGTGTGATCCAAGAGGTACAGATCCAGCCCCTCAGGCAGCATGACTTCAGTCAGAAGAAGCAGTGGAGTCGTAACAAGTGGACTTGCAGTAATCAGAAAATACCAAGCGTTCACAATGATTGGCTGGTTATGACGTTGCTTGACGTTTACCCCCCCCACCCCCCAGGGTCCTCTGCTGTTTGTCAGTGAACAAAATAAATGAATGTTTCAGCAAATAAGAAATGTCGACACAATTAAGCGAATTCTATGATTAAATCGCATCAGGAAAAATCACTTTTACACTTCTTGATAACCTCCAGACAGAGAAAAAATTAATTTATTGTTTAATCTTCTCTTTTGTGCCATTTACATCACTGCTGCTCATGCAAGAACAGTTTGAAATTAAAAACCCTCCCTGTTTAATTTAATGCATATCTCAAATGTCTTGCCAGGTGTAAAGGATTGATTTCCAACAGTTCAAACTGTATGGCTATACCGCGCTCTCCATATCAAACATGAAACTGGACACAATGTGCTACAACTTTCTCTACTTCTAGAGGAATTATCTTAATGAGAATCAGATTTAATTATCAGATATGACGCAGCAAGGACGCGCTGCTGTTAAAGGAGCATTGATCGTCTTTGGTTCAATATTCTCTACCACAGCTGCAGCGTGCTGTTAATCACCACCTGCAGAGACGAGTTTCTGTAGCAGGAGAAAACAGCAGGCATCCTGTCGCTAACTGAAAAACTCACATTAATCACTGTGTTCATTATCCAAGGCTTGAGTTGTACAGTTATCCCCTTTACTCACAGAGAGGAACGCTGTACTGCAAGAATGTCTGTATAACCAGCCATAAAACTAAAAGAAGCTTACAACTCCAGCTGGTACCTCACATAAATAATGAGTTAAACCTAAAGAGCGCACGGTTCAGGAGCAGAATTATAACATGTTAAACCCTGGTAGTCTGACTAAAAAGCACAAAGGCTCCCGTTAAGGGTGAACAAAGTGTGGAGTGAGAAACAAACGAGACTGCTGCCAAGGCCAGCCGAGGGGAAAGGCTTTTTCTTTTTCCTCGTCATACTCCTTTAGCCTTCAGATGAGTCAGCTTTTCCTCCCCCAGTCCCCTTATTCAACGTTTTTGAGCTCCTTAAAAATTCAGCACGGTGAAATAAAAGACAAATGTATAATTAAAAATATCTATCTGTAAAAACAATCTTGCATCTGTCAGGTGGAGTCGGTGACGAAAAAAGAAAGCAGCAGTAAAATCCAGTGATTTTCTTGCTCAGTATTGCTGAGGGGGCTGTGCGGGTACTTCAGAGGTTACACTTAGCAACACAACATTTAGAAATTTGTGGTTTGATGTTCAGTAGTGATCGTAAATTCTGCCTCTGGGCGACACAAAATCCCCAGTGTCCACCCTGTCACAAAACGCTTACACAATAAAGTACCCATGCAATGAAATATACACTCTAAACCTAACGCAACACTGTTGTGCCATAGATGCAGAATTTACAGTATTCCTACCAGTTCAGCCAAGTGTAACTTTTCAAACACCCAAGTAGGGCTGGGCAATATATCGATATTATATAGATATCATGATATGAGACTAGATATCGTCTTAGATTTTGGATATCGTAATATCGTGATATGGCATAAGTGTTGTGTTTTCCTGGTTTTAAAGGCTGCATAATAGTAGAATGATGTTATTTTCTGAACTTACCAGACTGTTCTAGCTGTTCTATTATTTCCCTTTACCCACTTAGTCATCATATCCACAATACTGATGATTATTTATCAAATATCTCATTGTGTAAATATTTTGTGAAAGCACCAATAGTCATCCCTACAGTATTGTTGCAATATTAATATTGAGGTATTTGGTTAAAAATATTGTGATATTTAATTTTGATCACCCAGCCCTACACCCAAGTGTTATAACATCTGAACTCCTGCTCAGCGACAAAGAGAGTGACAGTGGACCACTGTGTGCTGTGTAATCTCTGGTGCTCTAAATAAACTGACTCTGAGCGCACGTGTCTCTGTGTGTGTGTGTGTCTGTGTGTTTTTGTGTATAGGGTGTACAGTTAGTTGAAGGAATAGTTTGATATTTTGGGAAATGGCGCTTATTCGCTTTCTTTATGAGCGTTAGATGAGAAGATTGATCCCACTCTCATGTTTGACCATCTTAGTTTAGCATCTTATACATTATCACTAAATATAAAGTAAAAGCTGATGGCGCTGGAGGAAAAGTCGGAGGAAGTTACTACAGTTCATCCTGAGAGGGACATGAATGTTTGTACCAAATGGTAATCTATCCGATAGTTCTTAAGATGTATCAGTCTGGACCAACACACTGACATTGCCATCCCTAGAATCATACTGCTGGTGTGGCCATCTGGATTAAAAAATATTTTTATTTGCTGCATGAAAATATATATTTTTTACACATTTCCCAAGTTGTTCTTCTAATCCAAACAAAGATGGTAGCCAGATATTACATCTCCTTGATAAATTTGTACAATAAGAACCAAAATGAAAAATTTTATCAGTTATATTGATGGTATATACTGATGTTTCTTTCCAATATTTTATATTTTCATACAGAATAACATGAATATTTTTGCATTTGTTTTGCATGAAGAGCCAGGACATTATGCTCAGCAGGAGACTGCAAGTGTAACAGGAAGTCAATGCATTAACAGACCCTGTTTACTAAAGTGGCTGCATATGAAGAGGTTTCCTTTTCCTTGATGGGTAGATTAGACAAGTACTGTTATGAAATGGGTAACTTCTAACTTCTTTACTACCTTAAAGACACAGTATATATCTATATCTCTGCCTCTTGTAATAACAAGGGTTATATTTTTAAATAGCCTCAATTTCATAACACACAGCCTTATACTTTAAATTTTGGTTTCCTGATTTATTTGTTTTTTCCTTTCTTTTTCTCCTATGTTTTTTGTGTTGTAGCGTCTGGTTGTTGTAATGCAATGCTGGGATGCTTACCTGTGTGTGTAAGCACAGCACTGGGAAAATTATTTTAAAATTGTGCAGCAGATGGAATATTTTTACATCCAGATGGTTAGAAATCTTTGAATAATCTGGAAATACCTTCAGAATGCATGTAGTACATTCTGCTTCTTTTCAAAGATTGGCGAGTATATATTATATATTTATAATAAAATTGTGTGCTTTGCACTGTGAATCTGAAAAGGTAACACAATCCGCCTACCAGCATATCTGAAGCTCAAGCTCCATGTAAAACTACAACTTGTCGCTATTACATTTCAGTGTTTGTTCAGATTAAAAAAAGGTGATGTAGCATGTTCATCATTGAACTCTAGAAGTGCTGCTAAAGCCAGGCTAGCTCCAGTCTTTATGCTAAGCTACAGCTAAACCGGCTGCTGACTGTAGCTTCATATTTAACAGACAGACATGCGAGTAATTTCGAAATATTGAAATGCTCATCCAAGGCTCAACAAGAATGCAAATAAGTCTATTTCCCAAAATGTCAAACTATTCCTTTAAAGTTTGCCTCCATCCTTCATTTCATCTGGCAGTTTCTGGCAGCACAGCAATTATCAGAAAGTATTTGTCATGTACATTTCCCTGTGGTTTTATTAGTTAAACCTCAGGCTGATGGAGGAGTGAAGAGCAGGTATGAATGATGACGATAATAGTGGCATGCGAAGGTCAGTTAACCCCTGTTTGTGTTACTGTGTTAAACATTTTGTCTGGGTTTCTACTTTTGAAGTTGAAGTTTTCATTATAAGTGGACCTGATGCATGCCTCCAACAAGAGTTAAACAAGGACTTACAGGCACAAGAGCTGCAAGTTGCCAGAAATTAAACTTGATGAAGGCCTTGATTACCAGAAAATGTGCTGTCAAGAATTTCTTATTATGGAATGTTTTAATATTTCTTTGTTCACCCAGGTAAGTAATAGTGTTCTCTATATAGATTCATTATGTTTTCCTGCAGTCATAAAACATTACAGAAAAGTTGAAACATCACACAAATACACAGACATTTAACACAACAAGAGGGCATTCACTACATGTATTTCTTTTTTAAATACCAGTAGGCAAAGTAGCCCATTCCTCCCAGGGAGCCCATGAGAAAAGAGGCCCCGAAGAAGGACGGCGGCTTCTTTTTTACCATCCGGAAGGCGTTGGGTAGGACCGCGGACAGGAGGGTCGTGTGGATGTCGCCCAAGACCTTGCGGAAAGCGTAGCGTTTTTGCACACGCACAAAAAAGGACTGCAGGTTGGGTCGGCTGCCGTCCTCCCAGTATTTCTTAGAAAGTCCCAAGAACTTGAGCCTGTGCAACAAAGCTCCGAGGCAGATATCAGCTAGTGTAAATTCAGGTCCACATAGCCACAACTCACACTTTTGACCTGAGAGGGGAAAAAATACAAATTCAGAAAGGAAATATTCAGAACATATTTTGGTGCGGTTATGATAGAAGATAATAATCATTTGGACAAACCTTGATACTCTAGTTTCCTTTTCTCCAGTTCAGCCTCCACTTGATCTAAAACCATGGCTAACTCCCCCAAAATTTTCTTCAGGTAGTTCACATTATCGTGGTCCAAGATTTTTGCCTGCCAATCGTAAAACAAAAACCTTTGATCTCAACAGCCAAACCAGCATCCATCAATGCATAGCTGAAAAAAATAGCACTAGAGAGTAAAAATATAGTTGTAAACTGAAACTACATTTTGCTCCAAGTGCTGTAAGGAAAGATATTTGTAGCTGTCAGGTGATTTTGAAAGTTCTGATACCGTATTAGATAAAAACAGAAAAACAAGACTGAGAGTCTGATAAATGCGAACATGCTGATGATTAGCAGGTAAAATGTTTACCATTTTCACCATCTTATTTTAGCATGTTAGCATGCTAACTAGAGCTTATAGAGATTATTTTCACTATCAAATAATCTGTTGATTATTTTCTTGATTAATTGTTTTGTAATAAAATAGTGAAAAATGCCTGTTATATTGGTGACATCTTCAAAAGTCTTGTTTTGTCTGATGAACAGTCCAAAACCCCCAAATATTCAGTTTTCTATCATGTATGACACAGAAAAGCATCAAATCCTCACATTTGAAAAAGCTGCAAACAGCAAATTTTGGCATTTTTGCTTAAAAACTATTTTTCGATTGTCTGTTTTTCGATTATCAAAATAGTTGTCGATTAATTTTCTATCAACCGATCAATTAATCAACTAAATGTTACAGCTGTAATGCTAACATTTGCTAGTTGGCAGAAGTACAGCGGAGGCTGATGTTTTGCAGGTTTTTGGTTGACTTTGACCAGATGATGGCACCAAAGTTCAGGAATCACCAAAGTTATTACAGTCATCCTGAGGGGAACATGAATATGTTCCAAATGTTATTTATCCAATAGGTGTTGAGACATTTCACTCCAAACCACAAATGTAAACCTCATGGTAGCGCTACAGGAAAAGTCAGAAGATCACCAAAGTCAGTAGGATTCATTCTCTTCCAAATTTCATGCCAATCCATCTAATGGTTGTTGACATGTTTCAGTCTGATCCCTGTCACATCCCTGCTCCATGTTTTTAAAACACTGGCGAAACAGCCTAGCCTAGTATTTGTCTACTTTGTGATTTTTCAGCTTCTTCGTCATGTACAATGTTTTGTTTTTTTACAATTTTCACTTTCTACTATTAGCAGAATGTAACAGGTTTTGTAACAGATGCAAACAATGTTAGTACATCTGGATGCTTTCTCCAGGGAACATGAGCTGTATTTAGGTCAAAGGTACAGTGTTACAGGATTTGTGTGCTGCAGATTGTTTTTCCAGCTCTTCAGTGGTGTAATGAGAGGAAAACTGCTAAAGGGCTTTTAATGATGAAATTTCCCTCAGCTGCAGCCCTGGACTTGAATTACAGTCCGAGATCATTTGGAAAACGAAACATTATCTGTCAGAGTGCCAGTGTAAGTTTGACTTGTAGTGTATTTGTCTATCACAAAACATTAAGGAGTAAATAAGCCAACAGTAATGATATTTTAAGGGATTCATATTCAGTATTCAATAGGTTTACCCCAGATGTGGAATAAATTAATGAATAAAGTACTGGACTGTAATATATTCAGGAGTTTTAATGGGTTTTCTATGTGGATTAAGGGGAAAAGCCCCTTAAAAACATTGAATTTACAAAATAGCATGAAAGCCATCTCTGAATTTTCACCTTCATTGAAAAATCAAGGTTCTTTTAAAATATAAATGTAATTTAATTTGGTCAGTTTGGGGATTTTACCACTTAAATGGCCTTAAAGGCGCTCTGTAAAGTTTTCTTGTAAACAGAAACGTGTGTTTACATTGAGTGTTACTCACTGGAACAAAACAAGGTCTAACAAAACTACTGTATGTATTTCCTTCCTTTGCAAAGCCAAATTTAAAGTATTTTATATCCTGCATTGTTTACATCCATGTTTATTGAAATTTTTTAAAAATGCTTTAATAATTACGATCCATGAATTATTCCCTAAAAACTCAATTAAAAAACCTTGAGTCCATCATTATTAATGGGTAAATTACTGGATTTTATGGTAAAAACATAAGGGATTCCGTCTCATAGTGGCTGTCTCTTCCTTATGCACAACATTTCAAAACAACAAGGGTAAGTGAAAGATAAAAATGTTTATACGAAACTCACCATGAGCTTCTTCTGCTTGGAAAGGTACGGTTCTGTCAGCTGTGGCTCCTCATGGTCCAACTTCATCAGCTCCGTCGCAGCGTTGGCCAGGTGTCCTGCAGTTACACACACACAAACATACCATAGCAAACAAATAGTGTCTGGATCTACAGCTCAGGGGAAGAAAATCTGAATGTGACAAATTTGATAATCGAACAAATGTAATTAATATCTCTGTGTGCATACAGCCAGTCATAAATTGTAGAGATCATTGTAGATTATTAGACATTTCCTACATTTCCCAACCACTGTGGTTTCTGGCATAAGTGCAGAGAACAGACACTCAAGGGAACAGAGTGTTTAATCATCCAAGGAGTTATCAGTTTATTCTCATCTGTGCTCCCTTCATAGTCCCTGGAGGGCAGAGGGAGACACCTACAGTATGTTGTCAGCTGTGGCACATAATGTATAAATGCTTCACTGAAGCCCAAAGTGTTAAAGGATTAAAGTCTGGTGATATTCTATATTTTTCTTATTGTCAACAAACCGATGAAAAGACCCAAACCAACAATTTATTGATCCTACAAGTATTTTCTGTGTATCTAAAGTCTGATATATTGTATTTCTCTGTGCCACAAACTCCAGTTGTCTAAAAATTACTGTATGAAAAACACATCAATGAGCACACTGGGTGACATGTTCTTTCATTATGATGGAAATGGGCACTGTAGTTTTTTTTTTTTTAAATGATCCCACATACACCATCCTGCTGTTGTATATTCTCACTAATGCAGCAAATCTACCGCTGAGAGTAGTCATCATAAAATACACTTTTTACTCGTTTGAGCAATGTTTGCTAAAAAAACTACAATGCCCAGCTTTAAGAAATGATTTAGCCTTTTTAAAAATCAAAAGTATATATCACTATATACTACTTCAGATATATTATATTATATATCTGTTTATAAAGATTTACATCTTGAGTAGAAAACAATAGGCACAGACCGGATCAGGAAGTCAGAAAGTATTAAGATGGACTAACACATTGTTGGTTTTGGTCTTTTCATTGTATTTGTTGACAACAACAAACATATCACCAGCCTTATCCTTTAAAGGGAAAAAAAATCCACCCTCAGACATTTTACAGTTTAGATTGTGATTGAAATACATTATCAGTCTTAATTGTAGCTAAACTGAAAATATACCGTATGACAAACATTTTGCCATTAATCTACTAGAATATGAATAAAACCACCAGAAACAGTCATATCTTTGGCTCTGCAGTATTGTGACAGCTTCGTACACCCTTTGCACTATTTCTATTTGTATGCTTTCATCTGTATAGCATGTAATTACTCTACTCGAACACCGACCATTTATTTATACACTGGTACCTTTATCTATTTCAAATTCCTTATTTATAGAACTTTTTTCTTTCTTTTTCTTTATTGTTCATCTTATTGTGTATAATTACTTTTGCCTGCAGTACGGTCCAGAGTCTGAACATTTCATTGTACAGATGTCTTGTATTACTCTGCATAAATGACAAAATGAGCTGAACTTGAACTTGATGAACCCAGAAATATTAAAAAAGTTTTAATAGTGTGTGAACTGTCCCTTTAGTCTGCAATATAATCATCCAAAACTGTTTTTAATACTGGAGCAAAAATGATTTGACATAAAACAAATATTAGTGGATGATTAAACATGAAAAGCACTGATGCAATCACTGATGTTGATTTTATAGATACAACACAGAGCTGGATAATTAACTCTGCTGCAGAATTTCATCTAACCCAGCCAGTTGTTTTAATTTACATGGTGAGGCCATTACCTGATGGAAAGAGCACAACAGTTCAGACTGAAAGGCCTGATATCAGCTGTTGGGATGTATAACCTGGCAACACTACAATGTGCTGTGTTAAGGGGTTTTGGTATTGAGTGGTGTCAAATTACACTGTATGCTAATCACATAGTGCACATAAAAACAGGGATTTGTTTGCCAATGATGTGGAAAAGGCTGTAAGGGAGATGAATAGCTTTGCATTCATAATGCCTGCTGTTGTTTCTGTGCTGGGAGGCTAGTTGGTCCCAAAGTTGAAGCCTGTAAATGTCCAGAATAACGAAAAGAGTTAACAACACTAAAATCTATTTATATAATGTTTAAAAAATACAAATACGCACAGAAAAGGGGCAAAAACAAAAATAGCATCTACTTTTTATGTTGTCAATGAACTCATTCTCCACATAAATTTAAGACTTTATATTTATCGTCGTCTGTTGCCAAGAAACAGTTACTTTAAGTGATAAGAATAAAACCTTTGAAATGCAAACAGGCACAAAAGTATATTGTATACTAACACACCACACACACCTATAGACCCACGTGCATCTGCTCTGAATATTAACCGTGTGTGAACATGCACTGTGAAACACAGCAGAACACTGTCACATGGGATTACTCTGCATCAACATGACTGTGTGTGTTATACACAGCTGAGTGGATTCAGTGGCTTGAATTTGCAGTTCAGTCTCTGTCTGGTCATTCAGAGGTTTGGCTAAGAAGAAGCCAGACAATGTTTATTATACATCTTTTTAGGAACAGTAGGACTCCAAACTAGAGCCCAACCGACACATAGGTGGAGTGATTTAAGCTAATTGCACAAATTGGTATTGTAATGGTTGACAAACTTGTGAAACAGTCAGTAAGACAGTTCTAGTGAGTCGATATCATTTTCTCTCGTCAGAATAACGCTGATAGACACTATAAAACACATGCTTACAGTTTTATCTTTTGCTAAATTAGTTCCCTCGTTCACCACAAAGCCAACTAATCTCATGGCAGCAGAGTGAAGATATCTAATGAGTTGTTATACTCCTTCTGCCTAACTGACGTGATGGTAAATATATCCACGACTCACAGTTTAGTAGTTTTAGTTAATTATAGTCAGTGCACTGGAAACACGTCTGAGAAATTATACCTGTAGTTTTGCTGAAAAGTTTAAAGCTAAAACTGATTATCACAGAACAGAACAACTGGCTAGAACTGGTAATAATAGAGGGATTATTAGACCAGCGGAAAAACACTAGATATGCTGTATAAATAATAATTAACAATAATAATGATAATAATTCAAGTGAAGTTGAGTAAACTGTTATGCTTTTGACAATTAAACACATTTATTTTTCAACTGCATGATGCCCCGCTAAGTACACTTTTTGTTTAGAACTCTCAAAAACTAAATGTAAGGGATCCTTATCAAAAATGTTTATGTCACGTATTTCTGTTAAAAAGTAAATACCAGCTGATATATTATTTTTAAATCCTCAAATATTGAAATCAGTATCAGCCTTAAAAATCCTGTATCGGTCGGTCTCTACTCCATGCTGTCCAAGAGCTCCTGACTAATTTTTAAATTTAAGATATTTATTTAAATCTGTGAAAATTCTGATTGCAGATGCATCACGTGAAACCTTTTATTTGTCTTATACGTGCTTCAACCTGGACATGGCATCTCTTTTCTTTTTATGCCGACAACACCCTGTTGTACCTCCCTGTTAGGTCCAGTGATGTCGGTATGTTGAGTTCTCTCAACAGGATCGTCTAAAAATGTTCTTCAACTGAACTGCAGTAAAACTGAAATCCTTGTTATTGGATCTCAGCACATCACCAGACGAGACATCTGTGGCTCTCTGTTACAGCAGATCAAGCAAGTTGCAAGAAATCTTGGTGTTTTGTTTGGTGGTATTTTACGTTTTAAGCAGTGTACCATAAATGTTTTTTCATGTTTGAAATATTTCTAAAGTAGTCTTTTTTTATTTTAAAGACGCCATTTTTCATGTTTTCATCTTCTCACACCTTGATTAATATAACAGTCTTTATACTTGTCTTAACCACAAGTACAGTATATTGATTGACTTCAGACTGTACAGAACTCAGCAGCCAGGCTTTTAACCAGAGCTGAGAGGCATAACCACATCACACCAGTCTCCTTACACTGGTAAGATCTTATTGATTACTTTTATGGCTATTTGTGGCCTTGCTGTATGTAGCTTGAGATCCCCAAGCAGAGGTTTTGTTACATCCTGGCGGCCTGGAACGATCTGCCTGAGAAAACCATCTTTTAAAGGAATAGTTTCACAATTTGGGAAATGCACTTACTCGCTTTCTTGCTGGGAGTTAGATAAGAAGATCGATACCATTCTCATGTATGTACAGTAAATATGAAGCTACAGCCAGCAGCCAGTTAGCTCAGCTAAGCATAAAGACTGGAAACAGGGGGAAACAGCACAAGCATTTCTGAAGCTCACTAATCCAAACTTTATATCTCATTTGTTTGATCTGTACACAAACCAAAGATACTTTTATCGGAGAGCTTTTCCTGATTTTAATTTGACTTTTTTTACTTTTTGCTTTACTTTAATTGCCTTTTTATATATTTTATAATAAAGGAATTTGTTTTACCTATTTTATTATCACATCAAATGAATTTTAAAAGATTACTAAGAATACTTAATATGCTTTTTAATTTTAATTTGCTGCCTTGAAAAGCACTTTGTAACTTGACTTTTAAGAGGTGCTCTATAAACAAATATTGTTACTATAAATATATATAACATCTACTCTATTCTACTTGTAATTAATACAGAATTATGCACAATCATGTCTGCACAATGCAGCGAGCTGGCTTCACTTACTACGTATTTCTGCGGTGGCGTACTTTGGGATCATAGAGTCAGTGGTGAGTTCTGGATGGAGGATGCAGCCGTGTGTGTAAGCGTCCATGGGCAGACCATCCAGTAGCTGGCGGTACTGCTGCACGCGATCGTGGAGAGGCGAGTCTGCATCGGGAATCAGCTGAGCCACCGTGTCTGCAGGCGAGACGCCGACGTGAAAACACCAATACAGAGAAAGCATTTTAAATGTAGCTCAGAACCTTGATACGGCATGTTTCTCTGAGGACAAACACAGGCACAGAAAAACAGTTATATACACACATGCACAACACAATATGTACAAAATAAAAAGAATCTAGGGAACAATTGCACACATAGTATATTTAAGTACTTCATAACTGCCCAGAGAACCTGAGGTTTCTAAGCAACTGTCATCAAGCTTTGTGCAGCACAACCCCAAAATAATACAATTCTCTCTTCAGCTGTCAGAGACACACAGCATGGTAACCTGGTAACAGATGACATCCCTCACTCTCTGTAACGCACCACAGGTCACGTTTCACAAAGACTGACATTTAAACAATACTGAAGCGAACTGAAAAATGTCTCCTGGGAACTTACAAGCCTCTAAGAATTTATGCGGAAAGTGGAAAAGTAAGAGGGCTGAACACACACTGTATAACCCCATGAGATGAAATTCAAGGACAATCCAGATGATCAAAAACACAATATGACATGAGGCCAGTATTTCATAAAGCAGGTTAATTAGGCAACACTGATAGCTCATTACACCAGTCCCCTACTGGCATGCTCTGTTCTATTTATTTTCTGTTGCTCAGGTTAAAGGAATAGTTTGATATTTTGGGAAATACGCTTATTTGCTTTCTTGCTGAGAGTTAGAATCTGTCTATTAAATATAAGGCTACAGTTGGTTAGCATAGCTTCGCACAAAGACTGGAAACAAGGGGGAAAAGCTAACCTGGCTCCATCCAAAATTAACACGTTATATCTTGTCAGTGTGTGACTTTAAGTGTAGCCTACAGACTGTATATAAAGATGGACGTAGCGAGGTGTGATGTCACCCGTTGGTTTCATTGGAGCCGGTTTGAAGCCCAGAGTTGCAACTTATGTTCGCCGCCATCTTTTCAATTTAGAGGCAGGATCTTCCAAATAAGGAGTGTGGGGTGTTGCCTTTTACACTCAGGAAACAAACCCCGCTACCTCGGACCGAAGTTAACACTAGCTTAACACTGAGCGCTGCACATTTCAGCAAACAGTAGCTACTTTAGCTAAAATGTGCTAACAGCACAGGTATTCTAATCAAGTAATATTAAACTTACCAAAATATTGCAACAATAGTCCAACTCAGTGCGAGTCCGGGTCCGAGTCCAGACCCGGGGAGAGCAGCAGGTAAGCGAACTGTCAATCAATGCCCACAAGGCAGACATCAAAGCTACTATAAGTCTTCAAATCTTATTAACAGAGCAATAATTTCCAAAATGACCATCAGCACACTTGTTAGAGGGCCCAAATTTAGTGATTGAGACCATAATGACTCATCAGTGGCATTGCACTTTATGTCATGGACTCATGGTTTTGAGACTCTTTGCGTTCTTTTGGTTTCCTGTGTTGCACTTCTGTTCAATCCTTTTCGTCATTTGGTTTCTTCTTTCATGTTATTTGTTTCTTGGAAAGATTATTCGATTATTGGTTAGCTTGTAGTTCTGGTTTCCTAGGTTAATTTATTCAGAGACAGTTTGGTTTGTGGTGTTTTCTGGGTTTGCTCTGTGTTTCCCTTGTGTGTTCTTCACTCCTCCTGTGTTCATATGCTCTTCTTCTCACCTGCCCTGCATTACCCTCGGTAGCCCTGCTCTGTGTTTTCCCCACACCTGTCCTGTATCAGCCTCGTCAGTCCTGCCCTGCTCCCAGTGTCTT
Source organism: Scomberomorus guttatus (assembly GCA_038419695.1). NCBI lineage: Eukaryota > Metazoa > Chordata > Actinopteri > Scombriformes > Scombridae > Scomberomorus > Scomberomorus guttatus. The sequence continues at coordinate 29,997,917 of CM076449.1, forward strand.
TCCCAGCCAATCATTCCCAGCCTGCCCTTGTGTCTAGTCACCGGTTCCCCATTCCCTTATTAGTTCAGTTAGTATATAAGTCTTGGTTTGCAGTCAGTCTTTGTTGGGTTCTCTGTTTTGTTCTGGTCTGTTCTATTCCATCAAGTTTGTGCTTCTATGTTCAGCCTTTCTAGTCCTGTTTTACACTTCAGTTTTGGTACAGATTATTTCCCAAAATGTTGAACTATTCCTTTAAATATGTTATTAGTGACGGAACCAGCTTTTACATTTTGATGTCCTAATTCTTGTGTTAGCACTCAGCAGGCTAGCTACATGCTGGGTGGCTGGGAGGGACTTTGCTCAGCATAATGACCTGCTGCTGAGAGTCAGTATTAAGAAGAAACGGATTAGCAGAACAAAACAAAACTTTTATCTCTTTGCAGGGTCACAGCCAGCAAACACGGGACCGCCATTGCTGACAACACGGAGAGAGTCTGTTGGCTGCTTGAGGATGTTTGGGCCAACAGAGAAGGGTGGAGCTGCACCTGGCAGAGCTCCAGGAAGCTGAGTAATCAGTCCCAGGACCAGCATGCCGACCTGGGCATGCCATGCAGCGGTCCTCTAGATGGTCTGCTGCAGCACTGTGGTGGAAATATTACAACAGCACCCATAGGTCATTCGAAGATCAACTTCCAACAGCTTTATACTTAAGCTTTCAGGATGAATGTGACAGGATGTAAGACCAACTGAGGCCCTGATTGTTTGATTTTCATCAGTCGACAAACAGCTTTCTTACAATAAAACCCCTCCTCTCAAAAACACTGTAAAGCAGTCTGAGTTGGCACTGCGCTGCTCTACACTGGTTTAAGAGTCTCTATTCTTTTCTGAGACAGCTGCACTTTACAGGCCAGCTGCAGCCCACATTGCCAGCATTCATTAGGGATTTAAACAAAGAGAAAAAGCATGTCTGTAAGTCTTATCCCACAGATTGACTTCTAGCTGAAAGCATGTCCAGCTTGAAGTCTGGTTTTAAAATGTGTTCAACACAAAAACAAATACACCTTAACTGAACTATTACACTCTGGAAAATCCTGAATGATGTTTTAAGTTGCAGATTGGAGTACAACTTCAAAGTAACTTGCTCGAAAATGAATTAACTGAACATACTGCGGTATAAATTAGCTCAAATAAATGGGTCTGAATGAGACTGAGACATTAAACACCAGGGTTCATTTCTGCCTTATATCCTTTTATTACTGCGGAAGCAGTGAACCAGATCCTCTGCTACTGAAATCGAAGCTTTCAAGCATTGCTGCTCCAGACGAGTGACTGCAAACTAAACTAATATGAGGGGCTTCTTCAGTTGTTGGCCAGCTCTCAACCTCCCTCAGGCCTTTCGTGGTTTAAGGCTCCCAGGACATTACATAACATCTATATAATGTCTCAGCTGATAATATAAGAGACGCCACCCATGGATACTATAACACAACACAGGATTTAGTGTATGCATCTTAACGTTTGCTTACTCTTACAGTGGATGATATTTATGGCTGTTAAGCCTGAATCTGAGTCACATCACTGCCTCACGATGCACATTTCCCATCTTGACACCTCTTATTTATATTCTTCCATCCTCATCATATTTGAATTGCTGCTGATGCTGTTCTTATTTATCTGTTGGACTTGTGATAATTGCTTGTTCAGTCATCCTAAATTTTCTCTCGTGTTGGTATCTGCATCATATTTGTGACTGCCACAAATTTCCTCCAAGAGGTCATTCCAGTTTCATCTAATCTAATCAGAGGAGTTCATCTCGGTGACATTGGTGCAAAGACATTGTTGCCAGAACTTACACAGTACACAAGTTTCACATTACAGTACAGACTCACAAACTGTACAAGGATGACAGATGGCCTCGAATGGCTTCCAATGGTCTTTACTCCAGGTTTGCAGGCTTTGGAGAATAGCCTCATATTTTCTTGAGCAAGCTCTCTAGCAAGGGCCCTAGATCCCCAAAGGCCCCCAAAAAGCTTAGGTTCTGTGTGTGTCACTTAGTTTTTAGTCAATTAAAGAATGCCTGACAAAAACACAATATCAACTGAAATATGTTTTCAAAAAACACATTTTTGATTAAGAAAAAATTTAAATAAAGTGAAGAGAAAAAGAGAAACAGCATCATTAGATGGGAGCCACATTATCACTGTACCTCCCACAAAGTTCTTCTCCAGGTAATCTATAATCTGGTTGTAGTCACTGATGATGGTGTCTCCGTGGAGAAAGACGGGCACCTCCTCGCCCAGGTTCAGCCTCATGAACCAGGGCTCCTTGTGCTCCTGCAGCGGCAAGCTCACATCCCTCTCCTCACAGACCAGCCCCTTCTCGTTAATGACTAGACGTACCTGCAATTACAAGGACAGATTTTGCTTAATTCCTGAGTAGGTGGATGACACTGCATGTCCAAGCTCCCAACCAATACTCTCTTATGTGTGGATTTTCTACATCAGCGTAACAGATTCATCTGGCTGATGAGCAGGAAAGATGAGACACTAAAAGCAATAATTTATTCTGCCTTTTTATTTCAGGGTATCAAAACAAAAAAGCAAAATCCACAAGAGGAAAGAAAAGTCTTTCTAAACACACACACACACACACACACACACACACCTTTATATAATGATTTACAATATATATTAAATGTATTAAATAATGTGAACTGTTACAGTAAAGATATTATCCAGACAGTAAAATGCAAAAACAAGAGGGAGACTGATGAAGTGAAACAGAAACGTTGCGCAACAGAGAGTTATTGCAATATTATCAAAGCAAAGCAGGGTGGCTAATAGACTCTCATGGCATAAAAGCGTTGTCATGTTTTAGATGTATAGAATAAAAATGCTTAGCTGAAGTGTTTGTGTGGTCTGGCAAAATAATGAGATGTTTTACAGCGAGCTAAAGTTTGAGCAAAAACCATATAGGACAGTCGGGATCCATTGCTAGTGTGATGAAGGATAAGCCAAGGTCCACAGAGAGCTATTAGTGGGAAGATTAATAAAAGGAGATGACACTTGGGGTATAAAGTGCTACATCTGGCCGCTTAGGAGGAAAATGCGTTTTGCCGTACATGGCCAGACATGGTGTAAAGAAAGAAAACAGAATGATTTAGTAACACAGGCACAATAATTACAGCAGGACCGCTGAATTGGACAGCAGGAACAAATCTGTGAATGCAGCTGCAATGTCAAAGAATAAAAAGCTTTTTACATCTCCATCAGCGTAGCACTTTTACACACTAAATCAAGGATTTCTCTATAAAATTGCCAAATGTTTCAGGTCCCAGTATTACACTGCTGATGTGTGCCTTGGTGATGCCCACAATAACACAGTCACTGTTGCAACACAAGAGACCATTATATAATAATATTAGTCACTCCACAGTAATCATGCCGAGTAGCTCAGCTGCTTGGATGGCACAAAATAAACTCCTCTCACTCATACATATACAGTGAGTTAAGATACATACTCCTACTGTATATTTGCTGTTAAAGTCCAACTGAAATCACATTCGGTCGTCCCCTTTTGTAGTCAAAATAATGTCAACATATTTTTTTAAATGTGTTGTTGTTTTATTATTAAAAGGGCTGGAGGGATGTGTCGGTGTCTGTGTTCGAGGCAGGCCGGTGTTAGACCATAGGGAACAACACACAAAGTAGACAAACTGCTGTAGCTACAAGTCACGGGCAGACAGTGAGTGCATTTACATAGTATCCTGGTTTTGATCTTATTTGGGATATGGCGTTCCCATGGAACATGAGAAAACTGGTTATTTATATCCCTGTATACATGAATACAAAATCCAGGTTTCTAATCATCTGTGTGCTGATTTCTCACCATCTTCTCCAAAACCAGGATAACGTGTTTATATCCACAAATTGCGTTGTTAGCAGGGATTTTGAAGTGCAAGGACCAAACCATTTTCAGGTATGTTTACATGCTGTTTAATGTGCTGCAGCTGAGCAGCTAATTAGTTACCTTTCCTGCTAACAGACGTTAGCAGTGCACTGTTCCCCGGTGATTAAGTGTTCATTTTGACAGCAAATTTTGATTTAGTTTTAGTCATAGTCTTTTGACTAAAATGCTATTTAGTTTTAGTCATATTTTAGTGAATTGTCTGAATTCAAAATCTGAATTGTTTAGTTTTAGTCTAGTTTTAGTTGACTAAATATCATAAGATTTTAGTCAAGTGTATTTAAGTGCATTATTTAAATGTTTCTCTAGATTTTCTAATTACACAGATTGTTCTACAAACTCATTATACACTCCTGGAGAAAAACATCTATTTACCTGTTATTATGGAATAGTATTAAGGTTTGAACGTGCAATACACAGTTTTAACTATTGTGATATGTCTTTATCTTAAAATCAAATACCAATAAAACCCAATCTCATATAAAAGAAACAAGAATATGGCCTTGCTTTTTCGCAAAAGACCAACTCAGACAATAACAAAGTAACACCAATGAGCATTAGGCCTACTCTCCCTGAATAATTAACTCCCCTTAATAATAAACATTTTTTCAGACATGCATTCTTCTGTATGTTACATATTTGTTTCAGTTTGAGGACAGTGAAACTTTAGCGCGTCAATCTTTTAATTTACGATCTAAGATTAGGAACTCTGGGTCATTCAGTAGAGGAGAGTGGCGGTTTCTTTTAGCTTGTACTATATTACAAGTTTAGAGAAAACACACCAGCTCGTGTTAGCTGATAAAATAACGTTAGCTTGAAAAAAAAGCATTTAAGTGTGCTTACCTTTGCATGAATTTCGGGATGACTCATCTGCAAATGTCGCTTCAAGTTTGTTGTGTTTTTACCGGTGATTGTCGCTCCATACGGTTTACAAAGGGTCTGTGAAATTTATCCATATGCCTGATCTCTTCCCAACTCATTTCTCCCTAGCATTTTCATCTCATTTTCATTCGTTGATGAAATTGTCAATAGATTTTGTCTTAGTTTTTGTCATCATAAATTAGTTTTTATTTAGTTAGCGACTAGTTTTCATTAGTGAAAAAATGTTGACAAAAACTATGACGAAAATTAACATAATTAACACTGCGGTGAATGTTTGTTTGGTGGCAGTTCAACAAGCTACGGTGCAGGACAAGACGTGTGGAAATGTTTGTAAGTTAGATAAGAAGGACACGTTAGCAGGAAAGCTAACGTGTTGTTCAGAGTCTGTGGCTCTTGTGTTGTGTTGCAGGATGCTGTCAGGCTCAGTGTGACCGTCTGCTCTGCCTATGATAGAACATCACTTTATTGCTTCATGCAAAGATTTGATTTGATGTATGGGAACAAGTTCTCCATAGATAGATAACTAACAGTATTCTGTCTAATACATGTAAAACTAGGGGGCACCATCATGAAACCAAAGAATTAAAAATATAAATTTCTTCCATTTGGTTTCTGATTTTTTTACACAAAGTCATCATGACACACTGCACTCTACACAGATAGAAAACAGTAGTGTTGCAATCTCAGAGAAGGTGTACTGAAGGTGTAAATCTCTAACCTGAAAGCCTGTATTGATCAGTGAAGCTGGCCTCTAAATGTACTGTTACTCCAGGATATCAAGCATCTGTCTCTATCTTTATCATATTTGCAGTGCTCACAATACATCACTAATGTGAGGTAGATGAATATACTGTATGGCCAACTTCTGGACATGGGAGCACAGTTAGTTAGTCATGAAGCATTATAAACAGGAGAAATTCAATGCCACAGATTCCCTCTTTCCTCACAAACCTGCTGAGGCATACACAGACTTGTAAATAATCCCCTGAACATCTGATGACGACAGTGTCTTCACAGAGATAACGGTTGCTGATCTGTTGGCGACTCCTTTGTTGTTATCACTCGCATACTGTCTCATTGCCAGAGTATTGACTGTTTTTGTCTTTTTAGAAAAAGGAAAAAGGTTGTGCAAGTCACGAAAGATCCACTAAATATAAAACTTATCTTTCAAGGTGTTGGGGAGAGATTTTTACCAATCACACTGCAAGAATATGTGTTATATTAAGGCACAAAATATTCAGTACAGTTCTGGTGGAGTGGACAACTGTGTGTTTGGCCTCTTAATCTCTTAAAAGCAACCCCAAAATACAATTTAAAGCACGCATCAGTTTGCATAACAACAAAAGTCATACACCATCATATAAATAAATTAGGATTCAGTGCAGAATTTTTTGCCGAAATCCACGTGTGTTGTTCAAGAGATACATGCCCAATTATCTGTTCGTTGACAGCACGATCACACATGATCGTGAAATCACTTCAGCTACTCCAGCTCCAGGATGGAGGTGATAATCATGACAGTGAGCCAGGTGTTTACCCTCTGCTGAGTGACAACCAGCACAATCAGCCACTCAGACTCAGTGGCTATAAGCCAACATATAGCCTTAATACTGATGTACCAACCTTCACCACATGGTGAGGTGGAGACTGAGCATCCACTCAAGGTTGTTGGTCCACAGTGGAAAAGGAATAAACAGTGATACAGAGGTATAGCTGTTTTGATTACATGCTGGGCAATATGCAGAGAACTGTAAAGCACAAGCAGAGCAAAACTGTATACTTTACTACTACATATATTTAAAGACTTAAATCATAAGAGAGTAATAAATGTGTACGCCTAAGGCAGAGATGGAGTTCACTGAGCTAAAAGACGAAGCGCTGATTGTCATTTCATAATGTCCATTTTTTAAAGGGGTACTCCACCAATTTAGTACTGTATTTCCATAAATTTGGGGAACTTGCAAGATGCAGATTAAAAAAGAATGAAATATTCTCACTTTTAGTCACTAATATGGGTTAAAGCTCCAAAAACACGGCATCCTATGTTTCCCAAAATACAACTTGATTGTGTCTTTTCTAGTAAGGAGCTAAGGTCAAACTGGAAACTCACTCAAAATCCCATTAACATAGGGGTGACTGGTTACTGGCCACTGGTTACTATTTTTTTTAAGTGGCCTTTAACCAAATCCATTTCCTATCAGTCCTAGACCATCACAGGTTAAACGTCATGGCTCGACAGATGAAACAAGTCCATTGTTCCAGTCGAGTATCTGTGGTTGGTTCAGACACATCTGTAATTATCTGTAATCAGCGGGAGAAAGAGGACCAAACAGTGTAGACATGTTTATACAGCAGAGATTATAGCTGAAAAAATGACATCAGAATATTGCAACAAGTCCTCCAAATTAAACGACCACATAGATCGTTTGTACCTGCACTCCAGAACGACCCATACGAGTATTTTCAGAACGACCCACTGGAGTGTAATATACCACTTTCCAAATCAGTGTTTCGTTTTATGGTGCGACAACACTGTGGTTAGGGTCTGGTTAGGGCTAGGCACAAAAAACACTTGTTTAGGGTTAGGGTTAAAATGATCACTTGAAACATGGTTAGTACTTACTTAAAGTTAGGCAACCTTCGTCGTTATGGTAACAGTTAATACCCTGGTCTCCTGCAGCTAAGTCAACTTTTTGCCACTTTTTGCCATCTAACTAAATATCTAGCCATCCACCCAACCTGCTTCCTCCCAATGAGGAAGTGACCTTATATTGACGTCATCTGAACTGCATCACTTCCCCGTGTCATAATAACTACGGCTGCTAGATGGCGTCTGTCACTCAAACATAATTATAGGTCATTTTTGGTGAAAAGGTTTGAAGATTGTGTTGGTGGTGAGTTTTATGGATATGGACAAAAGTAAATTACAATGACGTTAAGTTTTCATGACAGCTGTAGTTTTTTGCGTGCTCACACAGTATTTATTCTTCAACTTTGTTAAAACCCCAAAGGTTTCAGTTTCTAATAGCAACTGCTGTACTGGAGCCGAGCTGTCTATGGAAAGTAAACCCCAGGACCACATTTCTTTGTTTTCTCAGAAAGACCAATGAAAGAAAGAAGAAACACTGAATGAGAGGATGCAGTTAGCTACAATTACAGAAACTAGTGGAACAGAGGCTAGACAGCAAGTGAAATCATGACTTCTGCTCTCTATTATGTCACATTCACGCTATGTCGGATTGGATGGAAAGGCTCAGTAAGGCTCAGTAAGATTCCTGTGACAACTCAGGAAGCTTGTATGATAACTGAGTTGGTTGTATAAGGGTTTAAAGTATTGTGCATTGACAAGATTACACTATAGGTATTAAATTTGGGTTTAATTACACTGAACGACAGACTTCGGCTAACATGAAGCGCCAAGTCGGATACATCGGAGCTTTCAGAAAAATCCCACTTTCACAATTGTATTTACAACTTGCAGGCTGACGTGAATAGGGCTGCAACTAATGATTATTTTATTATCTGTCAATTATTTTCTTGATTACTCAATTAGTCATTTGGTTTAAAATGTCAAAAATTGTGAAAAATGTGTTTGTTTTGTCCTGACCAACAGTTCATAACCCAAAGAAAACCCAAAGACCAGAAAATATCCACATTTAAGGAACTGGAACAAGAGATTTTTTGTATTTTTTTCTTGAAAAATAACTCAAATCTATTTGATTATCAAAATAGTTGGCGATTAACTTTCTGGCGATCGACTAAACGATTATCGTTGCAGCTCTAGACGTGAACGCTATTTACAAGTCAGAAACTCCGATATGACATGAACGCGGCATTAGACCCTGCCTGTCTGGTAAAAAAACACTTCTTTCAAACTCCACACGTCCAGTTTGTAATGCAGGTCAAGACTGAGTTAACCCTGGTGACATCACTATGACATCACAGGGGTTATTGTCACTCCAGAGCCACAGAAGACATTATACAACTAACCATGACCAGAAAAATTATCTTTATGTGTAAAAATGGTTCCTCTTTAATATAAACGTTGCTTGTGAAGTAAAGTCCTGTTGATCATACATACCAACACACAAAGCCCTCTTGTAGCTTCATGCTGAGTTTTGAATGGCTTGATATCCAAAAGACAACATTTTGATCACCTTCCACTCATGCTCAGTTGATAAGAAAGGTAACAGGTAACTGTCTGCAAAGGTAATTTAAAAGGTAGACTTAAAGAAGCCACAGAAATAACATATGGTATGATTCAGCTGCAGAAGGGGGAAGGTGGCCTTTGGTTTGTTTTGCACATCATTTCAATCAATTATTTAGGTTGTCATCTGTCAGAGCACAGAGGTTATAACCACATCCACCAGCTATAAGGCGACAAAAAAAAGCCCCAACGTGTCAATAAAAGGTTGAAGCTGATGACATATGACAGCTCATTTATGCAGAATATTGACCACCAATCCAGCTATATGTCGAGTAAACGAGCCCCATGCTGCAGCGCTTTTCTTTTCTTTTCCTCTCAGATGGGAGGTCTGCCCAGCTGCAGGATCATATTCATATTCCGGAGGTATGTGCATGCCCACAGAAAAACATGCTTTGATCATAACAAACAAACACACACACACAGGGAGCTCCACGCTGTAGCATCATATCATGCAAGAGACGTGGAGCCACCTCCATTTTCAAGCTCTCCTTTTTTTTTCCTTTACCTTTTGGGAGGTGAAAGACTGCGTCCAGTGGTACAAAACGAGCCTGTCTTTGCTGAAGGGTTTGGGCTCTGCCGTCGGTTCCTCGCACTCCTCCCCGTCTGTGATTTTGCCGTCTTCATCCATGGCTGAGATGGGCCACCAGCTACAGTTGGTGGGGGTAACATGGTTGGAAGACGCCATGACAGAGCGTTTTGTGCGTGTGGAGGAGAGGAGCGAGGAGGGAGAGAAGAGGAGAGAGGGAGGGAGAAAGAGAGAGAGGGAGAGAGAGAGAGAGTGAGAGAGAGAGAGAGAGAGTTTCAGCAGCTCGAGCTGAGCATCGTCTGTTCACGCGGCAGCAGCATCCGTCAGTTTCGGACAGCTCCGGTGCTGAAATCGGCTTCACCTCCGAATGAAAACAGTGAGGGTGGGGGGTAGGGGGTGGGTAGGGTGGGAGAAAACGCACACAGCTTAATAAATATGCAAATAACCACTTACTCGAGCATGCTGCTGCACTTACAATTAAATCAATGTGTAACCGTATTACATCACATGATGGTCCACGCACAAACATGCGCGGTGGAAGCCCGCGCAGGGAGCGCTTCAGTGGAAGGTCAAGCGGCTCCCTGTAAGGACATGGAGGCTGGAGACTGTCAGGGCTCTGCTCATATAGGTGGTGTCAGTAATAGAGACTTTAAGGTCCCCCTCCACTCAAAAATATGTTTATTTCTTCTTGTTCTTTCAGTTGGATGTTTGAGCTTCACTCTGTGCTGAGTTTGACACTGAAAGGCTGTTTCCACATTCATCTGCTGAAAGTGGAAAGTTTCTTGAAAGTCATTGATAATGTGATTTGATTTTTAGGGGGTACGAGCATGATTTGTGACATCACAACTAATCGTGGTCCAATATTTAACTTTACACAAGTGTGATGTGGAAACTTGAAGCCTCCACTCCACATACACTGAATGGACTTTAAGGTGAAGTAGGAGACATCTTGTGTCCAACAGTTAAACTTATGAGATGGATTATAGGATTTTTTAATGAGGTAGAAGGCGTAGATGCCATTTTAAGGATTTTAACATCGTAATTATACTTATTTTTACTTTTTTTGTGGAAAAACTATCAGACACAAGTTATTGTTCCAAGCAGAGTATTTTTATATGTCTTAATACATGTCTGGAGGTTCCTTCACTTGGATGTTTGAGCTTCACTGTGCAGAATGATTTATGAGAAAACTAAATCTAAGAAAACAAAAACTCATGTTGCAAGTGATGATGATGCTGATAGTGCTGTCTGCTGGTCAGACGACTGGATGTGCCTTCTAGTTATATTTATAGTTATACGAACGACACACACACACACAAAACCCACAAAAAACAAACACAAGATAAATAGATCAACCTGAGAAGCAATAAAACATTTACAGAAATATGCATAATAGATATGGATAAACAGAGAATGCTGTTTATCCATATCGTGTTCAAGTCATGTTCAGTTAACAAGTAGAATAATTTATACTCAGTATATAACTGACATTATGTAAAACAGCCCTGTGCATTGTCTATAAAGTGAGATTAAAACAGAAGTTTGTTTATAAAGGTAAATCTAATTTACCATATAAATATGCTTTAGAATAAACTGTCAAATTCACTATTCAGCTGCTGCTATATTATTATATTATATAGTTTTTTCTACCTTGGTTACTTAAGATGTTTTGTACTTTTCATATAAGCTCTTTTATGTTATATTTTGAAAGAAGTAAAATAAAATATTCCATAATATATAACTGTGAGATTTCTAATGTACACCAAGTCTGGATTACTAATCAGGCCCAGCAGGCATTTGTCCCAGGCAGGTTCACTGTATGTAAATTGGTTTTCAGGAATTTAATTAACAGGAAATTGGCACCAATAAAGTACAATAATAGGAAGGTCCTGCATTAAAAAGTACTGTGTCAAAATCTATTGTTTTGGGAAATGTATTATTTTAGTTACATTATATAATATTGTGTTCACATTGCATATTCTTAATAAAGTAGTGTTTAATCAAATTGCCACCAACTAACATAAATGTATTATTATTCAAGCATAGGAGAAGCCTACTGGTTGGATTTGACAAGGTGCACACACACAATAAACAGATGTCAGCAGGAGCCACTTCACACATGAATCAAGTGATGAAGCCACCATTAAAACATAAATTAGAGGTTTTACAGGTCAATTCTTTTTTGTGAGGGTGACGATCCAGATATATCTCATTAGCTGTGGATTTACTCAGGTGCTACTTAAGTACAAATTTGCTTGAGTATTTCCATTTTATACTTTATACTTCACTACATGTCATTGTGAAATACTCCACTGCATTTGTTTAACAGATACATGTACTGGTTACTTTTCAAATTAAGATCTTTCATTAAAAAAAACAAAAAAACAATCGATAAATTTGTGACTCCTTACAAAAAAGTAGTGTTTGATAGTGTGAAGTCAGTTCTATGAGTTGTAAGCAGTTTGTAAGAGATTTCCCCTCTAAATTACTAAGATGGTTTCATTTTAAAAAGCAGCATTTCTTCTCCTTTCCTCTCCCAATAATCATCTCACGACCCCTCAGATTTATCTTGTGATCCTTTGGTTGGGAACCACCAGACTTCTTCTTCTTCTTCTTCTTTTTCGTTGATTTTTAGAGGCGGTTTGCATCCAAAATTGGCATTACTGCTTTCTACTGATTTGAAAATAAGACTCAATCCTCCTATCTCAACTAATTTATTATATATAAAATGTAATTGAAAAAAAAACACCTGTCATCCCACTCTCTAATATAACTCGTTAATCTCAGCTCTGAGAGTGCCTGAAAGCTTCTCTCAACAGCCCCTGCACTTCCTCTACAGTAATTTCCACAATATCCAAAAACTTTCTTGCTGCATCAACAACTGTCATCTCTGGTCCCTCAGATTTCCTTCTGCCTCAGCGGCACAGTTAATCACAATGCCCAGAAATGCTAAGAACTCAATCTTGTCCTTACAAAAACAATATTCATCGTGCTTCTTACCTGATTTGTTTTCATTTATCTTTTCATCTTTTCATTCTGCTTCCTCATGGTTTAGCCTCCTCTTCGACCTGATGCTCATGACTTCAATCTCTTTCTTTCTCTTTGGACAGTCCGCTTTTCATGCAACCACTAGACTAAACTAGCTAACTGTTGAAAATCCTCCTTCCTGCCCAGTCCTAGGTGGGCGGGACGTAGCGTCAACCAAACAGGTCACACCTGAACAGATAAAAGGCCTGGCTCAGGTCCTACTCAGCCCCCTCCTTTGTTTGCTGAAGCATGTTGTCTGTAAGTGAAAGCAGATATTTTCACCTGTTGACTGTACACTGGATGCACTGTTTGTGTGTTTGAGTTATGGATATTTGTTTTAGTAATAGCTTTTTCTTTGTAGAATTAACATAATGGTGAACTACTGCTGTTTGATTATGATTCATTCATTTATTTGAGTACCTTTGTTTACCAATTATTGTTTAAATTTGCCTTTTAGCTATAAAATCATCTGTACCAGTCAACAACTAAAGTGGAAATCCTGTGAAAAGATAATAAACAGTTGAACACCTCTCCTCTCTGGTCCTCATGCTTTAACTGGTGTGCCAATGCAGAGGCTCTATAAATAAACCCAGCTACCACCAAGTCACCATTTCTACACTAACTGTATATAAAGTAGTTCAAACTAGCTCCACCTGCAGCAGCTACAACAGTAACATGCTGCTTACACACTGATGCTTCAGTATTAATAATCTAATGATGTCATATATGATAATACAGTATTATATAATATGTAATATATTTTTCTTTTATATTTTAAGGTTCAAGGTGTATTTTAATTGTCATTATACAATGCAGGATTGTACAATGAAATTCAGTTGTAGGCCCCTCCACACTACATACATAGACAAGGTATTTACAAATGTTAAAATATTTTCAAATTAGATTAAAATAAAACAATCAATTTGCCAATAAAGTAGAACAAAGTATAAAAAGTAGTTTTAAAGAAAAGGAAAGATTTTAAAAAATGTGCAAAAGTTTTAGGCACTTGTGAAAAAATGCTGTAAATGAGGATGCTTTCAAAAATAATTCCATGAATAGTTTCTATTTATCAATTAACTTCATACAAAGTTCAGTAAACAGAAGAAACCTAAATGAAATCAATATTTGCTGTGAGCAGCTTTGCCTTTAAAACAGCAGCAGTTCTCCTCAGTACACCTGCACACAGGTTTTCAAGGTACTTAGCAGGTCGGTTGTTCCTGCATCTTGGAGAAGTTTCCACAGTTCTTCTGTAGATTTCGGCGTTTCAGCTGCTTCTGTCTCTTCATGTAATCCCAGACTGACTCCATGGTGTTGAGATCAGAGCTCTGAGGGGGCCAAACCATCTGTTGCAGGACTCCTTGTTCTTCTTGTCGATGAGGATAGTTCTGAATGACTCAGGCCGTATGTTTGGGGCTTATTGTCATTCTACAGAATAAATTTGGGACCAATCAGACATCGCATTATGGATAAGAATCTAAACATCTAAAGTGCTTAAAACTTTTGCACAGTACTGTATATGCAAGAATGTCCAGTTATATTACATGTATTATTATCATTTTGCTGAAAAATACTTGCAAAAAAGTACACGCAGACAGTACTTTTACTTAAGTAGTATTTTAAATGCAGGTATTTCTTTCACCACTGATCATTAGTATGCCCAAAAGTTTATCACAGTTTACAGAAGGAAGTGAAATGTTTTTTGTTGCAGTTACCAACATTCCCCAGCGGATGGAGTGAAGTAAGTGGAGTGCAGTATACAATACTACTATCCAAACAAAAAACATTCATTTCCACTTTTTATTAATTAAATTGGCTGCAATCTAAAAATGTACATCAAAAACTTGAGTGGATATATTTGGAGTAAACTTTACTTTTTGCAAATAGGCTTCTGTAAGCTACAGCAGCAGCAGCAGCATTGATCATGCAGCATTAAACAAATAAAGTGAAGCCTGAGCAGTAACAGTTCCACAGGATTTCAGTCTAAAACATCTACACATCTCAGGAAAACACACCTCTGAGCAGTCGATTAAGAAAAACTAGTTTGTGGATCAAGTCACCAGTGATGTCATGGGTTAGACCAAGTATGGGGGGATTTATTTTATTTAGCTAAATGTTTGGTTTTGTATTTGTTATTATACTTATTTTGGTTTATGAGGAGGACTATGCTGTGGTTGAAGTGTGTGTAAACAATGTTAACGGATACAAGTGACATTGTCATATAACAGTTGTTGGTATAAGGGAAAGGACAGCCCTGCTAGAAATATGATTCTGCCTAGATAGATTGGGGGGCCTATTTAAAGGACCAGTGTGTAAGATGTAGGGGGATTAATTCGCAAAAATGGAATATAATATTCATAAGTATGTTTTAATTAGTGTATAATTGTTACCTTAGAATGAGCCCTTTGTATCTACATAAGGAGTACCATGTTTCTACAGTAGCCTAGAACAGACAAAACAAACACTGGCTCTAGAGAGGGCCGTTCTCGTTTTTCACGAGTTTCGCGGCCACCGTAGGTTCTCCTACACACTTGGAAAGGGAGGGGGGGGGGGGGTTCAGTTGGTTGCAATCCAAATCCTAGCCAAGGTAGCCAATCAGTGACCCTGCTGTGTTTGTGTGTGTGTGTGGGAGATAATGTTTTTGTGTGTGTTTGTATGCATGTATAGGTGTGCTTGAATTTGTGCATATGTGATTGTGAAGTTTATCTTTGGCAAGGGGGAGATAGCACCTGAATGAAATTAAGTGAATTCATATTTATGAATATGCATTACTGTATAACAAATCAAAACAATTTGTTGCAATAGTCCACATTTTTGTGATTATCTCACTTCAGTACAAAATTCGATGCAACCAAATTTGGGAATGTTGTACATGCAGCCACACTGCACCAGTGTTTAACACGTCATCCAATTCTACCCACAGTCGGTGCTACAGTAACAAAATAACATATTTCTACAATTGTGTTGTCTTTAATAAAATGAAAGTTGGTACACAAGTTGTCCATTAAAATGTGGACGACATATTGAAGCATGGCACCAATAGCCCCACCTTGTGGCCATTAATAAAACATCACCATACTACTTATTCACTGCCAGATCTCTAACATGTAATATTTCATGGTAACCAAATTCAGCTAGGTTGTACAGATGCTGAACAAGTCTGTAGCATTTGATACAATTTCACCTGTAAGTGGCGCTACAAGATTTTAAAAAATGCTGCTTGAGCAGCAGCTTGCAGCAGCAGCAGCTGGCAGCAGCTCGCTACAACAGCAGAGTTGGCACGTCTGCCTGGACAGTAAGGTGTGATTTTTCACCCATCTTCATCCAGCAAATCAATAGTTGAGTTCCTTTTTGCTTTGCTTGGTAGCGTAGGCAAAATACATTACATTTCCAATGAATTTGCATTGTGCTATATGACCTTACTTCTGTCATAATGATTTGGTACCATGCCATCTGGTCACAACATCAAACAAAATAAGCTGTTTTACTAGTATATATATTGTTTTGTTTATTCTTTGAGATTCTTTCTAACATGATGTTTTGGAGTTTTTGCTCAAATTGTTTTCTTGAAGTGAATTTTATTCTGTTAAATGTGAAAAGCATTGGATTGAGTGAATTAAGTGAATTGAATTAAGTCGCCTTGCTAACTAGCTGCATCTGTACTGTTGCTAAAATAATCTCTCGTTTCAGTGGCAAGTCAACATATCTGAGAGTGGAGCTGGACTTGTGATTCTGATGCTCCAAATTACACAGTGAGTTTCATTTTACTGTGTTTTATATGCCAACATCTCCAGATGACTTAATTTTATTTAGATAATGTCCCATTGCTGTCTGAGTAGTACTTGTGGAGTTGGTACTATAGTGGCCTATATGAAAAACATCAGCAATTTACAGCAACATCCCTAACTTAGTCCTGCAGAATGGATGTGCTATATAAACTAAGAATTATTATTATCATTATTATTATCTTAATAAATAAATAATTCACACGTTCTCTGAACTGTTTTTCAGGCAGTTCATAGGGACAAACTCTGAGAGGCACCTCTGCAGGACGGGACAAAGTCCTGTCACAGAAGACAGGAAGTCACCCAGAAAAAGATGACATCAGTCAACCTCTGTGTGTTGAGTCTACTAAAGAAACTAATGGACTTTAGAGTGGGACTTTGTATAAGTCAGTGAACCCTCTCACCCACCCACACGATCAGACTCTTAGCCACACTTCTCAGTTACTCACTGAGTTAACACACTTAACTTGGACAGTTTGGTTACAGCTTGCATTAGTGGAGCATATTAATATTTCCATAGTGTTTTATGTCTTTTGTGTACATTGTTCAGACAGACTGCACTAATTGTTTAAGTATTTATGTTTTAAATTACATTCTTTTTTCTATGACTTTCTAGTTTTGCACAAATGTGAAGCATCTTCAAATGTTAATAAAGTGAGACATGGTTTGAAAGAAACACCTTGAAGTTGTATCGTTTGTCTTAAAATTTGAAGTCACAATTGAAATGGCTGATTATTTACTGTATTCACTGTAAATACTGCAAATTAGGTTTTCTCCATCTGTAGAGAGCAGAGTCACAGCAGCACGCTGCATTGGGCCCTGTGGAAGGATGGAAGGTTACACTGACTGACTGACTGACTGACTGAGTTCAATGCTGCCATTGGCCTGTGCTCCATGAAAATTGTGAGATTTGTGGCTGGAACAGATTGCCGTCCTGATGCCGCTGGAGAAGTTGACTTATGATTTGAATCAAAAACCAGAGACGTTCCAGAGGATCTGGGAACCATTACACTTATTTTTGCAAAGACTCTAAACTGAACCCTCTATTATTTTATTATTTGTGTGTGTGTGTGTGTGTGTGTGTGTGTGTGTGTGTGTGTGTGTGTGTGTTTGTTTGTCTTTTGTTATTGCGTGATTGCTGAAAGCAGACCCCATTCTGCATAAAACTTTCACAAAACTTTGAATTTTCAAAGTTGTATTCTGTGTTGTGATATCTTTTGTACTTTTGGACCAATTTAAGTCCAAAGTGAGGGCTTTTACAACAATTTTCTGCTCTCACCAGTGTGTCATGTGATCAGGCAGAGAGAAGAGCAGAGATTTTTTCTTTTAGACCAGAAAAAAAATTCTAAATGTCTCACTCTCAAAGTTTTAACTCTCCAAATATATCATTATTAAAATAGTCCACGAGCCTCCTCTCTCTCAAAATATAAATATATTTCCAGGCGTTATAGTTTTTGAGATCTACACCTTAATTGATAGGGAGAGCGCTGTCAAGATCTCATTGACTGCAATAAAATCTGCAGGCTGCAGGTCTCCCCACTCTCCCATTTCTTAAACTTACAGATTCTTTCTTCCTTCACACACTTTGTGCACATATTATACATCCTCATGCTCAGCAGGTCCTGCTGCCACTAATAATGTACAAATCTCTGAGCTAGAAGCTTCATTTTAGGCAAATCTATTTCTCCTCAACAAAATTTGTGCTTTGTGTTTCAGGGATCTTTGCTGACTCTGGTTAAACCCTCCACATGGTTAGTTTCCTAAGAATCCTGAGAATCTTTTCTAAGAATTTCCTAAGAATGTCGGAGCTGCAGCCCTTTTTATTTTATTTTGTTTTTTCACTTTTTTGCAATTAAAAGTACAAATATGAAAATCTGATCTTGCTTACAGTTTGCTGTGTCACATGTTAGCGCAGATTAGGTTCAATCCCACCTGCAGGCAACATTAGTCTTGGTAGAATTTCAATGCAATTCAGTTTCCAGCAGTGCAGCACAATCAGTTCCAGCTTTCAGCAATTTAGTTTAGAAGTAGAGTAGTTTTTATTTTTTAAAAGATTTATAATGCAACTTTTATAGTAAAACAATAGTTATATACCATAATATACCATAGAAATATCATAGGATTATACATATACTGGTAAATAAGGTTGTTACAACCACAAAAACACTGTAGGTTCCCAGTAGAATATTGTAGGAATATTATCGAAATCCAATTTGACATAAAAGCTCTATGAGAACAGGACATACAGGAGCATGAATGGGAAACTACAGTGATTTATCTACTCTCATATATCTCTTTCAATGAGCTTAATAGTCTGTTAGATAATAATTATGTTCAAACTGCATTAACTGAAGCAGAGAGAGAAGCAGAGTCCTGAATGGCATGCACTTCAGTCCCGAAGTGGGAGACTGGCATGGCTCCTTGCAGGCAGCAGAGTAAGGATTGGGTTGTATTTTTGGAAGGGCGTGTGTGTGTGTGTGTGTGTGTGTGTGTGTGTGTGTGTGTGTGTGGGTGTGTGTGTGTGTGTGTGGATTGGTCGCCTTGTTAGGTCTGCTAAAATATTTCCAACAGCAGCGACTGTCAGGAGATAGCTGGGTGGCAGGGACAGGGGGAAAGGGGCTTTTCTCCGTGGCCACCTGGAAAGCCATGTAAGATCACTGGCTTGTCAGGACGCAAATACAGAAATAATTCGGTAATTGGCTCCAAATTTAAAACACAGCATACTTTATTATTCAGGGAGGAATCGGTAGATAGTTCATGAGTGAATCCAACCGGAGAGGACACTGAGTGGATTAATCTGAAGAAAAGAGGAGAAAAAACAAAATTGTGTAAAGTGCGCTCCGGGAGCTTCATGGACACGCTCAGAACTCCTCAAACCAACTCCAAAAGAAGACACAAGTTCAGCACCAAGGATATCTCCAAGCAGTTTTGATGTCAGGTGAAGGTGAAGTCAGACTGAGGGAGATTTTATCTTTAGCCAGGTAACAGACTGAACAGCTTTACTTTCTGATCGGTGCGTTATTGAGCCGCGGTGAGGCATGAGTGGAGGTCGCTTTGAGTTTGACGACGGCGGAGCTTACTGCGGAGGCTGGGAGGGGGGCAAAGCCCACGGACATGGCATCTGCACCGGACCCAAAGGCCAGGGCGAGTTCTCCGGCTCCTGGAACTACGGCTTTGAGGTGGTGGGAGTCTACACCTGGCCCAGCGGGAACACCTACGAGGGGTACTGGTCGCAGGGGAAGCGTCACGGTCTGGGAGTCGAAACCAAAGGACACTGGATTTACAAAGGGGAATGGACTCATGGCTTTAAAGGGAGATATGGCATCCGGCTCAGTGTTGGTAGTGGAGCAAAGTATGAAGGGACGTGGAATAATGGGCTTCAAGATGGATATGGAACAGAAACATATGCTGATGGAGGTGAGATTTACTGTACTGCTTGCAGTGTTGAAAAGAAACTAAGTACATTTACTCAAGTACTGTACTCAAGTACAGTTTTGAGGTACTTGTACTTTACTTGAGTATTTCCATTTTATGCTCCTTTATACTTCCACTCCACTACATTTCAGAGGGAAATATTGTACTTTCTACTTCACTACATTTATCTGACAGCTTTAGTTACTTTTCAGATGAAGATTTGACACAATGGATAATATAACAAGCTTTTAAAATACAACACATTGTTAAAGATGAAACCAGTGGTTTCCAACCTTTTTGGCTTTTGACGTCTTACAAAAAGCAGTGTGTAGTTGGGGTCACATTTCAGATGTCTATGAGTTGTTAATAGCTCCACCAAATAGTGATTTTTCCCTCTAAACTTCTCACATGGTTTCATTTCAATAAATGTTCAAATGATCCAATATTTCAAAAATCAAAGATAAGAGAACAATTCCTAAACTGAAAACAGATTTGTGTATCAGAACTTTGTTTTTTCTTCTTTCCTCTCCCATATATCATCTCACGACCCCTCAAATGTATCTGGTGACCCTTTGGAGGGGCCCCACCCCTAGGTTGGGAACCAATGGACTAAACTAGCTAACTGTATATAAAGTAGTTGAAACTAGCTCCACCTCCAGCAGCTACAACAGTAACATGCTGCTTACACACTGATGCTTCAGTATTAATAATCTAATGATGTCATATATAATAATATATCAGTCAGAGGGACCAAACCACTACTTTTACTGCAATACTTTAACTACATCAAGCTGATAATACTTATGTACTTTTACTGCAATACTTTAACTACATCAAGCTCATAATACTTAAGTACTTTTACTTAAGTAGGATTTTTCAGGAGGACATTTACTTTTAATAGAGTATTTTCTACTTTACTGTATTGGTACTTTTACTTAAGTAAAGGATTTGAATACTTCTTCCACCACTGACAGATTGAGACTTTTGACTGACAGAGCAAAAAAAATGTCGATGTGCCTTCAAATTGCAGCTGAAGACCTCAGCAGTGGTGGAGGAAGTATTCAGATCCTTTACTCAAGTAAAAGTTGCAATACTGCAATAGAAAATAAGTCATTTAAGTAAATGTAGAAGTATTATAAGCAAAATCACTAACGTGTAAGTAGTATTTTACTGCTGTAGTTGGTTGAGGTGGAGCTAATTTTACTTTTTTATCATCCTGTTGGGTGGTTAATCTATAACATTGCATCATATCTTATAAGATTATCATATGTTTTGCATATATTCTGCAAACCAGCTTCCAGGTAAATGAAGTGGAGTAAAAGTATAAAGAAGCATAAAATGGTAATACTCACAGAAATGTGTATTTAAACACAGTACTTGAGTAAATGTACTTAGTTACATTTCATCACTGGACTTTTGCATTAAGTCAGTGGTAGAAGTACTCGAATCCTTTAAAAGTGTGTTTTATCAGCTCTCAGATGTACATCGCTTTAGATAAAAGCGTCTGCTAAATGAAACTGTAAATTGTAAATTGTAAAAGTAATCATAGGCCTATCAAAATGTAAAAATAAAAGAAAATGTCATTTAAATTCTTTGGTAAAAAAAAAAGTACTTGTGTGTAAACTGCAAAGTATACTTAAAGTATCAACAGTGAAAGTCACTGTTTTATTATTATACACTATATTATTGGATTATATCACTGATGTTGTAGCTCGTGTTGGTGAAGCTACTACTAACTACTTTATATTCTGTTGCATAGTTTAATTTATTTCAATATGTCATATTTTATAAACCAATCACATTTTGTGTGTAAAACTTGAATCTGCTAAATAACTACTTTTGCATTCAAAATTTTACTGAAGTACAGAAAAAATGTAAAAATAGTATAGAGTAATAGAGTAAAAATACTCTGTTACAAGAAAAAGTCCTGCAATCCTACCTAAGTAAAAGTATTTGTACGAGTAATGTGCAATTACCTTAAAATGTGTTTTTTAAATATAGTACTTTAGTAAATGTACTTTATATGTAATTAAAATGTAATTTGTTGGTAATAGGTCAGATTAAATTACATTTTAAGTGGGTTTTTTCCACTCATCATCCATGAGACTGTGTAGAGGAAACTAAATAAGTTAGACAAATAAAATCGATTGTAGTGATTTCTGCTTGTACGATAGCAGCGGTTTCCCTCCTTAACAGCTGACTCATCAGCTTTAAGGCCAGTCTGGTGGAAGTTGCCATGGGGGATGTGATAGCCGCAGATGTCAGGATGTAATAATAGCCCACGAGCCCCATGCCCTGCTGGCCTCACGGGCTGAGGCCTAGCTGTCACTGTAATCCACACATGTCAATTTTAGCATGAGACCAGACCTCAAGATGACTTGTCAGTGGATGCATTAATAAATGAAATTTTTCACACTATATAAATATATTGACACCGGCAGAAATAAAAGTACGGGTAGTTTCACACAAGATTCTACAGCCAGGCTGGCAGCCCTGTGAGGCTGTACTTGGGCACCGCAGTGCTAATGTTAGAGCTAAATGCTAATGTCACAATAAATTTGTTAAAATGTTAAGCAGGTATAATGTTTACCATGTTCACCATCTTTATCGTGTTAGCATGCTAACATTTGCTAATTAGCACTAAACACAAAGTACAGCTCAGGCTGATGGGAATGTCATTAGCTTTGCAGGTATTTGGTCATAAATCAAAGTAGGCTATTGGACAAAATGAACTTTTGACCAGATGATGGCGCTAGATGAAAAGTCAGGGGATCATCAAAATTATTAGAATTCATTCAGAGGGGAACATTAATGTGTGTGCCAAATTTCCTGACAATCCTTCCAAATGTTGTTGAGACATTTCATACAAAACCACAAACGTTGCGCTAGAGGAAAGACAGAGGATCACCAAAGTCAGTGAGATTCAACCTCAGAGGATCATGAATGTTTGTACAAAACTTCATGGCAATCTGTCCAATAGTTGTCCCCAAAGTTGTGAACTGACCAACCAATGACAGAGTGACCCATTGCCATCCATTGAGCCATGTGTAGTTAAAAATAGCCTCTGATGTTTGGTCTGTGGTGCAGTTAGAAAATAATTACTCCCGGTTTTCTTATGTTTCCAGGTACTTTCCAAGGTCAGTTCACTGGTGGGATGCGGCACGGCTATGGGGTCCGTCAGAGTGTCCCGTATGGCATGGCAGCAGTTGTCCGCTCCCCTCTTCGTACCTCCCTGACCTCCCTTCGCAGTGAGCACAGCAACGGCACCGTCCTGCAGCAAGACATCCCCATCATCACCACCACCAATGCTTCAGGTGAGGAGACACCTGTCACCACCCCTACCCAGCTGGGACCGTCCCGTGGTGGCTTCGCCCTCACTCTCCAGGTGGACCCAGATGCAGTGAAACCCAAGAAAAAGGGCCTGTTTCGCAGGAGCGCCCTGCTGGGAAAGCTGAAGAAGTCCGAATCGAGCACCTCGCTGTCCAGCCAGAAGAGCAAGATCAGCTTCCTGAGGACGGAATCGGCTCTCAGCTCCAACGCCAGCGACACCAACTCCACCATCAGCATCGGGGATGAGAGCCTGGCCGGAGCCGAGGACTTCCCCCCAGTGGAGGCTGACATTGACGCCACCACCACAGAGGTCTACATGGGCGAGTGGAAGAACGACAAGCGCTCAGGATATGGAATAAGCGAAAGGTCCAGTGGGCTGAAGTACGAGGGCGAGTGGCTCAACAACCAGAGACACGGCTATGGCTGCACCACCTTTGCCGAGGGAGGGAAGGAGGAGGGCAAATACATGAACAACATGCTGGTGAAGGCTATGAAGAAGAGGGTGATCCAGCTGAAGGGAACCAAGATCAAGCAGAAGGTGGAGCGGGCAGTGGAAGGCGCTCAGAGGGCAGCAGCCATCGCCAAGCAGAAGGCAGAGATTGCTGCTTCCAGGTAAGAACAGATGTAGAGAGATGATTCTCCTTATTTCTGTTTCACCTTGTTTAGTAGTGAAATGTTTATAAAGACAAACTGTCTTTTATAAGAACTGTTTTCAGGCTTTACTATAGCCTCATTTTGTGCCTCTTATGTATTACATTAAAGCACATTCATTTTTCTGAAAAATAATTAAAGGAAAGTCTGGCAAATTTCTATATTTTTCTTATTGTCAACAAATCTCATGTGCAGAGCCGAACCAACATGAATCAATCCTACTTACAAGTATTGTGTGTGTATCCAAAGCCTGATATATCTTATTCCACTGTGCGGTAGACCTCTATGTCCAAAAACTATTAAAAACACAGTGAGTCAGTGAGCCACACCGTTGCACTGGGTGACATGTTCCTTCGCCATGCAGATGACGGTCACGGTACTTTGTTGAGGAACAGCTCCAAACACTAATAGCAGTGATCACATTTCAGTCTCTGAAGAGCAGTTCTGTTTAAGCCACTATGCCACTACACTGTTCCGTTTATGTTTCCGCTTACTACACTGTACATATCTCAAAGAACTTCAGTACAAATTCAAGATGTTGTGATATGTAGCACAACAAGCTAGCAAAGCTCTGTAAATGGAACCATGTTCCCACACATGCTCAGTGGCATCTTACACGTCTTACACAGAACTACTCTCCAGAGACTGAAAACATGATCGCTGTTATTTGTCTTTGGAGCAGTTTCTAAACAAATGTGCACAAAACTTTTTGTGGTGAAGGAACGTGTCACCCAGTGCAACGATGTGGCTCATTGACATGTTTTTAATAGTTTTTGGACAACAACAGAGGTCTACGGCACAGAGGAATAAGATATATCAGACTTCGGATACACACACAATACTTCTAAGTAGGATTGATTCATTGTTGGTTTGGCTCTGCACATGAGATTTGTTGACAATAAGAAAAACATTGTCATTTAACAACAGCTAAAGGCTGTTAAATGTTCTGAAGATATTTTCAGAATCTAAAGATTCTTCTAACCATCTGGATTAAAAAAATATTCTGTATGCTGCACAATAAAAAATGATTTTTACCAATTTCTAAAGTTGCACCTCTTTTTCCTGATCCAAACAAAGATGAATCAAAAACATTTCATTATCATGATTTTATATTTTCATACAAAATAATGTGTTTATATTTTACAAACATTTTACATGTTCAGCAACCTGAGAAAACAAGTTAGAAATCATTTCTATTGTGCAGTGGAAGGAAACCTTTGCCATTCAGAGTCTGAAATTACCTTTTCAATGATCACTGGGTATTTATTTCTTCAGAAAATTGGATGTTTAGCGCTGTGATTCAAATGTAAAGGTAATACATAAGAGGCACAAACTGGGGCTGGGTTTTCCGAAAGGGCAATGCATGAAGTTAAATTAGTTTAACAGTTCATAAAGAGACATTAACAATAAAAAGAGACATTTCATTCATTCATTCATTCATTCATTCATTCAGAGCCACCCACTAACGAAAACACAACCAACAGAGTCATTATGTTCATTTAATACTCTATAATAGACAAGCAATAATGACTGCACTGGCTAAAGTGGTTGTGAGGATTTGATATCATGCTCTGGGTATAGCCAAACGCTCAAATCATCCTGTTTGTCTATCAGGATGCAAGACAAGTTGTTAGGACTCACTGACTTGTGACATTATTTTCTAAGTTTAGTCCTTGCAATGATTGTGCCATTCAAAAAGACTGTTTGGAAAGACACAATATTACCTCACAACATTTCTCCCTCATGTGTCTCTGTTTCTGTTGCTAAATCTGTCTGAACTGTGTATATTACGTTTCCTCAGCTGTAATTTCTCACCAAAGCCTGCTGTAGTGACACAATTTGAACTGCACTAAACAGACAGAGGACCTTCAATTAAAGTTTTTCATGAACTTTTCCAACACATAAAGTCCGTAATGCAACAAAAGGTATCATTGAAGAACAGGTAAGAGAATAAATCTGGGCACGGAGTAGCTAATAAAAATAAAATGAGACAAACTAATAATCAAACAATATACAACAGAAATGGGGCCGCACATTTTCACAATACAAATAATGGGATATTTATCTTTGTGTTTCCTTCTTTATTTAAATAAAACAATAATAATTAGTTTACGATAAGATAAGAGTCTACATGCTAGCAGCTCCTTGAGGAGTGCCTTGAGCTAAATGCTCAAATGCTCACAATGACAATGACTACAGGCTGATGTTTAGCAGGTATAATGGTTTTTACATTCACATTTTGCGTGTTAGCATGCTAACATTTGCCAATTAGCACTAAGCATAAAGTACACTTCTGGCTGATCAGAGTGTTTTTAGTTTTGCAGGCATTTGGTCATAAACCAAAGTACTGAACAAACTTTTGACCTGATTGTTGCAGCAGATGAAAAGTCAGAGTCAAGGTTATTGCAGTTCATCCATGACATGAGTGGGACATGAGTGTCTGAACCAGTACTTCAGTCTTGATCAAAGTGTTAGATTGACTGACAGACTGACATTGTTATCCCTAAAGCCAAAAAAATGAGACCTAACTAGAAATTCCCTTGATAATTATTTGTCTTTGCAATCAGAGATTCAAAAGAAGCAAAACAAATGAATGAATTTGGACTACATGCAAATTTAAAGTGGCGGAATGTAACTAAGTACATTTATAAGTACTGTACTTAAGTACAATATTAAGGTACATGTACTTTGTATGAGTTGTTTGCAGTTCCACCAAAGAGACATTTCCCTTCTAAACGTCTCACATGGTTTCAAATAAATAACTGTTTGAGGCCCAAAGTGGTAAAACTCTCCAATATTTCACAAAAAATACAAAGATTAAAGAAAAGTTCTGAAAAATGAATCCAAATTTATGTAACAGAACTGCTTTTTCTTCTTTCCTACCCAATCTATCATCTCAACACCCGTCAGATTTATCTTATGACCCTTACAAAGCAGTTCAAACTAGCTCCACCTCGAGCAGCTACAAATATAAAATGCTGCTTATGTATTGACTCTTTGTTAAACTTATTTAATATATCAGTCACAGCCTGATTTTCTGCAAAATGAGTACTTTTACTTTAGTACTTGAAGTAAATTTAGCGGGTAATACTTTTAGGTAGTAGGATTTTAAATGCAGGACTTTTACTTCTAATGGAGTATTTTTACATTGTGGTATTGATACTTTTACTTAAGTAAAGGATCTGAGTACTTCATCCACCACTGCAAATGTGTTGCATCCCAATTCATGAGGCTGGGACAGTTTATTCTGGAATAGTTTCTTGCCAAGAGAAGCAAAACGGATACCTCTCTCATATCTGACTGTTAAATGTGAAGCTATTGACAGCAGCCAGTTAGCTTAGCTTATCAATAAGATAGCAGGGGAAAACAGTTTGGCTAGCTCTGTCCACAGGGAACCTACCAGCACCTCTAAAGCTCACTAATTAACACGTTATATTTTGTTTGTGAGTTTCAGAGGTGCTGGGCAAAGATAACTGGCTGCTTCCTGTAGCCTGACAAAGATGAGAGTGGTATCAATCTTCTCATCTAAAGCTATTACCTGTCTGCTAAAGACAGAACTTGAGGCTTTTTTAAATTACTGTGCATTGTGAAATCAATCAATCAAACTGTAGGGAGTCATGTTTTTCTTATTAAGTATACTGTTCATATATACACGTCTGCCTTCAGTTTGTCTGTGACCGTACAAGGCGGTGGTGTTTTTGTGTCTACAGTCATCTTCAGCACCTGAAATAAGCCCAGTGTTTACAGCAGTGAGACTTGCACTGATGGACTGCAGACCCTTGTCCCTGCAGATTGAAATCTAAATATTTTACTCCAAGTGTAAGCAGTATATAAGAGTTATGGGACGGTGCTCATTGTATCACTGCTTTAAGCTCACCTACAGCATATCCGCAGGCGTCTGGACAGAGCTGGGAATGGAAGCAAACACTTTTATTTATGTTGGACTGCTTTCAGCAACACCCTGGTGGCCTTTATTTGTCCAAACCAAACATATCCCCATCTGAAATACATCTTCACCAAATCATTAATATATAAAATCCCAACTACTGGAAAACTAACTAAACAACAGCCACTCCAGAGTGGTCCTGAACATTAAACTGAAATCCATTATTATATAAGCGGAGGAGACATGACACATCTGTTCCTGGCAGTGGTTTCCTCACTCTATGATTCTTTGGCAATGAAGTTGAGGGTTAAAAATATATGTACAACCTGTGCACTGCATGACCATGCCAGACCTGGCCTCTTCAAGTCCAGTTAGCTAAGCGTTCACTGGCATTCAGACACTCTGTGGACATTGTTCTGTTGCGTGGGCTGGCAGCCGGGCGTTTTGAGGAGGACCTGGTTGGCAGGACAGGGTGTAAATGACGCACACACAGGGGCTGGGTGGTCAGAGGAGCTCTGACTAAATATGGACAGGCGCACTCCTGCTGTATCACAATCACAGGGGAATGCAACAGCTGATTATCTCCCTCCCCCTGCCTCCAAACCCCATTTTTCCTGCCTCGTCACAGACACACATCCTGACTGTTTTCTTGTGCTGAATCGCAGTGGCTCTTTGTTTTTGTGTGCACACCCAAGGCTACTACTTTACTCACTCTTGTCCTGTTTTAGGAAATCTAATACTTGCCTCAAATTGCACACAACTCTGCTCCATACTCTGTCTGTGTCTTTGTCTGTCACCCTCTATGAGCATTAGCTCCGCTGCTAACAGTTACAGATCACAGATCCCGGTCCATCTTGCGTCAGCAGTGGTGTCAAATGCTTCCCTGGATATAAATATTACACAGCTCATGAGCGAATGCTTGGGTATAAAGGGTTAGCGTATATATGTACCACACCTAGCTTTAGTTGTGCGGCTTGGCTTACATACTGTACTGCTGAGACGTGCATTTTGTCGGTGAGCAATCAGCTGGTCGTAACACTTGTAAACAAAGTTCATTTCTGACCTCAGCTCAGGACTATTTGCAAGTTACTTATTTAATGAGAAATAATGCCATAGAGAAGAAAATAACATCAGTATTTAGATAAATTGATGTAGCTTACCTTATGTAAACTCTTAGCAATGTTGCAATAATGAGATTGCAATTAGCACTTAATATGTGTGTATTTTGGCAAAGTGATTTAATTATGCTCTGAAACATTTAGCCGTCTTTTTATAGAAAACTAAATCACTCCTTCACACTCTCTCTGTCTTTCCCCTTCTCTCTCTCTATAACACACACACACACGCTACACAGTTGAATAGGACCCTCCACAAAGATCCAGTGGCACATGCCAGAATGACAGAATATCTCTTCCCATCAGCAGGCTCCAGGGCAACTGCAGCGTGACAAAAAACAGATGGTTAGAAAACAGCAGGACAGTAGGACCTATCTAAAGAAGACATTTGTACAGGCTGTACAGTAAGACTTACAGTATCTCATAGGTTCGGGTGATGATGGCAGTTTTTTCACAACTGAGCCTCTTCCTACAGCTGATGTCTCATCACACCTCAGAGTACAACGAGCGTCTCCTTAAGGCAGTCCTAAAAGCATAGACGGTATTTAGGTCACAGTGTCAAATGTCAAATGTTTGGTTGCGGAGAAACGCTGAAGGCCAACACAGACTGCAGCAGTAATACAACTTAAAGGGCCACTGTGGTGAATTTTGATCTGAATTCTTTTGTTCTTTTGAAGGGGGGGGCATGTCACGATCTGACAGATATTATCAGTGATTACAGTGTCTCTGATAATAGATTAACGTACCATCTTGTGGACTGTAGGAAACGTAAAGCACCTATAATCAATATTTTTGTATTAATAGTGGATCACATGTGAAAGGGGTTGCCCATAGTGATAAATTACAAATAATTATCATCCCAACTCTGCAGTTCCCCCGAATTTATGGAGCATTTTAGCATCATTCAGCTCATTGTTTTGGTTTTATGGCCCGCAACTTTACTGTTTTGGTTCACTCACACCACACTCACTGATGTTGGATGTCTATTAAACATGAGGTTTTCACATATAAACTCCAGACATTGTCCAGAGTTACCCTTTCACGTATGTAGCACACAACAGGAGATTTTCCATGTCAGACGTCCGGTTTAGGTGAGGGGTGTGCATAAATAAAACAGCTTTTATTTTACGAGAAATCGTAGGAAGTCCTCTCTCCCATTAGTGCTAGCTTCACACCAGAGTGTTCAGGCCCAGTCAAAACAATACATCTTAGCTGGCCTGCTGTGTTTATCCAGCGCCAGCCGCATGATAGAAATGTCATCACCACACCCACTCAGTCACCGTCAATTCTCCGGAAAATGAGCCAAAACTTGAGGTGAACATATGTAAAAATGCTCCCTGTAAGTCAAAAGTCAGGACTTCAGCCTGTTCTGAATGTTCTGTTTGCAAAGTTACATCTACTTCGCCATTAAACTGACATCAGATTGTTCGTGCATGCCAACAAACGTTACCTAACCTTTGTTGCTAAGGTGGTTCCACGTTCTTCACGTTATCTGCGTTGTCCACTCACATATTTTGGATTGGATTTTGACTCAAACATGTTAGAATGTAATTGAGAAATTGACATTTTGACTAAAGAACAAGAAAACATAGGGGAATCCTGCAACTACTGTTTGTTGACAAAGCCTTCCGAGCTGCTGGAAGTCTGCCGACACACTCAGTGGGTTGTGAATGGTGGTTCACCAGCAAGTCACTTTGCTGACAGGCCATCTGTCGGCTACCTTCCTCATTCTTAGTGCTGGGTTTGATTCTCCTTTAGGTAGCTACTGTACTGTACCTCAGGAGTCGATAGAGACCAAAAACAGAGCTAAAAGAGAGTGAATATTGGACTTACATTCACCAGGTGGACAGAAACACGACTCCAAATGAATGATAATGTTGCTCTGTAACTGCTGGATGTGGAAAGAAGCAACTGTTCAACATATCAACTTAAAGGTGATGACATGTCAGTGTTGTGTTCACAGCTTGTTTCTGCTGCCCCCAAGTGACCAAAAAATCAGTTAGTGCAGGTTTAAGTAAAGTACAAGCACCTGAAATTGTACCTGTACTTAGTTACTTTCCACCACTGCTGAACACTTAGCTCCATTTAGATCACATTATCTACAGAGCCACTGTGGTATGAGTGAGCTATGCAGTGGAAGTTAGTTTGCTAGAAGAAACCATCTGTCGCCATTCTTTCTCCTCCTCCCACCAACTGGCAACTTACCAGCAGAACTGAGCGGCTGCCATTTTGTCTACAGCCAACTATTAAACAAACACACATCTCTGTTTGCAAATGAATGTTTCTGCCACATCTGTTTGTTATGACTGATACATTGTAGTCAATTTAAGTTGGTTACATTAATCAGCCAAGCAACTGTAGGAAATCTGACTTCAGTGTTGCGACTAAAACATGAAACATCCTAAATAGAAATAGAAAATGTAAATGTTTGAGCCATATTTCAGCAACAACCAACAAGCTCAAACAATTAATATATCAGTTGAATTTTGTTTTACATTTTATTTTATTATTAGTATTATTATATATTATTTTCACCTGTGCAATCTAATGCAATCCAACCCAACAGCTCTGCCATAAATTCTACTTTTATGAAGCTTATACATTTTTTAGTTTTTGTTGACATTGTCAGAAAGGTGATAATTCTACTTTATGTTTATTATTGAGGTCGTAGTGGGTGGTGGTGGTGTACAGAAGCCGAGAATGGCCGTGCTTGCAATTATTTTTTTAATGCCGTTACCTCAAGATCAGTTAATTATTTCATTATCTCAAGAAAATAAGCTCTATCTTATTATCATGCATTTATGTGGTATGATTTCATTACCACTGGGAGTTATACCAAAAGCTTGTTGCTAAACAGCAGCTTTTATTATTATAACTCTACATTCAATCAGTGATTCCAGTGTAATTATCATCATGTATGTTTGAGCGGAATGGGTGTAGAAGTTCCTGGAAGAAGAGGTGGTGACTGTGTGTGGACAGGTGGAGCTCATATATATATCAAACAGGAAACCTCAGGAGTCTCTAATTGTTCCAGTGGGAAGCACCTTCCCCACTGAGTCTTGAAGTGGACAGGAGGCTATTTTCAGCTCCGTGTAAAGTTACAGTATGTCAAGTATCCACAGAGTAATCACAATCAGTTATTCTCCCAGTTAAGGTGGAACAAATATCAGCAGCCTTGAACTTCCAGTATTCACAGCTGCCAGGTTTTAGCCAAAATCAGCCTACTGTCACCTTAAGAATATATCAAGAATAAAGGACTTAGCCTATGTCTCGACCGCTCTAATGGTGTCTTTACAGCCCTCTCTACAAACATGGCCAAGAACGATGGATGACATTCGTCAACTTCTCAGATCCTGTTTGTTAAAGAGTTGATTTCAAAATACTACTGTTGGTTTATAAAGCACTGAATGGTTCAGGGCCAAAATACATTTCTGATCTGCTGCTACGTTATAAACCGTCCAGACGTTTCAGGTCGTCTGGGACGAGTCTATTTTCTGTCCCCAGAGTCAAAACTAAACCTGTATTTGCTAAATGTCTCATCTAACTCTCTGTTCTTTTAATTTGATTTTTAAATATTCAAGTTGAGACTATTTATTCATGTCATATCTTATTTTTGTCTTCTGTTTATTTTACTGTTTAAATCCTGTTTAAATGTGTCTTTTTATATTGTCTTGTGTTTCGCTTTATCTATACCTTTTTTGTTTATGTCAAGCACTTTGAATTGTCATGTTGTTGAAAGGCACTATACTTTGGTCCAGACTGAAATATCACTACAACTATGGATTGCCATGAAATTAAGTATAAATATTCATGTTCCCCAAAGGATGGATTTTTAAAAATTTGGTGACCCTTTGACTTTTCATCTAGTGCCACCATCAGGTCAAAGTACAGCCTCAGTTGTACTTTGTTTTCAGTGCTAATTAGCAAATGTTAGCATGCTAACATGACAAACTAAGGTTGTGAACATTATACCTGCTAAACACAATCACAATCATATTGTCCTTGTGTGCATGTTAGCATGCTGACATTAGCACTTAGCTCAAAGCAATGCTGTGCATAAGTAAAGCCTCACAGAGCTGCTAGTGTGGCTGTGGACTCTTAGTGTTGTTACTAAAGCAAAAAGCTGGGACATGGAGGAAAATCATTTAAAAAAACACAGGCAGAAAGTTCAGGATTACAAAAGTGTTGCATTATGGGTGAATCCTCCAGATCTTTAACTGTTGGTTTTAAATTTTCTGAGTTTGTGTAGTAAAATGACTCTCGGCTGTACTCTTCAAGCGACTTCTCTCTCTTGTTGTCCCCTCTCCGTCTCTCTCTCACGTAGAAATATGTGTGATGATGGAGCCCTCAGTAACTTGCCAGCAATAACTCATTGACTCGCTGGGGGCGATAAAAGCATAATTTATTTCTGTCCCTGTCCAACAGCAGAAAAGGACACCTCCTCTAATAATACTAATGAACCACATGACAGGCCATCCATCCCTGGCCTTCATTTCAACATGATTGAATACTATAAACAAACCCTGTGTTGTGGTATTTTTGGTCAGTCTTAAACTGTTTTAATCCATCATATTTAAAGTCCACACCTGATGTTTAATTAGGAAGGTCAAGATGACATGATGACCTCCATGTTGGCTGAGAGAACAAATGAGTTGTGATATTGTGTGATTATTATTAAAAGTGTGAAGATTGTGATTATTTTCGTTATCAATTAATCATTATGATTAGTAAAGTCTATATATCAGTCTATAAAGGAAATCATTTGAATAGCTGGGAGCAGTTTATTGTTATTTTTGCTATAAAAAAATTACGATTTGTTTGTTGCAAATTTATTTTCTGTTGATCTAAATGATATATCGACTAATAATTTCAGTTTTACGTGACACTTTCTTGGCTGATTATGTGTGGTTTCACATTCTGAAAGCCAGCAGCCACTTAGCTTAGCATACCATAAAGAGTGGAAAAAGGGGGAAACAGCTAGCCTGGCTCTGCTCAAAGGTAACAAAATCTGCCTACCAGCACCTCCAAAACTCACTAAGTAAGATGTTACATCTCATTTGTTTAATCTGACAGAGCCAGCTGTTCCCCCCTGCTTTCAGTCTTTGTGCTAAGCCAAGCTAACTCCCTCTTGGCTGTAGCTTCATATTTATCGTACAGATATGTGAGTGGTAGGATTATTGATCTTCTCATCTAACTCTCAGCAAGAAAGTGAATGAGAGTATCTCCCTAAACAGTTCCTTTAAACATGTACAGTGTTAGATAGCAGCACAAATGTTATTTTCAGTGCATGAATAGTATGTCAGCATATCAAAATGACTTATTTCTTTCTCTTTTTTATAACTCATGCCACTAACAGTAAAATTAAAATAAGACATCTGGGTGATCGTTTTAGTACCGGTGATTTATGAATTGTGTTATATGTATCCCATCCAGGACGAGTCATGCAAAGGCCAAGTCAGATGCAGCTGAACAGGCCTCTCAGGCCTCCAATAGTGAGTCCAGCATTGCCAGACTGGTGGCCAAAGAGCTCTCCCCTTCCTTCTACCAGCCAGGTCAGTGGATGTCAACTTTTCATCTGAGAGGAATACTGCAAAATGGATAAAAACATGTTACCACTTTGAAAAAAGCTAATACGGTATTTTTGCCTCATGGGAAGAACTGTATGAAGAAACTGATGGTTCAAAGCGTAGACTGTGATATATTTAAAGGATATGGCTGCCAATTTTCTATATTTTTCTTATTGTCAACAAATGTCGTGCAGAGCCAAACAATGAACTGATCTACTTGCAAATATTGTGTGTGTATCCAAAGCCTGATACATCTTATTCCTCTACTATTACTATTGAACTATTAAAAACACATCAATGAGCCACACCATTGCACTGGGTGACATCTTCCTTTGCCATGAAGAGTACGGTCAGGTTAGTTTGTTTAGAAACAGCTCCAAAGACTAATAACAGCGATCACATTTTCAGTCTCTGGAGAGTAGTTCTGTGTAAAGCAGATGATTTACAGAGCT
The DNA here is from genome assembly GCA_038419695.1 of Scomberomorus guttatus. Classification (NCBI taxonomy): domain Eukaryota; kingdom Metazoa; phylum Chordata; class Actinopteri; order Scombriformes; family Scombridae; genus Scomberomorus; species Scomberomorus guttatus. Next base: position 30,032,701 of record CM076449.1, read on the forward strand.
AGCTGGTTGTGCTACATGACAACCTCTTGACTTTGTACTGAAGTTCTTTGAGAAACTTACAATGTAGTACAAAGTAAAGAGGTTGGGTTATGTAGCACAACAAGCTAGCAGAGCTATGTAAAAGGAAACATGTTCCTGCACATGCTCATTGGCATCTAACGTACACAGAACTGCTCTCCAGAAACTGAAAACGTGATCGCTGTTATTAGTCTTTGGAGCTGTTTCTCAACAAACTAATGTACCAAAACTCTTTGGGGCAAAGGAACATGTCACCCAATGCAGCATTGTGGCTGATTCGTGTGTTTTTAATAGTTTTTGGACAACAAGGGAGGTCTACAGCACAGAGGAATAAGATATATCAGGCTTTGGATGCACACACAATACTTGTTAGTAGATTTGTTGACAATAAGAAAAATATAGAAAATTGCCAGCCTTATCCTTAAAGCATTTATTTTCACCTGAAATCTCATGCCATAAATTATCTTGTAAGGGGCTCGTATGTCCCAGTCTCTCCCAAAAGGAAACAGCAAATATAAAATCCTAACCGTGTGTCTAGTTTTACACTGTGTCCCTGCATGTACCTCCAGCTTGAGCTAGTGGATCCTTGGCTGAGGCTCACCACAAGGGTAGTCGCATTTGAATGTCTAAAAAAGGAACATCTTATTGGGTCGAAGGGAACATATCAGTTTCATTGGGAGTCTGGCGACACACACTTACACATTCACACAAAAGCACTGGGGCTATTTAGGAGCCTCCTGCATTTTCCCCCTGCTGTCTCCCTCAACAGAGCTTAAAGGAATCAGACACAGACAGACAGAAAGAAACTCTTTGAGCGGCTGCCCAAATTGTCTCTGACTAATACTACAAATGGACGAGGCCTGGCTGAGTCCTGCTCTGCATTCTTCCATGAAAGATCTCTCACCGAGGAGATAACAACACAGACAGACTCTGTCAGTGTGTGCACCATCTGGTTTATTCTTACTAGAGAAAACAACGCTGCAGCCTCACCATTTAAAGGAGTATAGTGATATATTCTTATTTTCAACAAATTTTATGCATCAACAATTCATTGATCCTAACAAGTGCTGTCTGTGTGGCCAAAGCCTGATATACTGTATCATATTCCTCTGTGCCATACAGCTCCATTGTTGTCCAAAAACAGACAGTGTCAGCGTGTGCACCATCTGGTTTATTCTTACTAGAGAAAACAACACTGCAGCCTCACAATTTAAAGGAGAAGTCTGGTGATATTCTACATTTTTAAGTCAGAGACAGTTAAGTCAGAGACATTAATCATTCTGAGCTAAACAAAAAATGTAAATTTGTCTGACTGATAATTATTATAAGCTCACATACTCTCCAGAGAACAGCACTTATTATTGCTCAGAACATTAATATATTTAGACTCTGTGAACTCATATATATACTGATCGAACTGGTCTTACGCAGGTCCAGAGTATCTGAAGAAGAGAGTGTTACAGGAGGTTGTGGAGGGCAGTGAGAACACAGATACAGTTATGCATGAACCGCTGCTGGCTGAGGAGGAGCCCCTGCCTACACCACCCGAAAGCCCATTCATGAATGAATTGGACAGCCTTATGCCTGGCTCATCCCCAGGCCGCACCCCCTCCCCCAGCCCAGGCATCATCATCAGCAAGGAGGACCCCAAACTCCTCAGTCCAGGCAGCTGGAATGAAGACAAAACCAGTAAAGGTGGTAGCAGTAAACCCAACAGCAGACCCAGTAGTCGCCCCACTACACCTTCAACCTCCATTTCTGCTCCTGCCTTGGCTGTACCTGAGGGCAGTCGTGGCCCCTCTCGCACCCCCAGCCGTCAGAGCAACAAGGCCGAGCAGGGCTCTGACCTGGAGATCAAGCCCCTGCAGAAGTTTGACTCCGAGGCAAAAGCTCCAGACGTCACTCCTGCTGCTGCTGCCCCTGTAAGGAATAGCCTCATCGCCCCAGATGAAGAAGAAGTGCCTCGCCCCTCCTCCAAAGTGTCCTCCAAAGCTGTCACCCCCGAGCCTAAAACAGCTGTGCTCAAAACCGAAAGGGTTCCGTCAGTCCACGAGCGAGCGCCGTCCGTCTCTGAGAACAAAGTGGAGTCCAGGGAGGTGAGCAGGCCTTCAAGCAAAGCAGAGACAAAACCATTACCAAAACGACAACCCAGCCCCGCTCCGTCCCCAAAACCTGCGCCCAGATTTGAACCTAAGACAGTACACAAGCAATTGGAAGCCAAAGCCACGGTTACCAAACCAGCACCGAAGGTGGATCCCAAAGCAGAGGCCCGAGTGAAGGCCACGGTGTCAAGCCAAATTAAGGAGATGACTGCAGAGTCTTTGGAGATGGAGGTAAGACCGTAAATATTTACATTGTCTCACATTTCTTCATATATTTATATATTTTTCATGACAAGAAATCCTTTACTTTAAAGGATATGGCTGGGGATTTTCTATATTTTTCGGTCCACCAAGCTCATGTGCAGAGCCAAACCTACAATGAAATGATTCTACTTACAAGTATTGTGTGTGTATCTAAAGCCTGATATCTTATTCCTCTGTGACGTAGACCTCCATTGTTGTCCAAAAACTATTAAAAACAAGTCAGCGAGCCACACCATTGCATGGTGTATATGTGACATGTTTTGGGCATGGTAGTTTGTTGAGAAATGGATCCAGAGACTAGACCAAGTTTTCAGTCTCCAGGGAGACGCAACTGCATTTGTGCAGGAACACGGTTCTGTTTACAGCTGTGGTAACTTGTGCTACATATCACAACCTCTTGACTTTGTACTGAAGTTCTTTGAGAAATGTATAATGTAGTACAAAGTGCTAAGTGGCGTCTGCCCTACAAGGAACCTCCTGACAATGTTTTCGCTGTTATTAGTCTTTGGAGCCATTTCTAAACAAACTACAGTGGTGGTAAAAGCGAAGGAACATGTCACCCAGTGCAACGGTGTGGCTCATTCATGTGTTTTTAATAGTTTTTGGAAAAACAACGGAGGTCTACGGCACAGAGGAATTAGATATATCAGGCTGTGGATACACACACAATACTTGTAAGTAGATCAGTTCATTGCTGGTTTGGCTCTGCACATGAGATTTGTTGACAATAAGAAAAATATAAAAAATCGCCAGCTGTATCCTAAAAACTATACATAGACATAACAAGAGTAGAGTAAAAGTCTGGACATCATCTAATGCCATTAAATGTCAATGTCACCATCCAAGTAAAGAATTATATTTAACTTTGGAGAGTAAGTTTACATACTGTTCAGGTCAAATATGACACATTTTTATATTTGAGAGCAGTACAAAAAACTCCTTTCTTTTAAGCTGAAATTTCATGATTTGGCCCAGAGTGACCCAAAAAATACAAAAATGGAAATAATCTTTTATTTTTGTGCAGCTGATACATATATTTGTACATAGAGGGTGTTCTGGACTAAATTTGACCTGTATTTGTACAAAAATTACCATTCAAAAATATTGTTGAAATCCTGTTTTAGGTAACATACTCTATGACCGTAATATAGTTTGAATGTAAATGTTTTTTTCTCCATAAATATAATCGTGTAAAACCTAAAGAATACGCTCTCTCTGCTATATGAAAGCTTCATTAAGAATTTATGATGAGGTATTTTTTGAATAAAAATAGATTTGTGGTTCAGAAGTTTGGTATAGAGACACATTTATGAGGGGATACTGTGAAAGGTCAGAATATGTAAATCTACACATTTACAAGCTGTGAAAGGTAGTCATACTGTTATGTAATTTCGATCAAATATTAGTAATTGACCACATGCACTGTTTTCATATTTTCTTTCATGTTTCTTTTGAAGAGCCCAAACACCATAATGATCTGCATGGTAATCCTGCTCAACATCGGCCTGGCCATTCTCTTCGTACACATTTTGTCATGAGACACTGTCCACCACCTCAGGTAATAAATATAACATGCAGGTTTAATGATATACAGCTTTTTTTTAAAAAGCATTTCCTTTTCCTGCTTCTCATATTGTTTGTAGGTGAGTGAAAGAGGTACATAAAAAGACAAATGCTGTTCTCCTGCAGGTCACCAGCAGTGTTGGAGAGAGAGATGGCCTGCCTCCTCCTCAGTGAGGACCAGAGATCAAAGAGACCACTGAGGGGGACAAAAAGAGAAAAAGCCTCATGCAGACAGCCGCAGTTCTTCTAAAGGTTTTTCTTGGTGTGACTGTGTGAGGCTCTGTGAAGCTGCTCTCTTTCCAGATGTTAGAGAAACTGAAGGACACTGAATGACTGAAATGATTCAGTACATATGAATATGATGATGTTTGTGTGTTCAAGTGGCGGGAGGGAGGGGGGTTGTCAGTGCTTACACTAGAGAAGCAGGGTGGGATTGTATGCACTGAAGAACAACTTTGTCACAACGTGTGTCAACTTTTTTGCAAAAGGCTTTCAACTACATCCTGAATTGGCACACACTGACAGATTAGACGAACTCAGTAGATTATTACGTATTGTCACGAGATATGTTTGTTTGTGTTAATGTAATGCCAGTTGAAGGAATGATGTTAACATACAGTATACAGACTGAATTTTTTTCCGCACTCTGCCTTGAACTTGATTGTTTGGACACGAAGACAACTGCAGCAGATGTGTGAAGGATTTGGGAGTGATAACTGTAACGATCATTGTTTTAATTATCTGCAATGTCCAGCATATGGTAAACAGCTGAAAAGGATTTCTTAGGTAGCAGTCTGAAATATGTAATTAAGTGTGTCAGTCCTATCGAAAAGCTCTCCAGAAAATACTGCGAACTGTAGTAATCCAATGCTGCTGTAAAGCCAGGTTTTCATCTTGTTACTCTTCACTCTCTTAAGAAAGAATCCAAAGCATCATGAGTTGCATTTCGGCTATTGCATCCTACAAAATCTGTATTTGAGACTGTGGTGTACTACACTGTGAAATTTTATGTTTTCACTGGGATTTCTATGCATTTTTTGCTGCTGCATTGGTTTCAGAGATGATGAACCAAATAGAGAAGGAAAAATAGGAAGCTTATGAGTGTCACTGCTAATGATTGTTAATGTACTGTTTGTTCTTGTGGTGTTTGTAATGCAATCATGTTAAACACCGAGGTGGCTTTAAATGAGACTTGTGTATGTTATGCGATAGATAAGAAAGCAGAAAATGGGGGCTGGGAGCCGGGATCTGTTAGTAAGTAGAGCTTCTTATTTAAAACAATCACTGTATGTTGGAGCAGTGGGAGCAGCAGCAGGGAGGCTGGGATGATGTGTTTGTCCGTGAGCTTTTGTGTTGTTCCTGGTTTCATGTTTAAGTCTGGGAAAATGTCCACACTGTTCCACACCGCATTATATTCAGGGCCTGTTGTGCTTTAGAGCCAAATACGAGTTCAACTTTTGTACGCATGAGGGCACATGGTGTGTATGTGTCTGTAATTTTGTACCTTTTTGAAGTGCACATCTTTTCAGCATTCAAAATACGCTGTTGTCGGATTTTTGTCAAAGAAATATGCAATCCTAAATTTATTTATTTCCCTAAAGAGTCAGTCAGATTACCTCATGAATGTGAGATGGAGCAAAATATAGATTGATGATTCTTTAACTCCATGTCTTACATTGAGAAGAGCACGCTCCAGATATTTCTCCATTGTTTTTTCACCCATTAATACGCTGGTTTTAAAAATAAGATTTTCTTTGCCTTTACAGTTTGCAAATAAACACACAGACGACTGGTTGTGCAGCGTTTTCATGCAAAAAGAAAAGGAAAATCTACAGCAAACTACAAAAACCTACTCCCATGATCTTACATTTGGTTGCTTATTCTAATTAATAACAGAAGAGACATACTGTTAGATGACCTTAATGGTAAGTGCAATGAAACAGTATTCATATAGCTCAGTGTAATGTAGAAGCCATTTTGTTTTGTCTGTTTTAGCGCAGTAACATTGCTGAATTTGAGGGAATGCATTTGTGTAGCCAAACCTGGTCATAATTACAAAGCTGAAATTAAATAAAAAAAACTTTTACAACACTTGTGAATGTGTTATTTGTAAGTGAATCAGTCTTTTGTCTGAATCCTCACCTCTTTCCCTCATAAACTGCCTTTCCAAGTTTCTAAATTTATCCCACGATTAACAACTTTCTTACAATATCATTCATTATCCACAAGAAATCCAGTCTAGTAACTGCAGAACTAAGTATTTTTAAACACCACCTGTCTGCCTGTCTGCCAGCACGGGACAACCCCTCATCCCTCCCCCTGTCCCTCCCTTGGGCCACTGTGAATACCACACCCTATTTTAAACCAGAGCGGGGTTATGCCTCAGTTCTTCTCACAGGAATGCAAAAGTCACACCTTAATTAGTAAATGCAAGTATCTGCAAATGTTATACTGATACACTTCATGCTGTAAATGTCATCTGGTAGTAAAACTCAGCTGGTTACCTGCAGTAATTTGACATTTAGAATAGTTTGCTGCTAATTCAGCATGATGTTGGTAGTGCAGACATCTGTTGAACAGCACTGCCACCCAGTGACTAAAATGAGTGGAGCAGCAAAATCCTCTCCATCAGAGCTCCATTAGCTCTTATGAGGTTCAACTAAAATATAATATACAGTACCAGTCATGTGGCTGGTTTGACTGATACTATGTTTTATTATATATATATATATATATACACACTTTAACATTGTTAGTTTGGTTATGATAAAGATTTAGTGGTTGAGGGTATTATGTGATCTCAGTAAAGTATCACAGAAAAGCAGTTAAGAGCTGCAACAAAAATGCAAAATATCTGATGGTTCCAGCTTCTTAAATGTGAAGATTTGCAGTCCCCTCCCCCCCCCCCATATAGATATAGTTAGTTAATTGAATACCTTAACATTTTAACAGCAAATTGAGATGTCACCATAGCATCTGAGAAGTTGAACATCATGGTCACTAAATATTTCATTAACTAAACCATACCGGTTTCATACTGCCAGCATAATTGTAGCATGACTTTTTTAATTAAGAAAAAAAACTGAACAGAATTAACAATCAGTACTGCTTTATGTAAAATGCAGTCACTACTGACAGCTCAATGTCTGTCCAGTGGAATTAAAGTGAATAAAGAGAACACAATACAGACAATTGACAAAACTTTATTTTTGACAAAGGCACAGCTTAAAGAATATTAGGGAATGTATGCCTATTCAATACTCTTCTCCTTCATCCTCATCTCCCATACTATCAGTTCCCACCTCCTCATAATCCTTCTCCAGAGCTGCCATGTCCTCTCTGGCCTCGGAGAACTCTCCCTCCTCCATACCCTCACCCACATACCAGTGAACAAAGGCACGCTTAGCGTACATCAGATCAAACTTGTGGTCAAGCCGAGCCCAGGCCTCTGCAATAGCAGTGGTGTTGCTCAGCATGCACACAGCCCTCTGGACCTTGGCCAGGTCTCCACCAGGAACTACAGTGGGAGGCTGGTAGTTGATGCCAACCTTGAAACCAGTGGGACACCAGTCCACAAACTGGATGGAGCGCTTGGTTTTGATGGCAGCAATGGCAGCATTCACATCTTTGGGCACCACATCACCACGGAACAGCAGGCAGCAAGCCATGTACTTGCCGTGGCGAGGGTCGCATTTCACTAACTGATTGGCTGGCTCAAAGCAGGCGTTGGTGATTTCAGACACCGTTAATTGCTCATGGTATGCCTTCTCAGCAGAGATAACAGGGGCATAGGTGGCCAGAGGGAAGTGGATACGGGGATATGGCACCAAGTTGGTCTGGAACTCTGTCAGATCAACATTGAGGGCACCATCGAAACGAAGGGAAGCAGTGATGGAGGACACAATCTGACTGATCAACCTGTTCAGGTTGGTGTAGGTAGGACGCTCGATATCGAGGTTCCTACGGCAGATATCGTAGATGGCCTCGTTATCCACCATGAAGGCACAGTCAGAGTGCTCTAGGGTGGTGTGGGTGGTCAGGATGGAGTTGTAGGGCTCCACCACAGCAGTGGACACCTGGGGAGCTGGGTAGATGGAGAACTCCAGCTTGGACTTCTTGCCGTAGTCTACAGACAGACGCTCCATCAGCAGGGAGGTGAAACCAGAGCCGGTGCCACCTCCGAAGCTGTGGAACACCAGGAAGCCCTGAAGGCCAGTGCACTGGTCAGCCTGAGGACAGAGAGGAAGAGACATGATCAAATATGGATACAACAATATGATCTTAATCACAATTAGGAATCATTTCTGATATCAAGTTACCCACCAGTTTGCGGATCCTGTCCAGCACCAGGTCAATGATCTCTTTGCCGATGGTGTAGTGTCCACGGGCATAGTTGTTGGCGGCATCCTCCTTGCCAGTGATCAGCTGCTCAGGGTGGAACAGCTGGCGGTATGTCCCAGTACGCACCTCATCTATGGAAAATAATAAAATTATAGGAAGATTTGTCTGACGGGGGAAAAAAAAATTAAATAAATGGACCAACTACGGTATTTATAATTTTTAATGAGCATTTACCGATGACAGTGGGCTCCAAGTCGACAAAAACAGCTCTGGGGACATGTTTTCCAGCTCCAGTCTCACTGAAGAAGGTGTTGAAGGAATCATCTCCTCCTCCAATGGTCTTGTCACTGGGCATCTGTCCGTCGGGCTGGATCCCATGTTCCAGGCAGTAAAGCTCCCAGCAGGCATTGCCAATCTGGACACCAGCCTGACCAACGTGCACCGAGATACACTCACGCTGTGGAAATGAAGATAGGTTATTTAGTTAGTGCATTTAATTTGACACAAATTAAAAAGTAAGTTTGGTTGGATGAAAAATCTGTCTTAAACAATTGTGCTATTTTTAAGTAATTCAAAGCTGCAGGCAACTCATCGCATGCTAAAAACTGCTCTAGAGCTAATGCCAGATCAAGGATGAGGAAAAAGGCTCCTTTGTAAAGAACCTGATACCAGAAAATCATGACTAAAGTCACATGATGCACATTCATTTACACTCAATAGAAACCCCTTTGGAGTCAGAAACATCACAAAGAGGCCGATTATTCAGGCACATGATATGCTTAAGAAAGAAGATCTTGTGTAGAGAGCAAACAATCTAAAAAGTTCTGTGGTGAAATATTTTAAGACCAAATACAGCTGTAGTTAAGTTTTTTTGATACAATAGTAGTAGGCCTACACAACGTCCAACATGAAAGATTAGACATAAAACCCCCCATAAAGCTTTTAGTGAATAGGTTTTGTTAAAAAAAATCTGTGGTTGCAGTTTCATAAAGGCCAGGCCTCTTCAAACAGCCGATAAAACAGGAATGTTTCAGGATGAAAGCACAGCGACCTTCGCCAACTGGGTCAATGTGCAGACAGGAAAAGCCAGAAACTGGCAGCCACGACACGACTGAACTTGAATTTGGGCCGTGGCCTGTCTAGTAACACTCAAACGTACCAAAAAATTAAGTTAGTTAAACGTCCCATCAAGGCCAAAGTTTGATGAGCCGTCCTACACCTAAACTTTTGTTTTGGATTAAAACTCAAATGTAGACAGTTGACGCTAAAGCTGCTTCATTAGCCAAGTTGATAACCGTTAATTTAGGGTGTAACGTGATGTCACACTTTAAAGCTTTAAACTTGGTTCAATAAATAAACACATGATAAGTAAAGATAAACTATCTTTTCATACTCACCATGTTTCCTGGAGGAGTGAAGTCTGTTGGGATTCGGGTTAAAAAGAGGAAGAGACTAAGTTAGCTCTCACAGCAGGGCCTTTATGAGTCCTGTGTAAGAAGTAACTGACCAGTTTTAGCTGGGCGGGGCTATTTATACTTTCTTACCCGGCGGAAAAGAGCTGCTTATTCCGATTGGTTGGAGGGGATCACGCGAGCCCCTTTTCTATTGGTTAAAATAAAAACAGTCATCTCTGACACGCCACGAATTTTACAGGAAGTGATTTTTTTTCCCTAGGATTGCGAAGTCATGACCCGTCCTACTCTGCCTCTGATTGGCTTACCCCGATAAATCTAACTAACCCAACCAACGAGTACTAGCCAATCAGAGGAAAAGTAGGGCGGGTCGTTAATTCGCCATCCTAGGAAAGATATTTGAAAGTGGGGCAATCATACTGGGGGTGTAACCATTGCTACAGGCATAACTGACAGCAGCGTGCCGGGAAGTTAATACCATTTAAACAGAAATTACATTTCTGTTTTGTTTTGTTTTGTATTGAATAGATATATCAAAATCATAAAAAACAACTAGGTGTAGCAATATAAGAGTCGATGTTTCTTTGTGTGTTCATTAACACCAATTTTTTTTCTTTTTTTGATCAACAAATAGTGCTGGAAGAAGTATTCAGGATGTTTTTACTTGAGAAAAAGACTAATACTTCATTAACTTCATCTTTCATTTGAAATCCTACTTATTGACAGATTTTTCATACAGTCATATAAACCACACAGAAATCAATGCCCGAAACTTAAACATACACACACATGTGCTCACCACACACACAAACACACACACACACACACACACACACACACACACACACACCAGGGGAGAGGGATAGAAGTAACTGACAGTAGTTCATCATCTCTTTTTTAAACCCAATCTGTATGTAGATACAAATACAGTCAAATTCAGTCCAGATATTGCAGAAAAGGGCCCCAAGATTCTTCCCATTTATAACCAAAACACGTTTATGCAACCAGTTTCTGAAGCACAGTGGAATTGGCATCTTCCAGTCTTTTTTAGCTGGCACCATGACCATCAGCAGAGCTGTTTGTATGTGTGAGGGGAGTGTTAAGAGCCTCTGAGCATCCAAGTCCCTGTTAGGAGAGAGTTCTGTGGTAAACAACAGGAAAAATATAGTGACCAGAATGGGTGAATTAGTGGACAGTCCCAAAATAAATGCACAATGCATCATTTGATTAACATCACAGACTGAAGACATGGAAGGATAAAATTTTTGTAACATGGCCTCAAGTACTGTACTAAACTAACTATTTGAGCTCAACTATATTTCAGTGGGAAATGTTCTTTTTACTCAACTACATTTATCTGACAGCTATAGTTAGTTACTTTTCAGGTTTTACATACAGCAACAAATGCTAAGCTTTTAAAATACAGTGCATTTTTATATATTAAACCAGTGGTCCCCAGTCTTTTTAGTGGTCATCCATTTCTCTGAGGGTTTGGATGACAGGTGTTTTAAAATATATACCTGTTGTTGCATATTGGAGTACAATGTGGAATAAAATCATGTTTTCAAATAAGATTCCAATAATACAGAACTTGTTGATGAAAATAAGAAAGTTTTACAAAAGAAATGGAAATCATAGTGCTTCTTTAAATCATCCCAGGACTATGAAACCAAAAACTTAGTTCAATCAGTGTGATTTTTTTAACCATATAAGTTTCAGTACTGCATTCATCAATTCAGAATTAATCAATCGATCACCATCATTATTTTATTATTTACATCTTTGATGTCAAAATATCCCATTAAGAGGGAGTTATACGTAATAATATACGTACATACAATACTGTGTGAGGCGCCTAAATCCACAGAAGAACTGTGGAAACTTCTCCAAGATGCAGGAACAACCGACCTGCCGAGTACCTGAAAAACTGTGTGCAGGTGTACTGAGGAGAACTGCTGCTGTTTTAAAGGAAAAGCTGCTCCAGCTGCACCAAATATTCATTTCATTTGGGTTTCTTCTGTTTACTGAACTTTGTATGAAGTTAATTGATAAATAAAAACTATATATGGCATTATTCTTGAAAGCATCCTCACTTTACTTTTAATGCCTAAAGCTTTTGCACAGTACTGTTCACTGTAGAAATGAAAACTGTCAGAAGGAATTATGACAGTTTGCCTCTCTAAATCATTATATTAGTCTAGATGTAGTGTCTGGTGTGTGTTAACAGAAACCAGCCTGTCATCTTGTGCACAGGCACCCACAAATCAACAAACAACATTATTCAAATTGTCATCGCAATTGTTGATGAACATATGAAGCCAGTTGTGGTCACAACCACAGTTTTGACCTGATTTCGACCCTTTTTTGTCACCCATCACTACCACCAGAGGTCTCCAAAACTCAGAAATGGTTCCACTTTTTCCATTTAGTTTGTATTTCAGTGACTTCAGATTAACACAAACTGTGTCACTGATTGGTTCACCCATGATGTTGCTTACTAAATGGGGTTCCTATATGTATTTGGGGGACCATTAGGGTGCTTTTGTTGCTACAGTACACTTATTGCCTCATTGCATGTTTTTTAATTTAAACTAAGATTCACACATTGGATCTTTTTTTTTTAAACCTGAAGAAAATGTACTCAGTCTTTAAGATTTAAGTCTGCATTAGTATGCAAAAAGTTGCATTTTTCATATTAAAAAGCAAAATAGAATAAAATGGAGTTTAGAAGCAAAGACTGCAAAGTAAAGAAAGAAGCTCCATCAGATGTGTCAAATGTCTTCACAGATGTTAGTACAGTATGAAAAAAAACTATCTTTCCCAGATTTATTTACAGCCCATAAACATTCAAATGACTTTTTACAGCTACATACTAAGTGAAACATTTACACATCTACATACAGGTGCAAGATATTGTGCTTGTATAGATTGTTTAGGAATGAGACTTTCAAGTCAGTTTACTGTAATCAGAATTAGGAATGAAGCCTTGGTGGCAAGTTAACCTTTAAATAAACTGCAAAATCAAAGGCCTCATTAAAATAGATGCATTATTATAATTAGATTGTTTGTCACCCTTTCACAAATGAAAAGTGATACTTCACATCATCACAATCTGTTTGAATTCATTCTCCCCACCTTACATGGAAGGTTTTCACTATTATACAGTTTATTTTCTTTGATAGTCTGACTGGAGGTTCAGTCTATTGTTTGTTTTACAGGAACATTTGCATTTTCTGATGGTCTCTGCTGCAACATAAGCACATGTCTGTTGCACCCAGGATTACTGTAGAGAGGGGATTATCTAGGTCAGACATGTTGCAGTGGGTCTCTTTAAAACGCCATATTCACATTCTCCACTGGGAATGGTATTCTCCCATGAATTTCTGTTTACAGTAAATAGTAAAAATAGATGTTTTAGGTGGCTTAGTTTAATGTAACATATACAGACAGACAGACAGTGGGGTGTATCATTTTCACATAATGATCATTAGAACAAGAAGCACAGCATTAATGTAATGTACATTTATATAAAAGCTACAAAAAGGGTCAAAAAATCAGCTTGAAAAACTATTAACAGAGGTAGTGTGAAGCCAGTGGTTTTCTAGGCTGATGAGTTATGTGGGAAGAGGACTGGGCATTTGTAGTATTAAAAGTATTAAAAAGTATTCAAATGTACAAAATTTTGATTTCTCTAACAGCAGGAAAATTGACAATAAAAACATTTAAAGCCATAATTCACTGCAGTATAGAGCAGACAGGGTAACATCAGAGAAATGAGCTTCCTACTCTCCACCCCTTCCTGTAGACTTTCAAACAATAACTTTGGCTGTAAATAACATTTAAAATCCTGCTTACCCTGATGGCTTGTCGATATTGTGCAGCGTAATGAGACAAGTCTGAGGAGCATGTTGGTCTTCTTCCACAACAGTAACTGTTTCACATCCAGAACCAGAACAACTAAGATACTGTAGGTGAGATAGGACTTTGACTTTGACCCCAAAATTTCTTGTACAAATTCTGATGATTTTATTTTTCCATGAAATGGCTCCACACAACCCTGAAATATTCTGGTGTACAGATGATCAGAAATAGGAACAGTTGTTTAATTCTGATGTGTTTAATTTCTAACTTTGTCTCAAAAGCCTGGAAAAGAAGACAAGATGGATTATTTAAGTAGAGTTTATTCTTATTTCTTCAGTACTATATAGCAGTGGTTTCCAACCTGGGGGTCGGGACCCCTACATTGGGTCGTGAGATGAATCTAGTGGGTCACAAGATGATTGCCCAGGTAGGAAATAAGAAAAAATTTAATTCTGATACACGAAACTATGACTATTTTCCAATCTTTTCTCTTTCTTGCAAAACACTGTAGCTTTATCTGCTAAGACTTCTGGAGAGTTTTCAAATGAAATAATCTGAGAATGAAAATCCCTATTTGATTGAACTGCTCACAACCTACAGTCATGCATGTTGGCGTGATGAGGGGATCACAAGGAGACATTGCTTTATATTAAAGAGTCATAAGCCAAAAAAGGTTGGGAACCACTGCTATATAGTATATGTGTTTGTCAGTGATTTAAGAAGTTTGTCCATGATTATCTGAAGATTTGATTGTTGTTTATGTTTCTATTGTTTGGGTTCGGAAGTACGCAGCACTCTGGTCCTGACCTGTATGTATTTGTGGTGTCCTGTTGTACACTTGTGCAAGCTGATCATAGTTATATGCATGACACAATAATAACAATTTAATTCATTCATTCATTCCTCATGTGGAAGATGTGTAGATGATTTGTTCCTGGGCTACATGTGCAGCACAGTGGGAGAATGGGTGATGAAAACAGTCTGAATTCTGTTGTCCAAATTACAGGAAGTTCACACTATCTTATCTAATATCCCCGGGGATCCTGGATCAGGATGTGTCCACTTTTTGCTAAATGTTTTAAACAGCTTTTAAAGGCCATCTTGTTGGTTGAGTTGAGGTAACCTTGATTTAATCTTAAAAAGTTTTGGATGTGGAATCACAGAGACATATATGTCTGTCCCTAATGTGTTAAAGACCATTGTAAATGATAAATTACTCCATTCTTCATTGTGTTTTCTCTTAGCCTTATTTTATCTGATTTTGTATTGTTTTGTTTGCTACTTTTTGTGCTGCCATCTTGGCCCCGTCTCCATTGCAAAGAAGTTTCCAACCTTTATGGTACCTACCTGGTTAAATAATGGTTAAATAAAATGAAAAATATTTACCAACCCATGCTCATGGATCTATGTGCTTTTACAGGTGCTGTTTTTACTGGTCTTAGCAGGGCAGAGATTGACTGATGATGGTTAAGGTGCTAAATGAGACCGCAGCTGTTCGGCCTGTCAACTGAAAACCACTCATAATCCAACCTGCTAAACCAGAACCAAAACCAGCTGACCTTCAAATTCATACTTGCCTAAACTGCTGATTTATGAAAGCTATTGTAAAGAATGAATGAAAGAAGAGCTATTCTGAGTCCTATTAATATTTTTATGATACTTTGACCAAATTACCTTCTCTGAAATCCAAGTTTGATGATTAAAGGATGGGTTCACAATTTTTAAGTGTGTCTTAAAACAAGTCAGGTGTTCATGTGAACAGTGAAAGAGGTTTTCCTCACTGTAATCATTCCTCCTGTTCATACTGGCTGTTAAAAGATCCCCTTCAATGTAAGTGGTGGTGGCCAAAATCCTCCATTTTGTGCAAAACGCATTTAAAAGTTGATCTGAAGCTTATATGAGGCTTCAGCAGTCTGAGTTAGTCATATCATAGCATAAAATGTGTTTTCTTCGGACAGTGTTTCCCTGTTGAGCTGTGGTGGAAGTATAGTAACAAAAAGAGGGACTTTGGTACTAAAAAAGACTGTAACGTTGAAAGATATCTACTTGATTTGACTCATTTGGACAGCTGACACTGCATATTAGCTTCAGATAAACTTTTAAATACATTTTTGCACAGAAGGAGAACTGTGGATTTTGTCCCCCATCACTTACATTGTAAGTGCATTATGAAGGAATCTTCTAATGATCAGTATGAAACAGTCAGTAGGAGTCACACGAGGAAACTGCATTATCCCACTAAGAAAACCTGCTTTCAGTCAATCTGCCTTTTCAATTAAAGCAGTACATGAATGGAACATCAGGGAACTCACTTATAGGTCCTTTTCTAGACAGTTAAGCACATGGTTTATAAACCACCAAATCTTTCAGCAGTAATTTGGATGCCTTCATAATTTGGCAAACGTCTGTCATTATACAACCTGTGTGTTGCTAAACTGTCCTGTCGCTTGACTTGCCTTAGTGCTACTGTTGTCCCGTTGGTCATATCTGCTTTTGCTTATGTCTGTCTCTGCTTATGTCTGTCTTTGCTCAAACCTCTTTTGCTTATGTCTGTTTTTGCGAAGCTGTTCTGTAATTTAAACTGTTCTGTAATTTAAACTGTTCTGTAATTTAAAATGTTCTGTAATTTAAACTGTTCTGTAATTGTTTTTGTTTTGTGGAACCATAACTTGCTCTGCTTGTATTGCTGTCCATGTCTGTTCTGCTTATGTCTGTCTGCGTTTTGCTTTTACTGTAATTGACATGCCTTTCATTATGATTATTGTTTTAAACTTGTTTCTTGATTTTAGGCTGCCAACTTCACACCTGGCCAGGGACTATGGATGAAAACTAGCCTTCTGGCTAATTCAATAGTTCTTTGTCACCAGAGCAGTTTTTCTTTTAAGTAATGTTTGAAAATTCTGCATTTAGCAAACTGTGTACTCATGTGCATGTCTGGGCGCATTAAAAGTGTTTCCTTTCTGAGGGGAACACAAATCACATGGATGATGGGAGCCGATGAGTGACCAAATCACTCTGGTAATAACCAAACAGAAGTGGTGGAGAATAAACCATCAGGTCTTCTCTTTGTCATTTTCATACTGATTTGTAATTTTATGTGAACTTCAAAATTGCACTAAAGCTGCAATAAAAATCATGTTTAATGTTAAAGGAAATTTAAGAAACACTTTTTGCACACAAAATATACATTTTCTTTTTAGGTTTAGAGCAACTACAGGTCATATTTAAATCATTTTAATGTTACCTTTTATCTTTTACTTACTTCCCTTATTTAAGAATTTATTTTTTTGTCTGTCATGTTTTTCAGCTGTTTCAACTTTATTGACAATAGCAATCTCATTTCATTCGCAACAACCATTCAAGTGATATAAATAACACAGAACACAACTTAACACGTCACAGGAAATTTATTGAGAACAGAGCGAAACTGACAGTCAGGATTTTTATTCTGAACAGCCAAAGTGGTAATTAACAAACATTTCTGTTTGGAATGTATTTAAGAGCAAAGGGAATCATTTGTTTCCTGCTTAACTAGTGCCTTTGTGTCCCTTTAATATTCCTCTCCTTCCTCCTCTCCCTCACCCTCAATAGAGTCGACTCCAACCTCCTCATAATCCTTCTCCAGAGCTGCCATGTCCTCTCTGGCCTCAGAGAACTCTCCCTCCTCCATACCCTCACCCACATACCAGTGAACAAAGGCACGCTTAGCGTACATCAGATCAAACTTGTGGTCAAGCCGAGCCCAGGCCTCTGCAATAGCAGTGGTGTTGCTCAGCATGCACACAGCCCTCTGGACCTTGGCCAGGTCTCCACCAGGAACTACAGTGGGAGGCTGGTAGTTGATGCCAACCTTGAAACCAGTGGGACACCAGTCCACAAACTGGATGGTGCGCTTGGTTTTGATGGTGGCAATGGCAGCATTCACATCTTTGGGCACCACATCACCACGGTACAAAAGGCAGCAAGCCATGTACTTGCCGTGGCGAGGGTCGCATTTTACCATCTGATTGGCTGGTTCAAAGCAGGCGTTGGTGATCTCAGCCACTGAGAGCTGCTCATGGTAAGCCTTCTCAGCAGAGATGACGGGGGCATATGTGGCCAGAGGGAAGTGGATACGGGGATATGGCACCAAGTTGGTCTGGAACTCTGTCAGATCAACATTGAGGGCACCATCGAAACGAAGGGAAGCAGTGATGGAGGACACAATCTGACCGATAAGCCTGTTTAGATTAGTGTAGGTAGGACGCTCGATATCGAGGTTCCTACGGCAGATATCGTAGATGGCCTCGTTATCCACCATGAAGGCACAGTCAGAGTGCTCTAGGGTGGTGTGGGTGGTCAGGATGGAGTTGTAGGGCTCCACCACAGCAGTGGACACCTGGGGAGCTGGGTAGATGGAGAACTCCAGCTTGGACTTCTTGCCGTAGTCTACAGACAGACGCTCCATCAGCAGGGAGGTGAAACCAGAGCCGGTGCCACCTCCGAAGCTGTGGAACACCAGGAAGCCCTGAAGGCCAGTGCACTGGTCAGCCTGAGGACAGAGAGGAAGAGACATGATCAAATATGGATACAACAATATGATCTTTCACAATTCACAATCACAATTAGGAATCATTTCTTTCTGATATCAAGTTACCCACCAGTTTGCGGATCCTGTCCAGCACCAGGTCAATGATCTCTTTGCCGATGGTGTAGTGTCCACGGGCGTAGTTGTTGGCGGCATCCTCCTTGCCAGTGATCAGCTGCTCAGGGTGGAAGAGCTGGCGGTATGTCCCAGTGCGCACCTCATCTAAGACAAAACCACACGTTGAATCAGTTGTGGTTTGCAAAATTTCAGATATTTTACTTAAATTTGCCTAAATTAATGTTCAGCCAGAAGTGACAGAAATGACACTTACCGATGACAGTGGGCTCCAGGTCGACAAAAACAGCTCTGGGGACGTGTTTTCCGGCTCCAGTCTCACTGAAGAAGGTGTTGAAGGAATCATCTCCTCCTCCAATGGTCTTGTCACTGGGCATCTGTCCGTCCGGCTGGATCCCATGTTCCAGACAGTAAAGCTCCCAGCAGGCATTGCCAATCTGGACACCAGCCTGACCAACATGGATGGAGATACACTCACGCTGTGGAAAGAAAAAAAACAATAGGAGGTTATTAACCTGTATGCATTTATTTGTACTTGTCAGAGTGGAAAAAAGAAAATTTAATACTGAAAAACATTAATTATATTTTAGTTTTTTTTTGTTTGCAAACCCAAATCATCTTTTTATTGATTTAAAAATCACTGATAAGCTTATTTTTGTATGTGTGAAGAAGTGGCGTTTAAAGTCAAGTCTACATTAATAATAGTAATAGCAATCTTAATTGATTGGCGACAACCAATCAGAGGCAGTCTGGGGTCAATTGAACTTTTTTTCTGACGCACTGCATTGTGTCTGAGGCTGCGTTGCTATGCGAGAAGCCCCTCACTCTAGCAACAGATGACGTTTATTGAAATTTATGTGAAACCGTATCCCTGAGAGTTCCTACATGTTTTGTTTTTTTCTTTTTTAAACTTCAGTCTGGTCTTAGAAAATGTGAAATGACAGCCAGCTCTAACAGTAACAGATATGTCTCATCAGCAGCAGCCATCTGGTGACAGCTCGGCAGTGTCCATTACTAGCATGCATTTTTAATGCCTTGCGCCATGCTGACAGCGCACTCCATCCTTCTTCCATGCGGATAGAGTTTCTCCGGGTGTGGGACATTTGCAGACGGGTACCGCCTCTGCGCATCCTCCCTGCGGGTGCACTGAGTTGACGTTACCGGCCGGCGCTGTCACGAGGAAAGTGATGACCGAGGGGGGAGACTGAAAATACCGCAGACAAGTCTACGGTTGGACTGAAGCCTTCATTATTCATTCTGTCCACACTGCAATCTGTTGAAAACCTCTTTTGTTCAGCCTGCCCGCCACGTATCCATCCACTGCGCGCCAGGACATCTCCCCACTCCAAACCTCTGACTGCAGGCTCTGTTTGCATGCAGTTTACTTGTTCAAGACCTATTTCTATTATAAGTAACGTTTTAGGATAACTTTACATCTTATTCCCACCTTCCCTTTACTATTAACATCCCCTCCTTTCATCCTCACACCCACAATCACATCTATAAAAAGTGGAAGCAGCCTGTACACCTCAAACACAGCTATTTATCAAAGTTTTGTAAAAACTTCTTACCATTTTGTTCTGTTTTAGCGCTTGAGGGTTGCAGAAGCTCCTTGATGGGGAGTCTTACAATTCGACAGTTATGGGGTCGATGTAAGAGATAATGGCGCACATGAGGATGGGCAGAGGTATATATGCAAGAGCAGCCCCGGCGCCGGTGGCTGCTGCGCCGCTATTGGTCAATTCCCTGCCAGTCTGCAATCCTCAGCTTCCTATTGGATGAACGGCTTTCTCGCTGGACAGACCGCCCCTCAGACCCCACCCGACATCCCGACATCCTCCGGGTATTGTGCTGCAAGCATGGCGCCTCTAATTGTGAGGAAAATGCTGCGTAATTTTCAGCATGCTGGTACCAGACAGGCCAAGTCTACCAAACATGAGCTCCCACATTAAAAACTGATAAATACAAACAGGGAAATAGCTTGTATAGGAGAATAGAATAGAATAGAAGATGCTTTGTCACAGAGAATAATATTGATTATTTATTTAATCTAAGTTGGCCTCATACATAATGCATGTTATTGATGTCTGAATGTCCGTGCAAAATCAATCAGGCAATCAGTCAACTCATCTTCCTCCAAATGTCGGCTTTTATTACTAACGATTTGCCTGCATTTCAACCTCATGCACGCCCTTCACACTGCAGAATTAGAGGCTGCTTGTCTTCCGAAAAGGTTGGGATGCTGCCTGGTGTAATATGTTATTCTATCCAGCGATGGCATCGATAAATATGCTTCATATGTGAGTCATAGGCAGTTTGCAACATGGTTTACCTAATTTCAGGCGGGTTGTGTTACAAAAAGGCCAGTCAAGCTTTACAATTAGTTATATTTTTGGTGCATTTGTCCTTTGACCAGAACTAGGTGTCCTCTGATGTTATATCATTCAGCTTGTCAAGCATTCCACGTATATTTTTTTAAAAATCACTGTGTTAACATGATGCTGTGTACTTTATTGATTAGTAGTTTTATTTCCAATCTTTATTTTTCAGTCTTTCTGGATAAAGGAGGTCAAACTGTCCAGTCATGGATGAGGGGCATGTAGGCCACAGAGAGCAGCAGACGCCCAACCCCCAGCCCTCCTCCCAAGATTTAACCGTTGCTAGGAAATGAATAACGGAGTTGCCTGGATACAGCCTAGTATCCACATAGACTGCCTTTATCTGGTAGTCACGTGACCCAGCTTAAATAGCAGCATTAATGTGCTGCAGTGCAGCTGCCCCTGTATGTGGGGGGATGTGAGGCGCCCAGACACCTCTTTTCCAAAATCTTTCGGCATGATGTGTCTGTGTCTGTAAGGAAATGCACTTGCTCACCTACGAGTTCATGTGTCCTCTGCTTTTAAAAAAAAAATATATATATAAATAAATTGTCATGAGGATGATGGGGTGTGGCCACTGCGACACAAGATGCGTGGCATCAGCATGGTTCAGCTCTTTTGTTCACACAATTCATCAAGTCTTCTGTTCACATAAAGGGTCATTCTTTAAAGAGACACTTATATAACTGGATGTGCACAGCAGCTCTGTTGTTGTCTGTCTTAAACATCCAGCTTTCAATGAGAAAGACAATAAATGTGTTCTTTAGTGGGCCTACAGAGTGGCTCAGCAAACTAACTGACTGTTAAGCACCTTGGTTGCTAACAACAAAGGAAATCCTGTGGCAACAGTTGCCCCAGGGGCAGAAATAATACCTCTTTGAATGTGGGGTTTCCTAAAATAAACCAGATTTTAAGACACAAAGTCAAGAGCAGCAGTAAGTTACCTGCAGCCACAGCCAGGGGGAAATCAGATAATTATGCCAAACCATCAAATCACTATGAATGCCATCTAACTGTATTTGTAAAGTGAAAGTCATGGTGGGCTTTTTCAATATTACTGGGTTATAAAGTGTGATACCTGATGCCTAACAGCTGACATTTTCAGGCTATGATCAGGTGGACCAGTCAATGAGGACAAAAGATTTATCTACCATAAAACATTTGATATTTAAAAAAACACAATACACATACTTTAATGCTTTTGAAAGATGGCACTGATCAGTTTACATTTATTCCTGTGAATGAAAATATTTTTTCACATTATTGTTTTATCCTTGATTCTGCTGACTCACACATTCTTTCATTTTCTCTTTCCAGGCCTCTTCTTTAGTATCTCTCAATGATTCAACTATTATTTGTTACATTTCACATATAATACGTGGTGAAATTTGTAGGGTTTGCTAAGACTAGTGTAAAAATTAAGGACTCGAAAAAATCATAAAAATTCAACATAAAAAATTATACAGTATGTAAAAAAGTGTTCATTTTCTCCTGCCAATACGTACTGATGTGTGTAACATCTAGATGAATATATCTATTATATGTACATGTATGTATGTTTGCATCAGTGTGTCCATGTTAATCTATTCTAACTGTGTGGGTGTATGCATGCACGCTTTAACACAAGAGTTACCACCATTTTTAAATATTAGATACCATAAAAATATAAATTGAAAATCATCACGGAGGGTGGTACCTGAGAGCATTAAGCCCAAACTTTGAAATTATTTGTCATTAGTATATCTGCATGTCATCTAGCAGAGTCCATAAGTAGATGAATGATGAATTACCACTTCTCATTAATGGCTAATATGTTTCAGAAAGCAAAACACATATTGCAGTATGACAGGCCACCAACCATGTGGACCTCCAGGCCAGTATTCCTGCCAGGTCCGGCCCCACCCTCGAAACCTCACACCAAAATATGTCAAGACCTGCTGAGGCTAAAGCTCAAAATCCTTTAGTGTCAAGTGTATTCATATGAGAGGAAAAAGATACCCAACTTTGTTCTTTTACCTGATGACCCAGTTCAGCTAAAGCACCTGCATTAAAACATTCGAAAGTGACAGATGGAAAATATGTCACTTTGTTGGGTATCATATTCTCTCTGAAGGATGCAGTGCAGCCATTTTCATGCCATGAAGGACCACTCCCATCTCTCTAGCATTCCCATCCTCCCGCTCTCCTCTTGGTGTGCAGCTGCTCAGACCCTCCCTGTCTCGCAGCTGCTGGGGAGGAGGAGGAGGAGGAAGAGGAGGAGGAGGAGGAGGGGGAGGAGTGTAGAATGTTCTCTGAAGAAGTCTTGGCTGGAAGCCATGGCTGCTTCCTGTTCTTCTCTTTCATCCCCTGCAGTTCATACTAAGTACAGCAACCGCAAAAAGCCGGTTGTAAATCATGCATCCTCACTTCCCTGCTGAATAAATGATGATTTCTCCCACAGTATGGTGGGTGTTCTGACAAAAAAAGCAAAGTATTTGGTTCATACTGCAACGAGGAAGTTTTGTAGGCTTACAGTAGACTTAGAAGGCACTGATTATGTCAGAAACACCATGCAAGCCTCTTTTTAAATGGCTCAGCTAAAAGGGCAGGCTTTTCTAACATATTTTGTTGTAACTGCAGAAGAACTGTTCAGAAGGACCTTGACCAATGCACCTATCAAGTGCCTTAGCGCAACCATCGTGCCACATTAACGTCACATCACTCGGAAAAAGACCATTCAGGCATTTTCAGTTCCTCAAACAAGACAGAAAACAGAGGAGGCACACCCCAACCTCAGCCCAGCTGAACAGCAGAGGCACACAGACATGCAGCCACGTGATCGGCCCACTGAATGACATCATTGCAGAGAATCTAGGACAAAGAGGGAGGAGAGCTGGAGAGCTGGCATGCCGGGTGGATACCATGGCAGGCCCCAGAAACATGGACGCACGGCTGATATCAGCTCGAGTGGGATGGAAGCATCTTGTGCAGCAGAAGCATTCAGCCATTTTGCATTATTTATAATGCGTCAGGTGCATTGAGCGCTTGTCACAGATTTTTATATAGAATTTGCTTATATACACTAGCATTGGGCAGATTTCTATTGATTTGCAATTTGTCACACCTAAATAATAGATGTATTCAATCTTTGTCTGCTCATTCCTCTGCATGCATAATAAATTAGCTTTGTTTGAACGTCCCCTTTATACAGCGAGAATTACCTCAAATTTCTGCCCACAAAAAATAAATATGGAAAATTACATACAGTATGTAGCCTAATTTGCAACAAAGGATCAAAGCTAAATCAAATTCTCATCATACTAATCACATAATAATCAAATACACCTTCATTCACCTTCATTCAAGATTATAATAAACTGAAATGATGAGTCAATTAGTTGATTATATCAATTAATCTGCATGGCTCCATCTTATGCAGTATGAAGATTTGCTGCTTTTCTCTGTTCTATATCATTGTAAACTGAATATCTTTGGGTTTTGGACTGTTGGTTGGACAAAACGAGAGATATATCTTAATCATATGAAAAATAAAATTAGCTTCATGGCAGCTTGTTGTCTTCTGTCTTATATTTTTATATATATTTTAATAATCACTTCATTGGTTTCAGAACATCTCGCCAAAGGACTGCAGTTGAAAATTTGCCAGCTGGCAAAGACTGACACATTTGCAGACATTACAGACGTTTACATTACATCTTATTGTGCTTATAAATAGATAACATGACAATCCCAGTCCTCCAGTAACCTTCACCATAATATTTATTTTATTGGCAGGTTTTACAGTTACAATTTTGCTCAAAATTGAATGCAACATACAGAATAGCTGGCCTTAAACAGCTCACCAAATGGTGGTAGTAAAACCCCTTTTTTTTCCTGCACAGTGCACAGGAGCCCTGCATGTATAAATCTGGTAGCGCCGCCCTCCCATTCAGCAGTTGTTGCATCGACCCCGCTGGGTACAACACGCGACGCAAACACACCTTTTTAAAAAGCTTCTTTCTTCACATTTTCTTGTTCTTTTCTTCCTCTTTGACCCTCAAACGAAAACATGGTAAGTTATCTCCTCTCATCTATCTCTCTGAGACAGTTACTGCGAGGTTTTAGGAAGTAGAAATTGAGGTAACGCAGCAGCCGGCGTCTCGGCTGATACACGACATCGTTTCCCATCTCTAACAGATCCTCTTTAATTTAGCAACCCTGCGCATTTCACGCTTTATGCAGCTGTTATT
Source organism: Scomberomorus guttatus (assembly GCA_038419695.1). Lineage (NCBI taxonomy): Eukaryota > Metazoa > Chordata > Actinopteri > Scombriformes > Scombridae > Scomberomorus > Scomberomorus guttatus. The sequence continues at coordinate 30,057,511 of CM076449.1, forward strand.
TAATTTCCACTTTTCTTGTTGATATATTTAACATCGTTTGGCTGTTGACACGCAAAATGATCTGCAGCAGTGGCGCGATGTGATAAGTCATTGTGTAGAGATGGGAACAATGCACTGGCTGGCTGCGTTCAGGCTCCAATAACAAGACAGTGAGGAGACGAAATTAATCTGTTTTATCAATAACACAGCAGCACTATTTGTCTGGATTTTTTAAAACGTCAAATTTAGTGAGTGAATACGGAAAAATAGGACATCTTATAAATGCCCTACCCTGTCTTAAGGCAGGGAGGGGCAGGCTGGGTGGGGATGGATGGAAACATTATATTGCAGTAATCATTTTTAATTCATAGCATACAGAAGCGAATATATATTTCATCTCATTCATGATTTAAAAATGGACGCAACATAGTGGTTTTAATGGTGGCCTGAAATTTAAAGGGTTCATTCAAATAAACACGTCACTTCATCCTAACTGATCATTTAATTTGTTTTGTATCCAGATTTGTGCGATATAAAATGACACAGTGGTGATTGGGCAGGATGAGCAGTGCGCTGTGATTGTGCATCCTCAAGGCTAGGAGAGCAAGTGGAATATTCCAGGCTGATGATGTGCACGCGCCCGTGCACATGCAAATGAATTTGCATTCGTGCTTATGCTCGCAAAAGAGGGGAGAGTGTGGGATAAAAGACAGAGGACAAACAAAAAAAAATACTGGAGGAAAGACGAGAGCAGCGTCCTTCCTCTGAGAGGAGGGCTGCTGTCAGGCATTTCTGTCCCCTGCGGATTGTGGTGCAGGGAGGTGCCTCCTGCTGCACTGCCTGCCAGCATCAGATAGGGGGAGCAACTGAAGGTTTCCAAATTCGAGATGCATTTATGTTCCAGTTTATCACCTAATTACTGTAGATGTTTTAAGAAGCCAGCAGTGACAGGATGTAAATGAACGTGAAATTAAAAATAAATGCATACAGGTGAATAACCTCTATTGTTTTGTCTTTCCACAGCGTGAGTGTATCTCCATCCACGTTGGTCAGGCTGGTGTCCAGATTGGCAATGCCTGCTGGGAGCTTTACTGCCTGGAACATGGGATCCAGCCAGACGGACAGATGCCCAGTGACAAGACTCTTGGAGGAGGAGATGATTCTTTCAACACCTTCTTCAGTGAAACTGGAGCCGGAAAGCACGTCCCCAGAGCTGTTTTTGTCGACCTTGAGCCCACTGTCATCGGTAAACTCTCAGAAATACAGATACTATAGTTGCTTCTTGGTTAAATTTAGTCAAACCCTCAAGTCATTTCTGATTGAACCTTTCTCCTTAGATGAGGTGCGCACTGGGACCTACCGCCAGCTCTTCCACCCTGAGCAGCTGATCACAGGCAAGGAGGATGCCGCCAACAACTACGCCCGTGGACACTACACCATCGGCAAAGAGATCATTGACCTGGTGCTGGACAGGATCCGCAAACTGGTGGGTAACTTGATATCAGAAATGATTCCTAATTGTGATTAAGATCATATTGTTGTATCCATATTTGATCATGTCTCTTCCTCTCTGTCCTCAGGCTGACCAGTGCACTGGCCTTCAGGGCTTCCTGGTGTTCCACAGCTTCGGAGGTGGCACCGGCTCTGGTTTCACCTCCCTGCTGATGGAGCGTCTGTCTGTAGACTACGGCAAGAAGTCCAAGCTGGAGTTCTCCATCTACCCAGCTCCCCAGGTGTCCACTGCTGTGGTGGAGCCCTACAACTCCATCCTGACCACCCACACCACCCTAGAGCACTCTGACTGTGCCTTCATGGTGGATAACGAGGCCATCTACGATATCTGCCGTAGGAACCTCGATATCGAGCGTCCTACCTACACCAACCTGAACAGGTTGATCAGTCAGATTGTGTCCTCCATCACTGCTTCCCTTCGTTTCGATGGTGCCCTCAATGTTGATCTGACAGAGTTCCAGACCAACTTGGTGCCATATCCCCGTATCCACTTCCCTCTGGCCACATATGCCCCCGTCATCTCTGCTGAGAAGGCATACCATGAGCAGCTCTCAGTGGCTGAGATCACAAATGCCTGCTTTGAGCCAGCCAATCAGATGGTAAAATGCGACCCTCGCCACGGCAAGTACATGGCTTGCTGCCTGCTGTTCCGTGGTGATGTGGTGCCCAAAGATGTGAATGCTGCCATTGCCACCATCAAAACCAAGCGCACCATTCAGTTTGTGGACTGGTGTCCCACTGGTTTCAAGGTTGGCATCAACTACCAGCCTCCCACTGTAGTTCCTGGTGGAGACCTGGCCAAGGTCCAGAGGGCTGTGTGCATGCTGAGCAACACCACTGCTATTGCAGAGGCCTGGGCTCGGCTTGACCACAAGTTTGATCTGATGTACGCTAAGCGTGCCTTTGTTCACTGGTATGTGGGTGAGGGTATGGAGGAGGGAGAGTTCTCTGAGGCCAGAGAGGACATGGCAGCTCTGGAGAAGGATTATGAGGAGGTTGGAGTCGACTCTATTGAGGGTGAAGGAGAGGAGGAAGGAGAGGAATATTAAAAGGGATATAATGGCACTAGTTAAACAGGAAACAAATGATTGCAATGTGTTCTTGAATACATTCCAAACAGAAATGTTTGTTAATTACCAGTCTGGCTGTTCAGAATTAAAGTCCTGAAAATGTCAAGTTTGGCTTTGTTCTCAATAAAATTCCTGTGACATGTGACTTTTTTGTCTTTTATTAATGCTTCCTAAGTAGTCATGAATGATTAATCCTAAATGTTTAAATTCTGAACTTATAGATATACTATAACATATAATAGTGTTTACACCAGCAAATCTTCACTTGATAGGTTTTATAGCACATATACAAGATGTATATCTTACTTCTAAACAATGAATATCAGCAGGTTGTGGATAAGAAGCTCGGATAAGTTATGTTGAAGCTCTGAGTCTTCAACACCAATCCAGGGTTTTTTTTTCAATTATGCTCTCTGATTTATGCAGGAAACCTGGTTTAATTAATGAAAAATATCATGTTAATGTCTCAACTGAATTCTGAAGTTGTATGTTAGCTTTCAATGCATGTTTCACAAATCATAAGTATGATTTGTGAGGATTATCTTGATCAAAATGTGAAATTTTGGATAATCCCACGAGGAGCTCAGCCACACCACGAGTGTAGCTGCTTTATAATGTGTTATGAATTAAGTAAAACAAAACCGCACAACTGTTTGGAGCAAAGTTTATTGGAAACACATTAAAAGTAAGTTTTGTCCAAATGAAAGCATATACTTTAACTACCAAACTTCAAATACGTACAAAAATCATGTCTTAAGGCATAATTCCAGGAAATGTTTTGATTTAAGCATAATTGTTACACACATTAAGTTTATTGTTTAGAAAACGTGTTTTTTAAAAAAAAAAGGTATAAAAAGACATTCCAGGTGCCTGTAACTTGCAAATCAGATGACGCTTGGTTTGGTATTTGGTCGTGTAAGGCTGTTTCAGACCGGCCTCTCCTGCAGCAGAGGGCAGTTGTCCACGGCTCCTCGCCTGTTCAGGAGGTTCCAGAACATTGATGGTGCGGAGCAAGTGTGCACCTGGCCGAGCTGCGGGCCTGCAGACACGATGACGTCTTCCTTCAGAGGACGGTAGGACTTAAGGCGTCTGTTGAGTGAAGCATAACATCCAGACAAGTTGTTTAAATTGCATGTGCTTAAAGGGTAAGGTGGTGGATGGTCTATTTTTTTTCTTATTGCCAACAAATCCCACAAAAAATATCAAAATCCACAATGTGTTTGTTATCTCTCAATACTTTCTGACTTCTCTAACCTGTCTGTGGCTCTCAGCCCCAAGCCCATTAGTTCCTACTGAAGACATAAATCTTTAAAAGCGTGTCACAGAAAGATTTATTTTTATCCATGCTAGCGGCATGGTTCTAGGGATGAAATAAGAATAAACAGACTGCACACTGCAGGGCTCCAATTTCCACTCATTTATTGCACCAAGGTGACGTTTCGAGCACCGCTGCTCTTCATCAGAATGAGGTGACAATGCACCACACCATCTTACATATACACATGACGCTGGTCACATGATACAGTCACGTGAACCTAGTTTCTAATGTGACATAGAAATAGCACACAATGTATACATAAAACACCTATATATATCCATAAATGCATATATGCACACACATCTGTAACTAACATGCATGTGTATGTGTATGTACATACACATTTACATGATAGTGTACATAACTGCATTCAAAAAGAGTTCAGAGTTGAATAGTGTCAGTGACACAAAAGGAAAGAAGCTTTATCAGGCTTTGGATACACAGGAAGTACTTGTTATTGGAATCAATTTATTATTAGTTTTGGTATTTTCATCAGATTTGTTGTCAAATATAGAATACCATCAAGTAACTGAATGAGATTGTGTATAATTTGTAGAAAAATTGATATCCACAAGACATATCAAGTTTCAGTTCTTACTTGTAAGAAAATGCCATTATTCCTACGGCCAGGACTAGTGCCAGGACACCCAACACCATGGCGATAGTGCCAGAAGAGGAGAGATCTGAGCCTGAAACAAAGAAGAGGACAAGGTCAGTAAGCAGCATAAGGCAGATTGTCAAACTGAACAACCAAATTTGTGGACTGTTGCATGGTGGTTGGTGCGCACCCATGTCGACGTTGACTTTGGCACTGGTGGCAGCTAAACTGACATCATTGGCCATAGACACATTGATGCAGTAGACACCAGAGTCATTGAAGAAGTGACGCAACACCAGCTGGCACTCTTTGGAGGGCTCCACCATGTTGCATATCGTATGAATCGGCCTCAAGCACTCTGCATCCAGTATCACACTGCACACCTCTTTTGGAAGGCTGGAGAAAGAAGATGCTCCAGTAAGGACACTGTGTAACTTTATTTGTTTTGGAGTATTTGAGAAAGTGTAGTGCAGGGACATTCACCTTCCCTGGCAGGTAACAGTAAGATCCAAAGCATGTTTGTCCATTCCAGGGGATTCCATCACAGCATTGTCCATTTGCACTATCTCTACCTTTTCAATGCCCTCTGAAAAACCAAGACAAGGGCCACAGAGTGAAGCACTGTCACTGATAGTCACTTCAATGTTTTTTTATTGTTTCTATTTTACATGTTGATAAACGTAGATAGCATTAATAAAAGGTCACCCACCAACTACTTCGATGCCAGTGCAGAAGGAGCCATATCGATAAATCACGCAGTCATCATCAGAGGGTTTATCACCAGCGTCCCTTTTAGCAACCACTACCACTGTAGCTTGGCCTGTCAGTGTCACTGTTCGCTTTGCACCTGGTGAGGACAAACAGCAGCAGAGAGTTAACATCACATCATCTAATTCACAATCTTTTTAATTATTCATTTTAATTAATTATTATTAATCCAGAGTGCACCAAAAACAGTCAACATTTATTTCTTTTAACCATCACCGTGGCCGTTCCCAAACTGTAACCAAGTTGTTATCATTTCTTTTAACAATGACGACTGACGACGAAGGTCCCCTAACCTTTACAAAGTAGTTTTTTGGCATTTTTCATCTTTTATTTGACAGGCAACACTATAGAGAGAGTAAAAAAATGGGTAGATAGAGGAATTTGACATGCAACAAAGGTTCCTGGATGTTGTGCTAATGTGGTATACGTCTTAACCAGTAGGCTACCGGGGCTACCCAGGGTCTACATAATGTGATTGATTGCAAAACTGTTAGAGATTTGCACCACTGAAGTACAATATCAGGATCTCCATCCTCCATCCTGTGGTCCTGGTCTTGAAGAGGGTCAGAATCTAGTTTTAAGACAGTTTATATTGAGATAATTTGTTGTAAAGTTGTGTTTTATCAAACTGCACACTCAAAACTGAGGGCAGGGTAGTATTATTCCAGCGTAAGGCAGTAACAAACAATTATTTTCATTATAAATAGGTCTGACAATTACTGTCTTAAATAATCAATTCATTGTTCAGTCTGAAAAATGCCAGAAAATATTGAAAAATGCTGATCGTTGTCGCCTAAGTTAACATATTCGGATTACTTGTTTTGTCTGACCAACATTCAAAAATCCAAAGATGTTGAGTTTATTATCATGGAAAACTGGGAAACGTAATAAATATTCACATTTGAGAATGTGAAAAAAATATTTGAGAATCTGGTACCAGCAAATTAATTGTTGTCAATTCATTTTCTGTCAGTCCACTAAATCGATTAATCATCTAATCACTTCAGCTCTACAATAGTGGTATAGTGGGCTCAATAGGGGCCCAACAGCAAACTTTTGCCCCAGGGCCCCATAAGAGGTTAATCTAGCCATGCAAGCATTAGTATTTTTAAACCAAACCTTGACGTTTTCCTACCCTAAATCTAACCAAACATTAACCATAGCATTGTCAGATAATAAAACAGTTTAGAAACGGCGATGTTATTCTGCAGATAGGAGCATCAGATCAGGAAATGCTTATATGATATGAAATATAAGATTCAGCACCCCTCCCCACCCCAATCATTTTCTTACAGTACCCTTAGTACACCAGTAAAGATGATTGAGCTGATCACTCTCAGTCAGCATGCAAATCAGAATTCAAACATTAAACCTCAAAGCACAATAGAGCGATTCATTTTGATGTCAGCTTGCCCTGCTGATTCATACACTGGCAGCGCCTTTTTAAAGATTTACATCACATTTACATTTTAGGAAATCAACTGATGCTTTTATCAGGTTCATCTGACAGTTGGTCAGCTTGTATGAGCTTAGTGACACTTTGCTGTTGTTGTACATACAAGTGTTGTACAAGTGATCTTCTGGTGAAATTCCACCATAATTGTGTACAAGCAACTACTCAAAACAGCCCACCTGCTTCCAGCCCAGGCCCTGCCTCACTGTTCGCCTGCTCGTTCACAGCCGAGGCTGAGTCAGCTGGCCTGTCACGGTTGATGGGGGAGGGAGTCTTGGCTACTGTGGCTGTTTCCTGATTAGGCTGAGTTGTGGAGGCGGTGGAGGCCTCATCCTCACTGTTGTCCTCCTCTGTGTCCGAAGGAACCGCATTGACAGTCAGACCAGTTGCTTTGGTGGAAACCAGTATTGGAACAGCAGACACCAGTGCAGGAGCTTTCACTGTACACAGAGAGGGATGCTGATTTACTATAGGTCCATACTTCAATAAGATGTACATACACAGTATGTAGAGCTGTCCTTTCAATACAAAGCCAACAGCCCATTAGCTGCTAATCTTAGCAGAAAGACTGGAGACAGGGGTTAACAGCTAGCCTGGCTCTGTCCAAAATGTTAAAATCCACCTGCCAACACCTCTAAAGCTCAATAATTAATGCTTTATTTGTTGTTTTGCTAATCCATACACAAACAGAAATGTTAAAATATTAATTTGTGTTTTCACAGGGTGTTACTGTATGTGTTGTAACTATTTTCAGTTACCTGTGGTTTCGTGATCAATAGGTGGACCAGGGGCCTTGGTTGGGGTATCTGGTGGGTCGCAGGCCTTATCTGGGATCACCGCCTGGATCACCACCTGGGGCTTGAACGAGCCAGAGTTGATGTAGGTGTGAGTGACTGTCAGCTCTCTGGATATGAGGGCTCCACTTTCATCCCCAAAGTCCCAGTTGAAGGTGATGTCTGCATTGCTGAGGTACTCGCTGGGGTCATGGAGGGCGATGGTGAAGGCGATCGCTCTGTTCTGGATGAAGCGCATGTCTCCAGCCACGATGTCGTTCACTTGGTCCAGGGAGACGGCGAATGGGATTTGATCTGAGGTGAAAACCAAATAATAACGTCAATAACAAAATGAACACTGATTGAAGGTTATAGCTTCTAGTAATGCAATAAATACTTTAAAAATATGAACTGATTACCAGTGATGGAGAACTGAGTGGAGGCATATCCCAGAGGAATGAACTTCTCCTTGCTACGGTAGTGGTAGATAACGATATCCATGGTGTAGGAGCCCAGTGGGATGTCATCTGTCCCAATGGTCAGAGAGGAGGAGGAACCATCGGCCACCTGCCAGTACTGACCTGCCAGATGAGCATTCAGAGCCTGGTGAGTATACTTTCCTGCTTCTTCACTACAAATATCAACACATGATTTTAATCCAATTCATTTAATAAAATTGTATCAGGAAACTTTCTGTAAGATGTGTTCAGGGTCAGAGCTTGTCTGCTTAAGCAGGATATATAAATGCAAACATAATTACCCTTTTTTCTCAAATCTGAAACTGTCTTTGTACTCAGACAGTGTTTCCCTGTTGAGCTGCGGTGGAAGTATAGTAACAAAAACAGGGACTTTGGCACTAAAAAGACTAACATTGACTCATTTGGACGCTGAAGCTTCATATTAGCTTCAGATAAACATTTAAATACATTTTTGCACAGAAGGAGGACTGTGGATTTTGTCCTCTATCACTTATTTGATTTGTGAACCCGTCAACATATTTGAGAAAGAGTTTCCACATTTTGTTAAATTTAAAAAGTTAAATTCTTGGGGTGAAGTACACAAGTCAGGAAGAGAATCAGAATATGCTCCATTATGATCTTATACCAGACAGAGATCATGGGAGCCTTACAGGAAATTCTCTGAAGCAATATATTTTTCTTTGCACAAAATGTCAATACATTAAACAATTTTCTATGATGTACATTAGTAATATGCATATTCAGAAGACCAAGGAGGAGAGATACTGGATTAAATTCAAGATCAGTTCCCAACATGTTCTGCATTTCGGACAAGACAGTTTCCCGGTGTTTTAGTAATTTAAGACACGACCATAGACAATTTGTAAGGCTATTTAGGCAGTATTTATTTGTTCGTCACTTGTTAATGTGACATTTTTTTGAGTAAATCCTTGAAGCCTCATGCCATGAGACATGCACGGTCTGATGTCTGAAAAGTGAAAATCATGGATTGTTTTTTTACATGTCTTGCAGGACAAATGAAGTGACATAATCTGATCATATGATCAGGCTCATTCTTAATCCCTTCTGGGTCATGTTTCAGGTCCTAGCATATGTCATAAGATACTCTGTGACCCTGAGAAGCAACATAATTTCAAAGCATTTGGTTTTTCTAATAATAATGGATTACATTTATAATGCACTTTATCATGATACCCAAAGCGCTTCACAAAGAAGGGAGGAAACTTGCCTCAACCACCACCAATGTGTAACACCCACCTGGGTGTTACTGCACCAACACCACTTCCAGCAGCAACTTAGCTCTTTCCTGGAGGTCTCCCATTCAAGTACTGACCAAGCCCACACCTGCTTAGCTTCAGTCATTGAGCAGAAACACGATACATGTTGGTACGGCTGCTGACAGCTAAGAGACGACAGCTAGACTTACCCCAGGTCTTCCAGACAAACACATAGTTCGGCTTCTTGTCCTTCTTAATTGGTGTCCCATCAGGGAAAACAGCATCCCAGTCTGTGTTCTGTGTTGGGTATACTGGCTCAGATTCAAGGTACTTTGTTCCTGTAGCAGGAACAAGAACATTGTGACTGTTAGAAACTGTGACATGCTAAACAGATTTAAATAACACGTACAGAACTATGGCCAGGTGTGACTTGTTGCCAGTGCATATTGTTCAAAAAAATACTAAAAATCGGTTCAAAAGTTTGTTAAAGCAATCTCCAAATACAGAGAGACAAAATTAAGAATGACTATTTGTATGAAGAAATTGTAGGTTTGCTATGAATTCTTGAGGAATTGTGAGTGATTTATAATGTTGTGTTTGGCTTTATTGTCCTGTTGAAAGGGTGACAGTTTCTCATCTGTATGTACTTGACTGTTAATCCTATGAGATGAGCTGGTTTTGTTGTTACGTTTATGTGGTTATAGTGTGTGGTGTGGTGGAAGAAAAGCCAATTGCTTATGCTGGTGCTAATGTGAATCCTAATGAAGAGAGAAAGAAAGAGTCTTCAGCCATGCTAGCAGCTGTGTGAGGCTAATTGCTAATGTCACCATGCTAACATGCTGATAATTAACAGGTTTAATGTCACCATGTTCACCATCATAGTTTTAGTTTGTTAGCATGCTAATATTCTCTAATTAACACTAAATAGAAAGTATTGAGGTTGATGTGATGTCATGAATTTTGCTGGTATTTGGTCATAAAGCAGCAAAGTATTGGACAAATAAAATTTGACCTGATGATGTTGCTACATGAAAAATCAGGAGATCACCAAAGTTATTACAATTCATCCTGAGGGGGACATGAACGTCTGTGCCAAATTTCATGACAATCCATCCAGTGGTTGTCGAGACATTTCACTCAAAACTACAAATGTGAACCTCATGGCGGTGCTCGAGAAATAAAATAAGATCACCAAAGTCATAGGAATTTACTGTCTAGAAAACATGAATGTCTGTAGAACATTTTGTGCCAAACCATTGAGCAGATGTTGAGGTATTTGACCTTTGACCTGCTGGCGATGCTACGTTAACACTAAAGGAAAAGTCAGGTACATCTTCTGGGCACCAAGGATATCTGTACCAAATTATATGACAATATATCCAATATTTGTTGAGATATTTCAGTCAAATGTGTGTTGTGCATGGTGTGTGCATGTCATTTTACCATTGTGTGTCTGTGTCTGTGTGTGTGTGTGTGTGCGCATGTTATGTTACCATTGACAACGCAGTCTTCAGCCCAAACAACATCTCCATTTGGCTGCACTTTCTGGTTGTGTGGGTACTCCAAGTCGATGGTGAAGGTGACTTTGGCTCCAGTCAGAGTTGGTGAATCGTTCCCTACATTGAAAGTCACTCTGCCACCTGCATGAAGAAGACAGGAAAACACTGAGTCATGGAAACAGAATTTATATGCCTGTGAGTCCAAATACGTGCAATGATCCTTGAGTTAAATACATAATTTAGACATAATTTTCCTGATGGCCTAGAGGTTTAAGACGCTGACCATGTAATTGTCCCCAAGCCCCTTTGTTGCATGTCAATCCAATATTTCTCTCCATTAATTTCCTGTCAGCTCAAAATTGCCGAAAACTACTTAAAAAGTAGGTAAATATGACATTCGTATTTGTATTATGCCACCGATATTTTGACATACGAACCTTTCCAGGAGTCTTTGTACCGGGTGTCTCCATCCTTCCAAACCGGGTACATCTTAGTGTTCCAGGATGGATAGCGAATGAAACGGTTTTTGGGCTCTGAAAATAAATTGAGAATAAATATATTATAATGAAAGCAGAAACCACCAGCTCCATACACATATTTTTTGGTAACACTATGTTTTACAGGTTCAGAAGAGTCTCCTGATAACGCAGAAAATGTTTCCTAGAAAGAAACATGTAATTTGGTTCTTATAATAAAGAAAATAGAGTATATAACTGGTCAGTGTGCAGTCAGTTGAACATGGAAAAATATTTGTTTACAAGCAAGAATAAAATACAACATATAGGGAAATTAGAGATTCTAGTTTTAAAAAGAAACTTTAAAACTTTTCCCTATAATCAGTACCAAATTAGTTCTACTTTCTAAGAAACTTCCTAGAAAAATTATTATGAGATTACAAACCTGTAAAATAAAGTGTTTTCTCCTCTTGTGAGAAAACTTATTCTATTGGACTCTTAAAAAGCATTTCAGTGATATCTAGTTTATTTAAATCCTATCTAGAGTTTCCCAAAGTCCTCATTGTTGGAATATATATATTTCATTTTATTGATGTATCTATATCTATTTGCCACCAATGATGTGACATAAGGTAAAGGTGACTGAAGGTGCCCACAGTGCCCAAATATAAGGATCTATTTCCTCCAATCCCTCTCATGTGATGCTCAGCTGAGTGTGTGTGCACAATTTTATCACAGATTAACAATGTCACATGGTTGAATTTGGATTAAAAACAGTTCAAGTAAAAGCTTCAATTTATGACAGACAACAGAGCTATTATCTAAACCAGACTTTTGAATGCGATTATGAATTCAGCCTGGATTATTTCAGATTAATGACACTTCTTTTTCACTCCTCTCGTGGTTCAGCTCAGAACTTGACGCCAACTATTGAAGAATGAATTGTCAAATGAAAAATAATATAGTTCTCGTGAGATTTTGCAGAGGCAGCCGGCAAAATGATGCATTCCTTCCTTAGAAGTCATGACATTGATTTCTCAGAATATTAGACCGACAGGATGAGTGCATGTCCAGAAACGATGAGTCCTTTAGGTATTGTTTTTATGTGTTTATATTCCCCAGAATGTTACCTTAAGGTGAAAAAGGATTAAGATAAATAGTCGGCGCTTTGCATTACAAAGGTCAAATTCTGTGTCATTTAAATTCATGCATGACTGAGTAGAGAGGTCATGGGAAACTCTAGAAAGTGGAGCTTGAACTAGAAACAGATTTTATAGACCAAAACATGTTTCTCTGCTAGAGGAACTGAAATGCAGCACCTTACTGAAATAAAGAGATTAAAATCAGGATAGATTTGATATATTTTGTATTTCAGAGCATCTTTGGAGGCTTAGTATTTGATTGAAACCTAAAGGCAACCTCACAAAAACCAAAGTAGGAGAGGCCTGGTAGCTGAATGGTTACTGCAGCTGCCGCATATCCGCAAACTCCTATCTCTCCCCTAGTTTCCTGTCAGCATCTTTGCCAATAACTGTCCGATAAAGGCAAAGAGTGCCAAAAAAATAATCTAAAAAAGAAAAAGAACTAAATCACTGCTGATTGACACATAAAAATACTGACAGAGTGCCAATTTTGTAAATATTGCCTTAAAATGAAGTAATTCATGATTTTTTGAGAAACACGGACAATAATGACAAAGAAACAGACATTTAAAAGACTTTTCTGATTGTCATAACAGTCATATAAAACCTGCATTATGAGTGCTGTTCATGACGCTGACTGTAATATTAGAGAGCCGGTTGTCTGTCTATCTAGTGGAAGGACAGATTATTCTGATTATTGAAGTTGTCCATCTTAAAGTATGTAAAGTGCTCATTCTGAAGTACTTTGCATTCATTTGGAGATTGAAAATGTCCTGAATAACTTGAATAATATCTGAAACTGCAGCCTCATCACTCCTGAGATCTGAGACAGATTAAATGTGACATTTTTATGCTGCTGTTTAAATTATTTCTGTCACACTTTCTACATAAAGTTCAGTTTAAAAAAATGCATTTTCTTTACTTACTTGCCGCAGTGTGTGAAGCCACTGCCAACAACACCAACAGCACTACAGACGTCCTCATTGTCAGTGCCCCTCTTCTTAACGAAATATCCCTTTTGTGAGCAGCAGGCGAAAGAAAAGTGGCTTTATAAACCCTCTGATGTTTGACCTCACATTGTGTATTAGCAGAAGGAACGCCTCCTTCCTCTTGAAGCCCTCCAATAAGATTTAGGGGCACCTGGACTGATTTGTGATTTGTGTATTTACAGTAAAAACCACGTTTTGGCGATTACAGTTGTACATACAGTGGAGAACGCACCACATAATCACTTAAGAAATGCAGAATTCCACATGGACTTTTTTGCATGGCAACAGATTGGATCATGAGACAAGCTTCAGATCGCATAAAGAGTTTTTATTTCTCTGCGCCAGTGACAGCTGTGGCCGGAGGCAGTTTTCGGGTTGTCCGTACGTCCATCCCATTCTCGTAAACCAGATATTTCAGGAACACCTTGAGGGGATTTTATTACATCTGGCACAAACGTCCACTTGGACTCAAGGATGAACTGATTAGATTTTGGTGGTCAAAGGTCAAAGTCACTGTGACTGTGACAAGTTTCACAGAAATGTCTAAAAGGATAAAATGATGAAGTGATGACATTTTATATCCAAAAGGTCAAAGGTCAACTTCACTGTGACATCATAATGTTCTGCAAAAACACTTTTCTGGTCATTATTCAACACCATAATTCAGGAACAGAAGGAGAGATTGTGACCATATTTCACATTTGGTCAGATACTAAACTGGTGACACTAATCTTGGTGCCCACCTTGAAACTGTGGTGATTGTAAAGATCTTCTGTGCTGCCGGGTTGAAGATGTGTGTGATATGTTGTTATCATTGTCCTTCATCACCCATTATAAAGAAATAATTTGCAATTTTGGGAAATACTCTTATCTTCTTTCTTGCAGGAGACAGTTAGCTTAGCTTAGCATAAATGCTGCAAGTTAATACTTACAATTTAAGGTATATATAGTTTAGCCTTTCTTTTACCCTCAGACCTCTAACTTATTCGCCTTGTGCCACTTTACTGTCTTTGTTTTGTATTTATTTCAACACCCAGATCAGGGTTTTCAGCCGAAACACGTTGGTGTCAGCTGTGTAATATTAAAGGCTTTTTATTATACTGCAGTCTCAGAATGACATGGATTTTTCCCTTTTGTTTGCAGTTGTCGTGACCCTTGACCTTTGTCCATTGAGTGTGATTTAAATAAAAAACAATATTACTTTTTGTTTACAAAGCAAAGATGCATTCCAGACTTTTAAATATTCTTTTAAATAGTATTTAGTACATTTTAATTTAGTTTTTTCATGCTTCATTTTGTATATAGTAAATGCTCATTTTATATATAGTAGTTTTTTAAAAGCTACTTATGCATCTGTTCTTGTACTTTTTGCTGCTGTGAAACTTCAATTTCCCTTTGTGGGATCAATTAAGTTTAAAAGTGGCTTTATCTGCAATATAGTGAATATTTTACATTAATACCAACCTTATGTAGTTACTCTGTTCTTGAGCTGGTTTGGGCATATTGCATTGCCTTTGTCAGTATAAAGAAAACAAGTAATGTAATGTATCAGACTGTTTAAAGCTCAGTAATTATATCTAGATTGGGTTAGGGGTTACAGTGTCTTGAATTCTGGGTCTCACATGGCTGCCAGTTCCACAAAGCATGTGCTCTCAAACACAATATGAATGCTCACCTAAATCTCTGCTACCACCACCTGACCTATTTGGCTGCCTCTCTAATTATTCCTAATTAGGTGCAGATTTACACAGAAATTCATGGTGTGACTGGTGATTATCTGCCATCAAATCAACATCGTGGAAAACCTTAAAAAGTATATTTGAATTAGTTTTATTAACTGAAATGTTATGTGTTAAATGTTAAATGTCTATGTCTGAAATATTAATGTGTGGAGTGGAGCGGTTCATTTCTGTGTCACTCAAACAATAGGTCACACATACGGCTGAAGTAGAGGAATGCAATGTTAATGAGGATTATTGAAGCACTTGTGACTCCCTAAATTCATCCGGCTTTCTCCTTTCACCCCCGAGAACTATAAAGTCACTTTGTTGAAAGATTATTTGTCTCCATATCATATGCCAAACTGTGACACTGTTTAAACCTCTTTTTAAACAATGTCGGCATTCACAGCAAATCCTATTCATCTGTCATTATATCAACTGTGAACCCTGTAACTCCCCTCATGCCTCATCTCTGACATGTATGAAATGTATAAACCCAAGCAACACAGTAAAAAAAAGACTGTTGACTGTTCTGCATCAGACAATGAGGCAGAAAATTAAATCTGGCTGAAGTTTTGAATATAAGTCAGTTTGGTCAGCATACCAGGTGACACCTGAAAACATCATAGAATAGCTCCTCTAAATACCTGCAGGTAAGGTTAATCATCATTTGTGATTTTGTTGGGACTTTCAGGGGTGTTGATTCAACTCTAGTGTCAGCTTTTAAGCTTATATTTATATATTTTTTGGCATTTCTGTCATGAATTTACGACGTGAAATAGGCTTGTTTGTCACATTTGGGTCTATAAAATGGTGAAAAATGTTGATCAGTGTTTCCCACAGCCCAAGGTGATGTGCTCAAATGTCTTGTTTTATCCCAACTAACAGCCCACAACCCAAAGATATTCAGTTTACTATATAGAAGACTTAAAATAACAGAAATTATTCACATTTAAGAAGCTAGAATCAGAGAATTTGGACATTTATTTCCTAAAAAATGACTCAAAATGATTAACTGATTATCAAAATAGATGGTGATTAATTTAATAGTTGGCAGCTGATCAACTAATTGTTGCAGCTCTAATTCAGTCTATTATAACTTTTTGTTGGTGTTGTTGTGCAATGAGATCTGCAGGGGTCACAGTTGTGTCACATTTTTTCCTACACCTGACCTGAAAGGTTTGGTACCTGGAGGTGAAGGTGTTTTTTTTTCATGTCAGAGAATTGATGGAAACACGAATTAGACTTTGAATTCATCCGTCATCTTATTGTTCTTCTTCATTTTCTGAGGACAGAAAGTGGAATTTATCATTTGTAGATTTTAGAGCAACTTTTGTTCCACTTGCTTTTCAATTTCTCTAAAAACAGTCAAAACGACATTAGCTTGGAACATACTGAAACAGAAAGGATATATACGTTCTATATACATACCTTCACATGCATTACATACGTTTTATTAGGGCTGCAACCAACGATTATTATTATTATTGATTAATCTGTGTTATTTTCTCGATTCATTGATTAGTTGTATGGTCTATAGGATGTCAGAAAATGGTGAAAAATGTCCAAGATGCAACCTAAAATGTCTTGTTTTGTCCCAACAAACAGTCCACAACCCAAAAATATTCAGTTTTCCATCATAGAAGACTAAAGAAACCAGAGAATATTCATATTTAAGATATTTTTTTGTTTAAAAAAATGACTAAAAAATTATAAATCATTTATCAAAATAGTTGCTGATTAATTTTCTGTTGATCGACTAATCGACTTATCAATTAATTGACTAATCGTTGCAGCTCCACATTTTGTACATACTTTTTTTTTTTAATTTGTAGGTAGGCTCTCATCTATTGCATATTATTGCAACATGATGCCCAATGAGCTATGTTTAGCACCTTGTTGCCTAGCAACAAGAATGTGGACCATCTTGCTGCCTTCATCGTTTGTCCCCTGAAGAGACACGAGCCAGAGAAAGAAAACGGTGTAATGTAACAAAAATATAGATGTCAGATACAATATGTTCCCACAAATAATGAGCATTAATAATGTAACATAGGCTGTAATCATCACCTATGGAAAATATTTTTTTTAACTCAATAATATTTTATGAATTCTTTCTCTTCTCATTTAATCCACTCATATCTTTGTTTATACCCTGATGTTATTTCCAGTTTGTTTTGTTTTTTCATTTTAAAAACATATGAGACAGCAGAATGTGAAACCATTGGTGGTATTAAAACTTTAAGTAAAAGTACTTCTTCCACCACTAGGAAGAAGTACTCAGATCTTTTACCTAAAAGTACCAATACCACAATGTAAAAATACTTCATTAGAAGTAAAAGTCCTACATTTAAAATCCTACTTAAGTAAAAGTACAGAAGTATTACCAGCTAAATTTACTTAAGTTACTAAAGTAAAAGTACTCGCTCTGCTGAGACATGACAAAGAGACACAAATACACACTGATTTTTTGTAAGATGTCATAAGCCAAAAATTTGGGGAACCACTGGTTTAATCTTCAATAATGCAGTGTAATTTATAAGCTTATCATCATGTTATTTTATGTAATTTTTTAACCTGAAATTTAACTAAAGCTGTCAAATCTAACCTACTGTGTAGTAACTTAGAAAACAGAAAAAAAAAAATATTCATACACAAAATTGTGATTTTTTTTCAAGCTTTCTTCTAATTTTTTCTGCATATTCTCCTCAAGCCTCTAAATGTTATTCAAATAAAACGAAATAAGTCCTCTTTCTAGAGTTGCAAGTTAGTCGATCAATCGATCAACTTAAGATTAATCAGAAACTATTTTGATTATAATTAAATAATCGTTTTAGTCATTTTATAAGCAAAAACGAGAAAAAAAGCTGGTTTCAACTTCTCAAATGTGATGATTTATTGCTTTACTTTGTCAAACATGATAATAAACTAAATATCTTTGGGTTTTGGACTGTTAGTAAGTAGAAAATGTAACTTTGGACTGTGGGGAAGTTTAACGAATATTTTTCACTATTTTCTGAAATTTTATGAACAAAACAATTAACCGATGAATCAAGACAATAATCGGTAAATGCAACATGTGACGAGGGGGTCCCAGGTAGACTTTGCTTTATTTTAAGGGGTCACAGGCCAAAAAGTTTGGAACCACTGGTTTAAAAGACACACCGCTGCAGTTCGTCCGTCTGTCCTGCAGGCGGCGCTGTGAGAAACAGTTTACAGTGAAGCGTTCAGAAGTAGAGCAGCTCCTGTGTGATTGGAGGAAGTAATACATCAACAAAGAAAGATGGCTGAAGTGATAGAGCTACAGAAGCTGAAGGTTGGTAGTGTCGTAAAATATATATTTTATTACCTGCATTAGCTGGATTTATTAGTAAGGAATGTGTTTTAACCGTGGTTAGTTGTAATATCAGACATCGGGGTGACGATGAGCTGACCGGTTTGATGAGTTAAATGTGTCCGCCGGGTGTGAAGGCTAACCGGCGTGTTCATCCAGCTAACCGGGGCCAACCGCACCGAGATCAGTTAAATAACTCACATTAAACCAACAGAGAGCTGAGGAGGGGTTAGAATTAAAGGTTAATGAAGAGTATATTAAATTACATCTGTGAAAGTAGTGCATGTGGTTAGATACAAACTATTCCGCCATCTTTGCCCTTGTCTCATAAGTTAACGACGTCGGTTAATAAATGTGTCCGTTTTACAACACAAGGGAACCCACAAAGACACTGTTTGTGTAACGTAACTTTTTGGTTTCTACACCGCTGTCTGTCTGGAAAACCGAACATCCTCTGCTACAAAAATATACTACTGTAAGCAGTGGTGGAAAGTAACTAAGTACATTTACTCAAGTATTGTATTTAAGTACAATTGTAAGGTACTTGTACTTTACATGAGTGTTTCCATTTGATGCTACTTCATACTTCCACTCCACTACATTTCAGGGGGAAATGTTGTACTTTCTATTCCACTACATTTATCTGACAGCTTTAGTTACTTTTCAGATGAAGATAATATAACAAGCTTTTAAAATACAACATATTGTTAAAGATGAAACCAGTGGTTTCCAACCTTTTTGGCTTTTGACGTCTTACAAAAAGCAGTGTGTAGTCGGGGTCACATTTCAGATGTCTATGAGTTGTTAACAGCTCCACCAAATAGTGATTTTTCCCTCTAAACTTCTCACATGGTTTCATTTTAATAAATGTTCAAATGATCCAATATTTCACCAAAAATCAAAGATTTGAGAAAAAACCAAAAAACTGAAAACAAATTTGTGTATCAGAACTTTGTTTTTTCTTCTTTCCTCTCCCATTAATCATCTCACGACCCCTCAGATTTATCTGGTGACCCTTTGAAGGGGCCTGACCTCTAGGTTGGAACCACTGGACTAAACTAGCTAACTGTATATAAAGTAGTTGAAACTAGCTCCACCTCCAGCAGCTACAACAGTAACATGCTGCTTACACACTGATGCTTCAGTATTAATAATCTAATGATGTCATATATAATAATATATCAGTCAGAGGGACCAAACCACTACTTTTACTGCAATACTTTAACTACATCAAGCTCATAATACTTATGTACTTTTACTGCAATACTTTAACTACATCAAGCTCATAATACTTATGTACTTTTACTTAAGTAGGATCCATAAATTGTCCTAACTGATGAGGTTTGAGTTTGTAAATATAAATGTTTGTTTGTTCTTTCTGTTTTAGCTTGCTGAGCTGAGGCAGGAGTGCGAGGCCCGAGGTCTGGACACCAAGGGAAACAAAGGGGAGCTCATTGCTCGGCTGCAAGCCTATCTGGAGGAGCACGGTGAGAATAAATAATCTATTTACATGTTATAAACATGAAGGTGGATGAAATGTAATGTAAATAGCACACAAATGAAAATATTCCTGTTGTAACTGTTCTCATGACTCTGGAAAAAAATTATACCTTAAGAGGTTGTTAAACATGGACTTGATCAGGTCAAGATGAATTGTTTATACAGACAATCCAGATATGAGATGCTGATTCATTTTTAGATTGATGTACAATTAGACTGTGTGTCTTTTCCCTATTTTTTTATTCATTCCTTATTGTGATTTCTCTCTTCTCTCGCGACGGGACATTTCTTCATCCCTTAATCCAAACAACAGAGGAAGATGTGGACGTAGATGATGTGCTGGGAGAGGATACAGAGGTAATGTGATTGTCTATTAGATTCATATGTCGCACCTTCAAATTGATGATTTTAGAGCTCAACAGAAAATTAATCAGCCACTATTTTGATAATCAAATAATTGTTTTACTAATTTTTAAAGCAAATATGCCAAAAAATATTTTGCTTTTAGTTTCTCTCTCAACTGTGATGCTTTTATGCGTTTATTTGTCACACATGACAGTAAACGGAATATCTTTGGGTTTTGGACTCTTGTTCGGCCAAAATAAGACATTTAAAGAAGTAACCTTGGACTCCGGGAAATTATAATGTGCATTTTCAATACATGTGTCCCCTCTCAGACTACATTAAACCATTTGTGTGAAGTAGTGATTAATGTTTCCATTTTCATTTTAGGACTATGCTAAAGTCGAGAGTGCCGAAAATGACAAAGTCGACAAAAATTCTGAATCTACTGAGAGCGAGCTGTAAGTTTACATCCTTTTTTTTACTCTGTATTTCCTTTGCTGTTTGCTTACAGCCAAGAAATACAAACTGCATCCATACAAATTTCACTTAACGTCCTGTCGTTCTCTCCTTCTGCATTGTCAAACTTTATAAAGTAGGCAGCAAAATTTTTTTTAACAAAGGATGTAATTGATGAGAAGATTTATCAGGAGATTCACTACAGTGGAGGCCAGCGTCCCTCACGCTCACAATGGCCATTAATTAAGGCTTCAACAGCAAAATAAGTTTTAAAATCCATTAGTGATGCAGCCTGTGAACAACAGAAAACAGTCATCTTCTTTCATATCAGGAAACTTATCCAGCAGTGACCTGCTTCCTCTCACGTTCTCTGTGCCAAATATCACACAAGCATGTGTCTCTTTTCTGTAAATGTCCTGTCATAAAGTCGTAAGGAACATTTAGGTAAAAAAAACACCTCTGCCTGGATGACAAAAAGGCAGGTTTAACAGAAGTGCTTATTTTTCATCACTAAAGTGTTATCAGTCGTTGGTCATTCTTCTTCTTTACGTTTTTCTTTCAGAAATGCTGAAAAGAAGGTGGTGAAGATAAGTCCTCTATCAACTGCCACTGAAGTATGTATGACATCTTTGCAAAAAACTGTTGATTTGAATGCAGATTTTTGTCACATTTTGAACTCTAAAACATAATAGGACCTTTGAAAATATTCAGTAGCAGAACAAATACGTCTGCATGTTCAGCTTCTGTTAGCAAGTTCTGATTTTAAATGTTATCTTTTGTTGAGCAGAGACTACAGAAGAGGGCTGAACGTTTCAGCATGCCTGCATCCACTGAAAGCAAGAAGGCCATACGTGCAGCAAGGTCAGACTTCACAGGATCCTTATCTGAGTGTCTCTTAAAGGATAATTCCACTTTATTGCAATTTGGATGTTATTTTCATAGTTTTGGCCATCAGTTCTCTTGATAACAATGTATTGACATTTGGGAGCACTGCATAAATGCTATAAATAAATCAGCGGGGGGAAAAAAGCACAAGAAGTCAGATAATCAGATAGATTGGAAACAAAAGACCCAGCTTGGCCGAATTTGTTTTGTTTGTTTTTTACCCGCAAGTGTTTTGGATAATCTGATCTGATCATCTGAGCATGGTTGTATCTTGCTGCCTCAGACTTTGATGTAGCAATTTCGCCACATTCCCAGATCCAAAGGGCCCAAACTATGTGTTGTGTTGTATAGTAGACAAAAACCACACTGGCTGCGACTGTCGTTCAGCAATTTATTGCAAGATTTTTTACATCACAACTAGTTTTGATGCAATCCTGGTATGATGAAACTTGAAACCTCCAGTGCACATAACACTGAGAACGGACATTTCAGTGAAGCGGGAGACATTTTGTGTCCAGCAGATAAACTTTTGAAACGAAAAATATTTGCATATTCATAGATTCTGTATTTTTAATGAAGGTGAAGGACTAGATGTTATTTTAAGGATTTTAACAAAGTAATTGAGGGTTTTTTTGTGGAGAAACCATATTATACACAAAACGATTGAAACGATTATGCTCATTTTCTTCAGGTTTGGTTTACCCAACGATGCTTCAAGTCCCTCTCCAGGTCTGTAGTCACTCTTTGTTTTTAATAAACTGATTACTGTGTTCTGAATGGAGCAGTAGTGAACGTATAGCTAACCCTCTGATGTAGCTATAATATAACATATCATGTGTCACATGCTTTGGCGCTACACACAATATTTAACATGTTTTTTATAATGTTTAATTAAAGGTCACACTTGTTTAGTACCTGCTGTTTCTCACCTTACAGTTATATTCATCTCTCTCCCTTACAGGTCTCGTTGCAAACAGTAAAGCTCCCGTAAGTGTAGAAAAAATAGTTTGTCCCTTGTTTAGCTGACACATTTCTTTATTCCTTCATTTACTTTAATGAGATGGTGTTAATTGGAATGTTCTTGTGTCTCACAAAGGTGTCTACTGATCAGCTGAAGAAGAGAGCAGAAAGATTTGGCATGAATGTTTCATCCATTTCACAAAAGGTAACCGTGTGCAAAAATGTGTAACTACAGGATTATTATTATTTAGAAAGTCAGTATGAAGATGGGTGACATGGTTGTTCCCACAGTCCATGCAGAGATTCATGTTTAACTGCACTCTTGAGTTTTTTACGGCTCTTTTTATAGATACCTTTTCTGCCCTTTGTTTGGCATTAAAGTGATGCTAACATGTTTTCCAGATCGAAGAGGATGAAAAGCTGAAAAAAAGGAAGGAGAGGTTCGGGATCTTAACAAGCGCAGGAACAGCTGGTGCAGCTGATGTCGAGGTAGCCTTTTTTTCCATCTCATGTATTTTTTATTATTGTTTGAGTTGGTTGACAATTAGTAATCAGTTATATGTATTTATATCGATGTTTTCTTTCTCTACAGGCAAAGAAAATGAAGCGTGCTGAAAGATTTGGAAAAGTGTAAATAATGTTTTAGAGCCTGTTTTTTTTGTTTTTTTTTGTAAAGCATTTTCATGACTTGTACACCAGAGATTCCTGAAGATCACAAATGTCCCTGATAGGATTCCTGTAAATCAAATGTATACTTAAATACAACGATAAATGGGTGAGTTAGATCATTTAAATGGTTTGGGAAACACATAGAAAAAGTTTTTAATTATAATGATGTCAATTAGAAAAACACATATTACCCAGTCTATTTATTATTTACTGGATTGCATTTTTTTCCTCATTCCTGAGATGCCTTCAAGCTAATATTTTCAATTTTCCTCACACAACAACTTTCAATGACCTCACTTTTTACATAGGAATTAGTTGGTTGTCTATAAAATGCATTGGCAGCATTAGTTCCTGTATAACATAGAAGCTTGTTTTTCTTATCAATTTGTGACCTTCTTGTGACCTCTATCTAATAGATAGGATACTCAATGGTTTCATTCTGGTTTTTCAGGAGGCATAATTTGTTCCCCTCATTTTTGGTGATTAATTACAGTAAAACTGCCCAGAATCTAACAAATCAAACAGAATATGTTAGCAAGGGGTTAAAATTATGCTTAGCTGGAATGATTTTACTGTGAAGCAGCCGCAGGAAAATTTTATATCGACCAACAAGCCAACCAGGCGTGTGACTAAAGACCGACTAAATTTCAGTGACATTTTGGTGCTTTTCTGGTCTTTCAATATACTCTTGCAGTTCTGACAAAGCGTGGTAAAGAAGAGCAGATCAGAAACCAGTGAGAATCTTATGTGTTAGACGAGGATTAGAATAGAAACAAAATGCAACATTATGCAGCAGCTAAAAGCAACCCGGCATTTACAGATGTCCTTCTCGTTATCATACAAGCAACAAGGAAAATGGTGCATTTTGGCCGGGGAAAAAGAAAATGTGTAATACATTCGTGCAAGGCTTGAATAAATAGAAAAAGTGAAGTTGAACAACAGAGAGGTCTAGTTTCTGATAAATGAAGGAGTAAAAGAAATTGTCAGCTTATTGGGAGTAATGAAAATATATTTTCAATTGAAATGATTTAACTCACATTTGTATTTACTGTGTGTATTCAAATGTACCTTTGATTAATCAGATGGCCTGTTATGTTCTTGTTTTCTTTCTGGGACTCCATTGGTACACTGCTTCAGTTATCTGTCCATTTTATAACATTTTGTGACTTAAAATAAATTGTTTTCAATTTTTTGATATCTGCTTTGTTTGATTCTTGTTTTGTCTCTTTTATGTCTTTATTACCCGCTTGGACTTTGCTACAGGGAGTTTCAGTATTAATAATCTAATGATGTCATATATGATAATATATCAGTCAGAGAGACCAAACCACTACTTTTACTGCAATACTTTAACTACATTTTGCTGCTAATACTTATGTACTTTTACCTAAGTAGGATTTTCATGCAGGACTTGTAATGGAGTATTTTTACATTGCTATATTGGTACTTTTACTTAAGTAAAGGATCTGAATACTTCTTCCACCACTGACAGAATATGAGTGTCCTCTTTGCACCTTTATCTTTATCAAAAGCAGCACATTTGTTAGAGGGTGTGTTTTTTCTGACATTGTTTTTATTGACTCAGCCTGGGCCCAACAAATGCCAGTAAAGTTAATGTCTACATTCAGTAAAAGCTTCTGTTTGTAAATATCCATTTTGCTTTCTTCTGTTTTGGAAATCTGCACATTAACAGATTTGAAGGTAACTTGATCAAATTTTTCCTGGTTGGTTTTTAAGGATTTGTGTGTTTTAACAAAGGCAAACACAGAAAAACATTTTGGTAATCCAGCTAGGAATGATTCATTAGTTTGGAATAATGAATCAGTGCAGTCAGATTTTTGTTGATGTGTAAAATAATAAAAGACAATCACCAAGATCTCTGGAAAAACTAAGAGCTTAAAAAAACAACTTAAAAACTTAAAGGACATAAATTTATCTCATCCTCTGATAATGCTATGAGCTTATATACTGTACGCAAAACCTAAGCTAACTACAATTAGCATTCAGATATGATATAATATGATTAGTGAGGAATATAACTACAATCTACAATAATTTAGTCACTGACTTGTCTCCAAAAATTAGACATGTTGACAAAACTATTTATTTTGCTTTGTTTAAGGCCTAAACCTCATTAAAATCAATTAACTTGGCCTGTTATTTTACTCGGTATAAGAGAGAAATCAATAAAAGCAAATGCTGTTGTTTAAGAGTTACATTTAATACTCTACCAACATATTACCCCACAAACTGAGTTGATTTATGCATAATGATGCTGCACACACTGAAATCACATTAAAACACCTTGTGTCTTTTCAGGAAATTAACAATGTTCTTAAGCAGGACCTCACACCAAAATTTCACAGTGTGGATGCAGAACAGACGCACAGGTGTTTCAGTGCTGGTTTCATACTATGAAAGCAAATATAAAATTCAACGGACTGTCAATTTATAAATTTTTATGGGGAAATTTCACACCCACAAAGCCAAGTTCTCCAGGTCTCGCCCATTGTTTGAACCTTTCAGGATTGAATTTATTTATTTACTTTTTGAAAGTATCTATTCAAATTAGAAACAACAGGAAATGTGCTCACACAATTAAAAAAATACAAGAATTATTTAAAGAAATTTGATTTTATTGCCTACTTTTTCTGTTAAGTTATTATTTTTTATATTATTCTCTATCTTTCTATATTTATTTATTTAATTATGTTATATACTTATTTTATCACTGTAATATTTGCCTGACGTCACGTTACCATGGTGAATGTATTGTTTTATTGAGAGTGGAGCCATGTCTGTAATCCTTACTTCATTATGATGCCTAAATGTTATATATTTTTGTCTTAATGTCACATGTTGTAAGTGATGTTTTGATGCAATAAAAAAATGGAGAGAGAAAAAATTAAGTGCTGGTTTCACAAAAGGCAAACACAACGATTCTTATTGTCAGGGAATTATACACTAATTAAAACATACTTAGGAATATTATACTCCCTTTCAGCCAATAGATCCCTATAAATCCTACACATGTCCGGAGGGGTCTTTAAAAAGAGATTTTTCTGACATCTGCCGGTCACCGAGGGGAACCGCGCTGACGTAGCTCCCCGGTGTGACGTATGTTCCTGTGACGCGCAGAAATTTTAAACTATCCTCCTTCTCAGTGATGGCGGCTTCGTTTCGTTCTCTCCCTGCAAGCTGTAATAACAAATGGTACTACACCCGGCAACAGATCGACAACAGCCCATCTCGGCGAGCTGGACTTGAGCCCGACAAGGAACTGTCCTACAGGCAACAGGCGGCCAACCTGCTCCAGGACATGGGACAGCGGCTCAACGTGTATCTTTTGTCGAGGGTCGTCTCAGCTAGCCGACATTAGCTTGTTAGCCAGCGAAGTTTAGCTTCAGCGGAGCCGGGTCGGGTTATTGTGTCTCCTTAGCGGGCGTTTCGTTGGTTTTGGTGTTTCGAGTTTGTTTCGCCCGGTGGTTTGTAGGTTTTTACTGTGTTTACGGTAGCCGGTTAACGCTATCTGAGAGCGGCGTAGTTGGTTGAGCCGGAGCCACGAAGGCCTATGTGGTCGGCGGGCCTTCAGGACGTTAGCATTAGCTTTGGCTCTTAGTGTGATGTTACCGCAGAGAAGGAAACGTGTAGAACAGCCGGTTGTCTTTAAAAAACATCGTGTTTTGTATGCTTTATCCTTTGGGTCAGCAGCCTTTTTGTGTGTTTTTTAAAAGATAAATGCTTCCTTCAACTGTTTGTTGTTCTGAGTCAGAATCGTCTTTATTAGCCAAGCATGTTTACGCAAGGGATTTGATTCCGGTTTAGTGGCTCTAAATGTACTTAAACAAAGCAACAACACGTAAATCTTCAGGAATATAGAAAATGAATAACTACACGTGAAACCGTTTTTGTGAGCTGTAAACATGATACAAATACTGCAAAGGTGTGCAAGGAGTGCTTAGATAAATGTTGAATGGAGTGCTGGAGTAAATATTGTATAGGTAAAAACGTGATACTTTACTTTATATACATACAAAGGGTTAGGTTTTACAGTTTAGTTACTTTACAAGTTGAATTTTTGCATAAGATAACAACATAATAAAAAAAATTATACTGCATTGTTTAGGATTAAACCAGTGGTTCACATACTGTTCACAAAACTGCAGTGTGTATTTGTGTCTCTTTGTCATGTTTCAGATGTCTTTGTGTTGTTTGCAGTCCCACCAAAGAGACATTTGTATAAAAAAACATGCACAAACAAGAACAGGGTTTCATGTGTCTTAAAAGATGTCTGGACGTAGTCTTTAAGTTATATATTTCACATGTAGAGCATGTAATATACAACCAATGTAGATGTTTTGATCTGTAAGTACTCCTGTTTGCAGTGTTTTCCTTAACTACCGTGTATCAGGTCCCAGCTCACAATTAACACAGCCATTGTGTACATGCACCGATTCTACATGGTCCAGTCGTTCACCAGATTTCACAGAAATGTAAGTATATTTTTGGTTTTTTGCTTACCTGAATGTTTTCAACAAAGTCCCAGATGCAACTGTCAGGTATTAAATCTAACTATTTGTGAATTTGTTTTCTTTTACTCTCACCAGGTCATTTCTCCTGCCGCTCTCTTCCTTGCTGCGAAGGTTGAGGAGCAACCCCGAAAGCTGGAACATGTTATCAAGGTGGCCCATGCATGCCTCAATCCTCAGGAGCCTTCACCAGATGTACGCAGTGATGTAAGTTTTGCGGTATTTTGAAAATCAGTCGCATTTTTTCTCTGTCTGCTCATTCATTTACCTAATAGGGTAGTGATTTCATCTGAACAATAATGACCTAAAGGGAATGTATTGCTTGATTAGTAGAGTTATTGCTTATTCATAAGTAACAGTTTAGCAATGAACATTCTTTTGTAGCAGCACTTTGACATTATATTATGAGTGGGCCACCTTTTAAGCTTCTAACATTTATGTTTTTTCTAATTTGTGACTCACCATCACAGTTTTCTTCTCCTATAATGGATGATTTTCTAATAGCAGCTTCTGTACTGGTGCTTTTAAATGCAATTTATCTTGGTATAAATTTAACAGCTATTTGAATTGGTTACAATTATTTGAGGCAGTGTTTTGTTTTGAGCTCTTGCTCCCTCAGACGTTGAGGCTGCTTGATGTTCGGGACGAGAGCAAAAGAGGAAATGCATCACAGTGTCTGTGTAGGTTTTTGGTCATCCGGGTAATTTGATGTATAGTTGTTGTAAAACAAGAGCATCTCTACTTATCTGTGAGGCTTCGTCAGTGCTACATGAAAGGTTGATTTAATATGTGCAACTCTACTGCAAACTCGACCTCTGCTTGTAACCCGACCTTTCAGTTCAACTCAGAAAGCCTTTCAGATAAATGGTCAAACATTTTCGTTCAGTTGCTCTTGTTCGACAACGGATAGAGGCCTCCCAGTGAGTAACTTGCCTGTCCTCTCAACCTCAGGCTTACCTGCAACAAGCCCAAGACCTGGTCATTCTTGAGAGCATAATACTCCAGACCTTGGGTAAGTTGGGAAGGAAGAACTGGGTCCCTTGATTTTGCCCCTGAAACACATGTGATTATAAAAAAAATAGTGCTAACCTGTTTTACTTTTGTCCTACAGAAACCCAATGTGCAGTTAGCAGCAGTGACACGCATGCTTAATATTTGGCAACATCTACCCACTGTTACATTACCATTTCCACACTTTGGTTTTTGTCATGGCCCTAACTTTTCCCTCTTTTTTGTCTTCATATTTTTAAGCTATCTGTTTGAGGACTACGAGATGAATCGCTGCATTATCGTGAACAATAAATTTTAATATGTCTGCTACAGCGTGTAAAATCCGTGCCCATGTTTCCAAGCTTGGAAGAAGGCAGCTGAAGAAAATAACATGGGCTTTAAATGAAAACAACCCATTTGTGTTTTTACCTGTAAACAAGATTCACTGTCATCACAAATTGCTGAAAAATTTAGCTTGCATGCCATTCATTTTTAAACTGTTGATGTTTTCACATCATCCCGGATGTTATTGGAAGACCTCATTCAAAGTGACGTTCCACATTACTCTAACTCTGCAACGTTTGGTTTAACACTGTGTTCGTTTTTTGGTTTTCAGGGACTTTTCTTAATGTTTACCGCTGAATGGAAAATAATCTTTGACATGGACATTGGATTTAAAGAAATCTGTCTAGTGGATATATTAGTTTGACTTCTGTGTTTAATTTATTCTTTTTTTGTCCCCTTTTTTATTGCAGCTTTTGAAATCACCATTGACCATCCACATACTCATGTTGTCAAGTGCACTCAGCTTGTCAGAGGTGAGGATCAAAAGACAGCTTTGAGTTTTGCTTGTAAAATTTTTAGGATATTTTTAGCATGATTGTAAGTTTGCACATAAACACGTTGCAGATTTTAAGTGTGTTTTTCTGTTCTATTGTTGTTCCAGCGAGTAAGGATCTGGCTCAGACATCATACTTCATGGCAACCAACAGGTATATTCACAGTTCACTATAGCACAGACTTTTATGTTTTTAAATGGTGCAGCATGTTTGCATATCTTTTTGTGTATAATCCTCTAAAACTCAATATACTGAATGTCTGTCTGTTCTCTCTTCCTCTCTTCCGGTTTCCTGTTTTTGTGATCATGTGGGACGTATGCTGCCACATAGTCTGCACTTGACCACGTTCTGCCTGCAGTACAGTCCTCCTGTCGTGGCCTGTGTGTGCATCCACCTCGCCTGCAAATGGTCCAACTGGGAGATCCCTGTGTCTACAGATGGCAAACACTGGTGGGAATATGTTGATCCCACAGTGACCCTTGAGCTGCTGGACGGTATGTGCTCTGAATGACCTTTTGCTCACTCCATTCCACACGCAAGCAGGAAAAAGTGTTTGAGAAGGGCCCACAAGTCATTCATCAGTTAGAGATTAATCTGATAAATGTTGAGGATTCAAGAGCTTTTTAACTTTCTCCAGCTGATCTTGTCTTCACTGTTTCATAAATTTATTCAGAGCTCACACATGAGTTCCTGCAGATTCTGGAGAAAACACCCAGTCGGTTGAAACGGATTCGCAACTGGAAGGTATCAACTTTTTTTTTTTTTCTGTTGCTCTTTTGTGACAGCTCAGCAAAGTCATTCTACATTGTGCAGACGTTTGTTGAATTACCTAACAGTAATTGATTATCTATGTACATTTTTATATATAATAAGATTTAATTTGTGCACAGTTACATTTACATTATAGAAACACACTTTCATATACTCAAAGTAAAGTCACTTACAGGAATTGTCTGTTTTCTTGGCCCCCAGGCTGGAGGTCAGACACCAAAAGTCAAGCCAAAGGTCCAGGAGGAGGGTGACCAGAGAGACACCATGATGAGCATGATCTCCATGGCCTCATCAGAGAGCACTGTGGCAGGCCTGATGAGCCTCTCAGCTCCGCCTTCCTCCTCTTCTTCCTCATCCATGGGCGAAAAGGACAGAGGTACACCTGGCAGTGCTCCGACTTGGAGTGGTAAAAGTCAGGGTGGAGCTGAGCAACAGCAGCAACAACAGCAGCAGCAGGCCAATCACGAGGTCCATGCCCCAGCCAAGGTGTCGCTGAGTGAGTACCGTGCCAAGAACGCAGATGTCCTGGCCGCCCAGAAGCGTAAGCTGGAGAACATGGAAGCCAGCGTGAAGAGGGACTACGCCAACGCTGCCCAGGCTCTCATTGGTCAGCAGCAGAGGAAGGAGAAGCAGCAGCATCATCACCAGCAGTCCGGCTCCTCCTCCTCTGACATGTCCAATCCGTCACCCATTATTCTGAAAATCCCACTAGAGAAGGAGAGGCATGACAGGAGCTCTTTGAAAATGCGTTTCCCCATAGCTGGTGGAGGAGGCAGCGGGCACAGTGGCAGCGCCCGAGGTCAGGACCAGGATATCAAAGTCAGAATACGAGTGCCTGAGAAGCAAAGGGGGAGTTCAGGAGAGGAGGGTAAAAGCAGGGACAAGCACAGGGAACGGTCTAACCACCACCATCACCATCATCACCACCACCACCATTCGTCCTCTAGCAGTACCTCAATGTCTTCTTCACATAAACACTCATCTAGTTCCAGTGGGACATTAGGAAGCAGCAAAAAAGTCCCCAGTGACTCCTCTAGAACGAGCTCCTCATCCTCTTCTGCCTCACGCAAGAGGACACACTCCCAAGATCCCTCAGCAGGATCTCACCCGGCCTCCAAGGTCAGCAAGTCCTCTAGGAATCCCTACCAGCTGCCGTCCCTGTCTTCCTCCTCTGGGCAAACACTGGGGCACGGTCCTGACATTCTCCCTGCCCTGGGCCTTCCCCACCACCAAGGGAGCTTTTCGCACTCCAAAAGCGACAAGACAGACACTAATGGACACGGTGCAACAGGTGGAGCACAGTCGAACGAGTACCAGGACACTTTTGAAATGCTAAACTCACTTCTGAGCGCACAGGGGGTGCAGCCATCCCAGCCGTCCATGTTTGACTACAGATCCCAGTACGGGGACTACCGGTACAGTGGTGGCTCCAGAGGGAGCAACTCCAGGCCCCCACCCCTGCCTTCAGATCCACCTCCCCCACTGCCGCCGCTACCCAAATGAGTTCCTGGTCAGGAGATGTATTATGTACATTGTACTTGACATCACAAACATCCATCTTGTTACATAAAGTATTGTATTTTTTTTTTTTTAAACTCACTAAACATTTTTATAGGCTTCAGTGTGACAGCAGAGAAATGTACCAGTGAGATTAGTTTTTTTTTTTTTCTTTGTACGGTTCACTTGTGGGGCAATAATGAGAGGCTTGAAAAGCTTACAAAATGTGAGACAGATATTTACAGGAAAGTGTAGATACTATTTTTTGCTTCTCTGCTTAACTCAAATGAAATGTGATGATGGGACCTGGTATTTTTACCATCACAGTTTTGGAGTAAATCATTGTCTTGAAATCATGAGGAAAAGATGTCCATCACATACCTGTCAGGTCTTCTTACCGATTGTCTTTTTTATAATGTTTTTATAGTATGTTATTTATTAAGTGAATGCTTTTAAAAAACAAAAAACAAACAAACAACCCCCCCCCCCCCCCCTTTTGTTTTTTTTAAACCTTGTTAAGATTTCTTGCCTATATTCTTTGTGCAGAGGGATATTTCTTCAAGACTGTACAGGCTAATTTGAGAGTGCATGTCTCCAAAGCCATCTTTTCAATATTTTTGTCTTTTATTTTTAATGTTTTTTTTAAAAACATCCATAACCTCAAAAAATTAGGTGATTGCCCCACCCCTGGTGTTATCTTGCATTATTTAGTAAACTTGTACAAAGATTGTAAAGTGTTTAAAACATGAAATATTTTTTACATTTTGTTATGAAAAATTGCAAAAAAGATGTAAATTAACGGAGCTTGTACTTTTTTTTTTTAATTTTAAGTGTTGCAGTCATTGTTTTAAATGGTTGTAAAATATGTCAGTTCTCTAATAATTACACTAATGGACAAATGATATACTGTACATCTATGGGTCATAGGGTTCAAATAATTCAAACATATCTACCCTGTATGGTCACAGTGAAGGAATTGCCAACAAAAAAAAATCCCCCTAGAAATAAATGTGAGTTTTATTATGTAACAGTCACTTGTCCATCAGTTTCCTCAGGAGGGGGAGTTTTTTGGGTGATCACAGCTACATTCAAAGGTAGAAGTAGGCAGCCTACATGGATACACAAAATTTCCAGTGGTGTTGGCATCAGCAGCATCCACTGTAACTCTGAAACTATGCCAGAAAAATAGAGTTGGTGCTAACTTTGTGGTGACCATATCGAGCTCAGTATACAAATATTCACAATACACATTATCAAAGACTAATCATAGGTCACGTGTCTGTCTTTATGGTTGTCTTTCATTTATGGGTCTCCCTTTTGGGGATGTTTTTAAAAGTGTAAATCCCAGTGTACACCTGTGTTTTCATGCTGATCTGATTTAATCATGTTGAAGTTGTCTTGTTTCTCCATATGCATTGAACCTTCAAACCGACTTGATGGGTATTCAGCTTCAGATTGTTTATAATCC
This sequence comes from Scomberomorus guttatus, assembly GCA_038419695.1. Taxonomy (NCBI): domain Eukaryota; kingdom Metazoa; phylum Chordata; class Actinopteri; order Scombriformes; family Scombridae; genus Scomberomorus; species Scomberomorus guttatus. The sequence goes on from CM076449.1 coordinate 30,090,727, forward strand.
ATCCACAAGCCATGATTAATCAAAAAACGTTTGCATGTGTTCTTCAGTTGTGTAAATCATACACGGCAAGCAGGTTATACCTCCACTACAGGGTCATGAGCATGAAGTATAATACAGTTTAATTAATCTGAATTAATGTTTAAATTTGTGTTTGAGCAAAATAATGGAAGACTGCTATATGTTGGGAAGAGAATCGGGTATCATCTGTACATTTGATTCATATTAAGCTTTATATGGTTTTGATTGTATAGTATTACTGCTCTTAACCTGCTTTTTTTTTTTTTTACCTGTTATCAAAAATCTTTTGTTTTAGGCAGTTCACAGTAATGCAGTACAACAAATCAGCCATACACCTGTAAAATGTTTTTGTTCCTTTGATATATGGAAGATACACAGAAAGAGTACAGCTCTTTGCTCAGGCAGCAGAGGTTTTAAAGTCATTAGTTATTCAACTCTTGGTTGTAACAGGGAAAAAGTAAATGCACTGAATATTTATCTCGGTAGGTTTGCCTACAATGCAAGTGACAAAGTGTTACATGTATAATGGTGAGACTATTAGAATAGGTTTCAATATATATCATTGCCATTTTTGAAAATTGTTTTATTTAATCTGGACAAATCTTTCAATTTTAAGTATTAACTTTATGCTGTGAGAAAGTCATACAAGAGGACACACATTTCAAAATAAACCCATATGTGAGAAAAATGGAAGACACTCATGCAACCTAACAATGCAAAAATCACATAGCTACAATAAGTTTCATGTTTTTTCATGTCTTGGTGTTTTTAGTGACACTCAGGTCTGGAAATGAAACGTTTTGGGATTTCTTTGTTTTTGGTTAAAAGGTTATATGTGAACACTGTTCTTTTTGATATAATGTGGTTGCTTTATTCCCAATTAAAGTCAATAAATATTTTAAGAAAACTTGCTTATTGCATCATTAATGTTTCTATAAACTTTCTTTACTGCTGCAATATTGTGGGTGTAAAACACACTTGCGAGTTTGGGGCCCCTTTGATTGACATCTAAATTAGCCAATGGCGTGCTTTAAACTCTGGCGTTTGGGCCAATCATAGTTCTGAGTGGGCGGGCTCAGATTGTTCCTGCGGTGGCCGTGGCAGTTATCAGGGAATGCAGACAAACCGACGCAGTGTGCTTCGGGAACTACGTTTAGTCAGACAGCCGTGCGGAAGGTAAGCCGTCATTAACAGAAACTGAAGGTATTTGTTCGTCTTCTGACATCGAGACATTTCGGTAATATCGACAAAGACGACTGCTTGTCGTAATCGGTCACTAAAACGCGCTTCCTAGCCGCGAATTGCGAAAATTAGCCGTTAGCTACTATTAGCAACTACCGAACAAAGATGGCGACTGCACAAATGAACAGGGATGACGCAGTAAAGAGAGGCGGGCTAAAGCTCGGTGTGGCGCCTGGTTAAAGTTGTCCGGAACGGAGAAATGTACTTCTGCTGCAGTTATGATGGCTTATAACACAATTTCTTTTGTATTTTAGAAAGGCATTCACTGTTTATGTATAATTATATTTATGGCCGTTGTCTATATGTATAATTCGCATTAATATATTAAAAAAAGTTGATTAGATCCGACTCTGACAAGCCACCTGCCCTGCCACCGCCTGTTTTAACGTTAGTTTCAATGATGAACATTTCCTTTTTATCCGTATCGCATCAACGGTCTTTTAACCGACCTGACTTCATTGTAAAAAGTTCACACAGCATTAGAGACGTTTCTGGGCAGCATTCAAAATGTTGCACTTGTATACACAGTGTGATAAAATAATGTACATAACATAAAAAATATTAAGATGTAATAGGTATATAATAAAAATATTCTAATTGATGTATTTTGCATATATGCATGTCTTTCAGGATGTAAGGAAAAAGAACAGTTTTATTTGGAAGCAGATTTTTAGACTTAATCGCAAAACGATTTTCGGTTTATGAATGTGTGTTTGTGAATGACTTTGTGTGTATTTGTCGGCACATTTTGTTTACATGAACATTTTCTCCCAGCTGAACTGAAATGATAAATGAAAAGCCATTTTGAGAGACCTTTGGACCCAGTTTGTGGCTAAATAAACCACGTGGATCTCTAAAATGTGGACAGAGATTTTCTGTCAGATTCCTCGTCCTGCTGTATCACCTGCAATGGCATTTCCTTGGATTTTGGACCGTTGATCTGATGAAACATGACGTTGGAAGACATCACCTTCTACTCTAAGAAATTATAAGCATTTTTATTTGCCATTTTATTGACAAAACGATTAATGAAGAAAATAATTGGCAGATTAATCAATAATGGTTAGTTGCAGCCCTGAAATGATTAATTGACAACTCATTTCATCCCTGGGAGGTAGTGTAGCTCAAGCCTCCATGTCCCTATTTAATTGCTTTATCTATAAAATGTCCATATTCTCCCAGAGCTAAGGGTGTTATTTTCAGTTGTCCTGTTTTGTCTGATCAATAGGGGTGTAACGGCACATGAAACTGGCCACTTCATTAGGTACACCTGCGCAATCTAATGCAATCCAATACAACAGCTCTGCCATAAATTCTACATTTATGAGGCTTATGCATTTTCAGTTTTTGTTGACATTGTCAGACAGGTGATAACTCTACTTTATGTTTATTATTGAGGTTGTAGGTGGTGGTGGTGTACTGGAGTGCATTATATTGACAAGTGTTCCTAATATTTTGGAAAATCTTAAGGGACTTCGTGGTTAAATATAAAAGAACTGGTTCTTACGACGTGCTGTCTGGCCATGTTAGAAATCAAATGTGTTTATTGTTCTGAACAGCTGCACTCAAAGGTGGAGTTAAAGGCTGACCATCACAGAAAGGGGAGGGATGGGGAGACGCCGTATTTTTTCTCTATGGAGATAACAGAGCATAGTAGTAGTTTTGCACTCGGTCAGTGTTATGGGTCTCTTGTTTGTCATTCTGAAGGCAGGGACAACTACAGGGAAACCAGGCTACCTTGTTTGGGTCATAGAACATATTCTTCGTACAACTGCATGCACTGAACTGTACGTTTGTACTGTGATGGTTCGGGATGATTACACATACAGTTACACCCCTACTGACCAACAATACAAAACCCAAAGATGTTCGGTCACTATCGTCAAAGACAGAAGAGTGGCGGATTCTCGCATTGGTGAAGCCGGAACCAGTGAATGTTTGGCATTTTTGCTTGAGTTTTTTGATATTCGATTAACTTTCTGTCAGTCGACAAACCTATTAATGGACTAATTGTTTGTTGTTGCTCTAATAAGATTGCAGATTTGCAATGAACAGGATACGCATCCATGTTTTGCCATCAAGTCGGAACCGGGTGACCCAGACACCTCGTCCTCAGGAGCCTCAGGCCTGCTCCTTCACCCAGCGACCATGCTCTCAGCCTCGCCTGGACGGCCTGGAGTTCTGCATCAAACACATTCTGGAGGACAAAAACGCTCCGTACAAGCAGTGCAGCTACGTCTCCTCCAAGAACGGCAAGCGCTGCCCCAACGCTGCACCAAAGGTTGAGAGGAAAGATGGGTGAGTGGCAAACGGGAAGTCAGAATTCAATCAGCTTTTAACAATAGTTAGAAACAAGTTGGACTTTTATTTACTCTGTGTCTCCTGTCCTCCAGGGATTGAACTTGCATATAGAGACTTAAACACTAGACATTTTAAAAACAAATCCAAACAGATCTCTGACTTGTGTCTATCCTACATCTCTTCTCCAATGACCCGGTCTATTCTTTAGAGTGACGTTTTGTGCAGAGCATGCTCGCAGGAACGCCATGGCTCTCCGAGCTCAGATGAGAAAGGCATCTTCTGGTCCAACCCCAGAGTCACTGTTGTCTCAGCTTAGTGGATACAACCGTGGAGAGACGCACAGCATCGAAGGAGGCCGCTCCGAAGCAAGTCGTATTCTAGGTAAATAGTCTTGTTCAGACTGGGAAATACTTTGTCAGCTGTAGACACCTCATTGAAGTTAATCACATGTGCATTGGCTTTTCTTCTGTATTGTGGCGTTGCTAAATCAATGTGTTAGTCTGTCTTGCAGTTTCTCTTAACATGTGTATCCATGATCATAATGTTTAACTACACTTTTCGGGGCAGATGAGGACAGTCTGAGTGAGGAGGAGCAGGGTCCCTTGGTGTTAGATCAGACATGGAGAGGAGACCCTGACAGCGAGGCCGACAGCATTGACAGTGATCATGAGGATCCTCTAAAGTAAGCTGAATTATCTGACTATCATGTTTATTTTAGAGAATGAACAGTTTAAGACAATTTAAAGTCAGATTGTCTTTTTTTTTTTTTTTTTTTTATTGGATTCATATTGCAGACCTTCATTAGTGACGAGATGAAATAAAGTCATTATGCAAACTACAAAAACAAAACATTCTAGACTGTGCTGATGTAAAATTATCCTGCAATGCACAAAGGAACTGTAAGGAGCTACTCACAACTGCAATGAATTAAAATAAATTATGGGGATGGTGAAACCGCTGCAGAAGGATCTTTTGAAAACAAAATAAGTTAAATCTTCGGGACAACATTTGCTTTCTCTTCAAGGTTTAATCTGCTGTGACTTATTAAAATCTTACTTTGATTGGTGTCCAAAGGCACACACATTGTATAATTTGCTGTTATAATTAAAATCTACAAAGTATGTTTGATTTATTGTATACTAACTGCAAAAACAACATACCATAACAAAAAACACATACTATATATTATTGTATGTAGTAAAATGACAGACTGTGTAGTCAGACTAGTTGGAGCTTGTTTGAAGAGTTGAGTATGTGGCCTTTTTGCTAGTAGTTTTTATGGTGAATTTATTTGTTCTGTGTACTGGCAGACATGCAGGAGTGTACACAGCAGAGGAGGTGGCGCTCATCACTCGAGAGAAACTAATCAGGCTCCAGTCCCTCTACATTGACCAGTTCAAACGCCTGCAGCACCTGCTTAAAGAGAAAAAGCGTCGATACCTGCACAACCGCAAAGTGGAGCATGAAACTCTAGGTAAACACACGACTGGTTTAGTGAGTAACCACGAATTGGTTACTCACTAAACATGTTTTGCTTTGTTTACTTGTTTACTTACCTGCACTCAACGGTTATTTTTAGGAAATCAGGCCCACACCCTCCAGAAGACGTCGCAGGCCTCAGTGATAACTGTATTTATTTATGTTGATGACAGGCAGCAGTCTGTTGACGGGGCCTGAAGGACTGTCCATGAAGGAGAGAGAGAACCTGAAGAAGCTCAAAGCTCTGCGTCGATACCGTCGTCGGTACGGCGTGGAAGCCCTGCTGCATCGGCAGCTGAGGGAAAGGAGGCAGGCTGTGACAGAAGGAGCTCCTCAGGTGGGACCCCATCACAGTGAAAAGTAGAATGAGTAGAAAGTAGTAAAACTAGTAAGCAAAAACACAAAACCTTCCCACTTTCCTGGCTGTATCTATCCTGGCAGATGGTTTCAAAGTCTAGCTGCCCAGGTTTCAGGATATCTGTATCTGTACATGTGGCAGAAGGAATTTAGTTTGTGATGCTCAATGCTTTGAAAAAATATATTTGAAACCACAAGAGCAATGTGCCTCATGGTTATGAAACTTGCCCACAAACAGTGTAACAGGTTGCCTTACCTGGCAATTTTCGGTGTGTCGATTATGCTAATGATCATATCTCCATGAACGCTCAAAAATCTGACAGCAAAGTCAGAGGTTTCGGAGAACAATACAAAAATGTTCTTGCTTTAGGCCCAATGTCTCGGTTATGGTTATTGCTGTGAACAGTTTTCATTAGAACTATATATCACTAAACAGTCCCTACTCTTTATCTGCGCTTTATGTATTAACCATATTGACTGGACACTCTTTCTGAAAAGAGATGTTACTATTGAATACATTATTTAATGGATTTTTTTTTTTTTTTGCAATGCTGTGAACAGTTCAAACTAACTTGTATTTGGGTAGAGGCAGAAATTTCTAAATCTGATAAATCAGAAATCTGGGTAAAAAAAACAAACTATTCGCGTGGCTAGATACCATGAGGGGTAAGTGAGGCCATTTGTGACCCTTAAAATGAAAGGCATCACTCCAACCTCAGTCTGTTTAGATCAATTCCATATAGCCAAAACATCAAGGATTCTGTTGAAATAAACACGACCTTTTTGATTTCAAAAAGAGAGTAATTTGCTCTGCAGAAAGGTGTTTGTAAAAATACACAACATGATGCATCATCACACACACGCAGGCTTATCTACTTGAAATGAAGTACAGTGGTAGTGCCTTCAAATATGTTTGTCACATTGTCCAAAACTACAGTGACTGGGGAAAATGCATACTTATGGTTTTTAGATTATGCTCAACATTTTTGAGTGCAGCAGAATGGAAATGAGATTTGATGAGACACTGAAAAGAAACCAGAGGAGTTTCACTTTATTTTCATACGCCTTTTTCCTCTGACAATTTTGTGGCTTCCAGGAATGATAATGGTCTTAAAGATGATTATAGTTATAAAGGAAATGCTGTTATGTTGATGTTTTTCCTCCTGGTTTAGTGTTACGATCTTATCTGACACTTCTCTCTTCTGCAGCTACACACAAGAACAGTGTACGAGAAATGCATCTCCTTTGTGGAAGGAACCCGGTGTACCAATCCCTGCCTGCCTATGACCCGGCACTGTGTCTCACGTATCCTCAATGGTGTTTTCATGTTGGTTTGACTGAATAAAACCACAGTTCAGAATGTTTCCATACAAGAAACCTCAGATGAGTTTTCATGAATTGAATGAAAGAATATATCAACATTTCTTTTGTTCAAACCTGTATTTTGACACGCTGAAGTTCTCTTCTCATTGAAAGGCCTTCACCTCTCGTTTGATCCATATTCACTGTGGCCCCGATCAAGACCAGCAGCTTGCAGTAGCTGCTGGTTTCAAAGGGAGCCTACATAAACTCCTTCCTGTGGTCTGTTGATTTTTCCCAGAGTTAAACAGGGGTTAATCAGTTCAGTTGGAAGGAACAAAATCCCTTCCCACCCTATCTTTATTTTCTGTATCATTTTTCATTCAACAGGATAGTTTTCTCTGTATCGGTTAAGCACAACAAAATACGTTTTATTGCAAGTACTGTGTTTTGTGTTCCTCTAATTGCTAGTTTAGTTTGTCACCAGTGTTTCATTGTGAACAAGCTGTACAAACCCTGCAAAGTATTTATGCTCAGACAAAAATCGCTAACGCACTGTACACAGCCACTCGGGCATAAAACAGTCGAGCCTTTTGCAACTTCAGTAGCTTTATGTTGAGAATTGACTACAGAAAGATTTATGTAGGAATGGGGGGGGGGGGGGGTGTACTGCTTGTGGTAATACTAATTTGGTAACTAGTGAAGATAAAGTTTCCCATGAGACACAGCACAGTCCAATTTTACTATTTACTTTTTGAAAATGGGAGCAGTTCTGTTTTATCTGTTTGACCCTGGTGTCAGTTTTTCTGTTTGGGTACATCATGTCATTGTCCTTGACGGCCAGACGCTCAGACATCTTCCAGGACAGCAATCAGGTGCTTTTTAAAATGTGTCCCGGCCTGAAAGATGTCCCATGTGACCGCACTGTGCACATGGGTCAGTCTGATGATCCTCGCTGCCCGCTTCACCTCACCCTGCCACCCCCCATGTACCAGCCAGAGCAAGAACCTCCACCGCAGGAGCAGTTCACCCCTGTGAGCAAAGACATGTACCTGAGTGCAGCAGAGCTTCAGCCCACAGAAAGCCTTCCTCTAGAGTTCAGTGATGTACGTAGAGATGATGATGATGATCCATTTTCTTATCTCACGTCATGTTCCACACTTACTGTCAGATACTCTGTTACAAGTGTTTTTAAATGTCATTGGCAGGTTTTAAATTTTTACTATACGTAAATATCTGATGTTATGCAGGACCTGGATGTGGAAGGAGATGGTATGCAGGGTCCTCCTTCCCCCCTGCAGTTTGACACGGCCTTGGCTCTGGAGGACCAGACTATTAGAGCCATTGCTGAGGCCCCAATGGACATCCTGACGGGAGAAGACCCAGACCCGGTCGACCTGGACACCTCAGGACAGGAGCTTTCTGAAAGAGACGTGGACGCCATCATGGATGACCAGGTTAACTTTTAGTTAGGCGCTATGTTGTTCTGAATGTCTTGAATCTTTCTATTGACTGATGGTGCCCATACACTGTGTGAAAACAACAATCTTACATGTTTGTGTGAGATGGGTCAAATAAAAATTTGTTTGCAATTTGTCAAACTGAACAATATTGATCTTTAAGGCATGATTGTGCGATGAAAGCCTGGTGAATTGTAGAGCTATGATGACAATAGGGTTAAAAAAAAAAAAGCCGCAAGCAGAGATCATTATAATCTATCAGCACTGCTTGTGTTTTGAAAATGTGGCAGAACAAGCTTTGCACATAAAGGTGCCACTTTTATGCATTGAAAAGTGTCTGAAGTGGAGGAGAGTGCATCTGGCTGCCAATTCTGCCAAGTGAGTTTGTGGAAAATGTTTTTCAGCGGGGTGTCCTGGTTTGAGTCCAGCTGACGTCGTTCACCATCTTTCTACTGTCAACAGATAATAAAGTCCAATAAAATACCCAATAAATATACTCAAAAAATGTGTTTAGCATTATGCTTGCATGCATATGTCAATGTTCAGCTTTTTCATCAATAACATGGAAATTAAAGTTCTCCCATCCTAATCAACGCTGATTGCCAAAACATAGGATATCTTCGTAAAATAAAACCACAAGTAAAAACCAACACAAAACTATATTCCACAATAAAACTGTTAAAGAACCATCCAAACATAAAAACAAAATGGAGCTTCATAAGTAATTTTATAGTCACATCCTTCAGTTATGATACACGTCTGTTTCAACAGCTGACTTTGCTACATTTAACACCGGAGCTGAGAGCTTGAAGCAGGAAACGGTCGCTGTTTTGTGTTGCATTGTCCTCCATATCCATCATCCCTCTCTGTTTCTATCACAGTTCTGTATTTAGGCCATTTAGAGACAAGAATCTGTAAAGGTTTACAGCCTGTCACCCTGCATTACTGTGTATTATGACACAGCTTTAAGAAAAAGGCTGTGATTTGGCTGACAGACTTTTCAGGGGCAGCCCTAAAATTGACGTCATCAAATGTCTTGTTTTGTCCGACCAACTATCCAAAATCGACTAATTGACTAATTATTGCAGCACAAGAGTCCACTGTCCTTGCTTTGTAGACATTAGTCATAGCAGCAGTCACATTGTGGGATTTTGGTCTTAAATTTTCATCATTGGAGATGAAAGACAGGGCTGCATCAACACTCTAACAAAGCTCCAAATCATCCAACAGTGGATTTGACACACAGTGTGATCTCAGACCTCCGTTTTTTTTAATTAACGTTAAAAGATTTCACCACGTTTATTTTTTTTCATGACTGTCAACTTTGTGTCAGCCTGAAATCTCATCATGTAAACGGGTTTTGAAGAAACATGTACAGTGTGCTTTGCAAAAACAAGTTAATAAAAGCAATTATTTTTGTCGTGTTTCCACATTCTTGTACTGTACTGTATGTCAGGTGACATGTCAGATAAATATGTAGGAATTTCAGCCAGGACGAAACAGGAGAAACATTCTTCAGTTGTAAAATTACAGCTTTTAAACAAAGCAGCAGGCAAATTTATGTCCGTCAGCTCACTTTCCTGTTCTTCCTCCTAGGTGGTGTCGGAGGTTGTCGGAGGTGAAGGGGACGCTACAGACAGTTCACTACAAGACGCCGATGCTGCTACTGTTGATGCTCCCAGATGAACAAAATGGAACTCAAAGACTGATGCTTGATCCAGGGCTGCAACTAACAATTATTTTCTCGATTAATCGATAAGTTGTTATATAAAATATCAGAAAATGGTGAAAAACATCTATCACTGTTTCCAAAAGCTCAAGGTGACATCCTCGAATGTCCTGAGAACTCAGTTTACTGTCATAAAATACTAAAGAAACAAGAAAATATTCACATTTGAGAAGCTGGAATCAGAGAATTTGTACTTTTTTTTTTTTTTTTTTTCCCTTAAGTGACTCAAAACGGTTAATCGGTTATTAAAATAGTTGGCGATTAATCAACTAATTGTTGCAGCTCTTTGATCTACAGTGAACCATTTCCAGTAGACTATTAGACTTTACATTAATTGATTGTACTTCTGTTGACATGTTGGTGTATTTATTTGGTTTTCATGTTTAGTCTGAGTTAAATTGCCTTAAAAATGCACTCAGTTAGTCAATATTTTCTCAGTTTTTGCATCAGTTTGTAACTAAAATTTAAAGTGCACTCATCTCTCATCCACAAATAAACTATTTTCTGATACATTTTGTTGAATGCTTCTTAAAGGACACGTTCACAATTTTTCAAGTCTCTTAAAACAACAGTCAGGTGCCTGTATAAAGATTCTTGTAATCATTCTCATACTATTAAAAGATCCCCTTTCAATGTAAGTGATGGGGGCCACACAGTCACTGTGCAAAAATGCATTTAAAAGTTTATCTGAAGCTTGTATGAGGCTTCAGCAGTCTCATATCAAGTGGATATCTGCCACATTTACAGTCTTTCTACCATCAAATTCCTTCTTTGTGTTTCCTCGAACAGTGTTTCCCTGTTGAACTGTGGTGGAAGCTTCATATTAGCTTCAGATAAACTTGTAATTACATTTTTGCACAGAAGGAGGACTGTGGATTTTGGCCCCCATCACTTACATTGTAAGTGCATCATGAAGTAATGGTCAGTATGAACAGAAGGAATGATTACAGCAAGAAAAGCCTATTTCAATGTTCATTTTGGGTACCTCATTTATTTTAAGACAAGACTTGGAAAATTGTGAACCTGTCCTTAAATGATATCCTAATCTGGACAGATTTACGAGCCTAGCAGAGGTTTTTTTCTTTTTTTTTTTTTAGCAGAGCATATTTAGAGCGCAGAAAACCACATATACGGGCAGTTTTATATTTATATAAGTATATGGTGAAGTTATGTTTGGCAACATGGGACAACTTCTCTGAAGAAGAAGGAGAAAAAAAATTGGGGCGGGTAATGCAATTTCATGCAATGACATCACTTTTCCTCCTCAACCCAAACACTAAACGCCGAGCAGAGAAAGAAAGCGGCTGCAGCAGGGAGAGGAGCAGGAGGAGCAGCAGCAGGAGGCTAGAAAATGAGCACAAGGTTTTAACCAAACATTTAAACAAAACCAGCCTATTTATATGTTTGTTAAAGATGGCACGGCAGCGTCGACTTCGGCGGTTTCCAACCAAATGAGGTGAGTTTCAAAAGGAAAACCGTTAAAATGCCGTTTCATGCGCTGTAACGTTAGCTTGAAATCGGAATACCGACACTCATCCTGGCAGGCTTTTCATTGTTTTAACATCACCGGGAAAGTGAAGTAAATGTCTGTGCCGATGTAAAGCTTTAAAAACAGAAGTATTTGGTGTGTTTTAAACGTTAAACGACCCCACCTGTGTTTCCCAGTGTTGGGAGACGCAAGGGCGGTAACAGTGTTGCCCGTGTCGGAGGGGACCAATGTCGGTGCAGGATTTTCGGTTTGGAGGGGCCTGTCTCCACGGGGGAAAAAATACATTTAAAAAAAAAAAAACCTTGTTATTCAGGTTGAAACACGCTTTTGTTCAGCTGCTTTACATGGTAGCTAAAATGCAGCCGTGTCGCAGTTTCGAGGGTTTAAAAATCTGTAAAGGGAACATGGAAAAGGAACTGTCAACTGAGTCCTGTAAGTGCGTTGAGGACACTAACGGTTCATTTTTCATCTGAAGCAGAGAGAAAAAGCTTATGATGGGGAATAAACTGCAGTATCTGTCAAATCCTGGCTGTGACTGGACACACTGACACTCCACAACCAGCCAGGATGAAATTACAACAAATCAGCCTCACTGTAATAATAATAATAATAATTATAATGATAGTGAATGAATTAACATGTCTGCAGCAGCAGCAGCAGGGATGCAGAGGAGGGTACACCACCCTGGAAATGTTAAGACAGTCGTTTTTAAGGAGGATTTAACAGAATAATCATACTTTAATTTGGCTTGACATTTGTTTCCCTGAGTTTATGTTAAAGCCCCCCCCCCCCCCCCCCCCCACTCAAAAACTGTACTTCAGTTGGATGTTTGAGCTTCGCTGTGCAGAATGATGTAGAGTTTAGAGATCCAGAAAGCTGTTTTCTTCATCATCTGCTGAGGGAGGAAAAGTTTTCTCTGTGCTCTCAGTTTTAAGGCGTGTACCAACCAGCAAGATTTGTGACATCACAACTAGTTTGGAGCCAGTCATCGTCCACTATGCAGATTGCACAAGTGTGATGTGGAGACTTGAAACCGGTCTTTGTGTCTAGCAGTTAAACTTTCAGAGTTAATAGTTTCTGTACGGTGTAGATTAGGGCTGCAGCTAACGATTACTTTTATTGTCGATTAATTGTTTAGAAATGTTAAATAATAGTGAAAAAAACGGCAGTCACAGTTTCTCACAGTGATGTTTTGTTAGTTCTCTTGCTTTTTCTGTCCAAAATGGTGGTGTGATTTAAACTAATGACCAGAATTGTCCTGTGTATTATGTTTACGCATACAAGGAATTTGACTCTAGAGTTTAGTGTAGTTTTCGGGGTAGGGTTTTGGTTTGGACATTTTTTTAAGCCCAGTTCCTAAATGTCCACATGCATTTTTGTTTAACTGCATTATACTAGCAAGAATACAATCCTGTCGCAGTTTCAGCCTTGTTTTGAGGGTAGAAATCTGAAAAGGGAACATGGTAAATTCACGTTGACATGCTGATTTTCATCGGAGTAGCACCAAACTAACGTAGGGTTAAGGACTGCAATTAATGAATATTTTTCATTGTTGATGAATCGTTTTGGCTATAAAATGTCTCTCACAATTTCACAAACCTAAAGATATTCAGTTTAGTATCTTAAAAGACAAAGGAAAACAGCAAATCCTCACATTTGAGAAGCTGGATTCTCAATCGACGTATCATTTCAGCTCTAATACAGTTACACCAAATGGTACTTTTTCTGTAAAAGTAACCGATTCGACCGGGGCCCATATTTGCCAGTACAAAAACTTATCCGGAGCAGTACTGGCAGTGAATACGTGTTATCAAATCACCGTTTAACAATGCTGCTTGTCAGTAAATGTGATACCTTCCACATTTTCTGAATGACATTCTAGTCATGAGGAGTTGATTGTTCCTTGTTTGTTTTCACATTGTGAAGGATTTTAATGGCAATAGCACATGTGCCAGTAATCTTGATAAGTTGTATGCCTGCTCGGAGATTAAACCAGATTTAAAACATCTATTGCTGTGCAGTTTTTAGAGTCCTCTTGTAACGGAGAAAAACATCCATACTTAATGATCTGTGCCTGTTGGTTTAAGGCCAGATATACACTCATGCTGTTTTCATTGTCTCATCGTTTTCTGAACAAAGACCAAGTTTGAGGTCAGAAGAAGTAAGGATGGGAGAATAGTTTCAACCCTTTTTGAATTACAGACTTACAGAGATGGCCAGAATTCAGGCTGTAAAATGTTTAAGTTTCACCGGAGATCTCCTATGAAACGCTCGATGAATCTCTTAATGTTTGCAGGCTGCATTTTTTTTCTAATTTTGCTTTTAAAAGAGATGACGTATCCCTCGTGCCTTCTCCAAATTGTCTGTTGATGTAATGTTGCTGTTTGTTGTTGTTGGCAATTGCAGACAAATGTTGTGTATCATGTAAGAAAGACCTCATAGACTACATGGCACAAAGACCCATCTGAACTGTGTGAGCTCATGATTGGAGCAAAGAGATGGAGACTAGTTCCTGAAAAATCAAATGAGAAGGTCAGAGACAAGGGGAGATGATCTTCTCAGCATCCGAGAAGTTGTTCAGATACACAGTGGTGGAAGAAGTATTCAGACCCTTTACTTAAGTAAAAATACCAATACAGCAATGTAAAAATACTCCATTACAAGTAAAACAACTTGTTAAAGTTAACAACTCATAGACATCTGAAATGTGACCCCGACTACACACTGCTTTTTGTAAGACGTCAAAAGCCAAAAAGGTTGGAAACCACTGGTTTCATCTTTAACAATGTGTTGTATTTTAAAAGCTTGTTATATTATCCATTGTGTCAAATCTTCATCTGAAAAGTAACTAAAGCTGTCAGATAAATGTAGTGGAAGAGAAAGTACAATATTTCCCTCTGAAATGTAGTGGAGTGGAAGTATAAAGTAGCATCAAATGTCACACAAAGTACAAGTACCTCAAAATTGTGCTTAATTACAGCACGTGAGTAAATGTACTTACTTTCCACCACGGCAGATAAACATTTTAACTTCTAAACTTAAAGTCCACCAAGAGGACAAACCGCAGCAGTGTAAACGTATATTCTACCTTGTTGATTGGGTGGAATTATTGACATTTTTTAGCTGATGCATGTAAGTGAAAGAATTTAAACATGAGCTTGGAAGGCAGTGAGTATTTCAGAATGAATGTGCATGAATGTGCGACATTTGGAACAATATTTGGTCAAGAACATAAGGACCCACCGGTGCTTTGAACATTTCATCCTGAGGAATGACCTCAGAGCTGCCGAGGGCTCTGCGGATAAATGTGGTTCCACTCTCCGCTCGCTAGATTACATTTATGGTCTGTGTGCCCGTGTTTGAGCTCGATTGAAGTTTTGTGAGAGCCCATGTCCCAGTGCAACTTTGAGATTGCATATCCAAGCTGTGCCGCATTACATCATGAAAAGCTGAGCCAGTGACTTATTCAAGTGTAATGGGCAGTATAAGTGCTGGCTTGCTCTGTTCGCCTCTAATTGTTCACAGATGTTCTGCACGCCTTTGTGTCCCACATCTTGTTGCAGCCGGCTCACACAGACGCCACATACGGTGTTCAGACTTTATTATAGCGGGGAAACGTGGCATTGAGTAAGTGTTTAATTTGGCTGTTGGTTCTGTTAACCTGTTTTGGTTATTAAATTGTTTATTAGGCATCACAATCCACCACAAAACATAGTAGTGCTGAAACAATTATATCAATGTGAACTGAATATCTTCAGGGTTTGGACTGTTGGATGGATAAAACAAGCAGTTTTAAGATGTCACCTTGGGCTTTAGGAAATTATAAAGTTAACAATTAATTGATTAATTAAAAAAACGGTCAGCAGATTAACAGATAATGAAAAAAATCATTAGTTGCAGCCCTAAAAGATAGCAGCACATTGCAGTAGCGCTACAAGTAATAATGTAATTATCTATTAATTTATTTGTTTGTGCATTGAAAAAATACGTTTTTTTAAATAAAAGATTTAATTATTTTATATGTACATAAAGACATATGTTCATACATACTCAGCTATACATGATTTTAAAGAATAAGAAGAATTGCTCATGCAGGAGAGGCAAGAAGCTAAAAGCTGAAACAAAGACCTGCTTGAAGCTCAATAAAAACAATGAGGGATGAAAAGGTGAAATTATCAAGTAATCTGCTGGTTATTTTTTCTATTGATTAATTGTTTAGACTATGAAATGTTAGAAAATATTTTTAAAAATGGCCATCACACTAAGTCCAAAGTGATATTTTCAAATGTCTTTTGTCTGACTAACAACCCCAAACCCAGAAATATTCAATTTACACAGAGAAAAACAGAAAAGCAGCAAATTCTCTCAGGGGAGAAGCTGAAACTGGAGCGTGTTTGTTTTTTGTTTTTTTTGCTATCTTTGCTTGAAATATGACTAAAACAATTAATCTATTATCAAAATAGTTGCCTATTATTTCTCTGTTGATTAATCGGCTAATCGTTTCAGCTCCACGTCGCAGGATTTGTTGTGACAACTGACTCCGGCATTTTGAGGCAATGTTGTTTTTATGGAGCAAACGACCTTACAGAGACTCAAGGTCAGTCTGTCTGTGAAATATCACTTTATTAGGTCGCAGTTTACTGCTTTTACAGGGAGGAAAGAGCAACGGGACAATAATTTAGTCAGTTTGAAGTCTAGTAGGGGTGCACAGGCAGGTCAGGGCCTCCTGCAGTCGGCCTATCTCTCCAGTGTCGGCCTCCCCTCTGCATAAACGGCCATGCTTTGAAGATAGGCTAGACCGGGGCTGGTACCTCTCCTTATCAGCTATCAGTTCAGCCCTTTACCGCCCCACTGTCTGATGCATGCAGGTGCTGTAGTTACCATGGTTATACACCAAAGGCATTTCTGGTGCCTGCATTAGCATCGCAAACTATTCATCAATTACCCCGCGGAGTCGGCGCGAGACGACTGAGCTCACAGCAGGAGGGGAAACTGACTGAGAGCTCTGCAAGACTTCATCATCATCATGACTGTTTACACGCCCACAATGCAGATATTTAGATGAAAGGAATTATCTTTGCCTGTATTGTTTACTCACAGCCCCTTTTGTTTTCTGCATTTTTCAACCAAGCCACCTCAACTCAAGGCTTATTGTGATTATTTGTATGCACGTCTGCTAGAATATTAGGCGAAGAAGTGAAAAAGAGCAACTTAAAGCCTTGGCCTTGTTGTTTTTTCATTTCTACATAAACTGCGTCGGAGCCTGCTGTGTCAAGTATGGCCTCTGAAATATGCATGATTGAATGTGCTTGAGGAATCCTAATAGTATGCGAGAGAGCTCCCACTAAATGCTGCGGACTCAGTCAAAATCCACCCTACAGAGGAATCTGTGGTCATAAAAAACATTGAAGTTGGCAAAACACTGCTTTAGCTGCTGCAGCTGTAACAAACATTCAATTCATCAGTCCGTCCAGAGAAAATATGGCTTGGAATGTAGCTTTAATCAATTCAAGCAAACCAGGTCGCCACCACGTCCTGTTTGGCCAAAAAAGGATTAAATTGTCGTAATTTTTTTCGGTTTTACACGACAGAATCTAAGAATTTAAACTTTGATTTATGATTTTGAGTTAGGACCCATGATAACTTGGATTAAGACTGTGTAGATAAAGAATAACAGCTACAGCGGGAGGTTTTGTCTCATATCCTCTGCATCGAATGAACAGTGTTCCTTTGTGCACCCTTGCAGTTTATTTTCATTTGTCTTAAAATAAGTTGTTATTGAGGAGCTTTATGCACCCTCCCCCCACCCCTACAATCCCTAAACCCTCTCCCACAAGGTGCTTAGTGAACTACTGGTGCTTCAGTGTTTTGAAATTCTCACAAGCTTCCTGTTTCCAAACCTGTCCCAACAGCTTGGATATATGCCTTTAAACAACATCAGCACTCTTCCCGTGGAGATTGTTTGTCGCTGAGGTGGAGAGCAGCTTTAAAGGAGGATCTCCATATATAACCCTCCATATGATCTTTATTCTGTACCATAAATAGGTCCTTCCTCTTGGACAGACCTTGGGAAGAGGATGTGGATGATGATGAGCATGCCTGGCTCTGCTGAGATAGCACTACGAGCTCCAGGTCTCCAGGAGTTTGAGCTGCTGTGCCTGGCGGCCAGATGTGGCCAGATGTAGAGAAATTGTCCATCATCAAACCACTCATGCACCTCCTCTGCTTTGTCCAGTCTCATGTCATTGTTCTCCAGATGTCTGGAGCCTGTATCACAGAGCTTGTTTCTCTCCAAGTTACCTGGCTTCACCAAGATTAATATTGATGAGCGCTTTTAATTTACTGAGCTGTGTCATTTTGTTCTTCAAATGAGAGGCGGCAGTGGATATACTTTTTATTTCCAGTTATCTCATTGAGTCTCATAAAGTAATACTTTGTATCCAGACATTTTACAGTTGAACAAGACTAGGCCAAAACCTAGTATATGGCTGAACCGTGTATGGTCAGAGTGTGAAATTCTGGCCAGTTTGTTACAGAGATAGTCAGTGGTAATTTCTATAATGTGAATTCCTGGATATTAAATGTTCATCTGTAATTTTCTGTAGTGGTCCCAGTAATATTTGTTGTTAAAGTGTAGCTTTCTGAAGTAGCATATCACATGACATGGTTAAGCTTTGTTTGAGTAAAAAAAAAAGTTATAAATGCAGTGATTGTTATTTGGGGTGTTTTAACTGCGCTCCCCCTCATGCCTCCGGCGCATAGAGAGCTGTTTTCTGTCCTACTCTGCGAGCTCGCGCTGGTTGTCGCGGGTTCGGATGGAGGTTTCTCATGTGCAGCAACGCCAGGCGCACCACCACTTGAGCTGCTCCACACGCTCCTCTGACAGTCGTGCAATCATGGCGTGTGAATCCAGGTGCAGACCGAGGTACGGCATCTGCTGGCTCGGTTGCAGGGCGCTCAAACGTGCGATAAAGTATTAATATTTACGACACATGGATTAAAAAAATGCACATTGCTGATTTTGCAAATTTTCAGGAAATTCGGTTGAAATTTGCTCCAAATTTGGATTGAAACTTAGCTATACACGGATACTGAAATATGTGCAATAAGCTAATATTGGCTAATTTATCAGTTTAGCTCTTGGCAGCACTCGGGCTATTGACGTATTTTGTTGCCGTGGTGATCCACCCCATTTAAGAGTGAGTCAGAAAACCCGAGTTAAGCCCAAAGATAACTGACTAACCCACTGATATCACTTTGTAATACAGAGTTCTGGTCTCGCCTTTGTTTCACAGTTTGTTCATACTACTCTGCTCTATAGACCGGACATGATGGCTGCTTATGACCTGGATTCACTTGTCTGGCCTCAGCAGCTTGTCTTGTTCAGCCTCCACATTTTTTCCAGGCATGTCAGAGTTCAGTCATTTGGTGCGAATATGACTCACTGAGGATCAGGTAGTAAAGACGTTTGCTGACACACATGGAAATCTAGTGTGGAGCTGGACTAAACGCAGTTGTTCCTCTGGCAGGCAGTCTGGTTACACGGCTCGTAGTCTGGTTGGCAGGGGACACCACCTCTCTCTGGAGTATTTACAGTGGTATGAAACCTGCCTTTATAGGGGCCACGACAAATGGTTTTCATTACCGGGCTTTTATGAATGCAGAAATGAACTGAAGAGCAGACTCTGAATCTTTTCACATGTGAGCCATTTATTAAGGTCACCACTGCTCTGGAATGACATTGTGATAAAAGGAAAAAGTACCTAAAGTTGTACATGTGAAGGGGATTTCTGTTAGCCTTGCATGTATTGCACAAATAGCTAAGCCAGACTAGAGCCAGCCACTAATGATGGCTCACTGGCTACAACTCCTGACTTCCTAATGAGGTCCGACTAAGCCGAGGCTTCATGCAAATTAACACAAGAGGCCTCCACCGACCCCACTGGGGCTTTCATAGCTCCAGCTGTAGACCTTGCACATCTCCTCGCCGAGGCCGGAGTGTCACATTTCTTGTAGGTGGATTAGCTCTCCATCCTCACATGGAGCTGTGCACATTACTGCCCATTAAACTGTCTGCCCCTCAATGGGGGTTTGTTCTCCATGAGTCTGATTTACAACTCTTAATTCAGAATTTCCCTGACAGTTCCCCTCTCGCTTTAGCTGCCCTCTGACCAGAAACAGTTAAGATGGACCATCTGCTAACGGATCGTCGCTTTCTGTGTCTTTACTAGAGCTGCAGCTAACAATTATTTTCGTTATCGATAAACCTGCCACATATTTTCTTGATGAATTTAGTGAAAAAAATGTAAGAAAATAGTGAAAAATGTACATCACACCTTCCCAGAGCCTAAGTCATCATCATCAAATTGCTTGTTCTGTCAGACCAACAATCCCAAACCTTAATATTTTCAGTTTACATTTATATACATCAAAGAAAAGCAACAGCAAATCCTCACAGCAAGCTAGTTTCTGGCATTTTTGCTAGAAAAATTACATTATCAATGAATCTGTCAATTATATTCTCAATTAATTGACTAGTTGTTTGGTCCGTAAAATGTCAGAAAATGGCGAAAAGAGCCTGAGGAGCCCAAGGTGACGTCCTCAAATGTTTTCTTTTGTCCCGACCAACAGTCCACAACCCAAAAATATTCAGTTTACTATCATTAAAGACTAACGAAACCAGAAATATTCACATTTGAGAAGCTGCAACCAGAGAATTTGGACTTTTTCCCCCCAAAATAATGACTCAAAACAATTAACTGATTATCAAAGTACTTGGCAATTAATTTAATAGTTGACAACTAATCAACTCATTTCATCTCTATAGAAGACAAAGAAAAACACAAATCCTAGCATTTTAGAAGCTATAACCAACTATTTATGAGCCAATCATGAAAATTGTTGATCTTTTCAAATTGAAATGTGTTTAGTTGATACTGTTCTTTGTTTTAGCAGTAAAAAGATTCCCTGTGTCATCTCATGTAATCAGGAATTCAGGAGTTGAATGTGTGTAAATTGCTGCTTTGAAGAGAAGGTGTGAGTGTGATGACAGTGTGACAATGTCCTGCTTTACATGTTGTTTGCATTGAATTTCAAGTCAGTCACATGTGACCTCCAGTGTGCCTGTAGGAGAGCAGAGAAGTTATCCACAGGACGTTTCCAGGCAAGTGTTCTTCCATGAAGACACACGTTTTATCGCCTCCTTGACATTCTTGTGTCCAGCTCTCATTTATGTCCACATTACCATTGAGTTTTTTGAGCAGTTAGTGAAGAATCCTCACTAGGGGAAAGTGGATGGTGGAGTGGGGGGTGACAATAGGCCTTTTATGTTGAGTTATCCTCATTCCCTTGTGTTAGCTCCAGGGGACCATGTGACCGGCTCTCATTCAGGTCATGTCGGCCTGTTCAGCCTTTGACCCTCTTAGAAGAGAAGCGAGTCCCCTCAATGTCCCATTCATCCCATACAGATGTCTATGTGCGTTAATGTGTGACACAGCAGAGGTATGACAATCCCCTGACAAGCCTTCATTCAGTTTTTTTTTCAAGTGATGTGAGTCGTTAACTGACTGCTGCTAATTTCTGACTTTAATTTGAACTTTCTCAGAATTTTCTCCAGATAGTTTGACATTGTAGTGGTCAAAAATATTCACTTGCCAATCATAAAACAAAAACCTTGAATTTCAAGAGCCAAACCAGCATCCACCAATGCATAATCAATAATTGATTAATTAAAAGAAAAGTAAAAGTTAAAAAGTTAAAAGTAAAATTATGGCGTTAAACTGAGTCTATATTTTGCTCCAGGTGCTCTAAGAAAAGTTACAGCAGATTTGTAGTCACTTCTTGTATATTCATATATGTTAATAGATCAAAAACATGTTGAAAATGACAACATACACGACTAAGACACAGCAGTGCTTTGAGCTAAATGCTAACATCAGCATGCTAACATGCTCACAATGACAATACTAACATGCTGAAGTTTAGCAGCTAATGTTAACCATGTTCACCATTTTAGTTTAGCGTGTTGACATGCTAACATTTGCTAATTAGCACTAAACAAAAACACCCGACATTAATGCTAACATGATGGTTAGCATGTGTAATGTTCACCATGTTAACTGTATTAGTTCAGCCTGTTAGCATGCCAGCAATGGCTAATTATAAACATAAATTACAGCTGACGCTAACGGGAATGTTATTAGTTTTGTAGGAATAAACCAAAGTATTGGACAAATATTTTGACGTGGCGCTGGATGAAAAGTCAGCTGGTCATCAAAGTTACTAAAGTTAATCCTGTGGGGAACATTAATGTCTTCACCAAATTTCTTGACAATCTATCCAATCGTTGTTCAGATATTTCAGTCTGAACCAAAGTGGTGGACTGGCCAACTGACATGGTCATCCATAGCACTGCGCTATCGTGGCTAAATATTAGTTATTGACATGAAACTATTTTTTACCAAGTTATTAACATTTTGTGTCAGTTTTTTCTTAGTTTTATACATTAATGGCCATATTATTTGGTTTTATCTCTCTAACTTGGTTCTGTAAGATTCCAACTCCTGAAAAGATCATGAAATAGTGTGCAAATTAGATGTTTTGAAACCCATAATTTATGATTTTATGAACAAAATGATAAATGTCATTGAAGAATTAATGTTATTATTGTAAACTGTGACTACTTAAGTGATGACAGGAATCGTGGCTGGACATTTGTTATGTATGAACCTGGATAAATTCAGGTTTGTAGCTGCTTAGTTGCTGAACATTTTAGTGATCTAATGCTATCTCTATTATGCTCCTCGCTGGGTTTAGGTCTGTTTAGCTTGTAGCTTGTGTTCTTGCAGTGCAGTAATGATAGTGACTACATTAAGAGCTCAAACACCCACAGTGATGATTGCCAAGGCAAAAAAAGTAGAAGCTCATTTGGTTGCAGAAAAGAAACACTGAAAAGAGGAACAGCAGATAGAGAGACAGTAGAAAAATGGAAAATATATGTAAAACAAGGAGAAAACGCATCAGTAACAACAAAAACAGAGAAAATGTTATTGAATTTTTAGCATTGTATTGAATTGCATTCATAAATCTTTATGAATTGTATAGTCAGTTCAGATCAGTCAGGGATTTTTTTTAATTTGACCATTTTTTTTTAGATTAAAAACATGTATTATTGTTATCTGTGCCCAAATATCTTTTATCATAACTCTTTTCAGTAAATTATACAATGATCTTGTGTATTGGAACAAATTAACACTTAGCTTTAACACTTTAAAGAAAACTACTTTCTGTTATGCCTTAAACAAAAATAATTCTGAGTTTTAGAAAGTTATATCTGCAATTCACCTGTTGTAGAAAACCCTGTTGAATAATGTGATAGGATTTAGATATTATATATTTAGAGTTCCTTTTAAGGTTTCAGTTGTCTTTATGAATAATTGAGAACTTTGCTGCATGTCAGTTTTGCTATCTAGGATGTGAAAACTATCTCCAAATCCCTTAAAATTGCAGGATTCAGGATTTGGTGATTAAAATGAGTTTTAGTTGAAGAGGTGACGGTCATACGCTGGTTGTCTCTTTCAGCCACTAGGTGGACACACATTAGAGACCTGGTGGTGAGGGCAGACTGGGCAGGACTGCCATATGTGTTAGTAATAAGAGGATAAGTCCTGACTGAACAAGCTCTTTTGATCTGGGTGATTTTTGATGTGTAGCTCAGTGTCTGGGCTGTGTTTTCTGATGACCTGTGCAGTTTTCCTGGGGCAGTCTGGGGCTCATTTGAGTTGATGTAAAGTATTTTGTCTTTGGGTTTTCCCCTAATTTCCCATAGTGGGTTTATCAGTGTCGACATTATCTTGAAAACAAAGCTTGGCTTTTGCTCATTTCAGACATTTAAATTCTTTGACTCTGGGGCAGTTCTATACTTGCCAAACTGGCTCGACTGTTTTGGTCAAATCTAAATGACAATAGCTTGAAACAACTGACATTCATGTGAGCCCCCTGGGGGCACTTGATTTTGACTATAGGAAGTCTGGTGCGGGGTAAAGTCAATTCAGGTCAGGTCTTGTCTACTCAATTAGGGTCAAATTAAAAAAGGAATCATTCAACTTTAAAATGAGTACGTATAGATCTATTGGTTATGTTTTAAAGAGTTATTTGCAGAGGCGGGGATGTTTTCCCTTGCATTTCTGCTTTATTGTATTATCCTCCCACATTCTGGTCATGAAACCCGTGTTTTCTTCCTCCTGTTGTTGCCTTGGCGCCCAGTCATTTTGTCATCAGACTTGGTTTAGTGTGTCTGGTATGTCTGGAAGTATGAGGATGATGTGGCTTCATTAACAGAGAGAGCAGATGAGTCACCTAAACTGTTTTCTCATGAACTCTGGACAATGTCCGGAGAATCGGGTCCCAACATTGTCTGGAGTTGCCCTTTTACACATGTAGCATACAGCAGGAGATTGTCCATGTCAGATGCATTCTCTCCTTCTGGAAATACTCTGTTTGGTTTAGGTGAGGGGTGGTGCCTGGGTAGAGCGTGCAAGAGGCAGGACATGGAAAAAAGTACGCTGCGGAAATCACAGTGTTTTGTTTACAGTACATTAAAGATGGCGGACGAGGCTACCGACTCATCCGTAATGATTGTTTTTGCGTTGATATCAATACTACATGTATTTGGACGTATCAACGAAAGAGTGGAAAGCAATATACATATATTAATTCATTAATATATAAATTACCCTTCTTCTTCACCCTCCGATGTTTGTATTCCTCCGGTTTCGTGCCAGCCACATGATAGAAACGTCATCAACATGCCCACTTGCTCGCTGTGAATTCTCCGGACAATGACCTGCTGTATTCACACATGGGCTCAATTGGACATTACGCAGACTTTGTACCAGGGAGCTGGCAGAGTAAAGTCAGTTTAATGTCCGGTCCAACTGATTCGGACATACAGCTCCTCCGGGTAATGTCCGAATAACAAAGTGTTGCAGTGCAGCTCTGGAGAGATAACCACGCCGAGATGCTGTGTTCAAGTTCAGGTTCACATTCCTTTATTTGTGTCTGCAATAATTACAGTGAAACAGTCACTGGTAATGAAAATCTTTAAACACTGAAATGTTTAGAAAACCTTTTGAGCTGCTGACCAGTTCAGACATGACAGAGTTGAAACATAACGAGGCAGACTATCTCCTAATGCAGGCTGCTGCTGAAACACTCATTCATGTGAAAGAGGAACTATACTAGATCTGAAACAATTAGTCGGTTCACTGATTAGTCAACTGAAAAGGTTAATCTTGAACAATTTAATTATCGATTGTCATTTTTTTGAGTGAAAATGCCAAACATTCTCTGGTTCCAGCTTCTCAAATGTGAAGATCTGATGCTTTTCTTTGTCATATGTGATAGTAAAAGGGCTGTTGGCTCTGGGAAATTATAATATTATATTTTTCTAAAGCTGAAATGATTAGTTGATGAATCGATCAACAAATTGGCAACTATTCTGATCATCAATTAATCATTTAAGTCTTTTTTCGAGCACACAATTGTTAGGATTTTGCTTTTATTTATTGTCAGAAAGGTGATAATTCTACTTTATGTTTATTATTGAGGTTGTAGTGGGTGGTGGTGTACTGGAGTGCATTATATTGACAAATGTTCCTAATATTTTGCCCCCCTCATATATGTTAATGGAATGGACAAAATATTAGGAACACCATTCAATATAATGCACTCAGTACACCACCACCCCCCACTACAACCTAAATAAACAAAGTGGAATTATCACCTCTCTGACAATGTCAACAAAAGCTGAAAATATATAAGCTTTGTAAATGTAGACTTTATGGCAGAGCTGTTGTATTGGATTACATTAGATTGCACAGGTGTACCTAATGAAGTGGCCAGTGAGTGTATGTGTTATATATGACACAGAAAAGCATCAGATCCTCAAATTTGAGAAGCTTAAACCAGGACATGTTTGGCACAGAAAATGACTGTTTATCAATCCAAATAAGCAACTGATCATTACAGCTCTAATGTAGAGACGTTACCTTGGGTTTTAGGAAATTGTGATGGCCATTTTTCTTTATTTTCTGACATTTTGTTGACCAAACAATCAGTATTTCAAATTTATGGCCTTTTTTAAACAAAAAGGCCATACATTTGCTGGTTCAGCTTTGCAAATGTGAATATTTTCCACTGTTCACTTATGCTGATCATACATGATAGTAAATTCAATATAATTTGGTTTTGGACTGTTGGTCAGACAAAACAAACAATTTGAAGACGCCATCCCAGGCTCTGGTAACTTGTGGTGTCCATTTCTCCTTATTTTATAGCATGTATTGGACCAAAGTATCGATGAATTGAGAAAATAATCAGCAGATTAATTGATAATAAAAGTAAATATTAGTCAGAGCCTCCAGCTCTGAATTCATTCAGATATCTGGTGACTTTTCTTTCCTTTTCTATTGCTCTGCGCAGTCACACAGGACTCAGTCCAACACTTATTACCACTGTGATTGAGAAAGACAATCCTCTTAACACAGATCCTGCTTTCTTTCTAGGGCACTGAACAGCTCTGTGCAGAACTCCTGTCAGTTCAGCCTGGCTGTCGGATATCCTCTCTCTGTTACGTTCCTTTGTCCGCTACATGGTAGGGTCTCTTTTCAAACACAACCCCCCTCTCCTCCTCTTTATGGCCCGAGCCGGCAGCTGCAGGGTTAATGTTTAGCAGCAGCAGCAGCAGCAGCAGCACAAGCAGAGAGGCAGGAGTTGTAGGAGGAGGAGGGGAGAGGGAGAAGGAGAGGCAGAGAGGTGGGGGCTGGTCCACAGCTGTTGTAGTAGGCAGGGTCTATTGGGGTAGGAAGCCTGCCTCACTCGCCCTGGAACAATGGGAGACATGGCAGCCTCTGCAGACAGCACAGGCACACACACAATACACATACCCAAGGACAGGCCTTTTCTAGCTATAGCATAGAGGAAACCGGCTTCCTTGCCACACTCAGAAGGTGACGGCACTTTCAACAGGGAGGAAGATAATCTCCTCCGCAGCCGGAAAACAGAAATGTAAGGTTGTGGCCTCTCTGTCGCTCTTTTTTTCTTCTTCTCCTTCTTCTGGTGCCTTACATTTCATGCTGCTGTGAGGAGATCTCGGATGACTGGATGACAGAAAAGGCAGCAGGAGCAAGGTGAGCTGACCCAAAATTTGTTCGTGAGGGAGGGGGAAATTTGTAAATCTGTGAATACTGGTCCAGTTTTACAGCTGACATGGTGTTTTCTTGGCCTCCTTCTGCGTGTTGTGAGGGTGTTTCTGTGTCTCAATGAAGCAGATTTTTACTTGTATGAGAATGAAGTGATGTGACAGTGCTGGGATGTGTGTTTTGTTTGGTTTTATGGTGTTGACTTGACATGAATGGACATGAGATGACTCTTTGGGCAGGTCTGATTTGCTGTGTGTGTGTGTGTTTATGTTAGCAGTTATATTCGTGGGCTAGCTTACATTTTAGGACAACAGCAAACTGCTCTGTTAGCACCCAGTGTCGTTTTTATTTGAGCTGAACTAACACAGGCTTATGTAGGACTGTTTTGGTTGCAGCTAACAAAGTGTCATAAATCTGCCAAGCGGGTACGTTGGTGGTGGAGGACAGGGCAGCTTGAATGTGTGATAAAACACAGTTTTCTGTTATATCAGAGATGCAGGGTCCATGATGCGTTTCCTCTCTGGGTGTGGAGGTTGCCTGGCAGAGATTTAAGGATCCCTGCGTTCTGTTTGATTGCTCTCAGACATACATGGCGCACATCCAACCTTTCAGGCCTTTTGGGAAAGGGAGCTCCCATCCTCCAGCCCCTCCCCCACCTCCTCTCCCCTGCCTCCGCTCCTCATCCCAAATATTGCTTGTGTATGATTTGTCTCGGTTCATATAGCCAAACGTCAGACAGGAAACAGCACAGAGGGACCCCGCCAGCCTGATTCTGTCTCACCCACGTCTTTGATATTTATCAGAAAATGCGATAAAGATGCAGACAATGGTGTGGTAATACTGTATCTGCAAAAAGGAAATTGACTTTGGCCCACATTTTTTTTTTTGGAGGGGGGAAGATTCAGTCTTCCCCCATCTTGTTTAATTCCTCCATCTGAGGATTTAGGTTTTTGTCACATTGTTTACATCTCCCGCCTACACACTTTGCCTACACAGCAAGAACTTCAATCTGCGCCTTTCCAGATTGGCAGATGGAAAGGGTGGTGTTTGACATATCCTGAGACGGCCTTGCCTATGCCAAATCCCCAAGAGTGCGACTGACATGATTTAAGAAGCTTTTGTGCATTTCTTCTCTCTGCTTCGTCTGAGTCGCCTTTTTGAATTTTTTTTTTTCCAGACTTGCCCTCATTCCATGAATCTCATCGACTCATTCTCAACTGCAGCATCTCACCATACCTCTTTGAAAACCTGCATTTGACTCAATATTTCATCATTTTCTCAGCATCAAGCCGTCTGTCCTCGCTAAATAAACACTGGTGATGTGCAGTCGTCGGGGTCTCGTGGGTTTTTTTGTGTGATCTGCTGCCTTTGTGATCTTGCTTCATGACACGGATCACAGATCACGGTTGTTATTTTTCCCAGGACCAGGTGTACCGAGGAGGACACGGCCAGATCAGATGATCTGCTCTTGCTCTATTAAAACCCAGATTGAGAGGGCAGATGCTCAACACCTCTAATCCCATTTCAATTTGACAAGATCTAAACGGATCAGGCCCTGTTACCCTATAGACTGCTTTGGAAATGAAGAGTTAATGCTGTAGCTCGGTTTCTACACATATCGGGGGTGATGAGACAAAACGCTGGCTGCAACAGACGTGGCGTCCTGTTTATGTTTTACATTAATCCTTTTGTAGAAATTGAACATAATTAACAGGGAACTCTGTTAATGGGGAATCCCACATTAGATTAAAACTTTGAAAAATCATTGTGTGGCACTCAACGCATGTCCTGTTTTATCAGAAAGACATAAAAGGGAGTTCTTAAATGCTGTCTCTGCTGAATTATTCATCCAGCTTTCTTTCATTACACTTTACAATGACTCAGAGATGAAAGGAAAGACGAGAGGGGGAGAGATTGAGGAAGAGAGCGAGATAGAGGAGTGGGGGCTTGTGGTCGTGGCATGGCTGGCGTCTGCCAAGCGCTGGTATCTCCCGAGGGCAATAGAGCGTCTTCCTCTCCTCCCGGTTTCCTGTTCACTCGCAGAGCGGAGGAAAGCCGCAGCCTTTGCCTGCCACAGCCCATCACAGAGGTGACATTGCTCTCAAAACCACCTGACGCCACCGGCTCCCAAACCCCTGCCATTGAACTTTCAAGATCTCGTTACATGCGGCCAAATCTTGTGGTTTCTGTCTTATGATTCACAGCGAGACACAAATAGGATTGGCAGAAATGTCAGGAGGTTTCTCGCCAAAAAACCTTGGTGGAGGAAGAGGAGGAAGAGAGTTTACTGAAATGTGTTTTTTTTTTTCTTTTGTTTGTTTGTTTTTTCCTCCCTCAGCTCCTCGGTTTTGTTGTTGGGAGACAGTGGTGCCTGACAGGAGACTGACTCCTCTTCAAGGATCATAACGAGAGCTGAAACCACAGGTGAGCATGTTTGCATGTCATTTGAAAAAAACACAGTGCAAGATTCAAAATGGGCCAATTTCTCAGTGTATCAATTCACTAGGGATGCAACTAAAGATTGTTTTCATCATCCACTAATTTGCAAATCGCTTTCTCAATTAATTAATTAATTATTTTGCCTGTAAAATGTCAGAACAGTAAAAAATGTCCATTACAAGTTCCCAGAGTCCAAAAATGATGATATCAAATTGCTTTAGGGCTGCAACGCTGCAAAGATTTTTTTCATTCTCTTAGTGTGCTGATTGTTTTCTCAATTAATTGATTACTCATTTAGTCCAGAAAACATCAAACAATAGTGAAAAAGTCTCTCTTCAAGTTGCTTGTTTTGTCTGAACATCTCAAGATATTTATTTTACAGTGATATAAAACAGAGAAAAGCAGTAAATACTCTCATTTGAGAAGCTGGAACCAGAGATTGACATCTTTAACTGAAAAAATGAAACAAATCAATTATCAAACTAGTTGTCGGTTAATTTTCTGATGATCCACTAATCCATTATTTGTCTAATAGTCTCTGCTCTACCATTCATCCTTTCATTTGTTATCAGGAGAGTATGTAACAGTTTGTAGTAAAAATCAGCTGAACTGAGCGAGTTGAAGAAGAATTGATTGTTGACTTGCTTGTGATCGCGCTTCCTTGTGTCCTTTCCTCAGTGTCTCTGCTAGTTTGTTATCAGACTTATTGGTAGATACTTGCTTTACTGAAAATGACAAAGCGC
The DNA here is from genome assembly GCA_038419695.1 of Scomberomorus guttatus. NCBI lineage: Eukaryota > Metazoa > Chordata > Actinopteri > Scombriformes > Scombridae > Scomberomorus > Scomberomorus guttatus. The sequence continues at coordinate 30,120,483 of CM076449.1, forward strand.
ATCTTGTGTCAGTGGTGTACACCCCTGAAAAGTTAAACCAACCTTTGCAGCAGTCGCTGTTGGGTAATTTGTTTAAAGGTGGCTCTGTGGCTATTTATTTACAGTAGATGACACGTTAGTCTTTCTCTGGTGTCAAGTTGCACTATTTGTTTGCCTGATGAATGCACACCAGTGTCTTCACAGCTCACATTTTCATGTACAGGTATCCATTTGAGTCATTTTAGGAAGTACAAAAGCACCACATGCTCACTTGGCTCAGAGGCTAACACATGATCCCTCATGTTTTGTTCAGAGATTGGATCTTTAAGCTGCGATCGCTGTGCCTCGCTGCACTTTGTTTACACTTGGCAAAGTCTGATTTCGTGTCTGTGTTGTGAGAAGGGTGGATTTTCAAAAACAAAACAAACCCCTGTGCTGACTTTGACCTCCACTGTTATGTTTGCTCTTTTTGCCTTTTTTCCATTTTTATTATCAATTACAGCATCCTTGCTTGTATTCTCTGGTATATCTCTTCGTTTCCATTGTCATAGAAACAAAATAAAAACTTTCAAAATTATTTGATAATTGCAAATGTTCTGCAGAACGAACTGGATTGTTATTTTTGTTAGTGGGCAAATATTACACTCATGGCAACACTTGCATTTCCACTGATGGTATCTTATGAGGCCATTTTATTTGTTGCTATGATGATTTACTCTCTTTTTGTCATCCAAATCATTTGTGTGTCTGCTTATCTATAAAATTTGTTTTGTTCTTCACTCCTTTGAACGTTTCTCCTTTTCTTATCACTGCATTCCATCAAATGTGCTAAAATAACTAAGTTGTGTGTCTGAGAATGGCTCCAGTAATCAGACTAGTAAGATGTAAATAAATGCACAGCCGACGTCGTCCTTATCACACTCGAGCGAATGTGAGAGTGAGATTCATACATCAGTCTCCGGTCCTATCACAGCATGCAGACTGAAATAGGATATAAAGACGTTTGTTTTTTTATGGTTTATTGCTCTCTGTAATGAATACAAATATCCTCCAATCATTCCATAGGAGGAGGATCAAAAACACAATCTGCCAGGCAGCGAGGCCACTCAGCAGTGCAGTCTGTAGAGCAGCAACATTAACTCTCATTGCATTCCCCTTGTGGCTTCTCTCTGTTGGGCTCTGACAGCACCAGCGGCTGTAAGTCTGCCAGCCGAGCTCAGTGGAAGGAGCTCCCTGGCACTGCGGCTCCACTGGGACACACTGAGCCTCTCCTTCGCCCTGTCAATGAGCCTCTGTGTGCTCAGTTTCAGGCCAGTCACAGGCTCCTAAACCACCAAGATGACAATACTGCAGTTTACAAAGCAGCCAGCTGGACTCCCTCGCTGTTTCTTTGCTCTCTGTGTTTCCAGAGGATGTTAATTCAGACATTAATAATGACTGAACCCTTCAAGTTCTGTCATCAGTTGATCGGCCCTTTGATGGGATGTCAATGGGACTCAGATTCAGTAGTTGTTTTTAGATGTGAAGGCCTGTTGGATTCTCAATAAATGGGGCACAAGTTGCTTGTGAGATGCTTCTTTCTAGCGGCGTTTTCAGCGAAGCTTGTGACGTTAACTCGGCACATCAAAGGAAACCACAGCAGCAGCGGCAGTGGCGGCAGCACCGCAGTTTCATGTTATATTTAGCATCACTTTTGTTGTCTTTAGCTCTACGCTGTAATTTCCATGTGAATGTTCGCAAACACAGAGAGATGTGTGCATGTTTCTTGGCCCTGCTGCCCGGAGCTTTAATGTGCATTAGCGAAGAGAAAAGCTGGTATTTATAACCACTCGGTAACGTTCCTGTATCCAAGGTCAAATGGATGGCTAATATCTGCTTCCGTTCTTAGATGGACTGCATTGATCACCCCTCCATTATACGTGTAGATCTGGCTGTGTTCAGTCAATCGCAGCTCAATAAGCGCCCTATACTTTGGATGGCGCTGCGTTTGTCTGTTGGGTGTTCACAATCCACAGGCCACTGATGTTCAATAATCTTCCTGTAAACGCTTTGCAGCTCTTGTTACACAAGGCCTGGCAGGTTTTTACTGATTACTTATGAAACTATTTGAAGTTCCTGAACATTTTCCAGCAGTGTTTTATACTTTGTGTATGTGTTATGTACATATTCAGGGCTCGGTTGTGGGGTCTTTTTCTACACTGATGCCAATATGATAACCAAAACGACACCTAACACTGAGGACTATTAAAATGTTTTACTACAAAATCCCTTTTTCAGTTTAAAAGAAAAAGCTGGTGTTAATCTTTATTTGAAACAACTAACCTATAAAGCAAATATTTCTCCCTTTTTTTGTTCCCCTATCCCCCCCACAAGAACAAGAACACATGAGCCAGACAATAAGAACATAATCAAGATTACAAATAAAAATACAACAAGAAGACAGAGGACAGAAGAGACAAAACTAAATAGATTTTAAACAAAGGTTAAAATTAAATTACAAATCCAATGAGTTGAACCAAAGGGCTGGGCGATATGGCCTATAAATAATATTGTGATAATTTTAGGATATATATACTGTAAACTCTTTAAATACTAAACTACTAAATAAACTACTATTACAATAAAGTTAAATAAAGTACTGTTATAATAAAGTTAAATAAAGTACTCCTTTCTGTGGCTTTCAGCTCCGAGCACATTGGTTCATACTGAAGACATAAATCATTAAATATGTGTCATGAATATATTCATTGTTTTTTAAATGCTAAATAATTTCCTCAAACAGCTGGGCACTGTAGTTTCCAGAGGAAATAGTGCATTTGTTGGGGACTATTATCATCTGCGGATTAATACACATTTGGTTTTAGTGAGTATTTACAGCAGCAGGACAGTGTATGTGGGATTGAGTACAAATAAATACAGCAGCCATGTTCATCATAATAAAGGAACAGGTCAGCCAGTACAACTGGTTGTGTTTACATACTTTTTAGCCATGCTAGCAGCAATGTCAGTCTGATGGTCAGTGGTTTGGCCCGCCACTTTGGTCCAGGCTGAAATATCTCAACAACTATTGGATGGATAGCTGTGAAATTTTGTACAGACATTCATGATTCCTGGAGGATGAATCTTTAAAGACTTTGATGATTCCCTGACATTTCCTGTAGCACCACCATGAGGTTCATGCTTTTTGTGATTATCTGTCATTTTTATACTGTTATAAAACTTGTGGTGAATGTGTGTATATGCTTCCTCTTTCTCCTCGTGATGACGTCAGATTGTTCTCGCATGCCTACAAACGACCGTCCGATCCGTAGTCTCTGTTGGTAAGATTGTTAAATGTGTTGTTTGTGTTGTCCACTCACATATTTCGGATTGGTTTCGGGCTTGAACATGTACGAATGTATTTGAGAAGTCTCCATTTTGAGTAAAGAACGAGAAAAAGAAGTGAAACCCTACTAATACTGTTCATGTAGCATCTGGAGCTGGCGGAAGTCGGCGGGGGTCAGCTTCTGGAACCAATCAGAACAGAGTAGGTTCATCGGGAGGGGGGGGCCTTAAAGAGACAGGAGCTAAAATGGCCTGTTTCAGACAGAGGCTGAACTGAGGGGCTGCATAAAGGACCAGTATAACATAAATAAGGAGTTTTATTTAATTGTAAACAATGCAAAGATATTCTACTAGAGCCCGAGAATATAAATATAGACCTGGAAATGTCTATATTAAGACAAGCATCTGTACTAGAACTTTGCCGAAATAAAATATACTCCAAACAAACAAACAAAATTATTATTTAAATCAGGAAAAATCAAAGAATGATTTTTTTTAATAATCTGACAAACACTCAAGGTACATTTCTCAAGAGCTAAGGCACATTTCAATTGGTACACAACCCAGCCCTGTAAATATTTGAATGTTTCTGTTTCTAATGTTTTTATGCGTACACAGCGCTTTGTTCGTGTGTGTGTCACCTGTCCAAGTCAGGTCTAACACTACTCGTAACTGTGCCATTTCCTGATTGGCCTCCAGCCACAGAATCAGGCTCATCTCATCCGCTCTAATGAATCCTTAAGATGTGACAGTTGGATCTGGGTCCACGTGGACTTACCTACTTCCCCTTGCGTCTCTACACACACACACACACACACACACACCTGGAGCCATGCCTACTAGACTGGTCCTCAGCCATATGCCCTACAGTGTACCATGCTCACTGACTCAGGCAGCCTGTGCACTCAGCGTGGTGCTGCAGTTTGATCTGTGGATTTGTTGAAGCTGCAGAGGAATATGGAAACAAAAGCTTATCTTCCTACACAGCCCGAGTATTTCAAACAATGCAGGATGGATGGATTAATGTGTTTGCTCAGTAATCCTCAGTATATAGAAGGTGCACTGATGTAGAGTCAGCAACCAGCTCTGCAGCGTTAGATGTCTTTGCTGTGTAGATGTGGACACGCTGCTGTCCATTTTTGTGCTGCGTGCAGAGGATGAAACACCAAAGTAGTGTTGAAATGAAATGTTGTGGCTGTCAGATAAACAGAGTATAAACAAAGTGTAATAGTGGTAATAACGTTAACGTCACTCTTGGAGATGAGAACAGAGTCTGATGTGAAGCAGACCTCAGTGAACTGGTATCCTCTGTGTTTGTTTTGGTTTGCTTTGAGAACCAGACGGGTGGGGTTTACTGCAGCAGGACATTTCAGATACAGTCAGCTATGTTACCTTTAGGCACAAATTGATTTGTAAATGCTTTCTTTCTTGTCAGTGTCTTAATGTCATGGTGCTTATTAAATCCTTCTGTGAGTGGCAGGAGAACAAGAGTGTAATTTCCACTGGGATGCTGGGAACATCTTACTTCTCTAAAATCCTGTTTTTGTTCTCCCAGTTTCAGTTTGATTTACTCACAAAATCTCTGCCAAAATCCAGATGAGAGAAGCTCTGAGTCAATAAAAATGTCAATTCACTCGTCTGAGTCTTCTTCAATTATTACTGAGTGCTGACAGCAACAGAAAAAGCTTGGTGGACTTCTTTTACCCTCAGTTACGCCTCTCAGACGACATACAGGCCACCCAGCCTGATTGTGGGAGGTTGTTAGACCTGTGAAGCATGAGAGAGATTTTGACTCTACTCAGGGCTGAAAAAACCACCTCCACTGTACGTTGTGGGGTTACATTTTATTGTTAATTCATAGTTTTTTAAGTAATGTATTTATTTATAAGTGATAGTTAATTTATAGTCAATACTCTGCAAAAAAAGGAAACTAACAATACAGCATTTTATTCAACTATGTATTATTTTGGATTAATCTTGGCATGCTAACATGCTAAACTAAGATGGTATTATGTTGGCTATATGTTAGAGTAGCGGTAGACTCTTGTCTTGTTTGTTCGACAGTTAGGTCAGAAACTTTTTTTTTTTTTTTAACCAAATCTGATGTATATATTTATATATACACTGTTTTTGATGGAAAAGATCAGTCTCTTTGAAATGATCTTTATTAGTGCTGCAACTAACAATTATTGTCAATATTTATTCATCTGCAGATTATATTCTTGAATAACTGATCGTTTAGTTTATGAATTGTCAGAAAATGGTGAAAAATGCCTGTTATAATCTCCCACAGCTCACAGAGATTTATTAAAATGTCTTGTTTTGTCCAAACAACAGTCCAAAATCCAAAGATATTCAGTTCACTATCAAATATGACAAAGAAAAGCAGCAAATATTCACATTTTAGAAGCTGGAACCAGCAATTTTGTGGCATTTTTGCTAGAAAAATGACTTAAACAATTAATCGATTATCAAAAGAGCTGCCTATGAATTTTCTGTCGATCAAATAATAGATTAAGCAACTAATCCTTCCAGCTCTAATCAGTATATAGTGCAGCACAAATACAAACTTTTACAAAAAGATAGAACATGTACTGTGACTTACAAATAGAAATAGAGGACATTCTCATAATGTTTGTTACCTGCCAGAGTAGCTGAAATGTCTTGCCTTGAATTTGCAGAAGTGAGCATTACTTGCTGTAGAGATTTTGGCGCTGACAGTTTCAGTGTCACCTTCTGTGTTGCAGATGAGAACAATGTCTGATGAGACAGAACAGAGAATGTGCGATGAGGACTTTGGTTCAGACGAGGAGGGCGAGGAGGCAGACGTGGAGTCTTACCTGGAGGACAACAGCAGTGAGCTCATGGACCGACTGAGAGAGCTGGAGGTGAGTAGACAAGAAAACACAGTCTGCATCACAAGCTTCATATGAATTAAAAATGCTAATCAGCTGTTTAGCAAATTGAAAAGTGGCTAATTGAATGTGACTTATGTAATCCTGCCATTAAGGTCAAAATCTGGTAGGTTTACTGTCCCTCCATCCTCTGTGAGTCAAAACCACAGTAAACATAAGAAAGCAAAAACATTTTCTAAAATAATGAAATTATCCTTTTTTGTAACAGCTTTATTCATTTATTTTTATTTTTCAAAACAGGATACAGTGTAATACTCATGACACGCAAATTGGACTATTTGTGTAAGGAACGTTGGTCTGTTGATGTTTGGTACAAAGCTAAATTACAAACATATCTGATGGAAAAACAACAACAGTGTAGAGCTTTATGTGAGGATCTCTGTGTGCAAAGTTACATTCAGGTAGATAACTATCAGCCTTAGAAACAGGCAGGTTTAATTGTCTCCCAGAAGAGAAAAGAGTTTGTTTGTTTTGTGATTTAGGTGAGACTGAAAATGAAGTCCATTTTATACTTTAGAGCTATTTATATGACAATTTAAGGACTATACTTTTTCTAATTTATTGTTTTCTTCTGGTTTGTTGGTTAAAAATAAATGTTGTTTGTGGCTGATTTTGATTTGTAGAGCTGTTAGAGGAGACAAAGTTCTTTGTTTGCAATGTAATGTTATTTGTAAGAAGTTCTGTTTTTGTCAGGCAATTGTTTCACCACTGCAGCTGTATTTTTGCTGTCTTTGTAAGTCCATGTGGGCTGGGAACTATTATAAGTATTATTCAGCAACATGTTTTATTGTTATTTCCCTCACAGGCAGAGAATTCTGCCCTGATGTTGGCAAATGAGAGTCAGAGAGAGGCTTATGAGAGATGCTTGGATGAGGTGAGTTGATGAACAATATGTTGTTTAATTTAGAAACTAAAAATGATAATAAACTCTGCTCTGATAAGTCACTTTAGAAATGTCAACCTTAAAGTTTAAAATGTAAATGTTCTCTTATGTTATCAGGTGGCCAACCATGTGGTCCAAGCTCTGTTAAATCAAAAGGTAACGTGAGGCTACGTTTCTGCACCTGGATTTATTTTAAGTTCAGCAGCAGCATCACAGAGTCAGGTCCGTCCATACATTATCTTACTGCTGTGTGTGTTATTGAACAGGATCTGAGAGAGGAGTGCATCAAACTGAAGATGTTGGTGTTTGACCTGGAGAGACAGAACCGAGCGCTTTGTGAGCTTTTTCAGCAGAAACTCCCCAATCACCCCACTGCTCACTACCAGGTGAATGAGCTTGCTTTCCTCCTCCTGTAATGATCCATAAATAATTGAGTTTCATATATATATTCTCAACACAGTGCTGGACACAGTATTCAGATTCTTTACTTAAGTAAAAGTAGTAATACAACATAGTAAAAATACTAAAAATAAATAAAGTCCTGCATTGGAAATGTTACTTGAGTGAAAGTACAGAAGTATTAGCAAGATGTACGTTAAGTATCAAAAGTAAAAAATAGGCTCCTATCACATTGATAGTATTATACATGTTATATTATGTGATTAATATTGTTGGTCCATTAATATGTAAGCAGCATTGTAATGTAGCTGTTCAAGATGGTGTTCATTTTAACTACTTTTAATTATTTCAATTTAATTTTTAATTTATAACAATTCATCATATTTTATATGCTGAATATATGTTTAGTTCGTAATAACTTAATCTGCAAAGTAACCAGTAACTGGAGCTGACAAAGAAGTGTAATGGAGTAAAAGTAAAATGTAAATACGTAAAGGGGAACTCAACTGATTAACTAATTACTGTAATTACTGCATAGTAAAAAGTAGTATAAAGCCTTTTGTGTCTCCAGAGGGAGTTGTGTGAAATCCGAAACATTTCCTTAAGTGATGTCACTTGAGTCAGCGTTGGTTGGGGCTGAAGATGACAAGTTTGGAAATGAAAAAAAAAATCTGTGGGTGTGGAGAAAAAAGTGAGGTTACCAGACCTCTGTAGCTGCTCCTCATCTCTGCTGGAGGCTAGCAGCTCAGGGCTACATTAGCTGTTACTAGCATAACACAAATCTCCTACACAACGGTCGACAGTCGAGTTGCATTATGGGTAGGTGCCAGGTTTTGACAAGAAGAACGCCTGGAATAAAAAAAGACAATCTCTCTGGTTCTGCTGCATAAATTCTTATACTTTTTACAGTTCTTACAAACGGTAATAGATCTCAGTATTGTCACTTCTGCTCTATATTGTTCCAACAGATGCCAGAACAATGTAGCTCCTAGTTATCTGTGTATACAATACCCTGTAGTGTATACAGTGTCATCATAATTGCCTCATGAATCTCCTGTTACAGGTCCAGGCGGGACCCCTCCCAGACTACAATGCACAGCTGCACAATGACTCTGCCAAACAGGTGGAGCCTGCACAGACTGAAGCACAAGCCAAGGTGTTTATTTCAAAGCCCACGCAGCTAAGCTTCACCAAACATTAAGAGTGAAACGGGGATTATATCATAGCATCTCAATGATAAACCTGTGTGTGACTATATAACTGCTCTGACATTTGCTCTATTTGCTCTATCTTTGCACTATTGTGCTTTAAAAAAAGACGTCTGCTGCTAATCTCCCTCACACTCACTTCCTGTACGCATGCACTCAAAGGTCTTGGTGAACTAAATTGTTTGGCTCTCATTGAAATGTCAGCAGTGAGTTTTATGCTGATAAAGATCTCTTTCTGTCCAAAGGGAAATGGCTACCGCACACAACATGCCTCCCCGGGCCCTCGTGGCCCCGCCGCCTCCATGGAGGCCCTGTCTCCCTTCTTCAAGAAGAAAGCACACATCCTGGAGGTCCTGCGCAAGATGGAGGAGACGGACCCTCTGAAGTTCCACCCGTCCACCGCCAGCTTGTCTTTCTGTGACTACAGCCAGGTGCTCATGTCCACAGAGGCCGTTTTGGCCACTGCGGACCCACTTCCACTACAGTGCAAATCCCACCACACACACTGCCACTGCTCCTGCTCTGACACTGACCCACACCAGCATGTCAATGGTGACGGGGCGGTGAAGTGTGAGGGAGGGAGCACCTGCTGTTTACACTGCAAGAGGAGCCCAGATAGTCCTCCCAAACCATGCAACCATGTCTGTAGTCCTTCAAAAGCCAACTCTGCCACCCAGAGCCATGTAGCTCCTGCAGCTGCTATGAGCGAATGTCACAGTAAGAGCAGAACAGTGGAGTCTGTTCCCCCGTCTAAACAATGCACCAAGAATGATACCCACCAGCAACCAGCAGGCGCCACCACCCACTCATTAATCACAGAAACGGCCGATCAGAGCCTGGAGGTGATGGGAGTGGAGCAGGAGCAGGATAACTCTGAGAGTTGTCTAAACGCTACTGCCTCTGAAGAGCTCACTGGTTTCTGTCCCACCTCCCACCTGCCCAGTTCTGTGACAGAGAGTGCACAGATCTCCCGCTGTGACACTGAAACGAGCGATGGCGTTCACAACGGCTTAGCGCTCTCCTCCGTCAACATGTCAAATGACCCCTCAGCCGTCCCCGAGAAAGACAGCACAGATCTTGAGGCTTCCTCTGTGAGAGCCAGTGCCTCCGTTAGTCCCAGCCCCTCCTGCCTCAGCGACGTCAAAGCCGCCGCTATCAACTCCCCGTCCAAACTGCTCAAGTTCTTGAAGATTCCCTCAATAGGGGAGAAGTCTCAGGCTTCAACCCCCGCTGTCCGTCTGAGCCCCCAGCTCACCCGCAACTCCAGGATCCCCTGTCGCACCAACAACTACGAGGTGTACCACTCTCCTGTTCCCACACGCAGAGCCACCACCACAGAGAGGTGCAGGCAGCCCCCGCCACCACCCTCTAGGTCTGAGTCGTACCCCGCCACACACTCGGCACCAACCTCCCCTCCACAACCTGAAGACCCCTGCTCCCCGCCCGCTAAGGAAATAAGCTACAGCAGCCTCTCTGCACCGAAAGCCAGTGCAGGCTCAAAGATGGGCGTTTCCTCCTCCACATCATCCTCCTCACCCAAAATGTCTCAGAGGGTCCCTCATTATGAAAATGTCTGTGACATGTCTACCAACTCTAGAGAGGGAGAACCAAGCCAGGGCCTCGAGAAAAGAACCACTTTTCCATTGCAAACAAAGGTGAACGGTGGTGAGAGAAAGCTTGTTAAATCGTTGCCAGAAAGTGTCCTCAACCCCCCTCCTCAGCGAAAGCAGTCGTCCTCCTCCACATCAGAGTCCACATCAGACGATGAAGAGGATTCAGACAGCCCAGTGTGGGTTAACCATCACAGTCTGCCCAACTCATCCGCCCTCAGCAAAGCTCAGAGCCGACCCAACTACTCACGAACCAGAGAGAAGCAGGAGGTGGACGTAAGGGAGGTCACGGTGCAGAGCTCTGGGGTTGCCCAGCAGCCGCCTCCACCTCCAGCCAGAAGAAACGACTCCTCTTCCATCCCCAAGAGGCCTGTGACCGGGCCAGCGAGACCTCAGGCTGATTCCAGTCACCACGCCTTCAAAGACAGGCTGGCTGCGCTGGGCAAGCTGAGGAGCTCAGAGGATTTACAAGTCAGTGTAAGGCCAGTGGACACGGTGAATGAAGGCAGTGTCACCTACAGCGAAGAGAGGAGTAAGACAGCGGAGAGGCCCATCGAGCTCCATAAAGAGGAGCAGAGACATTCAAAATACACAGACTCTTTGGATGGAAAGCCCAAAGTTAGCAGTGGTGGTTTGAAGTACCAGGGGGCATCTCCGCTGTACGAACAGGGGGTCAAATCTCAGCCTTCTGGCCTGGTTAAACAAGAACTGTGTGTGACAAAGACAGAAGCCTCCAAGAGCAAAATAGGTCTACCTTCACCCAACGCAGATGCTCCGCAGGTACTACGCAACAACATTAAGTGTCCTGGCTCCCTGAATCTGGCTTACAATGTTAAATCTGGTGTGGGGCCTCACAGTAGCAACAGCCCCAACAAAATCCCACCTAAGTCACCGTCCAAACCTTGCCAAGGCCCCTCTGTCCACAGAGCGGGGAAGTCCACAGAGGCCCCACGTTACTCTTCCAAATCCGAGGAGAGGACCAAGATCAGCGGGAAAGGGAAAAAGAATCCGATGTACGGAGACAGCCTCCCGCCTCCTCCTCCGAGACCCCCGACATCTGAGGGGGAGAAGCCACTGCAGCCGGTCCCCAGCCCGCAATCGGCCATCGAGCAGAAGGTGATGAAGGGTATCGAGGAGAACGTACTGAAGCTTCAGGAGCAGGACAGAGGAGGGCAGGGGAGTGAGGTCAAGCAGAAAGCCTCCAATGGCATCGCGAGCTGGTTCGGTCTGAAGAAGAGCAAGCTACCCGCGCTGAGCCGCAAGGCTGACGCAACCAAAGCAAAGGACGAGAAGAAGGAGTGGAAGATTAACATCCCCTCAGTGGGGAGGGACTCTGTGAAAATGGCCACCAGGTGTAAAGAAGGCGTGGAAGGTCTGAACATCTCAACCCTGATGGAGAAGGCCGAGGGGCTGAGGAGGGCCCTGGAGGAGGAAAGGGCGTACGTGGAGAGGTCGGGCAGGGGTCACTCCTGTGAGGTGGTGATGGACCAAGCTCAGGGACAGCTGGCTGTCATGTACAGGGGAGCGCGCTCAGACAACTTCATGCAACAGTTGCTAAACAGGTGAGGACTCAACAAGGACAAGCGGAGGCTGGTTTATAACAAATTGTAGCTTTAAAGGAATAGTTTGACTTTTTTGGAAATACACTTGTTTTTCTTTCTTGATGTGAGTTAGAGGAGAAGATTGATACCAATTTCATATCTGCATAGTAAATATGAAGCTACAGCAGGAGACGGTTATCTTAGCATAGCATAAAGACTGGAAACGGGGAAACTGCTAGCTCTGTTTGTTTAATCCCTATAAGATATGTATATTTTGAGCTTCAAAAGTTCAGGTAGATTCATCACCTTTGGATAGAGTCAGTCTAGCTGTCTCCCCTTGTTTCCAGTCTTTATGCTAAACTAAGCTAATCTCCTCCTGGCTGTAGCTTCATATTTAACATACAGACAGGAGAGTGGTATCAATCTTCTCATCTAACTCTCAGCAATAAAGCCAATCAGCGTACTTTCCAAAATGTCAAACTATTCCTTTATAATGGATGTTGAAGAATAATGATAACTAGGGCTGCAACTAAAGATTATTTCCATGATTGATTAATCTGCAGATTATTTTCTCAATTCATCATTTTGTCTATAAAATGCCTGTTTATAATTTTTTGGAGCACATGGTGACGTCTTCAAATGTCTTTTTGTCTGATCAACCATCCAAAATCTAAACATGTTCAGTTTACTATCATGTATGACACATACAAGCTTCAAATCCTCACATTTGACAAACTGCCGCAGGTAAATGTTAATTTTTCCTTATGACTTGTGAAAATGGTTAAGATGATTATTCGATTATCAAAATAGTTGGCGATTAATCGACTAATTGTTGCAGCTCTAATCCTAACTCTAACTTTTTTGTGTGGTAGGTGGTAAAGCTTTGAGATTTTAACAGGTTTGTGTTTTTTCAATGCAGAGTGGACGGGAAGGACGTGATCAGCGTGCCGCAGCGCCGGCTCTCGTTTGACTGTAAGACTTCCAAGCCGGTGTTTAGTCAGCAGGGCGACATCATCAGTCACACCACCAGTCGTGACGATATGGAGAAGGTACTTACACAGCTCTTTATTTCTCTGCTGTTAGACAAAAAATACTGAGATTTAGACATAAAAAGCAAAGGAAAACATGTAAAACTCACTCAAGCTCTCAGATTTCAACAGTGCTTCAGTTTAATTTGCTTTACATATTATCAGCTTTCAAGCTTAAACCTGGCATCTAATTTGTTAGACTCGTTCCCTGCATGCTGATTTGAAAAGCGAGCTTTCAGCACATTCACTTCTCCATCTGCCACCTTGTTGTTCTTTCATGCAGGGATCAGATAGAATGGGCAAGATCACATCAGACGAGAACCTCGCAGATTCAGTTCACTCTCAACACTTCGCAGGTAAGAGGAGTCTGCCGGGAGTTTGTCAGAGGACAGAAATGGCACACATTTTGTAAGATTTACGAGCATTACAACCTTGTGCAAGATCAAACCAGACATGTGTGAAACTAGTCTGGGAATAAATTCCTGTGTATAAAAATTTTCACAATCTTGTTCCCACACTGCGTCTGTGCAAAGAGCTAAACACACTTCCAGTGAAGGCTGAAGATGGAAGATTGCCTTTAAAGTTCTTTTTGCTGGAAGCAACTGTGAAACTGTGAAAACAGTATCAAACAACAAATTCAATGAATGTGATTACAAATCAGAAAATAATCATATTCTGTAAACAACAGTTAGACGAAAGGTAACATGAAAACAAAAAAGTATGTCAATCAATCAAACTTTATTTATACAGCACCTTTCAAACAAGTTGAATGCAATTCAAAGTGTTTTACAAGTGATTGACAAATGCACAGAATGGTAAATATGGATCGGGAGACTCATGCACACCAAGATAAATAGTAAAATACCAAAAGTAAAATAAGGTGACTTGTAAAATGTAAATGAAATGTATAAATAATAATAAACAAAATATTTAATAAATAATTAATTGAATAAGTCAACAACAACCAACAAGTCAAATCAAATTCCAAAACACTACACAAAATAAGTAGTAAATAAATAATATAAAAATAAGACCATAAAAAATATAAGAAACTACATAAAATAAACGGATTACAATAAAACAGTAAAATGTATAATATTAAAACCATAATGGTATAAAACACTATATAAACTAAGTAGTAAATAAATAAATACATTCATACAATAATAAACCCACAAGAGTATAAGACACAACATAAATAAATGGGTTTTTAGTCTACGTCTAAAAATATATAGATATTTTCAGTTCCTCAGATCCTTTGGACTTGGTGTCAAATTACACACTGGTGGCACTTCTTCTTCCTGGCATGAAGAAGAAGTGTCACCAGAGGAAGAAGAGTCCAGAAGAATAAAAGTAAAAAGAGTAAAACACGTTACAGTTATCCCAGTAATTCAACTGTTACTGAGAATGTTTCATTAGAAAAACACTAGCAGCAGGTAGCAGAGTGGTTAGCTTGGTTAACAGTAAGCTGATCATAGAAAAAACCTAAATTCTACAAAATTACAAATTAACACTAAATTAATCACAAAACAGCTGTAATAAAAGAAAAATAAAGCTCTTTGAACAGTAGATAAAAAATGTCTACATAAGGGAGTGATTTCAGACACTGACTGAAGCAAATATTGACACTCATTTACCCGATAACACTATATACACTATCACTATATACACAAACACTACATACACTATCACTATATACACTATCACTACATACACTATCACTATATACACTATCACTATATACACTAACACTATATACACTATCACTATATACACAAACACTACATACACTATCACTATATACACTATCACTACATACACTAACACTATATACACAAACACTATATACACAAACACTACATACACTATCACTATATACACTAACACTATATACACAAACACTACATACACTATCACTATATACACTAACACTATATACACAAACACTACATACACTATCACTATATACACTAACACTATATACACAAACACTACATACACTATCACTATATACACTAACACTATATACACAAACACTACATACACTATCACTATATACACTAACACTATATACACAAACACTACATACACTATCACTATATACACTAACACTATATACACTATCACTATATACACAAACACTATATACACTATCACTACATACACTATCACTACATACACTATCACTATATACACTATCACTATATACACTAACACTACATACACAAACACTACATACACTATCACTATATACACTAACACTATATACACTATCACTATATACACAAACACTATATACACTATCACTACATACACTATCACTACATACACTATCACTATATACACTATCACTATATACACTAACACTATATACACTAACACTACATACACTATCACTATATACACAAACACTATATACACTATCACTACATACACTATCACTACATACACTATCACTATATACACTAACACTATATACACTAACACTACATACACTATCACTATATACACTAACACTATATACACAAACACTACATACACTATCACTATATACACAAACACTATATACACTAACACTACATACACTATCACTATATACACTAACACTATATACACTAATACTACATACACTATCACTATATACACTAACACTATATACACAAACACTACATACACAAACACTACATACACTATCACTATATACACTAACACTATATACACTAACACTACATACACTATCACTATATACACTAACACTATATACACTAACACTATATACACTATCACTATATACACTAACACTATATACACAAACACTATATACACAAACACTACATACACAAACACTACATACACAAACACTACATACACAAACACTACATACACTATCACTACATACACTAACACTATATACACTAACACTACATACACTATCACTATATACACTAACACTATATACACTAACACTACATACACTATCACTATATACACTAACACTATATACACTAACACTACATACACTATCACTATATACACTAACACTATATACACTATCACTATATACACTAACACTATATACACAAACACTACATACACAAACACTACATACACTATCACTATATACACTAACACTATATACACTAACACTATATACACTATCACTATATACACTAACACTATATACACTAACACTATATACACTAACACTATATACACTAACACTATATACACTATCACTATATACACTAACACTATATACACTAACACTATATACACTATCACTATATACACTAACACTATATACACTAACACTATATACACTAACACTATATACACTATCACTATATACACTAACACTATATACACTAACACTATATACACTAACACTATATACACTAACACTATATACACTATCACTATATACACTAACACTATATACACTAACACTATATACACTATCACTATATACACTATCACTATATACACTACTTAATTTAACGCTCCTTTTATTATCTTTTTCATTTTATTTTCCATTGGACAAATATACAGTGTAAACAAAACATGACTTGAAATTTTATCTAAATTAACAGCTAAATTTGGGAAATAGAGGAAGACTTCATTTTAATTTGTGTCTGTTTGTGTGTGTGTTTAATAAACATGTACACTTGTTTTCCTTGTGAAATTTGGGAAAGTAACCCTTAATACAACGTAAATCCAGTCACACTGTATATGAACTTGAATACTGCCTCTGATGATTTCAGACACAGTCAGTTAAGCAGCAACTGCAACAGATCTGTGTCAATAGTGGTTGCTACTAGCAACAGAAAGACGGAGCAGAATACACAGATAGATAATTCATGTGTTTCTATCACATTATCTCACTGCCAGACTACAAACTGCAGCATCACTCTCATACACTGTTTACAGTGTGTGATCACTCTGATCAGTATTGATTTATCACCCACATCAGAAACGTGACATCACATCCTTTTTCAGGGCTGAGTGAGGGGAAATACTGGTCAACAGAAACGTAACGTGATCAAAACTAGTAATCCAGTTATGTAATATATACTAATATAACACTGTTATTCTGTTTAATTAGTACTTTTAATACTTTAAGTATATTTTGTAGATGATATGGTTTCTTTTCTTTTTTAATTGCAGGACTGCACATCTGTCACAATCCATAAGGGTTTGACTGAAACATATAATTTGCATATTTAAGAGGAAATAAATTGGCTCACACCTTTATTAGCATATCAAAGATGAATAAACTAGGCCACGCCCCTGAGGAAAATTGATTGAGGCTTCAGTAAAAGATAAAAATAGTGGGAATTAATTAATTTACACATTTCATTTATTTATTTCTGCATTTCCACATGATACAGTCACTTTCCTCTTTCTTTGCAGGTTCTGGTGCTTCCACCTACACTCTGGACAGCGGTATCGGTACGTTCCCTTTGCCTGACTGCAGCAGCGGTGCGGCGGGTCGGGGCCTGTCCAAAGCGAGGACCGGGGCCGAGCACCACCACTCCTCCGGCTCCCCGGGGAGGGCCGGCCGACGGGCTCGCACCCTGGACAGAGAGCTGACGTCGCAGGACGAGTGCTACGTGCCGCACAAGCAACTGATTCCCACCATTCAGTACAGCTCCATGCTGGAGGGACGAAGCTCTGCCGGTGTCATCCGCGAAGGTGCAAACTGCCCCACGTATACATGATAACAGCTTGACGAGATGAGGTCGCTCAGAATATTGTCAGAGGTCACATAGTACTGTGATGTAGTCTCCACTCAACTATAAAGAAAAACTGGTCTCAGTAAGAAGTGAAGGACATCTTATAATGTTATCTTTGTTTGATGTGCAGGTACAAAGATAAAAGATCTCTGCAGTGGATATTTTGTATTGCCTGATAAAAAGAATACAGTTACTGTAGCTCAGATATACTAACATACACTGACCAAGAAAAACACATTTATTTCCTTTTTAGGAAAATTTTAGGTTTAGAGCTGCTAAGATTAGTCAATTCATTGATTAGTTTTTAGATGCAAAATTATTTTGATAATCAGGTAATCGTTTTACTAATTTTTTTAAAGAAAAAAGAGCCAAATATTTGTTGGTTTCAGCCTCTCAAATGTGATGATGTTATGGTTTTCTTTGTCTTCTGTGATGGTAAACTGAACATCTTTGGGTTTGGGACTGTTGTTCAGATAAAACAAGACATTTGAAGAATTATAACAGGCACTTTCACTGTTTTAAAACAACAATCGATTTAATTGAAAAAATATTCGGCAGATTAATCAATAATGGAAATAATAGTTATTTGCAGCTCAATTTAGGTTATTATTTATATAAGTTTATTTAACCAGAAGGGCCCCACTGAGATTAAGAATCTCTTTTACAGTCCTGACTGAGAGCTGCAGCACATAGAACATAAAACATGAAGGTTACAAAACAAAACAGACGCAAACTAATAAAATAGATCAAATATGAAGAGAATTAAACAGATATGATCAGAAAGATAATGTAAAATTCATAAAATGACAGCAGCCAATTAATGTAGATTCAGATTTGCAAATTAATAAAAATACATAAAATCATAAAACAAATAAACACAGATGATCACAACCAATAAAATAGACGACACACTGACAGCTCGATCAGCTGCCTCCATATCAGAAAGAACCGTTTTTTAAAAGCATGAAGAGACATTCAGGTTCCTGAAGTCTGACTGAAACAGTTAAATTACCTTCCTCACTTTAAAATGAAGATTTAGAAAAGACGAGTGTCTGTTCTGATGATAGATTCTGTTTAGTAAAAAAACCCCAAATGATCCTCTGTGATGTGGGAACAGGAGATGAAAACATTACAGCTGCAACTAAAGATAATTTTTAATTATCTACAGTTCCCACAGCTCAAGATGATGTTTTCATGTTTCTTGTTTTGATCGATTAACAGTTTAAAAATCAAAGAGATTCATTTTACTTTCATAGAAGACTTAAGAAAACAAGCCAATACTCACATTTTAGAACCAGACAATATTTGCTGAAAAAAAATTGCTTATTTCATTATCAAATTGTTCCTAATTACCGCTGGCAATTAGTCAACTCATCGTTGCAGCTCTGAATAACACGTACGTAATCACTCCACCTACAGACAAAGAGGCCCATGGAGCGAACATGTTCTCTTCTCGCTCGAAGACTTGGACCTTCCCCAACCTGAAGACCCCAGCAGGACCTGCAGAGGTGTACCTGGCAGTGGAGGAGGAAGAGGAGGAGGCGGTATCCTTCGGCTCACCATTCAGAGGGGTACAGATGGGACTTTAGTTGACTTTCAGTCAGATTCAAGCTTTGCTTCTGTTACAAAAAGAGTTTGTCTGTACTTCTGGAGCCGGTTGCACCAGCTGATAAATTCAATCTTAGCCTCGTTATAACGTAAGCTGAGATTTACGCATCATTAATTAAAACTAGGATCACCACACAAACTACTTGTTACATAGAGATTAGTTGTTAGTAAATATTTAGACGACACCTTCTACTGTGGTAACAGAGTATGGTTGACATGTCTGACCTTACACTTTAAATTTCACAGAAAAAACACACCAAACCTCAAATTACAAACCTTTATGTCAATAACGTTGGTAAATGACCAAATAATGTCTTAGCTTAGCATAATGGGATATTTCCCTCTCACTGTAAGCTACAGGAATACAACTAACTCTAAAGCATATTTCTCCAGAAATGCAGATAGAAATAAAGAAAGTCACATCTACATTCACAAAGGATTGACAGTTAGTTTTAGGGGACAAAACATAAAATAAACTTATTTTTGGAAGTTACAGTGATGCTAAAGTGACTTCCTGTTTACACAGTTGATTGCTTCTTATTGGACAGCACCACAGATTCAGTTTCCCAGCAACTTATGATTTACACATTACTAAGATGTTTACTAGCCAAGACATTTCTTAAAGAATAGGTTTGCAATTTTTCAGGTCTGTCTTAAAACAATATTCAGGAGCCCAAATAAACATTGAAACATGTTTTTCTTGCTGTGATCATTCCTCCTGTTCATACTGACCATTAGAAGATCCCTTTATAATGCATTTACAGTGTAAGTGATGGAGGATCTCCTTCTGTTTAAAAATGTATTTAAAAGTTTACTTTTTTTTTTAAACTATACTTCCACTGCAGCTCAACGGGAAAACACTGTCAGTCGAGACACAGAGGCATTTTTTTTTTACTAAAAAGACTGTAAATGTGGAGCATATCCACTTTATTTGACTAACTCAGATGGCTGAAGCTTTTTTGCTCAAAATGAGGACTGTGGATTTTGTCCCCCATCAGTTACTTTAGCTGTTTCCATCAGTGTATTTTTATGCACATTTTGAAGTTAGAAACGGTTGATGGAAACGGCAAAATCTGAAAACAACTTTAATTTCTCAAAAGTTTTTTTGCTCACTTAAGGTGGTTTTTACCATTTTTGAAAGAGTTATTGCGCTAAATGTGAGATGGAAACACCTTCGGCGAATAAGTTCTGATGTGGTGAACATTTAACTCACATGACTGTTTCTTTGTCTTCATCTCCGGACAGCTTGAAACAGCCAATACTAGCTGACAAAAAACAATTACAACTTACCCAACTGAAACAAATTCCTGAAGACCTCTCTCCATTTTCCTCTCGTAGATGGCCAAGGCGACTGGTTTTGTTTCCAGTTTGCAACCTTTACTTCTACTCTGTTTATTACAGCCATGCATAACGTAGCCTATACTGACAACTTCTGATAAAACTATAATTTGCATAGCCTCAAACCAGTTGATGGAAACGCGCCTAATTCGCTTTTTTTTTTTTCCAAAAAGTTCACTTAAAATTCGATTGACATTAGATGGAAACACGGCTACGTTACGTGTATTATGAAGGGATCTTCTAATGTTCAGTATGAACAGGAGGAATTATTACAGCGAGAAAATCCTGTTTCACTGTTCATTTGGGCTCCTGACTGTTGTTTTAAGACAGACTTGGAAAATTGTGAATCTATCCTTTAAAGAGTTACTGCACACTTAAATGTGTTTTTTGAGCTGTAGTGCAGACACAGAGAGTCTGACAGCAGCTGCTCATGGCTGGTTAGCTCTGACTACCAGCTCTACATCGCTGTTCACGCTACACTGAGCGGTGGTCAGTCTAGCAGAGCAGGGAGCTTGCAGAATTTGACTGTGTAGTTACTCTTTAAGCTTTAATGGTGCAACCTGATTTGAAACTAGCTAATAGTTACTAAGAAATCACGAAAGACTTGACGCACAAACTTAGTGATGGATTTAAGAATGAGCAAAAAAGGAATTATCTGGGTCACTTATATACTGAAAATACTTTGCAGGCAGTAAAGTAGAGATACATTTTTAAATCTGCACTCACATCTTACATAATGTAAAAACACTAAAGCACATTCTCCCTTTAGAAATTATTAATCAGCTGAATATTAAAAATTCACAGTTGGATGATTTCTGTAACCCACTTTTGTCTTTTTGCACCTGAAGGCATTACATAAGATGAAAGTCACGACCTAAAATATTTACCCCTCTGCCTCCTCTCAGAGCATGAAGGCCGGGGGTCCCTCCTCCAGCCGGGTGGTTGACCCAGGCAGCCTGCCCGTCCCTGCCCAGTCCGGGATGAGCCGCAGGGGGAAGACTCGCACTCCCAGCGTCCCCGAGATGAGCCGGGAGGCCGGGCTAGAGCTGCTCAGGGAGCGACCGGAGGAAGCGCTCTCCCCGAGCCGCCCTCAGGTCCTGGAGACCCCCGAGTCGCTCAGCGATTCTCTGTACGACAGTCTGTCGTCCTGCGGCAGCCAAGGATGATCGAGCCAAGAGAGGGGGAGGACAGAAAGGACCAGAGAGGCAAATGCTCATCTAGTCCACAGACAATAAGAGCCAGCAGCACTCTGAACACGCCTCCTGGTCGCTGGCTGTACTGTGATGCTGCTGACCCGCCGCCACCTTTTGAGGAAAAGAAACTGTGCCCTGTCGATGTCAAGAATACTCTGATCTGACTAGTGATGATGCTGTCTCATCATCTGTCTCTGTTGCAACTGGAAGGATGGAAATAAAGACTTCTCCTCAGGATTCCCAATAAACATGAAGCCAAAAGCCACTCAAATGATATAGGTTGTTCACTTTTTCACAATCAGACTAACTGTGGACTCATTGATTCATGTATACAGGACTACAAAACGCATGGCCAAGCTAATAATTAGCACAAAAATCGTCACTCCTGGTAGTTGTGCAACAGCAACCTGTCTTTTGTTTTTCTCATTCTGGTCGACGGATATTTGTCATTCAAGGAAGCAGTCGAGCGCTGATCAGTTCAACAGCTGACATACTGTACTGTATCAAAACATCTGTTCTGTTCTCGGCATCATTTCACCACAAAATGTATTGAAAAAAATACAGAGCTCCAAAAGATAAAAAAAAAAAAAGAATGTTCATGTCTGTGATACTTAATTGCTAAACCCATGCATCATGATTTTAAATGTATAAACGATTTTATTGATCATGTTGATATTGTTTTGCGACCGAGGAAGGTTGTCAGAAAATGTCTGTTTTAAATCATAATACATTTAAAGGTAATATATACCAGCAATAATAACATAGATAAGAGAAATGGCTACACTATTCAATGAATATGTATTTCTATTATTTATTTATTTTAAATGTACATCATTTGCAGCCATCTTTTTTTTTGTAATCTTTCTGTGAAAATTGCAGTCTCCTTCGCTTAGTAGATTATGTTCATATCTTGTATTTCAACATCTCTGTTGCTGTTCGTTCCCTAGCCAATAGAGGTCCTATGTACCTACTGCCGTTTTTCAACTTTCTAATTAAAATCTTTTGATTTAGTCCTTTGTGTGGATGCATTATTTTTAAAGTAGTTAATTGTGCTGGTGTCATCATTTACAGACAAGTGGTGGAAACTAACATTTACTTTGAGGTATTTGTACTTCATTTCCATTTTCTGCTCCTTTATATTTCTACTCCACCACATTTCAGAGAGCAATATTATACTTTTTACTCCACTGCATTTATTTGACAGCTATAGTAGTTTCAGATTAAGATTTTACATACAAAACATATAATGACTTTATAAAATATTCTGCATTATAAATGTAACTGTCCCAGCAGTATATAAAAGTTCAAATTAGCTCCAGCTCAAGAAACATTTGAAGTGCTACTTACACATCAACGCATCAGCAATAATAAATCAATATTAAAACTATAAAAGTATTACTTATAAAAAGGGACATTTTCTGCAGTACAAGTACTTTAAATTGTTTTTAATATGCTTAAAGTACCTCTACTTGACATTTTAAATGCAGAACTATTACTTGCATTGGAGTATTTTTAGAGGTATTACTACCTTTACATAGATTCCCAATTTTTCAAATCTTAAAACAACAGTCTGGAGCCTAAATGAACACTGAAACAGGTTTTTCTTGCTGTAATCATTCCTCCTGTTCATACTGACTATTAAAAGATCTCCAAATGTGCTTTCAATGTAAGTGATGGGGGCCAAAATCCACAGTCCTTCCATGCAAAAGTGTATTTAAAAGTTTATTTGAAGATAGTTGGTTTTGTCTATTTACTAAAAAATTCCCTTTGTGTCTCAACAGTGTTTTTCCATTCAGCTGTAGTAACAAAAAGAGGGAATTTGGCACGTTAAAATACTGACTTTATTTGACTCATTTAGACGACTGAAGCTTCATATTACCTTCGAATAAACTTTTAAATATACTTTTGCACAGTAGAAGTGGATTTGTCCCGTCACTTACATTGAATAATGAATCTTTTAATGGCCAGTATGAACAGGAGGAATTATTACAGCAAGAAAAACGTGTCATATATTGTGTTAAGGCAGACATGAAAAACTGAATCCGTCCTTTACAGATGCATAAACATGCTGGGAGAGTGAAGACATACGTTCAACACATTTATTTGAGCAAATGTATCAAATTATTAGTTTCAATTTTACATCAATAAAATAAATTCTTCACAGTATACTTTCAAAAAAAAAAACAAAAAAAATCATACCTTTAACATCACATCATTTGGCAAACTAATTTCTAGACAACAGATATTTAGAGAAATTTACAAGGGGAGTGGTCTGAATAGCTTGCCTGTGTGCCATCCGAGTTGAAAACAGGGACAGATGGCACCGACTCTTCTTCCTCTGCCAGCCAACGTCCAAAATCCTGACCACCAAGTGGCTGTGAGTCCGTCTGAATGTCAGTGTGGATCATCTCGAGTCTGACAGGCGTTCGTGGTTTGTGTCAGCGCTACCAGGCCTCACCGTTCTTACTCAAAATTTTGGTCAACATATTTCAAGGGAACAAACAATTACAGGGTAAAATTTTCTGGAAAAGGGGGGGGGGGGGGGTCTGTTGTCAAAATCATGGGACACCATATCTTGTGACACTGCACTAAAGAGAAGAGGAAAACTATAAATAAGCAAATCAATGGATGTAAGTAATAACATGACTTCAAATAAAACGATGATCAGTCTCAGAAGCTCACATGACTCACTAAAAGGAGCCTATCATGTCGTTAATTTATGGCACTAAACAGTAATATGAAAATCATGAAGTGCTCAGCTTTTTGGGAGTCTTCATAGCGCAACACTCCCCTCTACAGGCCAAGCATGTTCACTGCAGCATTAGTCTACTCTCCATTCACAGCCAAAATGGGACTAGCATTAATATACCATAAACTTACATTCAACCCTTGTTGTAAGTTTGAAACAGAAACAAAAGAAATCAAAGGAAGTTCAATTATATAAGACCACATAGGAGTTAATTCAAGAAATGAAGACAAAGTGAAGAGTATCAAGTGCGTTGCAAATTGTGCCTTGTCTGACAGATTGTTTTTCATTTCCAGCTACTCAAACGTTCTCTACTTCTTCTCCTTCTTCTTGTCCTGAAAAAGAAGACAGATTATTAGTTTCACAACATAAAAACACATCTCCAAACAGAATAAAGCATCGGTTCACCCAAATCATGAAGAAAATAGATTGTCTCTTTACTCTGGTGGCATCGAGCCGTGCAGATAAGTTTCATTTTGAGATATCCTGCTCACAAAGTTGTGTCATCACACCGAACAGTGGAGGTGAATAAACTCAGTAAACTGTTTTTAACAGGAATGATTTGATACCTTTTTCACAATTACAAAATAATGAATTAATTTAAGTCAATTTATTTAGTCAATATTGAAGTTAATTTTATTTGTGTAGCTCATTATAACAAATTTGCCTCAAGGGGCTTTCAAGTCAATGGTTTAAGCTAATTTAAGTTTCTGCTAAAATTGACTCGTGTCCGTTATCAGTGGTAGCAACAGTCTAATGCTGCCAACTGAAACTCCACAAATGAGGGATGAACAGCTTCCTGCAGCACGATCCACTGTCGCACCAGTCTCACTAGTACTTTATAACTGATGTTACGTCTACAGCAGGAAACAGAATTCTGTTTTTAAGACTTTTCAGTTAATTAGTTGGTGGCAGAAATCTCAGATATCTCAAACTGCAGCAGATAAAACAAAAGACTAGACTCCACCAGACCTAAATGAGAAAATACATTTTTTTATGATTTGGGTGATCCAACCATTTTAAAAACAGCATTTAATCAAAAATATTGTTAAAACACAGTAAGAGACTTTAAAGGATAAGGCTGGTGATATTCTGTATTTTCGTATAAATTCCTCTACATGAGCGCCTTAAGTTTGCACGTTTGAAGATTTCAACCCTTTTATTTCAACATCACCATTGTGTGGTTTGTTCAGTGCATCTCAAGATTTACACATCAGCACACACACCACCATCTTTTTGGAAATCCCACGAAAAGACCAAAACCAACAATTTCGTTTGTCTCTCGTTACTTTCTGACTTCCTCAGTCTGTCTGTGGCTCTCAGCCACAAGCCGCCTGTTCCTACAGAGGATGTGAATCTTTAAAAACTTTTTTCTTTTTAAGGCTACAACAGTTGGTCACCGTTAGTAAACAATGATTAAACAGGAGTAAATGCTGAATTTGTTAGGGACTATTTTCAGCTGCGGATTTATACACATTTGGTGGGTTAGTGAGTATTTTCAGCAGCAGTATACAGTATTTGGTATCAACTACATGAACTACAGATGCTGTGAGCATCATAATGAAGGAACATGTCATCCAACATCAACAGTGTGGCTCACTGATGAGTTTTTAATTGTTTCTGCACAACAGCAGCTCTGTCACATGAGGAACAAGATACTGTCTATCAGGGCGATCTTCCTCTTTTCATGAGTTGTTAACAAGAAGAAAAATACAAAATATCACTGGACTTAACTTTTAAAAGATAAGGATCATGAAATAACTTCTGTACCTTATCGTTCATGGCGAGGATGACCATCAGTTTTCTGAAGATGGTGATAAAGTCGAGGAACAAGTCCACGCAGTGCCTTCAAAAAACAAAATATGCAAAGTCTGTTTCAGAACTGTTACTCTGTACATACATCATTCAATATCTCTAAAATAAAGAGCATACGGTTGTAAAATGATCCATTTAGCATGTATGTAGCACCTCTGAAGAAGTACAACTCATATGAACTTTTATTCTACAGGATGTATTTGTGTGGTATTTGGTAACAGATCAGGGCTCAAGAATACAAGTCCTCACCAGACATAGTCCTTGTCTCCGTTCTCTGCTTTTTCAATAATGAGCTGAGTGTCAAACAGGACAAAGCCGCACATGATGAGCAGCCCGAGGTACATGTGCGCCTGTCAGAGGAGATACAACACAAAACATTATGATTTTACACAGCACAGTGTGAAACACAGCTGAAACTTTAGTGAGGAATGGTGCCAAGGCTTACCTTAAACAGCATCACAGATCCAAAGAACATGTTCATCACAGACATCAGGAACAGGATGGAGAGGCCTGACATCAGTGTGCCTGACAAGAAATTAATTCATTAGTTAATGGAAATGGCAAGCTTTTCTAGAGGAGGAGAAATTCTGCAAAATGCTACAAAATCTTTGCTTATGTAAAATCACATTTCTCTGATGGACAAATTAACTCTCGATTAATAAACTGCCTTTACCTCCCAGGAACAGGTAGCTCCTGCGTTTGGCATAGAGAGCGCTGAGAGTGAAGCAGATGAAAATCACGGAGGTTCCCATGAAAGCTGTCACAATGATGCTGTGGAGAAAAAACCCAAAACAAACTAAGTTTTAAGCGAATAAAACACTTCATTAGATGTGTATAAACCCACAGTCAGATTTATATATCGATTTATCTGCAGATCATTTTCTTAATTAATGAATTTGTCTGTAAAAAGTCAGAAAATTGTGAAAAATGTCTGTTATCCAAAGAAATTCTGTTTACTATGATGTATAAGACAGAAAAAGTCCTCACATCTAAAAAGCTGCAACCAGCAAATGTTTGGCAGTTTTGCTTAAAAATGATTTGATTATCAAAATAGTTGCAGATTCATTTTCTGTCAATCAACTAATCAATTTATATACTAATCATTGCAGCTCTACAACCAATCATCATATAATTCTCTTATCATCAGACCAATGTTTAATGTTTCATGGTTTGTGTATCTTTCATTCAGCCAGTTGTTCAGCTGCTCATGTACAGATGTTGAACATTGACTAACTGTTCACTTACCTTGGATTGATAGCGATGACAAAGTCCAGTGTGGGTCCAAGGCCAACACCTGAGAGGGAGAGAGGAAGGCAAACACTGCTTTTACAGTATATTCTAACATGACCGTAAGTTACCAGACACAGCCCTGGTTACACGTAAAATAACTATTTTATCTGCTATTAGCTCACAGCTGCATTAGTTTACCTGTGAGGAAGGCAAATCCTGCGAGGATAGCCAGTCTCTTCTTCTCTGTCTCTGGGTTGTGTGGCGTCATGGCGAGCCAGAACATCATTCCCAGAGAGCCGAGCACAGACAGCACGCCGCCCTGAGAACACAGACACAGTCAAGGCAGGGCAGCACAATCATGGCCAAGATCCTAAACACTCATTTATCGTGTAGAATAATGCAATGTCCCAATCCTGGGCACAGAATTATTTTCATTCTTTCAAAAATTTCATGTCCATGATCACATTTTTTTATCCCGTCCCTGTAAAACAGTGGTACAGTTTCTTACAGCAGCAGCTGAATATCACAGAAGAAACAGGATCACAGTAAGATAAGAACGACAGAAAAGATAAGACAGGAAATGTTTTCCAGATTAAATATGATAATCCTTTTTGGCTTCATGCATCCATGTTGAAAAGAGGAATTTCATCAAAAGTATTCCATCCATAATAAACACAGTTCATTCTAAAACTGTCAATCTCAAAGTAATGACAGGGAATGGTTAAAGGGAATGCTAATAATTTTTTTTTTTTTTTTTTTAAATCAGGGAAACGAAGGAAAGCTGGTAGAAATGTTGATTGAAGTATTAGGCAGTCTGCAATGCTCTGTTTCACATATACTGTTCAGTATATACTGAAGCTGTTATTACATGAAACATGAATAGAGGTGAATATGACACAAAGCATATCACAGAGCCTGTTTACTATACAGTACGCCATATTTAGTGTCCGCCATTTCATTCATGTTGAGTGTAAATGTATCTACTATATATTGCCTGTGTCTGTGACAATCCCAAACACATTTTATAGATGCAAAAATGACTTCTGTACGACTACATGAGACAGTAATTTACTGTCTGTTATATAAGGAGGTGAATGAGTGAACAAGGGAGTGATTTCGGATGCAGCCGCTGACTTCAGGGTTTTCCACAGTGTTTTATAGCGGGAGCGTTCCATCTCACCACTAACATCATAAAAAACAAATTAATACACTTTTATGAACTAAAGCAACAACCTTCAGGGAAGATGAGGCGCAATATCACACAGCAAATATCATATTTAATTGGTTTGGTTATTGTTAACTACATTATCTACTATAACTTAATTGAACATAGAACACGATGCAACAGGGTCTGGTTAAATACCACCTCTGCTGAACAATTTGCTAATATAAAGCCTGGACTTGTATACAGCTGGGCTTCTAAGATAAATGATCTGCATAAAAAGTTCCCAATATTGCAGAATATAAATAATTTAAAAACTTAATGACATATATACCTCAGTGTTTCCCCTATATTCATGTGAGCACCACTGCTAACATTTCACATAATCATTAATATCAATGGGTTACTAATGATTCTCACTCGCACACTGTGTGAGCACGAGAACATGTTATAGTGGAATTGTTTTGAGTCATCAAATCCCAGAATCCTTCCTCTCCTCATTCTTCAAAAGGAAATTCACATAAACGGTACTTTTATAAGAGTAGCATAGCTGCTTTAAGGAGTAGGGCAGTGTTTAAGGTGTGTGCATAGCGAGTGTGTGGTTGAGCAAGTGTGAAATAGCGAGCGGCAGAATCCAAGCAGAGCAGAGGAACAGGTTAAGTAAGTTGTCAGTCTGCCAGTAAATGTACAGTACAGGTTGCAGTGTGTTAATAAATGCTGCAGCTTCTCAAGACCAAGAAAAGTCTCGTCTGTTTCCCCAACGGCTGGAAAAGTGAAGAGGGTAGCCATGAAGTTAGCGACAATGTGTTAGTCTAACCTGACCAGGCTCACTTAAGGTGGACTGACCTTTAAGGTGGACCAGCTATTCTCATTTTAGTGTCAATCTCCTAAACATAGAATGGAGAAATGTCTGCCTGCTGAGTCTCTGGGCCCCCCACCCCTTACTTTTGTAATCCCAAAGGGAAATCAAAACTTTAAAATTAGGTTAGATTAGGAAGGATAAAGTATACGTGTTTGTAGTTTGCTAAAGGGCACCATTGCCTTGCTGTAAAAGATCAACCTGGACTCTGGTGTATCTTGTTAGTATTACCTGAAAGAGGCGTGTGACGACATGGACGTAGGAGCCAGCTGCAGCCACAAACATACAAACTGCCAGGCTGGAGTACACATTCTTCAAGTGCACCTGGGTGGAATGAGATCTGAAAAGAAAAAAAAAGAAAAAAGATTGCAGTGAACAGGGCAGGGCGATAGAAGGGCGATAAGTTTCATTATGACTTACATCACATATCGTTCTACTGCATGCTTACGTACATTTGGGAGAACTTTAGGAGAGCATCAAAGTTGATGTTGCGGTCAAATACGTTCATGATGGAACCGGGAATTGAGATCTGAAGAGATTTTGGATCAGACAGTGTCTCCTCTGAAAAGAAAACCACATGATTACAGTCAAAAGCAAGAATTTAAACTATTCAACAGCCGTAACATTGAGCCTGCAGCATTCACAGACAGCACAGGTGCAACTATTTGTTAATGATCAGTAGTGGAAAGCAACAAATAACTACATATATTTAACCAAGCACAATTGAGGTACTTGTTCTTTACTAGAGTATTTCCATTTTATACTACTTTATATTTCCACTCCACTACATTTCAGAAGGAACTATTGTACTTTTTACTCAACTTCATGCATGTAACAGCCATAGCTACTTTTTAGATTAGGATTTTACATACAAAACATGTGACGTATAAACATCAGTTTATAAAATATGAAGCATCAATAACAATGATCCATTAATACCGTATGGGAGTATTTTTACATTAGGTTATTGCTACTTTGACTTAACTAAATATATTATCTGAGTACTTCTTCCACCGCTGTTAAAAATGGGTTCACAGTCTTTCAAGTCTGTCTTCAAACAACAATCCAGTGCCCAAATAAACATTGACACATGTTTTTCCTGCTGTAATCATTCCTCCCATTCATACTGACCATTAGAAGACCCTTCATAATGCACTTACAATGTATGGGGGCCAAAATCCACAAGCCTCCTTCTGTGCAAAAATGTATTTAAAAGTTTATCTGAAGCTAATATGAAGCTTCAGTTGTCCAAATTACTCAAATAAATCAACATTTTCCAGAGTTACTGTCTTTTTAGTGCCAAATTCCCTCTTTTTGTTAAGATTCTTCCATAGCTGAACAGGAAAACACTGTCCGTCAATTATTTAACTAAAAAGACTGAAACTGTGGAAGATATCCACTTTATTTGACCAACTCAGATGGCTGAAGCAAATATGAAGCTTCAGCCATCCAAATGAGTCAAATCAAGTAGATATCTTTCAACATTACAGTCTTTTTAAGTGCTAAAGTCCCTCTTTTTGTTACTGTACTTCTACAACAGCTCAACAGGGAAACACTGTCCGAGGAAACACAAAGAGGGAATTTGATATCCACTTGATATAATTAACTCTGAACTCTGACTGCTGATGCCTCATATAAACTTTCAAATGCATTTTTGCACAAAATGACTGTGGACACACTGTGGATTTTGGCCCCCCATCACTTACATTGAAAACACATTTGAAGGGGATATTTTAATAGCCAGTATGAACAGGAGGAATGATTACAGCGAGGAAAACCTCTTTCAGTGCTTTTTTGGGCACCTGACTGTTGCTTTAATAGAAACTTTAAAAATTATGAACCTATCCTTTAACATTGACAGGGGCCAGTCTACATAATGCGTACTTTCATTTTTGATACTTTCACTGGAGTATTTTTGCATTATGTTATTGCTACTTTTACTTAACTAAGCATATTATCCGAGTAACTCTTCCACCAGTGTTAATGATACACACGCAGCAAGTCACATATCGGACCTTATGGGGACAGAAGTGCGTAGTAGAGGCAACGCTAGATGAGGGTTTGCAGCGTTACACAACAGGCTAAAATGTCAAGCGTTGACAAAACTAGCGCACAATAATGCTTCCTGAACATACTAGCAATTACCGTTGACGTTGTAACTGTTACCTGGCCCAATTCGTTTGAGTAATGTAAATATGTTGTGGGGAATAGAAATGGAAAGTCGAGCAACAGTCAGACAGACGGGAAAACTGCGTTGGACAGTATGATACTATCATATTATTAATAGCTAGCGTTGCTAACGTTAGCCAGTAAGCGTTGAACACGGGCCACGTCTCGTTCAATCGTCGTTTCAGAAAATACGACACACCGAGGATATTATCACAACATACTAAGATGAATTACCGTGCCTACCTTTCACCTCCTGTGGACTCAAAGCTGTCGGTTGGGCTTCTTTCTTCTTGCTGCTCTTCTGTTTTGTTTTTTGTGAGAGATAAATATTACGTGTCAGTTAGCTCCTACAGGGCCTAGTGATGTCACCATGGAAACGCCCAGAAGACTTTAGCCCCGATTCCCAGCGGTTTAAATTGAAAAATACAATTAAGAAGTATTTTATTTTATAATTACTGTATATTAAAGCAAATTTCTTTTTTAACTCTTCACAGAAAGTGAGTGCCATGAAAAATTTATATTTAAAAAAGCACTTCCTGGTGTGTCATAGTGATACCCTCGCGCTATATATTTTTTCCACCCGCATTCCGTCAAGACACGCCCTACTCTGCCTCTGATTGGCTAGTCCTCATTGCCTTCATTGGTTAGGGTTAGGGTAATATCAGGTCAAAGCCAATCAGAGGCAGTGTAGGGGCGTGTCTTCGCAGAATGCAGGTGGGAAAAAATAACGCTGCCCTCGGTACATCTAAAATGGCCGACTCGTGAATTTTAGCTGAACCATTATAACCGTCAAGAAAACAAAGCAGTGAGTTTGTAGTTATGTCGCCGAAAACTTTACCGACTTTTGGTTAAGACCTCACGTTTCAGGAACAGATCTTTCCAGAAGCTGTTGCTCTACTAAATAGCTGAACTGTACTGTTATTAGACTGGACTTTAACTGGACTTTTTTAATTTTATTTCAAAGCCCTCTTTTAATCCCTGCACTTGTCACTTTCATGTATTTCATCAAACTGGACTTGTACATGCCATTCAACCTCCACTGTTACATCATTATTATATTAATTATTTATTGCACATGTCACATTTAATGTTTTCACTTGTCACCTTCATATATTTCATACACTTCATTTCTTTGTCCATAGCACAGACCATATTTCCTTTGTATAGTCAATAGTTCAAGTTCTATATCCTATTTCAAAACTATTATTATATCCTGTAAATAGATTTTAAAATTAATACTTTATTTTATTATGTCATTATTATTATTATTATTATTATTATTACCTTACTCTTCTTATATTTTTATTCTTCTATGTTGCGTTTCTGGGAGCAAAAGCCAAGACACATTCTTTGTATGCAGCATACTTGGCTAATAAACAGATTGATATGTTTCTGATAAAACTGGAATAAAATTCAGGGCTGATGCAAATTACTATGTAGGAGTGTAAGCTAGAAGTCAGTCACTAATGGCGCATGGTGATGTTATGAATCAGTACTAACAGCTCAATGTATATTTTATATAAACATGCATAAATATGAATCTAATAAATTAATACTTGTTAATATACTATAACTGGTGGAAGAGGTATTCAGATATTTTTCTAAAGTATCAATACCACAATGTACTTTTACAAGTCTCACATTAAAGTTTGTAAAAGTGTTAGCAACAAAATGTATCAGAAGTATAAGTGAGTAGGACTTGACTGTTATGTCTTGAAAACAAAAAGTTTTAATAATTTTAAATGAAGCTTAAACTGAAAAGACATGCAACATGCAACACTCAGTTTTGTAGTTTCAGACTAATGACGCAAGGTGTTTGTGTCACAGGGGAGAAAAACACACAAAGAGAGTAAAATATAACCAATTTTTATTTTAAAATAAAAATTGGTAGCACATTTTCTTTTAGAGTTTTGGTCAGATCAGGTAGACAAAATGAGTTTCTGATTTATTCTGATACACAAAGACAAATTGTGACTG
Source organism: Scomberomorus guttatus (assembly GCA_038419695.1). NCBI lineage: Eukaryota > Metazoa > Chordata > Actinopteri > Scombriformes > Scombridae > Scomberomorus > Scomberomorus guttatus. Next base: position 30,154,200 of record CM076449.1, read on the forward strand.
TCTAAACAAATACTTTTGGTCATCACAACTGGTACATTTTCATTGTCATATTTTACTAGTTAACATGCAGGCAATAATTGCATCAGACATTAAACATCATAAGAAAAACCATATTACCCAAGAAACATACCCCAAACAACAAAATATTTGTTGTAATGAATTTAAGATGGAAAAAAAAAGAAAACTTTTCTTGCATGATTGAAACTTGGATTTACATGTATTTGTTATTGATTTGATTGAACTGCTGAGTTTTTGAATCATCCATGAGCTTTGACAGCAAAATGTTATGTAGGCACAGATAAAACAGTTAAACACAAGGCCAGCCTCAAAGTAGGCAAATGGATTACAATACAAAATGTTAAGCATTACGAAGTACTGGACAATACAGGTTTTTGGCCAATAAATATAGAAAAAACACGCACACATGTTAAAAAAATCAGATTTGATATTTTCAAGTGTTGCACTGCAAGTACCACAGCCACATGGCATTACACTTGCTCTTGACAGTGTTTTCTCACGCCCAGCATGACACTCAGAGTGTGTAGGCCTACAAATCTCTGTTCAGGCAGAACACCATTCTCTGTCCGAATTTCTAAAGGCACAGTTTTTTTTTACTTTCAGCACTGTCAATATAAAACAAGTGCAAGTTGTTTGTCATATAGTAATAAAAGAAAAACATAGTAACAAACAAACTATTATTAAACCTAGACTGAAAACTGTGGCTTTTATGGTCATCCTATGTGCCAACATATTCCAGTGTGTCTGCTTTCAACGGACCATCAAAGTAAAGACTTCGCCCTGTTTACTTAACTTAAAACCAATATATCAAATATCAATCTGATCACTAATGATGTATATCTGCATGTTTTGTAGAAATTATGTTTATAGTACAATACAAGTAAGTAAAATACAGTTTTGTTTTGCTGCTCATTTACAGGTAAATAAGGCTAATGTTTACTTTTGCTGAATGCAATTATTGACTTGCTACTTGAGAGGTACTGTCCATGTTATTACAGAACTGGGTTGCATAGAAGAACCATGTTCACCATTTAAAAATAGATTTCCTTATAAAACAACCTATAAAAAGAAATCAATAAATGTATAAAATCTGGTGGAAGTTTTAAAAAAAGAGCTGATGTTTTTTCTGTTGTTGTTGTTCCATAAAGGCACAATAATAAAAACAATGTCCAAAAGTCAAGTCAGGGCAGGCAGGCTTCTGCTTTGGCAAAAGAACCACTTTAATATTCAGACTAACTGGAGTGATTGTGATGGGACTGCTTTGGTTGTTGTTTCCCACTCTTTCTCTTAGTGCCTTCAAATAGTGGTTGTCAATATTATCAGCACTGAGGTTCAGAGGAAAGGCCTCAAATTGCGATCTATAATTTCAGCTGAGCCAAAGACATTGTGTTTTCCAGGCTTGGAATTTCCTTAACCCCACGCTAATACAATTTTCTAAACAGATGATTTTTGTGCAAAGGCTAGGAGAACATCCGAAAACTCTATTCTTGATATACAGTTCTATTGTAGTTGAAGAGGAGCTCTGAAAAAAGGAGCTGAGCGGGTCCCTTGAGAGCTTAATGTCCGCGAAGCTCGTCCAGCCGGGTGTAAACGTCGTCAGCTTGACTGAGTTCTTCAAAAACAGGCAGAAGGTTGAGCAGCTCAGCATCATCTACGTCGTCAAACCATGACAGCACAGGAACCTAAAGAAAACAAACAGTCACTTACAAACTGCTGACCATAATGCACCACAGATTTAAAATTCACATATAAACAGCACCGGGCAGTTGTTCTGAACTAAAGTGGTGTACACTGTATATTTATAGAAATATAGAGATGTACTATTTTAATAAGTCCTAAATCTGTCTTGAATGTGTCGTATGTGTGCAGTTCATTTTCCAACAAATCAGGATGAAATTAGGAATACACAAAAACATTTATTGTAATTGAATCTCTCTCAAAACATCAAGGTCACAGTCTACTAATTTTATCAATTTGCCAACTACTTAAACTATGAAAAATACTGTATTTTGTTTACATTTTTGGTGTCAAAGTCAAAACAAGTTTCTATTTTAGCACTAAAAAGTTATCCTTGTGTTAGTTCACAATGTCTCCACCATTTTTTAAACCAACTCTTGTCCCCAAAATTTTTTCAGACAAGACGGAGGTTTACGAGCAGGTGCAACATCTTTTGATTGATGGATATTATTTGTCACAATCGTCAAAGCCATTTTTTGACACAAGGAGGAACATCAAAGCTGACAGGAGCAGATTAAAACTCACAGCATTATTAGGGTGAAAGATGTAGGAGGCAGGAGAATTATCCAGGATGAGGGTTTTGTGGAGGTCCCTGCCCAGACGACTCAAATCTTTAACATAGCAGCCCTGGTGGAATACACAAGATTCCCGGAATAACCGAGTCCGGAATACACCACACTGATCCAGCAGGTCCGTCACTGGGTCTGCATACTGAGAGAGGCCAGACGACAGGTAGGGAGCAGGTGAGGAACACACAGGGATTTGTAGGCTAAATGAAGCATATTCTACAATTTTTTACTCAAACTGCAAACAGCTAAGAAACTGCACATCACACATCTGAAAGAAACAAACTGGCTATAAAAGGGAAGAGGTTGTCTGTAAAAGGTGACCAACAGCAAGAGAAAACAGAGCAACATCTGATAGATCAGACATTACATCAACACATCAAACAAGATATTTGGTGCTGAATAAAATATGAAGATCTATTTCGGGATCTATTTCAGTACCTTTGCGAGACTGGCTGTAAACAGCACACATTCAAATAGCTCTCCCATTCTCTGCAGGAACTCATCCACGTATGGCCTCTTCAGTACATACACCTGTAAAAACAAACAGACCATCAGTAAAGAGTACACCTGCAACGATTAGTCGATTAATCCATCAGCAGAAAATGAATCTGCAACTATTTTGATAATTGATTAATTGTTTCAGTCATATTTGAAGCACAAATGCCAAACATTCTCTGGTTCCAGCTTCTCAAATGTGAAGATCTGCTGTTTTTTATCATATATACTGTAAGTCAACTGGACTGTTGGTCAGACAAAAAAAAAAACAGATTGAAGACATCATCATGTGCTACAGGAAATTGTGAAGGGTGTCTTTTCATTATTTTTCAACATTTCATGTACTTAATGAATGCTTTCCTTTTGCTGCAAGAAAAAAATCTTGTTCAGTCTACATTTCTGTTTTAGATTATGGTGACACCCTGCAAATGTATACAAGACTCATTCATCATTAAAGTCCGTCATTCATCTGTGTGTTTTATATTGAACACTGGAACAAGAATTCATCACTGTCATTTACACATCTTAACTGAATAGACCTCACTAAAGATATAAAGAAAGGCTCATATGTACCTTTTTATTTTTAAAGCCATCCATGGTAAACTTCCTCTTTCTAACAGCTATCAGACCAAATCACCTAAATGGATAATCTTCAGTATCACTACAGTCTGTAGTGATACTGAAGATTATCAAAACTGAACTTGACAAAACTGCATTTGTGTATTATGCACACTGGGCTTCATCTGTAAACATTTTCCTCATATCAGACATTCAAGCATCACATTAAATAAGTTTCATGAGGAATGTAAAAATAATATATGTATAATGTATCTCAAGAGACTTCCTGGTTACATAAAGGTTAAATAAAAACAAAAAGAAAATAAAAAAGTTGCAGTCACAGTAAACAGTTTGACCTACATGATTATTTAGCTCATTTAAAATTCTTTTGTACCATCAACATGTTCTTTCCATCCGTTAGCTGCTAATGGCCAGTTCCTGAAACAAGTAATCAAGAATAGGCCGTGCCAGTGTTAACCAGCCTATCCTGGATTACTTGAACCAGGCAGAGACCCACAGAGGATTCTTTACCAGCAGAAGGGGTCCCAGGAATCACATTTCTGAGTTAGGTTCATTTCCACATGTTGAATAGCGAGAAGTTGTGCGCCCAAGTTGAACAAATGGTCCCGTGTATGATGCTAGTTAAGCCTTTTTTCCAACGTCTTCTTCACAGAGGCATTAATAAGTACAGCATCACTTATTTATAAATTGTTAGATGAACTGGGCTGAAATGACTCATTTTCTTGCTGATGCATCCGCTTCCACTTGTGATTCCTTGTTCAACATCTGGCCAGTAGAGGGCTCCGCGCACCCATCACAGCAAACCTGGCTGATCAGTTACAAGACCCATCCCTTTTCAGCTCAGCAACCACTGCAAACACATCAACATAGTACATACACAAACACCGCCCCCCTCCCTTCCACAGCAAACACACTCACACAGTAGTTTACCTGGTGTGTGGTCCCCTCTATCTCCACAGGCACGATGAAGTCTGCATTACTAATAGGCTGGAGGGAGAACACAGAGGGAGATGGTTGGCATGCTCGTTCACATGAGCCGCGCTGTGTACATTCACATGGCATTACATAACAACTTAGAACCAGACTCCACATCGCTGCCATAAATAACAGTGCATAGCCTACACAAACAGAATATAATTCACTTGATGTTCCCCACACACGTGATGGGGATTTGTAAAGAAACTGATTAATAAACAATCACAGCAGAATCTAACCAATGCACCACTGCTACAGGCTGCCAGTACGTATATATAACCTAGACAAACAGTCATTTTCCTCATGTTACTCAAAGATGTTCTTTATTCTAGTAATTTGGAAGAAGCTCTCGCTCTCACTGAAATAACATCAGTACAACTATGTTGCCTGGTCAAACTACAATGCTAAACACAACAAAATGAGAAAAATGCTTGCACTGACATAAAGAAAGATAAGCATGTTTTGTGGTCAAGGAAATGGTTCTTTAATACCTTGAATGAGCTGTGCACCAGGGTCTCATCCAAGTCTATGACCACGCATATCTTCCCCTGGTCCTGGGCATTCACCTCAGGCAGAAGGCTGGGTTCAGACAGCTGAGGAGAACACACACAGACTCTTAATGGTATTGTAACACACACATACACCTCTATCATTTTTCTCATCTGTGCTGTTTTTGTCTAAGGAGCATGATTAGTCCCAAAAGTACAGTTATTCATATGAAAATCAAAGCTTGGCCACTTGATTTTACCTCTGGGAAATTAGATAGGACTCAGTTTTGGAGAGGTTTGTATGTGTGGAGGGCTGAAAAAGTGAACTTAATCATTTTCTGTAACAGCTTCTATGTTGCATATCTTTAGGATTAGCATATTTATGTCTGTCATTTTACTCCCCAAAAGCATCTTGTTAAACTCTGCAGGCTGCAGGGAGAGCATATTACCATGATACAATCTGAGTTTCGGATTCCCCTTTATTGATTTAGTTTCATTTCAGGCTCTTTATGAGCACAGTCAAATTGAAATTAATTATTAATGTATTACATAACATAAGTAGGTTATCCATTATCCACTGTTTGCTTTTCTTTTTGTCTTCTTGTTCTTTGTCTTTCTTTTCTTATCTTGTGTTTCTTTGCTAGTTGATTACTTTCTGGTATGAATTCTCAGTATGAATTGTTAATGTGCTAAGAATTCTTACTATTTGTTACCAGTAGTACCACTGTATTGTTTTGTCCGGAGGAGTCTGAGGGGATGGTTGGTGTGGGTGGGGTTAAGGGGATAATATGATACGGTTCAGGCTGTATTGCATTTGTTTTACTCTTATAATTCCCTTTTTTCTTTGTCTCCTGTCTATTTATGTTTAAAAAATAATTTTAAAATATTCTCCACAAAAAAAGATTATAGATTATAATTAAGATTGAGAAAAATACGAGCATCCATGAGCAACAACAATCTTCTTTCACCAACTAAACAATAAGAATGATGCAACATAACCCCATCGGCGCCAATGTTTAATTCGCTTTCATTTCAGTGGGCAGCCAGACAATATCCAGGCCCTACAGATGCTGCTTCCTGTTTGCTCCTGATGCTGGAGGACACACCTCAATGTGAACAAACATGGCATCTCATTAAAATGCCCCTTACATAGTACTGAAGCTCTAATCAGGCTGACAGCGTTCACCAGCGTGGCCAGCCGTGTGCAGCGCTCGAGGCTTTATTTTTTCTCCACCTCAGCAATTACGAGGCACACAATACACCATTCTCTGCCTGTGCTCACTGTCTGCTTAAAGGATTGATAGTCGCTCTGTCATTCTTATCTTCCTTGCAGGATCAAGTGTGAACATCAAAGTGATTCCATATCTGCAGACAGTTGCAGTTAGCTTTCAAGATGTTCAGAGCAGGTGACGTAGTGGTTTCAGTGTGCAGTTGTAAAAAAAAACAAACAAAAAAAACATTTGAAGACAATGATAAGCACGTTTTTACGACTGCATGTTCAGTTTATTTCTGCAGATGGCCAAACTATTCAAACATCGCCTCTTTTATGGCATGTGGTGTGCGTAGGTGCAACAAGGAAGTGAAATCTTAAATAAAGGCAGGACTGAACTCAAAATGTTTCAAATTGTTTTTGCTGGTGTGAAATATTGCTGGAGTAAGAATAGTGTTACCTTGACAACCGCCCCATTTTCCTGTGACTCCAGCAAGGCCTGCTGGGAAGGTGGTGGTAGTGGTGGAGGCGGTTTGGGGCCATCCTGAGCTTGGAGGCAACAGAAGAGTGCTTTGAAGATGTTACAACTCCGAGGCTGTTTCAGGGCAGACCGGCACACCTGGCCTGTTCAGCACAGAGAAAGAGAGACTTTCATGAGGAAACCAAGTAAAACTGCATGTGTTCAACATGGAAATACTAAGTGGGGCCTTCACTTACATACCACAACCCATGTCAGCTCCACATAATTTTAATATTTTCGTTACACACACAAAACAAATCTTTGTACAAACAATACAGAAATGAAAAAATATGAAAAATATTTAAAAATCAATTAATCCATAAAGGAAATTCCACAGAATTAGGTGTGAGTTGCTTGTAACACATAAAATGAGCTTCCCCTTTCCTAAAGGCACCATCCATCTTTCTACAGGGATGACACAGCCTGCACATGAAATCTGTTTTTAATGCGCCTGCCTCTGCCGCTGCTGCTGTTGCTGCTGCTGGAAATGGCTGGTACATGTTATATAATCACAGAGGGCGGGAAAACCCACACTTTTCAGCAGTACCTTCAACAGAAAACACAGACAGAAAACATTCCAACCATTTTACACTCCAAGACCTTTCAGGGCTGCCTGGCAGCCTGACGCTGGCCAGAAGGAGCCTGACAGTCAGCGCAGTCAGTCAGTGAGCCGGACAAGCAGTCACACCTCAGTGCTCAGTGCAGGTCTTTGATCAGCCACTGTAACCAAGGGTGTCCCAGCCCCATACAAGACTTGCGCCATGGTGGAAGAAAGGGAGAAAAACATTCTTGATGGGCCTCAGCTTAGCTATGCAAGTCCTCTCTAGTGTGTTTCGTGTGAGGACTTGCAAACAGATGCAGAATTTATTCTCACCAATACAGTGTCACCGCAGGTCGTAAACACACTCAGCTCTTACTAGAAAGAGGAACTGTTGATAAACAGGTCAAAAGCGTACCAGCTAACTGTATGCTCACAAATTTACACATTTTGCTCGCGTAAACTACAGTGTCCACACCGGCCCTCAGTGCTCTGAAGACATAATGCAGAAACACCAGTGTTACACAACTCCATGTTTAAGAGACAAAGGATCTTCATTTGATCCTTTGTCTCTAAAGGATGATCCTTAATACAAACAGAAGCCTTTCATTGGTCCAGCAGCCTTTCTCAGGATATTAAAATAGCCTTTCAATACAATCCACATGATTTGTAACCCATGGATCCTGATTGCCAGTCAGCCTATTGATTTCCCACAGGAAGACAGTATTGGCCATGTATGACATAACATACATTATATCTCCCCTGCATGTAAAAGGGTAGAAAGATAACAGCAGATTAATCCTACAGTGACAGAATGAGAAATCCAGTATGCCATATATCACTCAAACCTGCAATAATGCAACATGCACGACATTAATATCCAAGAGGTGAGCCAGAATCAGTGAGCAAAGCCCAAGGAAAGCGTGCAAACAACGAAATCTTTGAAACGGCGCTACAATGGGCGTGTGCAGAGGGGTGTGTTTGTGCATTCCGCTGTCAATACCGCGGCACCTGGTATTTCTATACAGTCCCCCCCCCTCCTCCTCCTCCTCCTGATAATCCACAGCCACTCTGCTCCTCTTTACATCTACCAGCCTATAATGTTTTATGATTTTCATACGGACCCTGTTGTTTGTTCGCTCACCATTAAACATAAATAAACGTGGAAACAGTGCAGCAGTCTTCCTTTAATGCTACTGAGGCGCACCGATCTGTGACCGCCCCCCCTCCAAAATGTGAACAAAACACCAAAACCGTAGTTTATACATGAACAAAACAGCGTAGTTTACATTGTACTACAGTGCTGCCTGCGGTGACGGGAGCTCCTCACGCTGTACCTGGTAGTAGTAGGAAATGGGATGGTGCCAAACAAGCTGGAACCTGATAGACATAAATACACGGCAGCTTGGTTTGGAAAGCTGGCCATGATCACCAGCTACACACCACTGAGGAGAACTCAGTGATAATCACAACACCACATGTTGAGAAGCGGCAGAGATTTGCACAGTAAAGCACCCACTGCAAAAAAAGAGAGACAAAAACAGGATCAACAATAGCTAAGCTCTGGATGGCAAACCCAGTGCGTAATGGAGACTGTGAACTTAAACTTGAGCTCTTATTCAACACCATAAGCATAACTTAGCCACCATAAAGCAGGATGGACCACAAAATGATATTAAATTGGTGCTAGATGTTATTCAGTCTTATATTTTTATTCCAACAGTGCTCTTTATGTTGGATCTGCAGGTGATCACTGAAGAAAAACAACTCGTTACAGCTTCTGCGCAAAATAGATTAAGTAAGAAAGCGTATTATGGGTTTTTCAGACTGTATTGATTTGTATTTTACATTGATTAGAGCTAAATGTTGCAGATCTGTTTGGCAAATGTAAAAAAAAAAAAAAAAAGAAAAAAAAAAGGAGGGAGGGGGGGCAATGCGCCTCAGACCGCGCTCAACCAGCGTCCGCAGCGCTCAACTGTCAAATGGGCGCACTACAGGCTTTCTAATCATTATTCAAAAAAAATATATCAAATAATACCGAGCCCCTCGAGGCAGATGATAGTCATATCTCCGTAACATACACAACACAGGCCCGCCTCACCTGTTTTCGGTGACACTTGAACGTCTTCTTTCTGCACTTGGGTGATAACAGAACTTTCCATCTGACAATCACGGAGCCCTCAAAATCCTCAAATCCTGTCCTCGAGCACTGATGGGCATCCCTCATTGGGTTTTATGGACAAGTCGACTCAATTATTCACCGAGCTAACTTGTCATCCGCCTCAGTAACAGTCCTCGGTGAGAGTGGGGTTTATCTTGTTCCTGGGTTTCTTTATTCCCCGCCGCTTCTTGTTCTTCTCTCGGAGGTCCGCCTGGGGAGGGGGCAAGGCACTTGGATGTTTTTTTGGAGGCTATTCGAGACTCGTTGAGCTCCGTCGTCTCTGGTTTACCGCTACTATTAGCAGTTACTGGTAATATCGCCGAGCAGCCCCCCTCGCCCGTCGCTGCGAAGTCCTCACTTTTGCACCAACAACATGGAGAATCCAGGCGAGAGAAGGAAAACAACCGAGGAAATGGGGCAAGGGATGGCGGTTTCAAGCCGCCCCTTACTACAGATAAACAACATCGCCCGAAAGGCCTCAAAGAGCGACGAAAAACGCCGAGAATCGATCGCTAGAGTCGGTTTCGACACAAAAAAAACGGATTCCCGTGCGAAGTTCGGTGTAAAATGTTAGTTTAGTTGTTATCCGAGGCTTTGTTTTTCTACGGTTGGGACTCCGCGGGCGTCTTGAAACGGTCGCCGCGCGCGGATTGGACGCGCTGGGGAGGGGGCGTGGCCAAGGCATTCCTCCCCATCCCGCACGCGCCGCTCCGAACACATTCCAGCGCTGCTTTTTACAAACGACGTTGTTTGTAAATTATTTACAAAACAAATAAACAAATGTTAACCAGTGATGATAAATTAACATAAAAATGAAGACAAACGGTGTATTTTTATGTTTTATCTGAAATTGTACGCAAGGCTATCATTTATCACGTTTGTTTTTTTGTTTATAATTTATTCACTGCAAACATATCAATTTATTGTTTGTCATCTGCATTTCTTTATCTTTATTTTTTTATTTTACTGATATTCAACTTGAATAAAAAAGTTTTTCAATTAACTATTAGCCTAAATTATGTAACGAATCCCCCCAAAATAGGTATATTATAAGTACCTGGTGATGGATTATTATCCAGAAGTTGCCATTTATACCTTACTCACACATTTTACTTTACAATAATCCTAAAATTCGCGGTTCTTACGTGTAAAAATCGCGATACAGTATCTTCTGATTATGGAAGCCAAAAAACAGTTGGCATGTAATCAATTATCCGTTCAGTGGGCTAATATTGAAAAATATCCTATATATCCAGTCACAAACATTAAACATAAAGCATGTGTATAGTGCATTAATAACGAGATATCGGTTCTGTAGCAATTTAAATACTACAGTTAAAAATTATAGTTAAACTATACCTACGTTACTTTATGCACTCCAGTATTTCTTCATCTGAAAGACTCCCACAGCCTCCACTGAACACCTCCACATCAGAGGGGTTTTGCTGTGAGACACACTTGGTCCATCAGTACTTTATGTGTAGAGGTAACAGAGGACAGAGTGAAACCAGTGACCCAGACTCCTTTCACTTTCTCTCTCACTCACTTTTGCTTCCCCTTAGTGACATGATTGTAAAAAGAAACTGTTTTGCCTGAAAAACTGCTAGGGGAATTTTGCTTTGGGAGCCACTTATGTTATGTCAATCACCAAGCATTTGTGCAACAATACACCCAGGCTCTATAATGCAGTTGCATTAGCATAAGACTGGTTGCATCATGTAAAATACAATCATAATATTAAATCAGCTGTGTTTAGATTACAAGTAGTGTTACATAGGTCTAAATCCAGTGATTAATTTGAAAAAGATGCATAAAAATAAGTTGCTCTCAGCTGCGGACAAATCCTGATAATTTTATAATAATTTTCCACTACATTGAGCATGGTGGTTTTCGGAGCAGCTGCAACTAAAACACATTTGTTATACCTTGTGCAAATAAACAAAAAGTGGGTTTGACATCATGTTAGGCAACGTGGTCCCCAGATATTTACAGCATGGAGGTTCTGCAGTGCCTCCTTATCCCCTGAAAGTTAAAAAACCTCTGAGTAAATCACAGTGATCCTCTCGCTGCAGCACACAGAGAGCAACTATGATGTGAAATTAAGTGACAGCAGATATTGCCTTTTTTTTTAGCACATAAAACACACGTATGAATGATACAGTGAACTTTATACATACATGAGACTGCGTAGCTGAAGAAAACAAGAAACCCTGTTAATAAAGGAATAACTACACATTTGAGATCTGTCTACCCATTCCAAATAAGGAATAACTACACATTTGAGATCTGTCTACCCATTCCAAACACATGTGGGCCCATTACACCACAAGCTCAGCCAGTGCCCACAGTGGCCACAATGCAAGACATAAACAAGAATGGCCCCGCTGTTTGCATTCCTGGTGTCTGACATTTTAAGGCAGCACTGACAGATCTGTGTAAAAATATATACAAAAAGTATGGACCGCACAGCTGGAAAATGTCATGTGGTTTAAAGTTGATGCCACTGTTTACTAAATCAACTTGAAATTCATTATCTTTTCCTGCTTTCTTGTGCGTCTTGCCTTCTTCTTCTTCTTCTAGTAATGTTGCATTCCTCTGAGAAGACAGACAGACCGACAGATAGAAAGAGCAAAGGGGTCAACCGGTGTTGAGGCCCCCGGGGCTGAGTGTGAGGGTGCTGCAGTTGTACCCCTGGAAAATCGGTCCTAAAAACATGACTTCAAATGTACTAGTAAAACAAACAAACAAACAAAAAACCTCCATCTTACATCAATCAACAGAACTAATGCACGACCACCTAAAAACAGCATGTGGTGAAAGAAGAAATAAATCACAAGTGTTGCACATTTCAAACCTGGGACATGAAATTCATCGCTGTTAAATCACAGACAGAGAGTGAAAGAATGAAAACAAGACATAATGTGATTATTTTTAAATAATCCTGACATACAGAGCTTGTAATACCATGTTGTGGTTTATTGTGTCTGTTCAGAGGAGTTGTTTGTTTACGATTCAATAACACATTTAATGATTTTTATAGTTACCGCTCATTAAAACAGTCAGTTCTGGTAAGCCACAGTAATAAAAACAGCATTCTGCTATTATTAATGTTTAAAGGATGTCTTCTGAGAAAATAAGCCGACTACTGTCTGTTAATATGTTACACGTACATATACAGATAAATCACTGTTTGTTCAAACACAACAAAAAAAGATTGGATCATATTATCATAAATCAACTGTAAAAATGTACTGACAACTATGATCGTCTCCGAGATTTAGACATTTCATTACAGTGAATTAACTTCCAAAGATCTAAATTCTATACAAAATGGTTCATCAACTTATGCTAATGTTGACATAAATGAAAAAAGAAAACACCAGTCTCTTACACACACACACACACACACACAGACACACACACACACATCCATCCATCCATCAGGCGTTGTGGTTCTATTTCTAAATTTCACACCTGGGAATCTACAGTGTCTACTTACAGCCTCATGCACTCTGCCATGCATTAGCTACATCCAATCATGTTGATGACAAACTAGCTGTTGAAATTTGCTTGCAGCATCTGAGCCTCACGTAGGGTTGGGACTGTAGGGTCTACAATCATGTGATTTGCTGGAAGAGCCCCCCCCCACCCCCACCCTCTCCCTCCCTCCATCCCTCCCTCCCCTCCCACCTCGCAGGCATGCCCCTGAGTGGCCTCTGCTAGGCTATGTTTCCAGGAAAGGGGCCTACTGGACAGGCTGTGAGGCCTAGGCAGGGAGACATTGGCTCATTGAGAAAAACAAAAACAGAGAGGGGCGGTGGGAAGACTCTCCCCTCTTACATAACTCTGCCTCCATGACAGGGGAAAAAAAAAAAAGTTCCCCACCACAATGCAAAGAAAAACCTGTCCATCCGCCTCTCCTCGGCTCGCAAACGCTGAAGCACTTCAGAACTGGAATTCAAGCAAGACTGAAACCAGCAGCGCTTGCTTGCAGTTACACAATAGTTGCAACTCTTTAGACATACCACCACCACAGGCATGACAAACATCCACATGTACACACTGAAATTTAAGGGAGCAATTACAGTCAAATGCAAACCTTTCATTTGGTTTTGTCCACTACAATAATGCTGTTTCTGTGCAAACTGTGACAACACATAAAACATGATGTAACACACACCATGTCACTCTGTCTGTGTTGTGTTGACTGTGTCCAGCAGCTCTGGTAGTGAGACATCTACTTAATCTGAGCAGTCTCCTCTTGCAGCCTGCACTGCCTCCCTGTGGCCACAAGAGAAACTGCATGAGGTAGTGCTTTGTACTGTATGTCATCTAAAAAAAAATTGGTACCACTTTCTGATAAACCACCCATCATAAGGGATCTATAAGCATTAATTAATTAATGCTTTATTCATTGTGGAAAATCCTCCTCCAGCATTTAACTTGCTTTGTCTTTTTTAGCGCTTTATTTCATCAGGAAAACCCCTCAAATGGACTCATTGACCACTCAAGGGTATCTGGACCTAAATCCATTTATAATCAGCTTATTAAAGGTTTCAAGTCCATCCTAAAACAATAGCCAGGTGCCCAAATACACACTGACATGTTTTTTTTGTTTTTTTTTAGCTGTAATCATTCCTCCTGTTCATACTGACCATTAGAAGATCCCTTCATAATGCATTTACAATGTAAGTGATGGGGGACAAATCCACAATCCTCCTCCTGTGCAAAAATGTATTTAAAAGTTTATATGAAGCTAATATGAAGCTATACTTTCACCGCAGCTCAACAGGGAAACACTGTCTGAGGAAACACAAAGAGGGAATTATACAAGATATCCCCTTTATTTGACTAACAGTCAAATAATTGCTATATACCCTTTATTATTATTTGTTTTTTCCATGTCTATATGTTCTACTGTTATTTTGTACAAATTCTCTTTATATAGAGATTGTTTGTGTTTGTTTACAGCAAAAATCAGTAAAAATATAAATCATAAGAATCCTTTATTAATGATTTATTAACATTTATAATAGGTGACTGACAAACTTTTGCTGATGGCTCATTAGGAATTGAGAAACATTATTAATGACTTACGTTTACATTTATCACTGAGTTTTTGATGGCTTCTTAAAAAGTGAGAAACATGGGATCGTTTATTAATGACATTAGACTTCCTGTTGAATTAACGAGCTAAAAAGACAAAGAAAGTTTGATGCTAGAGGAGGATTTTCCACAACCTGGCAACCCAAAAGGTCTTATTAATGGCTTATAAATTATTTATAAAGCAACAGTAAATTACTTATTAAGCATTAATTAATTCTTTATAAAGGGTAAAGTGGTACCAAAACTTCATTCACATCTGTCAGGGTTTCTGCAGGGTTCACCAAGTTAAATTTAAGACTTTTGAAGACATTTTTAATACCAGATAGAAAGCAAATTTAACACCTGTTTTAGGATTCTGCCATCCAAAGCACTGAAGTATGATGGACGATATGGCCTAGAATTATATATAATTACATCACATCTTTTTACTGCTTCCTTGCAGTATATAACAGTAATTCCTAATGATATAGTTAATTAAATCAATACGACCTGGATCAGATACAAAAACATTTTAGAGCTAACATTACTGCCTACGTCAGGTAAGACAAAATAATGCTTTTTAAGACTTTTCAGACCTTCAGATACCCTGTCTGTAAACCTTTAAATTTGGCAAAACTCACCATGATTGTTTTGTACAATCATTACACATACTGACAACTCACGTTTCTTGATTACTAAACAAAAACATATCTGTAGCACCATAAGATTTCATCTGGAAGTTTATGAAATTCTTGTATAAATAAATCTGTACTAAAGATGACTAAATGTGCTGGAACAAAACAGTAAACGGTCAGTTAGGCTGCACACAGCGGCACCTTCGAGACAAACGTCCACTGGAACACACGTTTGATTCAGGAGTCAAACTCCGGCTGCCGTTCAATCAGGATGGACGTGTCGTTTCCTCTCCTGGTGGTCAGATCCAGGCAGGACACTCCCAGAGCTATCAGACATAACCACGACTGCAGCACAGACAGACACAGAAAGATTAAAAATGTATTTAATTTTGTCTTTGCTCCTTTTTCTTATTTTGGTTTAAAGGGTAGGTTCACAATTTCTGTCTTACAACAACAGTCAGGTGTCCATATGAACACTGAAAGAGGTTTTCCTCGCTGTAATCATTCCTCCTGTTCATACTGGCTATTAAAAGATCCCCTTCAAATGTGCTTTCAATGTGAGTGCAAAAAATGCATTTAAAAGTTGATCTGAAGCTTATATGAGGCTTCAGCAGTCTGAGTTAGTCATATAACGTTGAAAGATATCTACTTGATTTGACTGAAGCTTCATATTAACTTCAGATAAACTTTTAAATACATGTTTGCACAGAAGGAGGACTGTGGATTTTGGCCCCCATCACTTACATTGTAAGTGCATTATGAAGGGATCTTCTAATGGTCAGTATGAACAGAAGGAATGATTACAGCAAGAAAAACCTGTTTCACTGTTCATTTGGGCTCCTGACTGTTGTTTTAAGACAGACTTGAAAAATTGTGAACCTGTCCTTTAATAATAATTACTTATTTTCTTTTATGTTTACTTACTTCTCTTTCTCACTTTCATACACATACACTCATGAATATACACGTGTGGCTTATAAAACAATTTTATTACTATTATTATTATTATTATTATTATTATAGCACATATAATTACTATATATTTGCTTTTGTTTCCCTTTTTCTGTCCGTCTGTCTGTATTTTCTATTATGCAAGAGTATATAGTGTTTTTATGAGTCATCCTTTGTGTCCTTGCATATTGTATCACATCTTTTTTTGTCACATTTGTGAAAGATTAAAAATCTGTCGATTTCTCTATTAGATGAAGATCGCATATTTAATTTAAGGTGCATCATTAAGTGATGTGACTATACTGTGTAATAATGCTTTAGAAGGCAAAATCTGAGATGACAGACTTGTACTTTTCATACAAAATCACTGCAAAGTTTTAATTGTTAACTGCCTGAGTAGTTGGGGATGAAGTCACTGGAAGAGCAGCGGATCAAAGCTCAACCACTGTACAATGTGTGCTGTTACCTACCAGATATCCCACAAATGTCAGGTATGCTATGGAGAGGAACGCTGCCAGCACACACAGCCACACACTGTTGAGTGTAGTCACATAAATCACGACAAAGTACATGTTGATGGCACACACAATCAGGATCACCAGCCCTCCTCCGATCTTAAACACCCTGCAGGACGAAGATAACAAACGTGTTTACAGAAGAAACAATAAAATCGGAGCGGTATCATTTTACTTTGTGTTTTATGATCAAGATAAACTTACAATCCGTTGGCATACTCGTTCATGAGAGATGGCAAACTGGTGAAAGTTAGGATGGGAATGAGGGCAAATGGCAACTGTGAGAGAAGGAAAAAGTTCTTCACATCACAAAATATCAAAACAGATCATTTTCTTACTGTACACAAAAATCGTAAAAATGCTTTATTATTGTAGTTACATGATTGAAAACAGGTCTGTACTGGCTGTACAGTGATTGTCATTCATAACCCTGTTAGAGGTGGTGACAGGTTGAAAAGACCATTACAAAGAGAAACATAAGCTGAATGTCAGTGTATCCTGGCCCCAATGAGGATATTGATTTTTCACCTATTTTATTAAATTAATTAGATTTTCATTTTCGCCACAGATAACAGCTAACGCTACAAATACTATACCCCTAGAAATGGTCAAAGTGAATGTATTTACCCATGTTACAGCACATTCTGGTCTGGGGCCACTGTTGTCTGACCTTGGTTACTAGGCAATGTCAAGATAGGCTGACACCTGCCTTCCTCAAGCAACCCAAACAGCTGCCTCACATATCGAGGAGAGACAGTGTTGTCTCTGTTAAGTTTTAGTGCAGTTACTGTCTATAACCTCAAGGCCCATGCCCGACCTCGTGTAACCTAAGGATAGAAAATTCCATAACAATTAATATTACTAGATGAAGAAGCAAGATGGCGGCGCCCTGTGAGGCAGCGGCCACGCCGGCTCCCGATAAGAATGTGCGTTTTTTGTTAAATGTACCGTCGAAATCGTCCTCCAGGATCGCATACAACAGGAGTACATTACATTGTTTTATTGTGTTTCATTTATTTTATAATATTTTTTCTGACTGTTTATGTTTAAAATAAATCCAGAAAAGCTGAGTGAAGAACAACTTGACTTGTTTTAGATTCTTGATCACTTCTGACATCAGAGACGAGATAAAAGATCCTCCTTGTATTTTAGACTATAAAACTTTAAAGATAAAGAACTATGAGATAAAGGTGATTTAAAAGGTGATATACAAGAAATATAAAACAGACAAAAGGTAGAAAGATGTGGGTGAACGCTTGGATGAAGCTGCCAGTGAACAGTTTTAACCCCTGCCTGACCTGCATGCTCTGCAGCACGTTGAGGAAGTCGTTCATGCCTGTCAGGTGCTGCACGTCCTGGAAGACGGCCACCAGCAGGGTGGGAGTGATGGCGATGGAGCGGGTCAGCAACACCCGAGCAAAACGCGACCAGCGCAGGTTCAAGAAACCCTGAGGGCAGGAGAACATCAGGCTGTGACATTTACAAGAAAGCTGCACTTGTTTACTATTGTTTCAGCAAAGCAAACAAATAAAGATGAATTACACAAGAGTTTTTGATGTAAACCTACCAAAAAGCCACAACTGAAGCAAAAATTCAGTAAGACAGTTGACCAATATGGGAGAAAATATTTGTCATGACGCTAAAGGACAGGGCTAACATTTCTACTCTATGCTATGTGTGTGTGTGTCAGTATTTGTGCACACTGCTGATTCCTCCCTCCTCCACTGACCTCCATGACAAACTGGCCAGAGTACGTTCCAGTCATGGTGGAGCTCTGTCCAGCTGCAAGGATCCCCACGGCCCAGATGTAGAGCGCTGCCGGGCCAAAGAAACAGCCCAGCACCACTCCCTGCCACAGACACACAAACAGGGAGGACAGTCAACAAAACCAGGTCGAGAAAACTGATTCAGACGTGTTACATTCACCAGAAAACAAGTATAATCCCATAGTGCTTCCATAAAAACAAGAGAAATTTAAAATTTAAAGCTGCTAATCAATATTTTTATATTAAGAATATGTCAAAAGACAATGTGTAATGTGAAAGGGAATGATCACTCAACTCTGCAGCTCCCCTCAGCTCTATGAAGCGTTTTACTGTCCTTCAGCTTATTGTTCTGGTTTCACCGCCACAAACTTTACTGTTCTGGTTCACTCTCGCCGCTTTCATTGTTGTTAATGTTATCTCCAGACACATTGCACAGCTGTTTTCAGTGAAAAAGCTCTAAAAACCCTCTGTACACTACCTGCTCAGCACCAAACAGACACAGTTAGTGACTAGCTGGTGAACACAGCAGAACATTTAGCAGCTAAAGAGCCAGATATTTCCCTCAGGAGTTGGTGGAGACTAAAAACAGAGCTAAAAGAGACTGAATATTGGACTCAGGTGGATACAAACACAACTCAGACAACAGAATGCTAATGTTGCTGCTGGATGTGTAAATAGGCAGATCCAGTAGATCTAGTATACAATAAAGTGACAAGTAATAAAGAGCAATACATATTTTTATATGTCAGGAGAATCATTTTATTGTCCCATGCTTTCCATTTTCTGGTTTTAAAACAGAGTTATTAACAAACAGAGAGAGAGTTTATGACACTAAATATATAATGAATGACAATTATAGCTGCAAGTTTTTTCTTTCTCGAGGGGATTTCTGATAGTGTCGATGCTTTTACACTCTAATTGCATCATTGCAGCACAGAATAACATAAGGTGATGATTGTGTGATGATAATTATAAATAAAAACTGCACCCACTGTTATCTCTTTAGAAAAATGAAGGAAATAGTCTTTACTGAAGACATATATAATATTTCCCAAACTTATTTATAGTATTCGCCTTAATTTTAATATTTGGATATTATTTCTAGTGTTTCTACAGCTTCTCATTCAATTGGATTATATTCAGTATACATTTCACCTTGCTGAGTATAACTTTTTGCTGTCACATACACGGGTGATACAATAGTGTCATAGTAACAGTTTAAAACTCACCCCTTTGTAGATGTCCACCTCCAGAGTTTTATTATTCAAAGGGAATAGATTTGAATGAGGACTTCCCGTTTGATTGCAGACTTTATGCTGGAATCAAAAAATACAAACACCTGTAGCACAGCAGCAAAAGAAAAAAACACATTTATGAAATTCTAAAAAAAAAAAACAGTTTGAAATATCACTTTTGTCAGATCATTAGAGCTGAAATACTCACCACCTCTGTGTTTGTGCGCCCGTAGAAAGCCTCCGCAAAAACAGCCACCACAAACACATTGATGAGAAACGAGATAAAGAGCGCGATGGTCGACTCAATGAAGAAATATTTGTTGGCCTCTTTTACTTCTTTCTTGTTCGATCGATCCACTTCTCGAGACTGAAAAGGACATTTGGACGCACTGATTAGTTGATTCATACATACGTAAAGGATGAAATAATTTCCTGCTGTTAAACGATAAAACTCCTGGTAACCTTCACTCAGTGACCAGGCAGAACCTTGGTGCCTTATCCTCGTCTTCTCGGTCTACTCTGCGTAATCTTGGTGTGATTTTTGACCAAATCCATGAGTTTTGATGCCTATATTAGGACGTCGACTCGATCGTGTTTCATTTCACTTAAGACACATAGCCAAACTCAGGTCTGTTGTGTCAAGAGATGCTAATACATGACTCTATCTCATCACGCCTAGACTACTGTAATCCTCTTTTTACCTGCCTTAACAAATCTTCCTTGGGCCGCTTACAAACCATCCAAAATGCTGCTGTGAGGCTTTTAACACGATCCAGGTCACTATTTTAACCTCTCTGCACTGACTTTCTGTTAATTTTAGAATTAATTTTAAAATCTTGGTGCTCACTCATAGAGCTCTACATGGCCAGGCTCTACATTATATGGTGGACCTTCTTTACCCCCACACCATGAGCTGAGCTTTGAGGTCCTCTAACCAGGGTCTTCTAAATGTCCCTCGGACATGTTATAAGACTCGGGGAGATTGTGCACTCCGGTCGGCAGCACCTAAGCTTTGGAATAGTCTCTGGACTCTGTGGACTATTTTAAAAAGCAGTTAAAAACTCATCTGTTCAGACAGACATTTAGGTAGCATGTGGTATTTTATATTTTAACTTGTGTTTATTTGTTGTTTATCTTTGATTTTTATCTTTTGTGTGTGTGCCTGTGAAGCACTTTGTGACTGCTGGCTGTGAAAGCTGCTATATAAATAAACTTTACTAAAGGGGATTTCATATCAATGCAGCAGCTGATTGCACCTTGACAAGAGCAGAGTGGAGGTAAATGTTGTGAGGCATGATGACGGCTCCCACGATGCCCACCGCCTGGCCCAGCTGGACCGGCCCGCAGCCCTCGCAGTACGGCACGAACATCCCCATCAGCAGCTGGCCTTGGTTTGGACTCACTGTCACATACTGGCAGAGAGGGAGCAGAGGATAACTGAGTATATACAACTTCTAAAGCATGTGGAGACATATTTAAAATATAACTGAGGACGAGTCTGGATACACAATGTGTAACCAGTAGGTTTTACACCACCTGCTCAATGATTGACACTGAGTGAGCAGGAGTTTGATGTGTGGTAAGACATTTAAAGGATAGATTCACAATATTTCAAGTCCGTCCTAAGACAACAGTCAGGTGGTCAAATGAACATTGAATATCAACACGTTTTTCTTGCTGTAATCATTCCTCCTGTTCATACTGGTCATTAGAAGATCCCTTCATAATGTGCTTCAATGTAAGTGATGGGGGCCAAAATATGCAGTCCTCCTTTTGTGCAAAAAAGTATTTAAAAGTTTATTTGAAGCTAATATGAAGCTTCAGTCATCCAAATTAGTCAATATCTCTCAAAGTTATTGTATTGACTAACTCAGATGGCTGAAACTTATACATTTATAATTATATAATCAATAACATAATTTATAATTTAATATTTAAAACTGTTGTTTTTTGTTGTTTGTTGTGTAAAGCACAGCCATAACCCTGAGTGGGAATGAGATCAAATGTGTTTACTGGTCGTATTTATGTGTGAAAATTTAAGTGCTGGTGCTTTTCAATACTGAGAGTGACACTTCAGTATGCAGTGACCAATGATCAATCACCTGTGGTCATAATTTAGATGTTTATTAGAGTATATAATGAGCCACATTGTGGGAGTGCAAATAGGCTTTTTTTCCTGTCTGTCTGTCATATTGTGTTGTTACTGTGATGAATATTTGCACCTGTGACTCTGTATTCGACTGTCACTGATTTATTTAATGCTGGTGACCAGCTGAGAACTGTTAAATTAGATATTTTAGAAACACACAGACACAAGTGTTTAATTATGCATGCAGATATATAAACTTTTTTCTTATATCCTCATTACGGCAAAAAAACCAATCCTTACACATTGGAATAAAACTAATATCCCAACCATTAAGATGTGGCTGGATGACTTAATTAACACCTTACATTTAGAAAAGATTAGATTTGCTTTAAAACACAAATTCTCTCAATTTGATAGAACTTTGCAACCCCTCATTATCTACATCTACATATCTATATAACTGACTCACTGTTATCTGTATATGAACCAAAATGCTCAATAAAAATTTCTTTGATAGAATTATGCATGCAGATACATGTACCTCATATCCAAAGGTAATGGCCATGATAGTGATGAGCAAACCAAAAAAGGCTTCCAGCTTCCTCAGGCCTGCAGAGAAGGAAATGAGGATGTGATTTTTTATTGTCGTTGCAGTTCACTGTCTTTTGAAAATGATGCCCAGCAGAATACGACCACGACCTACCATACTTGTCCAAGAAGAGGAAGACAAATGTGTCGATGATGGTGATGAGGACACCGCCCCACAAGGGTATCCTGTCGGTGAAAACACACACACACACACAGTTAAAATAATCGACACCAGAGAAGTAATGAAGCCATTTTAAAGCGCTCATCAAACTGTGACTAAGTCCCAGCGGCCCTTAAACTGATGTCTGTTCACACCACCTGCCAAAGGAGAGGAGGCTGAACGCGATGGCGCAGCCAATGACCTCCTGCATGTCTGAGCCAATGATCGCCACCTCCACCATCAACCACAGGATGATACGAGGCACCTGGACATAAGACACAAGTTAGTATCATGCGATATTATATTCCGCGTTATTATATAGACAAGTTCTGATTATGTTTCAAATTCAGTTGAAATAGTCATCTGTTTAGTGCAGATGACTGCTTGACTTAGATGGAACTGAAAATATATGTAAAAGCCAAAATAAGGATCTGCAATATGGAAACAAAGAAAGGCTTATTTAATATCAGTGTTCACACATCAAATGAGTAAAGATAGATTTGATTCAATTTTCAACAATACATATGCACAGACACACACACACACACACACACACACTAATTAATTTATGACATTACTGATATTTAAAGCATTGAAACATTTTCATCTGGTGAAACTTTCTACCTGAATTTATGTGGTTTGAATATTTCTTCTTGAGTATGTGTCCTTTGAAATTTCCAGAGGTTAATTTAAAGTGGTGCAATTTTTAAAAAAAAATGATTTTAAGTTGTTTTTCAGGTTCACAAATTCAGAGACACTGTATAATTCAAGTGTCCAATATCCAAAAACTGCGTTGTCATATTGCTCAGATTCAATTTGTTAATCTTCAGATCTATAAATTGCAGTCAAGTTAAAAAAACAACCCAAATTGCTCAAATTGGACTGGTTAAAAAACAAAATACAAGATTAAATATTCAAACTTCGGGGCTCCCAAGAATCCACATTCAAACCTAAAAGGTTATGTTTGTTCTGTCAGTCATATGATCCAAGCAGGAGAAGTTCAGACGAGTGACTGGAAACCCCACAGACTCATTTTTGAACAGAAGAGAAAAATTACTTACTGGAAATTTCAATTACGGGAATTTAAACCACATAAATTCACACAGATGTTTTTTAAGCAAAATACTTCAATGCAATAAATTGAGGTTATTTAAACGTGAACATTAAGCATTCACAAGAAAACAAATAATCACCTAATTTCAAATGTCTGCGATTAATTGCTAATTATTATGACCTGTCTTTGTTTGTATAGTACATAGCTTTAAAATATCCTCACTTCTAAATAATCAGTATTTGTGAACACTCACAGCTGTGCGGTGAGTCAGTTAAGTTTAACCATGATGACTGTTTGAGATTACAGCCCATTCTAGGTCTGAACTATCAGTACTGCAATAAAACAAAGCTCATTTGGATAATAGTCTGTTCATACATTGCAGACGTCCATGAAATCAGTTTCTTATTCATTTTCAGTGAGTTTCTTCCAGCCTTGTATGTATGTTATGAATGTTGTATGAATATGTATGTTGTTCTTGTTCCTCATACTGTATATGTGTTTTTGTATGTATCTATCGATGTTTGGAGGCATGTATAACACATAGTACACTGTGGAAACAAAACAAAAAACTAAAATCTATCTACCTTTACATAATCATTACCAATAAGAAACTTGACTCTTGGCTTCAAAATAGACAGTAGTAATAATAATAGTTTGTGTACATAAATACTTGCTGGACTGGACAGGCCCAAATACAAATATTTGACTTCTTTAACTGTGTCACACAAGAAATGACCACCGTCTCTAAAAAGATGCAAAAACTCAAACAATTGTTCCATCCTTACACTGAAGCCCTTTACATCTTTTTCTCAAATCTTTCGGAGCCGCTTCTGTGTCCAGCAGAAGTGCAAAACATTTAGTGGTGGAAAAAAAAAAGAAAACAAAAGGGGGTGGTCACATGATGTTTAGCCATGTGGCTAACAGTTGCTTATCCTCATCAGGTATTAGGAGAAGCAAACAAGCTTTTATACAAGCTGGATTTAAAAATATATCCGCATTAATGATTCATGAAGTATGGATTTAAAAGATTCCACATTTTCTCAGTGTTTTGATAACTATTGCAGGCTATCATTTGGCTTTGATTTATTTATTTTTGATTATACAATCCAAGGATTACAGAGGCTGTAACAACAGAGCTGAATGCTGGTTATGCAATCAGGCAGTTACAGTAAACCAAGACTACTTCTGCTCACAGCCTCGCAATTCCTCCATTGTTGCATTTGGGCCAGTCACAGTGCATTTCATGCAAAAGTCGCAGCAGCTGAGATTAGTGATATGACAGGTAGGCTCACAGTGTGGTACTGGCGGTTGCAGACTTCGGCCAGGTGCATCCCGGTGACCACGCCCAGCCGGGCTGCCAGCCTCTGCAGCAGCAGACCGATGATGGTGGCTACCAGCAGCACCCACAGAAGCTGACAGGACCAGAACAGAGGCATCATCTGTTAATCATCATCTGCATTCACTTCCCTTTTTGAAACAGACTTCATAGTTATTTGTGGAGAATATGAACATAATAAAGGAAGTCCAGTTTTACTTTCAGCCATGTCAGTCTGTGACTCTGTTTGTCTGATATATCAGATACTGATAGCTTGATATAATACTAGATTATATCATGGATTTTGGTTATTTTATGTGCTGCTGCAGTTCTTTTGTTGTGTTTTTGTGTCTTAAATATTACACTAAAGCAACATCATTTTAAAAAAATGTATTTGACAGTTTCAGTAAAATGCAATCAACCATGAATACTTCTGATTGATCATCAAATCCACATTACTAATAATCATTTCTCAGAACTCTTCTTGTTAGTAAATACAGTATGTTTTGAATGTACCAATATTCATCCCAACACTACTGGGACATTATCAGTATAAAAATACTTGGCCAACAATATCATGCAGCTGTGTCTACGGTATTTGTCTGTATGGCAGAATGATACCACAAAAATGTGAACAGATTTCCATACAATTACAGTAGTAAGGCTGATCTCTCAGCACCTCTCAGGTCAAGATCCTATCAAATTTTAACACAAAGAAATACCAAACTTGTGTTATTTTTATTTTTGCATCAGTCTGCTTCACTGACTACATTTGGCCTTTCTCTCTCTCTCTCTCTCTCTCTACACACGTGTGCTTCAGTACGTGCGCGCACACACTCGCATGCACGCTCACACACTCACTTATACGCCAAAACACACACGCCCTCATTACATCATTTTATTTTTTTATGTCTTTGCTTAACTAATGCTGCCTACTTTATGTTTGCTTTTTGATGGCTATTGAGGTGAGATTCCTTCAATAAAGGATATTTGATTTTATTATTGGGGTACGATATGCGAGTCTTAATGAGAAATAACATGAAAGGTAAATTTAGTGTCTTCTGTCATACTGACCCAGTTCCTTAATCTTTTGACTGTCTTGGTTTAAACAATGACTCCTGAGTTAAATGTTTTCAATGAGTGACCACCTTTTGCAGGACAAATGAAGTGTTTCACTACTCAGTATAAAAATGATGTGGCAGTTGTTCTTAATGTTTTGAGAACTGCAACACAGTTTGATAATATGTGCTTAAGCGATTGAGAAGAATGAGAAGAATGTGTTTCCTGTTTGTGCAGGTAAATAACACCTTTGACCTGCAGTATAGTGACACTCTCCGGCCAGTTTGAGAGACTGGAATCGACCTGTTGATATTTCAGGAAATATTACTGCTGGTATTGTTTATATAACTGCTGGTGAAGAATGAAAGTAGCAGATTACTGAATGCTACAAAGTATTTGCTAAAAAGGTGTATAATTTTTCAACTATTTTGATAATTAAAGTTAAAGTTTAGGCAAAAAAGCCAAACATTCCCTAGTTCTAGGTTCTTACTGCAAATGTGAGGAAATGTTTTTGTCTTAACTGATTGTAAAGTAAATGTCTTTGGGTTGGTCCAAAATTTGAAGACATCACCTTGGCCTTTAAGCTCAAATGATTAATCAATTAAACAATAAAATAATTGTTACTCGCAGCCCTACCTTGAAGCCAGCTTTAGCACCAGACTGCAGGTCTGACTCGATGTTACCTGGGTCCAGGTAGGCTATGCTCATCAGGAACCCCGGTCCAGTGAAGGCCCACAGCTTACGGAGACTAATCCCACACTGGAGGAGAGAGGAACACAAGCTGTGACACTAATAATAACATTAAACTTCATATAATGTACTACCTGCTGATGATCATCCCAATGCAACCAAAAACAAATTAGCATCACTTCTCTTGGATTTGTGGATTACCTTACTGTCCTCCTCGGGAACAGGGACCCTCTGCTCAAAGTAAGTACTGGAAACAGGATCATTATTCTGTTTCTGGAGGAAGACCCCGCTGTGTGTGTGTGTGGTCTCTATCACAGCTTTCTCTTCCACCACATCACCTACTGAAGTTTGACACAAACATGGTGACCACCATTAAAAACTACAAAAAAAAAAAGAATCTCACAAGCATTTACATCACCTACACAAATCCTACAATGTAGTTAATACACACAACTCCAAAGTAAATGTCTCTGTGAGGCACACAGTTCCTGACACACCTGACAGTATTAATATGATGACAGCAAATTGTATTGTAAAGATATAATAATAATAATAAAAATACACAAAGTGCTTTCCAAATGAGAGATAATTCAAAACATTAGGGACAATTGCAATGAAATACAAACATACATACATATACACATACAGTATATGCATAAATCTACACAAATAAAAGATAAAAACTCTCAATGGAAGAAGAAAATCAAACAGCTCGTGACCATAGATATGTAGTCTTTCAGCTGTTAGGAAAAGCCATTCTATAAAAATATGTTTTAAGATGAGATTTAAAAGGCAGTGACAGAGCCAGCTGGTGCTCAGTGGGAGGCTGTTCCAGAGCCGAGGAGCCAGTACTGCAAAGGCTCGATGCCCTTTGTTTTTAATCTGGACTCTGGAATAGTTAGAAGACCCAGACCGGCAGACCTGAGGGGCCTGTTTGAGAGCATGTATAATTTTCTCTGTGTTACTGAAGGACAGAACTGATCTAATTTTGGAAATATTCCTCAGTTGATAAAAACACGACTGGACTACTTTCTTTACATGTTGCTTCAGGCTCAAGTTACCATCCAGAATAACCCAGATTTTTTTGTAGCTGACTTGATGTTAGGAGTGAGGGGGCCAAAGAGTGGCTGTATTTGCTTTGAGACGTGTTCAGGGCCATTGATGAGAACTTCCGTCTCATCAGTTATGGGACATACAGGTTTTTATGTCATGTAGACAGCTATGTAATGAGGCTAATTTACTGGTGTGAGAAGGTTTAAATGACAGGTACAGCTGTGTATCATGCGTGTAGCTATGGAAGGCGGATTATTTGTCCCAAGGCTAACATGTACAGGGTAAACACAACAGGTCCTAACACTGATCATTGTGGTATTCCATGTTTAGTCTGAACAGAAAATTTCCTGTTGGCTAAGTACGAGGAAAACCAGCAGTTTTGTCGGGATAATAGATGTAGTTACTGTTAATTAGAAAAGCACAATAATTATTGTAAACACTTTGTTGTTATGCTCCTATTGATTAATTTACTAATGAACTTTTCTTGCAGTTACTACACTGGTGCGAGCTGAAAAGTTATGGGATCACCAAAGTCATTAATTAGAATTTATCCTCTTGGGATCTTCAATATCTGTGGCAAAAATCACAGAATAATCCAATAATTAACAAGATATCTGGGAACCATGAATGTCCATCAAGTAAATGTCAAGCTATTTCATTGAATAAGTGAAAACTGTGACCTGCTGGTGATGCTAGAGGAAAAGTCAGGGATCATAAAAGTCAGTAGGATTCATCCTCTGGGGACCATGAATGTCTGTATAAAACTAAATTTCAATCAATCCAATAGTTGTTGAGATGTCTCAGTCTGGACCTAAGTGGTGCCATCCTGACATCCAAACAGTTTGTCTTAGTTTAAGAGAAAAAGAAAAGCCTGGTGCTTCACCATCAGAGGAGCTCCTCTTTCCCACACAGAAGAAACTTGTTTTACAGTCGGATGCTGATGCACTTCATAAAACTGTCTGCAGTTCTCTTACCTTGTCCTCCAGTTTGTTCTGACTCCTGATCTGTGGGAACACTGGGAGGCAGAGAGGAGATGTGGATGTTCTCAGGAGGGGGGTCTCTGACTGGAAGCAAACAGATAATTATACTGGGATTATAGTCACTTACATGATCACAGTGCACACAAAACAAAATCCCTCACACACAGAGAACCATGAGAAAAAGGTGCACAGATAATCACCAGGGTTAGTTGCTATATTTATAGGGGCGGATGTAGCTCAGGAGGTAGAGCATGTCATCCATTAGTTGGAAGATCGGCGGTTCGATCCCCAGCTTCTCCACTCTGCATTTCGAAGTATTCTTGGGCAAAATACTGAACCCCAAATTGCTCCTGAAGGCTGTGCCATTGGTGCAGTATAGCCTGTGTGTGTGTGAATGCTTTGAGTGGTCAGAAGACTAGAAAGGCCCATTAACTAAACCCTACTGTAGTTTGTCAAGATTCTCAGTTGAATCAAGGGCAACTAGACATTTCGCCTCTCATCTAAGGGGCTTCTTCAGTTCTCACTGACTGGTGGGGTGTTTCTATATATGTCAATTACTTGTTGACATAGTAAGTTGTTAACAGCTCCACCCTGTAAAGTTCAAATGATCCAATATTTCACCAAAAATCAAAGATTAGAGAAAAAGTCTCAGTCAGGACCCCTCAGATTTATCTGAACCACTGGACTAAATTAGCTAACTATATAGAAAATAGTTGAAGTACATTTAGAGAAACTACATTTTGCTGCTAATACTTATGTACTTTTACTTAAGTAGGATTTCTCATGCAGGATTTTTACTTGTAATGGAGTATTTTTACTTTGCTGTATTGGTACTTCTGGATCTGAGTACATCTTCCACCTCCGGGAAAAAACCCGTATCGCAGCAAAAAAAGCAAGTTCCTGTGAGCATTTTATGGGGATTATTGTACCACAGGACTAGATAAACGTCATTAAGCATGATAAGGACAACATACGAACTTTGTCACACTATAAATCCGTGTTTAAATGTTCTAAAATATCAGGAGTTATAAGGAAAAAGGCACATAAAGTCACATTTCAGATAAGATTTGGTAATAAAAATATAAAGATAGACACTCATAGTGTAACCGTGCATGAGACATTCATTCAAACTGTCAGAAAACTCACCTGAGCGCAGAAAGGAGAACATGTTGTGTGGCAGGAATCGTCTCTTCAAACTCTTAAAAGTTAAAGAAGTTAAAGAAATGAGCAGCAGGTTTGTGTGTGCTACATTCCGGTAAAATGATTTACTTTTCCCTCTACTTCGCCTCCCCGTTCATGTGAAGGAGGAATATCAGGTGTTATACAGAGTTCTGCCTCCCCGCCGAGAACCGCGTGCAATCTCGCGGGAGCGCGCACAGCTAAAGGGAAAACAAAGGGACATTGTATTGATTTTTAAAGCAAAGTACTATTTAAAAACGACATAACCGTCTTTTAGGGTTCATCAATGATGATAAACTATCTAATTGTATAGTTTTTGAACGTTTAGAGTCATCAATGCAACTATTTGATTCATAGATGTCCAGAAGTAAAGTTACAGTGTGGATGCATTATTTGGCAGATTCGTATCTTATTACCTGCCGAGAACTGCATCCTCCTGTTTTTTCAGCCAGGCAGACAATCACGTGAACACTGCATCCGCCCCTTAACTTTGTCTCTACAGATCTATGAATCAAATGGTTTCACCAGCACATGTTTTGGGCTGTTTTGACTGGACAGTGTGAATTTCACACATTTAATATTGACCTAAGCAGGAATAATAAGAGATGCATCACTCGACAGCAATAATCAGTTCTGCTGAATAATGCATCCACCCCAAACCAGTGGTTCTCAAACTTTTTCACGTCAAAGACCCTTAAACTGACACAAATTAGACCACGGACCTCTATTTGGTTTTTGCTTTTAGATGTTTTATTACAAAAAGTGTATGAAACCCATGACCAACATAGTCACACATTCTGTCATTGTGTTACTTATGGATGGTATTATTATAGTTAAAATAAATTATTCCCCTTTTTGCTGGGGACCCCCTGGAACCCCCTCAAGGACCCCTGGGGGTCCCCGGGCCCCACTTTGAGAACCACTGCCTTAACATGACACTTGAAATCAACGTTTGATGGGAATCAAATGGTTTTATCACCACATACTTTATTTGATCGACTTTGGCAGAGTGAATATGACAATCCACTTTAAATTTTCCGCATTTAAAAACCTCATTTTAGTAACTATCTGAAATCCTCTGCTTAAAACACGTCGACCTAAGAAATATTGAGAGATTAATCAAGGAAACCTTGTACATTTCAGACCAGTCGTATTAAGGAAAGGCTAATAAAACATTGATGACTCTAAACTATAGATTCAGATCATTTATCATCATTGATGAACCTGACAAAGAAGATTATATCGTTTTTTAACAATACTTTGCCTTAAAAAATCATTACAGTGTCTGGTAGTTTCCCCTTCAGCTGTGCGCGCTCCCGCGAGGTGCACGCAGAACTCTGCGTAACACCTGCAGGTTGGACGTCGTCCCTCCGCGTGAAGGCGTTGACTCACCTGACAGGTGAGGGAGGAGGAAGAAACTGCCTGAGGACAAAACACAAGTGAACCTGTTGTCTTGCCTGTTTCTACCACGTGACCCGGTTTATATGTCGAGTACCGGTCTGAGCTGATCCTGGACCAGGAAGTGACAGATTATCAAAATAAAACAAAACAGGTTGTTTAAGGAAACTTTTAGTTCGTAAGTAAGTTTGATCTGTAACAACTGTACTGCCTGTAGGACCTCCAGTACCAGCAGAGAGGAGAGATGATAGGATTTACCAAAAATACACAAAGAAGGACTCAATCTCAAAACTTCTCAAACATCTTGTGGGGTTGCTGCCTTGAAAATGTCCATCTGCCTTCTGCTGCAGGTTTTGTACGCCCTCTAGCAGCAGAGAGGAGTATGTTTCGTTTTTTTGTCCCACAAAGAAATAAAATGGTCCAGTACAAAGAAAATGGGAAACCAGAGCAGGAGCAGCCACTGGGTGGAGACAAATGCTGACTGGTTTATACCCAGGAGGAGCTTTTGTACTGGTGGTGTGGTGTTTTGGGGAGAGCAGGAGGGGGCCTTTTACATTTTTCTCCTGGATTTATATTTTCTTTCATTCTCCCCATGTGAAATTAATACCTAACAAATGATTACAACATTTATTCAATTAACAAAATAGTTACAGAGTATTTTTCAACTAATTGATTAAATTGATTAATCATTTCAGCTCTAATCGAGTGCAGCGAGACAGAAAATACATTTTTTCAGGTCTTCAGAGCCTCTGCGGTTAGTTTTGTTGTGGAACAATTTCCAACTTTATCGATGTTATTAGTACATGATAACCTCATGTAAATCCTAGCAAAGCTTTGCACAACTTAAACCTGAGCAGATCTAATCAGACACAAGTAGTTGATCATATATTTTGTAAGTAAAACCAAAGTAACTTGGACCTATAGCAGTTAAATATATATAGCAGAGCACAATATTTCTCTCTGAAATGTAGTGGAGTAGAAGTAAAGTAGCATAATTTGGAAAAGTACAAATACCTTAACGTTTTACTTAAGTACAGTACATGAATAATGTACTGACATACTTTCCACCACTGTCTACTAAACTTGAGTAAACTTTTGGGTCCCCTGCAGGTCTGGGGTTAGTAATCTAGCCTTTTAGAAGCATGCAGATTAATATGTAAGTTCAGGTGTTGTAGATTTCTCAAAGAACATCAGTACAAAAATCAAAAGGTTGTGACATGTAGTGCAGTGGTGTCTGCCTTACACAGAACTACTCTCTGGAGACTGAAAACATGATTGCTGTTATTAGTCTTTGTAGTTTCTCAACAAACTACTGTGACTGTAATCTTCTGGTGAAGGAACAAGTCACCCAGTGCAGCAGTGTGGCTCATTGACGCGAGGTTTTGGGTACACACACAATACTTGTAAGTAGGATCAGCTCATTGTTGGTTTGGTTCTGCACATGAAATTTGTTGACAGTCAGAAAAAATATTTTTAAAAAGCCAGCTAAATCCTTTAAGACTGAATAACTTCACACAGTCTACATTCATCTGTCGACTGTAATGAACCCAAACATCTCGGCTTTCACTGTCAGTGTAAAAGTGTTCAGTTCTGCTCTCACACTGCTATAATGGCAGCGGGCGATCGAGAATGCAACACATAAATTAGCTGCTGGATTCATCCATACCAACCAGGGCCAGCATGTGGCATATAGGCCACATAGGCGGTCGCCTAGGGCGCCAAATGAGTTAGAAGTGGGTTTTTTTGTTGTTTGTTTTTTTTACCAACAGGTGTGCTTGTCTACAGCTTTTGGAAATACATACGTTCTCCCTTCTTAACGTTTTTCCTGTCTTTTTCCCCATTAACTTGCATGGGCTTTCATCCGGTTTGATTTTCCAAAACCTGACTGTTCAGTCAGTTTTCGCACGATAGCTACCAAATCTCATGTGCTACCTCAGGCCACCAAATGCCATTATACGGTGCCCTGACCCCCACTTGCCTTTTTGTCTGGAGGACTGGGAGGACTTTGTCTGGGCTGGAGGAACCATTGTGGCAACTGATTTTAGTGTGAATTCATATCTGAAGTTCTTGGACTGGAGGTTGCACTTTTTGGGGGGTTCCGATCTAAATCTCACCTAGGGCACCAACATAGTCAGGCATGGCCCTGATACAAACCATTTTAAAATGTACTATTGTGGCACAAAATTTAAGTTAGATATGTAATTTTTCAAGCCCTAATTTAGAAGTTGAACTACTACAAAGTCTGTGAAAAGACTGATGCACTATTTCTAAGTCAAAGAGAAAGTCTGATGAAAGTATTCATAACCCTGGGATGGTCTTGCTTTTCTATAAAATGAAATATAAGATTCAGCCCCCCTCCTACCCTTCTAATCTTTGTACTGTCCCTTATTTTCAGGGTTTGAAATAACACTGTATATATTGAAATTGAAATAATATTCCTATATTCAGTGGATTTATATTTTTATATGATTTTCACTTTATCTTTTGTGACATACTTCTCTTTATAAGTTATCACAGGAATGTAACAGTTATGTTGTGCAAAGGAATCTAAGAACGGCACTATCAGAACTATAAGAACTGTAAATACTACTCTAATTTATGCCTACAATTGACAATTGTCTCCATTACTGATTGATCTGCAGATTATTGTCTCAATTACTCTGTTAACTGGTGAGGCTATAAAATGTCAGAAAATTGTGAAAAATGTCCATCACAGTCTTCAGATGTCTTGTTTTGTCTGACCTACAGCCCTGAAGCCAAACATATTCAGACAAAAATACATCAAAACAAGATTCTCTATCAGCATCTGCTTACAAATTATTTCATTTTACTTAAGGGAGCGTTTCAGACAGATTGAACAGGTTAATAAAAGGAAGAAAAAAACTATTAATGAATGTCCTGTTTTTTTTCCCTAAAGCAAAGTTACTTCACGACATTTTCACACCAGAAAACAACGACACGCCCGACCAAACCATGCATGCTTTGAGCAACAAATGGGTTAAAGAAGAGACCGAGTGAGACTGAGTAGTCAGAGATCATTTGATCCCCATTTTTAATCCAATAGTTTACTTATTATCAAATCTGAATCAGCACACATCAGCAACAATCTGTATTTTAGCTGAAATAGCTGTAACACACTGCCATTTGCCATGTTGACAAAAAGTTGGTGCAATGAAATCAGATGTTTTTAAAGTGTTTATTTTGGCAAGCACCATTCGAAATAGAGCAAATTTGTCATGTGCTTATGTTATGTGATGAAGAATAAAATTATATACCCATGCAAAATTCCCTGTGAAATGTACATACGTATCTTTATTGCAGAAAGGTTAAGTGTCACTGAAATCTCATTGATTTCTTTTTTTTTTCTTTTTTTTTTCTTTTCTTTTAACTTATTGTTCTGTTGTTGTCACCTCTGTGTTTCCCTCATGTTTGTTTGTTTCAGTTTTCGGTCTATTTTCCCAGCATTGGTTAGCTTGTAGAAATTTTAAGATCATTATACATAGTTTGTCTGGAAATGCTTGGCATGTATGGAGTTACATGATTTCCTCTAAAATCATACATCCGTACAAAATCAAAGTGAGTAAAAAACAGAACAAAAAAGAAGAAATACAAATCAAACCGAGAGGATAAAATCAAAGAGAAATGTCTTTGTGCATCCTGATATTGAACTGGAAAAAACGTCTCATCATCTTGGATTAGGTTATAAAGCCTGTTTACACCCCCACCCCCCCCACACCCTCCCCTCTCCCCCTCACAATTCATGTTTGATGTCTTTTAATGCTTTTTCGTCCTTATTTTCATCAGTTCCTTAATTATTGAAAAGGAGCATCTGGCTTCCTTTTGTTGTACGAAACAAGAGGAAAAATCCTCAAGTGTGTGTTGTCTGTTGATGCTCCGGGCATCACTCAGCTCCTCACAGGGCTCTTGTTGCCAACATGAGTCTTTAGTTTTTTAATATCAGGTCCGTTAAGTCCCTCCACTCATTTACATCTGGTCACAAAGACGAGGTTTATCCCATTGCACATGCCGAGTCCCACTCATACGGTGGTGACCCGCATCACCACCTCCCGGTTGGCAGCGGCGCTGATCCGCGGGTCATTGGGCCGCAGTTGGCTCAGGATGTGCAAGATGGTGTATCCACAGTGGTGGTTCAGAATAGTTCTTAGCCTCCTGCTCTGTCGCCCGGCGCTGCTGCTGGCCAGGCCGTGGGGGTTCCCGCGAGAGCCGCGAGCCCCCGCCTTGCTGCTCGAACTCACCGGGTCGCCCAAGTCCTTTGATTTCTCATAGTTCAGTACTTTCCACTGCTGATTGACAGCCTGCCATCGTTTGAAGATTCGATACACTGATGATCCCTCGTGGATGATGAGGCCTGGGCAGAAAGAAGAAGAAGCAGGGTGAAGGACAGTGCATGAAATCCAATGAATTCCCACTGCTTTACATCAAATATTATGCTAAAAAGGGCCTGCGAGCTGCGAGCTGCGAGCTGCGAGCGGCAATCTGCATCGTAGGTAGGAACTTTCCATCTCGCCCGTGGATGAGAATAGACAGTTGGCAATAATCACAGTGCAGATATCTGATGCCATCTGTTCTCAGTGTTGTCTTACACAGGCAACTCAATATCACACGAGAACAGTCGACCAGGTTGCTCCTAGAAAAACAGTCTCTTGTACTCTGCGACATCATCAGAATTTGCTTGGCTTTTAGTTTAGTTGTCATCTCCTACCTATGCGCCATCTGCTTATTTAGTTTGCTTTCTGTGTAATTTTGAATGACCTTAACCATCAACAGAATGTGAGCTGAATATTAGTTTGTCATGCATAATGCAACCTATTAATATTTTTGTTGTTGCAGAGTACATCCTGTTTTCTTTGCTATCCCTGTTGTTGCATAATGCATCTGTCTGTGCTCTGTCACCAAAGCCTTCAAACTATATATTTTCATGTGATACTCTTTTAACAATTAATCTATTACTGCTGCTTATCATTTATAATGCTGCTGCAGGATCTTATGTTTGCACATTTTGGCGTTTCTTTGTCCACTCTGTCCTTTACCTATGCAGACGATATCCATGAAGCCGTACATGCCGTAGCAGATTTGGAAGAGCAGGTCCTGACGTTGCCACTTGGCCGACGGGCTGAGGGAGGACCAGATGAGCCAGGAGATGCTGGCGATGAGGAACAGGGAACCCAGAATGATGGCCGCTATCTGCACCTTCTCTATCACTGTCAGAGAAATGGCCTGCCACTGGAGAGGAGAGAAAACATCATCAGCGGTGGAAGAAGAACTTAAATCCTTTACTTTACTACAAGTACCAATACAAATACTCCAAACACTACTCCAAACAATACTTAAAACAAGGAAAAGTCCTGCATTCAAAATCCCACTAAAGTATAAATGAAGAAGTATTATCAGAAAAATGTGCTCAAAGTATCAAAGTAAAAGTATTAAGATATTTGACCCTGCGTGACTGATATATGATTATAAATTACATTTTTTAAACATTTGATTGTTAAAACAGATGCATCAATTTGTAGGCAGCATTTTACTGTTGTAGCTGGTCGAGGTGGAGCTAGTTTTAACTACTTTAAATACAGATGATTAACGGGTTTTATTATTTTGTCGTCCTGTTCTTCCATACTGTAATTTTGCTATCTTGGTCTATTCTGTACACATAACATCTATTTCCTGTCTGTCCGTCCTGGGAGAGGGTTCCCTCCTCTGTTGCTCTTCCTGAGGTTTCTTCCACTTTTTCCCGTTTAAACTGGGTTTTTTTAGGGAGTTTTTCTTTATCTGAATCTAAGGGTCTAAGGATAGAGGATGCGCTAAACTGTACAGATTGTAAAGCCCCCAGAGGCAAGTTTGTGGTTTGTGATATTGGTATTAAAAAAATGAATTGACCTGACTTAATGGGAGAGGAGAGAAGAAAAAAAAAGTTCTGCTACACAAATTTGTATTTTTTTTTACTTTTCTCTAATCTCTTCCTTTTTTTTGTAAAGTATTGGATCATTTTATCTCTTTAGACTTCAAACTGTTATTTAAATGAAGCCTTGTGAGAAGTTTAGACATTCAGACTGCTTTTGTCACACGGGATCTTGAGCCAAACATCTTGGGTACCACATGTTTAATCTTTGATAATGTATTTTAAAAGCTTATAATGATTCTTTAAATGTACAATCTTAATATGAGAAGTATAGCAACTGTAGTTGTCAGATAAATGTTAAAAGTACAATACTTCTGTCTGAAACGTGCATGTATCTCAAAATTGTATAAATACAGTACTCCAGTAATTGTATTTTCCACCACTGGTCTAACTAACAAATCTACATATATGAGTAGTAAGTTACTTAGTTTATTGAGTTAAATATTATGATATAATTACATAAAATAACAATACAATATTCCGTATACAATACAAATCTATCAACACATCAACAATGTGGTCACGTTCTAAGTAGCAGATGATGTACTTTATACACACACTAACAAATGTCAAACACAACACATGACAGCCTCTTCTCAATAGGTTTTAGATCTATTGGCCGCCTCTGAAAAGGAGGGCAGAAGGACAGTGACGCAGAGGGAAAATGTGTCAGCACAATATGGCAAACAGTCCTCACACCACAGTGACGGCCCAAGATTTGTTCTAGCAAAGAGCGCCAGGTCTGATACCCGAGTGCAGACTGCGGCAGCGTTTCTATGTTGTATATGTAATAAAATGTCTTTTCTCCATGTGATAAGATCTCCCTGCCTGATTCACTCATGAATTTTAAAGAGTGACCCCCATCAGAGCGTAACAGCGCCTGCATG
Source organism: Scomberomorus guttatus (assembly GCA_038419695.1). Classification (NCBI taxonomy): domain Eukaryota; kingdom Metazoa; phylum Chordata; class Actinopteri; order Scombriformes; family Scombridae; genus Scomberomorus; species Scomberomorus guttatus. The sequence continues at coordinate 30,192,049 of CM076449.1, forward strand.
TTGAGAAGTTTACATATTCACACTCTATTGCCATCTTGTTGACGTGATTGTTTATCAGAAAAAGAGCGTTGGACGTGTTTTGTAAAGCAATCGATGAGGAGACTTCTGCACACCGCTGAGCCAAAACCGAACTGAGCTGAGCTGAGCCATGCTGTGCTCTGCTGGCCTGTTTGTGAGTTGAATCCCATGTGGACTGTGAGTCAGATTCATCTGGATGGGCACAGTATCAGTGCTGCAGCTTTTTAGTTCAAATTCTGCAAGAGTGATGATCCAAGAGGGGAGTGTGAAGCTTTGTTTTCCAAAAGAGTTTCTCTTTTTTTGCTAAAATCTGTAACCCCACAGACTAGTGGGTGTTTCTGTTTGTGTGTGTATTTGTACATTTATCTTTATGAGGACTAATTCAAGTTTTAGACCTCAGGAGTGAGGACATTTTTGGACATTATGGCCAGTCCTCATGTTGGAACACACCTTAAAAGGGCTCTTTGAGGATTAAAACTTGGTTTTAAGGTTAGAATTAAGTGTAGGTTCAGTTGAGGGTAGAGGATGGGCATTTAGATGTGATGGTCAAGGTTAGGGTAAGGGGCTAGGGCATGTCAGAATTAGATACGTCATCTTATTTTTCTATTTTCTAATTCAATCTACTCACATATGAATATTTTCTGGTTTATCTAGTCCTCTATGATAATAAACTAACTAACTAACTAACTAACTAACTAACTAACTAACTAACTAGCTTTGGGTTGTGGACTGTTGGTCGGGACAAAAGAAACATTTGATGACATCACCTTGTGCTTTGGGAAACAGTTACTGTACAGACATTTTCACCATTTTCTGACATTGTAAAGACTAAATCACTAATCGATTAATGGAGAGTTGCAGCCTTAGGGCTGCAACTAATGACTATTTTCATTATCGATGAATGAATGCATGAATGACTGCATTATGTCAATGAGGGTCCTCACAAGTATAGAAGTACAAACATGTAAGTGTGTGTACCAGGTATTACTCATGTTTAGGGGACATAAATCTGTTTATACACATTGCCACATTGTGGGGAATCGCCTCCCTTTTGGGCACAAAAAGCAATGTAAATGTGTAAATTTTAGGGTGAAGACCTGGATTAAGGTGAAGGGTATATTAGAGTAATGGTTATGGTTAGGATAAATCTCCAGGAAATTCATGTAAGTCAATGTAATGTCCTCTGAAGTGATGGAAACATGACTGTGTGTGTGTGTGTGAGTGCGTGTGTGTGTGTGATGTTACCTGCAGAGGGTTTTTGGTGCTGATGGCCAGGACCTGGTACTTGAAGTAGCAGAGCTCACAGCTCCAGGAGCCCCTCTCACTGATCCAGCGGATGAGGCAGGGCTGATGGGTGCAGCGCACAGAGCCGTCACAGCGGCAGGGGCTCAACAGCTCACCCTGCAGGACAAGACACAGAAAATGTATTTATATTTATGTATCTGGTCTGATCTCTACAAGTGAAATACATTCTTATTTTGGATTTTTTAAAAAAAGCAAGACTGTCTCCATCTTAATAAACATTTTCTTCAGACTCCCTTCCTAAAAAAAACAAACATCCTTGCCCCAAAATGATATAACAGTATTAAACTGATGCAGCTCCACTTAAGGAATAGAAACATTTTGGGAAATAGGCGGATTCGCTTTCTGGTGGAGAGTTAGATTAGAAGATCGATACCACTCTCCTATTAGAGAGCGGTATTGATTTTCTCACCTCGCTCTTCGCCAGAAAGGAAATTAGCGTATTTTGCAAAATGTTGAAATGTTCCTTTAATACATTAATAACTAAAAGAGGCATAAGGAACATGAGATGATGTAAGCAGATTTAAACATTTAATATGTCAACAGAACATTATTTTTCACAATGTGCGCCACCAATACGTACATTGGTGTACGTTAAGGGATTTAAACAAAGCTTTCAGTGTCTTTAAGTGTTACAGTTCAGTTAACTGTAGAAGAACAATGAAGTGTGTGCAGAAATGATCATATTAGTAACATTGCAAATGACAAACAGACACAGGAAACATGTTTCTTCTCACGACACTCATTTGTGTAACAAGTGGCAACGTGTGATGCTGAACTTGCATCATATTATCGCCAAACTCTATATGACACATTTAATTTTACTGCTTCCTGTTATGATGCGGAATAAAGGAGCAAGTGTAGCGGAAAAATGAAACGCTCTTTGTGAGAGATAAATAATCACTAATAGGATCCGCACAGAGGCGTCATGCCCATTCAGCTTGAGGCCCATGCAAATTACGGTTGTGTTAACAGCAGTGTGAGGTGTGACAAAACCCAGTGTTTTTCAATCCTGGGTCCCAGGGAGCCCCTGCCCTGCATGCGTCAGATGTTTCCCTCTTCCAGCACACCTGATTCAAATGATCAGCTCATCATCAAGCTCTGCAGAAGCCTGATAATGAGCCATTCATTTGAGTCGGGTGTGTTGGAGCAGGGAGACATCTAAAACATGCAGGACATGCATTTGTAAGATTACTTAGAGCTTCAGAATCTCCCTTTTTAAAGTGACTTTAGCATCAGTGATTTTAACTTTAACCCACAAGCAATTAACATTAGTGTTAGCTTGTTGTCCTTTGCTATTATTAGAAGCTAAGGTATTATCTTTGTAAAAACAAATCAGCAGCACTGAAATGCTTCTTATAAAACAGAGGATGAGATTTTTTACAAAGTCAGTAGCTAAATATTGTCAGTAAAAACAGTAGCTACATGTCTGTGAGCTCTGTAGCTTTAAAGCATAACACATCTAACATTTTCTTGTTAAATATTGCTGTTAAATGCAGTATAGTGTTAATAAGTGTCATTCAATTATAGTTCTAGACAGGGGGAGAGATAGAGTTACTGTTAGGGGGGCGGTTTGATCATAATCATAGAAGAAAAAGCAGCAACTTGGTGTGAACATTAACATATGCATTGTGAAACTGTTCCCCCTAAAAGAAATTGACTGTATGATCCACATATATTGTGTTTCTCAACACTGACATATTAGTTTACTACTAGTTGTGGGAAAATAAAGCCCTGCTACAGAAATATGAAACACATCTTTGTGATGTACTGTAACTATTTCGATCTCATTTATATACAATAGAGCTCAATAGATGCCTCCGCTCTCCAAAAAAATAGTCAAAATACTCTCCCCTTAATAATTCTCATACAGACCCTAAGAGACAAGCTAGTGAGGCTTTTGGACTGTCTCTTCAGCTCCACACCAGCAGCTGAAGCCTGTTCACCACATTCAGGTTGTCACCATCATTCAACATCAAACATCCATTTTGTCAGAAGGCTTAAAATTTGACGGCACATTTTGCATCAGGCCTCATTTCAGTGAATGAAAAGCACAAAAAAAAACCAACAACAAAAAAACGCTGCATTGTCAAACCTGTGCATCAAAACTGAATGAAAAGCTTTTAAAATAACAGCGTTGGGGGGGTAAAAATATCGTTATGAATCATTAGCAAATTAATGAATGGTCACAGTTGGTGACCACTCTGCAACGCCAGCAGGGAGCGAGGTGGCTTCAAGGGCAGGCAGGTGAAGGAGAGAAGAGCTGCTGAAGCCTGAGTGAACTCAGTCAGCCTCATAACAAACTACAACTCTCAGCTAAGACAAACACATCTCAAAGACATCAAAGATACATATTGACTGCTTTTAGGCGGAAGAGTTCACTTCAGTGGTGTTAAGGATAAGGCTGGCTATATTTTTCTTTTCTTGGCAACACATCTGATGTGCAGAGCCAAACAAACAATGAACTCATCCTACTTACAAGTATTGTGTGTGTATCCAAAGCCAATATATCTTATTCCTCTGTGCCGTAGGCCTCTGTTGTTGCCCAAAAACTATTAAAAACACATCAGTGAGCCACACCGCTGCACTTGGTGACATGTTCCTTCATTATGAAGATTATGGTGACATTAGTTTGTTTAGAAACGGCTCCAAAGAAATAACAGATCACATTTTCAGTCTCTGGAGAGTAGTTCTGTGTAAGGCAGACATCATTGAGCATTTACGGGAATGCAGTTCCATTTACAGAGCTTTGCTAGCTTGTTGTGCTACATATCCCAACCTCTTGACTTTGTGCTGAAGTTGAGAAATGTACAATATAGTACAGAGTAGATCAATTCATTGTTGGTTTGGCTCTGCACATGCAATTTGTTGACAACAAGAAAAACAGAAAATCGTCAGCCTTATCCTTTAAATTCAAAGGATGTGGTTTTGAAAAGCATAAACTGTATTTAAATGACACTAGAGAAGGGGATGGTTACTTTAGCGTAGCATAAAGACTGACTCAAAAAAAATGACTCAAAATGTTTAATCAGTTATCAAAATAGTTGCCGAATAATTTTCTGTCTGTCTGTTTCAACACTAAAGTGTTTATCAATCTTCTTCCAATCTTCTGACTCTCAGCAAGAAAGTGAATAAGCATATTTTCCCAAAATGTTTTTTCTTTGGAGTAACAAAAAAAATCAAGTTTAAAATCATAAAAACAGCAGATTAAAATCAGCTGATATGTGTTTGCTTTGGTGTGTGTGCAAATTTCCAAATTGATTAACATCAGTGCTGAGCTAAATCATCAGTTTACAAATGTTGACTCATAAAAATGCTTCAGAATATGTTTCACCTGCCAGAGAATTACCTGTTTAATCACTACAGGGTTTATGCACCAGAGAACTACTGCGCTGACATAAATATGCTTCATATTTTTTCTATCCGTCTGCACTCTGTCTTTCCCCCCATCTGGCTTGTTTGACCTTCCCACTTATAATAAAATACTTCAAGTGCCCACCGCATAAAAGATGCGGTTTGGCAGATGAGCCACATGCCACTCATAAACTTTAAAATAACTTGCCTGCTGACATTATAAAGATAAGACGGAGAAGGTCAGAAGTATATGAGGAACTAAATAAAAACAATATGAAAGCAAACATTTCTAAAATGTCAAGCTGTCGTTGAAGTGTGTGTGTGTCTGTGTGTGTATTATGAGGAAACATTTTCAGACTGGGATGAGAATGTTAATGTCATGACCAAGATCTTTAAACTCTCTGATTATGATTTTAAAACAACCATACAGGAGCTGTTTAAGCAGGAAATGCAATACGTGTGATGACCGACAATTTAGTCCAGTGAAATAAAAATTAAAATGTGATCAAATATAAATCTGATCTGAAGCTGCTTTTAGCTTCTATTCTGCTGATTTGATAAATTTGATGTATTTTACTGTTCTATTAATTTTCCTTGCCTCTTTTAGTCTTTTTTTATTTTTATTGTTCTTTTTCTTTTGCATTTTGTAAAGAAGTTTGAATTTCCTTGTGCATGAAATGTGCTACACGAATAAACCTGCCTTGCCTAAATATTTGTGTTTAGGAGGAAAATAAACACACATATATGATTACAGATCAGTGTGGGACTGAATTTTAACCATGATGACAAAGGTCTCATAACCTTAAGGAAGTAATGGCCTAATTTTACAGCCAAACCATGATGTTTCCTTAGTCTTAAAGCGGCTATAATCAATATTTTTATTATAATAATGTATGTGTCGCTTACTAGAAATGGAAACTTCTCAAATACATCCGTACACGTTCACGCTGCAATTCGAGCCGAAATATACGATCAGACAACGCAAACAACCTTATCATCAAGGCCACGTAATGGACGGCTGTTTGTGGGCATGTCCAAACAATCTGATGTCATCACGATGAGGAAGTAGAGGTAACACTTCAAACGACTTTTTTACATTTTTACACACGTTGACCTCAAGTTTTGGAACTTTGACCATGTTTAACAAAGACATCCGACATCATAACAGTATAAAAATATCAGAAAATCATAAAAACCATGATATGTCCACTTGATCTAGATCAATGATCTTTCCCTAAACCTAGTAAAAACTTAACCTTAATCTTAACCACAGTGCTGTCACATCATAAAACATATTTATTTTTCAACTGTGATTTGAACGGTTTTGGAAAGCACAGACAAATTATGTCGTCCTAACGATGGGGCGTCAGATCAGAAAACGCTTGTATGTGTCATTCTGGAGTTCATGGACAAACAACATATTCTGATGTTTAAATTAAAAGGACTCGGGGAAAAAAAGTTTGGCAACCAATGATTTTGATAAACTCTCATCTATAGCTAGAATGAAGAGGAGCCTTTTCTGGAGCTGCTCCTTTGATGATAAAAGGAGACCATATTTTAGACACCCAAAGAGCAGGGATTTTCTCTGAATATGTGCTATGAAATAAAATGTATTAATATGTAAAAACTTGTGCTTTTTGCATTCATAAATTAAATGCCAACAGAGCAATTCTTCAAAGTATCTCCCGAGTTCATCCAAAAGTTCAGGATTCAAACTCTGCAGGAGCGTTGTTTGATGCTCACAAATATCAATCATCCTGCTCAAGATCACAGGCCTGACATGAGTGAATTTAGTTTTGGGAAACCAAACTGAAGGTGTGAAAGATGCTTTTGATGTACGGAAGTTGAATAATGACAAAAAAAAATATGATCGCTTTTGGGTGAAAACTGTGTATCTCCAAAATAAAAAACCTTTGAAAATCAGCCTTTTTTTCAGCTTCATGCAGTCTGTTAAAAGATGTTCTACAAACCAGGTACAATTCAAAGCATTTAAATTAATCAGAATCAGATGTACAAGGTTATCACACGACACTGATATGTTACAGATAATAATACTAATAATGAGCTGGTAAGGGTTTTTAATAAGCTAGTTTTAATGCTTATAGCGGAGATGTGTTAAACCCTGGGGGGCAAATGAAATTCTCAATCAAATTAAAATTTATCAAACTCAACTCAGCTTCTTTTCCATTTGCACATTCTGTCATTTGAGAGTAAAGGCTGAGATATAAAAGGTCACATCTGAATGAGCAGGATGTCCTCATACTCAGATAAAACTAGAAAATGAATGGATAGAAATTAGAAATCTTAGAAATCTTATTGTCAATAAACCCCATGAAAAGACCAAAACTAACATGTTAGACCGCCTCTCAACGCTTTTCTGACTTCTCTACCCCAAGCCCACGGGTTGCTACTGAATCTTTAAAAACAGCTCACAAAAATGTCATTTCAGTTTTTAAAAATGCTGAATAATTTCCTCAAATAGCTGGGCACTGTGGTTTTTAGTGAACGTTAATTAAACAGGAGGAAATGCTGCATTTGTTGGGGACTATTTTCAGCTGCGGATGAATACACATTTGGTTCTAATGAGCATTTCTGGCAGCAGGATGGTTTTATGAGGGACTGAGTCAAAATAAATACAGTGTCTATGTTCATCATGATGAAGGAACATGTCACCCAGTGCAACAGTGTGACTCATTGACTGTTAAAAGACATTGATGTCTTTTAACAGTCTTTGGCACAGAGGAATAAGACTACGTCTACATTAAGCTAAATTCTAAAATGCTGTTTTTGTGCAAAAATGACATGCGTCCACACCAGGCGTTTCAGCTCGTTTCTGAAAATACTTCCATCCACATTAAAGTACCAAAAACTGGGCATGCACGGAGGAGAGATGAGCAAGTCAGCCACAGAAAACCAGCAAAGAAGAAACAGCATACAATTTTCCGTTCCCGCTGCAGCTTCCTGACATTTTGTTTATTGCAAGCAGATTACAACAATTTTAGCGAGAGAAAGGTGGTAGATAGCTACGTGTAACTGTAAACAGGCTATCAAAGTAGACAATAACAACTCAAACTGTCCGTGTCGTTTCTTCTTCTTCCTCTTCCAATGAAATGCTGCGCTACTGCTATCCATTTTGTCGCCGATGTGACAGCGTTTCTACAAAGCTCCGTTTTCCCCGTGCACACTAATATGCCAAGCCGACGTTTTCAGATTCACACACTATGGAGGCTGTTTTGGACGGAGGGTCAAAACAGAGAGAAAAGGATATGTCTGTGAACTTAACACTTGCTAGTTAGTAGGATCAATTCATTGTCGGTTCTGGTCTTTTCATGGGTTTGTTAACAATAAGAAAAATATAGAAAATCACCAGGATTATCTTTTAAAGACTAACAAACATAAAGGCTGCCCTACTCTATACAGACACACAAACACACACTTCCCTGCTTGGATGAACTGGAGTGGGTTTGTCCCTTAAGGCCACTTCACAGAGCATGAAGGTGTTAATTTGGTGTGTCACTTGTATGACTAAAAAAATGGTCTTCCTCCTCAACTGTAACCTTTTAGACAAACAATTTTTGGCATGGAAGAGCCCCCTGAACTGCGTGTCCCTGTGGAAACATGCTGTTGGGCACCACAAGCGAAAAGGGCAGGCAGGGGTGATCAGCCTCACCACCACCACCACCCTCCTCACTCTAGCATGCCAGTGTCTCTGTGTATGTGCTCTAAAAGTTAACACGCCCGGCCCCTCCAGCAGGCTCTGGCATGGCTTCTGTGAATCCAGACAGTGTTCAGTGGAATTAGCTACTGTACCATGCCACACACAGACACCTTTGACAGACAGCTAATAAGGATTCATACTCAGTGCGGCCCACAGAGCAAGGTGATTATATCTGTAGGTAATTGGCCTGCTGACAGCGACATGATCCCAGCCCCTGTTGTGACCTCCTTGAATAATGAAATAACAATAAAATGGCAAACATGTGCTCCTTCCACCCTGCATCCAAGGAGGTGTAAGGCACTTTCCCCTTGCACAAAAAAAAAACAAACAATAAGAGTGAGAAGCTGATGTAGTAGTGAAGTCTTCAGGTTTTTCCTCCACGCTTTGTTTGCTTTCTCTTTGTCTGTAACTAAAAGAGGCAGCTCAGAGCCATGTTGCACAATGAGTCACCTTGCTGAAGAGCCCAAAGCCCAAAACCTTTTATTAAAGGAAGATGTTTAAGGGGGCAAGACAGAAACCTGGGTTTGATCCCTGTCTGTAACATCAAATGGCCTTATATCCAAAACAAGCTGGAACTGATTTTTACTCAGTCCTGTGGCTCTCCAGTTTACTATCTCTTACAATAGAAACTCTAAGGCAGATGTCATAAATTAGCACATGGGCTGTAATAACACTATACGCCTATCTTAGGGAAGTGACTAAATGGTAATATCCATCTGTGCTCCTACAGGATTTACAGTGATTCTAATTATCTCAGTCTTCAGGTCTACCTGCTGAGCCAGGCGGCGCAGGTTTCAGCACATCTGGTGAGACCGACATTTGGCCACAGACCAAAGAGATGCACTACTTATTGTTTTTTGTTTGGGCTCTCGGAAAAACCGAGCACCGCAAAGAGAAAGGAGCAGAAAATAGAAAGGCGGGTGACAAATTCATTTAGCTTGTCATTTATCATCACAGCTAACACCGTTTTCTGGCCAGGAACAGTGATCATCATCACACGATCAATAGTTGATCATCCTGTTCTGTGACACATATTTACACATGGGGGGGTCACTCTATTTGTCATCCTGCAGACCTAATTGGCAAACTTTCTTTGTTGCTATGCTGGCCGGATTTCAGATGTGTGGGAACTGCTGCCTCCCCACAACTCATTAGCTTAGTGTATGGAAACATTAATCAGATAACCAGATCACCAATAAATCATCTTTTTGCAATAAAAGACAACATTTCTACGTGATTGTTGGAATCCTAGGCCTCAACCTAGATTGTTTTTTTCAAAGGAGGTAGGTAAGGGGAAGGTGGGTGGGAGGGAGAGAGAGAGAGAGAGAGAGAGAGAGAGAGAGAGAGAGAGAGAGAGAGAGAGAGAGATGTAGGACAGGATGGTTGTAGTAGCTCCTCTGAATCAGAGACCCTTTGTGATTTGCTGTATAGTACAAAAAAATCAAAATGGCAGATTTGGAATAAAGAACCTAGTGTGATTGTTTAAAAATAAAAAAACTTCCTAAAACCCAGCTGATGTGGAACAATTCATGCGTGGTGAAATGGCTCTCCACAGCACCACAAAGGCTCTGTGCAGCACAATTTCTATCAGCACAAACACTGTCTGCGTCCACAGGACGTGGCATCAGCATTAAGGAGCCATTCTCTCTGCTGCATGTCTACCTGCTCGGGGCCTTGGAAACAGATCCGGCACTGGGGGGTCCGCAGGCTGCTGGCGGTGCTGGCCAGAGACACGGCGTCCAGGCCCACTTGCAGCTTGGGCTCCTTGTCTTCAAACGCCAGGCTCCGGGGCCGCGGGTCGCTGCCGTAGTACTCCTCCTCGTCATCCCGGGAATGGCAGTCGACGAAAGGCGGCCAACCGCAGCCGCCCATCCCCAAACCTCGCATGGTGGTGGACCGTCTATCTGTGTCTGAGCCGGACTGTCTCGAATCGGATCGCATAAACACCAAGACTTTCAGTTCATTAAAAAACATGCGGATCCGATACTTGAACATGTTTGGCTACATAAAGACTGAAATGAATAAATGTGTAAAAGTGTTTTTGTCTTTTCCTCTCTCCCTCAATTATTATTATTATTATTATTATTATTCAGACACCAGATATGTTCATTTTTATTGTATTTTTTTGTTGTAATACCACAACTATTAATTGGAAATCAAGAGAAATAAAGGCTCTCGCCCCACTGATGGCATGTGTGTCTAAGCCAATGCGGATGAAAGATTTTCCCCTTCAGCTGGCCGACACACTCTTTCAATATTCATTACTCAAACAACTCAGCAAATGCTGTCTATAGATACATCTTCCACCGCACCCTTAGAAAACATTACAACTTGTACGGTTTCTTGATTTCCACGGTCCATTTTTTCCTCGCGGCTGCTCTAAAAGACACCTTTTTTTTTCAGACGCACACTGGGCTTGCAGCAAAAAATAGCCTACATGTTTTGCTACCCAAAGCAGAAGACTGCGAGAGAGTGGACGAGTGGAAGAGAGAGCAACACAGAGCCAGGAAACAGAAGATGGGATGTAAAATACAACGACATGCCATCCATACAGTCACATCTGGGACTCTTGTCAAGAATCATAATCCAAAAAAAGGGGGTGAAAGGGTGCGGAAGATGAATTGGAAGTTGATTTTGACGTGATTATAATAATATGTCTGTTTTTTTTTATTGTCCCTCTCAGTGTAGCATCCCAAGCGTCAGATCATGGTCCATTTTTTTCTCTCTCTCTTCCTATTTCATCTCCTTTTTGTAAAGCCTCTGGTTCATCCGCGAAGAATCCGTGCCATTCACTCCGACAATCCACGTCGAGATCAAAAACACAATCCGTGTCATTTGCATTTTTTTTTCTTCAGTAGCCTAGCTGGAAATATGGCAACACAAAAACACCCGAAAGCCCCATGTTTCCCATCCTCGCCTGATGTCCATCAGCATTTCATTGCAAGCCAAAATACGGTAGAAAGAAGGAGAGAGGCAGAATAATAAAGGCACCCTGCAATTTTTCTAATTAGAGAAAAAGATGGGGAAGACGCATGAAGATGTCTTCGCATCCGAGAGCAATTACACAGCAGTAATGGCATTGATTATTGGATCAGATAGATGGTGGTGATGATACTGCTGGCGCTGATTTTCCTCCTCGAAATGGTCGGCTTGGAGATTGAACCAGCAGCTACTTCCGGAATGGGGAGAAAAAAAAACCCGGACTGTCATCCTGTAAACAAGTCGCTATTTTTCTCTAGTCATCCATCCGTCTCCGATGGGTGAAGCACCTCTCCCAGTGCTCCCAGCAGCTGGGCAGGAAAGGAGCTCCGGCTGCTTTATTATTGACCAGGCGCCGCTGTCCAGGGTGCTGATCTCCCTCTGCTGACGTGTGCGCTGCGGCCACATGCACTGGGTGCCCGCGAAGTACGAACCGGACCTGAGCTTCTCTCTAATAAGCCTTTTCCACTATAGGAACTCACCTACCCCCTTAACTGAATTTGTACCATTTGAACCAGGTTCTGCTGTTGTTTCTTCTGTCCTCTGTGTGGTGGCTCTGAGAGCTCAGCAGCACTGCAACTTCAGAAAACACAAGCAATGAAGGAAACATCTTCACCAGTTTGGCAACACATGCACAGCATCCAGAAAAGCTCTGCTAAATACAGAAAACACAACTAAATACAGAAAGGAGCTGCAAATTTGGAAAAGACAATCGATCAATTACAATCAGCTGTGACAGGTCCTCCATCCCCCACCCTATGATCCTGATCTTGAAGAGGGACTCTGTCAAAATCTACTTTTAAGACATGTTTTTTTAGTTTATATTGAGCTCATTTGTTGTAAAGTCGTGTTTTATTAAAGGATACGGCTTATTGTTAACCAATCTCGTGCAGAGCCAAACCAACTATGAATCGATCCTACAAGTATTATAAGTTGCTAGCATGTCGTGCACCATATCACAACCTCTTGACTTTGTTCTGAAATTCTTAGACAAAATAGCAATGTAGTACAAAGTCAAGAGGTTGTAATATGTAGCACAACAAGCTAGCTAGCTCTGTAAACAGAACCGCGATCCTGTGCATGTGGTGTGGCGTCTGCCTTACACAGAACTACTCTCCGGAGACTGAAAACGTCATCGCCATTATTAGTCTTTGGAGCTGTTTCTAAACAAACTACTGTGACCATAATCCACGTTGCTCTCTGACGTGTTTTTAATAGTTTTTGGGCAACAATGGAGGTCTATGGCACAGAAAAATAAGATACTTCGAATACTCACACAATACTTGTAAGCAGATCAGTTCATTGTTGGTTTGGCTCTGCAGATGAGATTTGTTGACAGTAAGAAAAATATATTAGCCATATCCTTTAAATTGCACAGAAAAACCCAGGACAACCTAGTGCGTACCTAAGAGTACTGTACGGCTGGAGACAACAACTTATTTCATTATCAATAGATCTGAAAATTGTTTTCTTTAATAATCAGTTGAATGATCAGTGTTTAATATGTCAGAAAATAGTAAAAAAAAATGCAGATCACTATTCCCTGAAGTTAACATATTCAGATGACTTGTTTTGTCTTTCAGTCAAAAACACAAAGATGTTGAGTTTACATTGAGTTTACTATCATGGAAAACTGGGAAAACTAGCAAATATTCACTTCTAAGAAGGTACCAGTGAGTTTCTGACACTTTTGCTTAAAAAATTAATCAGTATTCAAAATTGTTGCCAATTAATTTTCTGTCAATTGACTGATCTACTAATTTTTTCATGTCTACAGTATTACTTTATATAGTAGGGGTCAATAGGGGCTTAAAAACAAACTTCGCCCTGAGGCCCCATAGGAGGTTAGTCTGGCCATGATGAGATGGAGAGATGAATTCTGGGTTCCATGAAACAATATTTCTCTGCTTATTTCTGGGATAGGTTTAAGCTGTGTGTGAACGGGTGAATGAGAGACAAAAATTGTAAAACACTTCACATTAAAGTAGAAAGGTGCTATATAAGTGCAGTCCATTTACCATTAATGCATCAGTATTAGTAATCAATCACACATACAGTAGGAGTAATTTGTCTCTAAGTACTTTTGCTTCTGATACTTTAAGTACACTTTGCTGAATATATTTGTGTACTCTCACTTAAGTATGATATTGATGCATGATTTTACCTGTAATGGAGTATTCTTGTAGTATTTCTACTAGAAAGAAAAGATTTGAATACTTGATACGACCACTGCTGGTATCAGAATGATACTCGAGATCTTGAGTTGATGTATCAGAGAGAAAGAGTTGGATCGGTGTATCCCTCGTCTTCCAGCCATCACTCAAGCCACTAATGCTGAGACTGATACTGTTCCTGTAATACGCAGACAGAAAGTCCAGCATGCGCTCCGCAAACTTCGTGGCTTCAGGTGTTGAAGCTGTGAACAGGAGAGGAGGAAAACTGTCTCGGTGCTGTTTATCAGGATGTCGAGACAAGGCCATTAGGAAAACATCAGAGACACAGGTGCAGAGGTCACTTTAATCTGCAGTTTACAGAGAAGAAGCCTCTCGCTCTTTCTCTCTCTCTCTCTTTAACACTCTGCATTCTCCTCTATAGCAACGCTTCCCACTAAATCCCCTGTCACATTGATCCAAGATTGATTTTTCACACACTGCTTGTTACAGATATAGATTTATTTTATGCATAAAACTTGATTTGAGATGCAATGCCATACCTGGGCTATCATGCCATCATTCCCTGATAGATAGATAGATAGATAGATAGATAGATAGATAGATAGATAGATAGATAGATAGATAGGTAGGTAGGTAGATAGATAGATAGATAGATAGGTAGGTAGGTAGGTAGATAGATAGATAGGTAGGTAGATAGATAGATAGATAGATAGATAGATAGGTAGGTAGGTAGATAGATAGATAGATAGATAGATAGATAGATAGATAGATAGATAGATAGGTAGTTTATAGACTTTTGACCATCATAACAACAGAGCAGCACTTTTACTCTACTCACATTGTTCTTATGCAAAACAGCAGCAATTAATGACAGAAAAAAATAAACACTGCAACATTTTTTAAACCTTTCAAGGCTAAAACACACGGTATTAATAAATATTAGTACACACCACAGGAATAAACTGTTCTGCAAGTGTAATGTAATGAAATGTAAGGTACAATTACATGATTGTGTGGGAGGGTTATTTTACGATGATGCTGAGTGGGGGAGGGTTGGTGGTAATAAATGCTAATGAGATGATCATTTTAAAAAGTGTTGTATGCTTATCTCACCATCTTGTCCTCACCAGGACTCACATTTACATTTAGTGTAGTGCAAACCTGATTTCCTCACCTCATTCTCCCCCTTTCTCTTCATTTTATTCCTTCCTTTTCCTTTTTCAAGTCAGCTTCTTCATATTCCTCATCTACTGTGCTGATTCCCAAACTTTTGATGACTGCATGTGTCTCCCAGTGACAACCTGTTCAACAAAACTATGATTCCCCCCCCCCCCCCTTTTTATTTGAATAACTTTTAATGGTAAAATTCTCCAAGAAAAAAGCAAATATCTCAGGTCAAGTCAAGTCAATTGTTGTTTATACAGCCTAATATCACAACTTACAAATTTGCCTCAGGGGGCTTTACAATCTGTTCAGCATACAACACCCTCTACCCTCAGACCCTCAATTCAAATAAGGAAAAACTCCCTTTAATGGGGAAAAAATTGAAGAAACCTCAGGAAGAGCAACAGAGGACGGATCCTTCTGCCAGGACAAACAGACAATAGATGTTGTGTGTACAGAATAGACCAAGAAAGCAAGAAGCAAGAAAGACATATATTTATTTCCACAGAACAGTCTCACCTCAAGGTTGCTGTTCTGCAGCTTTCAACCAATCATCATTCATCACATGATCTCAACAGATGGAGTTGGCCCGTTGTCATGGCTCGTATTTTGGAGTCAATATGGACAAGAAGTCGTTAACATACTCAAAAAAAAAAAAAAAGAAAAAGGAAATTTAAACATTTGCAAATCCATGACAACTGGGCAACTCCATCTGCCGAGGAAGATCATGTGATACAACCAAAAGCTCCAGACCAGCTTTTGAGTGGACCTTGAGGTGACATTGTTTGTTCTGTTTCCAAGGTAAAGAAAGAAATATGAACCTTGATGTTTTTCTGCTCTCCTCTTCTGTTGATCACTTTACCGATCTCAACGATGCGTCTTGTGATCCGTTGTGGTTTCACAAGACACAAGACACACCCAGTTTGGGAACCAGTGGCCTACAGGGTGACCAATCATCAGTTCCCTCCATCCAACATGTAATATACATGATCATTTGTATTTTCAGTATAAGTGGTCACATGGATCTTGTCTTATTACTGTATTAATACTGCACCAGTGCCTCAGGTTTCTGCATTAATAAAATGTAACACCATTATATAAAAACAAAGAATTTGGTGATTGACCATTAATTAACGCACATGGAGGTCGAAGTACGAAAGAATTAAGTGCTTTTTTTAAACGTGAATACCTCTTTAAGAACATGAACGCTCTGAATATCTAACAGATGGGAGCACATCACCTGTGCTCCCATCTGAGGACTGACAACATGCGTCCCTGCTCTGTTTCATTATTGATAGGCCATATTGACCTGTTTGTCTCCCCTCGCTGATGAGAATGATTTGCCTTCCTGTTTGTCCTCGCAGAGCTGTGAGAAGAATCTAGATCCCAGATACAGACCCATTAAAACCACACGGGTTCATCCTCAGCGATCCTGTTCCCTGTGTCAGAGGAAACTCCCACTATTGATGTAGGATGCAGCTGGATGTAGCTGTCATAAAAAAACAACACACACATTTCCTGTTTCCATATGGGAACTGATGATCAGCACAAATGGAAACAATCAGTGAAATAATCATATTATCTTCAGATAAACTTACATTTTTGATTTTGTCCCCCATCACTTCCATTGTAAGTGCATTATGAAGAGATCTAATGGCCAGTATGAACAGGAATGCTAACAGCGAGCAAAAACCTGTTTCATTATAAATTTGGGCACCTGACAATTGTTTTAAGACAGACTTGAAAAACTGTGAACCTGTCCTTTAAGTATGCAGGACTTTTACTTGTAATGGAGTATTTCTAAAGTGGGATATTGGTACTTTTAATTAAATCAAATATCTAAATACTTCTCTCACCAGTGGAAACGGTTCTATTATTAGGCTCTATTGATCTGAATGCTGCCTTATCATGCCCCATGCTGAAAAGCTATACATAATTAGTTCTGCTTAAAGGACAAGCCCTTGTAAAACCCATTCACCACAGTGCTGTGATATAATGGACCAAATGTTTTAAGATCCTGTCTTCATGCGCTCGCAGAGCCCATGCTATATCTGTAAGAGGACAGATGGTCATCCCTGTTGGTGCGATTCTCCATAGCTTCTCCGAGCTAATACACCCAGCATATGGACATGCATCACAGGGTGGGGACTGGCATCGGGCCCTCAAGAGAGCACGCTGACAGGATAGGGGATGTGATATGCGGTGCAGTTTCCAAAATGCTGCCACCAGAAACACTCAAGACCCTAAAGCCCTTACCCGGCACATTTCACTTACATAAATGTTCCTGCGTCTCAGGAAAATGAAGCTGCAGGTGCTCCCTGGCAGGGTGTATGCAACGCCAGAGATTAGGTCACGCCTTTCGTGAAGGGGGGGCACCGGCGATGGTGACAGTCTGCCACGGGCCATTAAGAGAAGGGCAGAGGAGCAGTTTATCCTCATCTAGGACAACCTTGGTTGAAAGGTATCAGGATCATTTCCTCATGTGTTTCTATTCCCCCATCAGAGTGTACTTGAGCTCTCCTTCTGCTCCTGCCACTCCCTCCCACCTCCCTCCCACCTCCCACCCCCACATTACTGGACCCATCCCAGTTGAAGGGATTAATAGCCTTCTGAAGGAATATCACAGGAAATCAAAACCTACTGCTTGAGTAAATTAATTTTACAGCTGCCATGTCGATGCTATCCACCTTCAACTTGGATGCAATCAATCTGTGTGATAAGACTCTCTAGAAAAAGACACCTCTGCTTATAAATTCCTCGCTTGTCTTGAGGTGTTTACTCATGTCAGAGCAGGGCTGAAATAACAGAGAATGTGACCAACGGTGGAAAAAGAAATGGCAGCTGCACAGACTCTGTACTGACACCATGTGGTGGAAGGTGGGCCCAACAGTCTTAACACAATTTATTTTTATTCTCTTTTTTTCCACTTCAGTTTAAACTTCCAACATAAAATATAAACTACAACCTGTCACAACATACTGCCGTCTGCTCCCGATGACCTCCAGACCTCTCTGTTTGATTTAAAGCTTGTTCTACACTAAAAAAGACTAAATGTGCATTTCACAAGAGCACAAACCACTGATGTTCCCACACACATCAGACTGCAGAAATCTTTGTGTTATTATTGTGTTATGTGTTGTTTTCAATTGTGGCTTTTTTAAATGTGTTTATGTATGTGTGTGTATATGAATTTATATATATATATATATATGACCTAATTATTTCTGTTATTGATTGCAAACTGAAATAAATTTTAATTTAAAAAATTTCATTTTCAATTTCATGCTGTAAATGGAGAACTAATTGACACAGAACAGCTCTATAAATACTTAATAATCTGGTTGGACAGCAGATTACAAAACTCATGTTGAACATCTCGCTCAAAAACTAAAAATTCAAACTGGATTCTTGTACTGAAACAGAGCTTGTTTCTCTTTTCAGAACAGAAAACACATCTACGATACTGTCCACACTGGATTATGGAGATATCCTGTGTGCTCATGCTGCTGCTGACACCCTTTAAACTCCTGGATGCTTTCTTTCACAGTGCCATTAGATTCATTACTATTCATTTGATTGCTTGGTTTTATCGAGCAGTATTTGCACTTGCTTTAATGTGCCTGTTTTTATGCATTCTCTTGTTTCTTCACTTTATTGTAAAGCACTTTGAGCTACATCCCCTTGTATAAAAGGTGCTATATAAATAAAATTATTATCATTATTACAGCAGACAGCTATCACACTCACCACTGAGTTATATGAAAAGGTTGGATGGTCGTTACTGGCATCTACAAGGCACCAGCACACCTGTGTCTGCATTTATAAGGCTTTGCTATCGAAGTTGGTTGAGCTCAGAGCTGATGATCATGACACCAGATCACAGAGCCGGTTGTCTTTAAAAGCTCCTCATACAAACTTGGACAGACTGGTTTCAGGCACTATGCACCTTAATACTGAAATGAACTACAACACAGTTAGAGAAACTCATAATGTAATAACTGCACATGATGTAACAAAAAAATAAATAAAAACTGATGATAATCTGCCAATAATGTAATAACGTTTTGAGCATAATGTAAGAAGTTATTACATTTTGTGTAATTATGAAATTAGTGGCAACTTTTTTAGTAAAATGTAATAACTCAACATTATAATAACTAATTATTGTAATGCTTTCAGGTCCAATATGTACATATTTCATACAGAGCACCTTTTCCATCCCAACATCACATCACAGCCTGTATGTGTTTTCAAGTATCGGGTTGCCATTCAAATGCAAATCACTTACAATTGTTCCTTTATGTGCATTTTAGGTGTTTTATGTACTGAAATAATGCACACTGTCTCCATCTCAGAAAAAGGCCAAAGCCAAAAACATACACAAGATATTATCAAACCCAGTTCTGTATGATGATTGTTTTGTGAATGAATCGTCTTATTGTGATCCTGTGTCCATCACAAAAGAAATGAGATTTACTGAATAAATACAGCTTAATAATAATAATTTTCCATGATTGAAAAGGAGCAGGGGGAAGAAACCGGCCCCCTTCTCAAAACAACATAAAAGGTCTGCCAGTACTTATATCATGTGCTCACATCAAAACACTCTTACACGACCAAATATGGTCGTAAACATAAACATTTAGTTCATGTTGTCCAAATATTTGGTCTCTAAGCATTTTCTTAAACGGAATAATATTTGAACAACAGAGAAGTCCTCAGTTTAACTCTGCACTCTTAAACACACATCTACTTTTTTCAGGCAATAATCTGTTTTGGGCTCCATATGTAAGTTTTTACTGTAATTTTACTGTAATTCCACTAAATCTTTCAATTTTATTGCCCTTGACTTGAAACTTGAGTCTGTTGGTATGCTCCCTTGAATTCAGTCTTTTAGTGTACAGTGTATCTTTAGTGAATATAATAGTTACTGTGTGAGGTTTCCAGGAGAGTTTATGGTCTAAAATTACACCCAAAAATTGTAATTTCAGATACCGTTTCACTATTAACTCCATCTAAAGATATTATAACTTCATCCTCCTTTTTTCGTTTCCCCCCCAGAAAGAATCTGGTTTAACTCAAATTCAATAATAATTTATTTACATCAAACATCTTAAGTTTAATGATTTACTTTTCAATATTAGCTGAAAGTATTTTTAAATCATCTCCAGAACAAAACAAAAAAAGTATAATCTGAAAACAATATTTTTGATACTTCCCAAATTTAGCTTCAAAGCGAGATTCAGGGTGCATTTTTAAAAAGACACACTAAGAGATAAAGGACTGCAACTAATGATTATTTTTTTATTATTATCAACTAATCAGTCTGTTATGTTCTCAATTAGTCGGTTAGTCGTTTGGTTTAAAAAACATCAGAAATGTGATTTTGATATAATATTAAGACAGATGATGATAAACTGAATATCTCTGACAAAATAAGCAATTTGAGAACATCAACTGTGACTCTAGAAAGTTGTAAAGGACATTAAATATTCATATTTAAGAAGCTGGAAGCAGAAATTTTTAGCATTTTTCTTTTTAAAAAATGACTCCAAATTGATTAATCGATGATCAAAATAGTTGGCATTAATTTTCTGTCAATTGACTAATTGATTAATTGACTAATTGTTGTAGCTCTAAAGGGATACTTATGGTCCCCCTCCACTCAAAAATATGTTTTTTTTTGTCTTCTCAGTCAGATGTTTGAGCTTCACTGTGCAGAATGATGTTTGTGCAGAGTTTCACACTAGAAGGCTGTTTTCACATCTGCTGAAGTGGGAAAGTTTCTCACCTTAAATGAGTTTAAAACACCTACAAGCATGATTCCTGACATCACAACTAGTTTGGAGCCAATCATGGTCCAGTATGCAACTTACTTTACAGTGAAGTAGAAGACTTCGTGTCCCACAGTTAAACTTTTGAAATGAAAAATATTTGCATATTTGTAGACTCTGGATTTTTCAATAAGGGAGAAGGAGTTAAAGTAATTTTAAGGATTTTAACAAGGTAATTGATCTTTTTCTGTGGAAAAAAAACAAAGACACAAATTCTTATTGAAGAGTATTTTTATGCATCTTAAAACTGGAGGGGATCTTTAGACAATGACTCAAGGTAAAAAGTTTCCAATTTGAGGTTTTATTATTTGTAAAATTAAGTCTCAAAAATTCAAGATACATTTGAATAACAAGTGCACACAAATTCAAAGTGAGGTGTAATATATGGCATAATAATGCTTAAGATCTGTCAAAATGCTTGTTTACACCAGCAAGAACTCCAAACCAGCAGCAAGGAAATCCATAATCGGCGTATTTGACAGGTTCAAGTAAGACAATTACAGTTTGTGTTAGTCCTTAAGTTAAAAGATCCAAAAAGAGAAACACGTCTTAAAAAGAGAGAATTAATGAGCAGTGATTTCTCAACAGGAAATGTCAAACATCGAGTTAGGCAGCAAAATTATTTCATCAAAACTACAACATGACTTTAGCCTAATGTGCATCATCCAGCTTAACTTAAATATTTAACACATTTTTACAAAGCATTTAACACTGACGAATGAAAAAAGAGCCGATGGCAACGGAGAAATAATTACACAAAAGAATCAATGTTTTCAAAATACAAAAAAAAAAAGAAAGAAAAAGAATTACAACCTGCAACCAAGAGCACAATTTCACAATTAACACTATAAAAACAAAACTGGGCTTGCAATAAGCAGTTTTGGCCAAAATTATCTCATGTTAATCTTTTTTTTTAAATTTTTTTTTTAACATTTTTGTGATTTTCTTCCAGTTACACAGGAGGTAATGATACGTACCTGAATCCACTTTTCTACTACCAGAAACTATACTAAGCGACATCACTGTGCGACACAAAGGAACATATTAAATACAGGAGTGGTGGATTATTGTGGCCTTCAAAGACCTCATCTATGCAGGCAAACCTCCCTACTAGAGGGGCAACTACATGGCAAATGCATCGAGAATGATTTTTATGAACTACAGCATTTAAAGATTATGTACAACATCAACTCTGCAGTCTGTTGGCATTCTTATATCTCTGACTGTTAAAAGTTAGTTGGCTCAGTTACAGTTCATAAATATTTGAACCTGATTGACTAGCAACTACATCACCTAAAATCTAATCTTGCTTCCTAAAACTGTTAAATCCCGGCATTTGTGGCATCTGAAAAAAAAAACAAAAAAAAAACAACCCACATTTACATACATTTCAAAAACTACTTTACACCACATGTCCAGTCCATGTCCATCTTCTTTTCCCCTCACTCAGCTGAAAAGTATCTCCTCACACTGGACATGTTTGGACACACAGCTCTACACATCACTGATAGCACTGACCAGAGGAATATATTTGTTGTGGCACTACATTAGAGAGAGAGAACATTTCAAGGTGCATACAGGTTAATTTTTGGACACCGCACAGTCATTTGGTTGTGGAATGAAATCAACAAACAGGCTGCTTGTCTGTGCAGGCGTGGGACGCATGCAGAGATGTCTTGTCGCTTGTTACACGGTTGGAAACTAGCAAGCTGCAATCCGGAGATCTGGCACTTAAATCAAGGCTGGGTCGCGATACCAATAAGTCACACTTCTTGGTATTACAAGTCATCCTTTCATACACAAGTATCCAGGTCTTCCAGCTTGAGCTGGGGGTGGGGTGGGGTGGGGGATTTCTGGACAGGTGACAGGTGTTTGCTGTAGCTTCTCAGTCTCAGGTGAAGGTGTGTGTTATGTTTCTCAGTGTTTGTCAGGTGCTGCGTGCGCTCGTCCATTCTGTGTTGTTGTTGTTGTTGTTGTTGTTGTGA
This sequence comes from Scomberomorus guttatus, assembly GCA_038419695.1. Classification (NCBI taxonomy): domain Eukaryota; kingdom Metazoa; phylum Chordata; class Actinopteri; order Scombriformes; family Scombridae; genus Scomberomorus; species Scomberomorus guttatus. The sequence continues at coordinate 30,214,577 of CM076449.1, forward strand.
TTGTTGGTGTGGCTCTGTATTATATGCCTGATGTGCCTCTAGATGTGCATGTTTCTATGTATACCAGTGTATGTGTGAAGCTGCATCTGCTGCACTGTGTACGTGGGGCAGACTATAGGAAAGCACTTGGATTTGCTCGTGGATCCTTCTGGTTCCTGTAGCGCACAGCGAGCCACACTCCCAGGATCTGTGAGTGAAGGGTTGCAAACATCAGACATTAAAAAAAAATAAGATAAATGCAGCAGTTTGGGTTCAGACAGGATTGTTTTTATATCAAAAATGCAACTTGAAACAGTGCAGTTTCCAAATCGCAAAAGCCATGATGTTAATTATGTCTTAAGGGGACATATCATGCTTTTTGTGATTTTCTGTCATTGATATACTGTTATAATGTCAGAGGTCTATGTTAAACATGGTCAAAGTTCCCAAACTTGATGTGAACGTATGTAAAAATGCTCCCTACAAGTCAAAATCCAGGGCTTCAGCCACATCGAACTGACGTCAGATTGTTCGCGCATGCTCGCAAATGGCTGCGCATTCTGCAACCTTTGTTGCTAAGGTTGTTCCACAGGTTGTTTATGTTGTGCACTCACCAATTTTGGATCTGATTCGGGCTCCAACATGTACAGAGGTATTTGAAAAATGTAAAATGAAATATATTTAAAGTAAAGAATGAGAAAAAGAGGTGAAATCCGACTACTACTGTTTGTTGATGCAGTCTCCCGACCAGCCAACCAATCAGAACAGAGTGGGCTCATTGGGAGGGGGGCCTTAAAGAGACAGGAGCTAAAACTGCCTTTCAGACAGAGGCTGAACTGAGGGGCTGCATAAAGAGCCAGTATAAGACAAAAAGAGTTTTTTGGACAGTAAATCATAGAAATATTCCAGTATAGAATATAAATATAAACCCAGAAATGTGCATATGTCCCCTTTAACAAACTGCAGGAAGTAATACTGGTGACTGTTGATTTCAACTGCTATAATAACAACTGTGGTGAGCAAATTTACTCAGCTGTAGCTAATAAATGTAAATTCTGTGATTTGTCTAAACTACAAAAAATAAATCTTGAATGTTGTTTGGTTAATGAGGTCTCTGTGCACTTTGCTTGCACAAAGAGGGTTTTTTTGTGGGAAAGGAAACACCACTTTGTATCAGTTTTATGTGGGCTGTGTCTTTTGGGTGATTACAGACTTGACATAAACAATCTAGGTGATGCTTCAAGTCAATTCCAGGCAGGAAGCTCTGCAGTGTTAGCGTGTAACCAACAGCTACAGAGCTGTCAGTCTCTGCCAGTTAAACTTGCTTCAAACTCATATCATTTTTCACTTTCAGTCAGTCCGACATCAAACATTTGCTGTGTCCCAATTCAGTAATACAAACTAATTGTACACAGTATACACAATATACAGCAGTATACACAGAAAATACTTTTTTATCAAAGATTCAATTGTTATTTTTGTTTTCTCAGGTGTACCTGGAGCTGTTTTCTGAAAAAGAACTGCAAAACAACCTCTTTGAGAATGCTTAATTTTGTCAGCAGTTTGTAATTATTACCACAACTGTCCACACATGCAGCTGTTATCAATAAACATAACCTTCGAAAGTCATAATTAAACTAGAATATTACTGTATATAACTAATGTAATATTTGAATAAATGTGGGCTAAATGGATCCATTTTAAGTGTAATTATATGTTGACTTTTTCCCGACTGAGGGAACCCCGGGGGAGGATGTCAACAAGCAGCTGCATCATTTTATCTGATTCTATTAATGTACAAACAAGATAAATTATGCTTTGTACAAACATATCTTGTTTAAATCTATGTAGACAACATACAGCAATTTAAACCACAAGAGCAATATTGGACAGAAATATTTCTATTTATAAATAAGTATGTTGTAATACGTTTATGTTGCATATTTTATTCTTATCTTCTAATGTCTTCGTTGCCAATTTTATTTGACTGTTCTAAGTCGAAGCCTGCCTGAATTTTGTGAGCACTGCACTGGAACATGTGGCAATTAAAACAAATTTGAACATACAAAGATATTTTCTTCAAATTGTTTGGCTTTAGTTTATGCTCGAGGATATTTGAGCAGGAGGAGAACATCAAACCATCAACCATGTGATTACTGGATGACTTGATTGACGAAATTTGAACTTTGAACAATTTTCCTGCCAAGAAGATGACGGTCTACACTCATCAGTCCAGTTAGTGTGGATCAATAAAATACACTGTGTTTTTCTCTTGTCCTTTGATGACTTATGAGACTGATAAGAGCGGTTAAAATTAGTGAATGAACAGCAGATGTAGGTTTGCAGACCTGACACCTACCTCTGTGAAGCTGAAGAAGAGTCCAACACCCCCGAGGATCTTCAAAGCCGCTGTTGCATGATGCAGCATCATATCCCCGCAGGTGTAGCAGCCACTGTGCTTTTTGCATAACTGGAGTGAAAGACAAAAAAAAGAAGACAAGGCCTTTAGTCTTCAGCAGCATGAGTCAACGGTCTGTCAGCTGAGCCAGTATTAGCTACCAAAATCTATTCTGAGAACGACAGAAAGTGGCCTACTTTTAACCTATTGTGGTTTACCTTACGGGATTTAATAAGGTATATTATGTATATGTGTCAAGCAGGCATGTCATGTTTTTTTAAGTTAGTCTATTCAGAAATGCATTACTTTGCATGCAAGTACTACTATACATGCTCTAGGAGACACTTTATGGAAATGTATTAAGAGATGTAAGAGACGCCTGTAAATCAGTGGATGCGTTTTTTTGAGTGTCAGTTAGCTGAGGGCTAAACCGGAAGCAGCTGCGCTTGCTCTCTGGGCCCCACAGATGTGGAAGCTATGCAGAGCATATGCACTGAGCAACTGTCATAGGAATGAACGGGGCCCCGCCTCCGACGCTGCATCCAGTTCTCTTTATACATCCATGACTTTTACACTGTGTTTTTGGGATGTCTGTGTGTTCTGGTTTGACAACATTGTGATGTTGAGATTAAAACATGTGAATTTTGACACAAAAAAAAAAGAGTTAAGGAATACAGTGTAACGATGAAAACAGGATATTTAAGACTTACAGCAGGGCAGTTTTGCAAATCCTGATCGAACTCTGGCTGGCTGGCGGTGACGTTGAGCAGCCCGCAGCAGTTCAGCTGGCTCTCCAGGTCCATCTTGGTCTTATTGTCCAATATTCCCCAAGCAGAGTTCAGAAGTGCCTCCTGGAAAAAGCAAACAGGACAACAAATACAATTAAACCAACCAAAATATAACATATCTTGTGGATGCAGCATAAAAAGGCTGTTAAAGCAGAGTTTTTCCCCTCACCTGCTGCCCGCGGTTCATCGCCAAGCAGGAACAGGAAACTCCGAATTGGAACAGGAAAACGATAAAAAGAATGACCATGTACTGGGAGCAAGAGGTCAAGGAAACAACAAATTCACAGAGAACAACATCTGCATTTTCAAATCACTGCGGCTGTTGCATCATACTTCAATGGTGCTTTAATGCCAGGGATTTGGCCACATATGAATAGAAAGGATACAAAGAACAGCATGACTTGGTGGTGGTGTATTGCTCCAATGAGCCCGACAATGGCGATGAGCAGCAGGAAGACGCCCACTGCGATGACCCCTCCGATGATGTGGATGCTCGACACCAAGCCGAAACCCTTCCCCCATGCTGCTACTCCGATCAGCAGCAGCCCCACCAGCTGAAGAGAGCAGAGGGATGGAAGTTAACCAGAGTCAGCTGAGGCAGAGCTGATCACATGGTTTTGGTTTTGATCACCACAAACACCACTTACCCTGTCAACACTCAATGTGGAGCTCTGTGATTATTAAGTTCAAGTGTTTGCCAAATAAATAATGCAGATGAAGCACGGTAACAGTCACAGAGAAAGAAAGAGGCTGACTAAGAGTTAAGAGTTCAAACATTTATAATTTTTCACGTGGCCTTGGGTCATGAGACAGCTGGATTCTGGAAAATTTCTACTTTCTTTGACAATCTGTAACTAATTAAAAACACTGAGCTCATTGTCATGTTTTGTCTTTTTTTTTTTTTTTACTTTGATCGATTACTTTTAACAGTATAAATTACAACACTTTCTAGCAAATATGAATTAAACAATTATAGTTAGTGATAGTAAACTTAATATCTTTGGATTGTGAACTGTTGGTCAGGACACAACAAGATATTTAAGGTTGCACATTGGGCCTTAAAATATTCAACACGTTAAAACAGAATTTTGTTCTTTTTTTCATATTTGCATGGACGATTGTGGACCTTGCTGAGATTCAACTGACACTTGAACATGGAACACATTTATTGTTGTTAATTATCATTTATATTATAGCATATAAGAAATTATTACCTTCTAAGCTGATGTCTAATTTTAATGGCTATGCTGGTTTTGAATTTAAACTGGCACTTTAACATACAGGCCTGGGTTTTGTTATTATTTCTGTTAGTGCTTATAAGAAATATGTCTCTCACACTGACAGTCAACGACTTTGTTTCTTTATAAGAGAGAATCTGTGTTCAAAGTTAAAAAGATGCTATTAAACAATAGTATTTGTATTTAAACATACTTCCTTGGTGTTAATTCTACAATTGATAATTGATTCATCGTTTAAGTTATTTTTCAAGCAAAAATGCCAAACATTACCTAAAAATCCAGCTTCTCACTTGTGAGGATTTGCTGTTTTTCTTTGTCTCATGTGATAGTAAATTGAACCTTTTTGGGTTTTGGACTGTTGGTCGAACAAAACAAGCTATGTGAAGACTTTTGGAAATTGTAACAGGCATTTTCACAAATTTTTCCTGACATTTTATACACGGAATAATTAATCGATTTATTGAGAAAATAATCAGTAGAATAAACGATAATGAAAACAGTCTTTAGTTGCAGCCTTAAATGAATAAAAATTGATACATTTATATCGTAATTGACTAACTGATTAATCGGCAGAAGGAATTATTTGTCTGTTTGTGTGTCTTCTGTCATGGCTGCTTGTCCCGATTCTATGCTTTGACATCGACATGGTACTCGTGACAGCCGCGCTGACTCAGCTGTCAACAACATGATTGGTGACATGTGTGCATGTTCCAATGTTTTCTGACTGGGTGGGTCGTGTCTCAAGTGTTTCTTTCAGTACGCTCTGTATGTTCTCAGGTGGAGCTCTCTAGGTAATCCTCCCACTGTGGCAAACTACGCAGAGCCAGTTTTACGACTGTTTCTTATACAAAGTTCATACACGACAGACTTAAGAAGAGTTAAGACAGCAGTTAAGAGTGAGCGTGATAGACGTTATCTTCGACTCCATGGCTTGATATTTTTAGTTATGTAACCTAAACTGTAAGTACATTATGGTCTCTGAGAGAAGTATTAGGTATGCAGATGTGACACACAGTCAGAGGCATTCACTATTTGTATAATTTAACTCAACATAGACATTAAAAGCTCCAAAATTTGTATTACTATGATTAACTGCAATGCAACCTGTATGACGGGAACACTGTTTAAGCTTTAACAAGATATTGATCAAAACCTTGCATGATAGTATCATAACACAACAACAGGGCTGTATCTAACAATTATTTTAATTATTGATCGATCTGCCAGTTTATTTTTAACTTATTAATTAATTGGTTAATAGTTTGGTCAACAAAAAGTCCGAAAGTAATGGAAAATGCCCGTCACAATTTCCCACAGTCCAAGATGACATCTTCAAATTCACTTTACAGTAAGAATAGACAAGAAAAAGCAGCAAAGTCTCATACTGGAGAAGCAGGAACCATCAATATTTGGCATTTTGGTTTGAAATACAACAAACAATTCATTTATTGTCAAAATAGTTGTCAGTTTTCTATCAACTAACATTATTTTCTCAATTTATTGTTTTGGTTGTAAAATGTCAGAAAATAGTAATAATTTCTTAGAGCCCATTGTGACGTCTTCAAATGTCTTGTTTTGTCTGATCAACAGTACAAATTCCGAAGATATTCAGTGTACTGTCATGTATGACAAAGAAAAGCTTCAAATCCTCAAATATGAGAAGCTGCAACCAGAAAATATTTGGCATTTCTGCTTAAAAAAGGACAATCAATTATCAAAATAGCTGCAGATTAATTTACTGACAGTCAACAAATCATAGCAGCTGTATTATCAATCAACTAATAGCTTAATCTTTTTAGCTCTACACAAATCAAAATGTTAATTTTGTTAATACCATTCAAATGGTAATTTTAATGAAGACATGACCGATCATTAAAGCATTAATGTGCTGTTGTTCACTGGGAAACATCAACAATACTGAACACAGGCTAGAGGAGGGGAGGCTCCACTAACTGTTAGCAACACATATGCAATACGAGGCAACAGTGATCACAGTTGTGACAAGAACAATAGAAACACCTGAACAATATGACACAATGCAACAGCTCTGCAATAAATACAACCTCACTTCAAAGTGGTTTTTGGTTTTTATGGAAACTTTAGTTGTTTTAGTGTGAACTCTGATTCTTTTCAAGGCTGTATTTAGTGGTGCTGATGTATTGGACAGTGGTGGAATGTAACTAGAAAAGTACAGTAAGTACAAATTTGAGGTACTTGTACTTTACTGGAGTATTTCTATTTTATGTTGCTTTATACTTCTACTCCGCTACATTTATTTGCCAGTTATAGCTACTAGTTACTTTTTCCTTCTTAAAACTTGTTATGCACTCTGAGCTGCATTTGTGTGTAAAAGGTGCTATATAAGTGTATTATTATCATTATTAAAACATATGATATACTTATATATATAATATGACACAGGACAATTACTATTAATCTACCCAAAGTATCTGAAATTGGCTTCACAACTACATGAACTACAACATTAAAATTCTTACATGTATTTGTTAGTGATAAAAACAAACAATATAATAATATAACACAATTAATATAAGAAGCCAGTCTGCATAATGAGTACTGTTACTTTTGATAGGTGAAGTACAAATTGCTGATTATACTTATGTATACTTATGTGTTTCTAATATTTTGTCCATCTCACTCACAAAAATACAAGATAATGAAATCCAGTGCAACAAAACCACACACTACAGCTTTAATATTTACCATAGAGTTGAGTTAACTCTCTGTCACAGTATTTAGTTTGATAAAGGTATTATTTTACTGCAGGAGTGTCTTACTGGATGTCATTAGCGCAGGACATACAGAGGTTTCTTTGTTTGTTGGTATCTCAGTGTCATCAACAAATCATGGTCTATGCAATAAAGGGGAGTTTATGTTCGCTGAGGTGAAGTCAACATGTTGACTATCCCAACACACAACTATCTCAAGACATAAGCTGATTAAATCTTTGTGACACACACACACACACACACACACACACACACACACACACACACACACACACACAGCAAAGTGATAACAGACAGAGAATGAAGACGACAGCCAAGTCAAGCTTGTCAATATCAGTGGTGGAAAGAAACTTTACTTGAGTATTTCCATTTGATGCTACTTTATACTATCTCTCTGCTACATTTCACAGGGAAATATTGTACTTTCTACTCCACTACATTTATCTGACAGCTTTAGTTACTTTTCAGATGAAGTTTTGACACAATGGATAATAATAGCTTTTAAAATACAACACATTGTTAAAGATGAAACCAGTGGTTTCCAACCTTTTTGGCTTTTGACGTCTTACAAAAAGCAGTGTGTAGTCGGGGTCACATTTCAGATGTCTATGAGTTGTTAACAGCTCCACCAAATAGTGATTTTTCCCTCTAAACTTCTCACATGGTTTCATTTCAATAAATGTTCAAATGATCCAATATTTCACCAATAATCAAAGATTAGAGGAAAAAGTCCAAAAACTGAAAACAGATTTGTGTATCAGAACTTTGTTTTTTCTTCTTTCCTCTCCCATATATCAGTCAGAGGGACCAAACCACTACCTTTACTGCAATACTTTAAGAACATCAAGCTGCTAATACTTAGGTACTTAGCATTATTACAGTTTTTTACATTCCTGTATTGGTACTTTTACTTCAGTAAAGTATCTGAATGCTTCTTCCACCTCTGGTCAGTTTCACGATTTATAGGTCAGGTGGCCTCCATGCTAACCGCAGCTTCTATACACATAATGGCGATAGCTAACAGGCTAACACAACTACTTCTATATTTCTGTCTAACTAGTTGGCTAAAGTCAACTTTTTAAATATGTAATTATCATAACCGAGTACATACCTATAATCACCTGTAGATAAAAAATAGAGACATGTGAGACAAAAGGTGAAATCATCAGTAATTTGTCTGTCAGCCTGAGCTAACGTGGCTAGCTGAAACTTAGCATGATGATCCATTTTGTGCACTCACCATGTAAACCACATTCAGGGAACAAAGCGCATTTTTGGAACAGGTGAAACCTCCGCAGACCATATTCTTAACCTCCTGTCAGCCGAGTCAGCCTGATGAATGGTACCAAATAAAGCTCTAACGTCTCTAACGTCTCTGGACACAAATGTTTTCGCTCAGCGGAGAGGGTGTATGTGATGACGTCAGCGACACGCGTGACGTCTGCATGAATCTTCATACTAAGGTAAAAAGAAATTACTGAGTATTCAGACCCTTTACTTAAATAAAAGTACCAATACAACAATGTAAAAATATTTAATTGAAAGTAGAAGTCCTGCTTGAAAAATCCTACTTAAGTAAAAGTACATAAGTATTATCAGCTTGATGTAGTTAAAGTATTGCAGTAAAAGTAGTGGTTTGGTCCCTCTGACTGATATATTATTATATATGACATCATTAGATTATTAATACTGAAGCATCAGTGTGTAAGCAGCATGTTACTGTTGTAGCTGCTGGAGGTGGAGCTAGTTTCAACTACTTTATATACAGTTAGCTAGTTTAGTCCAGTGGTTCCCAACCTAGGGGTCGGGTCCCTCCAAAGGGTCAGCAGATACATTTTTTTGATATACAAATCTGTTTTCAGTTTTTGGACTTTTTCTCTTCTCTCTTTGATTTTTGCTGAAATATTGGATCATTTGAACATTCATTGAAATGAAACCATGTGAGAAGTTTAGAGGGAGAAATCACTATTTGGTGGGTGCAGCAGGTAGGTGCATGAGTCAGTCTCACATTCTGCCAGCTCATGCCGGTGGTCAGACTTAAAACCCCTACAGATAACGCCACAAATACCATACCCCCAGAAATGGTCATGGTGAACGTATTTACCTGTGTCACAGCACATTCTGGTCTGGGCCACTGTTGTCTGATTATGTTAATGGATTATCAGCAGCCAGCTATCTGTGATGTCTAGGAGGCCAGCAGTCAGCTCCCCTGGCCTTAGTTACCAGGCAATGTCGAGATAGGCTGACTCCTGTCCTCCGAGAGCAACCCAAACAGCTGCCTCACATATCAAGGAGAGACAGTGTCATCTAGAAAGCAGAATTCCCAGTTAGTGTGAGCACAGTGAATGAGTGTGCTCCGCAGTGATGACAGGCCTCTATTACACAAGGGTTGCTTAATAGGCTTGGTGTGTCATACATGAAATGACAGGCAGAGTTCTCTTTAACTGTGTTTGACGTTAGTCATTTATTCACTCATAAATTCGATTGTTAACCAGTTCCCACCAACACTGAGTCAATAACAACAACACGCTATTTAAATAACTATATAATATAAAATAAATGAAAAATAATTCATTTGTTTAACATTCTACTAAATTTATAGTTCAGAAAGCCAAGTCTAAATCTATAACATCTGGTCTCTGTCGAGCACAGAGCTGCTCTACTATTAATTAATATTAATTAAAGGCTATTTCACTGACGTTGTAGATCAGAAAATATGGCCTCAGCAAATATCACACAGCACTTTCTGAAAGCCGCTTTTCACCGGTTCAACTGAAATCTCAACAGTCATGAGATTTAAACGATTAGAGCAGCACCTTTTGGGCTTATGACCCCTCCTCACAGCCATGTCTACGTGTGAGTTAGGAGCTGTTCAACCAAAAAATACATGTTTCCCTCTCAGGCGGTTCCACTTTAAGGATTTTTAGAGGTCTGAGGAGGTGAAAGTATCGAACAAGTATCCACAAGAAAAAAAGCAAAAATTTGCAAAAAGTCATGCAAAATGTCTCTAACAAAGATACCTTACAAAGGCTCTCACATTACACACTGTCATTTGATCTTGTTATAAAAATATTGATTATAGCTGCTTTAAGCTAAGCAGATATAATGAAGATATGAGGCCTGATTGAGCAGCTGAATATCTGCTCATTGCTTGAGGCAGTGTAGAGGTACACGAGATGAGAATGATGTCACCTGTCAGAGTGCTCAGTAGATTTATGACGGCACAGCCTGAAACCCACTGCAGGGCCTAATGATCGATCAATAGCTCACCCAACTTTTGGCACACGTCACCATGTGTACTGATGACTGTAAATATGGGTCACTTATATATACAAATTGGAGTTCAATACAGATCAGGGCATCGTGCAAATACCATTTTGCACAATGAGTACTTTTACTTTTGATACTTTAAGTACAAATTGCTGATTATACTTCTGAACTTTTACTTAAGTAACATTTTGAATTCATGACTTTTACTTGTATTGTAGTATTTTAGACTACAGTATTTGTACTTTTCCTTAAGTAAAGAATCTGAATACTTCTTCCACTACTGGTGACAGCAGTTCACATTAAAGTGTCTCTTCTAATCTAGATTCAGCATGAGACCAAAACACAAACTGTGAGTACCCTAGATTGTTATATTATATTGTTATCTTTTTGATAATGGCAGTAGAGCATTTTTTATGAGGTATATGGCAGCATCAGACACCCTCTCTATGGTGTGACCACCACAACTGCCAGATCTGCTGTATAGTGAAGATTATGGTTTGAAATAAGGAAGTGAATTCAGTTCAGTTCAAATCTGCAGAGGAAACTGAAACACACATTGTCGTGAGCTGACTTGTGGTCTAGAGAGAGAGAGCGAGAGAGAGAGAGACAGCCTGGCTGAGAAGCCGTTGCTTCTTTTCTGTTGCTCCTGTGTCTTGAAGTTCGTGTTCATCTGTGAAACAAACAGCCAGGAGTTCAAATGGGCTGAATCAAGCAGTTTGCTTCAGTTTACAACAGATCCATGTGTCAGGATGAACAGCAACAGTAAATCGGTAAACTCCACTGCAATAAAAGCAGAGATCAAGAGATATGAGTCTCTCCAGAGTGCAATCAACCGACTTTTCAAGCAGTTTGAAAGGGTCCAGGATCCACAGCTGCGCTCAGGCCTTAAAGTTTTCCTCCACAGTATTCAAGGTAAGTTCTTCTTTCATAAGCTCTGCTGCTCTTTGGATTTAGGGAAGAAAGCAACATGTTGCTTGAATGCTGAATTAGGTAAACACTTACTAACATGTTTTCTGACTCTGGTGTGTGGTCTCTCAGGGGGCTCACCTTAAGTAACAGTCTTTTTAGTCATTCTTTTCATCAGCACCAGGGTGTAGGAAGAACATTAAGCGTAGGTGACTGATATCTTCCTCCGTGCTTCCTGTGTCAGTCTGAGTCAATCTTTTTGGGGGCGAGTTACTCTGTCGATGTTCATTTTCTTTCTCATTTCGCTCTGAGGGCTAAAATTCACCTCCCGGAGGCTGATATGTAGTGGCATTTATTTATCAGTCAGCCTCTGGACACGGCAACCAATGGCAACATCTTTCAGCAGCCATCGCCATGGCAGCAGGATGAAACCTGCTGTGCGGCCTACTTCCTGTCTGCCAATGTGCAACTGCCCTCAAAGCCACTTCCTTTCAGACAAACAGGGCCTTTACATGTGAAGTTGATCAGTTTTACATCATTTCCTCATATTGCTACTTCCCACTGTTTCTTGTTAATGACACAATGTGTTACTGTGACACTCCCTGTATTTTTGTCACGTTTGCAACCTTTTTAGCATAGAAGCAGCATATGTAAGGTCCTATGGGGGTAAATAAAAGTAGCAATACCAAAATGTAAAAAATACTTTGTTACAGTAAAGTAAAAGCCCTTCATTCAAACTTCTACACTATGAAAAATGGCCCCTTTTAACGTGTTAAATTAAAGGACAGATTCAAAATTTTTCAAGTCTGTCTTAAAACAACAGTCAGGTGCTCAAATCAACATTGAAGTATGTTTTTCTTGCTGTGATCATTCCTCCTGTCCCGGCCCCCATCACTTACATTTAAAGGGGGCTGGAGGAAGTGTGGAATGATAGGGGATCATTCCCATGTTTTTGGGGATTGTTCAGTACTACAGGGATGCTGGCAGAACATAGCAGAGGAGGTCAAAAGAAGTAAATAATGAAGGCCAAAGATATATGTTATATTTTAATAGTTGCTAGGAAAATGATGAAAGTACTCTCACCAAACATAACTCAATGGACTCGAAGGCTGAAACGGTTTACACAATGGAATACATGACAGCCCAACTGCAAATGAATGTGGAGGCTTTTCACAAAGATGTGATTTTATACCTCACATTATGAAATAAACAAAAAGGAACATGGACTGTGGATTATTTAGTTTGCAAATAATCTGTGCCCAATGTCAAGAATTGCTCAAAACAGTTGTATCTTGAAAAATGAATAAAGAAAAAAAAAAAAACTTAAACAATTAATCGATTAACAAAATAGCTCTTTAGACTTCAGAGCCTCTCCTGTTCTTCCGTTTTCATTCTCATTAGTACGTGATGACTTCATGTAAATCCCAGCACAGCTTTGTACAACTTAAACCTGAGTAGGACTAATCAGACCTACTCGTGTCCTCTGATACCCTGCTGCTGCTCTCACAGTACCACATCCATAAAAACAGAACAGAAACATAAAGAAATAACCAACTTACTTTTTGATTTCATTGGTTTATTCATTATATATATGTTGTTACTCACTCTGTTCGTGAATTGAAGGTCAATCGGCTCCCTTGTGGATTCTGGTGAGCTCTGAGGTCTTTTTAGGATCTGGCAGATCTTGACTTGCTCTGAGAGGCATCCCCTATGTGTAAAAACATTCAATTTGACTTTTTGTGTAATTAGGCTGGAGTTGTCGACGCTGTAGTGAGGATCAAAGCCATGTATATCCTCCGTGGGGGCCTGGATCTGTGAGTGTAGAGTTCACTGGCGCTAAAAAGAGAGCCACCTCTCCTTTTGGACTTAATAAGCGAGTGGGATGTGCTCGACTGACTGTGTGCCAAGGAAAGGCTAGGGAAAAAAACAGACACGGAGAGGGAGACGAGGGTGAATGAAGACATTTAAATGTGAATTTGACTGGTTTGGTGTTCACTGCAGCATGGCAGCAGAGTGAGAGATTGGGGGGGGGGGAATAGATGTGAGAGAGGACAGCTCACAGTGGAGGAAAAATGAAAAATGAAAAATCACCCAGCATGACCACTGCCCTTGGCCACTGGCCATCTGACAGCACCCGTCCGAGGGTGTTGGAGGGAGCTTTGTCTGGATATGTGCATAAAATTGAGAAAGCAAAGGTGTGTGTTTCTAAAAACTCTCTTTTCTGTGTTATATGTGGGTTTCTATTTCATGGTGATAAGATGTACGGTGCAGCACAGCAAACCTTACGTGCACTTTAACACATATGGTCTTCACACTTTTCACACACACGTAACACCACTCTGCTGAGATTATGGTCTGATTTTCTCGTTTCTTATTTGAGGCTTTATTCATGATTCCTCTTCTGCGTGGGAGGCTGTGGTCGCCATCCCTCTCAGGTCATGCGTTTCCCCTTGAGCCAAAGGCGGCTGTCAGAGGTCTTTTGTATTCAGTGTGAGTAGTTATTGCCCTCTCTCTGACTGTGGTGCTGGTGGTGGTGGTGGTGGTGGAGGGGGGCTGAGCAGGTGGACAGTCAGATCCTGTATTATGGGATGATGGTGGGAGGCGGGAGAGTGGTGCACTGTGGGGGAAAGGCATCCTCTGATTTCACATCAAGGATTTTTTTTTTTAATCAGAGAGTAATTAACATGAAATTAAACCCGGTAATATTTCAAGTGATGGATGTGTAATCATGTTTGCTGCAGTGTTTTTGTTGTTGTTGCATGCAGCATAATTGCAGCTCATATTATCGTTTTTATCGCTTATTTTTCAAACTGTATTAGTGATACACTGGGTTTCACATCATTTCTGGCACATACAGATTTTAATCAAGTACATCTTTAAAAATATGTGTTTAATTTTTATTTTTTGCATTCTGTGGTCCAACTATTGACGTCCAATATGTTCATGCCATTGCTCGATTCATGCTGTGAGCCCAGCGCTTACCCACTTCTGCTAATGAACACATGCCATGGTAGGCAATAGACTACAGATCAATACACTCACAGGAAATCTCTTTCACTCACATGTACGACACACATACACACTGAAACACACACACACACAGAAAGAGAGAGAGAGAAAGAGAAACACCATTTTGATACAGAGATCCAGGGAGCGATAGCTATGCAGAATGTACCAAAAGGAGGAGGAGGTGGAGGAAAGAAGGAGGGACATGGAGGAGATGATTGTGCCACCAGAGCCAGGAAGATTGTAACACCTTAGCAACAAACAAGCCAAGCCTCCTACTGAGGAGGAGCCACACAGAGCTGCACACACACACACACACACACACACACACACTAATAGACAGCTGAAGACAGATGGATGATCTCGATGAAACTATTCTGGCAGCTGTATAAATGACACTTTGAAAACACATCCTGCCCTGAGTGTCTTTTTTCCTCCACAAACATGCATCCATCTTTTTTTTTTTTGGTAACCTTTCTTGCCTCTCCCTGCCACTGATCTCTTCTCCTGCGGTCTCCCCTCATTTAAGGAGGTCCAGCTTGTGTGCACTGCTGCTTTACCACCAGCCGTTATACCCGTTGCCTTCCTCCTCCTCCTCCTCTCCGGCATGCAGGGAGAAAAATGGAGGGGAGGGGATGGGGATGGGAGGGATGAGCAATAAAGAGCAGGGACCCTGCACAGTCTGAGAGAAGCAGCAGGAGAAACAGAGAGAGAGGGAGAGAGAGAGAGAGAGAGAAAATAAAGGAGGGAAAAGGAAAGAGGAGAAGCTCCTGCACTGTATGGATTGTCCATTACAACAAGGAGGGGCACGTAGAGGGAGGGACATTGGAGATTCCTATCAGCGTGTTTGTGGGAGAAGGAGCGAGAAGAGCTGTGCATGTGTGAGGGTGTGTGCATGTGTGCGTGTGTGTTTGTGTGATGTGCTTTGGACCCGTTGAACCTGTGCGACGGTGTCTCTATCGGAAAGCTTCAGAGCCGTTTGAGCAGTGACTCGCCTCGGCGGCTCCTCTGTGTTGTCATGCTCAACGCCTGATGCGCTCAGAGGACACAGGCGGCCTGGGAGACAGCGAGAGGGGCGTGATGGCCGGACGCGCCCCGGCTCGGTCATGCATCTCCAGATATCCGCCCGGGCTTCTGTTGGTTTCTCCTCCCGATCCCCTTCAGCCCTCATCAATGTCCTTCCTGTGCGTCTCTGCGAGGCTGCCTGCCTTCCTGCCGCCGCGCTCTCTGAATGGATGCTGCTGTCAACACACATGTGAGGCTGGGAAAGAGAGCCCATGATCTGGACTGGACTGCATACAGCTCTGGGTGTTCTGTGCCATGCTGCTTTAGGGTGACACTAATGAATATTTAAAGACTTCACCTTTTCACTTTACAGCTGCTGCTGCTGATCACATTTTTGATGACGTATGATGCGGGGCAGTTGTTTTTCTGAATTGAATCCCGTTTTTTTTTTTGCTCTAGCACAAGAAGAGTGAAGAGGATGGACTGAGCAACATGTAAGATGCGTGTGCTGCACGTAAAATTAAGGTCAAGTAAATAATTACCATCAGGAACGAGGCATCTGACGCCATAATGAAGATTTATTTGCCTCAGTAGCTGCCTGCATATGCAGTGGGTAGGTTTTAATTGGGTATTTTATAGGACAAAAGAGCTGCTTGGACTGCACTGACAGTCTGTCAGGAAGAGTGGATTTCTTTTCTGTATTCCAGAGAAAGGAAAATTGCAGTCAGCGAAGAAATCCGTGACTGAAATTAAAATCCGAAACAAAGAAATAGGGATTTGGGGAATGGATGAAACCAACAGTCGCTCTGCTGTTGTATCTTCCGAGGAGAAACTTAATCTCCCTCCATGTAAGTTTTTTGTCTCTGTCGTGCTGTCAGATTCTCTCACATCCCAACACGCTGGCAGACTGTCAGCTGTCCATGTCACTCTGTCTGGTTTCATTCATCTACTGTGCGTCTACTGAAGCCTGACCACATGAGCGGAGGCGGCACCCTGCAGCAACGCACCACCTACCTCATCTCCCTCACCCTGGTCAAGGTAGAGGCCGTGGAGGAGAATGGAGGGGAGGCCAAGAACAGCAGCCAGGGCAAGGAGGTGGACACTGGGCCGGAGACCCAGCCAGGAGAGAGGGCAGGAGAGGAGGCCGGGGTGAGAGTGGAGGCTGAAGGTGAAGCTCCTGCGCGGGCGGAGAATGGAGCTGGAGTGGTTCAGGAGCAACCACAAAGTGCTGAGGATGCTGCTGTTGTGAAAGGGGTGAAATTAACTGAACTCAGAGATGGAGAGAGACAAACCCTCAGCCCTTTGGAAGATAAACTTCCCTCCACTGTTGATGTCCTAAGTAAAGGAAGTGAAAAGCCTCCGTGCAACCTCTCAATCCCCTTACCGGCCGAGAGAGCGTCAATTCAGAAGACAAAGTCTGCAGAGACAGACTTCACACGGGCAGAGAAGACGCTTTCCACCCCAGAGGCAAAGCAATGCAGGTCTCCATCGCTGACAACGACACCACCAACGGAGACGGTCGAGCCCATTCGCACCCCGACCAGAACCAGCCTCCCTATTCGCCCAGCGGGACAGCGTCCCGTGAGTCTGCTGAAGTCTCACAGCAGCGTGGCCACCCGCGGCCGGGAATCCAGAGACGGTAGAGAGCGCAGCCCTACCTCAGCCCAGAGCCTCGACCGCAAGGACTGCCGCATGCCCACACGCTCGCCAGGCCCCTGCAGGGCCTCATGGGCCGAGGCGAGCAGGCCCGAAGGATGGAGGGACCTGCAGGACGAGGTTCATGCAGGAATACCGCTGGAGATTGGAGGCGGCATGGCTGCAGTGATGAGAGACATCCCCAGGAAGGAGAGACTAAAGTCAGGTTCGACCTCCCTACCTGCACCTGCGACCCAGGCCCCCAAACCGCAACGCAAGGGGAAAAGCCGCACGCTGGATAACAGTGACCTGAACAGCCTCTCTGAAGACCTGGGGCTGGCCAGGGAAGCCCAGCAGGCGCAGCAGGGCCAACGAGGCTCCGCTAAAGACAGGAAGATGCTCAAGTTCATCAGTGGCATTTTCACAAAGAGCAGCTCGGGGGCAGCGGGGTCATCCTCCACAGCGCCTCCTGTCTATATACAGAGAGACTCCAGTGAGGAGGAAGGTAGGAGGTCACAAACACAGGCACACACAGGCACACACACACACACACACTCTCACTCTCACCTCTTCAGCTATAAATCCACCTTTCATGTTGACAACATCCGTGACATCAACACAAGATCAGACACGCTTCTGCTGTCTTCAGTTCCTTGCCAAACAATTATCAGACATACTGACACATCCCCTTCATCTGTGCAGAATCATCCATCTAAAATGAGTGGGTGGGGTTGGGTGGGGTTGATCTTTTCAAGGAACCCCTCGCAGAATACACATTTTACAGGCTCTAATACCGTCACGTGTCGAGGGACATGTCTCCTGAAGCGGCTTCAAATTGATGACAGATGAAGTTCTTTGATCTGGGAGCTGCCAATAGAATCATCTCGGACAGTCTTAATCTAATTCCCCTCAGAGCGCGGGGCCGATTTCACACCGCTGGAGGGGTATAATCTCTGCACTCGCGCACCCCACACATACACACTTAAGCAGCGCTCCCAGCATGGGTTTAAATCTCATAATGAAGCCAAAGGGGAGAGGAGCCGGTGGAGCTGATCTTTGCTTTGGCTCTATTTCCATAAAGCTGAAACGGTTGAAAAGGGAAAAGACATGAGGCGATATTTGTTCACCCACGTCCAAACGGGAAGTGTGAATCCACAGCCAATCAAGAACATTTCTAATCCCGTCTTTGAAATTCCACCCACTGCATGTTCTGTCACTATATGATGGGGCTCTTTTTTTATTATTCCTCCTCTTCCCTCTCATTCCGTCTTTGTCTCTGTGGGGCATTCAATTTAAATTCCATCATGTCAAAGCATTCATGCCGCATTTTAAGATTTAGGATCTACACTCGCTGGTTGTGAGTTTTTTTTTTTCCTCGACGCTGTGTGTCGACGGCTGCAGCGTACAACAGTGCATCTCTTTCACAAACATGTTTGCTCAAAGAGCGAGTGTCAGCCGGTGGGAGTGAGAGACTGTGTGTGTGTGTGTGTGTGTGTGTGTGTGTGTGTGTTTTATGTATTCATTCACTCATTGTGTATTCACACTGTTACACATGAACACTGTGGATTCACTCAAGTAGTGAGACTAGCCACACACACACACACACACACACACACACACACACACACACTGAGGGCAGGAGGAAGTGTTGCCATGGCAACCGGCAGGACTGCTGCTTCTGCTGCTGCTGCTACAGAGGCAGAGTCTGATGAAACAGAGAGGTGGTGGAGGAGGAGGAAGAGGTGTGTGTGTGTGTGTGTGTGTGTGTGTGTGTTTGTGTGTGTGTGTATGTGTGTGTGACTGTGCGTTGACACAAGATGAGAGGTTTCTGGACCCCCCCCCCCCCCCCCCCCCCCAAAAAAAAAAGAATGAAGTTACACAATTGGCAGTTTTGACTGTCAGCTACAGGCTACATGTGGGGGATGTGGTGGATCGCACATGATTGGTTTGGAGCGCAGTGTGTGGATAATTGGCTTTCTGTGGAAATCTGTGTCGAAGCAGCAGAAGGATCACACTGTCTGATCACTTTTGGCAACAGCAGCTTCGACTCAGAAAGACAAAAGTACATGTGTGTGTTTGTCTCTGTTTGTGTGGTAGGAGTTGTCCTTTTTCCCAGGGAGCTGCCTGCAGCGGCAGCTCATGTGTGAGCCTCTTTTCTCCCGCTTGAAGCATCATCACTGGCTTTATCTGTGCAGTGCTGGCCTGGACACTCTGAAGATTAAGAATCATGATTTGTCTTTGATGGATACATCACACATTTGTACCAAGGGTAGCGGGCATTATATCTATTGGACTGCCAAAAACTCCTGGTCTCCTCTGTTGTCTTTCTCTGTTTTATTTGTTTCCTCCTTTTGTATTTTCTGATGTTTATTCTGTTTCTGAATTGTTTTTTAGCCACGCTAGCCGCATGTCTCTAGATATGGTAATGTTGGTGTGTTTGTTGGTGCACAACTTTGATCCAAGCTAAAATATCTCAACAACTCTTTGATGGATTGCCATGAAGTTTGGCTCAAACATTCATGGTGCCCAGATGAATCATGCCAACTGTAGTGACAACATCTCCTAGATGGATTGGCACAAAATGTGTTACAGACATTTATTGTTACCAGACAATGTATCTTGAACATTTTGGTGATCCCCTGATTTTTTTTCTAGTGCCACCATGATGAAGTGAAACATCTTGACAAATATTTTTGACTGCTTGCCATTAAAATGTGGTTTAGACATTTATGCCCCACTCTGGATTAATTTTTAATAACTTTGGTGATTCCTTAACTTTTCATCTAGCACCATGAGGTCAAAATGTGTCCAACTAATCTAATGACATTCCCATTAGCCTCAGCTGTACTTTGTGTTTAATGCAAATTAGCAAATGTTTGCACGCTAACACGCTAAACTAAGATGGTGAACATGGTACAAATACCTAGTAAACAGCAGCGTCTGAGCACGTCTTAAGCTGAAATTAGCATCTAGCTCAGCCTCGTACAAGTACAAGTCATCCTCATAAAGCTGCTAGTGTAGCTGTAGACTCTTATGCCACATTCGTGTCTTATGGGATGATGGTAGAGATAGAAAAGATTCTTGTGTAAATGACCTGCGAGCATTAAAGTAATCAAGATGGTTGTGTGATTACAGAGTTGGTTGTGTAAAGATTAAAACACTGTGCATTGATATAACACCATATCAATTATATTTGGGGTTAATTAAATTGAACGCCAGGCTTTTGCTGATGTGAGGTGGTTTTGGTTTTCAGGCACTTCCATAGTCGGATATATTAGAGCCTTCAGAAAAAGAAGAGTTTCCCAACAAGAGACTTGGATGGTGACTATTTACAAGTTGGAAAACTTGTAATTATAGTAACTCTGATATGACATGAATGCAGGATTAGTTTTGTTCTATCTCAGTTTCTCCTTAGGCCCTCTCTGTCTGTCTATTCTCGTTCCTCTGAAGCTGCAGCTGGGTGTCTGGGGTGTGAGCGTCACATCACATTGGGGGCATGCCACCTCTTTTTCCCAGTAGGGACATTGGCACAGCTGTGTGCAAAGCGCCCCCTCTTTACTACTGTACGTGCATGTGTGTGTGCCCGTGTGAATGTTCTTGAGGTTTCCCCAGCGATGGACACTCACGAGTTCAGCACATCAAAACTCGTCTCAGTTCATTTTTAGCTCCTAGAGAGAGAGAGAGATGCCATTCAAATCCGCAGAGGAGCAGACATCTTTGAATGGCAGCTGAACCGAACCATCCAGTAAAGGCCTCCGTCACTCATCACACAGCTGCTCGTCATTTACAGCACGAGGGGAGGAAAGTGGATAACGAGTGGTGTGAGTGCACCTTGTAGGATCTCCCGTTGTGACTGAAAGGTTATATTCATTAACGCGACCTGCTAGGCCACACGTCTGCTTATGACGGCCAGTCATGCAGCAGCTGTGTGATTTATTGCTCTCCCACAGGCCATCATGATGGCTGCCCTTTTTACTGTAGATGGCACAGGATGATGAATTTCTCTCAGTGTCCCTGCCTCACTGACTGTTTGTCTCTGTCTGTCTCTCCAGTAAATATTGCCAACAGCCAGGAGTGGAGCCTGAGTAGATCCATCCCAGAGCTGAGACTGGTAAGGAAAAAGTGTTGCTAGTTTCCACTTACAGCCACTACACACTTTTTATTATTAAAAATAGAAGAATTTATTCAATGTATTCATAGAAGTGGTGATGAAAATTTACTCAAGTACTGTACTTTTTGAGTCACCAATTTATACTTTATACTTTATTTATACTTTATTCCACTACATTTCAGAGGGAAATATTATGCTGTTTATTCCACTACAACACATTTATTTGACAGTCACAGTTACGAGTTGCTTTGCAGATTAGGTTTTTTAATCAAAGCATATTTTCAACTTGTTAAATATGATTTGTTGCCATAAATTAAATACACAGTTGTATATAACATAGTTAAAGGTCTGTCCTAAAACATTAGTCAGGTACCCAAATGAACATTGAGGCAGATTTTGCTGTAATCATTCCTCCTGTTCATACTGGACATTAGAAGATCCCTTCCTAATGCACTTTCAGTGTAAGTGATGGGGGCCAAAATCCAGCAAAAATGTGTTCAAAAGTTTATCTGAAGCTAATACGATGCTTCAGTTTTCCAAATTAGTCAAATCAAGTGGATATTTTCCAATGTTTTCTGTGGAAGATATCAACACAGACTGCTGAAGTTTCATATTAGCATATTAGCATTGTGCACAAAACAAGGGCTGTGGATTTTGGCTCCATCACTTACATTGAAAGTGCATCAGGAGGAATGATTACAGCAGGAAAAACCTCTTTCAATGTTTATTTGGGCACCGACTATTGTTTTAAGACAGATTTGAAAAATTGTGAATCTGTCCATTAAAACTGGCTCCATATTGACCAAATACACCTTTAAAATTCAGCTTATAAGTTAAAAATCTGAAAATATATTAATTATATAATAATATAAGATTCTGTTAAGGGGCCATTTTGCATTACAGCTACTTTTACTTGTCAATATTTGTGTACATTTTGCTGATAATACTGCTTCTGTACTTTTACTAATGTAAAATTTTGAATGCACCTTTGCTTGTAATGGAGTTTTTTTATTGTGTGACTGATCTGAATATGTCCTCCTCCACTGATTACTGAATCTAAACAGCAATCTAAAGTTAGAAATTCGATATCTGCTACAGACAGACTAAACTGACTAAAAGGAACAAAAACATTAAATAAAGGAAGTTTGAGTTGATTGTGTGATTGAGTTAATTCAGTCTGATATTGATATAAGACATTTGAAACTCTGTGCTGTGATCGCTCATGCACGCTGACTCTGAATTAACCCCATGGTGTTGTATTTCCTTCCTCCTTCTCTCAGGGCATTCTGGGAAGTCTCAAAAGCGGCAAGTCAGCGCTGGTGAACAAATACATCACAGGCAGTTATGTTGCACTTGAGAAGCCTGATGGTAAGAGATGTAAACAAAGTACATCTTTAGTGTGGCCTTTTTGGTTTTGGTTTAAAAATAGCAGTTAAAACAAAACATATTCTTGGCTTTTTGCTTTCTGGGTTTTGTCTTTTTCTTTTTAGTATTTGGAGTGTGTTTATTGCAGCCTGGTCTGTGATATGGCTTCATCCTCCACCTGTCTTGCTGCCACCAGCTGCTGAATAACTTGTCTGTCATTGTCATTGCCCTTGTCAGGTGGCAGGTATAAAAAGGAAGTGCTGGTGGACGGACAGAGTCATTTATTACTGATCCGGGAGGAACCTGGGCCACCTGATGCACAGGTGCTTCTGTGTGTGTGTGTGTGTGTGTGTGTGTGTGTGTGTGTGTGTGTGTGTGTGTGTGTGTGTGTGTGTGAAAGAGAGAGAGAGACAGCAGTGAGTATGCATAATACCTGCAGTACTCATCATCCATCAGGCTCGCGCCTGCTGAGCTAATGGCTTCCTCTTTTTTTTTCTCCGCTTCAGTTCAGCAGCTGGGTTGACGCAGTGATTCTGGTCTTCAGTCTGGAGAATGAGGCCAGCTTCCAGGAGCTTTACCAGCTCTACAGCCAGCTCTGTGCACACCGCACAGACATCCCAGTCATAGTGGTCGGCACCCAAGGTCAGTACACAAATCATGAATCGCAGCCACAGATTTACATATTCTGAGCCCTAAAACATTCTCACCTGGAGTCAGAGGGACAAATACAGTATGTTAAAGGCACCCTGTGCAGTTTTTTACCACTAGTAGTGCTACGCAGCAATGTCCAGTTTTGTTTGTGTAATGTGATTCACATTTCTGCCAATGGTTTCACGTTATCCTCTGACTGGCAGGTGATGGGAAATGTGCCAAGAAAAGTAGTAATGCGCTGCCAAAAAAATGTTTTATTTAATTAATTTTATTTAGTTTGTAGGATTGATTTTCCAAAACAGATTACAGCGTAATATTTATGATGCCCAGAGCAAACTGTTGAAAGATGGTCTGTTGATGTTAGGTACAAACCTAAACTGAGAACATATTGTCTGATGAAAAACGGTTTGCTCATTGTATGATGATTTAAGAGCTACACTATTTCATAAAATGTCCTTAATTTCTGAATGATTATAAGAAACTTGAGCTGTGTTTCAGGAAGGGAACCTTTTGTGTGGCTGATTTTATTTTTGGTACAGAAGAAGTTCTTTGTTTGCAATGTAATTGCAATTGTAATTTAATAAAATTATCTGTCTCTATCTAGCCTATATAACAAATTATAAGCCTGTATTATAAACACTCTGTAACACTCTGCTGTACTTTACTGTGCCATCATAATGAGTCGCTGAGTTTTCTATACATTAATTTATCTTGTTATTCAGATAAAATCAGTAGCACCAACCCCCGTGTGATTGAGGATCAAAGAGCCCGAAAGCTGTGTATTGATGTGCGTCACTCGCTGTTCTACGAGACCTGCGCCACCTATGGCTTTAACGTTGATCGAGTGTTTTCAGAAGGTGAGTTGACTCAGATTTGATAAGTGCTATCAACATGAACAAAAGACAGGATGAGTGGCCTGATTCATAGTGAAGAAAAACTACTGCTGCTCACTAATAGTTTAGTTAAAGAAACTTAATGGCTGCTGTGTGTTTTTCAGCTGCCCAGAAGATTGTAACTCAGAAGAAGCAGGTCGCGCTGCAGGCCTGCAAGTCTCTTCCCAACTCCCCGAGTCACTCTGGAGGCTCCACACCTGGATCAGCATCATTCCCCGGCCAGGTACCATATCCTAACATCTGTACTGTATGTCCTGTAAACCCACCTTACAGGACAGAAAGAGTCTTTTTTTTTAAGATGGAGAATATAGTTTTGAAAATATTGAAGTGTTAATAAATTCAGGTGTGAAACTTCATTAGTTGCTCTTCAGCTTAGGTAAACACAATCTTTTTCCAGTCTAGACAGATATTACATAAGACCTGATAAAAATAGTACACAGGATGAAAGTCATCTGCTGTTGCCATACTGGTGTTTTCTTTCACTTTAACTGAGCATTTTTATTTTTCCGCTCACCTCTGTAGAGTTTTAGGAGCATGTTTACTGGCTCTGATGCTCTCCTGTTACTAGTCAGGTTTTTTTTTTTGTAGATTTCAGTACTGATAAAGGGACAAAATTACTTGTCTACACACATATTTTAGATGTCTAACATGTCTAACGTAGGATACTCTGTGGAGCTCTCTCTGGGCAGTTCAGGTGGTTAAGCATTCATCTGAGGAAGAGTTACATGCATTATAAAGTTAAAACCATCTATCAAACTGAAATCTAATTTTAAACGCCACCTCCGAGACCGTTCATCACTTCTTCTACATCCATCCTGCCTCCATACATATCATATTCCCCTTGTTCACGATGATCGACGACTGAAAAATTCATGCTGTCGATCATTGCCCACTTTTTGTAAATCTGTTTCACCTTTTTTACCCATTTCATTTTTCAACACATTCTCACTGTCTCCATCTCTTCCCTTACGACTCCACTCCCATCTCCCCCTGCATCCTGACCTCCTGACCTCGCCGTCCTCCACCCCCATCCTCCACCTACTCTCAGGCCAGTAATGGCCCGAGTAGCGGCTACGCCTGCTCCCTCCCCTCCACCCCTGTGATCGGTCACAGAGACCTGAGGGTTGCACAGGGAGAGGGGGGGAGGCAGTATCAACTCGCGCTCCCTAAAGAGCATCCCCCGACGGCCCTCCCTCTTCAAGGTGAGTTTGTTGCCAAATGCCGGTGTCTCACACCTTTTAGCCTCCTGTCATCGCTCACTATCATTTCACTCCGCTGTGCTCCATATGTGGCTCTTTCTGCTGAAATCTTCTCTTTTAAACACGTCCCTACTGTTGGATTTCTTTCAGAACCGCGACCCAGATAAGAAAAGTGCTGATTCTAAAGGAGACCTGAGCAGCGGACGGGGCGTTCCCATCAAACAGGTTTGGTTAAAATTACAAACAGTCCAAAAAATAAACACTGAATATTCAATAAAGTGGGTTTTTACATGCCTCAGTTTGCTTGCAGCACAATAAAATGCGTAAATTCCCTCTTCAGCAACAAGGTGGGAACAAACTGAGCAAAAATGCACTTGTCTATTTATTTCATGTTACATAATCAGCACAAAAAAATCTGTTGTTTCATCCTTTTTAACCTTTCTCAACCTTTCTCAAGGGTGTTCTATTAATACTGTGCTTTCAGCTATTGTTGTCAGACCAGGCTTTCTTTTATGCTGCAACACTTTGAAGACATCGCCTCTAAATTTAGTCCGACTCTGAGTGTCGTTCGTTGCGTGTGCAGTGACCTTGGTTGTTGTTTTTGACAGAGCATCCTTTGGAAGAGAAGTGGCAGCTCTCTGAACAAGGAGTGGAAGAAGAAATACGTCACCCTGTCCAACAATGGCACGCTGTCTTACCACTCCAGCTCCAGTGTAAGAGAACACCACAAGACTGATCAATACAGCAGTAAAACACAGTGAAGCATCAGCAAACCAAGCCAGTATGAATCAAAATCAGAAACAGGTTTATTGCAGAGTAGGTTTGCACATACAAGGAATTTGCCTTGGTGTTGTGGTGCATAATTAAGTAATTCTAAATAATATAAAAAAGAAAGAAATTTACAATAAAAAATATGTAAAATATATTCTATTAAATTTTAAATTGAAGAGAATGAAATGAAATGTATAAAATATTGACCAGGAATGTGCAAATGTTCATAGTGTAAACAGTATGCAGTGTGCAATTAACAATAATAATAATAATAATAATAGTAATAATAATAATACAAGTTGCGTTAATGTAACACGCCATGTTAAATAAAAAATCACAGATGTGCAAATATATCTGGAGAGAAAATCTGCAGCTTTTTTTTTTTCAACTACAGTTTCTGCTTCAGGCCACATTTATCTTAACAGCTCTTTAATTGCTTTGAAACCTTTGCTATAGTATTGATTTTTTTATTTTTGGACTGATTTAACATTTGAGTTTCCTGCATCACTGAATAGGAAATGTCATAAACCTTAAAGAAAAACAGCTTCAAATTAAAACAGCTTTAAAGCAGCGTGCTTATGTAACTTCTGCTAAATAGACAACTGTTGTGACAGTTGATCGTTCACTAAACCCCCTCCTCTGAACAGCAACTGTCCAATCACAGCTTAGCAACCGTAACTAGGCACAACAGGATTGTCAAGCTTTGGATTTCTCCAAAGGCCGAAATGGTGTATGTGGGGCTGTAAGAGCGATAATGTACACAAAGAGTTTGGATATTCTTTTTTAAATCCTTTGTAAACCCAAATTAAAGAGCAAAAGTGTAAAGAATTGATTAAATATTGTGTTTGTCTGCTCTAATGTAAGCTGCAAGTGTTAGCATGTCCAGCTAACAAGCTTACTACCAACAGTAGTAACCCAGTGTTACTTCCAGTTAGGGCTGCAGCTAACAATTATTTTCATTATTGATTAATCTGCCAATTATTTTCTCGATTAATCAATTAATTGTTTTGTCTATAAAATGCCTGTTGTAATTTCTTAGAGCTCATGTTGGTGAGGTCTTCAATTGTCTTTTCTTTAATCTCATCAGCAGTACAAAATCCAATATTCAGTTTACTATCGTCAGATTTGAGAAGCTAACAAAGTGATTAATCGACTAATCGTTGCAGCTCTACTTCCAGTGTTACTGTCTCATTCTTTTGTGTGGTGGGGTTACATTTAAAAAAGCCGTGTTCATGACTAACACATCCACTGTGTAGTATTTCCTGGCCCTGGATGCTCCTATCAGGGTGTAGGCTAATGTTACCACTGCTGCCCTTCTCAGTTGGATTTGGGGAAGTTAACATCCAGCAACTCCGGTCAAACTCGTTATCTGAAATAGTGTCATGTTCACCAAACACATTTGTTAGTCCTCATCTTTAGCGTTAATTGAAACATACTGTTTGGAAATATGAACAAAAGCATAAATCCTTTGTCTTTATTGTCCAGTTATAAGCTCACAGCTAAACAGGGTTATGTTAGAATGAAATAACAGTCTGATCTTTTTTTTTGTATCATACTTATCACACATAAAAGCCTGAGACCAACTCATGAAGCTTAATCAGATGAATAGAAACAGTTAGCTCACAAATATCTGCGTTATTTTAGGCTACAGAATCTATGGTCGCTGGCTAGAAATGAGAAGTCTGACTACCGCTGTCTGAAAAAAGGATTGTTTTGAAAATAACCAAGAATTTTGATGCTAAATCTGACACTTTTATCATTGTAAACCACCTGTGTGCCATGCAAGAATGAAAGTTTAACAGGCGTATAGCAACAGTAACTAAGGATGGTGGAGCTTAGCGAATGTCAGTAGTAAATGCTAAAACGTATGTTAGCCTATTATAGCAGAAGTAGAGAAGAGTCATAAGGTTAGTTAACTGACTCTGACAATATCTACCAAAATTTTGCTAATTAGCTAATTTGTTATTAATTATCTTTAATTAGTAAAGAATGTGTTACCTAATGTCACATGGCCTCAACCACCTCACCAAGATGATCTTATATCCCTGGTGAAAATGTCTAATATGTGTGATATTCTGTTGGTTTCAGGACTACACGCAGAATATCCATGGAAAGGAAATCGACTTGTTGCGTGTGACCGTGAAGGTTCCTGGGAAACGTCCTCCGAGAGCCGTTGCTCCTGCAGGGCCCTCACCTGTCCCCCTCGGCGGTGTACCTGGAGTTAACGGGCTGAGTAAGGACCCGACAGCAGCTGATAACACCAGTACAGGTACTTCTACTAGAGTGCATGTAAACAGAGTGTGCAAACTTTGGCGTTATTCCATATGTTTCTTATTGTCAACAAATCCCTTTAAAAGTCCAAAACCAACAATGTGTTAGTCCGTTTCTCAATACCTCCTGACTTCTCTACTCTGTTTGAGACACTCAGCCCCATTGGTTCCTACTGAAGACAAGTCTTTGAAAACTAGTCATAAATATATTGTTTTTTGTTTTTTTTTAAAGACTCAGTAATTTCCCAAAACCGCTGGGTACTAGTTTCTAGCAAACATTACTCAAATAGGAGGAAATAGTGAATTTGTTGGGGACTATTTTCAATGGCGGATTAATACACATTTAGTGCTTTAGGGAGTATTTAGAGTATCAGGATGTTGTATATGCAAAATAAACTACAGTGCCGCTGTTCATGGAAATTAAGAAACATGTCACCTTGTGCAATGGTGTTAAATTATAATTCTTCTCCACTGCACGTCAGGAGAGAAATATTTTTAATCCACTACATTTATCTAACAGCTGTAGTTACTTTTCAGATTAAGAATTTATATACAAAATATGTGATCAGTTAATAATGTAATAATATAACACATACATGTAATAATTAGTTCATTAAGTATCCTTTGTTGCTAATACTTCTGTCCTTTAGTTTAAGAAAAAATTGAAATGTAGGGCTTATTGTACTGTTGTAATGAAGTATTTTTATAGTGTGGTATTGCTCATTTTACTTAAATGATCTGAATACTTGTACCACCAACTATGCTATGGTAATGAGTTGCATTGCGTTGCGTTTTTATAAATAACAAACAGTGTTTTTTTTTAAAGATGTGAGTCTTGTGCCCTATATAAATATGATATACTTTGTATGATACATTTAACTTACTTACATCTTACATCTTACTTTCAGTTCCTCAGTTGTGTCCAACCACCCTGTCTGTTGTCGATGACCGGTCTGGTGGTTTGTCGCCTCAGGGAGGTGACAGAGGACTTCAGCGCTGCCCCTCTTCATTGTCCACCAAAGCACAAAGTGTTGGTACGTACAATTCAAACACACACCGGCTATAGCTTTACTAAGACTGCATACACTGTCATGGATGATTCATTATTCTCGCACCAAATGTCAGATGCCCTTGAAGGGACAGCCAGTCATTTAGCTGGAAAAGACCCCGGCCAGTCGTCTCCCATGGGCGACAGGAAGAAGAACAGGAGGAAGAAGAGCATGAATCAGAAAGGAGATGCAGCCGTCGGGCAAGCTGAAGGTAACTTTAAACGGAGATTTAAGTTATAGTTTTAACCAGAAAATACAACTGCAGGAAATGTACGTACACTGATGCAATAGTGAATGAAAAAGCATCGAAGAAAGACATTTGATGAATAACTAGAAAATGAATGCATGAATAAAACATTAAAGTGTGTTTTCGGGGCTTCTGAATTGGAGCGTTTGATTCTTGCCATCACCCCTTTTGAATTTCTCCCAGGAAATGTTATAAATAACTCAAACCTATCAAAAAATATGTTAACGGCGTAGGAATATTGACATATTCCTTTTTCTTGGCTCTATTCTCTCTGTCTCCTCTGTAAGGATATGGTTTAATGAAGGTTTTTGTCTTTCTCTGAGTATTTCTTAAGAGCCTATTCTTAACTCCTGTACTTGTCTTTCTCTCTTTCTCTTTTCCCTTTTCCTGTCCTTATCTCTTGTTCTGCAGCCAAACGCAAAATGTGGAAATTAAAGAGCTTTGGTAGCTTGAGAAACATTAATAAGACAGGTAACAAGTGAGGGTGACGGAGCTGAATCAGCTTGTGCTCTGATTTACATACAATGTTTTCCCTCTGTCTGTTTTCCTCTTCACTGTGCCTGACATACGTTACCTTCATCCCAAGCTTGAGTTGCTCATTTGACTTGTTTTCATTGTAATAACCCCAAGATTTTTCTATTCTCACCCTCATTCAAATTGCATGTTTTTTTTTTGTAATTCCTTCACATGCATGCATTCCTTCCACATACACAGCAAAACCTGATTTGAGTTTGTTCTGCCTCCCTTATACTTGCAGACGAAGAGAACGCAGACTTTATCATTGTGTCGTTTACCGGGCAGACGTGGCACTTTGAGGCTCAGAGCCTGGAGGACAGGGACTCGTGGGTGTCGGCTATAGAGAGCCAGATCCTGGCCAGCCTGCAGTCCTGTGAGAGTGGCAGAAACAAGGTACACACATTAAAAGCCCTGAAAACTCACTTATACAATCAGCCTCTTACTCTGAGCGTAGTAAGTAAGTAAGAAAAGTTTTGGCTAATTCACGAGATATTTCTGTATTTCTGTTTTTGCTATTTCTTTTCTCACTGGTTGCAATTAGAAGAAAGTGATGACATGAATGTTGGTGCACAACTTTAGTTTAGAAACATTTGAATTAAAATCTAATGACAGCTGTGTGGTCTTTCCAGGCTACTGTCAACTAGATATGATCAAACCCCACCCACATGATCCCGATGAACCAGATTAGCTGAGTTTTTGAGAGTTAACTGTATAATTATGCAGCAAAATAAATGAATAAATTCCAATGGACTCCCCACTGAATTGTCCCGTGTCAAAAGAGTCCAAAAATGGAGGAAGCTATCGTAGCTCATTGGCTGTTTTGCACCATCCAGCTTTATTTAATCCTCTGTTGGACTATAAACTGCTACACAAAGAGGATTGTTTATTCGCCTTTTGAATAAACTGTGCAAACTTAATGTCCTATTAGCAACCAAGCTAGCAGGTTTTCTAACTGACATTTAACAAGCAGTTAGCAAGCTCATTAGCTCAGTATGCTTTCATAACTCTTAATTGAATGACATTATATACAATCCTGAGAGCAAAAAGTCAGGAGTAGTAAATGACAGATAAAATAGAAAGAAGCTTGGAGAGCTATTGTGGCTGACTAGCGCTAGCATATTCCCAGCTGGCTAGCATGTTGGTTCACCAACATAACACATTATTGATTTGACAGCTACAGTAGCTCACCAGTAGTGCTGGGAAGTTGAAGTGTTATGTTGCCTTGGTATACCCGGCTCAAATCTCTACATATATTGAACTTTTCAGGTTTTGGGGGTTTTTGAGTTTTAAGGCCACAAGAGTGAAGGACACGCTAACAGTGAAGAACTAGGTATCAAGTGGAAGTAAAGCAATTTTTGCTTTATTATCCTTTAAAATATTGAGCTGTAGGCTACATAAAGCTGATAATATTTGATAATAAACCAAATATTTTGCAAAGTTGTATGTATAAATTTCATTGTGCCACTTTCTGAAAGGTGTAACTGGGTCTTTAAAGTCTTCATAAATAACTAACAATATTTTGTTCTGTTTTAACTTTTATTGTTACTTATTAGCTCATGGATATTTTATATTACTTAAGATTGGAAAACAAGGGGCTTTCAAAATATTCAGTGGATAATTGAGCTTTAATTATATCTATCTAATTATATATGATCTGTGGAAGACGCTTTGTTGCATCCCATTGTAGACTTAAATGTCATGTGTTTCCATTATCTATACACATGATTTAGTATCAGATGGAATAATCAATACATGTGATATGATGTTGTTTTTATGTGCTATAATCTAAGCATTCACATACAGGCGAAGCTGGATTTTAAATCGATTTGTTCTTGTAATATAAGTAATTGTGTGGACATAAATAAATGATTCAAATGTGTGGTTGTGTGTGCATCATGTCTGTGTTTGTTTGTGTTTGTTGTTCAGGCGCGGAGGAGCAGCCAGAGTGAGGCTGTAGCGCTGCAGGCCATCCGAAACACCAAGGGCAACGGTCTGTGTGTGGACTGTGAAGCACCAAGTGAGTTCTTACATGTCGCATCTTTCCCTCCGGCCGCAGATTTACTCTAGAGGATAATCCTGCTTTCATACACCATCCATAGCCTGCAGTGGTGTCGCAGTTTACTGTACACACTGTTTATTCCTACTCAATCATCTTTCCAAGTTCATTATGGACTTACTTCCTTTAATCAGTCTTCTTTTGGTCCATCTCGCCCTGAAGATCCCACCTGGGCCAGTCTCAACCTGGGTGCGCTGATCTGCATCGAGTGCTCGGGGATCCATAGAAACCTGGGGACTCACCTGTCTCGTGTACGCTCGCTGGACCTGGACGACTGGCCCGGGGAGCTCACACAAGTCCTGGCTGCCATCGGAAACCACATGGCCAACAGCATCTGGGAGAGCTGCACACAGGGCAGAACCAAACCCATGCCCAATGCAACACGGTGAGTGCAGCCTCACTGAGTGCAGTTTTAGGTTGATGAAAACATTTTCCTACCTTCAAACAGTCACTGGTTTCAGCTCACGCCTTATTGTGCTATCTACTTCTTCCACTTAGACGTGTGACTTTAAATCTAAATCAAAAATATGTATTCCAGTTGCACTGAATTTGCACTTGCTTTGATTTTGAAACATCTGGCAGCAAGAGTAATCAAACAATTGACCGATCCTTACAAAGATGGTACATGCTTGGTGACTTTGATCTTGATATTTTAATATATGTGTATTTGTATGCATGACTGAGTCTCCTGTGTGTGTGTGTGTGTCTGTTTTACAAGTGAGGAAAGAGAGTCCTGGATCCGCGCTAAGTATGAACAACGGGCGTTTGTGCCGCCTCTTCAGCCAGCGTCGGGGAGCGCGCAGCCAGAGGACAGCATGCCGGACTGGCTGCTGTCTGCAGTGATTGAGAGAGATCTTCCCAGGGTGCTGCTCCTTCTGGCGCACAGCACCAAGGAACAAATCAACGCTCCACCGGCCGGGTCTCCTTCGCCGCCTCGCACGGCCCTGCATGCTGCTTGTCAGCTGGGAGATGTTGTCATGACCCAGCTGCTCGTCTGGGTGGGTTTCTTCTTTCTGCTTTTACCTCTTTGATTCCTAATAGTCCACCCTTTTTATATTCTTAGCTTTCAGATATGACAGAATATACTGTAAAAAGTTTCATAATAAAGTAGTTCACATCGAGATAGTCTTGCCACAACCAAATTAAGCGGTTAGGGGGCTCCAGGGCAGAAATCTGCTGTTGGCCACCTGTGCTTTGTGTATCTTGTCACCTTCAAGTTCCTCAAATACAGTAGGTTAATTCCAAGTGTAAGAAAAGTCCCTGCTGACGGATCAGAAACTGTCTGAGTTTGCTGTTGCTGTGTGGTCAAACAAAGACTCCACAGCTGCTTCAACTTGTGCACTGCTTCGTTCTCAAAATAAGGAAGTATTATTATGTAGATGAGCGGTGGACATTTCCTGCAGTGTAATGTTTATTAACCTTCAAAACAAAAGAGCTGAAGGTGGTTAAGAGAGCTGGCAGATGAACGAGGGAGACAGAAGAAAGTGAGTGAAGGAGAGAAATAAAACTTTATTTGCTGATAGTTTCATTGCAGTTTTAAAACAGAAATAAATAAACATCCAACAATCTACTTTGGAGACAGACGTTCTGGAGTTTCAGTCTGGTTTTCCTTATCCGTACATCTCCTTTTTATTCATTCATTTACATCCAATTCAAATATCAGAGACCTGTAACTGTAAATACCAAAAACAAAAAGATGACTCTGTTGTTGTTTCCTCATATGTGAAAATTATGTTTCAAAGGCCACCATATTTTTTTAATCCGCCTAAACTTCTTGGTTCTTCAAATGCGGTGACATAGAATATACAAAAGAGAATTTTAAGTTCCTAGTTTAGTTCTGAGTTTAGTTCCTGTGATTCAAGTAACTGAACAGTTGAAAAGGGCTGTACTCTCAAAAGACTCACATACACTATACTATACTACATACTAATTTTATACAGTATATACTCTATACTAATCATACTGTCTTTTGTAGTTGTGTACAAGTGTACAAGAAATCAACATACTTCATACTAGCAGGAAATTATGCAATACATGCGCTGTACAAAGGCAACAAACTGCCATTGCAAGAAAAACCTTTTTTTTTTTTTTTTTTACAAAAATTCAATAGTTATTTTTTCTCTGAGGTGTTGATGGAGCTGTTTCACCACCATCCACTGTTACTTTTGGATGGTGGTGAAACAGCTGTGAGCAGCACCTCCATTTCCTTTGTGCTTTGCATTATGGGAGAAAAGTGGCAAAGGGCTTTTTAATATGTGTACCAAATGTTTTGAGTGTACTTCATTTTCATGACATGATCAAAACCTGCTCAGAATTAATGTGTAGTTTAGATATGAGACACTTTAGACACCAACCTGTACTCCAATCAATCAATCAATCAATCAATCAATCAATCAAATCAAACTTTATAGCACTGTAGTATGTATAGAGTTCTTGTATTCTAACTGCAAAAGACAGTATACTATGAAGATGAGTATCTACTGTATACAACTAGAACACATTTTAAAACATTTAAATATTTTAACATTTTAAAACATGAATACAATAAAAACTTTACCAATATGCCCCATGTGAGGACAAAATAAATTAAAATAAATCAAAGATTTTTGACACAGGGCCCTCTACAAGTCATAGAATTATCTGATATTGCAGGTCTTGCCCTAGTTCATTTTGTACATTAGTGATGCACATTTCCTAACAAATTTGCTGCTAATCAAATTACCAAAATCAACTGACATGCAGTTAATCTGTGACGGTTTTTGGGGCCTTTTTGGGACATTTGGGGCAGTTGCTTCCTTTGCCTGGTTGGTATTATAGCCTTGGGTCTTACAGGCAGAGATGCTCATCTACTAGACGTGCATTTCACGTACACACTGTTCTTCCTTGAATCAATATTTAATCTATAAATAATCTTACACTGAGCAAATATCATGTTCTCTCTGCGTCTCTACCCCTACAGTATGGAATCGATGTGAAAGCGAAAGATAGCCAAGGCCAGACCGCCATGATGATGGCCAGAAAGACAGGGAGCAAAGGCTGCATTGATATTCTGCTCCAGCATGGCTGCCCCAACGAGACGTCCCCCACCACTGCCACACCGGTCCTCTCCCGCCGCTCCAGCACTGCCAGCCTGGGGCGAGCCAGCTCCAGGAAACGGGTGTCATAGCCTGGACTGAAGAAGCTACCACACATGACGACTGGATGATGCTTGTAGTTTAGAAACCTTTTAAAAATGTGGATACAGGCAGAGCTGACTTTGGAGAAGGGTGTAAGAAAAATAACAGGACTATATAGCATAGTATTAAGGATTTTAAAATTTGTTTCTGAAGACTGAACAACATATCAAACAACTTAAAAGCAATATTCATTCAATTTGTTGATGACAGATATATTGCTGAAATACTGTGTTGTTGTTGACAACCTCAAAATGACTCAAGTAGATTTGTAGCTGTCTTCTGTAATTTTAGAGCAGAGCAGACAGTCGAGCTGCTTCTGTTTCACTTCCTCCAGAAGAAGTGCAATAATCCAGCTATGATGACGAAAAAGCAACAAGTTTTGAACACGGATAGAGCAAACTGTGTTGGATGACTGTATCGTCATGAGAGCGTGGCGCTTTTGTTCAAATTTGTTGTGACTGGACCAAAACAGCTATTTTTTCTTTGGCTTTACAAATAAGACATAAACCTGCAATGTCATGTCGTTAGTTATGTGTGCCTGTCGCAGCAGTATAGAGGTCCGTTTGGCCAATATAAACTGTTTTCCAGTGACGAATCAGCTGAGATAATTAAGACATTCTGCTTAGACTAGAAAAATGGATGGTTTTAAAGATGAAATATGTCAGTGTTACTCTCACAGGTCAAAGACATTGCGTTTTAATATACTGTAAATGTAACTATACTACATACTTAATGTTAAACTCTGTAACGAAGACAATTGAAAAATCAGACTCAATTTTGTAAATGATTTCTTACTGGTAGTTTTGAAAATTTGTCAAGTTTGTTTTTCATCGTCTTTTATAATTTCTTATTCTCTTATATGTCATAAAAGCATAAACCAGTAAGCAGATGCTTTTACATTATGTGACTATTTGTTAAAGGTTTCATTTGGGATAGCCAGAAAACTACATGAAGACTATGACATTATACACATTCATGTTACTGTTGTGTAGATCAATCCCATGAATTTAAAGTGAAGTATGAAGCGGTTACAGGTGTCATTGTTACCTTTGACACTTTGTGGGTTGTGTGAATCCCTCGTGAGCTAAAAGAAATGGTTAGCGGAATAAAATAAACTTTTTTTAATTAGCATTATCATGATCATTTGTTGTGTTTTATTTTGTCTTTGTGTGTAGGCCCAACTTGCTGCATAACGTTTTGTTTTATAGCCTGTTTTCAGCCATGCTAGCAGCATGATCCACTACTTTGGTCCAGGCTGAAATATCTCAACTCCTGCTGGATTGATTGCCATAAAATTTGGTTTAGACATTCATGATCCCCAGAGGATGAATCCTACTGACTTTGGTGAGCCTCTGACTTCTATTTAGTGCCCTCATCACATCAAAAAACGACGACTAAAAAGGTGCAAAACTAATGACATTTTGATCAGCTTTTCTTTGTGTTTATTGCTCACAGAGCTGCCAGCATGCCTGTAGACTCTGTTTTGCAATACATTTTGTTGAAACAAACATAACAAGGATACAGCAAATAACCTAAGGGAAGTATGATGATAAAAGAGAAGAAAATGATTATAATAATAAATTAAAACCTTGTAAAGCTTACAGATATATGTTTGGACATGTTTGTGTTGGTACATTCAGGTATACATAAAATGTATTGTTTGATATAGATAATCAGCTCAGAAAAGTCTGAATATAACATTTTCAATTGGATAAAACTGAAAGCAAGAGTCCCTGTCATATTCAGTGATTTCAAAAGATGTATTTTTCCAAAGTAATGCAGATTGTTAGAAGTTAACTTCTGATTCATAAACATTAAGTTTCCCCTTTTTTCTCTTTAAGTTGCTTGAAGGTTGTAAAAATATATACCCCGACCATTCCAATGGATTTTCTAGGATATATCTATACTATATACTATCTCTCTCTCTCTCTCTCTCTCTCTGTCTCTCTCTATGTATATATATGCATATCCAACTCCAACTTTATAGAACTCCATAGAACAACATAAAAGGCACAGGAATAGAATCTTGTTTAAAATTGTTTAAAAAACAACAAAAACAAAACAAAACAAAAAACCCCAAAGAAATAAGATAACTGACGCCTGAAGATAACAATAAATAAATGAATAAATTAAAGATAAATAAATAAAGATTACATGTCTGGAGACAGTAGTAAGACACTTTCGTGGTTCTTCATATGGTCTAAAGAATGCAGACTTGTATTTTTATTTAATTTATTTGATTGCAATGACGTAATCTGACTGTAGGGGGCGCCTGCGCGGAACTTTTGTTGACTGGCGTCATCAAAATGCGACAGGTGATCAAAAGGGTTCTAATGGACGAACACCGGAGTCTTCGAAAACAAGAAAACAGAAGAGTATTTACAAGCTACAAGCGTCTTTAATGGGTAAGAAACAGTCATGATACAAACGAGACGGTTTTATTAACTAGAGGAAGGTTTTTCTAACGAACTAAATGTGTTTAATCTGAGAGATTTAGCTGTTAGTGAACAGAATTATTAATAATAATGTGTCTCGACTGTCCCGGAATAAATTGGCTAATCTGCGTTAGTTTCTGCTGGAATCAACGATATTTAAAATGTAAAGTCAGTGTGAAACTCAGGCAGCAAAATACTGATGAAACTCAGCGGGGTTTTTGGGTAAAATGTAAATGAGATTACACAAAGCCCAATATATTCCTGCACGCTTTAATTTATACTCAGGTGAAAACACATTCATTTCTTAAGCACTTTAAACATATCTATATCTATAGATAGAGAGAGAGATAGATAGATAGATAGATACTTTATTAAAATGTTACAGCAGCCACTTGACAAATCACAATACAAAAACAATGAGGTAGAAAATGTTAAAGAAACAAATGCAGTTTAAGGCTAAATTATAAACAATAACTCTAAATAAACTCAAATATAGAAAATAAATATAATAACTAAAAATAGAATAGAGACCGGAGATATAACCAGAACTGTAACATACTATTTGCTGAGTATATACTGTTCTATGATGTTAATATGCTGTAATACACTGTACATTAGTGCTAGTCAGGTGGATATTGTTACTGTATTGTTACTGTAGTAAGGTGCATGATTGTCCATGGATGTTAGAATTAAGTGTACATTGATACTTGAATAATTTACACATATACATATGATAACAGTATATGTTATGTTACAGTGTAGTGTAAGATATGATTTAATAAAATTTAATAAAAGGCAGCGGCAAACAGAAAAGTGTCCAGTCTTGATTTAAAATAATTTTTGATATATTCTTTTACATTTTGGTTGGCTAATTTTCTAATTGTAATTATCTTAATGTGGATGTTAAAATGTAGAATATTTCTGGCATGGTTTGTGGTCTTTAACATTAGGGATTCAAGGTGAGCACTGACTTTTAATTGTTCTTCTTTGGCACATTATTATTATTTCAGTGTTATCTTTGTCTAACTGGAGAAAATCTTTGTACACAAATGAAATCAGTGGTTTGTACAATACACTTACTCAGTGACTGTATAGGGACAACAGTTATGTGAATGTAATATTGTTTTATGTCATGGTAAACTGAATGTCTTGTGGTTTTGGACTGTTGTTTGGACAAAAGAAGCAATTTAAAGATTTCACATTGGGCTCTGGGTAATTGTAATGGACATTTTTGGACCATAAAAAACAGATGAATACACAATAACACAAATCAAATAGACTGTACATTCAAGGCAAAGAAAGAAAGAAAAAGTTTACCTGACTGTTACAGCATGAACCAGACATATTTCTCCTCTGTTCTGCTTCAGTGACTGTCTTGTTTGTTCCCACAGTCGGATACCAGGAGCTGCAGCAGCAGGGATGAGGATCCGGCTGCAGGGTCCCGGCCATGCTGCCAGCCTTCTCACTGAGCTCAACCGCTGCCGCCAATCACGCCAGTACTGTGATGTGTTCCTACAAGTTGGCAACCGCACATTTGCAGCACACCGTGCTGTGCTGGCCTGCGCCGGGACGTACTTCCGCAACCTGTTTGCCCGGGCTCCAGCCGCGTCCACCACTGCCTTCTCTTTGGAGTTTATTTCCCCGGCCAACTTTGAGAAGGTGCTGACGTTCGTCTACACGGGTGACATCTTGACTGATCTCATAGATGTCGGGGTTCTGTA
Source organism: Scomberomorus guttatus (assembly GCA_038419695.1). Classification (NCBI taxonomy): domain Eukaryota; kingdom Metazoa; phylum Chordata; class Actinopteri; order Scombriformes; family Scombridae; genus Scomberomorus; species Scomberomorus guttatus. The sequence goes on from CM076449.1 coordinate 30,254,012, forward strand.
TGAGCTGGCGGAGAGGTTGGGTGTTAGTGAACTGGTGAGGGCCTGTCATGCTACCTTCCCTGATCTGCAGGCTTCTGTGTCTGCAAACTGTAAAGACAGCAGTCCAGGAGACCTCCTGGACTCTAGCATGGTTGTTGCTGCTTCCACAGTGGCTGCTGTCAGCGCTGCTTCTGTATCTGCATCGTCCGTGTGTTCCTCTGCCGCCTCCTGCTCGTCTCTGTCTTCGTCAGCTGGTCCATCTGCTGCCCCAACTCCTGCCGCTGCTTCCTCACCTCTCTTTCAAGCCAGGGCAGCCAGGACAGGCCGTGAAGCTCAAACTGGGTCTCTGTCTCTGGACCTGAAGGCAGAAGACCTCCAGTCTCATATAGGCTATGGGCAGATAGCAGCAGATAATCTTTTAACCAGCAGCCACTCTAGTCAGAGTGACAGCGTGCTGCCTCCAGGGCCGGTGCTCCAGCTGAAGACTGAGCAGGGGTTGGAGGAGGAGGAGGGTGCAGGAGGCAGCTGTGAGGAAGATGGCAGAGATGGACGAATGGTGGTTTCTGAGAGCGTGGGCGGCTCTCTGCCCCGGAGCAGCGACCCTACGCCATCTGACTCCTGCTCCTTCCCCGACTCTTCAGCTCAGCTCGGAGCAGAGGCCTGCGCCCCGACGTCGTCCTCAGGAGAGCCCGTAGGAAGCCTGCAGGTGGGAGCAGTGGAGGGCGACGTGGTGGATGTGCAGAGGGACGGCAGGCTGATGTTTGGAGAGGTGGAGGAAGGAGAGAATGAGGAGGAGAGGGAGGTGCTGCAAGGGAATGGAGCAATGGAGGGAACAGAGGAGGAGCAATGGAGACAGCTGGCAGGTGAGATCATCGAGCTGAGCGACGATGAGAACTTCATGGAGGAAGGAGATGAAGAGGATGACGAAGACGACCTTGTGTGTGTGGAAAATGGAGAAGGAGGGAACTCAAGCAGCCAGGTAATATTTGTGATTGTCAGCAGTGAAATAATTCAGGTAAATATCAGTCCAAACAACAGAAATAATGCTCTTCTCTCCTCCAGGTGACAGGCAACATGCTGTCCTGTAAAGCCTGCGCAGTGCCTCTCCCTGCAGACCCGGCTGCCATCAGAAGACATGGTGAGAGCCATCTGACAGAACTGGGGCTGTGCAGAGTGTGTGGGGCCTCGTTCCCGGACCGCGCTGCCGGCGTCACCCACTCCCTCACCCACGTTGGCGTGCAGCTCTTCACCTGTGAGATGTGCCACCTGCAGTTCTGCAGCCAAAACAAACTGCTGCGTCACCACCGCCAGACAGCTTCCAGTTACACCCTACCACAGGGGGTGTTGACCAACAGCAGCCAAAGCCAGAGCCCTGAGCTGCAGTGTGCCGTGTGCACCAAAACCCTCAACAAGGACTTCCAGGTAAGTGAACAGATATAAGCATATTGTAGGGTTTAGAGTATATCAGAGTAAATCAGGCACAAAAAACATTATTTATAACAAAAAATGAATGCCTAAGTAATTCTACATCAACCAATTAGAGGCTGCTGCTGTAAATAAACACAGTACACAGACACAGTAACTAAATGTCTCCATTTATTTAGCTTAAAAAACTGATTCTTTGGCCACTTGGGGGCAGCAGAAAGAAGTTGTGAACACAACACTTACATATCATCAGCTTTTAAGTTGATACGTTGAACTTATTAGCAAACAGTTGCTTATCTCCACATTCAGCAGTTATGGAGCAACATTATCGTTCATTTGGAGTCGTGTTTCTGTCCACCTGGTGAATGTAAGTCTAACACTTATAAATAAGTGAAAGGAGGCAGGCAGGGGCGTGTGATTGGCTGATTAGTAACATTATGAAATGAAATGTTTCATAATGAAAAGTAACACTTTTATAAAAGGATATTTTGAGTTTTAATGGTTTCTTAAATTATTTTACAAATTATTGTTTCATTTATATATCTTATTTCATTTCATTAGTTTATTGACAGAAAATTAGTTGCCATTATATTTTACCACAATAGGCTATTTTGATAATTGTTTATTTGTTTCAATCTGTTTTCAAGCAAAAAATGCCAAACATCCTTTAGTCCCAGCTTTGTTTTTCTTTGTCTTATATTAGAGTAAATTGAAAGTCTTTGGGTTTTGGATTAAACAAGACATTTGATGACATCACCTTGGGCTCTAGGAATCAGTGATGGACATTTTTCACTGTTTCCTGATGTTTTTTAAACTACACGATTAATAATTGGCAGTTGAATCGATGAGGAAAACAACTGTTTTTATTTATTTAATATAGAAAACTCTGGTGCTCTGTAATTCTTTACTCTGGGAATAAATAAATAAGAACAGAGTGAAATTAACATGCATGGCTTTTCTCACATGAACACTAGGAGAGTGAATCACACAGTATGTTGAGATGTCTGCTGTGTGTATCATTTGTACCAGACAACTGATTTCACAAATCACCATCTGATAACAACATGGACAGAAAATAAGAATATGGAATTACTCTTTAACCAACTGCTACACCCGCTGCTTTCATGCGATTCTCACATTTGCTTCATGTTTCTGTCCTGCCTCCTTCACAGACTGTCAAAGACCACCTGCTGAGCCATGTGTGTCCTCAGAGCCTGAGCTGCGGCGTGTGTCACCTCCCCCAGCTCTCCTTGTGCTCCCTGCTGTGGCACGCCCTCACCCATCTCTCTTTGCCCGTCTTCACCTGCCCACACTGTGCCTGCTGCTTCGTAGAGCGCTCCCTGCTGGACAGACATATGACTGCACACGCTGAGGAGGCGGCAGCTAAGGAGAGGGAGCGGTCGGTGCTGAGGGCTTACAGAGTCGGGGCAGATGGAGTCGGGGGAGGAGGTGTGGCAGGAGTGGAGGAGCTGCATTGCTTCCTGTGCCCGCAGACGTTCCGCTCCTCCTCTGCCTTTCAGTACCACCTCAGCCTGCACACCACCGAGTCCCTGGGGAGTGGAGGAGGTGTTGCGGGCCAGAGCTGGTTGGGCAAACGTAAAGCTGATCAGTCTCTGGAGTGCCCCCCGTCTTCCTGCTCCTCCTCCTCTCCACGGGAGGCCGGCGGCCTTGTAAAAATGAGCAACCTGGGTTTGGGTCTGGGAATGGGCTTCAGTTTACCAGATAAGTTTTTTCAAGGGCCAATACAGAGCTTGCCTTCTGGGGCCCTGACCAACGGGAGTTCTGGGCAGGACGGGGGAGTCGGAGCAGCAGGTGTTCGTGGAAAATGGTACCGGTGTCGCTACTGCGGTAAGCGTTTCGCCCACTCTGGAGAGTTCACCTATCACCTCCGAATCCACACCGGGGAGAAACCCTACCAGTGCAAGGTCTGTCTGCGCTTCTTCAGAGGCCGCTCCACCATGATCTGTCACCTGAAGACGCACGCTGGCGCTCTCATGTACCGCTGCACCGTCTGCGGCCTTTACTTCTCCACACTGAAGCTGGTGTCGTCACACATGGAGCTCCACAAGGACCATCTGCCCCCGGACTTCAACATCGAACAGACCTTCATGTACAATGATCACTCTAAAGAACCGCTGCCCACTGTGGACACCTGATAAGCTGTGTGCTGTGTCTTTCTCTGGCTCCGTTTACACCTGGCATTAACATGCGTCTCCACATGCGTTTTGAGTGACCACTTTTGATCGGATCTCACTTCCCTGCTCTATATGCAAATAAACATATACTTCATTTCTGTTTGCAAAGACCAAGACACAGCAGCTTAACTTCACCGATAATTTAAATCTCCCGACACACCGACAGGATCGGTCAGGATCTAATGTTAATTAATGTTCTGTGTTCTTCTACACATCCAAAAGATCAGCTGTTACACACACACACACACAGTCCAGGTTCATACAGTGAAATTGTTTAGAGTAAAGCAGCCGTCCTCCTGATAAATCCTGAGCTCATTATGTCGAGCAGCGCAGCAAAACTAAAAACTGTAGTTATCAACTTGACAGGACAGGAAACTATCCAGGGGAAACAGAATTAAGCGTTTAGCTTCTGAAATATGTTTTTAGACAGGCAAGCGAGGAGTGGATTATGTTTTTTTTAATTCACATTAAAAACTAAAAACAAAATAATGCATTTATCCTGTTATCAAACAAGTTGAACACAGCTCTGGACAGATGGTTCACGGACCAGGAGGCAGCAATGCACTTCCTGTGCCTAGTCTGCCAGAAAATAGAGGACGTCAGTTGAGTAGGCGGTCCTTCAGTGTGTCCCAGGACACTTTGCATTTACACTGCTAAAAGAATGTGGCCACATGCGGCCCAGACCACCTCCAAATGTGGTCTGAGTGATCAGATCTCAATGCGTCCTCAATGCGTCTTGGGGGCGTTCACACCTGTCCGGTTGTGATCGGATCACCCCACGTGCACGTTAATGCCAGGTGTAAACAGGGCCTCCGACACCTCCTCTGTGTCTGGTTGTCGTGGACCATATACTGTATATAATAGACTTAGACTTTTAGAATGTAGTGGACATTTACTCCGTCAGATGCTGTTCAATGAGTCCACCTGTTTGGAGGTTTAGTCTCTTTGAACTAAGATGAAAAGAAGCCACTTGGTGGCAGTGTATCCTGTCTTGTGTCAGTGACAGAGGGAGAGCCGTCATGCAGCGCTCTGCTGTATTATCTACTCCAAACAAGTCTGTATCTTTACAACTTAAATATCAGGATAGGTTTTTATGTCCGTGATTGATACATTACACTGTTATTAAAGTAGCACCTCATTGTAGCATAGAAATTTATTTTCCTATTTTTGCAATCACTATTTTCACACACTGCAATTTTTTATGTGTCCTGTAAAGCTTCATTTTTCACAGCTTTTCACAAAAACGATGACTCGCCACATGAAAGTTAGAGTGGATTTTGTCATTGAACCATAAAAACATGTTTCTTGATGTTGTGTCAGCAATGAAGAAGCATTTTTATGAATGCTTTCAGAATATGCCATTTAGTCACATGCTGTATTCACTTGTTTGGAGCATGTGAAGCATGTTGTGCTGTGTAAACATGGTATTTAAGTGCCCATCTACACATTCCTGTGTGATATTTGTGTCTTACCTCATATTTATGATAATATGGCAACTATTTATTGTTTATACGCCTTTATACATCTAATTTTCTGTTTATAAAGCTATGTTGGCCTTTTTTAAATGTTTTAGATTTTGGAAAGAATAAAATGCCTCTAGGAAGACTGTTATTGCACCTAAATGGTTTTTAATCTGTTTTGGATGACCTTTTACAATATCCTGCACCACAAAAAAATCCATCCATCATTAGAATTTCAGTGGAATTAGCAGAATTCTGTGTAGTATTATGAACCTCCTGCTTCCAGGGAGACTTGTGACCTTTGCCCTTTTAAAGAACAGCCTCTTCCTGCTATTGTGCCATCTGTGGACCGATACCCCCCCTTTTCCTTTTTCTGCCTTTCTTATCATTTAAACTGTTGAACGTGACACATTCCAGAAATGGAAGTAAAAGTAATAAGAGATCAACAGTAACTGCAAGAAGTGAGATAGCCGAGTGCCAGAACAGCAAAGTGGCTCGGTAAAATAAACACATTAAGCTTCCAAACATCCCCGAGCTTTTTCATGGCTCTGCTCTGACACTGTGATAAAGTACAGAACTCAGGTTTCTCAGCTTAAATGGATACAAACAGTGTTTGAGGGAGTTTTATTGCATGTTAACAGGTAACCAAGTTACAGAACAGACTAGACTACAGCAGCAACCAGTAACAGACAGATTTGTTTACACACATTCCTGGTGTGACACTCTTCTTCCCCTGTGCCATGAGAGCTTAGAGTGTCTGTGAATTTCCTGCCTTCCTGTGTTTCAAACTGTGGTCGGATACATGATTAAAAAAAAAAATAGGAAGAGGATTATGAGAGGATGGTGTTGGTAATCACTTGCATAACAAACAGCACAATGAGTCTATGACCAGAGTGAGACGATACGTTGTACAATCTTTGCCTCTGGTATTCTGAAGCACCAAGACTGGATTCAGTTCTGTCAAATCTTCTCCTCCGTCGTGCCTCATCACTTAGAAAACGTCTCACTCCTGAAGCTTACCCTTTTCTTACATCAGCTTCTTGCTTATGATCCAACATCAGACTGGCTGGTGCTGGCGTTACTTAACTTGCCCTGCTTCCCCAGGCCTCCCCCGCCTCCGTTGGGAGCGTTGGGCTGGGTCCCCGCTCCCACCTGCTCTGCAGTTCCCTCTCTGGGAATGTAGTTCACCACAGTGTTGATCAGGTTGTTGCGGAAGCTCTTGCTGAGGAAGTTGTAAAGGATGGGGTTGGCGACGCAGTGGAAAAGTGACAGGCTCTGCACCACGCTGAAGGAGAAGTAGAGGAGTTCCACTGTGTTGCAGCTGAAGACGTAGGGGTCGAGGTCATCTATGATCATCAGGAACATGACTATGTGGTACGGCAGCCAGCACATGACAAACACAAGGGAGTACACGTGCACCAGCCACACGTCCCGCCGACCCTGCACATCAGGTGTTGTTCGAACGGCTCGAGCGATCAGCACGTTGCAGGTGATGATGACAGCGGCCGGGCCCAGGAACTGGAAGAGCAGGCAGAGGAAAGCCACGGAGACAAACCATTCGGTGAAGCTGTACTCGGGCAGCATGTAACAACCTGGCTCATCCCACTCCAGGAGATCCACGTGGACGTTCTCCATCAGAGACAGAAAGAAGGAGAACACCCACAGGCCTCCACAGAGCACCCAGCGGCGCCGGCCCGCCACAGGGAAGCAGGCCGGAGACAAGGGTCTGGTCAGGGACAGATAGCGCTCCAGAGTCATGAGGGCAAGGAAGAAGGAGCTGCTGTAGACGTTGACCACATAGACGAGGTTGGTGACCTTGCAGAGGAAGCGGCCCCACAGCCAAACCTTGTCCATGGTGACCTCCATCATGAAGAAGGGCAGGATCACAATCACCATCAGGTCCGACAGGCTCACGTTGATGATGCAGAAGAGAACGCCGTTGGCCGTGTGGCGTCGACGCCAGTTGACCCAGACGACCAGCAAGTTCTCCAGCAGGCCCACCATGAAGATGAAAAGGTAGAGCAAAAAGAGGGCGATGCGCCGGTAGTCTGCATCGAGCTCGATGGTGCACTCGTAGACAAACCACGGTGTGCCGTTAAAATGCTCCGCTGAGTGGTTGTGCTCGTGAGTGCTCATGGTCTGGAGTGAAAAGCAGAAAAAGCAGGGAAACTGTTTCATATCTGGACACAGTTTAGATTTACTTTGGGGTTAATCAGATTATGTTTTCAGACGTTGCATAACAAGCACAGGAGGAGGAGGAGGGTGGCAGACATGCTGGGTTGAAACTCAAATGTTTCTGAGAGGTGGATACTAAAACCACAACAGGTTATTAGAAAGCCTTTATACAATCTACAACATGCAATTCAGAAAGTATAAATGTCCCACTTTGAGGTGCATGCTTAAATGCATAAATCTACATCCAAACATCTCCAAAGATATAGACCTACCTTGTTGTGATGATGAGTGCACTGAAGATGATGAAGAGGGCAGGTCCCTCCTGAGGCCTTGTTGTCTTCTGGAGCAAGCAGAGAGATTTCTGTGTGTAGCCCGCAGACACAAAATGACACCTTCCAGCTCTGATGTCCAGGGCTATTTGAGCAATCAAGCAGCCAGGAGTTTCTACATGCCCCTTTCTCATTAACACACACCCACATACAGACACAAACATAACAGGACATCCTCAGTGGCTGGCGGGGAGTGGTCTAGAAGTCCAGGGATGCCCACACAGGCTAAAGAGTCTGGGGTTTAGAGGACAGGCACCCCGGCACTGTGGGAATGTGAGTTAATTGCAGTTGGGGGGACAAAATGTATTCAGACAGGAGGGTGTTTGCCAAAAATTATATTCAATACCGATGGGAGGAACTTGTACAAACACAATAACACAAAAACAACCAGTTTCCATCCTCATTTTATCTCTGCTTGCTCCAATAGGTCTCACAGCTGATTTATCACCAGTTCCAGTTTGCATTGGCTCAGCAATGGTGGGTTTTTCCTCAGTGAATGACCTTAACACGATCCTATATGGCTGGTAGGAATGGTGCAGAAACAGTAAAAACAGGCACCACATAGCAGAGGACAATGCCAGGAAGTGGGGCACAGTGAGTGATGGGCAGAGTATAGGGGAGATGGGAAGCCTGGGGTACAGCAGCCTCACTGAGGAAGGGGGCTCTTTAACCTAGACACAAACATACATCCTCATTATCACATTATTTCAACACTAAACAGAGCTGCAGTTTGGCCTAATGCAGCCTGTGCAGGTGAGGACAGAGTAGATGTGTTTCCACTGAATTGGCTTGTTTAATGAAAAGAGCTCTTCACTGAGCTGGGAATCACAATGGACAGTTTATTTTCTTTTTTCTTTTTTTTTAAACAGTATTAAAATCTATTCACCAGATCCAGAGATATCATCTTTTTTATTCCATGCATTTGTCCTTGTAATAATATGGAGCCTACATTACCCACAATGCAACTTGAACGCAAAAAAGCTGTGAAAACATGCAACACTTTTAAGCCTAAGAACTCACTTTTCTCATTTCTTTCACTATTTTAGTTCCTTTGGCGTATTTATATACACAATTCATTTTTATTACTTGATGTATATACTTATCTGTCTCAATGAATAGATTAATTTAAAAATAAAGATGTATTATTTATTTTTTTCATTAAAAATGGTATTGAGCAAAGCTGTTTTTAAATGATTTAAATTTTACACACCAAATAAATATATCTGTAAGTGCAAATAGTCTTACAGAAAACCCAACATACACCAGTTCAAGACTGAGATGAGACTATTTTTTTAGTTCAAATATTTATTTACCAATTTCCATGTTTTCTTTTTTTATCCTTCATGGTTTTGTATGACTTTATACAAAAGAAATAAAAATGAGGAAAAAATGCTCGTAGTCCAGCAGAGATGAGGAGCTACAAAGGTCTGGTAACCTCACTTCTCTCCAACTCCAAACCTCCAGATATTTTTCATTTTCAAACTTTTAGTCTTTGCACAATTTATCAGATTTCACAAAGCTGCCTCTGGAGCCACAAAAGCCTTTGTACTAACATTTTTTACACACCTGTAAACAGACTTTGATGTGTAAAACCAGCGTGGTTCCCCATTAGTAGGCTCTTTGGACATGAGAAATTTAGAATTTAACATGAGAAAAGGTGGACATGATTCCCCTAATTGTTCGTCTAAAACTGCACAGAGCAAGTGCGATCCTGTCATGTCTTCTGCTGAAATGATGCAAGCGAGTAAACGGGTGCAGCTCCAGTGAGTCAGCCTAAATGAGTCCTCGCTCGAGGAACTGTGACGGTCACGACTCAGGTCAGCGTCATACAGAGAGAACCCAGAAACATTTGTGTTGGCCACGATTCACACTGATTAATGTGATCTGCTCTGTGGACACTGTGTTCCTTCTGCCTCTCCTAACTGTCAGCATTTTGTAGCTTACTGACCCTTTCAATGACTCCCTCCTGTCTCACTGCTCATCCTGCCGGACTCCTATTGTCTAAAGTCAGTTCAGTTTTCTGGTGCAACACGTAGTTGTCCACCAGTCAGCAAATTCGGTCTTTACAGATGAAACAGGAAGGAACCAGTCAGCACAAATGGGTCTTCTGTAAACTGAGACAAAAAGCAGCCCCTGACCCTCACCATGTTGTTATCTAAGACTTGATTAAAACTCATTTATAATGACAAACACCTGAAGATTTACTGATATTCTGACCAGCAAAATATAATTTAACCTACAGTAACTGTAGTTACAAGCAGTGGTGGAAGAAGTACTTAGACCTTAGACATTTTTTACAAAATAAAAGTAGCAATATCACAGTATAAAACTCCATTACAAGTTTGGCATTCAAAATTGTACTTAAGTAAAAGTACATAAGTATCTTCCATGTTTTATTGTTTTATATTGAATCAAAGAGAATGTTTTTTGACACTGATCAAGATGTAAAAGTTAAAACAGATCTGTACAAAGTGAATTTAATTACAAATCTAAAATACATAATCTGTTTTCCTTGTAAAATCTAGATCTAAAAATTAACTAGTAACTACAGCTGTGAAACTAATGTAGTGGAGTAAAATGGAAATACTCAAGTACCTCAAAACTGTACGTAAAGGACAGGTTCACAGTTTTTCAGGTGTCCACATGAGTGAAAGAGGTTTTCCTCGCTATAATCATTCCTCCTGTTCATACTGTTAAAAGATCCCCTTTCGAAATGCACTGTGTCCACAGTCATTTTGTGCAAAAATGCATTTTAAAGTTTATCTGAACCTTATATGAGGCTTCAGCAGTCTGAGTTAGTCATATCAAGTGGATATCTGCCACATTTACAGTCTTTCTAGCATCAAATTCCCTCTTTGTGTTTCCCTGTTGAGCTGCAGTGGAAGTATAGTAACAAAAAGAGGAACTTTGGCACTAAAAAGACTGTAACGTTGAAAGATATCTACTTGATTTGACTCATTTGGACGCTGAAGCTTCATGTTAGCTTCAGATAAACTTTTAATTACATTTTTGCACAGGAGGACTGTGGATTTTGGCCCCCATCACTGACATTGTAAGTGCATTATGAAGGGTCAGTCAAGGGTCTAATGGTCAGTATGAACAGGAGGAATGATTACAGCAAGAAAAACCTATTTCAATGTTCATTTGGGCTCCTGACTGTTGTTTTAAGACAGACTTTGAAAAATTATGAACCTGTCCTTTAAGTACAGTATTTGAGTAAATTCCACTACTGGTTAAAAGAAATCAGTAACATCTTCTTGTTTACAGGTCGGTTCTGTCTGCGTCCTCTTTCTGCAGTTTATTGTCAGATTAAATGTTTCCACAAGTGTCATCAAGCACACACACTCTCACACAAACATTGCTCAAAGAATAATGAGTCAAACACTTTCCTGGAGTTCTTTGTAAAATATATTTTGGTCCAAAAGCTGATTTGCAAAAATACAACATGTGCAATCATTGAGTAGATGAGGCATCATACAGAGTGTACTGTATCTATACTGCCTGGCCAGTGTTTGTTGAATGCTGTATCATGTCACTGTGTTAAGGCTAAATGCATAAGCTACTGAAATGTAGTGTTATTGTCCAAAAAAAATGTTTAACACAGTACCCTGGTTATCACTAAATCTGAAATATCATTACAGTAACACACAGACAATAGTTCATATAGTTCTACTGCTATATTTTTCTAAATCTTATCCTATCACAATGATTCACATAGTGCACATTACCTATTTTAATGCACAAATCTCTACACCCAGGTTCAAAAGTCCAGAATAATGATGGATGGGCTCATTTTCAGGGAAGTGTTTGTTTTTTTTTATGTTGAATTCCACATCGACACGTGACATATTTCATTAGAAAAGGCAGGACTGAGGACTGATCCTAAAATTTGGACCGGCCACTTCCTTAATGCGGTGAAGGAAATGCTCCAAGGTCAGCCCCCCCTCAGGCTGTGGTAGAGATGGCAACAGTGTTTACAGGCTAACACATCTGATATGCTTTTCATTTAAATACCACACATTTACTATTTCAGGTACCAAGGCCTTTTTTTTTTTTTAGAAATGTAGTAGAGACTTCAGTGGAAAACAGTATTTTGATCCATTCAAATTGTGTCTCTGTCACAACAGAGTCGATTTAATTCTATTTTAAGTGCAAATCCTGCTCTGATAAAGCTTTGATCCCACACATTTGGCACTCTAAACATTCAAATGGCCTGTTTCTATTGATAAATAACATTATCTCTCAACTATACTGTCTACCACTACCATTGTTTTTAACACCCATCTTCATTAAAGATTATTCTAGTATTTAAGGATTAGTCCCACATGTTAGGAAATACGCTTATTTGCTTTCTTTGCAGAGAGTTCGATGAGATGATTGATATCACTCATGTTTGTACGGTAAATATGAAGCTACATCCAGGAGACAGTTAGCTTAGCTTAGCACAAAGACTGGAAACTGGGGGAAACAGCTAGCCTCTAAAGCTCACCAACACATTATAACTTGTTTGTTTATTCGGTACAAAAAACGAAGATTAAAAACAAAAAGTTGTGGTTTTACAAGGTGTTAGCTGGTTGCAGTGACTTCCAGTGCCAGCACATAATTCCCAGTAAAACCCCAACTTGTCATTTTCACACTTTTTCTCTTTCACAAACAAGGTATAATGTGTTGTTTAGTGAGCTTTAGAGGTGCTGGTAGGTGTATTTTTCCTGTCTCCTTCATATTTAATGTACAGATATGAGAGTGGTATCAATCTTCTCATCTAACTCTCAGCAAGAACGTGATTAAACGTACTTCCCAAAATGTTAAACTCCTCATTTAAGGAAAAAAAAAAAAAGAAAAATAATGATATTTGATCTAGCACTGATCTGGTCTAACACTTTGAACACTGATCAACAGCAGTTTGTTTCCAAGTACCCCTTTGCTCCAGAGTTATTCCGTTAAGAGTGCTTAATATCTACAAGAAATACATCTTAATTCTTAAAAATAAATATATGCATCAGAAGTAGTACATTATATTGCTACAACGTCAGTCGTCTTGCGTCAGATCACCAAATTTTAAATGATCTGTGTGTGCATACTTTTTTTTGGTCAATGGTAAAATAGGCTTTTTAGCTCTCAGTTGGATCAACTTGCTGTGTTAATAGTGTTAATAAGCCGAGCGTTATGCGAAAATGTTTGAGATGAAGTCGCGGAATCGTTTGGCGTACTGCTCGGGGTGGACCGTGGAGATTTCAGCGCCAGCCTGCGGCAGAGAGGGAGAGCAGCGAGAGAAGAGAGCAAAAAAAGGTCATCAGCATCATCTGTATGCATCGTACACATCACGACACGACATCAGAGCAGACATCAAACGCTAACCCTCCGCGCAGGTACAACTAAATGTTTTGAACTACAGACAGCAGCCCTCCACCTCTTTCCTTCCTCTCGTGTTTTACTCACCCCGTGTTTGACAGTTTTTGCTGCATGAGCGGCTTTCTTCTTGGTGTCGTACTGAGTAAGTACGTCAATCAGGCCCATGAAATAGACCTCCCTCTGAGGGGCTCCTGAGATGAAAGACAGAACAATTGGGGTTATTTTAATGGGGTTTTATGACAGCGGCAGTGAGAGGCCTCATATAATAATCATCAATGCAAAAGCTCCCTGTTAAAAAATGAATATCTATTATTTTCCAGATGACCTAGATGATGATACTGGAGCTGAAATGATAACACACGGAGAAACATTCAAGACAAACACATCCTGTCTTTCTGCAATCAGTTTCAGGCAGTATACAATATTCTAGTAATGAAATGATTAGTTTATCAAAAATTAAACAATAATCGATTAATTTATCAAGCAAAAAAGCCCAATATTTGCAGGTTACAGCTTCTAGGTTTGCTATTTTTCTCTGTTTTATAACTATTTAATTTGAATATCTTTGGTTTTGGACTGTTGGTAGGACAAAACAAGCCATCTGTAGATGTCAGCTGTGGCTACGGGAAATTAGTTTTCACTATTAAATGACATTTTAAAGACCAAACTATTAATCAAATTTAGAAGTGCAACGATTGGTCGATCAACAGAATATTAATTGGCAACTATTTTGATAATCAAACAATCGTTTTAGTTATTTTGTTAAGAGAAAATGCATTTTGGAAAAGTTAGATGACAAGATTCATACATCTCTCATTTTTGTCCGCTAAATATGAAGCGACAGCCAGCTGCAGGTTAGCTCGGCTTAGCATAAAGACTGGAAACAGCTAGCCTGGCTCTGTACAAAGCCTCAGTAAGGTAATAAGTAAGACAATAGCCGGGCCATTTTAGATGAAGCAGTGAAGGGAGAGACCTACTAAAACATCTTTTAAAAAGGAATATTTTGACATTTTGGGGAAAATGCTGCCCATTTAATATTAGGCTACATGTAGGAAGTGACTGCTGTTACATCCTGCGGGAAATGACTGCTGTCACATCCTGCATGTGTTTCCCAATAAATGCATTTTGCAGCGGTACGCCCTCAGAATGATGCATAACAACAAAAATGAACATTAGTGGGCTTATTGTGAAACTGGAAGTTATAACTACGTAATTTGCAGTTTGTTTACATTACCAAAGATTTATTTTTCTAAAAGTATATTTTCTGTGCTTCTTGTTGTCATTTGAAAACATTGAACGTACGACGCAACATTAGCTTTTATTACATGTTGATGGTAAACTTGACGTAGGAGAAACAGGAAACAAAAAGATCAGACCCCGTTTTCTGAGGAAAAAGAGAGCACGGGTATCAGATCGGTGTTGAGCGCACTTTTTCTAAACATTACAGTTTAATTTCAACTGAATTAAGTTATTTTGTCGCCTGAACCAAGTATTCACCTGGGCAGCTCCCGACTGCGTACACGTCCACGTAGGGGTCGAACTCCCCGGGCCCCAGAGGTTTGCACGAGGACATGTAACCAGCGATTCCCTCTGGAGAGGTGCCGTAAGAGCCCACCGTCGGGCCCGCTGCCAGGCCGTTCTCCGTCTCCTGTTCTTCCTCGTTGGAAACCTCCTCACCCTCCTCCTCCTCCCGTTCGGCTCGGCCCACATCGTGGATACCCAGCAGCAGGCTGTAGTCCATGATCTTCAGCTTCACCAGGAACTGGGGAAAATGGGAGAGAGACATCTGCAATGACACTTTTGCAGCAAAGTTTACCAATAATGTTTACTGTGAGAAGAAGGTGATGGAAGGAAAAAACAGTGCTATTAAATTAACTACAGCTGAATCATTGACAGAAAACTAATTTTTATGCCTATGTGCAATAAAAACTGCCTCAGGGCACTAGCACCTGTTGCAACCAACAAAAATATACGTTCCTGCATTCCAGCACATAAGAACAGAATAATAGCAAATACACATAACCTTAGTGAAGTCCTATAATATAAGTCCTATAATACTCTTTAAAATATACTTTAACTGTAAATAAGCTAAACATAAACTGCTGCATGAACCTAAATAATGTTACGATATATATAGCATGTGATTACAACATACAACAATTTACCAAATACCAAGATGTGCCTAAATGGCTCTTAAAAACAGTTGCAGATTAATGTTTTATCAATGGACTTCATTAATTCACCTCTAGTTTATGTTTTAACATATGAATGAATTTTAGATCCATTCTCTTGCTGCCAAAATGGTAACATGGGAGTGTTGCCTCCCCAGTGTACTGATGCTGCCGCTGTGTGGTCGAGGTGAGCAACGACAACAGTGGGGTGTCACATTTAAAGAAATTAAGAAAGTCACCCACCTCCACATCTCTGTTGAGTTTCTCCATGAACTTCTCCTTCTGCTCCTCGGTCACGTACACTTTCTGCATGTTGTTCCTGAAGTCCATGTCTTTGAAGGTAGGAAGCTCTTTCCCCTTAGGAATAATAAAAAAAAAACATCTTCAGTGGGACACATGGGATAAAGGAGGAAACAACCAGCTGAATAATGACATGAAATAGACATCAGGCGAGAGGTTCCTTTTACCCTTTCTTTGTCACTTGCTTCACGAGCCACCAGAGAGCCCTGCAAAAACAAACAGAAAGAAAACTAACATCTGTAGGACTTCCACATTGTTTTGTTAACCAGTGATGAGAAGTGAGATATGTGATTAAAAGGTCACACAGTTCCTCCTCACCTTCAGGTCGTACTTCCTGTGTACCACCAGTCTGTGACTGAACATGTTCCTCATGACGATCAGGTACGTCTCCTCGCTCTCCACGCTAACCCGGTACATGCCCAGGAACTGCGGCAGCAGGGTGCTACCGTGACACTTCACTATGTGCTGCAGGGAGGAAACGACAGTGAATTTGCATGGCGTGAGCAGAAAGTGGATTACATATAACGAGGAGTCTCCATGTTAAAAATGTCAGCGCAAGTGAAAGAGGAGACATGTTAACAGGTGAAACATGAATATGTGAACAGTCATAATACAGGCTTAGGGAGGCTATTCAGGTTAGACTTTTAGCTGTGCTCAACACTCACAGTTAAAATAGACGCTCAGTTCAGACTGACCTCATTCACTGTCCCCTGAAACTCACTGGGCAGGATGTTAAAACACATCGCTCAGCATGTACAAACACAGATTTGTACATCAATTTTTAAAAATGTCTTCCACTTGGGCCCCTGGCACAGTGGGAAAACACTCAGCGAGCAGGGTTCAATCCCCAGATACAGTGTGTCAGGTTTAACCAGGAGCCCGAGTGAAAACATTTACAAGTGTCTCGGGGCAACTTCTACTTTTCAGACTGGGGACCTGTGCATGTGTATGTGTTACACTCTTCTGCTGAATCTCTTCACTGACAGGTGAAAAGAAGTGGTTGGTGACTACATGGATATCAGAGGACGCATGGCAGCTTAAAACCTGCCCAGGCAAAAGATGCAGTAGTACAGTCGGGGAACTGTGCAAAACAAATTCTGCATGTACCAAACTATTTTCATTATTGATTCATCTGCAAATTCATTTTTCAACAACTCAATTAATTGTTTAGTAGTGAAAAATGCCTGAAAAAAATGCTTGTTTTGTCTGACCAACGACCCAAAAACACAAGTTTATTCATTTTTTAATTAAATCAAACAGAAAAAAGCAGCAAATCCTCACAACTGGCTGGAAATGTTTGGCTTTTTTGCTTGAGAAGAACTTAAACGATCCATTGAGTTTCAAAATAGTTGATGATTCATTTTACCGTCAATTGACAAATCGATTAATCAACTAACCCTTGCAGCACTAAACTAAACAGAATGACAGCAGCTTAAACCATAATAAATGGTTCCCTCAGTGCAATGTGTAATCAAATGTAAACAATGTAGCCTGTGTGAGGCGATATGTCAATATATACAGATATTTGTCTAAAGGTCTTACCAAGGTCTTATTATACTGCCAATGTTGCAATATAATAAGACACAACTTAATGTTAATATTGTATGTACAGGAATCAATGTGATTAAGTGACTTGATGTGTCAGGTATTTGATTTATTGGATTAACAAAAAACAGACATTTCCACCTGTTTATTATATCCATGAATGATTTTCCAATTGACTTTCTAGAGAATGCACTGTCAGTATAAAATGATATATATATGCTGTCACTCCCAAATGCACAAACATTAAAACAACGAAACTACTCAATCTCAAAGTTATGACTGTTTTCTGACTCAGTTTAAGTTTAACAGCCCTCTATCATTCATTATGAGTAGTTGAAAAAGACATAAGACGCCTATTTTCCATCTATAGCTTTTGTATGTGAGCTTTATTGATCCGTGTGGTCACTTTATGTGGCCTTTAGAAGCTGTAGAAAAAGCAACACACAAAATGTCATATTTGGATTGAAAGTTTGAAAAGCTGCTCTAAAGGCCTCCTTAAGCCACAGATATAGTCCTGAGTGGACGCGTACACAGACAGCTGTGGACACCACAGACATGTAGTAGCTCTGTTTATATTACTTTCTGGAGTTCCACACATGAGCAGTTGATCTGCGTCTACAGGAAGACAGCGTTGTGTGGCCGTGCGGTCCCAACAAATTGAGCACAGAGCCTACTCGTACACCCTCTGATGATGAAATTTACATCGCGCAGACCCTAGCGGGCCCTCGTGTAGAAGAAACTAAACCCAAACATTCTGAAAATTCATCTAAATAATGCTAAAAAGCTGCAAGTGCAACAAAAGTAAAGCCTTCTACAGCCAAGACCTCAGGCCCAACGAAGCACTGAAAATAAAAACATCTGCATTATTCACTATGTCACTTGGTTAAAACAGATGTTCAGCCTGCTGCACCTGCACCCCTGAAACTAACTGTTGACAAGAAAACTGATACAAGAAACTGCAACCTGCAAAATGTGTCATGATCTATAAGGGAAACAATGAGTTCATTCAGGGCCAAGTGAATTAAAAAAAAAAAAAAACTCTGAAAACAGAGCTGCCATTTTCCTCATCTCCCTCCCTGTTTCATGTAGGCTGCGTAACCACAGGCTACACATTCCAATAAGAGCTCAAAGCAGCCAAAAGTTTACTCAGCGGCATGTTTGCCTGAAGTGAGACCCGGTTTTTCAAGTATCCACGCAAAGTCCGCCATCATGAACACTGATACCAGGCTGAGCAGAGAATGTGCTTAACCGAGATAAAACCTGACAGAAACAAAATCAGGTGAAAGTGTCACCTCACTCTTATCTCATCCTACAAACGTACTCTACTATTTACATGAACACAGATGAGTTGATATGAACATTTGAATATCTTCAACAAAACCAACAATGATATAACAGAGTGTTTGTTCTGCGCTCAGCAGTGCTGCGACTGCAACGATGGAAAAAGCCAAACAACCTCGGCTAACCTTGATGATGACGAGCAACGTTTTTGTTTCGTCTGCAGAGGGATTTTCTCTTTCAGTTTTTAGCTACAGGGAGGTGCACGGTCAGGGTCAGTGTGAGAAAGGGGTTTGTTGAATGTTGGGGTGACTCATCTGAAGTTTTTAAATCTCTAGAGACAGTAACTGATGTAAAACTATTATGGGACTCAAACACAGGTGTTATTTACAGGAGAGAATTACAACGACTTTATGAGTAAGCTTTGACAGTTTGGAGACAGACAGATAATAACTTTCTGTTTCACTGCTTGGTATTTTCCACTTACCTTGCGAGGCAGCTGGACTCGCAAGATCACGACATCACGAGATCGCGCGAGAATCCATCTCGTCAGGCTTCAAGTTATGCGTTTGTGCTTGAACCACCGGTAGTTCAGAACCAATTAGCGTCGCAAATCCAGCTGCCTCGCAAGGTAATGACGGTGATAGACAGATGGTACATCCAATCACCTGCCAAGTATTTTTTGAAAGTGCCCGCCCTTTCCCAAACAGTTTCCACTTCTTAAATGGTTCTGTGTAACAAACCATCTGGTGCGTCAGGTTAGTTTTTCACTGTCTTTAGTGAACAAGAGCAAAGACAGTAAGATTGTTAATATGTCAAGTAAAACAACACAGAATGACACTTCTTAGTGAGTCCTGAGTGGTAAAGAAAAGGACTCAGAGATACTTTATACTTTCAAGTAAAGCTCTGTTAAACAAATGTGATATGATAGTTGTGTCACTTAATTTTGGATTATACTAATTATTGATATATTATTTTGATGTGTATCCTCCAATCGTTTATGATGTTGTGGAGCATGATGCTGTCCTTGATTGTAATGTTGATAACACTTTACTTAAAGTACCCCTTATTCAGCAGTTATTACCAGTATATAAACAGTTAATAGATTATTTAAAAACTAAATGAAGCAGAAAATATTTACATTTGAGAAGTTGGAGCCAGAGAATTTGGGCATTTTTTCTTTAAAAAATAAGCAACTGACTATATAATAATAGCAGTTGAAATAGCTGGTGATTAATTGTCTGTGAATCGACTAATAAACCTTTATTAAATATTTACAGTATATACTGCTCATATATTCTAAATAGTGGGACTTTAAGTAATGTCTTTTGTTGTTGTTGTTGTTGTTGTTGTATGCGTCTGACAGTTACCACAGACACAAAAGGAATTAGAGAATAGATAATAAACAAAACTAAGTTTAGTGTCTTGCTCAAGGATACTTCAGCAGTACAAATGTTTTCCATCCTCGGGCTGAATATGAGGCTGTTTTTCTACTCACGGCACCATTCTGCCGCTCGCGGCAAGAAGTAATGTAATCATATTTAGGTCAACTTCCCTCACTTATGGCAGAAAAATAAAAATTTCCCCCAGGAAGTTCTCATTTAGGAACTCTATGACAAAAGCTCTCTGGGGTTTTTTTAACCGCTAAAGGTCCAAAGAAAGGTTACAGAGAAAATAAGTGGGACACACAGCAGCATAGATGTGAAGCTTTATACACAGTTCAGTACAGCAGGCGGGAGGTGAATGA
This sequence comes from Scomberomorus guttatus, assembly GCA_038419695.1. Lineage (NCBI taxonomy): Eukaryota > Metazoa > Chordata > Actinopteri > Scombriformes > Scombridae > Scomberomorus > Scomberomorus guttatus. The sequence continues at coordinate 30,273,968 of CM076449.1, forward strand.
TCCTGGCTCTGTGCGTGTAGACGTTACTGTGCCTGGAGACTGACAGGCGAGCTTTGTATGAACGACTGAATGAAAAGAAGGCAGACGGGGAGAAAAGATTCTTATTTAAGATGCTGATGGGGAGTTTTATTTATAGCCTGAGTTTCACTGCAGGATCAAACAGAAATAACTGGGGCTTACTCCAAAATTAATGTCACCTCTTTATTAACACTGTTCCTTATCTCACATCAGAAAATCAAATTAAGATTATAATCTAGGCCAGAGGGAAACTTTTCTTATTGTAAACAAATTGTATGAAAAGACAAAAATCAACAAGGAATTGATCCTACTAACAAGTAATATATATCTTACTCATCTGTGCCATAGAGTTGTTGGTGCATTTCCATCCATTTTTTTTTTTTTTTGTATTTTTAATTTGCGCATAAAAAAAACCTGACTGGAAACGCTGAAAAAAATAATGTTTTTTCACTTGACCGAGGTGGAAAAGTTGTATCAATAAAAGCAAAATGCAACAAAGTGTACTGGAAAGATGATTTAGTGATTAAATCATGGCGTACATGAAGCATGTGACTTCATTGTCCTCTTATGTTTCCGCTCCAGTGAAAAGACAAAAAGTAACAGCAGACAAAAACATCGCTTCTCAAATTAATACATGAAACACACAAAAAATGCGCCCACTTCTTCTGAAATGGTTCAATGGCCTCGACTGGAGAACTAGTGCTGTCGGCTGCAAAAAGGCAGCGGATGGAAACACACATTAATTCGAATTTTCTGTTGCTAATATTCCGGAAATTTGGTTCAAATTTGCATTACATTTGGATGGAAACCTAGCTACTGTTGCATTGTGGGACATGAATACGGTCGCTGTAGTTTATTACCCCAACTAGTTAATCCCACATACACCATCCTGAGGCTCAAAACACCTACTGTAGCGTCAAATATGTATTATTCCGCAACTAAAAATAATCCCCCACAAATTTACTTTTTACCTTTGCTTGTGTAACATTTACTAAAGACTGTGCACAGCTGTTTGAGGAAATGATTTATCCTTTTTAAAAATGAAATACACTATTTGTGAAGATATACGTCTTCAGTAGGAACAGTGGGTTTGGGCCTGAGTGCACAGACAGGCAGGGAGAAGATGGAAAATAATGAGACAGACTAACACGCTGCTGGTTTTGGCGTTTTCGTGGGATTTGCTGACAACACGGAAAATCTACATCCTTTAACAATGCAGACCTTACCTGGTGATACTCAGACAGGATGCTGTGCATGTCTGCAACGTCCTCGCTGGAGATTTGCTTGACGACCAGCGTACGGTCGTAGGAGTTGAGGAGCAGACCCTCTCCCTGGTCTTCTACACTCCTCATCGGGGGGCTACGGGTCAATGACACCTGCGAGTTTTAGGACCAAGAGGACACAGGTCAGTGTAGAGATCATCTGACTTAACCTGATGCATTTAAAAGACAGATTAAACCAGCATGCATATTTTATCATTATTAAACAAAATACACTTTAGTTTAATTCGGAGTTTAATACATTTTACAACATTTTCTCAAACCAAGTGGACTGGATTTATCTCTGTAGGGGAGGTGGGGTGATTTCAATGTCTGTGAGTTTTCACCCCCAATTACCTACTGTTCTCCACTGAGCTCCCAAATTTAAATCCAGTTTGGAGAGACACACAGAGCTGTTTCCTGTTACTGAGTTTCATCAGTTCACAGTGTGACAACTGAAGAAGCACAGAAGGATTTTGCTACTCATTGACATTAACAGTCAACTCTCACAACGAAGGAAAAAGTCAAAAATCAACTTTACGAGACTGAGTTCCTGCAAGCTCATCGGTGTCATTTTACAGGTGATTCTGCCTTTGCTGGTCTACTTTTGTACAGCCGAACTGATTTTATCTGCAGTGAGTGACGAGTATTTAATGCTGTTGCAGATACCAGAAACCTTCATACTGTAAAAATAACCTAATATACATTTAGGAAGAGACATTTCAGTTAGTTTGCAACTGTCAGAGTTAATAATTAAATTACAGCTAAATTAAAACCAGTAAATAATTCTTATATTAAAAATAATACAAAGCCCGCTGGTGATGAAGGTCACATGGTTTTCCTGCAGAATATCAGTGTCTATAACAACCTGCCAGCGTGCAAAATGCTGTCCAGAACTTATTATTATGAAGGAGGAGGGGATATATTATAGTTTATTACCCACCTTTCCCTGTAATATTAATCTTAGTCTGAATAGGGCTTAACATGATTATCTACTAGATTTGAGAATGGCACACCCTGAAATGATTTGACCTTCTTAGGACACACGTGACACCTGAAAATAACCTCACAGTGACATCAAATGCATACGTTTGTCTGCATACTGATCAGGACATCACATACCTGATAGTCCAGATCCTCGATACCAAACCGTTCCCTTAGATTTCGGAAGACCTGAGGACAGTATTCTTTGAACTTGAAATGTCCTGGGAGATTTTCTCTGCAAAAGGAGAGGAGGGAGGAGACTGAGAGGGAGCTGGCGGAAAGCACATTTATTTTCTGTGCCAGCACACGGCTGATTATATTTTATACTTTTGTTCCTGTTTACAAATCCCATGAAAAAAAAACCAAACCCACCATTGTGTTAGTCCATATCTCAATACTTTCCAACTTCCCCAGCCTGTCCGTGTTTCTAAAACCAAGCCCACTGGTTCCTACTGAAGACACAAGCCTTTAAAAACAGGTCCCAGATATATACTTTCTTTTTTTCTAAACCTGATTAATTTCCTACAATAATTGGGCACTGTAGTTTGTGGCAAACATTACTCAAAGAGGAGGAGATAAAGGACGCTAAAGGATGGGCTCAATTATATGTTTTTTAATGTTTTTAATTTCTGGACCACAGAGCTTTATGGCACAGAGGACTAAGATATATCAGGCTTCGGATACACATACAAGACTAAACAGGACCATTTGGTTGATTGTTGGTTTTTGTGTTACATGAGATTTGGACACAGACTTCAGTTTCTGGAAAACATCCATCAAGACAGTGTTTGTTCCATTTTTGCATTTCTTATTGATACTCATCTCAGATTCATGTCAGTTCATCACAATTTGGACTTCTCTACTGGGTTTCTTACTTGTTGAAGAGGTGGTTGTTAACTTTGATCTTGGTGTTGGCTTTGAAGTCATCAGGCAACAACATGACAGGAACAGGCACCTGGTTGAGATCATTGATCTGCACAAAGAAGGATTCATCTACTGGTTATTTTCATGATTAATTATTTGGTCTATTAGAAGACATGTGCATCAATGTTCACAATTTCCTAAACCAAAAGTGAGGTCATCAAATGTAGACCTGCAATGATTAATAGATTAGTCAAATATGCCAAAAAAAATGGATGGTTTCAGATTCTCAGATTAGAGAATATGCTGCTTTTCTTTGTCATACCTTACAGAAAATTGGATTTAGGACTGTTGTTTGGACAAAATAAGACATCTGACGACGCCACTCTAGACGTTGTCAGATGTCGAAAGAATTATTGTAAGATTAATCAATTATGAAAATAATCTTAAATTGTTTAGTCCCAACCAACAGTCCAAAACCTCAAGACATTTAGTTTATTTTAAGGTACAAAAAGGATAGGTAGCAAATCCACATTTGAGAAGCTGGAATTGTCACATTTTGTCATTTGTGCTTGAAAAATTACATCAAACAATTATAAAAATAGTTGCCAATTAATTTTCTGTCATCAACTGATTGTTGCAACTCCAGTCTGAAATTAACCATTTTTAGAAGCGAGTTTAACATCACAAAATTTGAATAGGCTTCACCACCGACACTGAGCTGAGACTACTGTTGGTCAAAACAAATGTCTCTTGACACACTTGAGAGTGCAGATTATGTTACACTTGTTATGCTGCATTCTTTCACCCATCAGATTCAATGAAAACATAAGAAATTTCAGCAGCTTTAAACTTGAAAAGATTTGTTACATGGTCACATGTGTATATGTGACCATGTGCACTGAGTACTTCTTCCACCACTGGTCTGTAGCTTCCTAACATCCCACCTGTCGATATTTGGTCAAAGTTGTTGTCACAGAATCTGAAAGGTCACAGATTTGGCTGTAACACCACATAACACCCTGTAACGCCCTGTAACACCATATAACAGTTTGTAACACCCTGTAACACCCTATAACACCACTAACACCCTGTAACACCATATAACACCCAATAACACCACGTAACACCCTGTAATACCCTGTAACACCATGTAACATCCCGTAACGCCCTATAACAGCTTGTAACACACTCACGTCTCTGGAGATGTTACCTACCTGCCAGCAGGCACTGTGTCTCACCTGCTAACGCTGCTGCTAACCGGGTATGCTAGTAGATACAGTAACTTACACTGTAGTTCACATTAGCATTCACTGCACTGTTAGCTTCCTCTGACTCACCGAGTGATTGACGCCCCACATAAAGACGCTGAGGACGGGATCGCTGGCTCGAAACACTTTCACCTTCTGCTGGACGAAATGTTTCTTTTTCGTTTTAGTCTTGGGCGCCAGGATCACCATGGGACTGGAGGTAGCCGCCGAGTTACTGAGGGCAGCCATGACCGTAGACAGGCTCTCCTCGTCCCCGTACAGAGAGCTGGTGCGAGCGGTGACACCTCTTCTTCTTCCTCCTCCTGATGGCCGCCGTTACTGAGCTAAAACTAGCTACCGTCCCTCCTCTCCGCTCCTCCCCGGGTCTCTCACACACCGACACGGCGACGACAAATCAAAGGTCACCCACCGAGCTCCGCAGGTGTTACGCTGACGCTGTTTTTTTAAATCACGACACGAGCTAACAGGATGAAACATTAGCTAACTTCAACCATGCATGACTTCGTATTTCGAAAATGATCGCTGACAGCCCATCACCGCCCCCTCGAGCCCACCCCCTGTTATTAACAACCACGTGTTGAGTTTGTGATTGACAGGTAGCAGATACCAAACAAAACGATTCTAACGCGTCACGTGATCCCACGGGGTGGGCGGGTACATCATGGCAGACGTGGTGCGTTTAATGCTCGGAATTATCAGCTCTCAACTTCCTCCGCATAAGTCATTTTTTTGCCTAACAAAGTCAAAAAGGTTATCCTTTAAACATTCCTGGGTTTTTATCCAACTAATCATTATTTACAGAAACTCAAGAAAGACATTGATGTCTTTAAATCCCATACTTACAGTAATAATATCTGGAAAAGAAATTCCATCTTGGTATTACAGATTACCCAGGGACAATAATATATTACACAAAATGCTGTACAAAGAAAAGTCTTTGATAGCCACAACCTCATGAGTGCACCTAACTCTCATTGCCTTTAGCCAAATTGACCATCTCTTTGTAAATTGTGTATTCTGTAAACTCAGCATAAAAGTTATTTTTTCCATTGAGTAAATCTCTTTAATTACAGATTGCCACCTGTCATATATTGGAGGTTCCTTCTTCTCCTTCCAGTTCAGTGTTATTGCTTTTTTGGCTGGTGCCAGCAGTACATGCAATAAATACACCTTCTCCCTTGCTGAAAAATCCAGAATCTATGAATATGCAAATTAATTTCAAAGGTTAACTATAGACACAAGATGTCCTTCTGTACTTATGAGAAGTCTGTTCTCAGTATACGTGTCCTGGAAGTTTCAAGTTGCCACATACTAGTGTAAATTGCATTGGACCAGGATTAACTTCCAAACTAGTTGTGATGTCATAAAATCCTGCTCGTAGGTACACATCTTAAACTCAGGTCTTTGGGAAGCACAGAGAAACCTTCCTCCTTCAGCAAATAAGTGTCAGTCTGCACTTACATCTTTCTGCACGGTGAAGCTCAAACATACAAGTGAAGTAACGAAAGAAAAACTAATTTTTGAGTGATAGGGGGCTTTAAACAGAGTAGGTTATAATAAAGGATAAAGGCAGTGAGCCTGATGGCAAAGTTAGTGAACACCCAAGTTATCTTTGATAGCGATAAAAACAAATACTTGGTTCAAACCTCACAAGATTATTACATCTGTGTTTAAGCTTCCTACTTCAGCAGGAGGAACTCAAGACAGACCACAGAAAATACTGTTTACTGTAGGATGCAACAGCTTGTATTATATATAACCTAAAGGGGGTTTTAACCTCTAGGGGGCAATGAGATTCCAAAACAAAGCCACAACATCACCAAGTACCAGTGGTGGAAGAAGTATTCAGATTCTTTACTTAAATAAAAGTAGAAATACTGTAATCTAAAAAGACTCCAATACAAGTAAAAGTCCTGAATTCAAAATGTTATTTAAGTAAAAGTATAAGGAGCAATTTGTACTTAAAGCATCAAAAGTAAAAGTACTCATTATACAGACTGGCTTCTTTAAGTGTGATTGTTTGCAACTCTACTACTACTCTTACTTTCTTCTTCCTTACAATTCACATTCATATAATTAATCATTCTACTCAGAAGTGTGAATATGCTGTTACAAAATTGGACTTTTGGAATAATAAATTAATGTTCTGTGCCACTTCGAGATGCAGGGGCAGAGTGGGAATAAAAATCAGCCTTGGACCTTTAACTCGGACCAGGCCAAGTCGCAATTTACAAGAATTACCTAGTAGATTAAATTACTGTAACTATGATAATTTGTAGAACAATGCATGAAATAGAAACCTGTGTGCAATGCTATATAAGTATAATCATTTATATATTTTTGTAATGTTATAATTATTGTTTACACTGTGTCAGATCAGATTCTAAGGTGATTTTATAACTGTAGTTTGTAAAGCTGTGAGGCGGACGACATTAAGAAGCACCTTTTCATAATAGAGTCCACAACTTCAACAAGAAAGTGCAGTCTCAGTCTTGTGCAAACAACAGTTGGACTAAAGTTGTTGTGAAAATGTATTAATACAGTAAGGAAACTGGATTCACTAAAGTATAAGTTATTTGTTAATTAAGTCATTAAAGGGAAGGTTCACAATTTTTCAAGTCTGTCCTAAAACAACAGTCAGGTGCCCAAATGAACAGTGACACATGTTGTTCTTGTGTTAATCATTCCTCCTGTTCATACTGACCATTAGAAGATCCCTTCATAATGCACTTTCAATGTAAGTGATGGGGGACAAAATCCACAGTCCTCCTTCTGTGCAAACATGTATTCAAAAGTTAATTTGAAGTTAATATGAAGGTTAAGCCATCCAAATTAGTCAAATCAAGTCAATGTCTCTCATTCAGATGACTCTTCACTTTTAAAAACTTTTAAATACATTTGTGTTCAAAACAAGGACTGTGGATTTTGTCCCCTAGTCTAGTAATTTCTTTACAGCAGGAAGCTAATTTCTTGACTTCATGTGCCACTGAGCATTTTCATAGGAATCAACAGGGCGCCATCTTTGAGTCTGGTATCCAGTTCTCCTTAATGCATCCATGCATCACACGGGTCGTGAAGCTAGCAGGCTATGTTTGGTTGGGTACCAATGTGTAGTCTGTCATGTCTCCCGGCCAAGTTACGGCAAGAATTTATGACTCTATAATCGCCTAATTTGACACAGTGACATCTTATCAGACAAAAATATCATGTATCAAGATAGCTAGCTTAGTAAAGTGGCTAGCTTGGTTAGCAGTAAGCTGATCATAGAAAAACTAAAACTTATGTATCGACAATTACAAAACAGCTGTAATGAAAGAGAACATACAGATAATGTTCTAACAAAGGAATTTGCAGAGTAGTTAGATAAAAGTTAAAGTCAGTTAGTTAAAGGGAAAATCCACTGCCTTGAATATGATGATTTCTTAAAACTAGGTCACCTATGTAGTAGAAATATGCAATTATTTTTTTAAATTGGTGCCCCATGACTAGAGAAAACTGAGAAAAAGGCTGTAGATTCCCCATATCGCTCTTAAGGTAGGTTGCTTGAGACTTTTGATAAATTTCGGTCAACAGAAATTACGTATTTTCAACAGAAAAAGGTGTCGCTCGACACTTTCCTTTCATGTCACGCACCTGGAGAATTTTATGTCATGGACATATATTATATTTTGTCACGCATGTGATTGGGTAGTGAAGTCTTCTATATTGATATTTTGGTCTGTAACTTTAGATAACTTGTAACATCCTTGTTTAATTAGTTTAGCAAGCTTGTAACCATTTGCCGAAGTATAAATTGAAAACGTTGCACGACTCTATAATTTGTCGAGTGACACTTATCAAAAGTGTTGAGCAACCTACCATAAATTAGCCTTTAAGCAGCAGTTACATTTACAACTGCCAGTAGGGGTTGCTATAGCAACAGTATGTTCAACTAAAGCCTGCTGCTGGCGCCAGGACACTGGAAACTACCACACATTGTTTTGTTGTTTTTGTCTCTTTCCATTTACTTTTAATTTATTTTTGTTATTTGTTTTGTCTTCATTCTATTATTAACCTCCTGTTGAATATGTAAGTCTGTAGAGAAACGTCCCTGTACGCCCAATGACCATTTCACCATTGATGAGATGAGAGATTGGTTTTGTATTTGGATGTATGGAAATACAATATTAGCATATATTCCAAATTGAAGACCCATTCTCATTCCAACTCAGTTTTTACATAGACGTCCATTCCTAATGGAAACATCCCTCATGAATGTCTTGAAAAAGATTTTTTTAATGTCAGTGAGGCTTTAAAGGTTAAACAAGAATAGGTCAAAACCTGGTATATGGCTGGACTGTGTATGAAACGCTAGAGGGCTTTTAATTTGAAACGACAGATACAGGAAGTGGGGACACTCACCTGACTGATGGTGTAATATCATCACTCAGTCAGTAAGTGACGCAGTCAGTCAGTCAGTCAGTCAGTCACAGACTTTCGCGTTTATAGGGCTGGCCCCGCTGTTGCGGTCCAGACAAAAATATTATTGTCATTATAATCATTCTTATCTTCCCCCTCCCTCCCCTGATCATCATCAAAAACAGAAGCATCATTCCTCACAAATATCCTAATCTCTATATTCATTTTACCCAATGGAAAGCTTACTTAAATACTGTACTTGGGTTCAATTTTGAGGTATTTGTACTTTACTTGAATATATTAATTCACAAAGGAAATATTGTACTTTTTACTCGACCCCAACCAGTTATCTTTGCCATACTAACCACAGAGGTGTCACTATGGGAAAAACTATTCTGACAGGAGGGAAACACTAATCGATGGGGGAACAGACTTCGACACAAGGACGGTACACCCGACAGCCACTCCAACATTGATGAGATGAGAGGTTAGGTTTTGTATTTGAATGTATGGAAGTACAATATTAGCCTGTACTCCAAATTGAAATGAACAAAATGAAGACCTGTTATCATTACCATTGTATTAGAAGTTCCCTCTTTTTCAATATGCAATGAATGCAGCACTGTGTTTCCACTCTGTCTCACATACATTTCTTTCCATTTTAAAACCTATTTTCACACAGAAGCCCATTCTTAATGAGAACCTCCCTCATGAGGACAAAATAAGTGCAAGATATTACACTAAAGATACCAAGTAAAATATAATTTATAGTTTCTGTCAATTATCTGCTTTAACATAAAGAACTTTGTCACAGAGAACGAATTGTTCATGTTTAATTTTGGAATAGAAATGTGCTGCTTTTACTCACATTACAATTTTTAATAGAGTGACACAAAATAGTGGATGTATATATTGCTTTACATACATATCATTGGCTTCATCTCATGCTCAATGCACAGAAGAATCTCCAAGAATAGCAATCGCAACCACCACCCTAGATAGAGAAGTAGGACGTGTGGTGGTGTGATTCTACAAAGGATCATGCTTGCTCCTTTATTTTCTGCAAGGCCTTCATTTCATATTACGCATGGACAAATGGGATATTCTATGCTGTTACCTTGGAAACAGGCATGTATCAAGGCCCTGTGTGGAGAAGCAGGAGAAAATTATCTTTATGTGCCTAGTAATGGCAGAAAAGCAGCATGACTCTAATGTGCTCTAATGTGTAATTTCTGTTTCACTGCTGGCAACTGGTAACTGTGACTGCAGAGGGGATTCTCACAGGCACAGCTAATGGATAAGAGTATAAAGCCTTAAACCAAGGCTCTGTTATACACAGTAACCTGCTCATATGCTGCTGATGATTCAGAGGAACCCTCATTTACTGTACTTTTTTAGCTGAATGGAAACACAGCGTCCAAGCATTCAGAGTGACTGTGCAGGAGTGTCCAAAAAAAAGATACTTCTTTTCTTTTTGTTAATGAAACGCACACCTGTATGAAATCAAGAATTTTAATCAATGCTCATCTTTCTCATCTTCCCACAACTGATTCAGTATCACACTTTATCACCATCTTCATCACCGCTGTCACCATTCTGGCAAAACAATTTAGCACATTTCTTTTAAGTCCCCCTCCACTCAAAAATTTGTCTTGCTTGTTGTTACTTTAGTTGGATGTTTGAGCTTCAATGTGCAGACTCTGACACTAGAAGGATGTTTTCACATTCATCTGATGAAGAAGGAAATTTTTATCTGAGCTGACTTTAAATCTGAGTTTAAGACGTGTACCTACGAACAGGATTTGTGACATCACAACTAATTTGGAGCCAATCGTGGTCCAGTATGCAACTCACTGGACCATGATTGGCAAATGTGATGTGGAAACTTGAAGCCTCTAGTGCACAAACACTGACAATGGACTTCTCAGTCAAGTAGGAAATGTCAATGATGTAATTCTGCAATTGCTTTCTCTTCTGGCTGCCAACGTTTTGAGGTGTTTTAGAATCATGATTCATGTTATCCTTATTAAGTTATTGCTCTATTGATCTTTTTTATTTATTATGGTTTTTAGATTTGTGCATTGGTGGAATAAGTTTCTAAATCCTTTACATGAGTAAAAGTATCATTTCCACACTGTAAAAAGTAAAGTAAAATGTATTGACAGCATTAAAAGTAGACGTAATCATAATGCAGAATAGTTGATTTTATAGTTTATAATATATTTTTATTATTACTGATGCGTTAACATGTAAACAGGATTTTAATGTTGCATTTTGCTGTGGTTGATTTTATAAATTGTTGGGCAGTTTAATATTTAGCTATGTATCATGTTTTATAAGATGATCACATGTTTTGTATGTACATTATTAATCACCTCTGGATTTGTTGTCTGTAACACACTGCTAGAAGCATCGGGGCCAAGACACTCTGGAAAAATATGTTTTTAATGTTAAAATAAAGGTTAAAAAATACCACCATCATTATAATAACTCTTATCTTCCTCCTCCATCTCCTTATCATGATCAACACCTGCAGCATCATTAAAATTCCTCACAGATACTCTAAGCCCTATGTTAATTTTACCTGGTGGTGGAAAGTAACAAAGCAGACTGACTTAAGTACTGTATTTAAAGACATATTTGAGGTACATGTACTTTACTTGAATACTTACTTGAATTTGAATGCAGGACTTTTACTTGTAATAGAGTATTTTTACAGTCATATTGCTTCTTTTACTAGAGGATTTAAATCTTCTACATTATCAACTGCATTTCACGACAATAACACACTCAACGCCTGTTGTTATATTAATATATGTTTTATTCTTCTCCATTTTTATTATCATTATGTTTTATTTTCATATTTGCAAATCTTACAGGTCCTTTGTGCATGGACCTATCATCACGGCACACACATTGGCACAACAAGATTGGTCAGAAATAGATAAATTCTAATCACACTTTAATAGCACACATTTTCATGACTTTTGCAAGGACTCGGGAAAGACATACTATAACAATAACAAATTTGATCTTTTTTTTCCCTCTATTGAAATCAGAATTTATAGTATGATGTGCCAAAATAAAACATAATAGTAACATGGACATTCTCAATTCTCAAATAAACAAAGCATAAATAAGAAGGAAATAAAAACATGAGATATAACCATAAGATGTACAGCAGTTGAATAGAGCTCTGATGAATGTGATGAGTTTTGCCATAAAGGTGCCTTTAAAGCACAACACTTCCCCTAACATGAAATAAAATAATCTCTGTCTTTAAATAAGAAACTGCTGACAATATAAAAATACATGGCATTGTACTGTAGTTCATTAAATAAACCAACAATTCATATATAAAATATTATATTGACGTGTATAAAAATATGCCTTACAACTTTTTGAAAAGGGTAACAGCCGTAAGCTTTTTGTCTGCCACTTCAGAACACACAGTCGACCACAAAATTCCAACATATGTACAAACAATCAACTAATAAGCAGTCAAAATGCCATTTTGACAAATAAAATGAACAGAAGCATCCAGGATCATTTTCGTATGACTATTTTTTCTGACTTGACATATATATAAGATACTGTAAGATTCAAGCAGTACTTGATGGAAATACAGACTCAAAAATAAATTAATAGAAAAAGAAATATTCTGTCAATTAGGTATATTGATATCAGTGTATCTTTGGAGAGAGGGAGAGAGGACGGTGAGGGAGACACATTTTTCAAACATTTGTGTCACATCACCTGCGTAACAGTATTTCAGCCCACTGAGATCAGAACAAACACAGGCAGTGTCAGCTATCCTAAAGTAAAAAGGAAAACAGAAATCTACCAGAAAGCCAGGACAAGAGCCAGGGAATATAGAGATCATTCAGAGTAATACCGCTTGAATCACTGAGGCAGTTCATGGAGCATTAATGTGAGCATGCAGCATGTCACCAGACGACGCAGAGGACGTTGCTGCAACTGTTGAACATTCAGGCAGATGTTATTGTTGTCGCTGCTGGACTGTGAGTGTGTGTGTCTTGCTTCTAGAGAGGACATTAACTGGTGTGTATTTTCCATAGGAAGTGGTTTATCCCTGCTACCTCCTGTCCAGGCAGTGTCTAGCACATGCTAAAGCCACCCCCTCTCCCTGTGCTCCTGCTCCTCCTCCACCGCCTCCTCCTTCTCCTCTTCCTCCAGGCTCAGAGCAATAGGACAGACTCATCTCTCACTCCCCATCGCATGGTAAAGTGCCATCTTCGCTGGCATGTGAGGGCACGGGCGTGCCGAGCTCATCCACACACCAGCAATGGCCACGCTGCATGCCCTTGGAGGAGCGGCACTGTGTGAGATAAAAAGACAGAGAGGGAGATTTTGAAAGGGAGAGAGGGCGGAGATTGAGTGGGAGAGTGGGAAAGGTGGTGAGAGAGGAAGAGAGAGAAAATGATATGTCATCATAGCGCAGTACTGATTCTCTGAGCCCACAGCTGAGAGGCTCAGAGAGAAAAGTGTCAGTTATTCTCAGCCCCTATGGTCAGAGACAAATCTCTGGATGCACCGATAGAAAGCTGCAGTAGAGTACAGCTCTCACAACCTCAGTATACATACAGTGACACATTTTCACATCACATAACATCTAAAAGCCAACAAAGTTCCAGTTTTATGTCTCATGACAATTCAGGTGACTGTAATACTCTACCTGCTTTTTCCTGTAGAACCCACGAGTGTCACAGTTGGGTATATAGATGTCGCGGTCAGACTGGAAGATCGTCAGCTCGAGACCTCTTAGGACACTATTAAGCAGTTTGCGGCAGGGTGCCTGAAAACAGCAACGCAGAGTGTGACTTCAAACATCACCAGAGGCAAAGACAGAGAACCTGTCTTCATCTGAGGGGAGAGTGGCTGCTATCTCCCCTCAGGTGATTCTGTTGGCAGAAAGTCTCTTTGATCACAACACATGTCGATGTAAATCACACAGGATTAGCCACAGTGATGCAGCATTACAGCCAGAAGCAGGGAATATGTATATTTATATATATCAGATGTCACATATTGTATAACATTATATAACCATATTGTTACACAATTGCTTTTGCTTTTCAGGTCACTGAATGGTTTGAAGTGACTGTGCGTTTTTGTGTCACTTCGTGATATTAAACTATGTGATCTTGATCAATGATGTGACTATTGTGATCACACACACATATTTGTTCAAATGCTGCGGATCACCCGGCTCGCAAAGTGAGAAATCTGTGGCGGCAGCGGCCGACTTGAAACTTTCCTGATTCTCATCATGGTCAATTAGTTCTGCCGCATAGCAGCACACACATCATGCACCATAATGCATGGCTTCAGAGCCGTGTGTGTACATGCCACTGCAACACCCAAAACAGCAGAGGATGGTAATAACCCTCTACAATGCAATGCAGCTCAATATACAACCCTCTCCATCACATATGACGTGTATTAATGCAATCTTATTACATAAAGGGCTTTAAACATCTCAGAATTTCAGTCATTTAGGTGAGGATTCGTTATCTTTGCTCATTAAAGATTGTAAAATAAGAGCATGAACTTACTTTTTCAATGTCACCACTGTGTGAGGGATGGGGACCTGAGAGGAAATGACACACCGGCATGAGATTGTGATATTAAAGCAACGTGGCCATTAACATCGAACCACATCCAATGTCAAATTGTACAATATACACTGCATATACCACATAATATTAAGACTTTGATATACATATATATATTTGCATATTTCTGTACAAAACATTACAAAACAGTCACCTAGACTGAGATCTATCTGAGCGTGGTCATTCAATGAGAGACCTAATTTCCATCAGTATATTTCCTTTTCAGATTGGTAATCGCAGTATCTCAGTTTGAACAGTAGATGGAGATCACTGCAATAAAAAGCAGCTTGATCAGGATGTAGGTGACACTGTGACAGTTTCACATTCATTCTAAATTCTCTACAGAAAGGCTGACTTGTAGGACAGATCATTGCCATGCACTCTGTCATTGAAATGGTTGAATATTTAACACTGTACAAATCATATAAAATCAGGTATATGCATCTTTACTTATACACTGTCGCAACACCCTAAGACTAAATAAAAGCTCACTGAATGCATTTCATAAATAACCCTTGTGCTTTTGGTGATTCGCCATCATTTTATGATTAACAAATTACAGTCCTTTACAACAGGACTGTAATGACAAATGACATTTTTATCACAGTGACTCCAGAGGCACTGCAGAGCAGTACTGAATGCTAGAGGTTTGCAAATTCATCTGTGGTGCACAAAATGCATCCAGGCTTAAATGTCACACACTAATTGGCCTTTCCTTTTGTTGGTGAGTGACACAGCATCACATGCAATTCACAGCAATCCAGGAGGCACACTGTATGCACAATTATCTTTGGTGACTGTGACAGTATCTTCAGTATACCACTGTACATGTCAAGCCTACCTGCAGTGTCCATGCATGTGTCTGTGTGCATTTGTAGGTGCATGCATGTACGTGTGCATACGTGATTTCATGCACGTGTGTGTGTGTATATACAGTATCTTACCTGTGGGGTGGGGCCTCTCAGTGGGACTAGTCCTGCTGTGCTTGGCGCAAATGCCCCTTCCCTGCAACAGAGCCTGGAGGGGGCTGTGCTCCCTTGGTGGGGGAACACAGCGGAGCCCCTTGGCACAGCTCAGGGTGTACACACCACAGGGCTCTCCCTGGGCCAACACTGACGTGCTGCCGGCAACATTATGGTCCCTGGGGGGCCGACCTGCCCCCAGTGGATCCCTGCAGGAGGGACAGACCTTGAAGGTGCCCAAGCGGTTTGCCCCGGTCCATGATCCGCAGTGAGCAATCAGCAACAAAACAACGGTTGTTAAGTTAGAAAGGATAGGCATTTTCTGTCCAGGTCTCAGGTTCTCCACACTGTCACTCTCTGTCAGTTAAATGTGGCTGATGCTATTTCTGGATGTATATTTCTCTCTCACTCTCCCTCCCTTTCTCTCCCCTTTCCTCAGTCTTCTTCCCGTTTCTATACAGTAGCTTTCCTTGGTGCTTTGCCGGTTGAGTCCCCTGCAGTGCCAGAGGAGACAAATGGAGATCGAGAGAGACACAGCAAAGCACCAGCTTTTAAAGATCTGAAAGGCGGTGATAGAGAGTGAGTGAGTGAGAGAGAGACAGGAAGAGAGAGAGAGCACAGTTATGACACCTTCGGGGCTGAGACTCAGAGAGAAAGAGAGAGAGAGAGAGAGAGAGAGAGAGAGAGGGAGAGAGAGAGAGAGAGGGAGGTGGCAGGGAGGGAGAGAGCAAGTGGGGGGTGGATTATGTTCCTTTCAGAAATTATCAAAATCTCCCCACCCTTTCCTGTTATATACTAACACATACATCTAGTCCTTCATCCTACACTTATCTTATACATTACACATGCATAAACAGTAGTAGTCATGTTGAGCTATTTGCACTTTCTTTCCAATGTCAGAGACCTTTCGGGAATATTATTTGCCATGGTAACAAATACAAACGTATATGTGTCTCCATCAGCGTCGCCACTGCAATGCCATTTGCTACAACAAATACACAGCTGTGTGATTCCTCCTGCTTGAATCCTGTATGAGGTTATGACCGAGAATATTTCCTGTACAAACATGTAATCCTCAAACTGAATTCCACAGCTGAGATACTCTGTCTTTTTGTCAAATTACAGACATCAGTCATAAAATTAAGTTAGTGACCTCCTGAACACACTGTAGTAATGTTTGTATATTACAAAACAGATGTGTAACATACTGAAGATGACTTTATGTGCCATACGCCGACGGAATCTGTGCTTCAGTTTAATCAAATCAGTGCCGAGTGCCAATCCAGTCTTTAATAAGCCAGACAACTTCTAGATTACATTTGAGCAGCTATCAGATATTAACTGACTTCATGCATGGTGTCACATGTTAAAGTGTGAGGGCAGAGGAGGTTATTGCTCACCAGTTGTTTGAATTGGAAGAGTAATCATCTGGATAATTAGGAGGAGGACTCGCTTTTGCAGGAATGCACATCGACCAGCCCGAGCCAAGCTGCTAATAACGCAATCCATCGCTCCACTCAGCCAGTTAGGATTTTCTACACGAGTGCAATCTTCAAAAGATCACTACTGAGCCCCTCACGTTTTTCTACTCAATGCACAACACTAGCTTCTGACATAATAAAACTGTTCTAAATTCAGGTTGTTGGTGTAAAGAAATGATGTTGCTCTATTAAAATATACAAGGCATCATTCTTTTACTCTTCAAGAAAAATGCAAAAGGTAACTTTGCAACTACTCTAGTACTTTTATGTTTAGCCTTTTAGTGATTTGGTGAAAAAATTTTGTGAGCAACTCTTACTTTTACTTGAATGATTTGTAGGAGTGTCTTATATTATAACCACAGTAAAATTTGCAGTAATCTGAGAGAAAACATTTTAGTTAATGTCCTATTTTTGCACTGCAGGAATAAATACTAACGTTGATGCACAGACTGCAAATACTGTACGTGTAAAAAGAGAAAGTGAAAGCAAAGTAAATTGTCTGCACATGAAGATCACTGGTAGGCAGAGTGTTGAGGAATTCCTGTCTTATCTGGAGTCCCATTGTATCCTGTGTTATCTGAAATTGCATTGCTACCATGGGTGCTCTGTAAACAGATGCAACATATACATGACATGAATGAGAATTTCAAAGAGCATAAACATAATTAGGATATTAAATTAAAGGGCAGGTTCACAATTTTCTGTCTTAAAACAGTAGTCAGGCGTCCAAATGAACATTGAAATAGGTTTTTCTCGACATAATCAAGTTCATACCGACCATTAGAAGATCATAATGAACTTTCAATGTAAGTGATGGGGAACAAAATCCACAAACCTCCTACAAACTGATTTAAAGTTTATCTGAAGCTAATATGAAGCTTCAGCGTCCAAATGAGTCAAATCAAGTAGATATCTTTCAACGTTACAGTCTTTTTAGTGCCAAAGTCCCTCTTTTTGTTACTATACTTCCACCGCAGCTCAACAGGGAAACACTGTCTGAGGAAACACAAAGAGGGAATTTGATGCTAAAAAGACTGTAAATGTGGCAGATATCCACTTGATATGACTAACTCAGACTGCTGAAGCCTCATATAAGCTTCACATCAACTTTTAAATGCATTTTTGCCGAAAATGACTGTGTGGATTTTGGCCCCCATCACTTACATTGAAAACACATTTGAAGGGGATCTTTTAATAGCCAGTATGAACAGGAGGAATGATTACAGCGAGGAAAACCTCTTTCAGTGTTTTAAGACAGACTTGAAAAAGTGTGAACCTATCCTTTAACACTGCTGACTTGTAATGGTATTACTCTACCTTTTGAGTAAGTTTGTGCCCAGGACATGGCCTTGAGACATTTATAAACATGCGCAAAATGTGCTGTGTGTGTCCCGCAGTAGTAGTACAGACATGACAGGGCACACAGACATACCCACTGGCTTGTACTTGCTGGAATTCAGGGCTACATGAGGCCAAAATCTGCCTTGCCATCAGCAGCCTGTTGTTCTGATGAATCTTGGCAAGGAGAGCAGAAATCACCTGCCGTCTCGTGTTCCCATCAGCTCGCGAGCTACAGCACTAGTCTGTTTCCACATATCAGGAGAATGTTCCAACACACACGCCAGACCAACGAGGGTTCTCTTTTCCACATTCCCCTGGATTATTCATCTTTTTCCTCATCCAGCCACACACATTTCTTCCTCTGTTTCTTCCTCCTCTCTGCCTCCCCGGCTCAGGTCTATCCCAGCTGGCTCAGAGAGTCACTTCTTCTTTCAACATAGCAACCAGAGTCCACACGGTGCTGGAATGGTATCCTCTGACCCTCTTGTTAGGCTGACCACCTGCCTACTTTGGTGCACATTTTTAAGCAGCTTTAAGACTTTGTGTTATTTCAGTTTAGGATCATTAAACACACTATCTGTGGTGGAAAGTGATTGAGTACATTTTGTCAAGTACTGTACTTAAGTACAATTTTGAGTTACTTGTACTTTCCTTGTCCATTTTATGCTACTTTATATTTCCACTCCACTACATTTCAGAGGGAAATATTGTACTTTCTACTCCACTAAATTTATCTGACAGCTTTAGTTACTTTTCAGATGAAGATTTGACACAATGGATAATATAACAAGCTTTTAAAATACAACACATTGTTAAAGATGAAACCAGTGGTTTCCAACCTTTTTGGCTTTTGATGTCTTACAAAAAGCAGTGTGTAGTCGGGGTCACATTTCAGATGTCTATGAGTTGTTAACAGCTCCACCAAATAGTGATTTTTCCCTCTAAACTTCTCACATGGTTTCATTTCAATATTTCATCAAAGATTAGAGAAAAAGCAAAAACTGAAAACAGATTTGTGTATCAGAACTTTGTTTTTTCTTCTTTCCTCTCCCATTAACCATCTCAGGACCTCTCAGATTTATCTGGTGACTTTCTGGAGGGGCCCCACCCCTAGGTTGGGAACCACTGGACTAAACTAGCTAACTGTATATAAAGTAGTTCAAACTAGCTCCACCTCCAGCAGCTACAACAGTAACATGCTGCTTACACACTGATGCTTCACTATTAATAATCTAATGATGTCATATATAATAATATATCAGTCAGAGGGACCAAACCACTACTTTTACTTTAAAGGACCAGTGTGTAGAATTTAGTGTCATCTAATGGAACAGACTTGGCAGAAATGGAATATAATATTCCATTAAGTATGTTTTAATTAATGTATAATCACCTGAAAATATGAATTGTTGTGTTTTTGTTACCTTAGAATGAGCCCTTTACATCTACGTAGGGAGCGGGTCCTCTTCCACGGAGCCTGCCATGTTGCACCACCATATTTCTACAGTAGCCCAGAATGGACAAACCAAACTCTGGTTCGAGAGAGGGCCTTTCACGTTTTTTGCAAGTTTCACGGCCACCGTAGGTTCTCCTACACACTTGGAAGGGGAGGGGGAGGGGAGCGGTATTCAGTTGGTTGCAATTTGCAACCTCACCACTAGATGCCACTAAATCCTACACACTGGTCCATATATATAATTATATATATATATGTAATAATATCATATATAATAATATATCAGTCAGATGGACCAAACCAGTACGTTTAACTTTAATACTTTAACTACAGTTTGCTGCTAATACTTATGTACTTTTTCATGCAGGACTTTCACTTGTAATAGAGTATTTTTACATAGTTGTATTGGTACTTTTACTTGAGTAAAGGATCTGAACACTTCTTCCAACACTGTTGTACTGTGATACTCACCGGACACAGGAAACAAGCTGGTTTCCTTTAAGTGGATTTCCTTTAAGATGATTGATCATTAAGAGACGCAGCTGATATTCTCATCACACACACACACGTTTGTGCACACATCCTTGTTAGGACATTGCCTTTACTTCCATTCATTGTGGACGGCCTAACCAAAACCCTAACCCTCTCCTTAACCTAACCTCAATTCACACCTCACCCTTGACCTTGACCAGGACCTCAGAAATGACGTTTTGCCTCGTTAGGACCGGGCTGTGGTACCCATGAGGACTACTGGTCAGTGTTTATATTGGAAAAGGTCCCAATGCGCGCGCGCGCACACACACACACACACACACACACACACACACACACACACACACACACACACACACGATCCGAGAGATATGATTGGCTGAATGCTTGTCACCATTTCTCAAAACTCGATGCGATTGGCTTGTGCAGTAACGTGGGTGTGATGTCACTGGGGAGCGCCGAACTCTAGTTTCCAAAGTTTTTATGTGGAGCTATGGACAGCTGATGGACAAAAGCGAGTGTCTGTGTAATTAGCTGCGTAGATAACAGGTAAGAGATTGGCTAATCGATAATAATACCTATAAGAAACCAGTTTTCTCCTCTCCTCTTGTAGGAACAGTCGTTATTTATCCTCTTGCTCAATGCTGGAACCGCAGCTTCAAGCAAACTAGCTCTTAGCCGCATATGATGCTAATGTCTATCTCCGCGTCTCCACCAACTGACGAATGGACAATTACGACTTAATAACGGTATTTAATCAACACTAAGTGGTACATTATGATAAATTACAGTAGCAGCAGTTAACTGTCTGAACTTTGATGCTAGATTTATCTTGTCAAATTAGCTTTGCCGTTAGCAAGGTGGCTAGCAAACAAAGCTTGACAGCGTTAACTGTAAACATCGGCACGCCCACTTCCCCCGTCGTTACGGCAGTTTGACAGTTTGTATTGTAATGTTAACAAGTGAATGTTTTATTACCCGAAATCTACGGAAACAAAATATATGAATGAGGTTTCAAGAATTTGACGTGTTTGTCCACCCAATCAAAACATCACTCAACGACAAAATACTGTCAATCAAATCAGTGCAAAGAATGATTATTGATAACTGCAGCTTCATGTGTGTGTATTCTTCAGTGGTGGAAAATAACTACATACACAAGTACATTTATTCAAGTACTGTACTTCAGTACAATTTTGAGGTACTTGTACTTTAGTTGAGTATGTCCATTTTATGGTACTTTATACTTCCACTCCACTACATTTTAGAAGGAAATATTGTGCTTTCTACTCCACTACATTTATTTGACAGTTTTAGTTACTTTTCAGATGAAGATTTGACACAATGGATAATACAGAAGTTTGTTTTTTCTTATTTCCTCTCCCATTTAATCATCTCACGACTAACTCCAAAAACTGCAGCACCTGCAGCAGCTACAACAGTAACATGCTGCTTACACACTGATGCTTCAGTATTAATAATCTAATGATGTCATAGATAATAATATATCAGTCAGAGGGACCAAACCACTACTTTTACTGCAATACTTTAAATACGTTTCGCTGCTAATACTTATGTACTTTTACTTAAGTAGGATTTTTAATGAAGGACTTTTACTTGTAATGGTATATTTTTACATTGTTGTTTTGGTGTTCCTGGGTTGGTCACCTGTGTTGTCTTACAAAGATAATGTTTCATTGTCACATGTTGCTGCAAGGGGATACAGCAAAGAACAATGTCACTTTCTTCAAACCATATATGGCTGAAAAATGAGAGTAATGGTGGTGTACAAAACAGTAAACCTGTGAGGAGAGCTAAAAATATGACAAATATGATATTGTACTATACTTATGTCAGGCTGTGTGACATGAATACAGTATAATAAAACAAGGAATTTGTATTGGTATTTAGCTTCAGATATATATTGATATGGGCTGTGCTGTGTGTTCATAGAAACTGGCAGAGGAACATACATTATAAAAATGAGTTATTTTATCAATGTATTAAGTTTACAGAAGTAGTAACATTTATCGATTTACTATAGTCTACACTATAGTCATTAAAATATAAACTTGCTCATACTTAAGAAAACAGAACATTATGCCTTTCAAGTAAAGTATCTAGAGAAGAAACAATTGGTTGATTACAGGTAATTGATAAGTTAAAATGATCGACAAGTCATTTTTCAAGCAAAAATGCCAAATATTCCATAGTCACAGCATCTCACTTGTGAGGATTTGCTGCCTTTCTTTGTCTTATGTGATCATAAACTGAATAAAACTTCCTTTTTGACTGTTGGTTGTACAAAATATGCAATTTGATGACATCATTTTGGGCTTAAGGAAAATGTGATGGGCATTTTTCAATATTTTCTGACATTTTATAGATCAAAAAAATAGTCTGGTAATCGAGAAAATAATCTTTAGTTTCAGTTCTAAACATATTAGTGATTTACATTGCTAAAGCCCTATTTAGTAAATTCAGTTAACTAAAATAATCATCTTAGTTCCAATAGACAATTTTTTCTGGGTGCACAGAGACATTGATAGCATCGACCTATATTTGTTTTAGACCCACCAGTTCTATAGCTGATTGTAGTTACTCTGTGGTGTTTGAATGAAATGACTCTCGATGTTTGTTTTGTTACTGCAGTATTCAAACACTGAATTCAACAGCTTACAAATGACATGCCTCTTATTGAATTCTTCCCTGCCCTAGTAATAAAAAATATGCTGACATCTACCAATATAGTCTGGAAGGCTTGGTTTTATGGCACTAGGGCACATTTCTTGAAAGCGATCTGTGTGCACTGCTTCCGTGTATATTGCAAACGGTGCCAGCGTCTTATTTCATAAATGACTGTCATTCAAGTCATACAGTCCTCTCACATGGTCATGCATTGGTCACAAGTATGGTGTTCCTTTGGATATGTTAAATGCCTCAAAATTAATGCTCACATTGCAAGTCACAGCTTGCATGTTGCGAATTTGGCGAAACAGGCTACTGGTATGATGAAGCCAGCACCTCCGAATCTTAAAACCACCAAGTGACATGGAGATTTAACTACAAGAGCAGTGCCCATTATAAACAGTGAATCTTCTGTAAGTCTTAACATGCAAAAAAAAAAGTAAAGATGATTATCAAGAATGTCTTAATCAGTATCAATCTAAAACAATAGAATTATAATGCTTGCAAGTGTTGATATTTTGAACCTGCCTCAGTGCCCTCGTCATGGCCACATCTTATGCAGAGAATGTATGAGAGTTTTCACTTATCAGAAACTTTCAAGCTACTATTGTATAAAATACGCAGGAGCATGAGAGAGGAGCTGGGTAGCTGGTACATAGTATTGGCTAAGGGTGTCACGATTTCCATTCTAAATTGAAAATCGATCAAAATGAGCGTTTGATTTCAACCTTCAAAATCAAAAGTAGGATCGGCGATTCTTCCAGTATTTTTTTTCTCTCCAACCCCGCCTCCTTGCGCTTGTCCGAATGGAGAAAAAAAAAAACATTTCAAAGACGACACAGCGTAGCTTATCAGTAGCTTGCAGCTGCATTACTTGGCCGCTGCTGGAGTTGGATATGATGGAGAAAAAGAGCTGGAAAATCCTCCTGCTTCCTTGAAGTCACCAGTGTGGCAACATTTTGTCTTCCCCGTGAGACAGAAAAACTACAGTTTATAGGCTATGCTACACACTTCGGTAAAGTTGGAAATATATTGACAGATTCAATGACATTGGTCTCTATGTACAGCCGGTTGTGAGACGAGTGCGCAGGGACCGTCTACAAAGTGCAACACTTAAACTTAGTTTCCTCACCAAAAAGCCACAAGGATTAATCCTGTGAGGAAACTCAAGCTGTTGTTGTAAAGTACCCTTCTGCCATCTAGTGGCTCTTCTTTTTGTTTTTGTTTGTCCCAATTGACTGCTGAAATAAGTGATTTGGTATTACATTTTAAATAATTATTTAAATTTGACCATATGGCCTTGGTGTGGTACATTTAAAAAGAAAAAAAGGCAGTTATATCACACTTGATACCATGTAGAATTTGAAAATGTAAATGACAGTTGTCAGGGCATAAAACCAATGATCTGTTGATCTTTACAAAGCAAGAATTAATAGTCCAACAATGGCATAGCTGTCAGTGCTGAAAAAAAAGTTTAAATTGAATTGAATCATGGCCCTAAAATCGAAAGTCAGTTTGAATCGTTGATCGTGACACCCCCAGTATTGGCATTGTGATTTAGCTTCTTCCTGGCTGTTTTTTTTTTTTTCTCTCTGAGGCTCAGGCAAAAAGTTGGCAGGACAGAAAGCATTGCTTAACTACTAACTTAATGGTAAAAATGCTCATTTTCTTCATTCAGATGGATGACATCAACGTACTACACCACAGATGCCTCCTGAATTTGAGGCGTCGAATCCGAGATATTGGGGATGGGCGCCCAGCGCAGGAACGATACATGAGGTTGCTGAAGGACGGCGACACGCTCAGGTCAGCCTGATTTTTAAACATACCTCGGTGGGGATTGAACTGAAGTGATCATGTGGCTTTGTTGGAATCAGAGTTGATCTCAAAAGATGCTTCTGTTAATATTGTTGGTTTCTCTGCCTACATGTTGGGGTGCTTCTATAATTAGGGATGGACGATATTGGTTACAATACTGATTTGATTGGATCAGGTATTGGCCATGATGTGATTGAGCCTCATTAAGTACAGTTTCTTCAACTATGTCTGTGTTTTTAGGTAACACTTACATTCATCCAGTCATGACGGGTCGTCCACTCAGTTTTTAACACCACAGCGATCCCTGGCCTCATATTAACGTTCATAAAAATGATCCCAGTGAGTTCCACGCAGAGAAGTGTACAGGTTTTAGATTTGAGGAAAAAGAGAGCACTGGTATTAGCTGTATGGAAGCAGTGCTGGGAAAGATATTCATTGATAATGACTGGTAAACCCTGCTTCAGTGGGTTTGTAACACATATTTAAATATTTTTTCTGTATTATCAGGGAATTAATTATTATTTTGTTATCTAGCCTTTATGGGTGATGTGTCTCTATGCACTCAAGACAGAAACAGGCTCAAGAACTGTTTCTTTAAAGAAAACACTAAAAGGTTCATATGTTGATACCAATGTGGTGAACCACCACGTTAGGTCTTCGCCCAGTGACAACAATGTACTAGGTTATATCCCTAGATTGTAGTTCTGCTCCTCCACAGAAAAACTGACAAAAAAAAAAATTAAAGGATTGTCAATGGAGGCTTGCTTCAAGGTCCGCATAACATTAAAAACACTATATTTTCCCCCAAAATCTGTGCTACCCATACTGGAAATTTACAGTAGGTCCTTTGTAATTAGTTGATTGTGAATAAAATTTTGTGTTTGACTTTAAACCTCAGAGAAATATACTTACCATGAATTTCTGTTTTGTAGTGACTACGCTAAGTAATAAAAGTACAAAAGTGCAAAACATGTAACATACTACAATACTGATCCATTGGTTCAGAAGCTCCAATGACCCATTAAATCAACCTTTTTCACAGCAGACATTTTGAACTAGGACAAGCACAGGTGAATAACATTAAAGCTGGAGTGCAGGACTTTTTTCTCCCCCTTGTGGCAGGGAGAGTAATTACAAAAACACTGTCGACATGTGCTTATGTCATAGGCTCCGCTGTAGCCTACTCCATTGCTACTGTTGTGGCTGAAAAATGGTGGATAAATGGTTTTGAGCGTCTCACAACCACCGCAAAATGACTCATTTCACTATCAGAATTGGGTCCATTCAGTCCAATAACATTTGGAAAGTCTAGAAGAGCCGTACGATCAAATTATTTTATCCCCATTCAAGTTAACAGAGAGCTAACCGGAAGCTAGCTGGCTCAGTCGGTGGAAGTCTCTAGTGCGCATGCCCTGCCCATAGAGTGCGCACAGTATGCATTCATCCGGCCAGTGCAGGAATGTCAAACCCGACACCAGATTTAAAACATCTGTATATTGTGAAATAGAGAGATTTACCTGGTGGTAATAGGCTTAATCAGCATTGTGTGAACTCGTTTGGCAAAGGCTTGAATGTGGCAGACGTTCATTTATATGTAAAAGTTCCGCACTGCAGGTTTAACAATGGCTCAGTTCTACTCAAGTGTCCCAGTAAGTCATGACAGTGTGACAGTGGACCAGCAAGCACAATACCAGGACCCTGAAATCAAAGCAACTGAGTGGAATTCAGCCATCATTTCTTTTCCTACTTCGATGTGCCAAAATGTCATTCTGCCTATTCTCATGAAAATGTGTTTGTCCTTGTGTATCTCCAGGTTTCCCCCCATAACAAAACATATGCTCATATAAAACTGGTGGGCATCATACTGTATGTTTAACAGTAACAGCCAATAATTACATGCCTGTCATTTGATATATCCTCTTCCAATCACATGGCTAAAGAGCAGTTTTAAATCAGGATTCATTGTCTTGGATGCACATTATTGTCTCATTTGTGCTGCACATGTTAGTGCATGTGATTATGTTGCTGGTGTTTCGACAATCTTTCGATCAAAGATTGAAGAGGTTGTTTGAGGTGTGTTTCTGATTGTGCATACAGCAGTTGGACCTATTGTTAACCTGTAATTTATTCTCTGTAGTTACCAAGGGAACTCTGAAGAAGTGGGTTGCTATGTGGCTGGCCATCCTTTATCAAAGGGAAACTGCTACTTTGAGGTAAGGCACATTGATAGATGCCTATTGTGACATTGTTGTATTGTAACTGAGCTCTGATTGAGTTGCAAAACCTGACCGTCATCTCTGCAAGATTTTGTTTTGTGCATGATTAGTTGACATGATCGCCACAAACTGCTATCTCTAACTGTGTTGCTGTTCTCCACTCTCTGTTTACCGTATAAAAAAAAAGTAGATAATCATTAGAAAATAAGCGGTCCTTTGCACAATCATTCATTTTGAAATGTTGGGTGGGTGGGTGGGGGGGCGGAATTACTCACAATATGATAGGCTTACCACATACCATCGTCCCTAGTTGTGCCCAAGATTGCTTTTCCATCCAGCCAGCAATTTTATCCCCTGGAATCCTGTTGCTGACAATTTTCTCAACTTCATATTAAATTCTGAGTGCCCCCCCACAGTCCCAGTTCACCAGTGCAAAACCACTACCTCAAAAATGTCGTAGCTGCATTGGAATGAGGGATAGGGTGTGGGTTAGGTGGTATCTCTAAGCACAAAGATTAGTCTAACATACAGTGTTTTTCAGGCAGGCAGGCAGACTGGCAGCAGGACATTCATTTAGGAAAGCTGGTGTGCCCCTATGTATCAGGCCTTTTTAGTAGTTACTCATACATACAGTACAGCAGAGTATGAGGAAAAAGTATCTTGGTGATGTAGCACAGGAAAGTTGCAAGAGTTCAGTCATAAATTAGGTGCTGAGGGCTGCAGTGTGTTATTTATGAGCCAGCTTGTTTGTGTATGGTGCACGTCAGAGCAGGCCTTGTGACGTGTGATCAAGTGACTGCAGGTGAGGCAGGCATACTTCCTTGTCTGGTTTTTTAGGCTTCAGGAGGAAAAATTAGGCTGTACATTATCCAGTGAACCTACGTCATTCTGCTGAGCTGCGAATAGAGCCAGACAGGACCACGCTGCATCAGTCCCATCGCTATACCAGGCTTTCCTGCAAATTATCTACTTCTTCCACTATTCTTTCCCAGATTTTTCTTTTTTTTTTTTAAGAAGAGAAGCACCATTTTGAACATACATTTAAGCATTTTAGATCTGCTTTACTAAGATACAGGCTGACTATGTTCTTTGATTTTATTTATCATGACTGTTAGGTGTCCCTGATATGTGCCAGATGTGACATTTCCTTTTAAATGTGATGTCAAACTCTCATCTGACCTCCAGATCTCCCTCTTTCTGCTCCCTAGCATTAAGATCTTCAAGATAACAACATTTATATTTAAATGAGAATCACATTTGGAGGCTGACAGATCTCTCTGACATTTAAACAAATGGGTTTTAATGTGGTCATTAACCAGAGTTTTATACTACATTATTCTCCACGCTGTGACGCACATACTGTCAGTTTCCCAGATATCTCAAAAATTTGGGAGCTTTTATTCTGATAAAGGTCAGGCTACTGTCAAAGTATGCGTCACTGCTATCCTCGTGTTTTTCCTCGCTGTGCTTTCACAAGAAACCCATTTCACCTTTGTCAGTGCTGCTGCACTTTCTCCAGTTTTTGTCATCTGCCTTCTTCAAGCCCGGCGAAACATCTGCGGCATTCCACTTGTTTTAACAGATTTATTTTAAAAATTAATAGATCAACATAACTTAATGACTCATCAGAATCAGATTTACTGCCAAGTAAGTTTGCAGATACAAGGAATTTGTCTTGGTGTTGTGGTGTATAACAATAAAAAAATAGAAGGTAAGAGAAAAAAGTATCTATGCAAAGTGAGAAAAAATAACTACCACAAAAGATAGGTGGTATAAATATATAAATGCAATTTTACAATAAAGAATAAGTAGAAATATATTCTATGTGATATTGATGGGGAATGTGCAGATGTTCACAGTATAAACAGTATATGTAATGTGCAAGTGTAATAATACAAAGAATACAAATAGTTGCATTAATGTAACACGCCATGTTAGAAGTGCAATATAAGATTATATATTTCACATTAATATAACATGTAGTGTCTATGTGTGCGGTAGAGTCCGTGTCAGTGGGGGTCCGGGGCTTTGTTGATGAGGCCAGCTGCAGTCGGGCAAGAAACTGCTCTTGTGGTGTGAGATTTTGGTCACGATTGCACGACTGCAGCCTCTTGCCAGAGGGGAGTATTCGAAAAAGTTAATGTCCAGGGTGGGAGGGGTCGGCCATGATCTTTCCTGCTTGCCTCAGTGTCAGTATCACTGAGCACATTCCTACTCTTTCCCGATCTAAGTCATCGCACATGTTTTTTTTTAAACTTTTATTTGGACATTCACACAGACATTAATGGACTGTTAATGTGTAGAAGTGGTAGCCTGCAGAGGCCAAGAATTTAGGTCTGTAACAAGGCAGAAGTATAAAGTGCCAGACTGGACATCAAAGGAATCCGGCCTGGAATTTTAGTCAGAGAAACCCGAGAAGTTTGGTTTCTAATGTGCTGATAGCTGTAATGCAGGAGCAGTGATTTGTGGTAGGTGGGTAAAGAATTGGGGGGGCTGGTAGGTGAGGAAGGGGAAAAGGGATAATGCAAGAAATAACGCAGAGAATCTATCATTTAATTAATTTTGACTCAAGACCATGATCACATATTATGGAGCACAAACAGAGCAAAGAATATTGTAGTAAGAAAACAATGGTGCACAGCATGGATAAAGTACAGCATATGTTATTTAAACAAAGGAAGGACATTTTTTAAAAAGGCACCACATTTACAAATAACTTTTGGATTATCTGATTGTAGTAACAAAATTAATTTAAACATAGATGGGTGGTTTAAATAATACTTTGGCAAGTACCGTTCTCTACAATTCATTATGCTTACATTCTTACTTTCAAACTAAATAAGATACTCGTCTCCCAGACGGTTTCAAGTTTCAGTTTTATTTTATTTATATAGCACTTTAAAAAGCAAACAGGTTTTGCACCACAGTGCTTCACAAAGACAGGCATATGTATACACATACAAAGACATATATGTGCATAACAGATGATTGTGAAAAAAAGCCAGATTAAACACAAGAAAAAAAGTGAGTCATATGCCCCTTTCACACATGCAGGACAATCCCTGAAATGTTCAGGAACATTTCCTGCACGGGGTCATGTGTGAATGGGAGCAGGGATCCATATTCGGGGAAATCTGTACCGCCAATTTCCCACCTCAAGACTAAGTAACATTTCTGGGAAAATGCCGGTATGCCTGTGTTGTGAATGAAAGCAGTAACATTGCAGGATCAAGCACATAAAGGGTTACGTCCATCTGACAAAAGACGCTTTCACGTGGAGTGAGCAAACCAATCACAAGACTTGACGTGTGGGTGACGTACTGCGAGTTGAGTTTTGACTCGTCTGTTTTCAACATGGCGGCTGTGTCACAAACTTTCTCATATTGCAGCTAAACGGTACACTAAAATATGTGACTGAAAACATTTGAGGTGAGAAATGCAGTACTGCATTGCAGTGCAGGCAATGCAGTAACATAATCTTGATCAATATTTGATCAGCACTGCCTAGTTTGAAAGTTTGAGTTATGTGAGTTTCGCCCTCTTCTTTTGTTGAGTTTTATGGCGGTTGTCATCCACAAGTGTTGCATTACCACAATCTGCTGGAGAGTCCCTTGCCCACCTATTCCAGCATTGCCATGTTATATGTGAAAAGGCGCAAGACAGAAATGTTCCTGAATGTAGCTGCATGTGTGAATAGTGAAAATCACTAGCGGTGCCTTAGTTTTAAGGGGCATCTTAAAAGCATCAACAGACTCAGCCTGTCTAATGGCCTCCGGCAGGCTATTCCAGGGCCGAGGAGCCGCTACAGAAAAAGCCCTGCCCCCGGCCTTTTTTTTTTTTTTTTTTCTACGAACGGGGCACAGCCAACGGTTGTCATTACAAAGGTTGCAGATCCTCTGGTTTCTTTCTAGTCCTTTATTCTTCCAGTGACCTTTAGCGAAGTGCGAAAATGACTCAGAGAAGTCACTGAGAAAGGAAGAAAGCGAGCACATTCTCCTGTGTTTGTCTGCATTGCCTTTCACCTCATTCTGCTCGGCAGTGTGTGTCATTTTGCTCTGATCGAGTTTAGTTGGCGAGCTGGCGTGACGTCTGAGGAGGAGGGGGGGGTGATTGTGGAGGTTTTCCCGTGCTGCCAGTGGCAGAGCTGTGTACCCGTGCAGGGAGTCAGACTCTGGGCATTTGGTTGAGAGCCACACAGACAGACTGAGGGCTAAGAAAGGCCGAGATTTACAACAGGCATACTTTCTTGAGTCGGGTTTTCCATTCAAGGTGTGACTCGGTGAAGGTTCTCACAGTAAAATATAAGACTTGTGTTTTGATTTTGGTTTTCTGCTATAAATCCGTGCTGTTTTTTAAAAAAACACCTCTTCATTTTGCCCACACAAGTGAGTAAAAACATATAAAAAGCTTGCTCTAAGTGTAGCAGTAGGTTAAAGTAGCTGTTTATGTTGTACACAGTTGTAGTTATATTGTGTTTGTGTGTGTGTGTGCGTGTGTGTGTGTGTGTGCGTGTGTGTGTGTGTGTGCGTGTGTGTAGGTGACAATAGTGGACACAGGGGTGAGGGGGACCATTGCTGTGGGCCTGGTGCCTAAATTCTACAGGCTGGACCACCAGCCTGGCTGGCTGCCATACTCTGTAGCTTACCACGCTGACAACGGCAAGTAAGTCAGACCACAATCATCTTTGCACTACAGTACAGCATTGGTTTCTTGGATGGTTTGGGGAAAATGGATTGTGGCCTGTTGCTGCTGCATCCACACATAACTACAACAGTAATTCCCTATATCATTCTTCTTAGCTCTTACTTTTTCTTAGCGTTTTTCAGTGGCATAAAACTTTCTGGTCACAGGAGTGGTTTTGCTGTAATGCCGCTGAACCTTGCACCCCTAACTGTTGGTTTTCTGATACAACTAACAGATATTTTAATTAATCAATTTTTAAATCAATTGATCTGTTTATTATTTTTAGTCTGTACAAGTAGTACTAAATGGTGAAAAATGACCAACACAATTTCTCAGAGCCCAAGTGTCGACAAAATCAAAGAGGGACTATGGGTATTTTAACTGAAAACGACACCGCTTGAGTCCCACAAAAGTCTGCTCAAAGAAGAAGTTAATTTTTCCTGACATAAAACACAGCTAATCCTCATAATTGAGGTGGAACCAGAGTGTTTTGCATTTTTGCTTGCTAAAGGACTCAAATGATTAATTATCAAAAATGTTGTTGATAGGGATGTACCAATCCAACTCTTATTGTGTGGATTGAATATAGGCCAGACGTGACAGATCCACATTAACAGTTGCTTTGCCAATGTCATAAAATTTTTGCTATCAGTTACAGTAATTAAGTCGGGCTGTCTGTTTATAGCGCCGCAGCAATTCCTGGTCTCATGTTACTTTAGATAAGAATTATCCCAATGACATCCACACATAATACAGATTTTAAATTTGGGAAAAAGAGATCACTATTATCAGATTGGTAAATTATTGGCAGATACCCTGAGTTGAGGTATTGGAATCTGTATTTTAGAGAAGTATAAATTGTAAGAAATTCTGAATAAAGGCATCTGCCCAAAGTACTGAAACTAAGTTTTAAAAAAAGCTGTTTAAAGCTCTATTTACACTCATCTAGCACTTTATTAGGAACACTGGTGCAATCTAATGCAATCCCATACATTTTCATACATGGTACATAGTGGTGTACTGGAGTGCATTATATTGAAAAGTTGTGTATGTTAATGGCATGGACAAAATATTAGGATCACATTTCAATATCATGCAGTCCTGTACACCACCACCCACTACAACCTCAATAATAAACATAAAGTAGAATTATCACCTTTCGGACAATGTCAACAAAAACTGAAAATGTATAAGCTTCGTAAAAGTAGAAGTTATGGCAGAGCTGTTGTATTGGGTTGTATAAGATTGCACAGGTGTTCCTAATAAAGTGCTTGGTGAGTGTATATTTGTGTATGGTGGTCCCACTGTAGATGCCTCCAGCGTAGTAAATCATTTTATATTTCAGTATCTGATTTCACCTGTTGATAGCCTCGCCACAATGCTGTATAGATGTGTTGTACATTATCAGTCTGTACTGTGCTGTCATTATATACTCAAAAGCAACTGTGTTTACATTCTTTGATTAACTCTGATAAAGTGAGATGATGGGACGTTTTGCCTTATCTCACTGATGTTACTGAGTCAGAGACTATTGTTGTGGAATCATTAATAGCTGAAGTCTTTTTTTTGACATTCTTTATAAGAATTGTTTGACATTTTAACATTCCCTTCTTGCAAAGAGTTAGATGAGAAGTTTAAAACCACTCATGTCTGTGCACTAGCTAGAGCCAGCAGACGGTTAACTTAACTTAGCATAAAGACTGGAAACAGGGGGAAACAGCTAGCTCAGCTCTGTCCAAAGGTAAAAAAAAATCTGCTTATCAGCTCCTCCAAAGCTTAGTAAGTAACATGTTCTATATTGTTTGTTTATAGAGGACCTATTATGCTCATTTCCAGCTCTAAATTTTTATTCTGGGACTCCACTAGAGTAGCTTTGCATGGTTCACAGTTAAAAAAAACTCAGTATTTATCTTATACTGGCCCTTTATGCAGCCCCTCAGTTCAGCCTCTGTCTCTTAACAGGCAGTCTTAACTCCTGTCTCTTTGAGCTCCACCTTATGTATCACCTCAGGGTCATGCATCAGAGTTGTGTAAAGTTGTGTAAAGTTACTGCTGATGCAAACCCAACATTTCCTACTTTACTGCTTTACTGCGACACTAAAAACCGGTCGAAAAAACAACATATGGACATATTTGGAGCTCTTTGTTCAGCGGATCAGTTGGAAGTAATGCAGGGAGGAATAGTACAAGTAGAAACAGCCACAGTGATGATGATCTTTGATGAAGAGCTGTAGACGACCAGCACACCTCCAACAGGTGATGTTGGAGTCATGGCTCAGCGTGACTACCCCCAGAACAATGGAAAAATGCCATAATGTTAGCAACGCGGAGCAGTGAACTCGCGCGGTGTGCGTGGAGCAGATGACCATATAAAGAAATCCATCACGAGTTGACATCGGCTCGGACTGAAAGTAGAAAAAAAACGTTGGAAACGGAGCACTCAGAGCAGACTGAAGCCGGTGCTTTTTGCTCACATACGTTTACCTCATTATTTGACATGTCATCCACTTTTAACATGAACATCTGACATTGTGACATTATATTTATGACTGAAAATAAGGAAAAGTGTAATAGGTCCCCTTAATCTGTAAAAAAAATAAAAATAAAAATGGGAAATTATGGTGACAGACTTGTTGTTTCCCCCACCTTCCAGTCTTTATGCTAAGCAAAGCTAATTGCTCCAGCTTCATGTGAGAGTGGCATTGATCTTTTCCTACAGTACCAGTCAAAACTTTGGACATGTGTACTTATTCAAGGGTTTTTCTTTATCTTTACTATTTTCTACATTGTAGAACAACACTGAAGACATCAAAACTATGAAATAATACATATGGAATTATGTAGTAAAAAAAAGTGTTAAACAAACCAAAGTATATTTCATATTTTATATTCCTCAAAGTACCCACTGTTTATTACATAATTTCATTATTATTTTATAGCTTTGATGTCTTCAGTATTGTTCTACAATGTAGAAAATAGTAAGGTGTGTCCAAACTTTTCACTTGTACTGTGCAGGCTTCAGTGATGTGACCTCATAACCTCACACACAAGTATAAATTCAGCTTAATCCAAATCATTTGAGTTATAAAAAGAATCATGATTGAATTATTATTTTTAGCAGTAACTAGATTACTTATTTTGTCTCTTTTCTTCCTAGGTTATATAATGGTAACCCTGTAGGGCAACAATTTGGGCCAAAATGTGCTCGTGGTGACCGCATTGGCTGTGGAATACACTCAGAAAATATTGAAGCAGGTTTTACAACAGTTTTTTTCACCAAAAATGGCAAAGAGGTAGGTGTTTTTCATCTTTATGATATTCTGTAAGGCTTTATTTCTTTTCACAGAATGGCTCTGCAAATGAAACCAGCAGAACTATCTCTATTGTGTTGTCTCTGTTTCCTCACTCACTGTTTCTTTACCATCTCCTATCCAGGTAGGTTCAGTGGAGGTTCCCGTGTCTGCGGAGGGGCTGTTCCCCGCCATAGGAATGCACTCCATGGGGGAAGAGGTGAAGGTTGACCTACAGGCTGAGTGGTTCCTGGAGGAGGACGACAGTATGATGATGGTGGATAGCCATGAAGATGACTGGGGACGGCTTTATGATGTCAGGGTGAGCGGCACGGTAAGTAGAATGAGTCCTATTGATTGCTTCACGGTTAAAGGAATACCGTGAAGCAATTTCTGTAATTTGAGGAGAGTTACATGAGGTCACGCCCACACCTCCACACAACCCTGCAGGAAGGTGCCGCATTGCCGGATTTGGTGGTGAATGCAGCCTTACATGTAACCTAGTTGTATGAACTGTACTAAAACAAGTTTACTTTGTTTCACCATCGTCATGTTACAATTATTAATCTTACATAGCCACAAATAGATACATCACCTCATCACTTTGCATCCTGCAAACAGCTGTGTTTAAAAAAGAAAAATAGTTTTAAAAATAAGTGGCATCTTTCTTTCACTCGCTTCCAAAACAAATGCACTCGCTGGCCAAGATCTTTACGACACAATGGTGGTGCTGATACAGTCTTCATTCTGGGAAAACACTACTACTTTTATTCACAGGGGTGGCTAAAATCAACACAAAATGAAAGTTCCTTGTAGTAATTTTAAATGATCATGTTGCTGTCTTGACAAAACAGCTGCATTACTGCACTAGTTTTTGCTAGATGTAGTTCAAAGCAGGACTGTCTGTAACAATTTATCTGTAGTTTCTTTAATTATTCATTTGCAGAATGCCTTTTCAAAACCCAAAGTGAATTGCTTACTTAATTCTGGCCAGAAGCCAAACAAACTAGAAAACATTCGTATGAAAATTAAAGTGATATGGCTTGTTTTTGATGCTGTACCTCTTTAAGATTAATACTGTATATCAATGTGATATATGTTTTTTCAGTTAACGATTAGTCTAATAATCACTTCAGCACAATATTTGCCGTCCTTGTGTTGTGAACACAGAGACACAATGTACGTGAAAACATACGGATTACACATTACATATATTTTGTTTGTTTCTCTAGCATATGCCTTTTGAAAGAGCTAGATTATAGTAGCTTTCCTGCAGCTTGTGCATGGTGGTTGCCAGTTCCCCATGTTTGTTTTGTTTTCTTATGAGATCCTTCAGCTTTGTGTTCTTTAGCAAATCCCTCTTTGTTGACAACTATACTTAATGCTATCTTAATTTTGGAGAAAGCTCTAGACACAATCACTTGAATTAGAATTATTTTGTCTCAGTTGTTGTATGATCTTGCTGGGACTGGATTGGGGTCACATTTGGAGTGTTTTTGGAGATTACTTCATGACATCAGTTTAGGGATTTTCCTTTTTCAGAGGTCTGTAGAAATCAGGTTAGTAACAAGATAAACAGCAGACTCACAGTGAAGACGTTGAGTCTGTAGAGTCCGGGATTATGCAACAGTTTGGCAAATCTACCTGCAAAGCTTAGACACAAGCTGGGTAACGTACCAACTTTTTTATTTACAGGATTCAGTAATGGAGATAGGAATTCCATCTTCAGACTTGTTTAATGAAAGGCACCTCCAGCAGCTTTTGGTTGCCAGATGTGGAGAATGGTTGCCTCAGTGTAATTGTTTTAATTGCACTCACGATAGCCCTGTGTTATTATACCCAAATTAAATGTAATAAATTAAGATTAAACCTATTTTACACATTATAACACATTTCTTTTGTTTTTTTTCACGTTTTCTGTCACTCAAACACAAAGCTGCATTAGATAATGTACGACACATCCTGCCCGTGTAGTGGTGGTGCTATCAACGGGTGAAATCTGATGCCAAACTATAAATCAGTACCATTCCTACACCATACACATTATCAGTCCTGGATGATTTGGTGCCCTAGGCGAATTCTCAGTCAGCGTCCTACCCTCCCACCTGGCCTGGCTTCCTTTGTTGACATGCTTTTGGCATATTACCAATACCACTTTCAAACATGGGTATGACACTGGTATGACACTGGTATGACACTGGTATGACACTGGTATGACGCGGGTATGACGCGGATATAACGCAGGTATAACGCAGGTATGACGCAGGTCTACTCATCACGTGTTCTGCTCCCGTTGGACCCATTCATAAGCCAGCTGTCACCCTGCCTCTCACTGTTGACTGCAGACTGCAGTCTGCTGTGTAGTTTAATAAAATTCAATGATAAACCTGAGAATTACTCTGAATTACATCAAATAATTACCAGATAAAAGTTTCAGTTCCAACTCTGTCCATCTGTGCGCTCCCTCTCAATCACCCACAGGCGTGCACTTTCTGTTTCCTTCTCTCTCCTCTTCTTTGCCATGGTTCCCTCTTTCTCTTTCTCCCTCTCTCTCGCCCCCACTCAAGTTAAATCTGGTTAAATGGGCTGTCCCCTAAAAGTCGCTGAGTTGATGCATCAATCGATAAGCCCCCAACTCATTTTGTGAGTTGAATCGCTGCCTTTTTTCTTTTTTTTTAGCCACGTCACACAGAGTATAGCAGCGTGACAGCATGAGAGGCTGTAAACTTTTACAGACTTTTTGTCTCTAAATGCATAACTGTGATGGAAACAGAGAGAGATGTTGGAGATGGAGGACAGCGCGACGCAGAGCGACTGTTTCCTGCTCCGAGCTCTCAGCTCCGCTGTTAAATGCAGGGAAGTCGGCTAAACTCCTGTTTAAACAGACGCATACCAGCGTCTCTACCGTCTCCTCCTCTACCGTCCAGTGTAATCGACTCTTTGGCTGACAGCGCTGTCAGCAGCCGGCAGGAGAGACGCCCCGTGCTGCGCTTGCATTTTACAACTGAACTAATACCAGGACGCACACCGCTTATTTCTCTGACTGTGTGGAAATCTGATTTTCACATGACAAATGAACAACAGCATTAAAACATGAGACTCATGTGGGCATTTATATCAATTTAATGTGGTCAACCTCCCATCCCCCACCACCACCCCCCCTTCTGAGTCGATGCATCGGTCTGAAGTGTCGATTGTGAGTCGACTGTATAAATTCTGAGTCGGGGACAGCCTTAGTTTCAACACACACACTACAGGCGTACAGTATATGAATGGATAGAGGAGAGTGTCAGTGCTATAAGAACCATAAGAACCATGTTGATGGGACGTTCTGAGCTGTCAATTTTTTTTCAACGAGTCATTATGGTCTCAATCACTAAATTCGGGCCCTCTAATAAATGCAGGTGGTCATTTTGGAAATGATCGGTCCGTTAATAAGATTTGAAGACATATCGTAGGTTGTGATGTCTGCCTTGTGGGTGTTGATTGACAGTTGGCTCACCTGCTGCTCTCCCCTGCTCCGGGGCTCTCCGGCACTGAGTCGCACTTTTGGAGCTTCTGTTCAAAGAATAAAACGTGATTTTTCTCCAAACATGCAGTTCTACTGTGCTTGTGGTTAAGGAGTTACACTAACAAGACACTCATAACATGCTATATGTCAGTAAGTTTAATGTCACTTGATTATGACACCTGCCCTGTTAGCACAATTTAGCTTAAGTAGCTGACGTGTGCACCAGTAGGCTAACGTTCGCTTCAGTCAGACGTAGCAGGGCGTGTTTCCAGAGCGTGACAGGCAACACCCCGCACTCCTTATTTGGAAGGTCCTGGCTCCAAACAGAAAAGATTATGCCGACCATAAGCTGCTTCAAACCAGCTCCAATGCAAACCAAAGTGTGATGTCACACCGCGCTTCATCCGTCTGGTTGGTTGTGGCGTAAAGGTTTAGAGTTTAGGTTCAGAGCTGTTTTCTCAGACACTGACTAAACTCTGATTCACATAGTTGATATTAGCCGCTTGAATGGACTTCATTGTTGGCAACAAGTGTTTCATCAGAGGAAGCATAATGCTGTATTCCCACCACTTTTCAGTAGTGAACTGTAACACCTTTGTTCTATGTTAAAGTGTGAGCTCTCATCGCCCCGTCCTCCCGACTTTAAAAAGTAACCACAAGACTACAGGCAGGTTTCTCATTGATGGCTGTGTGTGGGTCCCGTATGTGGTTGTGTGATAAACAGGTCTGTCCACAGTGATACACAAACATCTGAAATACACATACACAGGCTATCATCTTCTCTGGAAGCAGACAGAGGTGATAAAAGCAGGGTGCTTGCTGTGGGTCACAAGGATGATTCAACTAGCAGTCTTGCTCTCTGTCTTTGTGTCTGTCTCACTTTTCTGTTTTTCTGGATCCAGGAGTCAGCAATGGCATGAAACGTGTTGATGGAGCCAAGTGCCTGGCAGTCCACCAGGTAGTAAAAATTCAATAAGTGGAGTAACGGGACTCTAAGGAATCTTTTACTCTTTCTCATGTGGTTGGAGGTTTTCACAGCTGGGGTGCCCGGCTGCTCGGGTAGTCCAGCAGTTTTTCTCCCCTCCTCTTTCTCTCCCTTTCTTTTCTCTCATGAGTAAGCTACCATTAACCTTCAGATCCGTGATGTGGTCACCATTGTGAGGGTTTAAGCGGGTGATTATACTCAAACTGATAAGGCTGTCAGGTTTTGACTAGTACAAGGATTTAGTAAACACACTGAAGACAGGGAAGGGTGTGGGACTAAGTGGTAACAGTAGCTGCTTCCTGGAATGACAGAGAAAGTTTGGTTTGGACAAAAAATGAGAGAAAGAAAAGGAAAGTGTTGCAGAGGAAACAGAAGATAGGATAGGAGGAGTGAAGGGAAAGAAGAGGTTTGTTTTGAAGGTTAGAAATCTTTAAGTAGCGGGATTAGTTTGAGGTAAGATTATGCTTTAACGGCAGAATCAGCCACAAGGTGGTCTCACTTAATCTCTGTTGGTTTTGACTTCTAATTAATTTAGTGTGGTTTTAAGCACTGAAACTGTCTCAGTTTGCTTCAACTTTTCCAAGTGTCTACTTTAAATCTGTCTTTAAACACAGGACTTCTCTCCTCTTCTCTCTTCTCCTCTCCTCTCCTATCTTTCTCTTCTCTCCTCTCCTCTCCTCTCCTCTTCTCTCCTCTCCTCTCCTCTCCTCTCCTCTATCTTTCTCTCTTCTCCTCTCCCCTCTCTTTTATCATTGTTTCTTCTCTATTCTTGTCTCCTCCTCTCTCCTGTCCTCTTGTTTCTTCCTCTCCTCTCCTCTCTTCTCCTCTCCCCTCCTTTTTCTCCTTTTCTCATTTGTGTAGCTACGCAACAGATATTTCCAGTCTTGGTGGTTTCTGATGACTTATGGATCTATCATTTGGTTGCCATAGATGAATTACACCTCTCTGGCTGCTTGGCGGTTGGTTTCACCCAGCAGCAGCGGCGCAGCACCAAAGTAGTTTTTACACGTTGCTATTTGATAAGTGTGGATAATCACCGCTCCGGATGATGGCTGTCCTTACTGATTGTTAAGAGGTGGGGAAAAACTGAGTGACGGGAAAAATTGCTGCAAGATAAATTACTTTACTGACTGGTATGCTTTTGATGAGGCGGTACTGAGAAGTGCAAAGCCGCAGAATGCAGAGGACAATGGTGATGGTAGTGACTTGTCTGCAGCTAAGTCTTTGCCTTTGTGAACTGTTTACATTACAGTCGAGGGGGGGGGTGGCCACTCCTGTTTAGATAGGTGGGTATCTGATCCTAGATTTCTGCCCACTATCATCATACCTACCTTGCCAAATATTTTCCCCTTCCTGCTCTATTCTATCTACTTGTGTGTTTGTCTCTCCAACTCTATTTCTTCCTCCCTCTCTGCTCAGTGCATTGTCATCAAATTTGACATTTTCATCACTATCCTTGAGACAGCTCGGATAAAGTTACTTTAAAAAGGGAACTTTGGAGATATCTTTCAGGGAGGGTACTGCTTTTCACTCTGGTCTCCTCCATTTCATTTTGAGCCTTCTTTATTTTGCTATGCTCTGAGTTCCTTTCAACTTTTTAGTCACTCATCTCAAGGCCATTTGTTCACAGTAATGAACGCTCTGCCCTCATAGTTCTGTTTGGGTGGAAAACTGAAGTTTTAATTTAATGGCTGTGCCCTTGTTGGCTTTGTTTTGTCTATAAACTTGTACTGGCATCTTAATATGTGGTGAAAGCAGGTTTATCATCAAAGTATCAGATATCCTCAACTTATTAAATCTTCTGTATAGTAACGCTACTTGAAATAAAGACTTCTCTCGGCAGTGTGATCAAACAACACTCTGTGTTAATTTATCTACGAACCAGTAGGGCTGCAACTACACATTTTCATCATTGATCTGCTGATTATTGTCTCAATTATTGTCTGTAAAATGTCAGAAAATAGTGAAATTATTTCTTAGAGCCCATGGTGACGTCTTCAAATGTCTTGTTTTGTCTGATCAGTAGTCAAAAACCAGAAGATATTTAGTTTCCTGTCATGCGTGACATAGAAAAGCTTCAAATCTCAAATA
This sequence comes from Scomberomorus guttatus, assembly GCA_038419695.1. Taxonomy (NCBI): domain Eukaryota; kingdom Metazoa; phylum Chordata; class Actinopteri; order Scombriformes; family Scombridae; genus Scomberomorus; species Scomberomorus guttatus. The sequence goes on from CM076449.1 coordinate 30,315,409, forward strand.
TGAGAAGTTGCAACCAGCAAATATTTTCCATTTCTTCTAAAAAGTGACTGAAACAATTAGTTGATTATCAAAATAGTTCTGTCGATTGGCTAATCAATTAATTGACTAATCATTGCAGCTCTAGTAACCAGCCACTTTATAAATAGCCAACAATCTATAAACAAATACCTTAATTAAGAGCAGAGAAAAACCACCAGTTTTAACAATATGAAACATGGCATTTCTTTTATTTATTTCAACCATCAGGTTTTTCAAAAAATATTGTTTTATTATATTATCAGATTTGTCAAATCTACATCTGACAGAGCCTCAAAAAGATGAAAAAAGTCCCCCCCACTCATTATTTTTGCTTTACTTTACTGTTTGTCCTTCACGATGCAGATTTTGACACAATAAGGCTGTTTTCACATTCATCTGAAAGTGGAAAGTTTCTCTGTGCTCACCTTAAATCTGAGTAGAAGGGCTTTACCTACGAACACAATTTGTGACATCACACTATCCAGTATGAAACTTACAAGTGTGATATGGAAATTTACAGGGCACATACACTGGAAATGGACTTTTCAATGAAGTAGGAAACTTATTTTGTCCAGCAGTTAGAAATGTTAGAAATGAGCTATATTAGTATATTCATCGGAGGAGGAAATTTGTCATTTCAAGCCTTTAAAAAAAAAAAAAAAAAAAAAAAAAGTACTCAAAATACTCAAAAAAGAGTATTTTAGTTGTCTTTGACATGTCTGGAGGGGACCTTCAAGGTAAACTTGGTTTTGATAAATGAATTTGGTACAAGACAGCATTGTGTAGCTATGTTTTCATCTCTTTATGCAGGTGGTAGTTATTCTGCATAGAATTTATGGATGGGTAATCCTGGTAATTTCCCCACAGCAAAAGGAAAGTGAAACTTGGAAAAGTATTATAATGGTATTAATAAACACTAATAGTGTTTGGAGATGTGTGAAAGTGCCAGTCACACAGTTAGATGGCCTTATTTTAATGAATCAGAGTACAGAACAAATGCTAAGCTCAGTGATGTTGTGACAGTGCACTTTCTGTGTTTTTGTGATGGGGCGCGCAGTGCACTTGGAAATGAGGTGTTAATGGAAGTCATGATCATTATCAATGGGCGCGTTAAGGGCTGGAATGAGTCATGACCAGTCACAGTCACATCACCTCCTCTCCTCCCTTTTTAAAAGCAGTGCCATGATGCAGTCCAGAAGAGAAGACTTTTTTTTTCTGTGTGCCGTAATAATGCACATTTTTATTTTTAAAACAAAGGCGTCCACATCATACTGTAGTGGAGCAGGTTGTCTCTTCTCTAACTTTCTTATAGTGCTTATTAGGGTTTCATTAGAATTAGACGTGGCTGCATTTACATTTTGTAATTTATCAATGCTGCCAAAACTGTGAATGAAACACTCTTATATTTAAACTTTACATGGTTACATAAACTGCATGTACCATGCAATGAACTTGTTTTCATGACTATTGTGGTTTCTTGCCAATTCGACCGCCGGACTGTTTTTGCAGTCTTTATTTATTCGCCCCTAACAGCCAATATGCAGACTGTACAGATGTGGTGTGTGTGTGTGTGTGTGTGTGTGTGTGTGTGTGTGTGTGTGTGTGTGTGTGTGTGTGTGTGTGTGTGTGTGTGTGTGTGTGTGTGTGTGTGTGTGTGTGTGTGTGTGTGTGTGTGTGTGTGTGTGTGTGTGTGTGTGTGTGTGTGTGTGTGTGTGTGTGTGTGTGTGTGTGTGTGTGTGTGTGTGTGTGTGTGTGTGTGTGTGTGTGTGTGTGTGTGTGTGTGTGTGTGTGTGTGTGTGTGTGTGTGTGTGAGACAGTTCAGCCTCTGACAAATCTCTGAACTCACCAGAAACTTCAGTTTTTCCTTCACTTGCTCTCCTTTTTCCTCTTGTCTCTGTACATTTATAAGGGAGAGTTATAAAGTCTTGAGCATATGTGCAAAATCTTTTGCACAAGTTTAAAAAAAACATGTGAAACTTGTTCAGTTGTGTCTTGGCCTCATTTTGTTCCACAGGATGTATTCACCTACACCTGCGTCTTTCCATTTAATTTATGCTATCAAGACACTTCTAAAGAGTTTTAAAATCTATTCACTGCTTCCCCTGAATAGAGCCATCTGTGGCGCACCGTCACAGTTTTATGACGTCTGTCACAGAAGCATTAATAATAAATTCCATTATGAAATGTTGAATTGATAAAGTTGTGACAAGAGGTCTATGAGTGGAAAAATGTAGCTGCTGCTGCAGATATATTGGTTATGAACTCTCATACTTGCATAACTTTCAGTTCTTTTCAGTTTTTTTCCGTGTATATAGCGATTTTCATGTAGGACTGTGTGGGTGTTAATGGCTTCCTATCTATCAGGTTAGCCAAAACGCTTTTTCATGTCTGCTATTACACTTACAGAAACGCTGAAAAGATGTTACAAAGTGCTTTACAGCAACCAGAAGTAAAAAAAGTAGAGCTTCAAACAGTGCAAGGCAGCCTGGGTGTGGTCACAGCAGACCTCATGTGACCACACCCAACTGGTTCAACAGACTGCATCTTTCAACCAATAGAGGGCAGCGCATCAATGCTTTCTTAGTTACTCTAACTAAAGACAGCCCTAACTAAAAGGCACTGATTTAAGTTGCTTTTAAGTGGTGGAAAGAAAATCATTTTGATAACGTACCAAAAACAGCCTTTTGGATCCAGAGTTCTTCTGACAAATCAAGTCGCTAACACTGTTCATAAAGATGTGATTGATCTGTTGGCTTTAAGTTTCAAGGCTTTTCTTTAACACCAATAAATATAAAGTTCCTTTACAAGTGATCTGACTTCTTGATTTCTATATTATTTCATCTCACATACATTGAGGGATTTTTTTTTCCTTCACCTTTGTCATGACTGTCAGTGGAAGGTGTCAAACACAACAAGTTCAATAATAATCCACATGAATGAAGTTTTTTTTTTTTTTTTTTATGGCTTGTCACCACGCTCCTGCTCTGCTGTTTTTCTTTAGAGGAGACATTTGGCTGGCTCTCCACTGCGTACGTGCGGCTCAGTGCGAACACGAGCCTCCAATCCCTGTGCCTCCTGTTGTCACAGCAGTCGCTGTGCCCACCAACTTAATCCCCTCAGCTGCGGATGAGCGGGCCGACAAGTAAGTGGACAGCACCTGAGTCTGCAGTTATCAGTTTTCCCAAGAGTACCGGCGCTCCCTCACAGCCCATATCTCACGTTCACTGCCTCCCCCTCTCTCCACCACTCCCCTTCATGTGGAGATTAAAACTCTTCAAGATGTATGTATCTTACCCTCTGACACAGTTTTTGTGCCGTGGTGGTGCACAAAAGTTGGAGCCGTTTTTAAACTCTGCTACACATTGCAGTATCTTCTCCAGAGTGTCTCCTCTTCTGCCCCAGCTTAAAGTTTATGTGAGTGTGAGCCACACCAGTCATTGTCAAGATCGTAATAATCATCATTGCTCTGTTCCTCGTTGTACCTTTTCCAATTGCCAGAGCCAGCTTAGTACCAACGCCCCTCTAAGGTTGCCTGCTTCCTTCCTTCCTTCCTCTGGGAACAATAGTCGTGAATCCCAACATGACACTGCTCTTGGATGAAAGTTCACAACTTTCCCATCAAGTTGATGTGTTTGCAACTTCCCAGGCCTAGCAGTGGCACCATTGCTGTTGCCTCCAGATCTCTGAACCGAGCAGCGTGAGAAAAGAGGAAACTAGGAATAACTAAATCCAAGGAAAGTCGACGGGCTGAATGGAGGCTGGCTGGTTGTGGCCTATTGGACCTGCTTCACACAAGATGACAAGAGTAAAAGCTCTGCTTTGTCTGCATCTGGACCCCAGTTGTTGGTTGTTGTCATCAGAAGATGACCCTACTCTCCCACTATCCTTTTAAAATATTTTTATTCTCTTCATTTTTCCCTCACTGGCTCAGTTTCAGCTTTTCTGAGATTCTCTTTCCATGTTGGCAGCCTTGTGCTCAAGTTTTTTTACACTCTTTAGTCTTTCTTTTGCTCAGTTTCACAGTCTCTGTTCTTGAGGTTCCCTGATATCCTTACAGAGGCATTAAAACACTCACTTGACAGATTTTTGACTAAGCTTTTTGCTGTAAACAGTCATGGTGTTAATATTGCATTGTCAGGAGAACAGAAGAATTATATCCAGGTCAGCCATGACCATAATAGAGAAAAAGAAGAAGTTTAATATATTTTGTCTTTATTTGGTTCTTTAGCATGCTGCTGATTTATTTCTATAAAAATATTTTTTAAATGGTGTGTAATACTGTGTCATGCTGACATTGTTATGTAACATCTGCTTTTTATATCTGAAGGAAATTTTTCAGCAGAATTTATTTCCAAGTGTGGCTCAGTCTTTAGTCGCGTGTCACCTCACAGTGAGAAGGCACTGAGTTTAAACCGGCTGGCCGACTGGGGCCTTTTTGTGTGGAGATTACATGTTCTCCCTTTTTCTCCCTGTTTCTCTGTTTTACAAAGATTTGTAATATCATGGTGATAATTTTATTCACTTTCAGTTTTATGTCTTTTTTTGTGACTGGTTTCTGAAGGGCTGAATATACTTTAAAACTGATCCGCCTGCACACGCTTCTGTTTAGGACTGCAACTAATGATTACTTTCATTATCAATTAATCAGTGAATCTAATTCTCAATTAAGAAATTATTCTTTTTGTCTATAGGATGTCAGAATATTGTGAAAAATGCATATATCAAATCAAAATCATCATTCAAATCATATATTGCTTTATACAAGGTGACGTGTTTAAATTGCTTGTTTTGCCTGACTAATTTCAGTTTACTACATAAGACAAAGAAAAGCTGGAACCAATTAATGTTTGGCATTGTGGCTTGAAAAATGACAATGATTCATCAAAATAGTTTGATTGACTAATGGATTAATCGATTAAATATTTCCAGTTCTGTTTATACTACATTTGGCGTCTCCGTAGGTGGACGTGTTCAGACATGTACAGTCATTAATTTTGTGCTGGACATTGTGCAGGGAACCTCATGGAAATGAGAAAATGGCAAAATTTACATGATGCCCTCACGGCTATGCAAAAGAGAAAAGTATAATCCTGTGCCTGAAGTCGTGCATGTTAATCACCAAACCTGAGAAAATATTGAACAGATTTTTCTTAAGTTGAGCTGAACTTCAAATATAAATGAAAGGATGAGTTCACAATTTTTCAAGTCTGTCTTGAAACAACAGTCAGGTGCCCAAGTGAACAGTGAAAGAGGTGGAATACGCCTGGAGGGCAGACCCAGGACCTGACTACATTGTGAGCTGCTGCTTTAGTGGTTAATACTCAGATATTTTGAGCGGAAATCTGACCTGTGCCTTCATGTCAGTAAATCAGGCCCTGTGTATTTCTTGGTGAATCCAGTTGTTTGGCTCAGGTGTAAGCTTCTTTCAGTGTGTAGTCTCTGGACAATAGTACTGATTTGGATCATTGAGAATCATTATAACACTTACTCATTCCTCTGAGTAGTGCAGTAGTATGACAACTGTGAATTTATTATTCTATACCTACAGTATATATCTATATATGTTGCCATCTTTTCATAGCGTCTTCTCTCTTTCTCTCTGAGAAAGCTCTTGCCCAAGTGTAACATTGTGTTTTTCCAACATTGGCAACCTTCCTGCAAAGCTGTAACTTTTTACATCTTTGTCCAAATAAATCAGTGGTGGTGGCAGTAGGTGCTGGCATTGGAGCCGCAAGTTAATTTGGGCAACATCTTCCCAGCAGCGGTAATGGTGATAATAAATGGAGTGTATTAAAAGGTGATGAAATGCTCCACATGGCCAGTGTGTGATGAGGTGTCAGTGAAGGGCAATAATGCAGGTCCTTGGCTCTCACAGGTTTCAAAGGAAATCTCAAGGGGACGATTGATTGATTAAACCTGCAAAGTGACTGCGTACAGTCAAATGTTTTCAGGCGTTGTTTCGTGAAATAACTTGTGGCGGTTGCGTAGTATTCAAATGTTATTGCTGGTGTCATACCGCATGTGACGGCTGTGAGAACATAAAGTTAGTCTCTTGTTGTCTTGCAGAATTTTAAACTGTTGCTGCAGGTGGGAATGTTGCCGTAAGGCATACTGCATGCATCAAGGCAAATATCATCTTGTCTTCTAACAGTAAATACTTGTTCACCTAACTGCACATCACTTACTCTGTCAGTGCTATGGTAATTACAGGGTATGGTTTGATTTTGCATTTTGTTTTGGTGCTAAGTGCTTCTTTGAACTTCCTAATCCAGTTAAATAAGGTTAGTCCCTCAGCAAGCACTTGTCAGAATCAGAATCAGAAAAACTGTATTGATCCCCACACAGAAATTTCTATTTTACAATTGCTCAATTGCTCAATATGCAGGGAAGAGGAAGTAAATAAGTAAAAAGGTAAAAACTACTATAAAATAAAATGGTAATAATAATAAATACTCAGTAAGTAAATAGAAAAATGTACAAATACAAATGTGCAAAAAATAATGTGCCAAGGTAGAATCGCAGTATGGACAAAAGGAAAAAAAAAAATGGAAACATGCAAAGTGGATTAACAGTAATTTAACACTACTTGTTATATCACAGGACGCATTACACGCTTAAACAAGAAAGTTGCTAAAGGTTTGTAAAAGGTGATTGATTTGTTTTGGATGTACTAATCTAAAATCACACAAAATTGAGATGCAATAATTTACTGCAAATATGTCAGCATGGTGTTTGTGGTTTTAGCTGAGAACCAACCGTTTGAGGTGAGTTTGAACATGTGAGCAATTATGCTGTTTTGAAATATCTGAACTTTTAATGAATAGGTGGTTGTGATTTGTAGTGGTTTTGTTCAGGTAATTTATCACTAAAAAGACAGAGCCAATGTAGCGTGTTTCATTGTAATGGAAACAAAGTCATGACATGGTTTATGAAGAGTCATTTTAACACCGTTCAGCACTAGTGGATGCATTCAGCGCAAACATCACCTGTTAGCCTATTAAAAAAGCAGCAAAGACAGAGTGGTTGTAATCGGCTGTGGCGGTTTTCAGTCCATCAGTTTGCCATGTGCACAAAAAAGTGACTGATGGACAAATCAGATTTGGCTACTGGAAGGCACCCAACCCAAGTGAGAGATGAATTAGAGCAGGGAATCACAGCCTCTGTTCCAAAAGACAAGGCCAGTGAATATATTTTCCAAATTAAAGTGGCACATTTGGATCAGATCATTCAGATTTTTATGTTAATATTTCAGTTTTTCAAGGACCACAAGTGACAATGGAAAACAATTTAACATAAGGGGAAAAAAATATGCACTCTTGTCATTTCAGCAGTAGCCCTAATGCAGTAACTGGTGTCTAATCAGCTCAGAGTTTGGCTGAAGTGTGAACCACATAATACAGAGGAGGTCTCTTAATTTCACCTTTCTTTAAGTTCCCCCATTAGGTGTGACAGGAAATTGGCAAGACCACTCTCTGGGCGTTACATCTGTTTCCCAGGCAGCGACTCAACAAAACACATCTTGCACACCATCATCACTATTCTCACCACTCAGAATTATAGGAGTGAGAGAGAAAGAGAGATAGAGAGAGAGAGAGAGAGAGGGAGATTGTCAGCTATCTCAGTGAGGCATGCTTTGCTCGAGGCTATGTCTCCCTTTTTCTTCCCTCCTGTCTCTCTCCTCCTTCCATTACTCAGCAGCAAGAAGCAAAAAAAAAAAAAAAAAACAAAACAAAAAAAAAAACACCGAAACTCTTTCCTCCTCTCCCAAAGGAACAGCAGTTGTCCAGGCATGAAAGTGGAGTAGGTTAAGAAGACACAAGAGTACACATGAAAGGGCAGTCTGTAACAAAAAAGGTGGAGGCTAATGCAGGAAGTGTAACTGTTAACCATGTGAACAATTAATCAGCAGAGTACTATAAAGGAACTCTAAAGAAATCAGGTTTTGGTTTCAGGAATGTGAAGAAATCTTCTTTCCCTCTATAAGTGTAAAAATGCACAGCAGAAACTCTTGAGGTTGGCCATGCATCACTTTCATCATCAATCAGTGTGTTGACATGCACCTAAGTAACAGGGTTACTGTCAGCTTTCTCCAGTAAGCTGATTTCTTAACTGTCATGTAAAGGAGAAAACTGGTGACCGTAATCAGGGTAGAGGATTAGGGAAACCTGATTTTCCCAGGTAGGGAAGACAAACAGAAAGAGTGACGGAATGGCCTGGTCACTTTAGCTTTTAGCTTGGCTAACAGACCGGCCTGCTAACCCCTCTTCTGCTTCCATGAACCCTGCCTCCCCTCGCCTCTGAGTTGTTGTAGTCTGCTATATCAGTTTGCTGCCGCAGGGCATTGTGTCCTCAGGAGCTGCAGTCTGCTGAGCGCCGCCCTAAGCTTCAGTGGAAGTGAGGCGGGCGAGTTGTTGATAATGTTTAGAAGTTTGGTTGGGCTGTACCTTCTTTGCCTAGTTGAACTGGTTGTGTTATGTGCACACTTACTCACGTTAAGAGAAAAGGTCCCTAACACTCTTTACGCCATAACCAGGAGCCGAGAAGCTGCTGCACTGCTGTGCGCCACCATGAATATATTTGCATGTTCATAGACTCTGGAATTTTTAATGAGGGAGAAGGAGTAGATGTCGTTTTAAGGATTTTAAAGTGGTAATTATGCTGCAAGCAGAGTATCTTTATACATCTTAATACATGTCTGGAGAGGATCTTTAAGCAACCTTTGGATTAAATTTGGGTTTAAAGTTTGCTCTGCATGTTTTTGAAGATTAAATCCTGTGTTAAATTCATTATAAAACCAAAAAATGTTCTCATCATAATTGTTCAATGTGGACACAAAGTGGACTGCTGTATTAATAATGTAAGTTTTCACTGTAAGAGTTATAAAAAGTTCTCTGGTGTGGGTCCTTAATGTGGGCAAGGTTTGAATGCTGCATGCATTTACAAACAACCTTTTCTTGGTTTTGATCGCTTTAAATGAACCAAATTTGACACTAAACCTAATTTTGTGTAATATACAGCTATACATCTATGTAAGCACTGTTCTCAGCAACTATTTTAATAGATCGTTGAGCTCAGAGACTTAAATAAAACTTTTTGACTGCCTCATTTTCATTTTCTGTTTTTTTTTTCCCCCAAGTTTGATGGATCACTAAGCAACAGAATAACAAAAAGGGAAAATTGTAATAACTTAATTGAGACACTTGACTTTTTTTTGACATAGATGTTGAATAGCTGTTCCCACCAGGTGTGTCCTTCAAGTGGCTGGCTAGTGAAACCTAGCACACCCAGGTGGTGTTACACAGACAGACACTCACACACTGTGCACATGCACAAACACATGTGCACACAAAGGCTTTATACAGAAGTTATTTTGTCCACCCCCACCTTGTCTGTCATCCTAGACTTTCAAACTGGGGGCGTATTCTTCATTACACTCATGCTCACACATTCACACACATGCACTCACATGGCATGGAAACACTGCTCAGCCTAAAGGCTTTGTGGTTGCCTAGCGGCCCACCTACTCACCTGTACCCACCCATCTCCACCTGTTTGGATGCTTAAGACCAAAATAGATCTAAAAATAATCACATTATCATTGTGTACTCTACATGCAATCACTCATGTGGCTGTTCATACTTGTAGGATAGTCAGCCATGGGCGGTTCATTCAGAGTTTGACTGGGTTTGGAAGTGTCAGTCTATCATGATGCCCACTCACTTACTCTAGGACACACTTGAAAAAGCCAGTTGCGTGGTTAAGTCTTTTGCCTCTGGAACAAAATAAGGCTAGGATCCTGCCCAAGCTTGATCTGCTGTCTCCATCTCAACTTTCCTACTGAAAAAGAGTCATTACTGCCAGCCCTTTAACCAGTCAAATAAAAACTGAAACAAAGAAAGTCAGGAAAATTCAGCCACAGTAGTAACAAGTTTTACTGAGAAACTTTTAAGTTACAGAAAACTTAATGTAAAGCCGTGTTTCTTCATTAGGTATATGTAGAAATACATGTGATGTACTATTACAGAATACATCGAATAACAACTAAAAAACTCAGGGAAGCCCAGACACCAGGACAGTATGGACGTTTCAGTTAGATTCAAATTAAGTCAGTGGCGACATACCACAAAACCATGTGGCGGAAGTTGTTATGTCAACATGCGAATATGGCACATAGTGTAAAGTAACAGAGGAATACCACAATCATAAACTGTATGTGTGACTGAGATGAGCTGAAAATACAACAGAGTAGCTTCACCAAGTTCAACCCAACGCACAACAAATGAAAAGTTTGTACTGAACACTGGAGGACAATCAATAATCAATAATAAAATAAGTATCAGTGCACAGTGGAGCAGTGTTCCCTATTTGGACCTGGTTTTCTCTGTAGGAAACGGGAAATAAAGATACAATTTAGGCAAAGGAACAACATAGGTGCAATTTACAACAACTGATGACATTTCTAAGAGCTGATGGCACCACAACTAATACATAATTAACTCCTATTAAGCTGCAAATGAACAATTCTCCTGTACCTTTAAGGCTGGGCTATGCTTGAAGCAAACTAGTTCATTCGACATGTCGTTTGATCACGTCTGATGACAAAAAGTATTCATAGCTGTTCCGAACAGCCGCACTCAAAAGTGGGGTGAGAAACCTACCATCATAGAGAGGGGGGAGACACGATAATTGTTTGAAACGTGAGAGAGCGGTTCAAATCCTGTCTACTTTCTTACCTCCGCACACGTGGCCAATCGAGTGAGTGAAGTGGGCGTGAATGTCGGATTACCGGATTGTTTTTTTTTTTTTGTTTTTTTGGGGGGAAGTTTTAAACCCACTCAATTCTGACGTCAGAAATGTTACGGGGAGGAGGTTTTCAGATGCTTTTTAACAGTCTTAAAACACTCCTTTAGCCTTGACATTGTTATATTGTGAAAGCTTTAGCAACATCTTTGATTGTGATCATCATCACTCAGCTGAATGAGCCTTGTGGTTGGAGTTAACTGGGCAATAACTCAGTTGGTAGTGTGAGCCTGCATCTTATTATACTCATGTTTAATTAGACCCTTTTTGTATAGAATTATAATCAATATATTGTATATTGTTTATACTGTATCTCAACATATTAACCCCCGTCCTTCTTTTTCTATCCCTTTGTTTATCCCCTTCCTCAGCTCTTGGAGTATGTTGGCAAAGGAAAGAGCATCATGGACGTGGGTTTGGCACAGGCCCGCCAGCCACTCACCACCCGCTGCCACTACTATGAAGTGGAGATCGTAGATGCTGGAGAGAAGTGCTATATTGCTCTGGGCCTGGCAAGAAGGGTGAGCTCTCTAAGAAAAGAACACCTTCGCACTCTCACACACACACACACACACACACACACACCTACACTCAATGAAGAAGCAAGTTTTTTTGCCCTTCTCCCTTTTTTCCTCACTGTCATATATTACTGTCCAGCTTAATGATCTCAAGGGACGTGGACTGCATGAATAAGCCTCCAAATGGCTGACTTATATTCTCCCCCGCTGGTCCCTATTCAACAAGTGGTTGAGCTAACAACTATAATGACGGAAAACTTTGACAAAAACCTGGATTGGGAATTACGCAGGTCATTAGCATCTGCAAAATGTTCCTCAGATCCTGCCTTGGGAACGTTGTAATCTTGGAAGAACAGCAGTGATAGTGTCTTTTTTTTAAAGGTAGGATCCTACACATAAATCTCAATCATAACAGTGAATAGAGGAAAGATGATGAGTGACTTACACTGGACGATTGGCGTCCGCACTAGCGTTTTGAGGTCGTTTTTGAAGAGACCTCTACCTACCGTGAAACGCATTAAAATGGCTAAATCTCTTTTTCGCCTGCATTTCAGTTGGCAAACAACAAAACTGTATCCCAGCCAACATCTGGTAAGGAGTAAGGAGTGAGACAGACAGCCCGGCTGACCAAATAATTATTTAATGGTTGCAAAGTTGTGTGATAAAATCAACATAAATACAGGATAATGACAGCAGCTGTGCTCTATAATCAGCTGTATTATTGACATTTAAAATGCGTGATCACAGAAAAAGTAGAAAGTTGTCTCCTTAACTTTGCTGCCACACAGTCGACTGTGACTGGACAGCTACAGACAGTCTGTTACTGTGCTGTGTGCCAGCCCATTAAACCTCTGTTCAGTCTTGTCCTGCTCTTTGTGATCACCTAAACTGTGAGCGAGTATGAAATAATTATTTAATCATGGCCCATAAACACCAACAGCAGTCATTCCCAAGCTGCTGCGCCGCGGTGATAAAAATTATTTTTTTAAATAATAATAATTATAATTGCACTGTCGTCTGACAAAATCAGCATGAACCCAGGTTAATGGAGACATTTCCACTCTGTATTTGGCTACATTTACATTCAAACTGAATGATCACAGAGAAAGTAAGAGGTGATTAAATGTTGTCTTCTTAATTTTACTGCCACACAGACCTGACCTTCACTGAGAAGCTTACATCACTGTTTTGCAAAAGCTCAGTTTTCCCTGTACACACTGAAACAACAAGCTGGAGTTTTAAGATTTACACACTCTGGAGGCTGTTTTGGAAGAGGTCTGTTTTGGGAGGAGAAAAACGCAGGTTTTAGTCTCAACGGAGGGCTGAAAAGTAGAAAAAAAAAGATGTGTTTACAAATTTAACCGGGTTAGTGTGGATGTACTCTTTTAGAAGGCTTGAACTGTGTGAAATAGAGTCTAATAGTAGTAAACATAGTGGTACTGTCATAAGCTTTATTTTCTTCCCATTATCCAGCAGCTTAGCCATTCTCTTTGGATCTAATGGCCTACTTTGTGGAGATGAAACACGTCCAAGAGGAAAATACAATTAGAGAAATTTTAACACCTCTCATTTGAGCCCTCATTTCTTTTTCCAAAGAATGCACATGCGGTTCCCATTTCAGCTTTAGCACTGCAGCTCTGCAAGTGACTATTACCATGTTGACCTGCTTTGAAGAATAAAACAGACAAACCTGTAGATGTTTGGGCACTGACTGAGACTGATTCAATATAAGCGTCGCTAATGGTTTAGGATCTTGCCATCAGTTACATTAGAATTAGGGGTTTAATGGTGCGTGTTTTCATCCCGAACTGTTTGGTATGTGACTTTCCACGGTTCGGTATGCTCCGTGGCCCAAACAATTACTGTAAAAATAGTTTAATAATCCGTTCACTCCAACGTGCGGAACAATAATTCTAGAGCACGAGTTCCACCTGGAGGGTTCTGGCAGCGCACCACTTGATGGTGACGCTGATGTATGCTAGTTGGCTTAGCCAAGGCTTAGCCTTAGTGAAACAATACCACGTTTCCCCATCCCCCTCCCCTCTCTGTGATGGTTTGGCTTCCCGCTCTGCCTTTGAGTAAAACTTTTTGGAACAATGATAAAATCATTTGATTTCTGACGTGGTCAGACAGCATGTGATAAGAAGAGAGAAAAATGTAGTTAAAAAGTATTGCAGTAAAAGTAGTGGTTTGGTCCCTCTGACTGATATATTATTATATATGACATCATTAGATTATTAATACTGAAGCATCAGTGTGTAAGCAGCATGTTACTGTTGTAGCTGCTGGAGGTGGAGCTAGTTTCAACTACTTTATATACAAGTAGACCATAAATCATCATAAAACAGCTGTCAGCAGGTGTCCTGACTCCTTGCAAGAAACAGAAAGTTTGTTTTCCGTTTCCACTGCAGCACAACTAAACTGTGTCCGTAATGTTTACATTTTTTTTAAAAAAGACCAAAATATTATATTCTACCTTTCTTTTTTTTCTACTGTACTGAAAATGTACCGAACTGTGACACCAAAACCGAGGTACATACCGAACCGTGAGTTTTTTGTACCATTGCACCCCTAATTAGGACTGTTTTTTATCCTCTTTAGTAAGTTTATAAAGTACAGGATTAAACTGGTATAAAGTCTACTTTCTAAGAAATGGACTCTTTGAGAAAACCTATTTGCATTACAGGTTTAACTAATATTCTTCTCCACACTATTTCGACAGTGTGGATGCATGATTTGATTTTTATTTTTATTTTTTTACACACTGTAAGCCTTGAAAATGTTATCATTGTGAAATATTAGTGACTGCCAAAGCCAAGGTCAGTGGAGAGCTGCCAGCTCTGCCTCTACCAGGGTCAACACTCCTTTTAATAACAAAAATAAAAGATGAAACTTGTACATCTTTCAAGGTCTTGCAGGCAATTTATAAAAAAAACAGGAACAGAGAGAAGCAAAAGTCAGTGAATGAAATTAAGACAAAGAGAGTTATAGATGCATAGAGAGAGGAGGGGCTGAGCAGGAGAACTTGCACTAAGGCTGGGCAATATATCAATATTATATCGATATTGTGATATGAGACCAGATATCGTAGATTTTGGATATGATAATATCGTGATATGGCATGTTGTTTTAAAGGCTGCATTACAGTAAAGTGATGTAGTTATTCATTATTTTAAAATCTGATCATCCTCTTTGTGGAACAGTGTCTACTACCTGACAATGGAACAATAAGACACAACATTAACTCAGTAATGCCATAAGTGTTACCATCTTCACAGGTGTTGTTCACCTAACTTCCCCTTGCTGAAGGCAGTAATGCCCATATTTCACCTTTGAAGTTGAAATGAAAGTTGAATTTTCCCCACTTTTTAGATAGGGACATATACTGTACACTATAATGCTGTGGCTATAGTGCATATTTTTTTAAAAAAGGGATAGAACAGTTTTTGGACGTATTTGTGGAAACATCGTTTAAGCTGCAAGCCTCTGACAAGAGTATGTCATACTTTACATGCTATTTAAGATGATTTAAGACATCTGTCCCTTTACAATAGTCGACATTTGGGAGAAGCGTCAAGCTGTTATGTACTTAATGTATTCACTGGGAAAGTGTATGCTGGTTAGCTTGCTCATTCCCACTGTAGTATTATGATGGTTATTTCAACACCTGCTGAGTCTTTGGCAGTTCCCACACACCGAGTGTTGTGTTCGTCACACATTATACAAAGGATGGGATCTACTGTAGCTAGTGTTAGCTGTCTGTCTGACATGGGTCAAGTTGTTGTAGCAAATGATAAGACTGAAACTTGCAACATCGTATATATGTGCATGTCAGCATGCTGTATGTTATCCCGTGATTTGAATCATGACAGAGTTACTAATGCACTGAGTCGCAGACTAATGTAAGGAGTGCTCAAATCACAGATAAAACATTATATTCACTGAATTATTTTCTGTGAATATGGAGGCAAAATCACTAGAATATCCTCCGATGGAGCTATAAAAGGGTACATGTTCATACACATGCTCTCAATTAAACACACAGACGTGCTCCCATGGGTGAGGAAGACGTTGAGTGGTGATAACTCCAGTCCTGTAACCTCCTCAGAGTTCCCTTCTCCTTTCTTTTGCTCCACCACTTTTCTCTCTGCATCTGGGTTTCATTATAAAGACATTAAGTTTAAGTCCAGGAGAGGTGATAAAGCAGAAAATTGAAGGGCTTGGGTAATGACTGTTTACTCAACAGCAGTCGCACGTTTGCATGCTTGTTGGTCTCGTTCACGCAGCATCCCGTGATAAGACAAAAGGCCTGAACATAAACACAAATCTACTCATTAATGCCCCACAAACTGCTGGATTCTGTCTGTCTGTCTCCCTGTCTCTGTCGTTGTTGTGGTTGCTGACTGCATGCTCATCTTTGTACTGTACTGTATTTTCTGCACTTTACAAATCTCTTTATCCCCTGTACCAACTCTATGTCTCTATTCCCATCTGAACTTTAGCAGTAGCCGCCGGTCATAAGCTTTTTATTTGGGTCTTTGTTTTAGCCACGTTGGTGGGATGGCAATGTTGGCCGATCATTCCACCACTTTGGTTCAGACTGAAATATCTCAACAACTATTGGATGGATTGCCAAGAAATTTGGTACAAACATACATGGACCCCAGATATTGAATCCTAAAGACTTTGGTAATCTCCTGACTTTTCCTCTAGTGCCACCAGCAGGTTGACTTTTTTGGTTTTTAGTAAAATATCTTAACTATTGGATGGATATTATCCCTACTAACCATCAGCTTGTCAGCATTGTGCCTAAGTACAACCTCACAGAACAGCTACCGCAAAACTTTTAGTTTTGTTTGCATGTTGCATGACCAAAAATTGTCCCATTTCACTTCACTTTTCCTTTCCAAAGTTCAAGACGTTAAAATCGAATTAGCTTGTTAAAAAAAAAAAAAAGGTGGAAGTAAATTTTTGAATCCCCAAAGCCACTGTTGCCAGTTTCCTGTCCAACAGGGAAGTTGGAGGAATTTGTGCAATGTGATAAGTTTGTGTTGTGTGTGTACGTGTGTGTGTGTGTGTAATCTAAGATCTGTTTTGACCCTACTACAATTCCTAGACCTGTCATGACCTCTCACTTTCTGAAGATAAGGGTCTACATGAATGTACAGCATGCATAAGCTTGGTAGCAAGGTTGTTTTTCATCCGGTACACACACTGGTTGCTAGGGTGTGGGACAAAGAGATCTAGGCTTAGTTAGCGGTGGAAGAGTGTAGGGGGGAGATGGGGAGTGCAGGGCGTTGAGGAGGTGGGGTAGCAAGGTAGATGGGGAAGCCTGAAAGTCAGGAGGTAGAAAAATCGAGGGAAGCTATTCAGAATATGAAAAACACAGGAAAAAAAGCAGGAAAACCCTCATGTCCTGAAAAACAAACAAACCCCTAAAATCCTGCAAAAAAAAGAAAAAGATCATAACCTTGAGAAACAGTGGGAGGATGGAAAATGAAAAGGTGGGTTGGGGAGTAGGGTGGAATATATGTGATAGTTGTAATGGAGGAGTGAAGGAACAGATATGTGGTGCATGTCATCAGTGTGTGACTGAAACAGATGGTTTTTGCAGTTCATCCTTGACCCTGTGTCTCTGATTATTGTATTAACTCACTCTCTGTTCTGTTCGTGTACATAAACACAGTCATAAAGCCACACACACAAACCTAACAGTATGTACTCTAACAACACACGGACAAGAAATAAAACTGCTCAGGAGGCTGGAATGGCAGTGTTTCCTTTGTCCTGGTATGCCCCGGGACAGGGTCCTGGGAACAGCTCCCTTCCTCTTCCTCCTGTGATGTAGCAGTCCTACTAACCTTTTTCACTGTTGCTCCTGTGAACCTGTTTATTCTAACAGGGTCAATTTAGGATCAAACAAAGGACCAGTCGCTCTGCCAAGACCTCTGACGTGGAAGTTACAGAACTCACGGCACCACTAGCATAATTTAGGAGGTGCTCCTTGGTGTAATTAGAGATATTAATATTAGACTGACAACACGTTAAAAAAAATATGGTTTGATGTAATTTTTGCACATGAGACAACCACAAAGTCGTCATGATCCTTGTAATTTATTGTTGTGTGACTGCGATGAGTCAGCAGGTCGGTCATTCGATCACTTTGGCACAAACTAAAATATCTCAACAACTATTGGATGGATTGGCATGAAATTTGGTACAGACATTCATGTTCCCCATAGGATGAATTGTTATAACTTTGATGATCCCCTGGCTAATAATCTAGCGGCATCATCAGGTCAAATGGTATATTTCTTCAGTTTGTTGGTTTACAACCAAACACCTGCAAAACTAATGACATTTCCATCTTCTGCTGCTATACTTAAATGTTAATGTTAACACGCTAACCTAAGCTTGTGACCATGAAAAACATTATCTGCTAAAGATTAGTATTTGAACAATGTCATTTTGTGCATGTTATCATGCTGAAAATAGTCTGGGTAAATACTGGATTTTTGAGGCTGGTATCAATGTTTGCGACTTTAAAAAAATCTCACTATGATATGTCGGCCAGTTGCCTTTTTTTTTTCACACACGAAAAATACATTTTTGATAAGATAACCTAAGCTGTAGTCTTTTACCTGACTTTACCTGACCTGAATTTGCACAACCCAAAGGGAAAATGTGTTGTTCGGGACACATTTGGTAAAAATTTGTATAAAATAATGTGTAATACACTGCTAAGCCGAACACCATGTGTGCACTCTCCTACCGTCTCTTCATATTCATTAATCGTTTTATTTGTTTATTTCCAGAATCACTTGCACCCATAGAAAGTGATGAATGTGCCCTAACACATTGACACGGAAAGGTTGTTGTTCTCCTCACTCCAGCTAGATCATCAGCTAATGTCAGACCGTTGCTGTTATCGCGTGGGGAGCTAGAGGTTTTAGCTTGATGACACAAGGTTAAACAAACAGACCTGCATTAGTTCCCTCTGCCCAACCCCTATAGGTGAGGTTGTGTGGGCACGTACAAACAGAAACGCACAACTTTCCCTCCCCTCTTGGCCTCTTACAAACTGTGCCTGCAACACACACACACACACACACATTACACACGTTCATGGTAATTCATGGCTTTAGTTATATTTTTAGGCAGCTCTGTGATATGCCAGTGTGATAGCTGCGGTAGATGATGGGTATCTGCTTCCAAAAGGTTCCCTTCTTTGCCCGCACCTTTCCGCTCTTTCTCTTTCAGACTTGTTTACTCTGCCACAGTGTGGAAATGCAGGCAGCTCTGATGACACCGGTGTAGCAGCTGCAGATCTGATATTGCAGGCTTTTGCTCCACCATGCTCTGGACACAACGACAGTGTTTGTTGTTCTTAGAAGCAGCTTGCATTTCACTGATGGCTTCTGCAGGCGAGCCGGCGTAGTGACAATGTTTTGAAAGTTTACAGTACATCACACCAGCTGGTTAACATGGTCTTCTTGCTCTGAAATGTATTCCATCACATGTTGATAAAGAAGGAGTGTAAGTGTGATTTAGTGGCGCCACCACTGATTTGAAAAACAAAAAGTCACAGCATTAACTGTTGTAATTTCCAAACCACATTAGGGTGGAATGTTATTTCTATCAGAGGGAAAGCTGCTCCAAGTCTCTCTAAACAATATAATCTGTGCTTTAAATAATTGATGGCTAAAGACAGGTTATAACTGACTGAAAAAACATATTCACACTGAGAGTCTGAAGTTTAAAATCTTATTTTTGCACTCCAAAAAATGTTCTGCGTCTGTGTACCACAATTATTATAAACCATTACCACCAAGAAATAATGATATTTTGGGTGGTGTATCTCTGTTCTACAAGTTTTACAAGTACAGCACACACTCAGGTATCATGTATACTGTAGCAGCTGCAGTATGTCGAATTCATTTGAAGACAAAAGTGTGTTGTTTGTTACCAAATGACTGTTCGTTAAACCCTGAATCTCTTAATTACTGATGCTAGGCCAGCTATCTGTGATGTCTAGGAAGCCAGCAGTCAGTTCCCCCGACCTTTGTTACTAGGCAATGTCGAGATAAGCTGACTCCTGTCCTCCCACAGCCACCCAAACAGCTGCCTCACATATCAAGGAGAGACAGTGTTGTCTTTGTTAAGTTTTAGTTACTGTCTATGACCTAAAGGCCCATGCCTGACCCCATGTAACCTAAGGATAGAAAATTCCATAACAAGTATGATCAAGAAAAATGTAAGATCAGACTGTTATTTCGTCCTAACATAACCTCTTTTTGGCTGCTTTGCTCACATACTTGTTCCTAATGTTTAATGTTACAAAAGAAAAGGCTTCTAGGAAGAGGACAAACAGATGGGTTTGGCAAACATAACGCTATCTTGGGTAACATTAATGGGGGTTGCAAGAGTGTAAACTTCCTCGAATTTTGAAAATTTATGGTGCTATATGGCACACTATATAAAGTCTAAAAAGGGGTTAACCAGAGTTTACAAAGAGTGTGAATATACAGTACTGTGCAAACGTTTTAGGCATTTTAGATGTTTAGATTCTTATCCATTATGCAATCCCAACACAGAGGTGTCTGATCAGTCCCAAATTTATTCTGCAGCATTACAACGACCCCAAAAATACAGCCAGAGTCATAAAGAACTATGTTCAGCGACAAGAAGAACACAGAGTCCTACAACAGATTGTATGGCCCCCACAGAGATCATCAAGTCAGTTGCTTCTGTCTCTTCATGTAATCCCAGACTGAGACGCCTAAATCCACAGAAGAACTGCGGCAACTTCTCCAAGATGCAGGAACAACCTACCTGCCAAGTACCTTGAAAAACTGTGTGCAGGTGTACCGAGAAGAACTGGAGCTGTTTTAAAGGCAAAGGGTGCTCGCGCCAAATATCGATTTGATTTAGGTTTCTTTAGTTTACTGCACTTTGTGTGAAGATAATTGATAAATAAAAACTATTCCTGACATTATTTTTGAAAGCATGTTCACTTTTAGTGGGTAAAACTTTTGCACAGCACTGTACATACCAAATTTCATGACAATCCATCCAGCAGTTGTTAAGATATTTCAGTTGATTGACCAACCGACCGACCTTGCCATCCCTAAAGCCAGGCAGCCAGCATGGCAAAAAATCCAGTGACATCCAGCTCTTCATTACTGTAATTACTAAGTTATTATAAAGTTGTATTGTCAGTATAGATTACGGAGTGCTTCTTTAGTTTTTCTCACTAATATTTATTTAATGGCTAGAGCTCACTGAGTAGATGTTTTTGAATTGGAGATGATGGACACAACAATTACCAAGAAGATGGCTATGAAAACAGGCATTTAAGACTTTGATCCATTTATCAGACACAAGTCTGCGGTTTACATTAAAGCATTATAAATCCACCCGTTATTTGTTTAGCCATTCCTAATGTTGTCTTATTTTAGAGTGTTCCTCCAAATCACTGATCAGATTAGTGACTGTGGGTCATCAATCAGGGAGCAAATGCCCAGACGTTCCTCTCCTCGTGGAGATGCAGCCCACATGCCAGTCAGCCAGAGGAATCCTCGGGCTTGTGGTTGAGACGAGGGGGAAGAGGAGCAGACTTGGCGGATCAAGGGGTTTCAGGCTTGGAGCAGTAGCTGCATTCCTCCATGTCTCTCTGTCTTCCTCTGCTGGTGTCTCACTCTGTCCGTCTCCCTCTCTTGCTTTTCCCTCCATCCATCTCCATTTCCTGTTCCTCAAGCTCCAATGGGGTTGTCAGACAGGATCGTTGATGTTTCCCTGATGTCCTGGCCTCAAATGCTGCACTCTTTCTGTATGCAGTGTCTATATTACTCATTTCTCTTGCCCACACAGGTGCTAATAGTAATAATTTAATCAGCCTTATTTTGTTTTTTCAGTTATATAGTGCCTCTCCAGTCACTGCATCTGTCATCTGTGGCTTTTCTTTTGTTTGGATAAAAGCACATTTCCCTTTACAGTGACTCGCTAAAGGCTTTTTTGCCTCTTAATACTAACGGAAATGAAATGCAGTTGGGAGAGTTTACCTGAGAGAGAGAGAGAGAGAGAATGTGAACAAGAAAGCATTTAGAAGATGTAGCCTACAGAGAGATGAAAGAGGAGCACCATTTCATTGCCCTCCTCCTTCTCCTCCTCCTCCTCCCTCTCTTGTTCAGTAGTGTGTTTCTACAGTAATGGAGGTGCAGCCTAGAAGACGGATAAAAATCTCTGGTAATTACCTCTGAGTCATACTCAGATCTTATCCGAAAGTTGGCCCACTAGTTATTTCTGTTGGCATGGTGAAACCTGGAGAAAGACATACATACTATATAAGCAGACAGATAGAGAGAGAGAGAGAAACACATCCTCAGAACTGAGAGAAGTAGCAGACACTGACAGATATCCAAAACAGAGGGGCAGACGGAAAGAAATCCACACTCATTAATATGTTAACATGGGTAAAGGAATACAGCAACCCCATTTACCAAAAACTTCAAAGGTCACCTGGCTTTCTACTTTTCTACCAACATTAGCTTTATATGAAAAAAACACAGCTCTTATTCATTTAAATGTGTTCAGTCCGTTGGTGTAGCGGGGCTGTCGACGTAGAGGTCTCCGGCAAAAAAAAGTTGTCCTGACTCAACTTTTTCCACAAACCATGACATCATCCAGCAAAGCGCTTGTTTTGGCCACTTACATGCAAGCGCACATTCCTCGTAGATCACTTTGTAATGTAAACTAAGTATTTCTACTGTTTACCTCTCAACTGCCGTGATGCAAGGCAAGGCAAGGCAAGTTTATTTATATAGCACATTTCAGCAACAAGGCAATTCAGAGTGCTTTACATAGAACATTAAAAGCATTAGGACAAAGTGCAAAAGAAACAAATAAAAGGACATTTAAATACAGTTAAAAGTAGTTATTAAAGAGTTAGGAGAATAGGAAATAAAAATAAGCTAAAATAGAATGAGACAGATAAAATATGAGAGTAGAAGTTACAGTGCAGTGCAAGATATGAATCAAAAGCCTCAAATTTGATTTAATAAAAGGAAGCGGCAAACAGAAAAGTTTTCAGCTTTGATTTAAAAGAACTGAGAGTTGCAGCAGACCTGCAGTTTTCTGGGAGCTTGTTGCAGATATGTGGTGCACAAAAACTGAACGCTGCTTCTCCATGTTTAGTTTTGACTCTGGGGACAGAAAGCAGACCTGTCCCAGACGATCTGAGAGGGCTGGATGCTTCATAACGTAGCAGCAGATCAGAAATGTATTTTGGCCCTGAACCATTCAGTGCTTTATAAACCAACAGTAGCATTTTGAAATCAAGACAAAACTTAGACAAAACTTTCCAGAGTTGTAAAATCCAGTCTCTGAGTATTACAGTAAAAAACTACTGTGCAGCGTTTTGGTGTCTGATGAGCCTTAAAATTTATGGATGTTATTCAAACTGGGTTCCTGGATCGCATTTCATTCTCGCCGGTACCTGAAGCAACACGCCCACAACAACGCAACTGGCTAATTTTGGTTTGAATGCCCGTTTATGGGTGTTTTTTTTTTTTTTTTTTTTGAACCTTTATTCAGCCAACCTACCTCTTTTTCAAGGGAGACCTTGCCCTGACGTCAAGTTTCAGACAGGAAAATACATCAGGCAGATAAATTAAAATAATAATAAAAAGCAGATGACAATGTATGAAGGCTCAGAGAACAGAAAAAAGTTACAAAACAGCTGTCAGTATTAGGAAAGCTAAAATAAGCTTAAAACAGAGACGATTAGTATTAATTAGTTTATAATATCCTTGAATTCCTTCTGCAAACTGTTCCAAGTGGCTGGAGCAGAAAACATTAAAGCTTTCTTTCTCACCTCTGTCTGTATGTCAGTGACAGCAGATATGAGGGAAGTTTGTCTAGAGTGGCTTTATAAATAAAAATATACCAAGAGGGAGTTGGACAGCCAACTCTGGAGTACACAGCTCAGCCCTTTGTGTATGTGTTGTGTTGTTAGGTTAAAGGAATAGTTTGACATTTTAGGAAATACGCTTATTGGCTTTCTTGCTGAGAATGGAGCCTTGCAAAACGCTGATCTCTGCATCTTCACTGTTACACTGCTGCCTGCTTTCAGAAATGTAACTCCCTCCACCTCTGCAGCCCCCTCCTGTATTAACATTTGATGAGCATGAAAACATATTAAAAAGAAACATTAAAAATTCCCAAACCACTAAATGTTATGTATCTCAGGCTCTGCCAGGAGGGTTTGTGAGCTCAGGGACAGTCTGTGTCAACCTTCCTCAGATTTGTTTCAGAGCATCACTGCCAAACTAAAATGCATATTGTTGCAATAAAAGGTTAAAACCTTGATTTGATTTTGTTTATCCTAGATATTAGTGAAATTACCAAGTGTAATTTTGGTTGAACAAAAACCTGCAGACCCTTGGCATGTTCTCCATGATACAAAGATTAAAATGGAAATTAAATGTATCTCATCAATGACTGTGAGAATGTGTATTTGTGACCTGTGTAACTTTGTGTTTGTGCAGGACTACCCCAGGAACAGACACCCGGGATGGAGCCGAGGTTCAGTGGCCTACCATGCAGGTGAGATTTTAACCTCATCCCCCCTTTCTGTAGGGCTTTCCACAAGGATATGGAGTAGCCAGCTAAGGGGGGGTCCGGCTGTAAAAATCTAAATTTGGTGTCCTCTGGCACATTCTAATGCTACTATTCCATCATATACATTGATCTCAATTATTGCGTGATCTTAGTTGATCATATATATTACTGTAGGACGTTCCATTACATATTTTATATTTTTATTTTTAAAACATGATTTCGGGCATCTGACATTAGCTTGCATGATTGGTCAATGGCAAAAAATACAAAAGCATTCTGAGTCGGCTGCTTTCTCTCTTTCTCTTCCTCTATCAGTCTGCTGTGCAGTATTTCTCAGGAAAAAAAGGTTTATGCATGTGGAATTCCCCTTTTTTGAATGAAATAAATAAACTGGAGATACTTCCTCTGCAGCATCTATCTGCTACCTTTAGACACAAACATCACAGGGCACCGTCTCAGCTGGATGTTAAGGTGCCTAGCACAAACAGAGATCAAGGAGGATTGCAGGAAGATAAAAGGGCAGCAGGCAGATAAAACAGATGGTGACAGCATCAGAAAGAGGAGAAGGATCATATCTCCATCTCCTGCTCTCTCTCTCTCTCTCTCTCTCCTTCTCTCTCTCTCCCTCTCTGTGGGAGTTTCACACGTTAAGTCTTGGATTCTTCATGACCACAGGCCTGTGAAAATTATCTGCACAGGCATCCGCACAAAAGACCCCAAAAACCCCCACAGCTCCCATTCCAGTTCCTCAGCACCGCTGCACTATCAGTGCTAAGAGATTAGCTATCAAACACTGCTCCCATGATATGGGAATAGGTAGGTGGTTGTTATTACAGCTACAGTAGGTCGCCAGCTCTTTATCTGACAATCCACTGTCACAGTCAAGATCTTGTTAGTCCTTATCTGACCAAAACAGTTAGGAGCTAGCTGGCTTATCAGCATTATTTTGGTCTGAAGCATCCTATTGTTAATCTTTTTTCACAGGGAATTTCAGCTGCTCTTACTCTGAATGATTCACACGCCATAAATGTCACATTCTGTCTATGTTTTTCCAGCAGGAAATGTGTATCTTTTTATTTTTAGATGAAGGTTTATGTACTTTCTTCCAGTTGACCTTCAAATCAGCTATGAAAACACATTTTCTTATTCACTCCGCACATTCCATTCATGTTTCGGGTTGATGTTTATAGTCCTAAATCCTCCGTATCCCTTTGCAGATTCCATTTATACTTAGGATACATTCATAATAATAACAGTTGATGCTGTGCATCCTGCCGTGGGGTCTGTGGATGATACCTTATTGCTGAGTGACAGAAGAGGCCAGTCGTTCAGAGGCTCATCATGCCAGTCCCAGAGGTCTAGCGCTGTGGTCTGCCTGGTTTGGCTGCTGTGCGCTGGACACCACAGAAATGTGCACGCCCCAGCACAGCTCCCATTCATCTTATTTGTTAGAGACTAAAATGATGTATGTGGTTTTCCACGCTGTGCGTATGAGGTTTGCCTTCCCATGCTTGGGTTAAGGTGCAGGCTCTGATCCAGCTACTTAAAATCAACAGCCAGGGCCTCTTCTTCATGTCTCCCCTCGCTTCTCGACGCATCCGAGAATTTCACAGAGCAGCTCAGGAACCTCAAGAATTGCATGCAGATGCTCTTTGGCAGGGTGACAAAAACTTAATGTATACACAGTATTGTATACACTAGTTCATTTAACCACAGCAGAAATTACTTAAAGAAGGAATGACTTTAGCTGTGTTACACTGGTTTTCCTGTTCGGTGCGAGCCAAGAATGCTGTGAAGAGCTGTTTCTGTGACACGTGGTACCTCTGTTATTAACTTTTATGGTTAGTTTTTGAATTTGACCTCAGTATCTAAAAGGGTAAATGTCTGCCAGGATATTCTTGGCAGGTCTTAGCTTCATATAGACTGTTGAAACTCATTGTTATATTTTTATCGTACCCCATGCTGTTCTATAGCGCACTGTGAGTGTTTGTAATGTTTTTATCTTATATTTAGCATTAAAGAAAGCTGTGGCTGTGCATAGTTTTATATTATGCAGCCTAGAGGCAAATGTATAAATTACAAAATGATTCAGTGCAACATCTCTCCTTTTCTTATTTACACTTTGCATATACAGTCGATTTCTATACGTGTCATCCTGATTTATGGTGTGTTGTATTGGGCACGCGACCAGTCTTGTGACCTGGCTCACATGTGATGTGTATTATTGACTTTTAAGGTTGTTATTTTATTCCAGATATATTCCAGTTATATACACAAATGCCTGCCAACTATACCCCTGCTCCTTTGTATAGCTTGTATAGTTTGAGAGTTCCTTGGCCTGCGCTGGTGTTACCATGAGTGTTTGTGTTGGGAACTGGCCCAGTGTGGACCTCCAGTCTGTGCGTTGGCTTGGGTTGGCTCCGCAAGTTAATGGGCCGTGGGCCCCTGTGGGCCCTATCAGAGGCAACCAGCCATCCAACCAGTGAGTGCTCCTCAGCAAGCCTCATTAACCCTGTCACCCCCTCCAAACCCCCCATCAGTGACTCACACGTGCTATGACTCAACACCCGCAGCTGAATGTTGTGCCCTACCGCCACCGCCTCCATCCATCCTTCACCACCAAGCTAACCTGAGATAATAGGGCTCAGTCTAACTTCTGTGGTGGGCCCTAATCTGATGCCAGCTCAGGTTTAGAAAAAACAATTATTCACTAGAAACATGTCTTGTAGGGAGATGATATCACCGTCTTACCTAAAGGGACAAAAATGGATTTGGATGACAGTTTAACACTAAGTATAAAACTAAAGCTTTGTTCATACTTGTTAGTCTTTACTATTCAGACAGCTGTGGGCTCACACATGGACAGCGGACGGGCTTCCATACATACCACAATCATGGATGTGTGTATGCAGATGCGTTCCACACATGCACACTAGAAAACGAGATGGCGACCTCACGACAGTAAAAAGAAGAGCTTCTTTCTTTGTTGTTTGCTGAACAACAAGAAAAAGTAAAAAAAAATAGTTCAACCTCTTAACAAGAATTGGACCAAGGATGGAGAATAGAGATCAGTGCAAACCCTCATGGACGTTGGCAGATGACGAAATTTACATCACATGGACTAGTGATTATTTTTGTTATTGAGTAATCTGCCAATTATTGTCCTGATTAATTGACAAAGTGATTAATCATTTGGCTTATAAAATATCCAAATAAAACAGTCCAAAACCCAAAGATATTCAGATTACTTTCATATAAAACAAAGAAAAAGCAGCAACTCTTCTCTTTAAAGAAGCTGGAACCATAGAATTTTTGCCAATTTTGTATGAAAATTATGTTTATCTAATTGTTGACTAGTCATTTTCTGTCAATCAACTAATCAATTAATCGACTAGTAGTTACAGCTCTAAAGGGAATATACTGTATATTGTCTATTATATATCAACACCTCAACACTGTGATAAAGTCACACAGCAGCTGCAAAGTGAATTTATTAAATTCTTAGAAACCTGCAAACTCACGTTTGAGTGTTTGTGCTTATGGAATAATATAAATATAAATATATTTAAATTTTTCATGTTTAGGAGTCTGTGAAGTCATTATTCTCTGGGCAGGGAAGCCCAGTCTTTTCCAGACAAACTCTCATGTTACGAGAAATCCTGTTTTCCTGTTCCCAGCTGGTCTCAGTCCTCCGCCAGGTTCCCAGAGCTGCTCAGGAGCCACAGAGCCTGCCCTCTCCTCCTGTGGGCTCGACTCCAAACCCAGAACACAGCTCCAGTTTTCACCTTGTTTTTACTCCTATAATCAACCTTAGACCCAACACCTGGCGGCAGTCACATTAGCTAACACTGTCAGCTTTACCAGAAACTGGCTCAGTCTGTGATCTTGACTTTTGCATTAACACCATCACCAGTGTTTTGCTCCCTGCACTCGTCTCAGAGCCAAACTTTGGTCAACACTTCTATGCTAATTTTAGACTTTCTAGTCTCCAACACAAATTTTAACATTTTCCGCCACAACCTAGCTCCAAAATGAGCTTGCTTCCTGAATATTGATTTCCAACCTTTGCAGTACCAAAGCATGCCCAAGAAAAGTAACTCGAGTAAGAACTGATTGTTTGCTCAAAAGAAGCTTTATAGCTGCCAGGCAAATGAATTCTACTGTAACTTAAAGGCTATTTCAGGACCACTGTGGAAATAAGTTATTTAAACTTTTGGTGTTTTTATCCTGTGTCATGCTTCACTTTTATGCATAACACTTGTTTTATGTATGTATGGTTTATTTTATTTTATTCACTTTGTGTTTCTACATGTTGGTTTGAATCTGTGTGCTTTTGTTGAATATGTGGAAAAGAGGGTTACGTGTAGGTTGTGATATACATACAAGCAATATAACCAAGCCAAGCCATGATTATTCAAATGTAAACATTATTTAATTTAGAGCTGCAACTATTGATTATTTATCTAGTAAACAACTTTTTTATTTCCTCTGAATACTTTTGCTTTCTACAAAATGTCAGTGGGACACACATGTTTGACCTCATGGTGATGTTAACAGAAAAACAGTCCAAAACCCAAAGATATTCAATTTACAGTGATGTCAAACAGATAACGGCAATAAGTACTAACATTTTCAGAAGCTGGTAACAGAAAGTATGGTGTATTTTTGGTTAATGAATGACTTAAACAAACAATAGATTAAAATTGCCGATGATTCATTTATTTTCTGTTCCGACTGATTGTTGCAGCTGTAATCTCACTGTTAAATATACAGAACACTCAAGAATCAAACAATAGTAAACACAAAAACTGTTTGGCACAAACAAAACTGCGAAAGACCATTCTCATTCAACAATCACAGTTTGTGTGTGTTTACAGGCGCATCTTGAGTAAAAATGAGAGCAACAATAGTGTGTTTAAAGGATAGTTAAAGTCTTACGCCATTAATTGACTCTTAAAGTGTTTCAATTTGTTTAGGTAGTTGGAGTCGGTGATTTTCTAAATATAATCGGAATAAAACGTGCCAACGAACTCGAACTTGCAAGAATATGAAAACTCCTCCAGTTGCTTTGGTGAACATCCCTCCAGCCCTTGACGCTCCGCCAGAGTTCTCCTGCCGTTCCTGTCCCAGTCAACTAGCTCTATCCTTAGGTCCAAACCTAGACTTCCACATCCCAGCTCACCTCCAGTGCCAGCTGTCACTCTCCAAAGCCCTTGCTCGTCTATTTTTAGCCATGCTGCTCCTGTGCCGGCGTGGCTTCACTGTTTGCCTAGTGTGTGGTGTTGTGACAAGGGCCCGCATGGGAGCCGTAATGATACAGTGTCTCCGTCTCCCTCCCGGTGCTCAGATAGAGATTGTTTAAACAGTATCCTGAGCCGGGGACGGGTCCCATGACAACTCCATAAATATTTACCAGCAGCAGCCACGCCGCTTCGCTTGAGGAGAGCTCGTCTGCAGGCTACCTCTGCAATGTTTTTCTTTTGCTCTTTTTTTTCCATTGTTGTCTCTCGCAACTGTAGTATGTGTTGTTTTGATGATTTCCTTTGGATGTTGTTGATGTCTTTTTTTCTTTTTCTTTTTGCAAGATAGGTGTTTTTACTAGTGCTGCTTTGCCTTTACAGAACATGTGACTGGAATGTGAGGATGTCCTGTATGTTAGCACTGCATTGTATGTACACATATAGCAGGCTATGGTAAACACATTAAAAAGTAGTCCACGTCTTGCTGGTCAAGTTCAGCAATGGGACATGTTACGGAAGTATAAAAATAACCTCACAGGTAAACAGACAAATCTAATAAAAAACGGCACAATTAAAAGTTTCTTTCTCGCTCCTTTTCTCTGACAGATGACGGGAAGATCTTTCATGGCAGCGGGGTTGGAGACGCTTTTGGTCCTCGCTGCTTCAAAGGTGACATCATGGGCTGCGGCATCATGTTCCCACGAGACTACATCCTGGATGGAGAAGGTGAGGGCAGAGGGTTCAGGTGGTACGATCACACCGTCGCTCTTTTAAGTGGTTGGCGTGTACGTGGGAGGTTTCGCTCTTAAACCTACTTATCGTGGTTTAGCATAGGACGGTTTTGACAACATTTGGTCTTAGAGTTGATTGTGTTGCATGTGGGAAAGAAACTGGATGTGAACCAAAGTCCCCTGCATGGAAAACCTTGTTACCTTGTAACCTGTTACCTGGCTGGGTATTTTATCAGTGAGTGAGCCTGTGGCGCAGAGACAATTCTGCTCTGCTTGCACATGAATACCTTTTCTTCAAACACACTGTGCTCCGTTTTGTCCTCAGGTGATATGGACGAGTGGGATCGGCTGGAGGTCCGTCCAGGTCAGGCAGGCGTCCAGAATTTTCTTTACCTCAACGACGAAGAGGAGGAAGAGGAAGATGGGGAAGAGGTAGAGCAGGGAGAGGAGGGCAGGAAGGTCACGGTGAGGAACACTCATAAACACGACGCAACATACATGTAAACTGTAAATGTTATTGAGTCATGAATGAAGGCAGTAATTGAAAAAAGAATTTAAAGACTCAAGCCCCTCTACATCCCTCCAAAATACAACATTATACCCCTCATGAATATTCACGCAAGCTATAATTGACCTCGGCTTTATGGAGCTTTACAGCGAATTTCAGCTCATTGTTTCGCTGTCCGGTTGCAACTTTACTGTTTTGGTTCCCTCTCAGCGCTCTCATAGTGCTGTTCTCAGACTGAAAGCTCTAAAAACCTACTGTACACTACCTGCTCAGCACCAAACAGCAAACAGACACAGTTAGCTGTAGACTAGCTGGTGAACATAGTGGAGCATTTAGAGCCAGATATTTCCCTCAGGAGTTGGTAGAGAGTAAAAACAGCTAAAAGAGAGTGAATATTGGACTTATATTCAACAGGTGGACAGAAACATGATTGACAGAAAGATGAATGATAATGTTGGTCTGTAACTGCTGGATGTGCAACTGTTTGCTAACAAGAGGAATAAGATATATCAGGCTTTGGATACACAGACAATACCTGTTTGTTATTAGGATCAATTCATCGTTGGTTTTGTTGACAATAAAAAGTTAACAAAGTGCTACAAATACAAAGGTGGAGAATAGAAATACTGTACATTTTCAAGTTTTTCTGGCCC
Organism: Scomberomorus guttatus; assembly: GCA_038419695.1. Classification (NCBI taxonomy): domain Eukaryota; kingdom Metazoa; phylum Chordata; class Actinopteri; order Scombriformes; family Scombridae; genus Scomberomorus; species Scomberomorus guttatus. The sequence goes on from CM076449.1 coordinate 30,346,495, forward strand.
CAATACTGATCTGAGTCCTTTAATATTAATATTGATCTACCAATACTGAATCTGATCCGTTACTTTACATGGCCTGGCAGCAGGAGATACGCCACGTTGATTTAAAATGCATCTGTCACATTGAAATAACAAGTGCAGCTTTCTGACTTTGGCAACGTTTTTCGAGCGCTACTTAATGCAAAAACTGAAGGACGTGGTTCAAAACATTAAATTAATCAGCTTAAATTATTAATATGACATGAATAAAAGTTTAACTGGAGAACGCAACTCCTGAAATTGACGTGACGCGAGCCACTAGAAAGAATCACTCTGACGTTGTTGTGGGAACTACAACTTCCCTCGCAGATGATCTTTGTCTGAGTGCAGACAAACAAACCAGACAACAGCCAAGTTTAATTTTGGCCTGTGCGACCGTCAGCCCGACTAAAAATGAAAAGCTGCTGGCTGATTGTTTTGTACACTGATACTCTTTGCCAATGAGGAAGAGAGAGTCAGTACCTCAGCATCAGACTTTGAGTTTTGTGACCCAAATGATTTTTTTTTTCTTACACATACTCTAATTTTCACTCTCGTATACAAGCGCTGCAACACTAGCAGGCTGAGGTGGACATAACACAGTAGAGTAATCAAAGGATCCTTTAAAATATGCCTGATACCAATCCTTCAAATCAGCCTTGTACATCTCTTTTACATACACATGGAGATGTACTGTGCATACTGTAAAGAAAGTATTAACCTCTCAGCCATCCTTGTATCTGCATTATTGCTTTTAACAGTCTAAATAGCCAAAGTACAGGACTGGTGGTCAGTTTCTTGTATAAAAGATCTGTGGGTTTTGGGTATTCTTTGGCAAACCTCAGCGACTTGCACCACCACAGTGATTACTTTCCTATTCTGGTGTAACTCGGCTCCTGTGGGAGGTCACCATCGCTCTGTGACCTTTATATTGCAATCCGCACACCATCCCCGTCTCACCACGCCTTCCTGTAATCTCCAGAGAGTCACTTCACACTCAAATCATCCAACCGCTTCGTGCTCCAACTGTTGTTTGTGTGTTATTGTTTTAATTACCGTGCTTTCAGTCTGGAGGGTGGGAGGGGGAGCGGCAGTGAGCGCATGTGGTACTGAAACCCGAGTGGGTGAGAATAGAATCGGCCGAGTCGTAATCCAGGGATTTGTCAATATTTGTTCAGCAGGACACATTACCCTCAATGCACTGCTCCTTGACATTACAGAGGTCTCTGTGGGCACGGCTGCACGTGTGTGCGGGTGTCGAGGGCGGGGCGCTCATGCATTCATGTATGTGTGTGTGTCTGTGCGCGCAATAAAGCTGTACAATAGAGAGACGCAGCACACACTGTACCGCCACGCTGCCGGTGTTGTTCAAACTAACGAAGCCTGTTGCCGTTTCGCTCAACCTTCATGTGTAATTCAATAGCGGTTAAGCCTTTCTTTTTAGAGTGGGTGGTACAGTAAATGTTTGATATGTGACTCAGCCTGATTTATCGAAGACATACACTCCACAGTACTTCACTTGTTGTTTTAGTTTGTCAGTATTTGCTCTCCGACTTGGAAAGAAGCCCTCGGTATTAGCATTGAAAAGCTTGTTGGTGTTCTTTTGAGAAGAGCTAGATAATGTTTGATCACTCGCTGATTTAGTAGAGACATGTACTATAAACATTGGCCCCCCCCAAGAAGACAGACATTACACTGTCACCTATTTGTTTAATGATATTTCCTAACTGCACATAATTCCTGTTTACAACTGGCACACTGAGTGCTCTCAAATAAAGTTTTGTAGTATCAGTAATTATGTAGTCTTTTTTTTAACAGCTAATTGTTCCACGGCTCCATCAGTGGATTTACCGTCAGTGAAAGGTTTTTGTGTGTGTGTGTGTGTCTGCGCGTGTGTGCTTTATCTCACTGTCGCCCTCCTGTGGTGCTGCAGGTGTTCTTCACGAGGAACGGGAAGCTAATGGGCCGCAGGGAGATGGCGGTTCCTCCCGGGGGCCTATACCCCACCGTGGGGATGCTGAGCAGCGGGGAGAAGGTCAAGGTGGATTTGCATCCCCTCAGTGGATGAGCTGAGAGCCCGAACTGGACTTTGTGACGCCCTGCAAAACAGCTGGCTGCACTGTAGAGCTCACCCACAGTAGCCTAGCATGCTGCTAACAGCCCCACTCGCCAGAACACACAGCTGAGTTCAGCTGCAGTCCTGTAATGCACGTCGCTGTCATCTTCCTCAACACTGCCCCGGCTTTTATTTATAAGACTTGTACATTTCACCGTCATCACAGCAACACAACCAGATTGTCCTCCTGGTTGCACGGTAGCAGAGAGAGGTTACAGCGTGCAAGGTGCAGGCGTAGACAGCCAAACCTAGAAGCTAAAAACTCCTCGGAGACGTTTAACTGTTAATTCTATGCAATCTGTACTGCTATCATCCAACCTCCTTTTTTCTCAGCTGTGTAACGCATGCAGTGTGTCTCTGAAACACTGAGCTGTTAAATCCCTCTCATGAGGTCTGGCACACTTAGTTTATTTCATTTGTCACGACCCCAAGCAAAGCAGAGCGAGGCCAACAGTTGTGCCGAGTCAGAGCTCGTTGGCAGTTTATGTTTCAGGGAATTGACCCTCTCTCTCTCTCTCTTTTTCTCTCTTACCCTCTGTCTCTCTTTCTCGACCTCCCTCTCCCTGTCCTCTCTCTGGGAGAGGCTGCCCTCCTGTGAGCGATCAGGGACTTGCTGTTGCCCCACCTCACTGCTCTCCTGGAGCTGGCTGGAAGCGAACAGTGGATTTGTTTCGACATTTCAGAGATGCATCCATGATTATTGTAGAGGATTATTACAGGTTTGGTAATCGCAACCAAACAGAAGATGTTGTTTCCTGGAGGAGTGGATGAATAGATCTGCAAGTTTTCTAGTTTTGTGTTGGAGCCAGACTACAAATGAAAACATGTCAGGTATATTTTCTACAAGGGATCTGGTAAATACACATTTAAATTTATATTCTACGTCAAAAGTTCAGGGAATGTATTTTGTTTTTGTACTCGGCACTTTGAGAACATGAGGGAGGCTGGGGGAGTCATGTAGGGAAGAAATGCTTACAATGGGTGGACAAAATAACAGAAACACCTCCCAATATAACGCAGTCCGATGCGACACCACAAACACCAGCCATAAAAAAAAAATAACCATAGAGTTAAATCAATTAAAATGTAACTTTGTAAACCTCACACAGAAGAAGTTGCAGGGCTATTGTATTGGATTGCATCGTACTGTAACGTGTTATACTGTATTGTAACATTTTGCTCTCCGTATGTAGAGGATTTACTTACTGTGCGTGTTTGCCCTCGATATGAAGGATTATTTCCTATCTGCATTTTCTTTTCCCCACCTTTTGAAGCATAGAATTAAAATGACCTTTTTAGGCAAGTAGTTTAAAAGATGCCGAAGAGCTAAGAGAATGAAAAATCTGCTCCAATTAATTACTTGCTTTTGTAGTCAGAAGGTAACTTCCTTTCTGTGGTGCCATATGTGATGTAGCATTAACTGCTGGATGTTTTTTTTTAAGACAATGAAGACAATAATGTTTGGTGGCTGGTTTTACTTTTGTGTGTGTTGCCACCGGCACTTTAGTGATGTGTATGGTGTGTCTGCGCAGCAAATGACAGCAACACCAGGCGTCTGTATCACGAAGCGAGATGAGTGGGTTAGCCGGCTAGATTTAAGCTTAAAGGACAGGTTCACAATTTTTCAAGTTAGTCTTAAAACAACACTCAGGTGTCCAAATGAACATTGAAAGACATTTTGCTCGCTGTAATCATTCCTCCTGTCCTGGCTGTCGATTTTGTCCTCCATCACTTCCATTGAATTTCTTAGTGGTGAGTATGAACAGGAGGGATGATGAGAACAGAAAGAAAAATCTGTTTCAGTGTTTATTTGGACACCTGAATATTGTTTTAAGACAGACTTGAAAGATTGTGAACTCGTCCTTTTAACTCAGGTTTTCTGGTACAGTAAGCTGGCTCACTTTAACCAAGGTAGATCACCATGGTAACCGGTGCTGCTTGGAGGATCAAAACCTGTCAACAGCTCAACATCAGATCACTGGAAAAGTACAGGCTACAGGCAGGTTATTCCTACAGGATCCTGACAAGGACAAAAAGTACTGAGGTTGCAGTACTCAAAATAAATCAAGATAAATAGATCATCTAATTGTTTGGTCTAAAATGTCAATAAATTGTGAAAAATACTTAAATACAATTTCCTAAAACCCAATTTGATATCTTCATTTAATAGTCTCAAACCCCAAAAAAATGTATTTACTATAAAGAAAAACAGAAAAATGTCACAACTTAGAAACTGGAACTTGGGAATGTTTTATACGTGTTCTTGATAACGATAAATCGATTATCAGAATAGTTGACTGTTAATTTTCTGTTGATCATCTAACTTTTGTAGTCAGAAGAAGTGATGCCGTATGTGGTAGTCCATAAAATTTAACTCTTTCATAGCTGGATAGGAGAACCCAGAGTTAACTGAGCCCGTTAATAACCAGCGTCACGATAATGATTATGCAGGATCGCCGGTGTCAGGCTCAGTGAAGCAGGTAACCCAGAGAGAGCCTCGCTTCATGATACAGAGCTGAAACAATCCGTGTAGCTGAATGAGAAATACTGTCGAGTTTGTCATATGTTGTCTGTGGAAGCTGGTTTCCACACAAATTATTCTAATTGATGTTTTTTTTCCTTCTGTGTGATTAAAGGGAATGATATCAACATGATTATACTGTATCAGCTAAACCGGTTAACCAACCTCTTAATCAAATCAGTTTACTCTTCATCTCCTGGAATGTGTGTTCAGCCTCTAGACGTCACACATCAGTATTTGTCCAAGAGCAACATCAGCGGCCCTGTAACATAAACTATAATCTACATTCTGGAAACACTTTATTTTACAGGTCCTGTAATTTTATCCTAATTTACGGTAACTTTCCTGAGTAATTTGCAGGTATTTAATGGTTCATTTTTAGGACATTTTATGGAGAGGGTGGTGCAATTTGGTACAATTTATAAGAAAAAACTGAAAAAAGTGTTCAGTTGGTTTAATTGGTGAGTCCTTTTAGGAGTTTATTGAATAAACCTAGTAAGCTAATTTATTGTTTACACACTGAAAAAACCAGTATTTTCTGTCGAATTAAGAGTCTAATTTATTAAGATTTTTTGCAAACAACTAAAAACTTAACACTTTTTTCCAGTTTTTTTTCTCATAATTTGTACAAATTGCACCACACTCTCTGTAAAATGTCCTAAAAATGAACCGTTAAACACCTGCAAATTACACAGAAAATTTCCAAGAAATTAGTTTAAAACAAGGGACGTGTAAAATAAAGTGTTACCTGCATTCGTCTGTACCTTCCTAATAAGGTGCATCCAGCAGGTTTCTCTAGTGTTTTGGCATGTAGACAAACTGCATCATACACTTGGATACTGCAGACAGTAATGCCAGGAATATAAAGTGATGTAAAATTACTACACAGGTTTAACTAATAAATCACATATCTGCTGGAGATTGTACGTTTGTTTTTAGCTGTTGTGTTTGTTTGAGGGCCACTGATGGTCCACAGGACATGTAAAAATGTGATATGTAAACAGTCTGTTCTTTTCCTGCAGGGCTGGATAGAGACTTAAGATCAGGTTATTACAGCCTGGACTGTAAAACGTATGCTAGACAGTGCAAAGATATTAATGAGACAATGATGTGGACATTTCAGCCGCATCTAAGTTCAGGGTATTAAAGTCACTTATTTAAAAGTTTACTCAGAATCTCAGTTTACAAAAAGTTTCACGGTTCAACCAAATTGGAGCTAATCTGGTTAAAAGTTTTGTAGCATCTCCAACTTTACTCACCAAGGACTCCTGTAATAATTCCTTGCCTTGTTGACTTGCACTATAATGGCCTTGTTCAGTACGTGTGTGATCATCAATAAAGATTTCAGTAATGTAACCAAGTTGTGGATTGTCTCATTGTTAACGTGCAAGAGTCTACAGCCATGCTAGCAGCTGTGTGAGGCTAAATGTTCACATCAGCATGCTGACATGCTCACAATGATCATCACATCCAAAATGTGCAAAAATGCTTATAAAAGTTGATCTATGAGGCTTCAGCAGTCTGAGATATCTACTTGATTTGACTCATTTGGACACTGAAGCTTCATATTAGCTTCAGATAAACTTTTAAATCCATGTTTGCACAGAAGGAGGACTGTGGATTTTGTCCCCCATCACTTCCATTGTAAGTGCATTATGAAGGAATCTTCTAATGGTCAGTATGAACAGGAGGAATGATTACAGCAAGAAAAACAGATTTCAATGTCATTTGTGCACCTGACTGTTGTTTTAAGACAGGCTTGGAAAAACTTGTGAACTTGTCCTTTAACACAAAGTACAGCTGAGGCTACTGTTGGGGGAATGAAGCTTTCTGAAGCACTGAATCAATATATAGGAATTGCATTGTTGGGAAGCATTCGATACAGTCAAAAGGACATCTGCTGAGCAACGATTGGTATTACACTTGTATGGTTGAATTAAATCTGAGACTGTGATAGTCAGATTATAAGTGGTTTTACCGCTTCCTTTATAGTTATTTGGTTCAATAAAGTCTATTATTAAAACTGATCACTTTTAAACAAAGTCCACATCTCTGTTTTTAAATACTGTGGCACATTGAGAAGCACAACCTGTATTCAAAACCAGCGCCACACCTCCTGAATACAAGTGTGACGTAACAAGGCCTCGTTTGGCGTGGTGAAGCGAGGCATCGAAACGTCTCGCTTTTCCTGTTGTTCTGAAAGGTCGATACTTTGTTGAGTGTAATGTTAATGAAATTTTGTCCAGATGATGGCGCAGGATGAAAAGGCAGGATATCAAAGTTCTTATAATTTATCCTCTGCGGGGCCACGAATGTGTGAATAAGATTTCACAGCGATCCCTCCAATAGTTGCCGAGATATTTCAATAAAGAACTGAAAAAGTTGATCTCATGGTGTTTGAGGAAAAGTCGGATGATCACTAAAGTCAGTAGAATATATTTTCTGGGAACCTTGAATGTCCCACATCAGGTAGATGTAGAGATAAAGTACATGTGAAATCTTTTACCTGCAGATGGCGCTAGAGGAACAGTCTGAGGAGCACTATAGTTGTGATGATGTATCCTGTAGGAACCTTGAATATCTGCTTTAAATTTCATAGAAAACTACCTAAAGTTTGTTGAGATATTTCACTCAGAACCATAAATGTCAACCTCGTGGTGGCGTCAGATGAAAAGTCAGAGGAGGTCAGTAGGATTGATCCTCTGGGCACCATGAACGTCTGAAACCAAATTTCGTAGCAGTTCATTTAATAGTTGTTGAGATATTTCAGTCTGAACCAACTGACTGACAGACAGACAGGCTGCTAGCTAAAAAGAATGAAACCATTTCTTTAGCGGTCATGTTTTTGTGCCTAAATTTGGTAATGACCCTTTATAAAGAGGGTTTATAGGATGTAACAAATGGCTTCATGAAAAGTTAAAATAACATACTAATGTTTTAGAGAGATTAGTTATAGATCATAAGAACAACGCTAGCGGTTAGCAGGTCTATCTGACTGCTGTTTGTCCTTTCTATGTGGTAATAACACAGTAAATGTTGGTAATCTATTAATATTTATGTATTTCACACTTTCTAATCAGCCATAAAGTCAGTAGTTAGACATGTGAATAAATTGTTAATACTTAACTAAACTGTTTTTGGTCAAGATTTGGTTAAGTGATCCGTCAGACTGCATTAAAGAGCTAAAAAGACACGTGACCTGCTGGAGGATAATAAAAGTAAATTTTTTACAAGTTGGCCTAAATGTTCTTATTAATGACTTATAACTGATCTATAAAACACAATTTATAAGGAGGGATGAAGGCACCAGTCTGTCAGTTGATCAGCCAGTCTCACCTTCAACCACTGAAAACTGAACTGTTGGTCCCAGAAGATGAATCTCAGAGCTGCAACAGTCGATCAGCAGCTGTTGGCAGCTGTTTTAATAATTGAATAATTGTTATTAGTAATTTCTTAAGCAAATGACAAATATTTACTTGTTGCAGCTTCTGCACCTTTTGCTCTACAAAATTATAAAATCATTAAATTTTCTTGTATTTTATAAACAAAACACCGAGCAGAATGATAATGAGAATAAGTATTTAGTTGCAGCCCTTCTTACCAACTTTGGTGATCCTCTGACGCCACCATGAGGTTGACAATTGTGGTTTTAACTGAACATATCCAGGAGGAAGCCTTTTAGATGAGGCGACTCAGCCCTCCTGGATGTACCATGACCTGGATGACCTGAACTATTTGATGAGTTGCTATGAAGTCTGAGATATTAATGTTCCCCTCAAGAGGAGCAGTAACCACTTTAACCTTTAACTTCTCCTCTAGCGCCATCATGAGGTTAATTTAATGTGTCCAGTACTTTGATTTTTAACCAAATTCTGCCAACACTAATGACATTCTCATCAGCCTCAGCTGCACTCTGTGTTTAGTGTTAATTAGCAAATGTTAGCATGCTGACATTCTGAGCTAAGATGGTGAACATGGTAAACATTATACCTGCTGAACATCCCTACCCTTTAAGGGTGCTCTCTGCCTATAAACAAACAAGACTAAGCAGGACTTCAATATATCACCATGTTGGACACAGGATTAGTTACTCAGACCAGGCATTTTGTATATAACAATTTATTTAAACAGTAGCAATCTAGGATATTTGGTCCCCTGGTTTAAAAACAAAAGAACAAGTACAACATTATTCAGATCCAGACATAACTCTTCAAAATGGAAACAAAGGAACATAAATGGTATTTTTTTCAGTTTAACTTGGACATAGAGAATGGCAACTGAAAATAAAGTGACAGATGTATTTTCTACAGAAATTGTCAAAAACTAACAAGCCCATTATTTAAAAAAAATGTTAACAGATGGAAGTGCTGGGCTTCATTTTCTTTTAGCTCTCATATTAAACTTTATAAAGAGGCAAAATTTAGTGGCGAGAGCTTTTTCCCACAGTAGTTTAAATCTTTTTCAGAATAACTGACAGATTAGGAGGCATCGAATGAAAATAGAAAATTACAAAAGTCATGTACACAAAAATAAAACAGATTCTATGTGTCATAACCTTTGGACGTTTCTGTCTAAAAATATTCATTACACGGGGTATCATTTTAAATATTGTACATTTAAAATGTCAGAGTGACACGTTCTCCAACAGTCTTGTAAAAACTATCTTGCAGGAATGGCTTTCAATGTTTCAAACTGTTCAAAGAGGCACAAATAAAGAGCTCAGTAGAGTTCACACTAGACACTGCAGCAACTCTCTTTTAGGAAGAGAAGAAGAAAACATCTAAAAGAGAAAAAGGAGAAGTGTCCATGGCTGTCATCTTGTTGGTCAAGAGCAGATTATTCAGTTTATACATCCTCTTCCTCCTCCTCTTCGTCCTCGTAGTATCGGTTTCGTTTGATCATTTCCTCCACCGTCAGCGCCTCCTGCTCCTTTTCATCCACCTCCTCGCTGTCCCAGAAGCCCACATCCTGCGAGGATCGGCTGGCCTCCACCTCTCCCTCAGGAGTTGAGATGGGCTCGGTGGTCTCCTGGCGTTTCAGAGGGGGCATCTCTTCCTCCAGCACACCTCCATCCTCTTCTTCCTCCATCTGCTCCTCCTCTTCTTCCTGCCCAGGTTGTTCCTCCGGAGCGCCGTCAAGCTCTTCTTCTTGGTTGAGAGGATGTTCTGGCATGTCTTCACTCTTCATCTCCCCCTCCTGCTCCTCCTCTCCTGAGCTGGTGTGTACGTCCACACAGCTGTCCTCAGTGGGTGTTTGGCTGTCTGACGACCGGCCGCCGTGCTGCAGCTCCATGCTGGAGGGTTCAGGACTGGGCTGCCGGTCGTCCATAGCAGGAGGTGGACTCTCTTTTCTGGCCTCAGGAGCAGGAGTGCTGCCGGCTTGGCCCGCCAGTGTGAAGGGCATGCTGCGCTCCTTCAGGGAGGAGCTCCGGCGCAGGCAGGGTATTTCTCTGACCTGCTCAGGAGGTGTGGAGGGGGAGTCCTCCTCTGGGGGCCACTTGGCTCGGATGGGCTTACTGGCGGAGCCCCCCTCTGTGATTGTTGTGGCTTCGCTGTGGCTGGTCATGTCTTCCGGCTCTGTGCGTGGCGGCCAGGAGATTTTCAGCCTGCGGGTCTCAGGGGGTCTGTCAGCCTTCTCTGATGATCCTTGTCCCAGAGCCTCCATAGTGGCTGTCAGGACGTTGACTTTAGCCAGCGGGGAGTCCTCCACACTGGGGCTTTCCAGGTCTGAGGCCGGGTTGGGGCTCTGGATCTTCGGCTTGGTTGGAGTGTTGGACTGTGGCGAGGTCTCCCCAGCCTCGCCTTTGCCCTCCCACAGCTCTTTGTGGGGCCGGTGGCCGAAGCCCTCGTCGTAGTTGCCCTTGGCCTTGAAGAGCTGGCAGAAGTGCGGCTTGCAGTAGACGTTGTTGTGCAGGGAGGCGTAGTTTGCCAAACTAGTCAGGAGAGAAATAAAAAAAGGGAAACAGTTAGAAAATACAAACAAGCTGATATGAAGCAACTCACAACGAATAGCTCATTTGTTTTTAACTAATCATGGGACACTGAACTGGACTTGATGTGAGCCATTAAAAGCCAAGAAAATACTAAATCAAGCAGGAGGCCACTGCAGGAAACAGAGGTCTTGTGTTGTGCTAAACTAACTTTATAATGATATAATCTGAATCTGAACTCTAAGCTGTCTGGACCCAGCTTTTCCCAGATGTTAAATTTAAGGCCCAGCGGCCACAAAGCCGGGGCCTCTGTCTTTCATTTCCTTTTGAGAAGAGATCTCAGATTAATTTCTGGATGTCCTGGTCACATTTTTTGTCTGCCAACCGAACCCAATTCAGTTTTTGTTTCTTATTACCCCTCATATTACAGCTGCACCTAGAAAAGCTCTGGAAAAATATCCCTCTAAGTCGTCTGCCTCCAGTGCCTCCGGCTCTTTTTGAAATGATTAAGTTTGTGTCCTCCTCACCTGAGTTTGGTGTTGCAGTGCGAGCAGCGGAAGCAGGAGCTGTGGTACACGTGCTGGTTGGCCACCAGCCTCTCCAGAGGATAAACCGTCTTCAGGCACGACACACAGGTCTCCCTCACTGGCAGGCGGAAGTTCTGCACACACAAAGTAAACTCAGTAATCGGTACAAAACAGAAATGTGTTTTTTGTGTACATGTGTCTGATGTGAAGGACTCACCCTGGAAGTCTTGGGCTGAGGAGAGTCTCTTTGATTGGAGGATGCTGGGGTGCCAGGACCAGAGCCTGTGGGAGAACCAAGTGGCACGTATAAGAAAAGGCCGTTCTGAACACTAGATGGAGCTGTTTTCATGTTTAATGACAGTAGAGCGCTCGACTTTTCCACAAAGTGAAATTTAGATGCTCAGGGATGCAAAATGAAGCAGTGGATACAATTTAGAAATTAATGCGACTCTTGCTCTTATCAAATGATTCATAGTACACAAATAATTACTATTGTATGAAGTAGAATGTATATAAATGAGGATAAATTAATAAAAAGATAAATTGATTTCTGAATAACTAAACTCTTACAGACTGGACTCTAATTTGAAAATAGAATAATCAGCTTCAGGTGCTTCATGTTTTACCACAACTAATGTGTGTACTCTCATTAACTAAACCCAAACATCCACTCTAAATGAGACTTGCCAAGTTCTCATTACAGGAAAAGAATTCCTATCATCTTGAGTCATATGAAGACATGGAAAGTAAATTACTGTTGCTCTCTGCGGTAAAACTTTTCCTGCTGTTTGGTTCAGACTCTGGACTCTGTAACAGAAAAGAAGAAAAAGAAGAAAGAGTCTTTACAAGTGAACCATGAAGTGGAACATCAAGTCATTTATAATCACATAACTGAGCAGAAACTGAAAGCATTGTGACAAAAGCAGTTCTGTTAAAGTTATAATCCTCACCATGTCCAGAGAGCACGGAGGAACATTTTCCTTCTGCTTCCCACAGTAACTGTCCAGCTGATCACTCTGAGAGACAAGAGACACACAGCAAGTTCAGTAACAAAACACTGAACCTACGGTGCTCCTTCACACACGGCAGACTTTCAACCTAGAAATTTGTCTGTCTGAGCCGCATGTGGCCTGTTTATTTTGTTACGACACAGTGATCTTGGCCCCCTGCAGTTCAGAGTTAGTTTGGGTGATTGGATTTGACTACAGTACAAAAGCAGTCACCTTGAAAGCTTTAGCTCCGGGCAGAGAAGCGGTGTATAATGTTTAAGAAACCTCTTCAGGTAATGTGGAAGTTCAGGTAAGTAAAATACTGACAGTTAAAGGAGCATTCCAGTAGTTTATTATTGCACTTTCTTAACACTGGGGGACTCAGTAGGGAATCGTCAAAATCAAAGCAGCAGAGGCCAAGATATCCTGACTTTTAGTTTTTAGCTACGGGTCAAGATCCAAAAGCACTGAATCCTGCAATTACCATGATGCAACTTTATAGCTTCACTTATAGCTAAGGCTTTCTATTAATAGCACCCTTCTTGGGGCACCCTTGTGACCTTTGGGTTTAAGACACTGACCATGAACTTCAACTGTTATAAGTTGCTTCATGCTCCTGCAAGTGGCACTTGTGTCAGGTGGAACTGCATGTTGAAGCACTTATTCTCAAAGGCTTCTCCTCGATCTACTGAAGCTTGGATTGTACTCATTTGTACGTCGATTTGGACAAAACTTTCTGCCAAATGGAAAAAATGTAAAATGTAGCGTCCCTAGTTCGAGTCTGCCTGGAGACCTTTGACCCCATTTATACATTTCAAGTGTCTTGTATCCACCTCCACTCTATACATCCACAAGTTTTCTGTTAGCCACATCACAAATCTGATTCCAACATACAAATCAGTGTCAGCTCTACTAGTTTCCAGCTGGTGGCATTAACGCACCTGAAGATGTTTGATAACAACAAGAAGAAGAACACGTGGACTGAAGTAGTTAAGTTAGAACAGTAACAGTTTAAACCAACTCAAACACATGAATTAATCTTTTTTATGAACTACAAGTGAGACAAGATGACACTGTTCTCTCAACCACATCATTCAGTGGTTGAAACTCATGAGGGGGAAGGAAAAGCTACAACTGTGCACTTTCTGTGCAACTGTATGTGTTGAAATCACTGGAACTTCTTTTTTTTTTGTTGCTTTAATGAAACAGGGAGAACAACAGCTAAATTTAGTGTAATTTTACTGTAACTTAAGCTGCTATTACGTAACTAGACATAGTTACATAATGGATACACCTTTTCAACATCTGGTACCTCCAGAGGTGGTTTAAACAATCAGATTTCGATCTGTCTTGAATGCTTCTTGGATGCATTTATACTTTTTAAAAATATTTGACCACTATCCGATCGAGGCGCACAAAGTGACTTAGTGTACAGGTCTGTTTTGCATGTGGACCCCTGTCTCCTCTCATTTCCTTCAATCTACTGTCAACACTAATAAATTACAATTTTTGGGGTTGTTTTTTTTTTTCCAGACTCAAAGCTTCTCTTGAGGCACAAATTGTTTTCACAGGCCGAGTAGTACCAAAATGATCTTTATGTGTAAAATCAGTTAAATGCCCCTTTAATATCTTTCAGCACTACTGGAATGAACTACGGCGGATATAGAGGATGATTGACAGGAGTACTCACACTGACTGAGGTGGGAGGGACATCCTGTTTGGAGATGGCAGCTTGGTAGAGGGCCATCCTGTCCCTGAGAGGAGTCGACTCTGCAAGACTTCCATCTGCTGCAACACACAATATTGAGAAGCTCAAATCAAACCTTAACCACAGATCATCATTCTTAGTAGTTTCTATTTGTTTAGGAAACTAATTTCTTGAGGTTTTCGGAAAACAGATAACATTGATTAAAGTGCATCATGGCTCTTCAAACTGGTTAGAAATTAGTTTTTACTTGCTTGCTTGTAGCTTGCAAAACCACAAATGCACAAATCTGCTTTTTTTTTTTTTTTAAAGTCATTAATTGCCAGAAACATTTGGTAAGTTCTGCATTACAACACAATTATTTCTGTTCAAGATTTATTTATTTTTCAACCCATCCCAGTTCAGAGGGAGTGCAGAATGTGCTGGTTAGTCATCCAGGCTGCGGACGGGAACATGAGGTCAGGAGTCATGTTCAGAGTGGGGGGAAACAGAGGTTTGTGTCTTCCTGTGTTCTCTGAACCAGTCTGCTGATCGCAGTGGTTCTACTGCCGCCTGTGTCATCACTTCTGAGCATTTCATTTCTGGGAAGGATGTAATCCATCCAGGGGAAGGTGGGACGACACTAAGTGTTTTTGAGGATATTGTGACTAATTGAAAAGTCCCAGAGAACAATGCTGGATGTGAAGATGAAGTGGCTCTAACAAAGTGTTTGTGAATCTCACACCATAAGAGCAGTGCATGTTTTTGCCTTACTTAAAATAGATATATTTGCCTTTATATTTCTTTTAAAAGCAGTTATAATCAGTATTTCTATATTAACAACAGATGGAATGACTACTTGTATGTGAAAGAAGTCACTCATAGAGATGAACACAGAGAAAATATCAGACTGCTCTTGGTTCACTCTCAGCTCTCTCACAGCATCGTCTTCGGCTGCAGCAGGCAGCTGTTTTCAGAGAAAAAGCTCTGAAAAGCCACTGTACACTACCTGCTCAGCACCAAACAGCTAACAGACACAGTTAGCTGTAGACTAGCTGGTGAACATAGTGGAGCATTTAGCAGCTAAACATCCAGATATTTCCCTCAGGAGTTGGCAGAGAACAAAAAAAGTGCTAAAAGAGAGTGAATATTAGATTTACATTCACCAGGTGGACAGAAACACGACTCCAAATGAATGATAATGTTGCTCCGTAACTGCTGGATGTAGAAATTAGAAACCATTTGCTAACAAGTTCAACAACTTTAAAGATGTCAACATTATTTTAACAGCTTGTTTCCACCACCCCCTAGTTTAAGGCTTAAGTTTATACAACTTATACTTAATGGTGTATGTTTTTTCAGCTATAGGTAAATATAAACATTTTAAACCTGTATTAATTTCTTTTTCAGTGCATCAAGCTGGAAGCAAACATATCACCTTATAAAGTTGATATGCTGAATGCAAACAGTCCACACATTCAGCAGATACAGAGCAACATTATCATTCATTAAGAGTCATGTTTGTGTCCTCCTGATGAACCAAACTCAAAAATCCACTCTCTTTTTAGCTCTGGTTTGATCTCTACTAACGCCTGAGGAGTTAGCTGCTAGCTAAAACTGTACACTACATACCTACATTTGGCTCAACTGTAGATATGTAGTGTACAGTGGGTATATCAGAGTTTTTCTGCTGAAAACAACCCTGATGAGAGCAGTAAGAGTCAACAAAAACAGTAAAGTTGTGGGCTGTAAAACCAAAACACAGCTGAAAGACGCTAAATCGCTCCCAAGAGAGGAGCTGCAGATTCAAGTGATAATTCTCCGTTTCTACCAGCGACTCCATTCACATTACACACTTAATCCAGTGTAAAACAAATAAATTAAAGCAGCTTTAAATAAAAAGAGAACAGACAAAGTACTGCATTCCTGTACTCTGGTATGAAATACTTACTATGCCATTAACAAGTGGTCATACATGGTGTTTCTGAGGGTTTTCAAGAATACATTTCTACTGGCAAAACTTGGTGCTTGTAGTTTTGGATTTTAGTTTACATTAAAATTGTCAAATTTAGAGTTACAGAAATACGTACCTCCTAGTAGCTGGTCCATGTTGGCAGTATTACCACCGTTTCCTCTACTTGTCTGCTCTCTGGACACCTGCAAGAAAACATACAAACAAAAAGCCAAAAAAAAGCAGAGAGTTAGAGGTGAAAAATTAGTCAGAGCACAAAAAAACAACTTGAATGTGTCCTGCATGGCCGATGCAAACACACTACAGCACGCATACACGGCCATTTGATGCTCACATGTTTTGGCCAGCAGAGCAAGCAGGCTGGACGCAACGCTGTCCATCAGGAGGATCAAAGTGGAGAGGGACGGAGGAAACGCAAAGACAGGAGGGACGGAGGAAGGGAGAATCATAGAGGTAAAGAGTGGTGTGTGTGTGTGTGTGTGTGTGTGTGTGTGTGTCCCCATCCAGTTTAAACCACTTTAATCCCCTTATGAGCTCAGAGAGACGGAGCCTGAGACAAACACCCGGCCAGGAAACAACTAAACTGATTATTTATCTGTTGTGGTTTTACACTGAAATTCAGAGCTGACTCATACAATATATCACTGAAAACCATTTGAAAATAATTCAACCAGTGTCTCAGGACCTGACATGGGTCATGGGTGTGTTTCTAAAGAACCAGGACTTTACTTCTCTTTCTGTAATTTCTGGGTGCAAAGCGGAGAGCACCTGCGGTCACCCTGAAGAAGAGGAATGTTATGTTTAAATGGAATATATTTTTGTTGATCTGGTGAAATCAGATCAGCCGACGAGGCCTCACCTCTCTCCAGCAGCAGTCAAACCACTCCCACTAACAGTCATGCTACTTCATCCTCCTGATGTCACTTCAGGTACAGATTACAC
Source organism: Scomberomorus guttatus (assembly GCA_038419695.1). NCBI lineage: Eukaryota > Metazoa > Chordata > Actinopteri > Scombriformes > Scombridae > Scomberomorus > Scomberomorus guttatus. The sequence goes on from CM076449.1 coordinate 30,363,190, forward strand.
AACAGGTCAGACAGCGACTGACCCACTTCAGACTTCAGATTTAGATTCAGTCTGCAAGAGCCACAAGTGACTCGCCTTCATCATCTCAGGTCAGATAGTCTGATAGATTTACCACTAAAAATGCACAAAAGGTTTAGTTTTTGTTCTATATGTGCTTTGGATTCAGTGCCAGGCTGAGAGGCTCAGAGTGTCTGCAGGCTTCACTACAAAGCTGAGCTGGAGGTGAACGCAGGTCACGGAAACACGACAAGTACAGTTCAGACAAGTTAATGCTCATCAGTTATCACCCAAAAATATTGCTTTTTTTTTTTATTGACAAAAATCCCACAAAAAGATCAGCAACTGATTACTGTATATTACATAACAAGTATTGTGTTTGTATTCAAAGCCTGATATATCTTATTCCTCTGTGCCGTAGAGCTCTATTGTTGTCCAAAAACTATTGAAAACACGTCAAAGAGCCACACCGTTGCACTGGGTGACACATTTCTCCATTATGATGAACATGCTGTGCTTTATTCCCCCCCCCACCCCCACCCCCCCCCACCCCACACACACACACACTGCCTGATGCCCTAAATACTCTCAAGTCCCTAACAAATGTATTTTTTTTACTGCTGTTTGAGTAACATTGGCTAAAAACTACAGCATCCAGCTGTTTTTTTTTTTAATGAAAGTATAAATTCATGACTCGTTTTTAAAGATTTAAGTCATCAGTAGGAAACAACGGGCTTTGAGTGCCACAGACAGGGTAGGAAAGTTTTGAGTATAGAAGTATTGAGAGACACATGAACAAATTGTTGGTTTTGGTTTTTTCATGGGAATTGTTGACAGTGACCAAAATAAAGAATATCACCAGCTTTATACTTTAAACTACACCCAGCACTCTATTTTTGTGTATGTGAAATGACATCTATATCAACTTTTAAAGCAAGTTTATATATCTTTCACTCAACAGCAGCCACTGTGACCCCAAGTGGTGATTAAAGCATAATGAGAAATGCTAAAGTCTAACAGTAGCACAAGTAGAAAAGACTCAATAAGTCAGCAAACTGACTCAGTAATGTCAGTTCTGCAGCAATATCTAGCTAAGGTTTGTTAATATTAGCCAACATTAGCCACCATAAGCTACTGGTCAACTTGAACCCGACCAAAAATCCATCCTTTAAGAAGCGATGTTTAGACCTGATCAGTCTAAACATGCAATGCTGCCACAATTTTGCAAGAAGTTTTTCTTGGATCCTGAAGGAGTTAACGGAAACAGACTTCTGATGGGCTACGTTAAGAGCCTTCATGGTGCTTTTTGTGTCACTAAAACAAGAAACTGCATGTAAACATTGGAAAAGCAATGCTGTAACTTAAGTTAGAAAGGAATACTGTTTCAGACTTCGTTAGAGGACAGCTGGATTGGCAGATTTTTTTAGAAGGGCTGAAGATAACAAGCTTTGGTCGAGTGTTTGAAACAATATTTCTAGGTCTGACAGGATGTAGCAGAAAAATCCCCGAGTGTATCAAGCAAAGGTAAGTTTTATTGCATATTGCATATATTACACAGTCTCCTGTTGTAACTATTCTTAAGTGAAGAATCACTTTGCTGATTTGAATCATTTTGTTCAGTTAAAAGATTTAAAGTCACTGACTATGTAATTTATTCACTTTTTCTAAGCTAAGTGATCGCATCACTGTTAAAATGAACTTCAGTTTTCACGTAAGGAAACGCGTCACTGCTCGTACTGCTGCAACATTCGGGCTGATTCTGGCTTCAGTTTAGCCGTACTTTCAGTCTGCTGCTGATTTAAGCTCTTGCGTTCAGTTCAGTAAAAACTGAGCATACGGCAAGTTTAAAGCCAACTATCTGAGCCTTTCAATAAGCTTTTAACCAGGAAGTAACACTGTGAATCACAGCTTAAAGCTACTGATTCGTTCAGTGACAACAGCGATTCAGATTCAGTGATAAAGATTTGTTTGTGTATGAACTGAACACCTCTAGTACTGAACTGATAACAAACGTATGATTTTTAAATCTTACAGATCTGGACTAAACTTTTAACCTTTTATCAGGTGACTGAGTCCGACTTTAACAGATGATGTCATCAGAGGGCGAGTCTGTGTCAAATCTGAGAGTGAGTCAGGACTGAGTTAAACATGATACAAGCATGTAATCATAAATAATACACATGTATGATAACACGCACTGACTCACACTGAATCACAACTGAGTGCAGAAACACAAATGAGCAGTTGGCTTGTGCCTGAAATCAAAGAACAGACGAATCACAACAAAGAGTCTCCGAAACCGTCATCATCATAATAATGGATCTATCCCCGCGGGTGGATTATCTTACACAGACCGGAGGTGCAGCTTTGCAGGAGGGGGGTTGTCTGAGGCTGGTTTGCATGTGTGTGTGTGTGTACATGAGGAGGGGGTGTAAACATGTGGGGGTCAGTAGGATGTAAACAAGCAGGCCTGGCTGGGTCTCAGGAGGGTGGATCAGCAGACTAGACAAAGAATCTGCCGCTAATCCTGACACTGTTAAAGCTCTCATACAGACTGACTTGCAGTTCTCCTTGTGACCCCACCCACCTCACACACACACAGACACACACACACACACACACACACAGTTTACCCAAGACAATACCCTCCTCTTACATTAAGCTTTCCCAAAAAAATAGACAGAAGAGTAACGCATGAATCAATAGCCTCTAAACACAGCAATATACCCAGACACTCAATAATGCTGGTGAATGGCAGCAGGTGCAGAAGAAAGGAGCCACTGATAAAGTTAGCCCATGAAGTGGCCTTTGAGAAGCCGTTTTCATTACAGGTCTAAAAAAAATGACTCTTTCAGCTGCAAAGAAAACACCCTAAACCAACAGAGAAGTCAGCAAAAACAGACAGAAAAAGTAAAAGTGGAGACTGTGGAAGCCGGGAGTCTGTTCAGAGGCAGAAACAAAGAAAAACAGAAACACCATATGGCCGTCTGGTCTGAATGAAACACCATAGCTACCTCTCGTGAAGACGAACGGAGAAAGAGTCACAGAGGGGGATGAAGAGTCTGCAGAGAGACGGAGGTAAAGCCAGATTTCTGAGGGAGTTTTGTCGTGTGAGTGAATCCAGCAGCAGCTGCAGCTCCAGACGACTGAAGGCATAGACTGAGCACAGCAGAGCAGCCCGATCTGGCTTACGACAGGGGAGATGTGGGGTAGGGCCTCTAGAGATGGAGGAGGAGGAGGAGGAGAGGCGACAGGGAGCAGGTGTTCCAGCGGGGGCTGATTCAAAGGGGGGTGTGGCCGGATGAAGGTGGGGATGATGACAGGAGGGGACGCAAAGTGTGCCATGGTGCTGCAGATGGGTAAGGGGGGGTGAGAAACACTAATACAAGCGTATTTATAATATTAGTGGGATAAGTATGGTGTTCTGCATCACATATGTACGTTTTTTTTAGGATTTTTCAATGAGGGGGCATTAACCAGTGCAGTGGAAAAGCAGGTCTATATGCTTTGTTTTTTCCTTTTAATTTATTTTAGAATAAAAATGTATAATTCATAACAGTGTTTAGGATTTTATCTGAAGGCAGATGTAATTTTTTCCACAAGTAAAAGAAGGCTCACAGCTTGTTTTAATACTCATTTGGCTAAAAAATGACTCATATGTGATTATATGTTCTGCGTTGCACTTTGGTGAGTTTCTATAATTTTCTTATTGTCAACAAATTTCATGTGCAGAGCCAAACCAACAATTAATTGACTTACAAGTATAGTGTGTGTATCCAAAGCCTGATATATCTTGTCGTCCAAAAACTATTAAAAACACATCAATGAGCCACATCATTGCACTGGGTAACATGTTCTTTGCCCCGAAGATTATAGTCACATTAGTTTGTTTAGAAACGGCTCCAAAGGCTAATAACAGATGACATTTCCAGTCTCTGGAGAGTTGTTCTGTACAAGGCAGACGCTACTGAGCATGTGCAGGAATGCAGTTTGGTTTACAGAGCTTCGCTAGCTTGTTGTGCTACATATCACATCCTGTTAACTTTGTACTTAAGTTCTTTGAGAAATTCACAATGTAGTATAAAGCCAAGAGGTTGTGATATGTAGCACAACAAGCTAGCAAAGCTCTGTAAAGGGAACCTCCCTCCTTCCCCCTGTGATAAAATATATCTGGATACACACACACACAAAATACTTGTAAGTAGATCAATTCATTGTTGGTTTGGCTCTGCCCATGAGATGTTCACCAACCTTATCTTTTTAGATCTACTTTATTGTTGTCCACACATGAAATCGACACTATGAGAGTGCTGAGAGTGAACTAAAACAGTAAATTTGCAGCCGGACAGCTAAACAATAAGCTGAAACTCTCTATATATCTCTGTGAAGCTGAGAGGAGCAGCAGGGTCGCTGATAATTCTCTGTAGGTTCATCACTACGAGCCACGACCAACACATTAGACATGGTCATTTGATAAATTTTTATTATATAAAGATATTGATTATAGCCGCCTTTATTACTGTTTGATGTAAACATATTTATGTGCTTGTATTATATAATGTACCAACACAGAGTTTGGGGGGAAAAAAATGGTTAAAGTAACAAAAATTTTGAAATTCTGCCTCAGGGTTGAAGTTGCAGTTTACATCCATGTCTGTCCAGACTCATAATAACTGTAGTGAAGACTTTGAAGGAATATTATAAAAAAAGATATTAAGTGTAGTTTTTGGCAAAATGGAAGTTATCACTATATTGACATGTATGATTCCAGTAAATAATTTCCAGTGAGAAACATGCTGTCTTCACTTAGAGACTGTGAAACTTTGTCATAATTAACATATGAATTCTTGAGTTATGGCCAAAAACATGCTTTGTGAGGTCATAGTGAACTTGATCTTTGATCACCAAATTCTAATCAGTTCATCCTTTAGTCCAAGTTTGACGTTTGTGCCAAATTTGAAGAAATTCCCTCAAGGCGTTCCTGAGATATCACGTTCACGAGAACGAGACAGACAACCTGAAAACATAATGCTTCCTGCCACGGCTGTCACCGGCGCAGAGGCATAAAAACAGATGGATCAGGGGAGGTTACATGGGTGTGTGCAGCTTTGTTTTTTAATATTTGTTTCTGTGTCTGTGTCATGGCCCCCCAGTGTCAGAATAAAGCGGCGGGTGTACGGGGGTGGAGTCATTCGGGACAGGAGGTGGTGCAGGAGCAGCTGGTGCAGGGGGGTGACTGTGGGAGTACAGGAGGGAGGGAGGCTGGGTGGGGCTCAGCTCTGGAGAGGAAGCTTGTGTGAGTGTGTGGGAGGGAGGGATGAAGGAAGGGAGGGAGGGAGGAAGGGAGGGAGGGGGGTTTTCTAGGCCAGCAGGGTGAGGGTCAATTAATTTCAGAGCGCCTCATGACTGCATGCTTCTCCAGACCTGCGGAGAGGGGGTTATTTAGATATGGGGTTGCGAGAGATAGGAGGTAAAAAGGTTGAGGCCTTTGATGATGTGTAGAAGGAGGAGGGAGGGTTGAGAGAAAACAGGAGGGCCAAGGAGCAGAAAAAGTGGACAACAAGGATGATTGATGAGGTGGGGAGGGGAGCTTTGATGGCCTCAGGGGAGACGGTCTGATGAAGCTCAGAGTGCAGATCAGCTGTCTGCAGTCATGAGTCTGCCAGCCTGCACCATTACATCATCTGCCCTGTGAAGGGAAGCTTAACAAAGAGAAGCAAAAGGCCCAGACTCGCCTTTACAGTAGAGTCTATTGTACGAGTCTCTCTACAATGTGTCTATAGAACTGTATAGATCTTGTATTACTGCTCGAGGATTTCCTCAAACAATTCATCCTTTGGTAAGACAACTATGCAACATGCAATAAAAGACTCTCCAAATCCCTCCAGCTCCCCGTCGCGCTCCTTGATCTCACTTTTTAAAAGCCCACATACTGCAGGAGGTCAGTGGTGAGTTGAACACAGTGGAAAAACAAAATCTTTCTTAGAAAGGCACATTTTAGTTTTCTGACCACTCCTTTGTTAGTGTTGGATCCCATGAAATCTCAACAAAAACCCTCTCAGGTTTAAAGGATAACGCTGGTGATATTCTATGCTTTTCTTTTTGTCATCAAATCCCATAAAAAGACCAAAATAAACACCAGAGTGGAAACAAGCTGTAAACACACTGATGTTTTAAGTTGATATGTTGAACTTCATAGCATACGATTGCTTATGTACACATCCAGCCGGACTGGTGCAGTTTGGAGTTGAGTTTGTGCTCGCCTGATGAATGTAAGTAATATTCACTCTGTTTAAGTCCCCAATACCTCCAGAGAAAAGTATGTGTCTCTATGCTCCACTATGTTCACAAGCTAGTCGCTAACTGTCAGTAGCATTGAGCTGTGCCCGCTTCATTATCTGATATTTCTCCAGCCAGATGTTCTGAACACAGTTGCTTTTAGCTTAGCAACAAACCTACCCAAGAACTGTGAGCATTCGGTCATAATCAACAACTGTAATTTGGCAAATGTAGTTTTCAAACTGGTTTAAACCTGCATCAACTGACTTTTTTGGCCATTTGGGGGCAGCGGAAACAAGTTGTGAAGGTCTGCAACTAACGATTATTTTCAGTATCATTATCATTTAATTTCATCTTTATGTTCGATTAATTGTTTAGTCTATAAAAAGTCAAAAAGAAGTGAAAAACATCCATCAAAACTACCCAGAGCTCTAAGTGATGTCCTTAAATAGCTTGTTTTGTCGGACCAACAGTCCCAAAAAAACCCAAAAATATTTTATTTACCATCATATATGATAAAAACAAGCAACTAATCATCATCCAGAATCTAGAACCAGCACAGTTTAGGCATTTTTGCTTGAAAAATCGATTATCAAAATAGTTGTCTTTCAATCAACTAACCGATTAATCTGTGTCTGTTTGCCATCTGGTGCTGAGCAGGTAGTGTACAGTGGCGTTTTAGAGCTTTTTCTCTGAAAACAGCTGCCTGCTGCTGCTGAAAATGACGCTATGAGAGCGCTGAGAGTGAACCAAAACAATGAGCTAAAAAAAGCTAAAATGCTCCGTAGAGATGAAGGGAACTGCAGAGTTGGGTGATAAATATCTGTGACCGCCTTTCACATAAGAGTAGTCGTGATCCTCTGTTGATATAAAAATATTGATTACAGCAGCTTTAAAGACTGTGCTGCCATTTTTTGGATCAATCATGTACAGTATAGTGCAGCAGGCCAAATACATTTGAAATAAATTGATTGGGAGGCCTGCTGATTGTAGGTCTGTGGTGTTTTGCAAGTTGTTAACTTTAAACACAGTGAATACTGAAGCACCAGTATTCTTCTTAAAGCTGCATAATGACTTGTTATGCTCTCTTTCTGTCATAAATGGATGCTTTGTGCTGAAGAAACACAGCATGGCTGTTGTTAACATGTCACACCTCGAGTATAAGCACTTTACATTTTACATGCCTCAAGGAAATGCATGACTGGAAGTTAAATGTCTCCACTTTTAGGCTCCACAAATAACAATTAGCTGCCCGCCAAGCATGAAGTGGAGCTCCCGGCACTGATGCTTACCCAAAGGATGTGCAAGTCAGCTGAGTGTGTGTGTGTGTGTGCGCTGATATGAAGGATGGTGAAGTGAGGCTGCACCATGTGACTAACAGCATGACAGCATCGAGGGGATCTGACCTCTTTGAGAACAAAAAGACTTTTTTATTCAAACTAAGACGAATCGTCATCTTGTTGTGTTTGAGATGGAACTAAAGTTTCAGACTCTTCAGACTGGAAACTATATATTGAGGTAATTTGATTAATTTGAAGTTTTGTTTTTGCATGATGTGTAAAATGTGTAAAGAAAAAGTTTATTTTTAGTCAAAACGTAGAGTCACAACAGTCTTGTATTGACTACAGGCGGCTAGCTGTCTCTAACTATCTTGTGAATTTATTAGTTAGACTAAAAATGCCTCCCTCGTCTGCATTCTTGGTTTGTGTTTATTGATGAGGTATCATCTCTGGTTATGAGAGTTGAAGCATTGGGAGTCGACTGAACAGATTCCAGGTTCTACTTTGTTCAGGTTCATTCAGGCAAAAAAAAAAAATAAAAATAAAAATCAACCCCCAAAAGAAAAGAGATTTGATTTTTTGGCCAGCCCTACCTTGCACCTCATTCACTTTCAACTCCATATTGTGAAACATTTAAATGGAACTAATGGAAATATGTGATCCTGCTTACACAAATCTCCCCTCATGTGTGCAGTACGACATGACGACAAACCACCAGACTGTCACTGAGAGGAAGACTTACCTTATCTCTCAGGTTCTCTCCCTTCTCAAACATCATCTTCAGGCTGTTAAGGGGGATGCTGGGCCTCTCGGAGTCGGGCACTTCAGCTGCTGCTCCCTCCCGCTCCGCTGAATCTCTGCTGGGCTCCGCCTCCATGTCTGTCAGATCCTCGGGTTGAGCAGACTGGAAATGGTTGCAGTGGGATTCACTGGCCTGTGTCTCCGGCTCAGTATCCTGGTCCTGCAGGGTTTTCAGGGTGTCAGCCTGGGTCTTGATCTTTGACGTGTGTCTCAGTTTGGGACCTGCTGATAGACTGATGTGGTTCTGATGGTTGGCGGGGCTGCAGGCTGTGGCCTCAGGTTCGGCTCCGTGGTTGGACGGCTGCTGCTGCTGTTGTTGTTCCCAGCGTTTCTTTAAAACACTCAGATTCCCAGAGAGCAGGGTCGAGGGTAGAGGCTCCACCACCTACAGAAGAACATAAGCATTCACTGGTTATTTACACTACAAGATCCTGTTCAGTCTGAGACCCAACGTGCATCTAAACCCTGATCCCCAGGCTCGGTCCAACACCAACTCTAACATTAGACAAGGCCTCTTACTGATTTTGTGTCAGTGACAATAACTTCAGACATGTATTCAGACTGAAAAAACACAAATGCTTCAGCCTCCATCCAGTATTGTTGGAGTATCAGGACAATTCAAAAACTCCATTCATCTGTTTCCTGAGTAGGATTCATACATTCAACAAGAAATATTTGCAAAAAAAAAAAAAAAAAAAGCTGTTTATGAAGACACAAAATGAACTGAACTGTATTTGCAAACAATCAGCATTTCTTTGAGCCATCATGGAGCAGAGGTCTAGTTTTTAACATTCAACTAGAAATATATGCAAACACAATTGGACCCAGGTCTGTTATACGGCTACAGCTAACTTATTTTTCTAATCTTTCTTATTAATCTGATTATTTTCATGATCAATTGATTCATTGCTTATCTAAATACATATCACAATATCCCTGAAACGCAAAGTGAAGTCTTCGAATTTCTTATTTTGTCTCAACAGTCCACAAACCAAAAGAAGTTCAGTTAACACATAAATTATAGTCAAATATTTAACGACTTGTAATAGTTATAATAACTAATCACAATCTATCATGCAGATGCAGAATAAGAGATGCTCATCAACAGAGTTTACATGCACATAACTTTGGATACCCACGTATTCAAACAGAGCAGAGAGAAAGCAGGAAGAAGATAACACACATTTTCACTCCCTGCCACACAATATGATGACTCACTATTTCTAAATCTTTGGAGAAGACGCGCACACACACACACACACTGAGGGATGTTAGCTACACTTTAAATGTTCTTAGTTTGCTCAATGAACTCCATAAATGTTGGACTCACACCACCTGAACTGCTGAATGAAGCTTTAAACACTAAATATCAACACTGTCCATACACGAGTTAACATTCGTGCAAGCAAACCCACCACACTCCCAGCTATGTGACAAGGAGAAAAGTGAAGAAAGAAACAGCTGCACAAAAAGACAAAGAAAAACTCAGCATGCACCTCTTCTATCAACCTGGATCTGCTGCTGGATACAGAACAGAAAGCGACAGAGCTGGAAAAACTCTTCTTTTTGCCAAAGTAGAGAGTAAAAACCTGAGAGAGAGGCTGATGAACCCGGCCGTCCGCTTGCCGTTGTGCGTTTGTGTGTGTGAGTCAGTGTGTCTGATGGCCCCCTGGAAATGCTACAAGCTGTCCCAGATGTGAGAGTCTTGAGAAGTGATCAGAGCAGTATGAAGTAACTAGCCCACCCCCTACACCAGAGAGAGAGAGAGAGAGAGAGAGAAGGAAACAAGAGAGGGAGCGAAGGGGGCGAGGAGTGAGGGGGCGGGGAGGGAGAGAAAATCAGAAACAGAGACAGTCAGAGAGGGAAAGAGGGAAAATAAGTCCAGGAAATGAGAAAAAGGTAAAAGGGAGAGAGTGCTGGAAACCTGAACGGTGGGCTCAGAACTTTTCACAAAGAGCTACACAGCGACTAAACCTGCATAAATAATAACCTACTGAGAAGCCTTCTTGACTTGTTATATCTCATGTTTATTTAAGGGATTGGATTCGGCAGCACCACCTTTGTCTGCTTCTCTTGTCTCATGTCCCTTTTTTCACTTTTTCTACTGAAAAAGGATCATAGATACAGAACATTCATGAGTGATTACAAGAGTGATGTATATTTTTTTATATTGAATTAACATAAAAGACACAATATCTTCATTAAAGACAATGAACGCAGAATGTGCTATTATTAAAAATAACTGGGAAGTAACCAGTGGCACAAAAAAGAAGGAAAAAGTTCAACCATCTATTAGAATACATTGTTCTCTGCTCCCACAATGTTTTTTCAAGGTTACAAGGTTACCAATAGGCGGCCGGTTGTGGGCATGTGCGAACAATCTGACATCATCATGGGGAGGAAGTAGTAACGTTGCAAACGGGGCGTTCAGAGCAGGGTGAAGCCCTGGCTTTTGACTTGCAGGGAGCATTTCACATACGTTCACCTCAAACATGTTTAACATCAGACATAACAGTATATATAAACAGAAAAGTCGCAAAAAGCATGATATGTCCCCTTTAAATAAAAAATTAATTAAATTATTTGGCTACGAAAAGATCAATCCCCTGAGCGGCACCAAAACATCTGGAAGCAGCAGCTGTGTTTAACTGCAACATGTGGATCTACAGGTGTGAGGAGGACAGATGTTTACATGCACCAGTAGGAGCGTGTGGTGGAAGGACAACAACATGAAGAAGAGAATCTGTGTGTGCAGACGAGACATATTTCACATCGAGTCTGGTACCTACCTTTTTCTTATTCTCTGCATTTCCCTCCTCTGCTGCCATCTGGTACCTGAAGACGAGTTGGAGGACAGACGGTGAACGGGAGGACATTTATGGTCGCACAGTCATCTCAAACTGTGACACAGTAAGAAGCAGAAGCATCTGGTCTTGCCCTACCCTGCTGTACACACCCAGGAAAAAAACCATTGAATGTCCCTGATCCTCTCCAGAAACATTAGATGACTTTATGTGTTGCATAAACTTGGATAAAAACAATCTTCAGCCAACAGAGGAAACACAGGAAGGATTTTAGTGGATTCAGCATTTTTTCCACCTCTGCTTCAAAACTAGGGAAGATTTAATTAACGTGGCATGAAAAGGTCATGTCACAATGAGAAATACTGACTTTTATGTAAGGCTACTGTACAAGTAATCACGTTTATTTCACCGTATAATATTGAATTGACATTGTATTAATTTATATTATAATAAAGTAAATATAACATGATGTGAAAAGGAAATATGAATATATGAAAAACTTGCATCTGTGAAACTGTAATCAGCCTTTTTTGATATTAGCCACAAAAACAAACATTCATGTCCTCCTCACGATGAACTGTAATAACTTTGGTGATCATCTGACTTTTCCTCATCATCATCATGCTAACATGCTAAACTAAGATGGTAAACATGGTAAACCAGTGTTACTGTGAGCATGTTAGCATTTAGCTCAAAGTACAGCCTCACAGACCCACTACTGTAGACTCTTTCTCCAGATATAACATTTCTTTGCACATTATTTCATTTGTTTATTTATGTTATTTATTTATTTTTAATTATATTACAGCGAAGCAGTGTTCAGTTTTTATGCAACACGTATCTGGAGAAAAGTTGAGGTCTGTTGCAACTCTCTGTTGTTTTAAATCAAGTGGAAGACTTTTCTGTTTGCTGCTGCCTTTCATTAAATCAAATTTGGGGCTGTTCATAACTCACACTGCAGCTGCACTGAGTCAGAATTAGAAACAGGTTTATTGCCAAGTAGTTTTGCACATCCAAGGAATTTGCCTTGGTGTTGAGCTGCATAATAATCAAAAAATAGAAGGTAAGAGAAAAATACAACTACCACAAAAGACAGATGATATAAATATATAAATAAAATAATTGAATAATAATTTATTGAAAAATAAAATATAGTAAAATATGTTCTAAGAGAAAAGAGCTGTTGAATTTTACAAGATATTGACCAGAACGGTACATTTTTTATTTAAATGTGTTGTTTTGTAATGTCTTGTGTTTCCTTTACATATACACATATATATATTTTGGATGATATGAACCCCTTCTTCCTACTGTAGGTGCTTTAAATGCACTTATTGCAAGTCGCTATGAAAAACAGTGTGCGCCCAAAAAATATAATGTCTGTAATGCCATGAAGATTATTCCTGTGGAAACACAAATAGCTGTTTGGAATATCTGCACAAAATCTTGTATGAAAAATATCAGTTTCAGTTCTCCAAAACATTCAAGGATGTTCATTTCACTTCCTTGTCAGAGCCAGCTGATGATGTCCTCACCATCTTTCAGACTTCACTATGAGACACAAATGAAAGTACCGGTGAACTGCCTGTTATCTCTACACGGTGCTCCTCATCCGCAGACTGTACTAACTAACTGTACTAACTCCTAGTGGTCAGATGGAGTAAATGCAGAGAGGAAACATGCTAACATGCAGCCACTGTCTCAATTCACAAATGAGTAACTTGATATGTTGTGCTTTAAAGGGTGAAGGAGAAACACTGGATGCTAATGCACTTCCAGAAAGGAATTCACCTCAGTTTTTAACTCACTAATACAAATGCGAGAGAAACGACACAACTGGAGTTACTGATTAGGGCTGATGACGTGATAAATCACAATTGTACAGAAAAGAGGAAACTGAAAACAGCTCAGTGGTAAGAAAGTGTTTCAAGGCCTCATTCCTGATCAGACAGGAGAGACAACTGGGTGAAAAAAAAAAAAAAGACAGCTGACTGGCTGCTGATAAATTATTTAACTCATGGTTGAGGCCAGAGGCAGAGACGAGGGAAAGATAAGGTAAGAAGTGACTTACTTGGAGAAGCGCTCTGCGATGGCGTTGTTTTTACCCCTGGCAGTGACGATGGACATCTCCTTGGCAGTGACCCTCAAAGACTGGGACGCCCACTGCCTGCGGCCGAACGGAGCGACGGAGGCCATCTTTGCTGTGCGTCTGAGCGATCGATCTGCTTATCAGCTTTCCAGGAGCGCAAGTCGTAACTCTGAGAGACAAAAACAAACAAAAAAAAAAAAAAAAAAAGGAAAGATGTTCAGCCAAATAAAAAGAAAATAGCCAAACAGGCAAATAAACGCTTGCTTCTACTTCCTTCTGTTCTGCATTTCTGCTGCTCAGTTTGTCTGAGCAGAAAGAAAACACCCTTCCTGTGCATTTAAATTTTTATAACACCCTTCTCACTGCTAAATAAATGCCTTTTCTTCACACATCGTCCACGCTGAAAGGCTTTAGATCAGATCAGAGGTGCCAGTTCGGCTTATATGTCAGCACAAAACCTCACCCAGAAATCAATATATTTAGTCCAACTACACATTAAACAGGGTGTTACCACTGCAGCTCCAGACAGTCAATAGAATGCATCACACAGCCATTGACCATCTGTTCCCTGTGTGACACAACTCTAACAGAGCCTTCAGGGCAACTACAAGCAGACAAGACAACCGATATGCCTGAATTACACAAAAGCACTGATGTATACATACACTTTCACAACATATACACACACACACACACACACACCCAAGTCTCTACCTGTTCACCTCTTCTGCAACTTTGCAGCCTCGAGGCCGAGGGCAAGCAGACACACGCAGCAGCAGCGTCCGCCCACAGTAAATAACTGTCATCTGTGAGTTATACACGCTCTGGCTGAATTAAACAATGAGGCCGATGAGCAGGCCGGTGACGGCACAGCCTCCCGGGCCTTGACTCATCAGCTCGACCCCATCCAGCAGGTGGGCTATTGTGGGACTTTGCTAATTAGGACTGGCTCATTAATTTCTACAACCATAAGAATTTTAGGAACTTCTCTCTCCAATTGAGATAGGTCAAAAAAAAAAAAACCCAATTACCCAAAGTCCTGCATTAAAAATTCTACTTAAATACACCAAAAGTAAGCCACACTCACAGTATGTCATATTTACAGGTAAATATAAGTGTTTAATCTCTTCAAGGTATAGCATGTTTTTAGAGCTGCAATGTTTAGTCGATTAAGTGATTAGTTGTTTGATAGGAAATTAATCGCCAACTATTTTGATGAGCGAACATGATTCTCTGGTTCCAGCTTTTCCTTTGTGAGGATTTGCTGCTTTCCTCTGTTTTATATCACTGTAAAAGGAATATCTTTGGGTTGTGGACTGTTGGTTGGACAAAACAGATATTATTAAGACGTCATCTTGGCCTCTGGAAAAATGCGATGGACATGTTTCACCATTTTCTGACATTTTATAGACCAAATGATTAATCAATTAATCGTGAAAAAATAATCGTTAGTTGCAGCCCTACTTAGTTTAACAACTTTGTTACTGTTGGGTTTATATAGGGCTGCAACTGACAATTGTCTTAATTAACAATTAATCTGCCGATTATTTCTCAGTCAATCGATCCCAAAGTCCAAGATGCAACCTCAAATGTCTTTTCGATTGACCAACTAATCGAATAACCGTTGCAGCTCTAGGTTTATATGTTGTACGTATAAAACATTTATCTGAAAAGTAACTAGTATCTATAGCTGTCAAATAAATGTAGTGAAGTAAAAAGTACTTTCCTCCAGAAATGTAGTAGTATAGTAGTCAGTATAAAGTAGCATAAAATGGAAATACTCAAGTACAATTTTGAGGAACTTACTTAAACCTGCAGTGCGAAACATTTAAGCTTTTGCCAAACGAGTTCACACAGTGCTGATTAAGCCGATCACCACCAGATAAATCTCTCTGTATTTAACAGTATACAGTTTTTAAATCTCATGTCGGGCGCGACATTCCCGTGCTGGCTGTTAATCTCGCGGCTCTTCTAGACTTTCCAAATATTATCGGACCCAATAGATCAAGTTCTGATACTGAAACGAGTCATTTCGTGGGGGGTGTGCGACACTCAAAACAATTTATCCACCGTTTTACAGCCGCAACAGTAGATTACAGCCAGTGGTCTACGGGCCATCAGGCGTACTGGGACAAATCCCGGTGGGCTGGTGGGCTGTCAAACCATATCCACCCTCTGTGTGTGCCTGTCATTCAGGGTGCACATGAGAGCATGCTACAGGCAATCACAGCTGAGCGCCCACCTTTACTCTCACTGATAGAAGGGAAAGACAAAAGTCCTGTAATCCAGCTTTAAGTATAGCGCTTAAACAAATAATTGAATTGAATAATTCCACCACTGCTTTTATCTGATGATTCAAGGCCAAATGTTTGGTTATTTTCATTATCAGTTCATTTAGCTTATAAAATGTCAGAATAGGCGCCCATCGGGAAATTGTGAATGTGACAGCTTTAAATTATTTTTGTCCGACTCAAAGTCAAAAGCTCAAAGATTTCAGTTTGACAAAAAAAAAACAAAAAACAGAAAAGTACAAATCCTCACATTAGAGAAGCAGTAGCCAAAGAACGATTGGCATTTTTACTTGAAAAATTACTTTATTGTACGTGATTAATTTTCTTCCTTTCATTATTTGACAAACACAAGCTAAATGTCCAAGTGCTTCGGTCATCTCAACCTGACATTATCACTGTGCCCAGGTCAGGATCACTATACTCTCCTACCAGATCAAACACCAATGAAAGATGACAGTGAGAGACTATGTCCAGGCGACATAGGTCAGCTCTGTCAGGAGATTTAGATTACAAACAAAGCAGCATGTAAAACTGATGCAAAGCTGAGTTTTAAAGTCCTGTGTCAAAGGCAAAAAAAAAAAAAAAAAGAGTCCAGGATCACCAAGCAGCCTGAGATTAAAATAAGAAGAAGAAGAAGAAGAAGAAGTAGAAGTAGAAGAAGAGGTGCCCTGAATGCTTAGTTTCACATTTTAGACATCAGAAGAATACACAGATGATTCATCTCAAACTTCAAAAGAAACACACAGTAAAGAAGCTCAAAGTTTCAAACAGCTTAACTGGACAATTTTCCACATTATGAAGTCTAAAAAAAAGAAAAAGAAAACAACTTCAGCGTCCTCAGTCATTTTAAACATAACACCACCTACCTGTGACTATCTGCTGTTTTACTCCCGGCTGTGTTTCAGTTGTGCACTACCAGCGTATTTCCTTCTCTTTTCACTCCTCAGCTGCTTCCACAAGTGCTTTTGAGTCGACAGGGAAGTAGGAGGAGTCCCACCGCTCCTATTCAACTCCTCTCAGCCAATAACGAAGCAGCATTCACCTCCACCTGACAGGTACAAGCTCCCCCCCCCCTCTTCAGTGACTACAAGGGAACCTGAAGGTATGTGTGACAATTAGCCTGTGGGCCCCGTAATGAACAACACTGTCGAAACAGCAGAGAGGAGGAGGAGCGGGGCGGGGGGGTGGAGGAGGAGGAGGAGGAGGAGGGTGAGGGGGGTGAGGAGGGTGAGGAGGAGAGGGGGAATCCCACGCTGGATTCCTGGAAGCGGAGCAGACTCCTGGCTACCCACTTTCTCACAATGTTAAGGGTTTAGAGGATGTGACTCATTCACAATCCTGGCTGACTCCACTGAGGGCGGGGGGGGCGGGGGGATGTTGCTTCAAGAAAACTTTTTCTTTGTGAAAGAGAAAGAAAAATAATCTCTGAAATAGAGCTGCAACAATTAGTCAATGAATCGCTTAGTTGCCAACTATTAAAGTCACCAACTAATTTGGTCATTCTGACTTATTTTAAGAGGAAAATGTCCAAATTCTCTGGTTCCAGCTTCTCAAATGTGAATATTTTCTGGTTTCTTTAGTCTTCTGTGACAGTAAACTGAATATTTTTGGGTTGTGGACTGCTGGTCAGGACAACAGTGTGAAACAGTGATCAACATTTTTCACCATTTTCTGACATTTTACTAATCAATTAATTGAGAAAATAATCGACAGATTAATTGATAATGAAAATAATTTAGTTGCAGCTCTACATTACAGTTTTTATATTACAGTAATTTTCTGTTGATTGATTAATCAACTAATCGTTGCAGCTCTAATTTTTTACCTTTAAAAGCTGCATTCAGCCTGTGTGTACAAAGTTAGAGCTTCAACTAACCATTATTTTCATTATCGATTAATCTGCTAACTATTTCCTCGATCAATCCATTAATTGTTTGGTCTATAATACTTTGAAACATACTGAAAAATGGCCATCACAGTTTCCAGAGTCACAATGTCTTTATTTGTCTGACCAACAGTCCAAAAGTAAAAGTATTAAATTTACTATAATTTAAGACAACAGAAAGCAGCCAGAAGCATGAAATGTTTGACATTTTTTCCAAAAAAAATGACATAACCTAGTTTCCAATTCATTTTCTAATCATTTCAGCTCTGTACACAGTTGTCATTTACTGATTTACTGTCTTCACAGTACAAATTCTTCCTTTTTACCACGTTTGAGGTGGTATGCTACACTGAGGGCCTCTGGGACTTCAGCTCCATCAGTGTCACATCTCCAACAGCGAGTCAGTCTAATCCCAAACACATGAGAGCAGCTGGCCTCATCTCACCTCAGAAATTCCCAATGACTGCACTCAGGATTCCTGAGAATTTCAGGTTTAAGGCTAAAGTTAGTTTCATTTTCACTTGCAGCATTTCGACACGTCAATCAGGCAGGACCTTAACTTGAACTGAAGCCACTTTCTCCTTCTCTTTCTTTTTAAAAAGCACTTAAGAAGGGGAAGAGCACGTACAGAAGAGCTTTCAGATCGAGTCTCACTTTGATGAACTGTCTTAACTACAGAGCACATGTACTGTACAGTTTGTCTGTACACAGTGACACACAATGCATACCTCCTTTATCCTATATATGACCCTGCTGCATGTATACAGTATGTCATTCTGCTGGTACAGGTCAGACAATGAGCTACAAAAACAAACGCACAAATGCTGCGTACTCATTCGGGCTCCACAGATATGAAATCATCAGCACAGATCAGCGTTTGTGTTGTGACTCAGGAGAGATGATGAGTCCTCTGTTAAAGCCACGAGCAGTCAGGTGCTAAAACACAGAAACCTGTTTCAGAGCTCAGATAATCTGCTGCTCGCCTCCATCGTGTTTAAGACAAACTACAAAGAGCACCTTTGCACCAAAAGATACCGACTACTGACATTACCTCACAAATATGCAACTGGCCAAATCTAATCTAGTAATCTGTCCAATCTGGCTCCTGTTTTTTGTTTGCTCTGATGATTCTTGTCATAAATCTGCCCCCTGTTTTATCAGTAAAGTCTATTTTTTATTTATTTATAAAAGTAAATAGTCACAGATTTAGTAAACATGAGGCAGGCAGGCAGATTACTGTCATGTTTGCAAAGAGACTTTTGTAAAACCCAGTTCATGTTGTAATATCTACAGCTGTGATATGATTTAAAAGGGAACTCCTTATTGGTTTATTGGTAAAACTGATTAATACTCAGCCTGTGAAAACTGTTGTATCATCTAATCTTCTGTGGCTCCAGTCAGGAGGGCTGCAACTAATGATTATTTTCATTATCGATTAATCTGACGATTGTTTGGTCTAAAATGTCTGAAAATGGTGAAAATTGTCAATCACTGTTTCCCAAAGCCCCAGATTCAACCTATAATGTCTTGTTTTGTCCCGACCAACAGTCCACAACTCAAAAGATATTCAGTTTACTGTCACAGAAGACTGAAAAACCAGAAAATGTTCACATTAAAGAAACTGGAAGGAGAGAATTTTGAAGCTTTTGCAGCTCTAATTTCTTTTGGAGACACCAGGATGTTGATTGTATGAGGGGGGTCTGAGGACCTTTTGGAGCATGCATGTGCTGTTTTTCGCTAACTGGAATACAGTTTTAGTGTTTGTGTCACATTTTCTCAAAACTGGGCCTTCTGTTTCTAACAAAGCATTCAAACAATCCAGAAAACTGTGAATATGTTCCTTGCAAGTTCTCCAACTTTGAAGTGCAAAATTAAATCGCTGAAGTACCTCTGACAAAAACAGAGACACTGGCCTGCACTTCACAGGTGTTTCTGTTATTTTGTTAACCTGCTATACTGTACATTGTCTACATAGTTGGCCTACTTCCCGAGATGAACCAGGTATTAGCCAGGACCACATAAACTCAAACTACAGCCAACAATACCTTTACTCTGGCTGCAGTCCAGCTCTGATGGAAAATCCTCATATCAGGCTTTATTTCACTTAAAGAAGTGAAGAAACAGACAGGTTGTCCAACTCCTGCCAGGCTGACACAGGTACAGCTCAGGTGAACTCTGACTCACGCTCTTGTCTCGACAGGAAATCTCTAAACTGTGATAAATCTTGTTTACGCATAATTCCTGTTGAGACAACAGCCTTAGTTGTATTTCATGATGACTCACACTCACCTGAGCTGACAGGTAGATATTCAGGCACTTCAGTCACTAATCATTCAGCTGGTAGACAGTTAGCGCAGCGATACACCGGCTAACACTAATTTTAATCGACGGCAATTAAGTTAGTGCGACAGCTGAACGGTATCCCTCCGCCAGGTGGTTGTTGGTCAGCGCAGTAATGCGGCGTTCACGTGATATCGGAGTTATCGTAATTATGAGCTTCCTGCTTTTAAATATCGTTCATGTCGACATCCAAGTTGCAATCTGGGATACTCGCATTTTTCTGAAAGCTCCCAGTATGTGTGACCTGGCGCTTAACACGAAAGTGTCAGAAAACCACAGGAATATGAATAATTCACCCCCGTTCAGTGTAATTAAACCCAAATTTAATGGATATGATGTAGCTAAAAAAAACAAATAATAAAACAATTAAAAAGTCAACACATTTAGGACCAACTCTGTCGTTATACCGTCAGGTCGTTAACATGGGAATCTTTTCCATCTTTACCTCCCATATGACATGAATGCAACATTAACCTGAACAGCTGTTCTGCGGTCAGAAGGTTTATTGGGGATTTTGCAGCTGATAAAAAACACAAACTCTATTGATGCCCCGCATGGAAATGTCAGCAGCAGAAGCACAAGAGCAGATAGTTCTGCTATATACAGTGGGGACAAAAGTCATCTACCTGACACCACTTTATCAGACACAATAGCCTACATACATATACAATGATGAAATGTTGTAGAGGGGGAGTTTAAAGGATAATTCCAGTTTATTTCAACTTGCTGTTTCCCATAAAGGTGGTCATTGTGGCTCTATGGGTCATGTTAATGGGTCATGTAATTTTAGAGATTTGGGGAAACAAGAACCTGCGCAAAGCACATATTGGGGAAATCCAGCTTTCACATCTTACATTCACAGTAAGAGACAAATCTTTGAAATGATTCATGTGAAAATCATGTTTAATTGGAGCTGGCGAGTGCAAAGTAACCATGACACATAAAGCCACAGTGGCCACAGTTATGGGAAATACATCTGGTAGAAACCAGAATTATCCTTTAATGTCCTTTCCTCCTACCTAAAGTCGTGAATTGTTTATGTCCATTACCACAACTCTTTCTCTTTACCAATTATATGTCTTTATATGTGTCCACAAACTACTTGTCCAGTAAGATTGTGTTAGAGGGCGTAAAATAAACAAACATTTGAAATACTTTACTGTATATATTATGTATTAGTGTGTGTATATAACACCTACTGTACTATAGGCCTTCAAGTGAAGCATAAAAAAACTAAAGTAACTAAAGTAAAAGATACTAAATAGTATATACAGCAACATAAACAGTAGCTGGCTGCATAACTGAAAGTAGGAAACCTTTGTGCAGTGTTTTACCTTGTGTCTGTCCCAGAGTGTGGCACCGTCACACATTCATTAAACTACCTAAAGCTTATACATGACAGTTTTTTTTAACCATCTTGCAATAAAATTGTAAAATAATGAATGATTTGAAGCAATGTGGTGTAAAAGTAACTACAAACTATCACATACAAAATCACATACTTCATTCTCATGTTCAGTCAGTGATGACTAATCACTGACTGACCTGCATGTTTTTTTTTTACATACTACAAACATACTTTAGTCCAACAGGTGGCGCTGTGGCAATACAAGTAAAGTTTAATGTTTGCCAATCTTGCAATGTTCCTATTATGCCACTAGATGACAGACAACAGCTACTATATGACTGTTTTTCATGCATGCATCTATCTATCTATCCATCTATCTATCTATCTATCTATCCATCTATCTATCTATCTATCTATCTATCTATCTATCTATCTATCTGTCTGTCTGTCTGTCTGTCTGTCTGTCTGTCTGTCTGTCTGTCTGTCTGTCTGTCTGTCTGTCTGTCTGTCTGTCTGTCTGTTGTGTTTTTGCAGTCACCTTGCTTGCACCCAGTTTTTCCTTTTTTGTTTTTGATGTCTTACAAATAAACTTTACAAAAAACTGCAAGAACAAATAAATGAAATGCAAATCGATGCATCACAGATCAAAGTCATCCACATTTAGTGGGCTGTGGATGGATGAATATGTTTCAGTGGCACAGGACATTTCCAGTTCAGACAATGCACGGCTTGATAGTAATGTCATTCCAAATACCTGGCAGCCTACCTACATACTTCCATAAGTATGTGTCCTGCAGTTCCACTCTTCACTGCTATATATAATCTGTTCGGTCACTTGTCTAATTACTTTACTAACATTTACACAGATGCAGATATGAGACCAGGAACACCTTCAGAATAGAACAGACTGATGCAGAATGATCCAGAACGTTGCTTATTTTTCCCAGAACTGCGACGCTCTTTGCCAACTTTGCTCACACATATTTTATATGTCAAACCACCGTTTTAATTTACTCATTTCAGTCGTAACCACCTCCAAAAGCTGCTGCGAATTCTCCCCAGAGCAAAATATATTGATGTCATTGGCAAATAAAACAAATTTCAATATCCTTGATACACTACATATGTCATTTATATACAAAATAAACTATTTTTGGCCTAATGTTGACCCCTGTGGGATAGCTTTTCAACCATTTCAGCACAACCCCTCTGACACCATACCTTTCCACTATATTAAGTAATATATCATGAACAGTGGTATCAAATACTTTTAAAAATCTATAAATACTCCCACTGCATGCTCTTTTTTGTCTATACAACTAGTTATTTCTTCTATTAACTCTGTTTGTTCTGAATCCGTACTGACTGTCAGTCAACAATTTATGCTTCTCAATTAAATTGTCTAGCTTTCAATAAAGATTTTTTCCAATATCTTAGAGAAGTGGGAAAGTAAAGACACAGGCCTGTAGTAAATGATTATTTCACAGGCCTGTATGTTCAGTAAATAAAAGTTTGCCCTTTTTAAATAAAGAAATGAATATTAAAGCTCTTTCTGGATGCTGTTCATTCAGGCATGAAACCACCCTGTCATCACTGCACTAAACAAGGCAACATGCTACAGTTACAAAACAACACAATGACCGCTGCGTTCCTCTTTTTTCCAAATGCTGGTTTCATGTGTTTTCCATCTGCTCACTCATGAAAAGAGTGTGAAAAAGCCTCACACTTTCATTCAATTGCCTAAAGTTCACACCTGACAGTAACCAGTCAGTAAACTGTCAAACATTAAATGATTTGAAGCATTTTTGTGTACTTTGATTAAGAATCTGACCTTTATTTAACCAGTAAAGACATGTAAAGGAACACGTGTACATGTGTAGAGGAAAAAAGGAATAGAGGGAAGGAATGCTGAATGTTAAAATAAAGACAGAGGGGGGCGGTCGGGTGAGGCAAAAAGGGTCTCTGGTCTCTGCTCGCTGTTTGACACATGAGTAGAATGGTATTCATAAGGAATGGCGGCAGATGAATGGAGACACTTGGACATGATGTGCCTTGATGGTAATAAAGTCCACGAGGTTTCTGCTGAAGGTCAGGGTCACATGGTCACACTGTTAAAGCACATGAGGGTGCACAATAACAAGCTGAAACGTAAGCAGCTACACAGAAGACAGATCACTCACATATTTTATGGAAATGTCAGAAAATATGTGTTTTGGGAAATGGTTTGTAAGGTGCTACAACAAATACTAGAATATAAGGTTTCTATGAGTTGTAAGACACTTTATCTCTGCAAGGTCCCTAAAGAAAGTGCAATAGGAAGTGATGGATATTATTTGTGTTAATGGAAAGCATAAAAAGCTATTATGAGAAACTGGGGGAAGGTAGTGCCCGAGATGCAGGACCAAAGAAGAGGAAATCTTCTGGAAGAAATCTTTTTTAATGGAAAAACTCACACATATAACTACAAGAAGTACAAATGGAAGAAAATGGGGGGAAAGGGACCCAAATGACTCAAATGGCAAACAGTCAATGTTGCAAATATTGCTACAACAAAAGATTATTTTCATTATCAATCGTTTTGTCCATAAAATGTTCTGAAAAATGCCCGTTATAATTTCTTAGTGCCCATGGTGACATCTTCAAATGTCTTGTTTTGTCTGATCAACAGTCAAAAATATGAAGTTTACTGTCATGTATGACATAGAAAAACTTAAAACCCTCTAATTTGACAAGCTGCAACCAGCAAATATTTGGTATTTTTTGCTTTAAGAAATGACCAAAATGATTAGTCGATTATCAGAATAGTTGCAGATTAATTTTCTGTTGATTGACTAATCGATTAATTGACTAATCCTTGCAGCTCTAGGTACAAATCTTCTGCTGATAATTTTTAAAAAACACTTAATTTATTCATTTTTTCCAATTCAGTATTATAAAACAGCATTAATAATAACAGCAACAGGCAAAAACAGAAAAATAAATACAATACAACCAGACAATTGCAGTTTTTCTCATGATGGCATAAAGTCAATTTAAATATTTTAATGACTTAACAAGCCTGTCACATTGTAGTAGACTAAAATATCACTAAGACAGAATCCACAAGAAAAGATTTGCTGATAATAATTTAAAAGGGAAAAAAAGCACATGAGGGCATCGGCCACATATCCGCCACATTTCTCTTATCTAATGAGGAGCGTCAGCGGCTGTAAGAGATAGTGAATGTTGAGATGATGAAATGTACTGTAGGTCAAACATTTAACAAGCACAATGTATGGAGTCACATGACCAGCAAGCTATGTGGTCTCTGCAGTGCAACACAACAAATGAATGAAAAAGAAATTAACTTAGGTCCAAAGCAGATGAGCAGGCTTTGCCAATGACACTTTGAGCACATCAGGCCACAATTATTTACAAAATGGTATAAATAAGGAATCTCAAACGTCGATCACCCCACAGGACAGACCGTCTTTCCATTTTACTCGCTTTTCTCACATTTCGTCCCCTGAAAAATGACACCCCCAAACCCCCAAACCCCAAATTAAAGCCATGTGCAGATTCCACCAACGATTTTTTCCTCCAATCACAGCAGAGGTGGAGCAGTAACGTCCTACCCCCGAGTCCAGGTCATCCGAGTGAAAAACCACTTTTTCTTTTTTTCAGGCAGAACACATATGGATTTCCACATGTGAATGCAGATGTGCTCATGTATTCTCATGCAAGCACATTCATACTGTCCAATGTAATCTGTAACAGTACAACAGTCAAAATTGGGTCACTTACATTAAAGCTCACTTACAATATTTACTTACTCACAAAAACTGTAACCAGTAACATTTATTCAAACTCCATAATGTTATTTTCAGATGATTTTGCCATTTTTGAGGTATATGGAAAAAAACAAGAACTTAGAAAGTTCTTA
This sequence comes from Scomberomorus guttatus, assembly GCA_038419695.1. Taxonomy (NCBI): domain Eukaryota; kingdom Metazoa; phylum Chordata; class Actinopteri; order Scombriformes; family Scombridae; genus Scomberomorus; species Scomberomorus guttatus. Next base: position 30,388,226 of record CM076449.1, read on the forward strand.
GAAAGGGCAAAATGTAGTTACAGCTTGCATGAAGAAATACATTTTTCTTTTTACCCTTTGAGTTATCTGCAGTATTCTCAGAATGAATACTTCACTTTCTGTGAGTACTTCACAGAAAGTGAGTAAATCACATCAAAATACATTTGTTTTCTTAGGGAATGTAATGCATTACAGGTACAGTACTTTTTACTGTCATAGAGCCTGACATGCACTGGACCTTTGAGGCCGACACCATATAAATATTTGAGAATTGAAAAATCTGATAACAATATATCATCAGATATTAGTTTTATAAAATCATAAATCCATAAGGATCCCTTGAATTTGGTTATTTAAGGTACCCTGAGGAGTTTTTGAGCAGTGATGGTGCAATGGAGCAGTTTTTTTTATGAGTGTTTCCTCATTTTGTTCGTCATGCGCACAAGGACACATGTGGATGACATGATGTTTGTTTACAAGAAAACTCCACACGACACCTTTAAAGATAAAGGTAAAAGATAAAAAATTTGGACTGATTCAAATATTTAACAGTTGAAAAACAAACTAATTTCTTTGAGCTGGACCGTTTCTAAATCATCTGGCATTTGTTTTCCTACAACTTCTTGTTACTTAGCAGCTGACATACAGTATATGCTGGTACCAACACCTGTGATAAGCTAATATTTGTCTAACATCAGCCCAGGTGAGTTATCGCTCAGACTCTATTTTTGATAGTGTTCCTTTATGATCTACCTCTGCAGAGTCTATATTACATGTAACTGTAAATATCAGCTCTTGCTATAAAAATGAAGAGAGAAAAAGTGGAAGGTTATTTTAAAGGTTTATTGCTTTCTTTTTATATTTTATTGAACATTATTTGAATTAATCAATCAATGTCCATACTGAGTTCATAAGCCCCCAATTAATCATGTGTTCTAGGTGCTATAGTGATTGTGTTATTCTGATTCTAAGAGTTTATTTACATGCAAAGCGCAGGTCGTCTTGCTGTTTTTGTCTTACTGCAGAGAGGTGACATTTACGAGTAAAGAGGAAAGAAACAGGCAGGACCGTTGGAGGTAAAAACACCATAAAGGAAGTTCAGCCGTTTCAGTGAGAAAGGGGGGAGGCGTGTCTTAAATAAGCCTCAGCTGTGTCCTGCAGCACAGGAATGTCATACATGTGTGGTGGGGAACTAACACACACCAGAATAGAGGTTAAACCAACAGTTCCCAAGCAAGAGCAAGATGGGCTTCATTCTTAATGAGGGCTCTGGTCCATTAATTAATGCAATGCAACAATCAAAATTGTTATTAGTTACACCTGTGTTTAAATAGTCAAAATATGTGCAGTGAAAAAGGTCTGCATTACATTAGCAACTTTAGTTTAACTGTATTGTACAGAAGGTGCAGTAGTATGAAGGCATTCTACCACGCTGCTCTTTCAGTGCACACAGGTTTGTTATTTCATAATGTCTCTGCACAAACAGACTTTATCAGAGTGAAGATGTTTTTTGGGAAATGTCAACGTCAAAGGTTCCAGTATAAACAACTCCCCTTCCTTATCTGAGAGCAGATCCTGAAGGAGTAAAGACTGATAAATGTAAAAAATTCTGCTCTCACGGAAAAAGCTGATTGTCCAAATTTGCTGCCTCTATATGGGACCATACAGCCGCCTCTGCTAACTGCCCTTGTTTTCCTGGAGGTGTTATTCCATGAGTTTAACAAAGTGGCTTAAAGGAGGAGGTGCTGCTCCATGCAGAATCTTAAATATAAGACACAAGTCCATAAACCGTATAAAACTTTATGTATTAAGATGTATATAAAGTATATAAAGATGGACGTAGCGAGGTGTATATAAAGCGAGGTGTGTATATAAACCAGAGTTGCTGCTTATGGTGCTTAAAAGAATTTATCTCCCTTAGAAAGAACAAACACTGTAACCTTTTACAGTATCAGTATTTGACTTGAAACAAAGCTTGTTATCAATGACAGTGCAATGTCAATAGCAATATCTGTATCCTGAATGGTTGTGTAAGTGATAGTGGGCTGTATTCTAGTAAAATCAATGATCAGGTCTTTTGTTTTCCTGAGATAAAACTCATCATTAGCAAATTTTAGAACATGCCTGTTTTCATAAATGCTTCTGCAGACATTTGTATTTGGTTTTTGATAGTGACATTTGGTTATATTATAACCTTACAGTGTTACATTGTGTTGTTTGATCCCATCATTCAACCATTTAGGCCAATGAGTCTGTAGTATAGTTTTTAGTGTATTTTTATTTCTGTGTTGTGCCAAACATCTGGCCCATCCCACATGTTATTTTACAAAACATGAATCTTCCAGTGATACATACGCAAAAGCATGTGAAAAAGAAAAAAAAAAGATTTTAAATGAACTGTTCACAGAAAGGAACTGTTTCATATCTACAGCTTATTCTGATAAAGGACTTCTGTTCTCTTCTTACAGGTTTTAGTTACTAGTAATGTGAACATCCAACTCAGTCTTTGTGCATCATCCATGTTTATAAAATCTATTTTCATCTTATAACAAAGTAGTGTGCAGTTCCCAGTAAAAATGACAGTAGTAAACAAAATGGAACTTCTTTTCTATATAATTCAGACAGCACAGTGAACAAATCCACTAAAGATAACATAGAGATCTTTGCTTTTAAGACATATTATAAACATCATAATTATAAATAATATTCATTTTTTGGCAGTTTTGCCCTTTATACTGAGTGTGTAGTATAAATGATAAGATGTTATATTTAAAGTCATGAAAATGGACCAACACTGCCACTTCCCTGCCACATTTCATAAGAATCAACATAAATGTTGATGCTAATTATAATTTCCTTCAGAGCTCTTTTCCCAACATCATCAACCCCCATGAACACATGGTCATGTGAATATGTGGAGCAGGTATTTTGATAGGATAGTGTTTTTTTATAAGAAATGACAAAAACATACTTTTCCATCCAGCACGCACCTTAAAGGACAGGTTCACAATTTTTCAAATCTCTTACAAAAGTCAGGTGCCCAAATGAACATTAACACATTGTTTTCTTGCTGTAATCATTCCTCCTGTTCATACTGTCCCTCATTTTGTTATGATCCTTCCACTGCAGCTAAACGGGAGAACACTGTCCATCGAGACACAAAGAGGAAATTTTTCACTCAGACGGCTGAAGCCTCATGTTATTTTCAGATAAACTTTTAAATACATTTTTGCTCAAAACGACGACTTTGGATTTTGGCCCCCATCACTTACATTGTAGGCACATTTGGAGATCTTCTAATGGTCAGTATGAACAGGAGAAATGATTACAGCGAGCAAAACGTGATCCTCAATGATCATTTGGGCAACTGACAGACTTGAAAAATTGGTAGTATAAAGAAATGTTTAGGAAAAACTATATTTTAATGCTTGTTTATTGATGCGCATGGCACACGTTTATCCGGTTAGTGTGTGTCAGTGACCAGATGTCAGTGAGTCTTTGTGATGGCACAGACTGTGGCAGTTTGAGGTTTAGAGGTAATGTAATCAAATACAAGACTTTCACTGTTCACTGTCTCTTTCTATAGAGTCAAACCTATTGAAAACTAAACACTGCAAGAACAATGGGCAGTTATTTCCTCATTCTATGGATACCTTGTCTATTCTCTTGTGCAAAGTATTTGTTGGGAAAGTTGTCCTTTTTCTCATTTCTTATACATATATGATGAGTGCATGGTGCATGTGAGAGATGCAGGCCTTGACCCCAGTTAAGATAAAGCTCTGCTTTATGTCTGGCAGAGATTACAGGATAAATAGAACATGGAGTTTGATACATGAGGGTGAAGGTAGGACCGGGACAGTGACACATTGAGCCACTAAGTGAATGTGGACAAAAGTTAAGTGGGATAAAGGTAAGTGGGCCTTTGAAAATGGACAGGGACAATCTGTAGGGCAAAGGTGAGGAAAGCCAAAGAGTTCAACAACATAGTGGGTGAGATAAACAGATCAATACTTGGAGTTTAACCAGTTTCCAGCAGCAGCCTGTACTGGGTGACCTAAAAAACTTCATAATCTTTCACACTGTGGACGTCACAGTTTTCTGGATCTACGTAGGGAAGCTGGCTCACTTTGTACAAACACAGACACAAACAGTAGACCCTGTTTTTATTGATATTGTCATACTTGTTATTTGTGGGCAAAATGACAAAATACAAGCAAGTCTAAACCCTGAGATGACTGTGTTTTCTAAAAAATTAAAGGAATAGTTCAGATTTTTAAAAATCTATCCCTATAGCATGTATACTGTTAGTCCATATTGTGGGTTCACTGCACAATAGTCATCCAGGTTTAGTTGTCAGCCATGCTAGCAGCATGGCTTTAGGGACGGAAATGTCGGTCCATCCATCACTTTGGCTCAAAATGAAATATCTCAACAACTATTGGATGGCTTGTGATGAAATTTTGTACAAACACTCATGTTCCCCAGAGGATAAAGCCTACTCATTTTGATGTTCCTTTGACCTTTCCTGTAGCACCACAATGAGGTGAACATCTGTGGTTTTGGGTGAAATATCTTGACAGCAGTTGGATGGATTGCCATGAAATTTGGTGCATATTTCCATCAGGATGAACTGTACTGACTTTGGTGATCCCTGAACCTTTCCTCAAATGTGTAATTTGTCCAATACTTTGATTTAAAACTAACCATTCCCATCAGCCTCAGCTGTACTTTGTATTTAGTGCTATATAGCAAATGTTAACATGCTAACATAAACAAATGCGGTAAACATGGTAAACATTATACCTGCTAAACATCAGCATGTTAGCATTGTCATTTTGAGCATGCTAGCTTGCTGGCATTCGCATTTAGCTCAAAGCACCATACAGGAAGGCCTGTGCCAATAACGTAAACCATTCAATTTCAGGGTGAAGACTTGGTTTAAGCTTAAAGGACAGGTTCACAATTTTTCAAGTCTGTCTTAAAGCAACAGTCAGGAGCCCAAATGAACACTGAAACAGGTTTTTCTTGCTCCTCCTGTTCATACTGGCCATTAAAAGATCCCTTCCTAATTCACTTACAATGTAAATGCCAAAATCTACAGCCCTCGTTTTGAGCAAAAATGTATTTAAAAGTTTATCTGAAGATAATATGAAGTTTCAGTTGTCTGTTAGTCAATTAAAGGGGATATCTTCCACAGTTGCTGTCTTTTTAGTATAAAATTCCCCGTTTGTGTTTTCAGTATTGTCAACGATTTCTTGCTGAGCTGCAGTGGAAGGACACTAACAAAAAGAGGGAACTTTATACTAAATAGGCTGTAACACTGACAGGCATCCACTTGGTTTGACTAATTTTGAATGCTGAAGCCTCATATAAGCTTCAGATAAATTTTTGAATTGCATTTTTGCACAAAGGCTGTGGATTTTGTCCCCCATCACTTGTCCCACTTTGTCTCCCATTGACAGCTCATTAGGAGGGGATCTTTAATTGGCCAGTGTGAACAGGAGAAATAATTACAGAAACTGAGCAACTGGGCAACTGAATATTGTTTTAAGACACTTTAAGACACTTAGGGGAAGTTTCCAGGAAATTAATCTAAATCTCTACTCAACGGCAATGTGTTGGCTATGGAAACCTTCAGGTTCTCCTCTCAGGACCTGAAGTGGGAGTCAAATATCAACACAGTCATTAAAAAGGCCCAGCAGAGGATGTGCTTCCTACGCCAGCTCAGGAAATACAACCCACCTCAGGAGCTGCTGATTCAGTTTTATACTGCAGTCATCAGTTCTGTTCTCTGCAGAAAAGATTATCGGTGCCGATCCTGCCCACCATCCAGGACGTGTACACTTCCAGAGTCAGGAAAGGGGCCGGGGAAATCACTGCTGACCCCTCACACCCTGGACATAACCTGTTCCAACTTCTCCCCTCTGGTAGGCGCTACAGAACACTGTACACCAAAACCACCAGACACAGGAACAGTTTCTTCCCCCTCGCTGTCACACACAATTAACTCACTGTGGCACTGTGCAATAACCCTGGAACACTATAATACCCACTGTACCTACAAATTATATATATTTATTTTAGTCTAAAATACAAAATGTGCAATACATTTCATTCACTACTATATATATGAACAGGCTGTGTATACTATACATAACCACTTACTATACAGTATGAAGTTTTTTTACCATTTATTATTTACCTCATCACTCCTTGCACTCTTTACTTCTTTGCACTATTTGTATCCTGTTTACAGTTCACAGAAATGGTTTCCCCTGTATTTAGTCATTCCTTGTGTGTATTTCTGAAGATTGTTGTGTTGTTATTCTGTGTAAGTATGCTGAGAGCCACCAAACCAGAGTCAAATTCCTTGTATGTGTAAACATACTTGGCCAATCTGATTCTGATAAAACAATGTAATGTCCCCTTAAGCCCCTAAGTGTGTGTGTATATGTGTGCGTGTGGTCTGTCATAGGCTACTTTTGGGTACAGATTTCAGACTTGGGACCAGTTAACTGGGGATGGCTTGTCCCCAATTGGGAAAAAGCTCATTTTTGGGTCAGTGGTTAATGTTAGGGTTAGGGTAAGTCTCCAGGAAATGAATGTAAGTCTATGTAATGTCCTCAAGTGACCATGATCTGGTGTGTGTGTGTGGGTTTGGACCACACCCATTACAGGTGTATTTGTTTAATTACTTAACTTTATCCAAGACCGGATTTACTTCTGACGCACACACACACACACACACACACACACACACACACACACACACACACACACACAACAGAGTATGAATGAGACAGAATCTTGACAGACAGAGCAAAAAGAACAAAAAGATAAAGACAGAGTAACCCACAGCAGGGTAAGGAGAGGGCTCTTATCTGTGTGTGTCTGTTACTTTGTGTGACCTAGTGGACTCTGCACATCAGCAGTTTTTTTTTATGGTCTCAAAGTTTGCATGGCCATCATAAAAATATGTTCACTATGAAGACATTGTTCTCAGGGCCCTAAAATGACTGAGATCCTCTCATGTGGGGAGAGAAGCTTATGAAAGCAGAAAGAGATCATCGCAGACACACAACCGCTGTTTTCACTCACAGCATGCATCCTTAACACCCCAAAATCTCCCGCTGAACCCTCCCCAGAACTAAATCTGTTTCTCATTCCTAGTTTTTACTGTAATCCCCACCCTCCCCACCATTACTTTCTTTCTCTTTAAAAGACCTCCCCCGTTTCTTTGTTTTTCTCCTCCTCCCCCTCCTCCTCCCCCTCCTCCTCCCCCTCCTCGGCTGGGCTAGTTGTTAGATATGCGGTGAAGCAACAAAACAGGAGTGTGTGTCCCAATCTCCCTTGAACTGTTTATTGTCTTAGGGAATCCTGTGAATAGACAGAGACAACCATTAGGCAAACAGTCTGCTGTGCTGCCTGTTGCAGAGTATGAGGGCAGATAAATATTGAAGGAAAAACTGCTGTCTGGTGGGAGTGAGTCCAACAGAAATGATTGGGGAAAAATTATGGATCTTTAACTCTAAGGATCAATGTCAATAGTTTGGTCCTGATACGGGTTAAACAGATAAATCAGATTCCTTACAAACACACAAAGGTGTCCTTTTTCTCTTATTTTACTCATCCAAACCCAACTCTGCCACTGTTGGCCCCTTTCTTCTTCCTCCTCCTCATTAGCACAAACAAAATGAATATTCCAATTAGGGACTGTCACATCGCCATGCCAAAAGCATCCTCACATGCTGTCAGCTGGAAACATTTGACAGAAGATGGTGGCGGCTGCAATAATTACACAAAAGCACATTACATAGGTGGAGCCATTCTGGACCATTGGATGACTTCCCGAGAGCAGAGAGTTCATCTTTTTCTGAGCGTATTGGAGGTCTTTGCAGATGGGATGTCTTGCAGCGGCAGGTCCGATAACATTTACTGTTACAGGATCATGTGATTTCTTTTTCCAGTGGAGGATGAGGATGGAATGTTAATTCAATGAACTGTGCTTTAGCTCGAGAGTGACTTGACGTATATGCTGTGGGAGTGTGCAGCACGGGCAACGGCTGAGAAGAGAGAACATCAATTTCATGGAAAATTCATCGTGAGAAAAATGATAAAAAAAACATCTTTCACATGTTAAACACTGATTGACAGTTGGTCCTTGGTTTTTTAGCAATGAAATAAACGTATACAGTACTTAGTACACAGTAAAAATCACTGGGTTAAAATTTTACCCAGTTTGGGTCAATATAACACAATACTGGGTTAATGTTACCCAGAAAGCCACTCAAGACAAGGGGTTGTTTTGACCCAGTTTTAGTGTTATTTTTTTTCTGTTGGGTCATTTACCCTTAACTAAAGCTTGTTATAATCTACCCTTCTCTCTTTAAACTTACAGCTTGTTATGTGTAACACTGAGTCAAAATAACAGATTGCTAAAGTTAACATCATGTTGTGTTGATGCTATACTGAGCCACACAGTGTCAAAAATTTTAACCCAGTGATTTTTTAATGTGTACACATATCTTTTATGTTCCTGGTGACAGATATTAGTTGTAAACAGGGAAAGGGGTTGATCGCAGGAGGTAAACTTCACTTATTTATCTTCATACAGCCGTAACACAGAAGCAAATTTTCAAATCTAATTTGACTTTGATTATGTACTGCCTCTTTTAGTAACACACCCATTCTTGGCTTCAAGTCATTTATCATCTTCTCCAATTGTGCAACGCTCAATTCACTTGCACCGTTGAAGAGGGAGGGAGAGAACAGGATTTCAACATAATATTTCAGAGAATGCAGATCTTAGTTGGCAATTCCACTGTTTACGCATGCGGGTGTGGTCACAATACATGCTAGGTCTGTACAATATAATGCAATCAAACAAACAGCCCTGCAAAACTTCTGTTTTCTCAAGTGTCAAGGCCACAGCAAAAGGCTCAACCTTTTGAAACAGCAATATATAAAGGACGCCATACTCAAGGAGTACGGCAACTCCGTCCAAAGTCCCCCTCCACTCAAAAATGTGTTTTTCTTCTTGTTCCTTCAGTTGGATGTTTGAGCTTCATTGTGCAGAATGATGTATGTGCAGAGTTTGACACTAGAAAGCTATTTTCACATTCATCTGCTGAAAGTGGAAAGTTTCTCTGTGCTCACCAAAAAGGCGTATACTGTACCTACGAGCAGGATTTGTGACATCGCAACTAGTTTGGAAGCTAATTGTGGTCCAGTATACAACTTACACAAGTGTAATGTGATTAAAAACTTTTATTATTTAATAAAATTTTTTTAAAAAAAAATAGCTTTATTGAAACAAGTATACAGCACCTTGTTCATACCACTGGAGTTTACAAACACGCAAGGGGAAATAAAAGGCTGTAATAAAAAAAAGGTAAATAAATATTGTTAAGCTTACAGTATGTGGATGTATGTAGGTATGTGTGTGTGTATATATATATATATATATATATATATATATATATATATATATATATATATATATATATGTGTGTGTGTGTGTGTGTGTGTGTGTGTGTGTGTGTGTGTGTGTATGCACGTATATGCAACATCATACTACCTGATTTTCTCCTTTTCTTTTCTTCCCTCTTTCTTTTTTTCTTCAGTTATTATTTTTCCCACTGTAAAATATATAAATATTGTAAGAATGCTATAAGTATAAATGCCATCACATGTAAGCAAATGTAACGCAAAATGCACTCTTGCAGTATTTAAGAAACAGAATTTGGATTTGTGGATTTTTTTTACAAAGTCGTTTATAACAGTTGACCATACCCTGCGCGTGCCTCTCTCCGTCTACACCACACGCACATGTTTCATTCCACCACACTACCGCCACTGAACAAGGGGGCGCCTCGCTCTGGGCGCATGCGCGCTGTCAGCTAGTGTCATCATCACCATCCAAGAAGTTGCCCAGTCTCTGGTACCCTGCGCTGCTGTATCAACGTGTAACCATCGTCAGGAGCGAGGACTCACCGGGAGAGACACACACACGTCGAACTGAGCCTCCCTCGGACACCGGACACCGCCGAACAACCGCGGTGAGTGAGTGAGTTCACGGCGGACTAAACTAACCGTCCCAGCGCGGCGTGTCGATATACAATGAGGCTGCCGATGAATCAAACGGCTCCTTTCTCTGTTCAACGTTTCTACTCGTGCTGAGTGAATGAAGCCGGCAGCTAATTTCGGTTAGTGGTTAATTAGCCATAGCTCCGTTTTCTCATCTTCCGTAGCCATTATTTTTCCCTCTCATACGACAGGGTGCACATGATTCATATGGCCGGATTTTATAAGTACCTACGTAGTTTCATTCACTGTGGCGTGATGCTGCTGGCGCTATTTTTTACATTTCCACGTGAAGTGAGTGAGCCTGCCGTGCTGGCGTCGGACCGGCCGGTGCGGTGCTGTTGGACTGTCTGTCGCTCCGGCTCTGTTGGTGCGGTCGGCACGGAGCCAAAACCTCCCGCTAATAGACACAGAGGAGAGAGAGGGGGGGGGGGGTGATCTTCAGCCATAGCTGTGATTCCCACTCGGTGCAGCGGTGCGTTTGACCGCGGCCTAATGTGTCATCTATTCTGTACAGAGCTGAATGAGTCCAGTGGTGGAAAGTAACTAAGTACATTTACTTAAGTACTGTAAGTACTTAAGTACTTACAGTACTGTACTGTAAGTACTTAAGTACCACATTTCAGAGGTGAATATTGTACTTTCTACTTCACTACATTTATCTGACAGCTTTAGTTACTTTTCAGATGAAGTTTTGACACAATGGATAATATAACAAGCTTTTAAAATACAACACATTGTTAAAGATGAAACCAGTGGTTTCCAACCTTTTTGGCTTTTGACTTCTTACAAAAAGCAGTGTGTAGTCAGGGTCACATTTCAGATGTCTATGAGTTGTTAACAGCTCCACCAAATAGTGATTTTTCCCTCTAAACTTCTCACATGGTTTCATTTCAATAAATGTTCAAATGATCCAATATTTCACCAAAAATCAAATAATAGAGAACAAGTCCAAAAACTGAAAACAGATTTGTGTATCAGAACTTAGTTTTTTCTTCTTTCCTCTCCCATTAACCATCTCACGACCCCTCAGATTTATCTGGTGACCCTTTGGAGGGGCCTGACCCCTAGGTTGGGAACCACTGGACTAAACTACTAAGTGCATTTTGCTATTAATACTTATGTACTAATACTTCTGACTTTTCATGCAGGACGTTTACTGGTAATGGAGCATTTTTACATTGCTTTATTGGCACTTTTACTCGAGTAAAGGATCTGAATACTTCTTCCACCACTGAATGAGTCTCACATGCTGGATCTTTGAGGGTCAGCAGTCAATGGAAAGATCACACGACAGCCACACGCGCTGCTGCCCATGCTTGTCCCAATTGTCCCAAAACAGCCAGAGCTGCTTGTTGTCTATTAATAAGTGTCAAACCAGACAGTATTCTCTAACTGTGGGGCAGAAAGTGAGTGGTTGCTATGTCGTTTTCCATTTGGGGTGGTGTTTCAAACATCCACCCTGCTGAAGTTAACTTTGCTAAATGCATACAGGAGCTCCAGGGGTGTTGTCCTCTGACCTCTGACCTCCCTGGAGGACAAATAGTTGAATATTTCCCTCAGGGGGTCAGTAAAACATCAAACATTACAGTTGGCAGAGCAGTTGAAGCTATGTGCTGCATTACTTAGGAGCTGCAACAATTAGTTGATTAATTGATTAGTTGCCAACTATTAAATTAAACGCTAACTATTCTCCAGCTTTTTAAATGTGAGATATTTGTGGTTTCTTTAGTCCTCTATGACAGTAAACTGAATATCTTTGAAGACGTCACCTTGGGCTTTTGGAAACAATGATCAACATTTTTCACCATCTTCTGACATTTTATAGACCAAACAACTAATCGATTAATTAAAATAAAATTGACAAATTAATCCATAATGAAAATATCGTTAGTTGCAGCCCTACATTACTTTTCCTAATTACTTAACAGCAAAAGTAATTAGTTACATTACTTGTTAGTTTACTTTCATTAAACAACTTCAAAGTAGGTCTGCAATTAACGATTCTTTTCATTATCAATTAATCTGTCGGTTATTTTCTCGATTAACTGGTTAGCTGTTTGGTCTATAAAAAGTCATAAAGTGGTGAAAGATGTCAGTCACTGTTTCCCAAACCCAAGGTGCAACCTAAAATGTTTTATCCCGACCAACCCAACGATATTCAGTTTATGTTTAAAGAAACCAGAAAATATTCATATTAAAGAAGCTGGAACCAGAGAATTTTGACAGTTTTTAAAAAAAATTACTCAAAACGATGAATTGATTAAAAAACAGTTGGCGATTAATCGACTGTGTATCATTGCAGCTCTACTTCAAAGCCTCCACAGCCACATGTTACATCTTCTGTGTTTACTCAGTCATTTTTTTAAGAAAAAATTTGCTGGTTGCAGCTTCTCAAATGTGAGGATTTGAAATTTTTGTGTCTCATACATGACCCAAAACTTTTGGTTACAGGATCCAACAAAACAAGACATTTGAAGAAGTCAGCCTGGGCTCTAAGAAATTAGAACAGGCATTCACCCAAATGTTATATCAACCCTCCATCTGGGGCTGGGCTGGGTGATATGAGCCTAGATATCGTCTTAGATTTTGAAAGTTGTAATATCATGATATGGCATAAGTGTTGTCTTTTCCTGTTTTATCAAATTGATTCATCAAAAATCTCATTGTGTAAATATGATGTGAAAGCACCATTAGTTATCCCTACAATATTGTTGCAATATTGATATTGAGGTATTTGGTCAAAAATATTGTGATATTTGATTTTGTCCATATCGCCCAGCCCTACCTCCTTCAAACTAAGACGGCAAATAAGACATTTACATTTTACATTTTGTCATTTGGCAGACGCTTTTATTAAAAGGGACTTACAAGCGAGGCAAAACAGTCGAGCGTTAGAGGACAGTGATTCCGAAAGAGCCGTGGTGCAATGAGAAAGAGCGCTAGACAGACGTTTTTTTTTTTTTTTTTTTTTAATTTATAAAGTAAGAAACAATAGGAAGTAGACAAGTGCATAAGAGAAACCATAAGCAACAAGAAAGAATTGCAACAATGAACAAAGTGCTAAAAAGGTTAAGGTGCTCAGGTGTTGAGGTGTTCATGGAAGACAATCCCCAAACTGTCAAAGTAACAGAGCGTTACTGGAATTAGTAATTGTTACGTAATTACTGAAGTTCACTACTCATTACAGAAAAAAGTAATCACATTAATGTGTCACAAAGTAATGCATTACTGCCCAACACTGGTGCTGAGTCAGTGTTTACACCTTTACGTTTCATGTGTTGCGGTGATTCAGGCCTAAATGTATTATGTAATAGATTTATCAGGGTTCTTTTTTCTTGCTTCATTGTGCTCCGTGCAGCACTCCAGCCACACATTTCTGCTCTCATGAAGTAGCTCATCTGGTTCCTGGTGCTCCTCTAAAACTAACCTATCCAGTTGTGGTTTTCCTTTTATTTTCATATTACCAATTTGTTCTGGCACTCATGTTAGGCTGTAGGCAGTAAATCTTCTCAAAAGTTCTGCATTGTGCAAACTTTATGTGTAATCTTTATTGTTGTGATTTGCCATTGATGAAGATATGCCATGAAAACACACAAGTGTAGCTTCAGCAATGCTGACTTGTTTACTAGTGTTTGGCTGGTATCCAAAGTAAATGTGGGCTGAAGTGGAAACTGTGCTATCCGGAATTTATAATCAGAGATCTAACTTTATAATTTAAGAATGAACATGTAACATTGGAGTCTAGAGGTGGTTTGAAGATAGATTTGAGCAAATGGTTCAGAGATGCAGCAGAAAATATAGTGAATAAACGAGGAATGTCGGTTGAGCCTGAGGTTTAGGAAAGGGACAATGAATAAGTGGAGATATGTCAGTGGTGTGTGTTGCTGTGTTTTCTCACTGTATATGTGTGAAAGGAAGCGTGGTAATGATTAAGAGGGAAAGCCACAAGTAAAACCAGATGTGGGGCAAGCAGTGTCTGAAATGAACTTTTTGATGCACCTGCCAAGGGGACCGATGAAAAAATCCACCTGCCAAGCATATTTTTTACCAGCCAAAATAATACATTTCCTTTTTGTGTCATGTATACAGTCATGTATACATTCGTTTCAGTACATTTCATTGAGATAATAAGGTACTGCCAAGTGCCAAATGCGGGTAGATTTTCCATTGATGGTGAAACTTGAGCGCTTGAGAAGGTCTGTGGCTGGCGTGGACCGTCTGGAGCGCTCCTACAGTTTAGACGGGTGTAAAAACTCATATGGTGCACGTGTCTACACTGTATAGGGACAGACAAATTTCCTCTGAGCCATCACGCCACATATTATATTACATGACTATTTTGGTACAAACATTTACCCACTAGTGTCGCAGATAGCCTTATCAGATTCACTCACCAAATGGAAAATCTACCTTGGCGGGTGTTAATTTCGGACCCTGGGGGCGAGCTTATGTCTGAAGTTGTTAGTCTCCAGGCTTCATTACTTCATTAGCTTTTGACCAGCCGCATTTCACCATTTTACTGTTTGAAATGGGTTTTGGGAAAAGGAGAGAGTCTTCAAACAATCGTTATCTGACGATTGGCTGATAACGTGAGTGGCTGCAGAGTTATCTAACTTTAAACACCTGTTGCTGTTGTGTGAAGTGTGAGGGGCTGGTTTACACACTTAAACTGTGAAGGGAGTACCTGAAAAGTGACCTCTTTCTTCAGTCACATTTCCATTGTAGATGATTGCCCTGATTTAAAAAATTTAATTTTACGTCTGTACACGCACACTTGCACATGAGTTCCTCACATGGCCACATGGCTGTATTACATATGTGCAGCTGGAGGTCCCGAGCATGTTTCGTTGTGTGTGTGTGTGTGTGTGTGTGTGTGTGTGTGTGTGTGTGTGTGTGTGTGTGTGTGTGTGTGTGTGTGTGTGTGTGTGTGTGTGTGTGTGTGTGTGAGAGCGAGCGCAGGCCAGACACAAGTGGACATGTGGCAAGTACATGTGACTGCATGTGCACACATTTGGAGTGCTCTCAGAATTACAGTGTGTGTGAGAAAGGGATACATGAAGCAACATTAACATTAGTTCATGCCAGGGAGGTTTAAGAGGTCAGTGCTAATCTGGTTTGTATTACACAGCCATTTAGCTGTAGACAACAAATGTTTAATGCTTGGTAATTGGACTTAAAGGGTGTCAGTGGCCTTCTTTGAGGTATTACACCCAACAGAAGCTGAGTGAGCAAACAAAACAGGAATTATGTATAGTATTCAATTATTCCTCATGTCTTATGTTTCCTTGTGTGAATAGAGAGCCGAAGTGTAACTGGAACTTCTGGGAAGTAAGAAAACCTCATTAAAAATCCCACTGACATTTGTAACTATGCTAATAACTAAAAATCCAGCCTTGGAACAGAGCCTTTCTCAACAGTAGGTGGGTTTCCATCCACCCTTTTAATTTGCTTTTTCAGTTTGCGCATTAAAAAACCCTTTAACGAACAACATTTCCCATAAGCCGTAGATGTTTGCGGGCTAAAGGTCACGGCTCGACAGAGGAGGCAGGTCCGTGAGAGAGTCGAGCTAGCTCAGACAGAGAAGACTGAACGCTGTATAAGTTTGTAGACAGCAGAGATTGCAATTAGAAAAAAAAACTTTAGAAGAAAGTGTTGTGAAGTTTTATGGCTATGGATGAAAAGTTATGATGACTTATGGTGCGTTTGAAGTCGGAGGTCGAAAATTTCCAAGTTGAAAATTCCAAATTCTGAGCTTGAAGCGTTCAAGGACTCATGACGCCAAATGCAAACAATCAACATGGCTGATCGTGAGAAACTCTGCTTTTCATGGCAGGCAGCATATGAATATTTGCAATGTTTAGTTGTAGAGTAATTTTGACACCACTCTAGATAGCTAATCTTATTTTATTTGCCGTCGTGACGTCAGAGCTTCTGCTTCCTTGTGAATTTCGGGGGCATGAAGTTTCCCGGAGCTCTGACTTTGAGAGCCGTTCCATCCTACTTTTTCAAGTAGGAGGTTGGAAATTTTCCAAGTTGTCTGGAATGCAGCATAAAGTAGCCTCATGTGCTTTTTTCATGTGGTATGTAGTTTTTTCTGTGCTCACAAAGTAGTTTTTGTTTAATTTTTTATAACCACAAAGGTTGAGTTGTCTTAGAAAGTGGAAAGCAAACCCCAGGAACACACTTCACTTTTTCAGACAGATGAAAGAAACACTGAATGAGAGACTGCATTGAGGTACACAAGCTAGTGGAACAGAGTCTAGACTGACGTCTTGACTTCGGCTCTCTATTAGATTTCATGTTCGGAAATAAAGACATTTCACAGAGTCACGATGACTCTGTGAAATTACACTCACTTAGTCATTCATGGAAGAAATGAAAAGGCTTCTGTTTATCTCCCTTCCTTCCTTCTGTTTGCTCTCACAACTTTTTCAGACTCATCAGCATCCTGCCTTTCTTGCGCACTACTGGGAATTTGGGAAATCCAGCAGGACAGACAGACAGAGAGACAAGGCATCTCAAATCTTTGCTGTAACAATAGTTCTCTATTGGGGGGGTCAGTCCGGTATCTCAGAAACAGTATAAACTTGCTCTCATTCATATTTTCTTGTTAAATAATC
Organism: Scomberomorus guttatus; assembly: GCA_038419695.1. NCBI lineage: Eukaryota > Metazoa > Chordata > Actinopteri > Scombriformes > Scombridae > Scomberomorus > Scomberomorus guttatus. The sequence goes on from CM076449.1 coordinate 30,404,911, forward strand.
TAATATTTCAGCTGCTGAAACTATTTGTCGTTTAAGTGATTTCAGGTAAATCCGCCCGTCTACACACTTTAGTAAAGGGAGCGTTTGTTACTGCAGAATGAATGGCCTCTTTGATAACTCCTTCAGGAGTTGTCCTGCTTTACTGGTGCCCACACACACACACACACACACACACACACACGCCTACGCACACACACACGCACACACACACACACACATCAGACCATGGTCACTTTTGGGGACATTACATAGACTTACATTCATTTCATGGAGACTCACCCTAACCCTAACCTTAACTACTGACCCAAAAATCAGCCTTTTCCAAGCTGTCCCCAGTTAACTGGTCCGAACTCTGAATTTTGCCTGACTGACCACACACACACACACACACACACACACACACACACACACACACACACACTTCTAAGCTCCAGCACAGAGCGACGACTTCAGGGGGAGATGGCAGCATAAATCCATTCCCTCTGGTGAAGCCTGCTTCCCATTCACAGCAGGCCACAGACCGCATATCACATTCCTCCTGTCTCTTTTTCATTTCAGCAACTGATGTGGTTCTGTCCCACCAAACTCACAAAAAGTTCCTAAACCATGCATGCTCCAGGGTGTCAGTTGTACATGAAACCCTTTAAAACTGGACATTTTAGGCCTGCAGTCTGGTTAAAAACTAAAAAATCTCACCTTACCTGTTTTCCCTGTATAATTTTATCTTGTCCTGTGAAGGCTGCTAAAATCAGATTCACTATGCAACCTGGAAAGATATATCTGGTCACTACTTACTACCCCCTCCCCATCACTATTGAGAGTAATTGAGAGTAGGGTTGGGTGATCATTTCTATTTTCATATCGTACGGTCGCGGTTACTCGAGATCCCCGATAGGCAATCCGATCGCCAGGGGGTGGCGGGAGTAGGAGGGGGTGGGGGGAGTTATGTCACAGCACGTGTCGGTGTGTCTCTGCTTGGTGCGACAATATCACAGCATCATATTCCGTTTAACATTATTATCTTATCTTTAATATCACAATCCAAATCATATCCATAACATTAACTACTGCCATGGAGCACAGAGGAAAGTTTTAGTGAGCAGGCATATGGAGAATGGAGATACGGGGCGTCAGATCCAGATCTCTAAATGCACAGTAGGGTGCAGATTCTAGGTATTATTTTAGATTTTAGCTCTGATAGTAAGTAAGTTAAAATCGCCTTAATATCGGCGTAAGAAAAAACAATCATCGATCATCCCTTCAGTTGTTGATATACGATCCGATCACAAGCCTAATTGAGAAGGCTGGTTTGGATGACCTTATGCCCGAGTTCCTTTCGCAACTCCTGGTCCTGAGTGAGTCTCTAACAAAGATGCAGATTGGTCAATGGAGCTAAAAGATAGGTGCAAGGAAATTAGAAACAGGAAATTGCATTCACATCTTAGTTTTAAATGGTTCCCTATTTGGTAAATGTAATCCAGTTGAACTGTTTGTATAAGGTTAATTTAGTAAAGTTGGATTAAGTATAGAAATATCCTGCTGATGGCATATTTGGTTGTGCAGTTGTGTAGAAGTGGTGGTTATATGACACAAATGTTTTTTTTTTTGAGATTGACAGGTCACATGAAAGCCTTTACATGAGACTCTGTAATCTTTCAGCACCTGTTTTGTTGTGTTTGTGCTATTTTACATAATTTTTCAGTTTTTAGCAACCTTGTGTGTTTTTTTCCACCTCTGGCTGGCTTCCCTTTGTACCATTTAAGGTTATGCACTGGACTTGAAACTGCTTACGTTTCAATAAAAAATTGAAAAATGGGCGTGTTCTAAAACTTTTAACCGATAGTGTATTTCTATGACGTCTTCAGATGTCTTGTTTTGTCCGACCAACAGTCCAACACCCAAATATATTCTGTTTAAAATGATATAAAACAGAGAAAAGCAGCAAATCCTCAAAAAGGAGAAGCTGGAACCAGAGAATGATCATTTTTGTTTAGAAAACAACTGAAACCATTAATCAAATATCAAAATAGTTGCTGATTAATTTTTTAGTTGATTGACTAATCGCTCTAATTAACTTTATTTCAGCATCATAACTTGAGTTATGACAGAATGACATTGTTATTGTTATTGTCTTCCTGATCTGGTACACATTAAGGCACACCAGCACATTTAAAAACTCAACAAGGGCTAAAAAGGAAGAAACGCCTGTATACGTGTGTGTTTGTGTGTTCGCCTTATTTCCTCATGTAACCCAAAAAGAGGTCAAATGAAAGTGCATGATGAGACCACTGACGTTTTGTTAGTTAAACAAATTGCACAAGTAAGGAATTTGAATATTGCGGTACCATCCAGCTTCCTGTTTGATTAGTCTTCCTATTACTTAAACAGCAGTGTCAGTTTTACTGGTAATTTGTTTCAACCCCTTTTTCAGTGAATTCAGGTGGAACTTGGTGGAACTACTGCATTTTGTGTTTGTCTATAGTCACATTTCCTATTTCTCTTTGTTAGGTTACCAGTTGTACAACTCTGGGCAGTTTTGTTAATAAACCCAAATGTGAAAAGCACCTTTTCCAAAAGTATATTTTGTATTTACGTTAATGCAGTCTGGGCTTCCTGAGTGTCCAAAGTAAAGGAGGACTGGCTGCAGAGTTACTCCTGCAGTCATCACATTCCTCCTAAATGCAGGAAGACCATGCAGTGGCCGAGGTCAGGGCCCGATGCTAAGCATACTGCTGGTTCGGTTAGCACTGATGTATAGGTCAACACTTTGGGACTTGTTTTTGTCTGTAGATGTACTCTGAGGAGAGTTTTGATCTGTAGTAGAGTATTTAGCTTTTCTTATTACTGTTGGTCTTGAATTTGATCAAAGATCAAAGTTTTAGCAGCAGTGACATCAGGAGAGAGAAATGGTGGAGTGTTTGTACAAGCGTGTGAGAGTATGCATGCCTGTGTGTTGGTGAGGTCATTGGAGGAAGGGCTACATGGCAAAAAGCTCTGAGAGTAACATGAGAGGGCCAGCAAGTCTTTGCCAGTCTTAGTCTGTGGCCCTTGGATGACCTGTCACTACATGTATGTACTATCTTCAGCGGTCCTAATAAATTAAAGGTCTGGAACGCCGTAGTATTTGAGCTGCTATGACATTTAGTTGAATTTTTTCAGGAAGCTTAAACAGGAAGTGATCAAGGTTTCCCATCTGATATACACTTCTTTGCTCTGCTCTCACACTGACTGTTGGAAGTGTTAAATCTCTTGGCTTACACGCTGGTCAGGTTCCATTTTTCTGCTGAATAAATACAGATGCACACAAACATGCACACACACCTCACACCCATAGTCAGGGTTGACTTCCGTGGTGGTGCTATGATATGAAGAGTCTGAGCTCACATTCACCGCACAGGATCAGATCAGACTACATTTAAAATAAAAGTTACTGCATCACTGTTAGGGTTCATGTCGAAGTCTGTGCTGCTTGTCAGCCAGCTGTTTGGGTGCTAATGTGAATGTGTTGTGACTGACACCGTCAGAAGAGACAAGTATAGAGGAAGTGGAACTGCCTGTACACTTGCACACATTTCTGGGTGTGCTGACAGTTTGGTTTTTGACGTCATCCGTTTGATTGTTTGTCTTGAGTGTTATACATGTCTGAATTTGCTGACTTTAGTCAGAGGTCTCTGACTCGGATTACTCGAAACACAACATAACTGACATAGCAGCCATCTCTGCCATTGACTAAATAAAGTAATCCTAAATGAAAACAAGGAAGACCAACTTTGGTTGTTTTTTAAATTGAAAAAAATATTTGGAGATGGTTAAAAGTTATGATAAAAACTGTAATGACCAATCAGAAACATCTTATAATACACTCATTTAGTAATTTAACACTCTGGTACTCTGGCTCCAACTAGAGCTGCAACGATTAGTCGATTGACAGACAATTAATTGGCAACTATTTTGAAAGTTGAATAATTGTTTTAGTAATTTTGAAGTAAAAATGCCAAACATTCAGTGGTTGCAGCTTCTCAGATGTGAGAATCTGAAGCTTTTCTGTGTCATACATGATAGTAAATGGAATATATTTGGATTTTGGATGGATGACAAAACAAGACATTTGAACTTAAACAGGCATTTGACTCTATTTTCTGATATTTTATAGACAAAACAAATCATCAATTAATTGTGAAGATAATCTGCAGACTAATTGATTATAAAGATAATTGTTAGTTGCAGCCCTGTCAGCGACTCTTTCATGTTATTCATTGTTAAAAGCAAAGATATTACTTATTGCTGCAGTTTAAAGTTTACAAATTGTTTTTCATAGTGTAGTGGAATGAACTACCTGGAAGGTAGGAAGTAACTGAATGGTCAGCATTGACGGTGAATGATCAACATGCAGAACAACTGGATGTTATGATACGTTAGAGGAGGACAAAAGCACAGCTCTCATACAAGCATTTATATATTTAGCTTGTGTGTCAAGTGTTTGCAATTGATTATTAATGTTGTTCTTTGTAGTGAAGAGACAGGAGAGAAAACTGGGAGCAGACAAATGTGAAAGCTATCCAGTTTGTACATGTGATGACCGTCAGCAATCCGAGCTCTCTGGACATGCTGTGAGACGAGTTAACCAGTTACTGTAGCAGGCTGACAGTGTAATGATTGGTAGAGTGTGGTTGTTTACAGCATGATCAAGACTAAATGCCATGTAGGGGAACGTGAGGCCTGGCGGTTCATTAGTTACTACAAGAATAGCTGAGCCCTCTCTCAGTATCTTGGGACATTTTGTTGTTCAGTTTGTACTTTTTTCATCTTGTTGTCTACAGACTTCAATGAATAATCTGAAAATGAGTCCTAACGGTGCCAAATCCAGTCTATGGCCCTGCTTTTTTCTCTCAATTTCACTAACTTTTTCAAATTTGCTTCAAAAATACTGCCACTATACAGATTTAGTGTCCCCGTGTGGTTTGTTTTCTAGAGTTCATTTAAGGTAAATGACTCAAACCATAGCAGAATTGATGTCAAAGCAGACCATAAATAACTCGTTTATGTGTGACCTAAATGGAAAAGAGGATGTTAAATGGCTGCATTCAGGAAGCCCACAGAGATTTTGGCAACTGTAAATGTATGTCACTGAACTATTGAATCAAATGCTGCAGTTAGTTCAGCATTATAAGATTTTGGTTGTGAGCTGTTTGGAAGAGCCCTCAGGGCTGTCAGTGTTATTTATACATGCAGTTTGCACGCTGCCATTTATTTTTTAGTGAGTGTTACCAGAGACTGCACAAATTCCCTTTACCAAATTTCAAGGAAGCATTATCTACGTTTGTAATTAGAGACATGCTTTGTAGATAAGCATGATCGGGTTTGTTGAATTCTTCCATCACTACAGTGAAAGGACACAGTCATCACTAGTATAATATTACATGACACAGTTAGCGAGAGGTTCCACTTAAATTTAGATGAGAAATGGTGAAAGCCTTCATTTCAGACCAATGGTCTAAACTATGTATATTGGTCTGTAGGGTAAACACACAGACTTGTCTACTGCTGGTGTGTTGGCATGCAGCTCGGCACAGAAGCTCTTTCTCAGCATGACAGGACTTGGCATTTTGATTTAAAATGATTCACACATATAAATCTGTCTTTTGTGTCCTTGTGTCCATCTTCTCCACTACTCCACTCCTGTCCTCCTGCTCTCCTTACTCATCCATCTTTTCCTACATATTTGAGTTTCCAGCTGACAGCAAATTAGATGAAATGCTAAGAACAAGGAAAGGTTGAAGTATTCTTGCACCTTTTCACAATGATTTTTACAAGCTCTCCTTTTCTCTCCACAGGTCCTGTTTTGAATCCTGATCCCAGTTTACTTTGTCCGGCCTCCTCAAATCCTCTGAGGCCCATCTGTTCTCCAGCAGTGTCATTGACTCCTTCGTCTTCCTCCTCTTCGTGAGCAGACATGCCTCCAGCAGTGGGTGGACCTGTAGGGTATACCCCTCCTGAGGGTGGCTGGGGCTGGGCTGTAGTGGTGGGCGCCTTCATCTCCATTGGCTTCTCCTACGCCTTCCCCAAATCCATCACCGTCTTCTTCAAAGACATTGAGGTCATCTTCGATGCCACACCAAGTCAGGTGTCCTGGATCTCCTCCATCATGCTGGCTGTTATGTACGGAGGAGGTGAGTGTGTTTGCTCTATTTTTCTGAAGGGCATTAACTTTGAGAATATGAGCGGCTATTTAGGCAGTTGACATAACACTTAAGCGGGTCACCTGAGATTAAGACAGAGGTGGGAAATATTTTTATATGGATGTTGTGTAGAGACATGCTATGCTTTATTCTATTGTTAATCCAATAAAACTGATCTCAGTTTGCTTTATGTTACACACATCAGTTAACCCACCAAGTATTTTCTTGATTAGTGGATTATTTGTTCGGTCTATAAAATGTCAGAAAATGGTGAAAAATGTCAATCACAATTTCCTAAAGCCCAAGGTGTCAGACTAACACAAAACCCAAAAGATATTCAGTTTACTGTCATATAAGGCAAAGCAAAACAGCCATTCTATACACCGAGAAGCTGGAACTGGTGGATATTTGGCATTTTTGCTTGAAAAATGACTAACAAACAATCGAAATAGTTGTAGAGTATTTTTCTGTCAATAGATTGTTTCAGCTCTAATTAGCTTTACATTTGGACACTGAACATTTCCCCCCATTTTTTACACAAAACTGCTCAACCTCTATCAAGTTACATCAGTAGAGTGAACAGTGAATGGTTTGTACGTCACTAATCCTAAAATCTGTGTCTTTGAAAACCCCAAAATACTGTAGCTTGACGTCATAAGCAACATTCAAAAGACTGGGCAGCACACTCTTAATTGCCATTTGCAGATTCTCAGTCTCTTGAACATACATCAAACCAGTAGATGTCATGTTACTTTTGCACTTACAAAAATGTGTTTTCTGCGATAATGTTGACATGTTTATTCTGCAGCTCACAATAAACAGTTACATTATTTCTTATCTGCAGATAGTGCGATGCCACTCTGCCCTTTCTGTGATTGTTGCTCAGGTGGGGGGCTGGTGTAGTGTTTCCTTGACGTGAGGGAGTAATCTGGAAAGTCTTATATTTGTCAGTGAATGGAAAAGGACTGCTGGATGAGGGTCTGTTGATATTTACGGCTGTGTGACTCGTATTATCTGTAGACTGTTTGTCTTTTGTCAGAGCGTGAGTGTAAATTTTAGTTTCATGAGGCTCTAACTTTTTTTCTTTCACCCTTCACTGAAGCAAAACAAAAACATAAACTAGCCTTTTTTACCTCTCGTCATTCTTTCTTTCCCCTCCTGCACTATCAGTCCTTACAGCTTAAATAATTCTTACTACTGAAGGGAGAGTAGTAGACAGTATTAGAAACTGATACTTACAGTAGGAGTGCTTGCAAGCAAGATATGAAAACAAGCACATATTTGTTCTGCTGTAATCCCTCTAAAGCTGCTGGAGAAAAACAAGGGAAAACGCATTGAATTAATGACTAAATAAATTGATATGACAGGGTTTATAGTGTGCTTTAGAAGGCTAAAACAACACCAGTAAAACATCCTGATGTTTAGCAGGTATAATGTTTACTTGGGCTGCAACTAATGATTATTTTCATTATCGATTAATCTGTTCATTATTATTATTATTATCATTATTATTATTATTATTATTATGATGACCCATTGAGATCCGATCGCTCAGACCACATTCGGAGGTGGTCTGGGCTGCATTCTTTTAGCAGTGTGTACACAATGTGTCCTGGGCCACATTGAAGGACTGCCACTCAACTGACATCTGCGTAAGCGGAAGTACGTAATAATTTGTGCGCTAATGACGTCATATTATGGTGCAAAACAACAAGAAGAAGCCACAACATCAGTCAAAATGGATTCTCGTGGATGGAGTACACACGAAACACGGTGTCTGGTTTCCATTTGGGCCGAAGAGTTTTGATTTTGTCCACACGCCAAGGTCTTCGCAAACATCTTCTTCTTTTTTTAATTTCTGGCAGACTGGGCACAGGAAGTGCATTGTTGCCTCCCGACGGTTCAAAAGAACAACACATTTGGTCTTTGCAAACAGAAATGATGTACGTGTTTATTTGCTGTCTAGTTACGTCACATACAGCTGGTATCTCATTGGTTGCTCTTTGAAAGGTCAGCGGCAAAACAATGGCACAGCCAGCGCAGAGCGGTTTTACCACTGGTCATGTGTGGGAGAGAGACCAAAAGTTGATTTACCAAACTGACATCTGCCTCTGTACACAAAATATAGAGACAACACATTACTTAAATGTAATCATTCTAAAACCTTCTTCTTAGGGGGCTTAGTGAACCCTTTTATTAGCACTGATGCAACAACAGCATTTACATGTTAAGACAGGATTTAAAGAGAATGACGCCAGTTTCAGGTTAGGTTTCAGAGCAGGTTTCTCCTTTTCTGTCTCACGACACAAAGCAAGTTCTTCCCTCATACACAGACTCACTTTTCTGCCACAATGTATTTAACCAGCACATCCTACATGCCAGAAACCATCATCTAATTATCTCTCTCTGTATGCCTGTCTGCAAAGTTCAAATCACCACATCTAAATATGGTATCTGTTCCTTCCACTTACTCATGCAGCCTGCAGCCTGCAGTCTGCAGTCTTAGTCAGTAGGTTTAGGCATTTAGAGGGAACTGCTGAGGCAGGAACAGAAGGGAGCAGTGAAATTACGTAACAGGAGCCAGATGTTGGAGTAACAGTTTTTTTCCTCCTTTTGTTCTTCTTACTCCGATTTCACAATTCACCAGATGGATGAGGCCGTCCCTTTTACTGTAGTCTGAGTAAGGCTGTAGGAACTGTTGGCCAAACTGGGGCATAAATTACCACAAACAGTGTTTCCCCTAGGTTTTACTGCTTTGGGGCGGCGACAGCAGCAGAGTCGTACCATTTATTCACTGAACTGTACAGACACTGCGCCGCTACGTTCACAGCTATGCTGCTAACTTTAAGTTCCTGCTTCGGATGCCAGCCTCACCGTCTCTCACACACACACACACACACACACACTCTCTGTCTCTCTCTCTCTCTCTCTCTCTCTTTCTCTCTCTCTGTGTCTCTCTCTCTGTGTCTCTCTCTCTCTCTCTGTGGCTTTTTTGGCTTTTTACTTGTGACGCTTTCATTGCACTTAGAGTAACACATAAATAAACATTTTGTTTCCTTCAGGAGGGCCGCCCCTCTAAGTCATTGGTAGGGGAAACACTGAAGCGTATTACTCACTGACTAGTGCTACACGACGCAGCGCACGTACACACACCTACCTCACACAAGAGTGAAAAAAACCCAAATGTATTCATCCAATGAGGTTAGATGATATCAGTAATTGATGACTAAATGTGCACCGGTAAAAACTGCAGGGTGCTGCTCACAGAGGAAAAGGAAGTGGAAAGTATGTGAAATGATGTAGAGTGATGAGTGTCTTTTACATGTTTTCTGTTTATCTGTTATTTTGGTTTAAGGCATGAAATAAAAAGCAATAAGATAAAGCAGTTACATCAATTTCAGCTGCTAATATAGACAACACTAACTAACCAACAAACACTGTAAATAAGATGCACTATAAACATAAAAGGAGCAGAAAAGATGGCAAGTTGGCAGGATAGTCATACAAAACCATACAACAGTCATTAATTCTCTTCTCTAGATATGAGAACCTACATCAGTCGATTGACACAAAATGAATCTGCAACTACTCTGATAATCGATTCATTGTTTTTAAGCCAAAAAAAATCCCTGTTTTTAACTTTTTTTTGTCATACATGACAGTAAACTGCATATCTTTTGGTTTTGGACTGTTGATGAGACAAAACAAGATATCTGAAGACGTCACCTTTGACTCTGGGAAATAGTAACAGGCATATTTCAGTATTTTATAGACATATATGGATTAATTGAGAATATATAAGAGTGACAAAACCATTTATATTAATGTTTTGGGAGTAGTAGTATTTTTTTTTTGCCTTTTTTTGGTTTTGGTCCAATTTTTGACATATGCCCTCCCCCCCAAAAAATCTTGTGACTGAGGTGATACTTTTTCTGTTGGCTGCAATCTATCAGAATAGTTGCTGATTAATTTCACTCGATCGACAGAGCCAAGCTAGCTGTTTCCTACTGTTTCCAGCCTTTGTGCTAAGCTAAAACAACAGCCTCTTAGCTCCAGCAACATGAGAATGGCATCAATCTTCTCCTCTAACTCTCTGCAAGATAGCAAATAAACATATTTCCTAAAATGTTGAAATTTTCCTTTAAAGGCTCAGGCTTAAAAGGGGGATGAAGAAATGTGACTGGTAGAAAAATGTAATGCATTCTCTTAATGATTGTTGGAGCAAATCCAATCAGCTGTTTCAACGCTAGAGATGGCTCCTGTCATATCATTCCTCTTCTGTTCTATTTTTTTCTACTAGGACTGACTCATCACCAGCTGCTCTCCCTCTTACACTTCAGATCGACACTAAAACTGAACATTTTTATTCAAACATTTGCTCTGTAGTGAAGTTTTGGGTTAGCAGGATTGTATTATAGGACAAAATGTAGAAGACATTGATCCTGCACTATAAGAAGCAGAAATGTCACTGCTAAAATTAGACAAAAGAAAAGCTTGTCACAGCTGAGTTCACTCTCACATGCTCACTTGTGTATGCTTTGCCGGTGTAAAGCTGAGGACAGGTCTTTTCTTTCCTCCCCTCTGTGTTCTTTCTTTCACAGCGAGCAAACGACGGAGGGAGGGGGAGAACAAATCATTTATATAATATCTCCGAGAACACTACTCACTGCCCTCTTTGTGTTTTGCCAGACAGCAACAAAGACTGTCACTGCTGATTTGTTTATGTGTGCATGAGTGTTGAGTGGATGCAGATTCATTCCTGTCCTTGTACGGTTTCACTTGTTTACTGTGAAGCTGCCTCTACTGTGGAGTAGACCTCCTCAAGACCTGTAAACGGACTTTGATGTTAAAAAGAGAGAGTCCAAATCGACTTTTATTAACCTAAATGACACGGCTGCCCAGTGCACACACAAGCTACAACCTGAAAATGAGATAATACATATTGGGCTGGGATTATTTTGAGTATTGATTAATCTGTCGGTTATTTTCTCGATTAATCAGTTAGTTGTTTGCTCTATAAAATGTCAGAAACATCGTTTCCCAAAGCCCAAGATGACGCCCTAAAATGTCTAGTTTTGTCCCGACCAACAGTCCACAAACATATTCAGTTTACTATCATAGAAGATTAAATAAACCAGAAAATATTCACATTTAAGAAACTGGAACCAGAGAATTTAAGCATTTTTCTTAAAAAATGAGGGAGCATTTTTACATACGTTAACTTCAAGTTTTGGAACTTTGACCATGTTTAACATAGACATCCGACATGATAACAGTATATAAATAACAGAAAATCACAAAAAGTCCCTTTTAAATTACTGATCACATATACAGTACTACCCCCCAAGACCTTTAAAAGACTTTAATGTGTAAAATTGGTGGGTTTTTTGTTGTTGTTGTTGTTTTGTGTTCACTTTTCCACTGTGAGCACACTACTTAACTCAAACCCTGACGTGGAATGAGTGTGTAGTATGTATTTGGGACCCAGCTGAAGTGCAACAGAGGCATTTATCGAGTGAATGCTCGTGCATCCAGAGCGCCCCCGGCCTTTGTGGTGAGCTGCCAGAATTCAAGGTCAAAGCCACCATGGTCTGTGTGAAGGGCCCAGGCTGGTTCTAGCTGAGAATACCCTCCAGAGATCATTCACATTTTAAAAATGTATTATTTTTGTCTGCCTTTTTGTGTCTACTATTTTAGTTTTCCCAACCTCTATCAGACATTAATACTCAGCAGTTAGGCCTGAGGAAAGGTCGAGTCACTCTTTCTGTCTCTGTCGTCGGCTTTCAGGCCTTTCATGCACAGTAGTTGTACACAGAGCTATAGATTCAGCAGGCCTTTACTTTGTATTCATATCCAGCAGAGCCAGCGTCAGCCTGGATCCATGTGAAGGCCCATTCATAGGGAGCTTGGCATGCAGGCTGATGCACGTAGAATGATTTCTCTTCTCTTCTCTGCCTCCTTACAGTTTATCTCTCGGTGTACATTACTATCACTGTGACGTAATGTACTTTGCACCGCCTGGCTCTGTCCTTCTCGCCCTTTCATTCTCTCCACCCCTCCTCTCTTCTCTCTCTCTTTTCCTTCATCTTGCTCCCTTCTTCCCTAGCATCCATGCAACTGGCAGCGCTGTTACACAATCAGTCATTGTTCCTCTTTTTGTTTTCGACATTGTAGCACCACCTGTTGGTGAACAGTAAAAATGGTGAGCTGATGTATTTTTTGTACACTGTGTGCAGTAGTTATATATGCTACTCAATAGAATTATTGTTTTCATCATCAGTTAATCTGCAGTTAAACAAAGAAAAGCCTCAAATTCTCACATTTAAGAATCTGCAACCAGCAAATGTTTGGCTTTTCTGCTTAAAAAATGACTCAAACAACTAATTGATTTGTCAACATGGTTGCCGATTCATTTTCTGTTGATCGATTAGTCAAATATTCAGCGACTCGTTTCAGCTCTACCTGTACAATAATGTCATGTACATGTTGCATTAACAACTATTTTAAGATTTAACGCTGCTGTTCTCTAACTCATTATATCTACACAATATGATTAATTCTCCTTTTTGTCCCACTTCATTCTCTCCAGGTCCAATCAGCAGCATCCTTGTAAACCAATTTGGCAGTCGACCAATCATCATCCTCGGTGGCTGCCTGGCAGGGGCGGGGCTGATCTCAGCCTCCTTTTGCAACACTGTGGAACAGCTCTACTTCTTCATAGGAGTAGTGGGAGGTGAGTATTAAATATATCCTATGAAGTAGGGTCAGAGTGGCATTTAACGAGCCTCATATATTTAAAAAATGTCATAGTTTTGTCTTTTCTCTATCTTCTTCTCCTCATCTAACCTTTATTTTCTGCTTCCCTTTTCTGTCTCCAGGTTTGGGACTGGCATTCAACTTGAATCCCGCCCTCACTATGATCGGTAAATACTTCTACAAGCGCCGGCCCATCGCTAACGGCATAGCTATGGCAGGCAGCCCCGTCTTCCTGTCCACTCTGGCTCCTATTAACTCCTGGCTGTACGATGAGTTTGGATGGAGAGGCAGCTTCCTCATCCTGGGAGGGCTTCTGCTCAACTGCTGCGTGGCCGGCTCCCTCATGCGGCCCATCGGGCCCAAACCCCAGCCGCCCAAGCCCAACTCGGAGATAGCTGAGGCTAAAGCAGCGCAGCCTAAGAAGACAGTCCTGCAGACCATCAACTCCTTTATTGACCTGACGCTGTTCAAACACCGCGGCTTCCTGCTGTACCTGTTGGGCAACATCATCATGTTCTTCGGCCTCTTTGCTCCACTCGTCTTCCTCTCTAATTATGCCAAGAGTAAAGAAATCAGCAAAGAAAAGGCCGCCTTCCTGCTGTCAGTGCTGGCATTCGTTGACATGTTTGCCCGGCCCTCAATGGGCCTGCTGGCCAATACCAGGTGGATCCGGCCCAGAGTGCAGTACTTCTTCGCTGCTGCCGTCCTCTACAATGGAGTGTGTCACGTACTGGCGCCACTGTCAGTTGATTACACTGGATTTGTGGTCTACGCCATCTTCTTTGGTTTTGCGTTTGGCTGGCTGAGCGCAGTGCTGTTTGAGACACTGATGGACCTGGTGGGGGCGCAGAGGTTCTCTTCAGCTGTGGGTCTAGTCACTATAGTGGAGTGCGCACCAGTGCTGCTGGGCCCACCGCTGACAGGTAAGACATCCAGCATGCATCGCAGGAAAAGGGTGGTTAGTTTTACATGGTGTACGATTTATATCAATACCCATCTTTTCTCACTTCAGCACCTCTAAGAGCAAGGAAATTGTATTCACATTCATTAGAAGTAAGCTCAGTGTCAACAAGTAACATGTGACACAAGAAAATGATAAATGAATACAAAAAACGACCTAGCCGAAGACGGATGTATCTTAGTTTGATCGTAGTGTGGGAGTTATGTTACAACTTAGTGAAAACGGGTCACGACATACAAACTGTAACTTAAAATGTACACCTTCCTCAAGCAGGTGTAAGTGCCTTAGTAACTGTTACTCTCTCTCTCTTGTCCACCTGCAGGTAGTTTCTATAACTACTACCGCTCATACAACTACACATACGTCACCTGTGGCATCATCCTCATGGTCGCAAGTGTCTTCCTCTTCGTGGGAATGGGCATCAACTACAGACTGTTGGCGCGGGAGAAAAAAGAGGAGGAGAGAAGAGAGCGGGAGGAACCCAAGGAGGAGCAGACAGCCATGTTGGCGCCTGGCTCGCCCTCAAAATCAGTCGAGGATGGCGACAACGTACCGGCCGGTGTCACGCTGGATGACGTTGCCAAGATGGACGAGGACTCGGTGTAGAAAATCCAAACAACGGGACTTAGGAAGGACGCACACACTGCATCACACGCTTCACAGAAACACACACGACTTTATAGAGAGAGATAATACTTCATACCCTTGTACACAACCCTGAAGCCATAGAGACAAACAAAAAACTATTATCTTTTAAAACCTGAGACCAGCTGCTGTGACGCTCGTCACGCACAGCGTTTCACCGCTTTCAGACCTCTGGTTTTGGTATTTGACGTGCCTTTGGTAAACTCAAGTCCTCCAGTGTAAGAGAATAAACAAGTAACTTAATGAGGACTCTACTCTCAGGGTCTTGAGCTGCCGTAAAGGTTCACACACACACACACACAGAGTACATTTTGTTACAGTAGCTACTTAGAGATACTGTATGTTTTCCCTTCACACACTGCATACACACACACTTGCATTGCTTCACTCCTCAAGGGCTGGACATAAATTAAAAGGGACTAATCAATCGTATTAGCGTAGGTGCCGTACAGGTATATCTGTCTGTGGCGTGTTCACATGTTTAAAGTGTGAAAGTCAACAAAATTTCCCGGTTTTAAGATTTTTATTTACAAGAGAAATTTGGGGAAAAGAAATCTGGAAGGTCACTATCACGCAGGGGGAAGAAGTGTTTATGTCGGCAGCAGTAATATTTTTAAAATTTAGTCAGGGACGTAGAAGAAAAATTGTTTAAAGGGGCCATATTATGCACATTTCCAGGTCTTTATTTATATTCTGGGGCTCTACTGGAATGTTTTTGCATGATTTACAGTTCAAAAAAGTTCCTTATTTAACTTATACTGGCTCATTTTTGCAGCCCCTCAGTTCAGCCTCTGTCTGAAACAGTTCCTGTCCCTTTCTGATTGGTTAGCTTCCAGAAACTGCGTCACGGCTGACTTCTGTGTATATATAGTAGTAGTAGGATTTCACTACTTTTTCTCATTCTTTACTCCAAATGTCGTACATGTTTGAGCCTGAATCCGATCTGAAACATGACAGTAGACAACGCAAACAACACATTTAACAACCTTAGCAACCAAGGCTACAGAACGGATGACCGTTTATCGGCATGTGCGACAAGATGACATCAGATTGTCAGCAAAGTAGACTTTCAGGGAGCATTTCTACATGCGTTCACCTCAAGTTTGACGTAGATATCCGACATCGTAACAGTATATAAATAACAGAAAACCACAAAAAGCACAATATGGCCCCTTTAAAAATACAAAGATGTAGGAAAGTTTAAAATGAAAACTAATGTAGAAGTCTTTTTGGCGGGCTGGGTGATTGAATGTTTCAATCTGTTAATAGTGTGCTTGTACATAAATGTGTGTGCACTGTGTGTTTAGTTTTGTATCATTCACCCTCCAACCAGAGCAGCTCATCAAACACTGATGTACCGACAAAAGACGAGACACATCTGAACAAAAAACGCTCACACAGTTTGGCCCCACAGTCAGTCTGCTGTGCGACCAGCAGGATGAGACCACTCGCAGTATTAAATGACACCACACGCTGGTTTGTGGGGAGCAGCAGGCTGTGGTTGCACCAGAAACATGTGTTTACTGGTTGTGTGTGCATGTGTGCTTTGATCAGCTCAGCTGTGGTGCCAAAATAGGGAAAAAAAAACTTGCACATGATCCTAATTTTTAAAATTTTGGATTATAGAAGTCACAGCACCCTAGTGTTTTTTAAAAATAATGACATTTTAGTTTTAGTTTACAGTTATATCAACAAACCTTTGTGATTTAGAAAAATCTATTTTAGCTCACTGTATGACAATCTGTCTACAAGTAATCTTTTTAATGAATTTTGATGTGTTTGGATGAAAGGAAGTGTGTGTGTGTGTGTGTGTGTGTGTGTGTGAGAGTGAGAGAAGAGGTGTGTGTGTGTGTGTGTGTGTGTGTGTGTGTGTGTGTGTGTGTGTGTGTGTGTTTGTCAGCAGACAGTCTAAACTGTAGCCAGGTTTCATCATTTCATCTGTTTGAAATTCAGCGTCTGCAGTATCAACATGTGCAGAATGTGTCATATCAGATCCACCGTGTGTCAGTTTAAAATCGATCGATCACAGATACTCAATGGTTAATTATGCGTTGATCAATGACTGGGGTTTTACTGCTGAAGTTTGTCAGAGAAAATCCAGTTTTACCAGCAGCGGAGGACAGTTTGTATGCAGACGAGAGGGAACAGAAGACATGATGAGGCATGTCGGCCCTCTTCAGCCTGAATAAGCTCCTTATTTTCTTTATGGGAAAATAAATGGAGGTTTTAAACAATTCATTAGACTATTTTTAACTTATTGCTTGGTGGAAAATGTTTAACTTTTTAAGAAGATGATTGTTGTAACAATGAAAATTTGAAAGCATAAAATATTTAACAGTTTTGAAGGAAGGCTCACGTTTTTTACCTTTTTTTTTTTTTTTTTTTTTACCACAGACCTTTTTCAGACCGATCATTTGTTGAAGTGGTGAATAATGTGTGTCTTTACTTTAAAGGATAATCCTGGTTGTTGTATATTTTATTATTCTCAACAAATCCCATGCTGGAGGACCAAAACTAATAATGAATTGATCCTACCAACAAGTATTTCCTGTGTATCCAAAGTCTGATATTCTTCTGACGACTTTTGATTTTGTCCAAAAAACCTTAAAAAACACATAAATGAGCCTCACTGTTAAACTGGGTGACATGTTCCTTCATTACCATTAACACACACACTGTATTTTGAGTTAGAGCTGCAACAATTAGTCGATTAATCGATTAGAAAATTCAATAAATAATCATTTTAATCATTTATATAAAAAAGCAAAAATGCCAAATATTTGCTGGTTAAAGTCTAGGTTAATCAATAGTGAAAGTAATTGTTGCAGCCATGTTTATTTTGAGTCAATCCCACATCCACCTTTGTACTGCTGTACAGTATGTATAGTCAGTAATGTGTATACATACCTGGGTGGAAAATAGTCCCAAACAAATACACTATTTACTCCTGTTGGAGTATCATTAGTTTAACACTACAGTGTCCAGCTGTTTAAGGAAAACGATTTAGTCTAAATTAAAGTATATATTGGTTTATATATATCTTTTTTAGATTTTTGTCTTGAGTAGGAACCAGTGGGTTTGAGGCTGAGCTATTTATGAGCTGTTTAGACATCATACTTCCCATTTCCCATATCTCACTCTTGGGATTTGTTGACTAATATCACCTGCTTTATCCTTTAAAATCTGAAGAAAATCCTGTTCGAATGAAAGATACAACAGTTGAATGTTTCTGTAACGGAGCACTTATTTCTTTTTGTATTCCCTGATGAGTCGCCCCAACATTTCCACTGAGAGAAATGTCTCAGTCTCATTTCAGGTAACGATTCACTTCACTGCGGTACACCTGTGTGAGTAAAGCAACATGGCGACACACAGGAACCTTAATTTGTATCAGATTTTCTAAGTGGGAATGTAAATGAATGTGTTGAAAAGGGTGTTTACACTGTATGAATCTTTATCTGTTGGGTTGAAAGCTGTCTGGTGATTATACCATGAAATGAAGTATTAATTTTCAAACAAATTGATCACAAAGTGTAAGTTGTCGTCTAAAAGTAAACGTCCTTTTTGATTTTGAGTGGTTGTTGGGACAGTGGCTTGGGTCGGTATCGGCCCGGGTCGTGACACTGAGGAACAGAAGTTTGTTTTAAGGTGTCGTCTGCAGGGACGTGCCGGTATCAAATGTTCAGTATTATCACGATAATCATCAAAGTTTCCTGAAATCCAACTGTTAGTGTTAAAATATAGTTAAATTACTTCACAACATGATCATCTCACTGATCAGCAGTCTGTGTGTTGCAGTTTCGTTGAACAGTTTAAACTCTGTAAACAAAAGTTGGTTGTTCAGAATTTAAAGACAGTAGACTGGAAATGACTTTAAACGCAGCTCAGCGTCTCTTATCTTATATTTTGGAAATGCATGAATTCTTCCTGATGAAATCGATTGATTGATTTTCAGGAGTCCAAGAACTTTGTAGTCAGTGTTATCTGCTGGGTGTTAACGGTTAAATTAACTTTTAAAAAGCAGAAAAATGTGTTAACACATGCAGAAAATAATAACAGTTTTACTTACAGGCCACTAGTGGCTGATGAAGGCAGGACTGTTCTGTTTTCAGCCCTCTGAAAACAACTATAATGATGATAACGGTTATGGAAACGGTTTCACCGCGGTGTATTTAGCATAAACAGCTTACCGACACATCTCTAATCATTTGTACCAATGGGAGAATAGTTTCACTCCTGAAGTATCTACCTGTCCGTGTCTGTTACTTTGAAGCAGATCTGTTTGGGATTAAGGACGGGTTGATGCTTCAGGGGAGCGAGTAGAGATATTATCTGCAGACAGGCTGCTGTCTCATTGCGTCCACATTCTCCTGCTCTAAACTCTGATTTTCTTCAGTGACAGAAGAAAGAAATCAACTGTTTATCCAACAGGCGACTTTGTTTTTTTCTGCTGATAACAGCTTCAAGAAGCTGGTTCAAAAATTGACTAAAACCTTCAGTTATTTTGCCTTTCAGACGTGTATTTGAAGAGAGAAGGTGACACCTTGAAAGACCGCAACAAAACCATTTCAGTGAGAAACTGAACGTTAGTGTCTTTCAGTGAGGGTGCTACAGCACCTTTATGTGTTTAAAAAATGTATTAAGTCTTTGGAAAATGTTTTTTTTTTTTTTTTTTTGGTTTGATGGTGTTTTTTTTTGTTGTTTTTTTTAGTGTCAGTAGTCCAGATGTTTTTATGTTTGTATGTGTGAAGTGTTTATATGACTGGTGACAGAATGAATAAAAGTTTTGTAAAACTCCTTGTGTTCCTTCTGTTCTGTCAGGAGATGAGATCACACAGCATTTACAATAATTACACTTTATACAACTTATTACAACAGTTTTTATCTAAATTACCTGTCGGGCTCAAAGGAATAGTTTGACATTTTGGGAGATTTGGCTTTCCTGCTGACAGTTAGAGGAGGAGTGGTATCAATCAAGAAAGCAAATAAGCATCCAGTTGTGGTTTCACGGGTGGGGGTGGGGGTGGGGGTGGGGGGTTGGTGTCACTGCTCCAGGCCGAGAAACAGTCCGACACATCACCCCCGTAAAAACATGTTTATTAGTGAGCTTTAGAAGTAGTAGTAGAAATGGTAATCAGATTCAGTACAGCAGTGCAGAGCTGCCACCCTGTGTTACATTTTCCCTTTATAACAAGAAATCTCTCCTGTTACAACAGGAAAATGTATTTCATTATTACCAAAAACCTTTCTCATTATAATGATAAAAGTTCTCAGAATAGTAGTTATTTTCTTGTCACAAACAATAAAAAGAAAGCTTTCAGAAACCTGGAATCTGGATTGTCACTTTGGTTCTTTCTCCAGTGTCACAGAGTGAACAACATCCTTCAGTGTGTCTGCGTGCTTATAACAACCACATATAGGTTTCTTAGTAAGAGCAGAAATTCATCATGTGTTCACAAAATAAACTAAGACCTGATCAATTAATCCAAATGTTCACAAGCGTTCCTTTCAGCAGCTGTTTTTATGAGATACAGATACAGACTAACATTTCACCTTTCTCATTATGACTATTTGTTCTCATTACAACAAGAAAATGTAGGCGAGCTGTTTCTAGTCTTTATGCAAATTAGCTTAATTTAGCATAAAGACTGGAAACAGGGAAACAGCCTGACTGTGTGCTGTTTGTTTATTTGTTTTTGTTTGTTTTTTGGGGGATGTAGACTAATCCTGGTTGTGGACTAAATGAAATAATCTCTACTAAAATATTCATAATTTGCTTTTAAGATGTGTGTCCTACAGTGTCAGTGCTAACTGGAAAGGTTTGTTTTGTTTGTTATTAACATGTCTGGTAGGTGATAATTTACTATAATAAACACTGTTGAAGGACGTATTCAGATCCTCAATAAAAGTAGCAATACTGCAATATAAAAATACTCAATTAAAAGTAAAACATATATAAATATTATTTGCAAAAACATGCTCAATGCAGAAATTTAACCTCTTGGATTGTTCTGCTATTACATTCAGATTATTATATTATCAGATTATTATTGATGATGAAATAATATGTAAATTGTATTTGAATAAATTTTAATAATTTTATATACTGTTGTGTGATTTAATCTATATGAATGCATTGTATTTTATAAAATGGTCATATGTGTTTTTTATGTCAATTCTTTATTTGTAAAGTAAATACTAACTAAAGCTGGAAAATAAATATAGTGGTGTAAAAAGTACGTTTTCCTCGAAATGTGAGTAGAAGTGTAAAGTAGCAGAAAATGGAAATACAGGGAATAAAATAAACGAATAAATAAATAAACAAGCTATGAAATGTTAATTAGTGAGCTTTAGAGGTGCTGGTAGAGCCAGGCTAGCTGTTTCCATCTGCTTCCAGTCTTTATGCTAAGCTAAGCTAACCGACTCCTGGCTGCTTCATATTTGGTATCAATCTTCTCTTCTAACTCTCGACAAGAAAACAAATAAGCCCAAAATGTCGAACTATTCCTTTAACAGTAATAAACATGTTCACATGTGAAAAAAATAGCACTCTAGTTTTGTTGCATTCTACAGACAGCAGGAGATGAAGACTCAGTTGTGCGTTTCTGTGTCACAGGACGAGATGTTGCCCTCTGCTGTGTGTATAGGGTCAGTAGTTGGAGCTGTGTGTGGTGGTGGAGTCGTTGGGTAAGGAGCCTCGGCGGTGTGTGTGTGTGCGACAGAGCAGCAGCAGGCGAAGCTCCGGAGAGACGCTGCTGGAGAAGGCAGAGTAGATCCAGGGGTTGGTGCACGAGTTCAGACTGGCCAGCAGCATCAGCAGGGTGAACACTGCACCTGCACACACACACACACACACACACACACACACACATACACAGACACACGGAGAGGCTTGTAAATGAGTGCATACAGGGCAAAGTCAATAACTACTGTCAAGGTGACTTTAAGCGAAGCATTTCACTCCCAGCTGCTTCAGTGGATCTTCCCACTGACCAGTAGAAGGCTGTAGTTGTACTAACGATTATTTTCATTTAGAGCTGCAACGATTAGTCATTTTATCGATTTTTTTAAGCAAATATGCCAAAAGCTTTACTGGTTTCAGCTGCTCAGATGTGATGATTTAATGTTTTTCTTTGTCATTCATTATAATAAATTGATTATTTTTGGGTTTTGGATTGTTTGTCAGACAAAATAAGACATTTAAAAACTTTGACTGTGGAAAATTATAAGCCGCATTTTTTACTATTTTTGGACATTTTATAGACAAAACAACAAATCGACAAAATAATCAGCAGATTAATTGATAATACAAATACGGCTGCAACTAACGATTATTTTCAATCAATTCACCTGCAGATTTTTTGATTAATTGACAATTGTCGAAGAAAACCTTTTGGCATATAGTATTTGCTTAAAAATCAACTGAATGATCAACTAACCATCGCATCTTTAATACTGAGGAGCACCCAGGGTAACTGTACATAAATCCCTGCTGATGCTTTGTTTTTTGTGTTGATGTACAGGATCATTTCTCATGTTGCATCATTTTCTTAAAATATCATTTGCATAAATAATCTTTTAATAATCTGTTAAAAATGAATGTTTGTCTTAAAGGCACCCTGTGGAGTTTCTGACCTCTGGTAGTGCTGTGGAGCAGTTTTTATGAGTTTTGTTTGTCTTGTGCAGGCACACGAGGACATGCAAACACAAGTGCGTTTTGGTGACGGGATGCACAGAAGAAGAAGAAGACCGCAAGCAAGTAAACATGAATGTAAACAATGCAGGATTTAAAATATGCGTTGTAGTGAGTAACACTGAGTAATTTTAATCATAGTATTATCACAATGTTTTAAAATGAAATGGTCGTTATCAAATAATGCTGTCAGACAGGCACTAAATCTCATAAAAACAGTACCAATGATTTCCTCAAGATTATAGAAACAGCAAAGAGCAAAGATGTGCAATTTATTCAGACCTCATTATTTGTGACGATGTACACTTTTATTTCATTTATTCAAGATGCTGTATTGCTGTAAATATAGATGAAGTCTAGAGTCCTCACAAGTATAGAAGTACGATCGTGTGTGTGTGTGTGTGTGTGTGTGTGTGTGTGTTTGCACCGTTCTGAGGTGGGTTGGGGTCCCAGGCGGCCCACAGCTGGACACTGAAGAACGGGGCCCAGCAAAGCGAGTAGACGAGCACTATGACCAGCGTCATCCTCACTGTCTTCGACATGGCCGCTGTCACTCCTCCTCCATGGGCGGGGGCAGCTTTAACCGGAGGGGGGGAGCAGACAGCAGAGGGAGCTGCAGAGTCGGGCAGCACGTCAGGCTGCAGCTCTGTTGACAGGGAGCACAGAAAACAATACAACTCTTTTTCTCTTTATTGACAATTACTAATTCTTCTACCACAAAATGATCATATATAAAATATTGTTATGGTATGTTATGGTTTGCAGAAGAAAAATTTAAAATCTGAGCTACAGGGAGTTACATTTCATACAAAGATTTTAAACAAAAAACAGCTATTAATAGTTTTTACAGCATTTGGATTAATCAATGTACTGTTTGACTTCCTTTGTGAAAACCAAGAAGAAAAGTGCTGTAGAAATAAATAAACTTAAACTTGGACTAAGGTTAGGTCAAAGGTGTCATGGCCGGTGGATGAACCTGAACAATGGAATCTATTTGTGAAAGACACGGGGTGTTTTTGTTCTACACGGCGTTTACGTTGCTTTTTTGTTGATCAGTGTTGTTTTTCTCCAGCGTATGTCCGTTTTGTATTGTTTATGTTTATATATGGTGTGCCATATGTCATAGTGCTTATTTTATATACATTTAAAAAATAAAATAAAATTGTTTGGGGATAAAATATACATCGGGTGAAACATAAAAGGATGACAGTACAGTATAAGACATTATCATAACCACTATGTAAAGTGAAAGCAGTCTATACTCTGTGGATCTTACCTGGGTGAACAGCTGCGTAGGTGTGAATGTCACAATGTGAAGTGATGCCGTTGGACCTGAGTGGCCCCATAGGAAGGTGCTGATAGGTGGATCCAGGGTCAAAGCTGGTGTGAGTTGCAGGGTTGTTGAACACGAGTGGTGAAACATACAAGGAAACACTGGACCTCCCTCTGCTGCCTCCTCCTCCTCCTCCTCCTCCTCTCTGGCTGTCCCGTCTGGATGGAGAGAGGGAGGCGGGTGACAGGCGGCGCTCCGACTTCAGGTACAGATTGTTGTGGATCTCCCTGAAGATTCGCACCTGAGGGAAAGGAACAGGAGACGTCCAGCAATGTTGTTGTAAATAAAAATCTTGGCAAACAATCAGTTAGCACTATTTTGTGTCAGGAGTAAATTCTATTATCTCTTTCTACCTGGCAGACAGTGATGATGAGGACAGGCAGGATGAAGACAGCCAGGGTCATCCAGGTCACATAGGCCTTGAGGCCCCAGGTCTCAGCAAAGTTTCCCCAACATTCATACACTCCTGGAGCCACTTCTGAACGCGAGAAGATGAAAACCTGGAGGGAAAAGAGGTGTGTGTGGTGACAGCAAAGAGATTTGTGAGTTTGTGTCTTTAAGTTGGATAAGATGGAGGAAAATGCCCCAGATGTAACCCCACCTGTGTCCAACAAAGGTCAGCTTTACTGACAGCATGTGTCACCCTACCTGTATCAGCCTGTCAGCCTGCTTTTATCAGCCTACCTGTGTCAGCCTACCTGTGGCAGGCTGAGCAGCAGTGACAGCCCCCAGGCCAGCAGTATGAAGGAGTTCCAGCGCTGGGTGGCCCCGCTGCGATGCGCCTGCAGGGGGCAGCAGATGGCGTAGTGGCGGTCCACCGTCATGGCGACGATCATGTAGGAGGAGGCGAACATCCCGAGGACCTGCAGGTATTTCACCAGGCGACACAGGAAGTCCGGGCCAGGAAAGCGACCCCTGGCGTCCCACACCAGCTGAGGCAACACCTCAGATTCAAAACACAATAAATAGGCCTACTAGATACAATTTATAGTGAGTGCACAGGGTAAGAGCGGGCAGAAGTGGTCTGTCATAGGTTACTTTTGGGAACAAATTTCAGACCATTTAATTGGGGACGGCAGGTCCAACTGGGAAAAAGCTGATTTTTGTGTTACCTGGAACAGCGCCACCACCAGGTCAGCAAGACAGAGGTTGAGCATGAACTGGTGCAGTGGATTGTTGTGTCGTCTCCGTCTTAGCAACACCACCAGCACCAGCCCATTGCCGAGCAACGCCATCACCAAGATGACCGCCAGCACCACCACCTCGGCCACCGCCAACAAGGCGTCCCGCTGCAACTCCGTGACATTGCTACCTGCTGGGTTCACAGAGACCACAGGCCGGTCGATGGACGGGTATGAGACTGTAGCCAAGGAGACTGACATGTTGGCTGAGAGAAGAGAGGAGAGGAGAGAGAAAGAGAGAAATGTGACCATCACCACTGAATCACCATCATTTCACTTCTAAAATAAAGACTTGCTTCTCCTGTCAATTTAACAGTAAAATTTTAATTCAGTGTATTTCCTGCTAACACAATCTTAAAATACAGCCATTTTGTAAAATCACCATCATTAGATCACGTTGTATGATAATAGAATAATAGATCATAGAAATTGTGAAGTGTTTTTTTTTTTTTTACTAACAAATATTGTAAAAATACAGTCATGCTGTGGAATAACAAGTGTTTAAAATAATTTTGACTGTTTTGGGATTTATAGAATTGAATGTATAGACACTCAATATTCTTAAAAAATGTGAAATGGGTGTGAAATGATGTAAAATTTCTATCACACATTATGTAAATTAACTTTTTTTTTTACAGTGTGACTGTAAAGGATGGATGACTGTAAACCTACCAACAGTATGAACTACTTACAGAATATACATCAAGACATTTCATCCAAAACCACAAACTGGAACCTCATGGTTGACTGACTGACGCAATTTATGCAACCAAACCAAGCCACAAATAAGAAACACGTAAGAAATACGGATGAAATGTTGTCACAAGAGGATTGCACACCTTAAAATAATTCATCTTTCCTCGAAAGGACAGGAACACTGTTATGGTTTTAACCCTCAGTGGAACCAAGGCAAATGAGGACTTCTATAATTTTGACGTCCTGTTTTTCCATTATGTAACTTTGCTCTCGTAGTCTATTCTGTAAACACATCTATTGCATGTCTGTCAGTCCTGGGAGAGGGATCCCTCCTCCTGTTGCTGACACCATGTGTCACCCTTTTGGGGGGAGTTTTTCCCTCCTTCTTACAACAATAACTTATTGTACCAAGACACAAAATCAACAGACATGTAGACACATCAACAACAGACACGTTATCATTTAATAGACTAACAATGACAGATTAATTAGCAAATGTCAAAACATGCCTGTTATCATAAGTTTCTGCAGTCATATCTGTAGAGAAAGAGAAGAAACACCCCCCTGGGGAGATCCTGTGGAGGAGGAGTGCAATTTGGTGGACAACACACCACTGACCCTGATACACGAGGCCCTGTTTGTCAAGAAATACAATATCCAGACGTTGAGAATTGTATTTACATTAAAATTTCAGACGTTTCTCTGCAAGAAGATCTGGCTGGATAGCATTAAATGATAAGAAAAAGTCAGTGAATAAGAGCCTGGCTCATGTTTGAGGCTCTATCTCAAATTTATTTTTCTTTATTATTTATTATTTTACAGATGAAGCCCACTACTTGACCCCATTGACACCACTGGATATAATTCCACCTCACCTTCTTAAGCAAATATTTAATACAGTTGGGCCCAGTATTATAACCATAATAAACTATTCCCTAGTTAATGGTTACATCCCACCCTCCTTCAAACATGCTGTCATTCAATCTCTAATCAAAAAAACAAACTTAGTTCCAACTGTACTTAATAACTAACGTCCGATCTCACAATAATCTTTTCTGTACAAAGCTCTGGAAAATGTTGTCTTCTCACAACTTAACCCTTTTCTAGAGAGCAACAACAGCTGACCACTGTATACTCCTGGACTGTCTCAAAAATGTGGTAGGCACTCAGGGTAAGGCATTATACTGTGATTTAAATCTGATCTACAACAAAGATCTGTATCAGTTATAATCAATAATTTTTCATCTTCCCTGCTACTGTCCCCGTCCTAGGCTCTATTTTATTTTCATTATACATGCTCTCACTGAGGTCTGTCCTCAGAAAAACCACAACAACCCCTCAAAATTAAACAACCAAATATGTTGTTTGACCATGTGACTCCAGAACAACACATACAAGCATTTTCTAATCTGGCGCCTCTATTGGCAGTAATCGGCAGGACAACATCATTTATCTGTGCTTTCCAAAACTGTTACAAATCACTGTTAAAAAAAGAAGTTTTATGATGTGACAACACTGTGGTTAAGGTCTGGTTAGGTTTAGGCACAAAAACCACTTGGTTAGGTTTAGGGATGGGAAATGAAATGTGGCAAATTCCACTGTTGGGTTAATGCCTCCATCCACCGCCACCTCCAATTGAGGAAAATTGTCAACTTTTTATATGCTATCTCAACTGCACCACTACTCCAGGTCTTACTTACTACGGCCGTTAGATGGCATATGTCACTCAAACGTAACTTTATGGCGTTTTTTAGTGACCGACATATGTTGTTCTTCTTGGGAGGACAGTCTCAAAAATCAACATCTCACTGCTATGCTGACGACATGCAACTGTACTTCAGTCACAATCTTCAGTCTCTTTTCAGTTGTCTTATTGATGTAAAATGCTGGATGGCCAAAAAAAATCTTCAGCTAAATGAAAATAAAACACATAAGGATGATAGCAAAAATAAAACCTTTTCTTTCTTTTGGCAATCTGGAGACAGTTTTACACACCTTTATCACCTCTTGCCTCCACATTGAGACCATATCTCCTCGATACTGGCCTCCTTTCACTGGTGACCAGTGAGATATAGAATTGATTTTAAGATTCTTTTATTTGTTTTTAAAGCTCTGAAGGGTTTGGCACCAGCCTACATCTCTGATCTCCTCAGTTCATATTGCTGGAAGTTTGCCCCTCACTGTCAGATCTTCCCCATCAATCACCACTTTTGAATCCCAGCTAAAGACCCACCTCTGTAAAATCACCTTTGATTCCCCTTAATTTTTAATATAATGATGAAATAGTTTCAACTTTGTCTGTTACATTTACTTATCTATTTATTTTTGTTTTGTTTTAATTATCTAACTGTGTTAAATTTCGCTGTAAAACTCTTGTGTTGTTCTTAAATGTGCTCTATAAATACATTTGACTGGACTTGACTTATTAATATCATCAGAGAACTTTCAGCACTTTTTATGAAGAACTACTTTTGTTACCAAAAACCAAAGACGGACCACATAACATTGTTGCGCTTGCTCTTCTTTTTGGTTTCGACGTTTTTTTAGTAACCCCTATCTGCCAAATAGTGTGTAAAGTTGATCACTGGAGATTAGTCAAACAACCATGACCTTATTACAATCTGCTCATTTGCACTCAGTAAATAGTCCCACATGAGGGGCCCTCTCTGCATGCCTCTGCGATTGTGTGTGTCTCTGTGTGTGTTGAACTGTAAGAGTGGGCTGTAAACATGTTTTCACATTTCATTGTTTCACAATTAAAGTTTTCACAGAAGCTTGACTCCACACGTAACCCCCTGTTAACTTCAACTGTGTGTGTGTGTTTGTGGTATGTTTACATGCAGTGAAGGTCAGCTAAAATAGACGTGACTTCAACTTGACCTGCAAATATGCAGCCGTATACTGCAGACACATCCAGAGTCGATACTTTGGGAACAAGTGGCCTGTAGATGGTCATTATCCACAAACTGTGAACTGCCTAATACTCATGCCTGTTTCATAATCACTGAGGTCACAATACATCCTGTGATCATTTCTGGAAATATGGTGGAGGGCTACAGAGAAAAGATGGGAACTGCTAATTGGTAGTCACTAATTGGGAGAGCTGTCATGCAATAAATCAACATGCAGTTTAATCAGATTCTGTACTTAAATTCTTGTTTATTATTACTTCACTTGGATGTTTGAGCTTGACTGTGCAGAATAATGCATGTGTTTGTTTCCACAATCAGCTGAAGGGGAAAGTTTCTCGACTTATATCTGAGTTTAAGGCGTATACGTATGAGCATGATTTATGACATCAGAAGTGTAAATCATAGTCCAATATGCAATTGAAGTAGCAGACATTTGTGTCCAGCAGGGACACTTTAGAAATGACCAATATTTGTATATTTATATTCTGGATTTTTCAATGAGGGAGAAGGAGGCAATGTCATTTTAAGGATTTTTAATAAGGTAATTGAACATTTTTGTTCAGCTGTAGTTACTACTTAAAAAACATACTGTATGATAAAAAAAGTATGTCTGTCTAATAAAATGCATTTATTAAATATTTAACCAGTGGTTTCCAACCTTTGTGGCTTGTGACCTCTCGCAAAAAAGCAGAGTTGGGGTCCCTTGTCACATTTCAGATAATAACGATATATCATAAGTTTATCATAATGGTAACTTTATCTATACACACACCTTCTATACACAAAATGCAGCTCAGACAACTTAAGGATTCCCTCCAGACATGTTCTAAGTGATATAAAAATACACTTTTGACTAATAATTTGTGATGTTTTTTTTTCACAAAAAAATTCAAGTTTCACTGCTGCACACAAGATGTCTCCTACTTCACTGTAAAGTCCATTCTCAGTGTTTATGCACTCGGGGTTTAAAGTTTCCACATCACACTTGTGGGAGTTGTATACTGGACCATGATTAGCTACCAAACTGGTTGTGATGTCACACACCAGAGATTTAAGGTGAGCACAGAGAAACTTTCCCCCTTTAGCAAATGAATGTGACAACAGCCTCCTAGTGTCAAACTCTTCACAAACATAAATGTTTTAGTAGAGGAGGACTTTAGCAAATTACGAAAGAACGGATCCGATGTCCAGAAGTTGTTAGCAGTTCCACCAAAGAGTCATTTTCTAAACTTCTCAAATGGTTTCATTTAAATAACTGTTCAAACCTTCAAGTGGTCAAATTCAAATTTATTTCACAGTTGTCTGTGCAGCCAGGGGATACACTTTCAAAGTGCTGAATTCAGATTCCACTCCAGCTGTTCCCCTGACTCTGTTTTACTCAACAATTGCACTGTTGAAATGGTCTGACATCTTTCGGCTATGTTAATCCAATTACAAAACTGGACACTTGCTGTTCACCCCTCACTTTCTTTTAACCAATGAAAAAGATAAAATCAGTCCTTATCTGTGTACCTCTCGTGAGGTTTTTGTCATTCTTGTCTAGAAATGATTCTGTCTGAGCTTCCACAGATATATTCACATTAAACACTCCCAAACCTCCACCTGTATCGCCTCCACTCTCACCAGCTGGATCCTCAGATTTTAGTTCCCCATTTGAAAGAAGAAAAGAAAGAGAGAAGAAAACCAGGAGCAAAGTATGAGCAAATGTAGACAACCTACTCACCTCGTCCTCGTCCTCAGTGTCCCGTGAAGCATCTGTAGGAGCTGGGACAACCTGATCTGCTGTTGTGCACACTAGCCGCATCCATGCTGTGTGTGTGTGTGTGTGTGTGTGTGTGAGAGAGAGAGAGAGTTTTCCTCTTGCTTATTACTCTGATGGTGACCTCTGCCAACTCATGCTGTTCACTCCTGTCTCCCCATCTCCTCCCTTCTCCGTGCTCTTTAACACTCTTGCATCCCTCCCTCTTCTTGCCTTATCTCTGAATTCATGAAAAGGGACAAAAAGTGGAAGAAAAAGAGGGGCACTCGAGTGGAAAGCGGGCATGCTGATCAAAGGACATGATGCTCGGCTGCGTTGGTGCATTAATGTAATTTCTGGCTGATTGTTTAGATATTAACCATGTTGCTGTTGGCCCCACTTTGATCCACATTCAGGGCAGCCGACTAGCAGATCAAGTGAGGTTTCTGCTATTAGCCCCTCAGAGAGTGATCAAAGACCTTTCATGCACACACACACACACCCATATTTATCTATGTGTACGTGTGATTTTGCATCACCAGGGGCAGGGAGATAGAGGTGGGCGGGAACAGGCGGGGAGAGGGAGGAGAGACGGATGTCAGATGTTGTGACAGATGGGATGTAAGGTTTACGGAGAGAAATGAGATGGCAGCAAGGGGAGGAGAGTTATCTTTTCTCAACAACTTTCCCCTCTTTTTCCTCCCCTCCCCCTACGTCTCTCCGTCTCCTGCATTCCACCTTTCTTCTCTCTCTCTGTCTCTCTCACTCTCTCTCTCTGACAGTGCAGTAATCTGTTTGCTTCCCCTCAAGTGCTCCCTCGTTTGGAGGAGCCTCTAATTATCGAGGGGCCCGCTGAGTGACATTAAACATACACACGCATACACGCACTCACACACGAGGCTGTTAACTGCTCAAGCTGCTTCTTTTCTTATTAGGATACCACTACAAGACAGATTGCTGTAATTAGCTGTAGGCTGCTGTACAAATTATTGCATAGAAAGCCACAAAAACAGGTGAATGAATTCCCCCAAAAAGTCAAGAAACACTGCTTCATTTTAGTAAGTTATGTTTTTTAATATTTAGATCCCCGTTAGCTACTGTTTTGTAACAGTAGCAACATAGCTCTCTCATTGCATAATAAAGATAATGAAGAAAATAAGTATGAATAAATATCATGTCAGATAAATAAAATATGTATAAATAAACAATATCACAGATAATAATAAAGAAAGAAGCCTGAATAAATACTATGTCATAAATAAATAGACATGACATATAATAACAAAGAAAATATGTATAAATAAGCAATGTGTCTAGAGCTGCAACTACCAATTATTTTCTTTATTGATTATGTTGTAGATTATTTTCTCGATTAACCGTTTGGTCTGTAAAATAGTTTCCCAAAGCCAAACGTGACATCCTTGACTGTCTTGTTTTGTCGCGACCAACAGTCCACAACCCAAAGATATTTAGTTTACTGTCATAAAAGGCCAAATAAACCAAAATATTCACATTTGAGAAGCTGGAATCAGTGAATTTGACAAAGGAGATGAAAAATCCGTATCGTCATTCGTCTCTTCCACTGTTTAAATGAGGTTTGCACACAAACCGGTAGGACTGTCTCACTGCCAAACAACACATCAATAACCCTGGTCCTTATGAGCAGAATGAGCTATGAAAGCATCAGTTTGGTTGTAAATAGTTCACTGAATAACTTTTTGTTTATTTGTTTACTATTCACATTCTAGGTGTTCACTCTTGACCCTTATAAAGTCAAAAAGGTCAGTGATATGATTTGACTTGAATAAAACTTTGAGTAAATGCTTGTTGTTGTTCTCCAGACTTTACACAAGTTTCCAGTTTGTGACAGAGGAGAATGACCTGCTGATACAGTATGAAACACACATACTTCTTAGATCCTCCGGGAAAAATGTGTTTGCTTTTCTAAATGAGTGAGAAAAAAGATCAGTGAAGCTTCATTCAGTTATTTTATGCCACTCTTGTGGAACCAGAGGATCTAAGGTTTGCCCAAACTCTGACCACATTAAAATCAGGCTTAAACCCACTTTTTCTTATGCTTTTATGTCTTTATTGTCTTATTAGGACTGTCTCAAAATATGTACATATGTTCTATTTAATCTTCCTAAGCTTGTTTCCAATTACTTTTTTGTAATTTAAATGTCTTCAAATAACTTTGAAACTGCTGCGTGTGTGACTTGTGCAATATAAATGAACGTGCATTAGTTCGAAGATATTCGAGAGTTTCAGTCAATCACAACAAACCAAATGTTGCAGTAACACAAGACAATGTGGCCTCCCAGTGGTCTAGATGAGCCAGTGCAGCGTGCTTGTCATACACCTGTGTTAACAGCTGTTTATGAAGACAAAAGAATGAACTACAGGGACAAATACTTTATTAGTGGTGAGATAGGAGTGTTAGTATTACATTCAGTAGGACAGCTGTGTTTCAGTGGATGATCAACAGCTGTCTTTGGTTTAAAATAACTTAAAATTCAAAAGGGTGAATAACTGGTTTCAGTTAATAATAAATAAATAAACTAAACTAATAAACATGTAAAGGATTGGGTGTAAACAGGTTCAGGTTAACAACAACTTTAAACGGTTAGGAGGTTAACAAAACACAATTTTTAGAGTGAGTAAACCCTATGAATAAAAATAAAAACTGTTGCATAGGTATACAAACTGTGTGTGTACACAGTTTCATTTTAGTAGTACTATCAAACAACTTGCTATAGTTATCATAAAATTGCATAGAAGAGCTACTACACTGAGGTACAACCTTTGTGATTTTGCATATTTGTGTGTGTTCTAGATGCTCAGTGTCAGAGGCCCTGTGCTCTGGATGGCATTCCTGATGGACTGGACCACTTCAGAGGTGGAGCCTTGGCCTCCCAGGTCAGCAGTGTGCAGCTGGAGGACAAAAGAGATGACACAGGGAGAGTAAAAACAGTGTGTGCAGAATATTCTCTATTGTCTAACACAAAGAGAATTTTAATGGAACAAACACCAGAAATATGTTCAATATAATTCTTTTTTTAATAATCTGTAATGCATTTTTCTGTTGTTTTCTGCTTTCATTGTTTCACTTTGGGAAACGTTCACTTCGTCATCATCATCACAGCTGTTGAGGCGTGTGATGAGGCGTACCCGGGTCTCAGTGACAGTGGACAGGATGGCTCTGCGGATCATGCTGGCGTAGGCGTGGAGCTTCAGGTGATCCAGCAGCAGGCAGGAGGCCAGCAGCATGGCCGTGGGGTTTGCTGTGTTGCGGTTAGCGATGCTTTTCCCCGTATTCCTGGTGCCCTGCAACATGTTGAGTAAATAAATGGAGGAACATCACATGAAGCAGCTTTAACATTTGATTATTTATAATGATGTACTGATGTGCTCTGAAGGGGAATTCTTTGGTAAAAACTTCAGTACTTTTGTACATTTACTTTGTAAGTTTCTAGATGAATCAGAGTGGAGGAGTAAAGCATAAAGATATTTTAGGCTATTTTGATTCTATTTCTACATGATTATGGAAAATGTTCTCTGAATGTAATTGATGTGGTGAGACATTCAACATTTAAATGAACAAATGCTGAGAAAACACACTGAAAGCTGCACTAACTTTACTCCTGGTCAGTATTTTGTACATTCATCCCATTCTCTACTATTTAATATTTAAAATTTAAACCTGTAGCAGCTCCTCTCACTTATATTTTACATATTTTTTCTATTGTAAATTCTTTCTTTTTTATATTATTTAGGATTACTTAATTTTGTGTATAACACGTGTCTGTTACCACAACAACACCGTGGCAAATTCCTGGTATGTGCAAACCTACTTGGCAATAAACCTGATTCTAATCAATATTTTTAAATTAACAATGTATCAAAATACTATGTGTTATGTGCAAAATGGAGTGTCTGAAACATCTGTCAGCTCATTGTTTCAGTTTTACGCAGCTTTACTGTTTTGCTTCACTCTCATTGCTCTCATCAGCATAATTTCCGACAGCTGTTTTCACTAAAAATGCTTTGATTATAAAATGACTGTACACTACCTGCTCAGAACAAAACAGCAGACAATGTTAGCAACCAGCTGGTGAACATAGTGGAACATTTAACAGCTAAAGAGACCAAACCAGAGCTAAACAATAAACAACAATTTATCAGGTGGCCAGAAACACAGCTCCAGATTAATGCTAACGTTGCTCCATAACTGCTGAATGTGTAAATAGACAACTGTCTGCTAACATGTTTTAACTTTATAAGGTGATAGTATGTCAGTGTTCAGACACATTAATCTAAAAAGAAAACAAATATTCTGATATATATACTGAACAGCATCCAACAGCACAATATATTGACCTCAGCTTACATACAATGTACCAGGTAAAAAACAAGCAATGTAAATTAAATGAATATATACACACAGTCTCACATAAACACAAGTATAAACTGGTATAAAAAAGAAATGTCCCAGTAAAATATTTTACTAGCTATTCTAGGTTTGTTTCTTGTTTTGTTGTAACCCATAAATTAAGGCTGTGAGTCCTCTCACCGTCTCAAACACAGCGTAGTCCTCTCCGTAGTTGGCTCCAGGCACCAGGCCTGGTCCACCAACCAACCCAGCACACACATTGCTCACGACGTTGCCATACAGGTTGGGCATGACCATCACATCGAACTGCTGGGGCCTGGAGACCAGCTAACACGCACACACACACACACACACACACACACACACACACAGTTTCAGAACATTTATACAGCTGGAGAAAGTTGTTTATTCAACTATGAATATGATGCCACTGTACACTTCTGGAATCTGGAAATACTTTAACCAGGACTAAGTACATGTAAGTTGAAATAAGATATCAAGCAACTGTAGAGATTTTCTTATGCGAACATGCTGTAGCTACCTGCATGGTAGTGTTGTCCACAATCATGCTGTCGAAGGTGATATCAGGGTAACCGCTGGCAACCTCCTTACAGCACTCCAGGAAGAGGCCGTCCGCCAACTTCCTGCTCAAAGAAACACACACACACACATTAGGATGTATCGTGTGTTTTACAGAGAAGAACAAAGACAAATAAAGAGAGAGATAAAACAAATGTGAGGGGATCACACAGACACAAAAACTGACATGATGTTAGCTTTGTGTACAGCAGTGACTCGTCTGCGTCCTTTCTCCCGAGCTGTTCTAAAGGCAAAGTCGGCTATACGCAAAGATTTGGTCCTGGTGATGATCTTCAGACATTCAACAACCCCCGGTACATTCTGCAAAGATAGAGAGAGAGAAAGAGGAGACAGAGCTAAAGGTACTTCACTATAACAGTGATGATGAACAACAGAAGCTCACATACATACTCATTCACACCTCATGCTCCAGGCTGCTGTACTCTCCCTCTGTGTTCTCCCTGATGATCATGATGTCGATGTTTCGGTGGCGTGTCCTCACCCCTGGCAGAGACTGGCAGTGCATCACATTGGCGTAAAGATCCAGAGTGGTGCTGCAGAAAGAAAGAGGTAAGACAGAGACAGGAAGAGGTGGAGGGTGCAAAGGTAAGATGGAGAGACAGAAAGATGGAATATAAGAACAAGCACAGAGAGCCAAAGTTTAGGACTGAACACTGTTAACTCCACTACAGCTGAAACACTTGTGACTTTTAAGATTAATAAGGGATGATGGACTCACCGCAGCAGGTTGTTTCTGGATTTGTAGGAAGGTGGCAGGTTGTGGTTGGTCTCGATGTTACCTGGATAAATGAAAACTAAGTTACACACCTGAGGATGACAACTGAACAGAACCAGATGTATCAGATAAACAAAATATCAGAGCTACACTCTTCACTTAATGCTGAAATCCCAACAGAGCTTTTTATCATATTTTATTTTTGACTGTAAATCTGCAGGTACTCAGACATTAAAGTCATTTTCTCATATAACCTGTAAAACTTATATACGCGTTTCATACACACACACACACACACACACACACACACACATAAAACACTTACCTTTCAGTGCAACTCCATTGCGTCTGATAGCCATTATGGCATTATTGATGTCATCTTCTGAGGCCATAGTTGAGTCCACATTGACAACTTCAAAGTCCACCGGCACACAGCAGAACCTGATGATAAATATAACAATATAACAGACAGAGACAGAGTGCATAAATAAGACAGACCTGGATTACTGAGTCGATTTCTGGCTTTATTTTAACACTGTATGTGTGAATTCTCACCGGAATAGTTCGCGCACATGGTTTGCCAGCTCTGGTCCGATGCCATCTCCAGGAATCAGAGTCACTGTGTGCCTGCCTCCATAACGTGCAGGTGGAGGCTGTAATACACAGAAAAATAAACTCCTCCTGATACAATCCAGTAGATGCAACCCTAACCAAACTACTGAAAAGACTCTACGCTGCTAGACAACTGGACTAATTTGTGATCTCTTGGCTATTTCACTAAATACATGGCTCGTGCTACACCACTGCCTGTGTGTGTTTAAGCAGCCATACTCACTATGGTCTGGTGTGGGTGGACGGACGAAGGAGGCATTCATGACGGAGGAGAGAAAACAGGGAGGTTAGTGGGAGAAAAAGGAGGGGAAGACACGTGGTGACCAACAGCTTCCTGGTAGAACCGATGAGACAAAACAACAATGGTGCTCCTGCGCACATGCAGGAAAGACATGTTTGTGCGCCGGTTTTTTGCAGGTTCGGGAATCCTTTAAGGTGTGTAACAGTGGGGTTATCAGGTTAGGAAGGTCATAAGGTTAAACAAGTGTGGGTCTCCTTGATTGAGCTCCTTTTTTTATGCATTTTTTGAATCCTGAGCAACTTACAGTGTAAGTGGACTTGTGTCTCTGATTATATGTAGCTGGACCATATACCTGCAGAAACAGAGAACAGGTGATTATTTACAGAGAAGATATCAATTAAAATCAAGTGATAAATCAGCAAATTATTAATTACAGGCCCATGTAACAAATCTAGGCTATGCAATATCCCGATATTCACACGTGAGGGTTTTTTTTGAGTTGATAAGATTATAATCAATAAAAAAACCTACAATGTGTTTTGGTGGCTGATTATTTTCTCAATTAATTGATTAACTGTTTGGTATATAAAATGTCAATTTCCAAAATTGAACTAACAAATTCACATTGCTTGTGTCATGATCCTGTCACTTTAAATGCAAGTCACTCCACTTGACAAACTGGTATGGTTTCATGTTTATGTCAACAGCAACGTATGTTTAAGTTCTTTAAAGAACCTAAAGGTTGGTGATGTTATGCTGAGGTGTGTTTGCTGTTTTGGCTCAGTGTGACTTGTGTATTTTAATTAAAGTCATGTGAATTCTGGGTTTTGGTTTTCTGTCTGCTCTCTGTTTTTAATCCTGTGTCCCTGTTCTGCTTTTCCCCACATCTGCTCTGTATCAGCCCGGTCAGCCCCGCCCTGCTCCCTGTGTTTTCTCCAGCCAATCGGCTCCCCGTCTGTTCTCCCGTCTCCCCACCTGCACCTCATCACCTCGTTAGTTCAGTTAGTATTTAGGTCCAGTTTTCAGTTCAATCTTTGTTGAGTTGTCTGTCCAGTTTGCCTGTTCCTGTGTCGCAGTTTGTTTATTTTCTCTTCTCTTTATCCTGTCTGCCTGCTGTCTCCTGCATGTGGGTCCACCTGCTCTGCTCTCTTTGTGACAGTGTGTGTATGACCAACGCTCCAAAACCCAAAGAGATTCACAATTTACAATCATTGAAGTCAATGAAAATATACCTATATAATAATATAGAGCAAATATCCACGTTGCTGCTGGAACTGTTTTTTTTTTTCTTTTTTTGCATTTTGGCTTTTTAAAATGACTTAAACACAGAAAATGTGTTTGCTTAGTGTTCCTTCAGTTGGATGTTTGAGCTTCACTGTGCAGAATGACGTATGTAGAGAGTTTGACGCTGGACGGCTGTTTTTTATGTTCATCTGCTGAAGAAGGAAAGTTTCTCTGCGCTCACCTTAAATCTGAGTTTCATCATGAGTCAGTATGTAACTTACACAAGTGTGATGTGGAAACTTGAAGCCTCCAGTGCACAAACACTGATAATGGACTTTACAGTGAAGCAGGAGACCTGTCCAGCAGTTTAACTTGTGAAATGAAACATATTTACATATTCATAAGATATGGATGAATAATGAAGGAGAAGAAGAAGATGTAATTTTAAAGATTTTTAACATGGTGAAAAACATGTCAGACACAAATTATTCCAATCAGAGGATTTGTATGTTCTAAAACTTGTCTGCAGAGGATTTTAAGCCTTTGTAAATGATGGTTTATGGCAGTCTAAATAAAACTTTGTATGTACAGTAATTGCATTGTCTTTTAATGTTTTGTTTGTGAAATTTGAGAAGTGTCCCTCCAAATGTAGCATTTTTCTCTTCAGTCCTTTTCAGTTGAGAGGAGAAATTGTTAACTTGGCCACCATTCAAAGAATCTTTGTATAATTTATGAGTCTGCAGGCAGCAGAATATGAAGCTTCAAGCGTCCAAATGAGTCAAATCAAGTAGATATCTTTCAACGTTACAGTCTTTTTAGTGACAAAGTCCCTCTTTTTGTTACTATACTTCCACCACAGTTCAACAGGGAAACACTGTCCGAGGAAACACAAAGAGGGAATTTGATGCTAAAAAGACTGTAAATGTGGCAGATATCCACTTGATATGACACGCTGTGGATTTTGGCCCCCATCACTTATATTGAAAGTGCATTTGGAGGGGATCTTTTAATAGCCAGGAACATTTACAGCCAGGAAAAACCTCTTTCAGTATTCATATGGACACCTGACTATAGTTTTAAGACACACTTGAAAAAGTGTGAACCTATCCTTTAATCCGGTGGTTCTCACAGTGGACTCTGGGGATCTCAGGGGTCTTTGAGGAGGTTCCAGGATGGTCCCCAGCAAAAAGGGGAATAATTTATTTTCACTATAATTTCATCCATAAGTAACACAATGACAGAATGTGTGACTATGTTGGTCATGGGTTTTATACACTTTCTGTAAT
Organism: Scomberomorus guttatus; assembly: GCA_038419695.1. NCBI lineage: Eukaryota > Metazoa > Chordata > Actinopteri > Scombriformes > Scombridae > Scomberomorus > Scomberomorus guttatus. The sequence continues at coordinate 30,444,073 of CM076449.1, forward strand.
AAAACATCTAAACGCAAAAATCTTATCAGATGGGGGTCCTTGACGTGAAAAAGTTTAAACCACTGCTTTAACCAACTAATTCACAGTAAATGCATCGTCTTTTAACGTTTTGATGTGGAATTAGAGAAGTGTCTCTTTAAACATTTTTCTCTTCGGTAGGGAGGGGAAACTGTTTGCTTGGCCACCATTAGAAGTATTAGCCTCTGAATAATTTATGAGTCTGCAGGGAGCAGTTAAAGTTACAGCCTTGTCTCGCTTGGGAGCAAATGTGGAATGCTGCTCAGGTAGTATTCATTTTCTCAGCAGTAGATTCCAGTTAAAGTTGACGGTACCTAACAGCGGTGCTGAACGGACAGCGACATTAACCACAGCTAGCTCCGTTAGCCAACTAACCAACCGTTAATCAGCTTATACTCTGCTCTGTTCTGGACAATTAACCGATAAACCACATCACGTGAAAAACAAAGTCTGTTTAACTGCTGACTGTCTACAGGTAAACTCAGAGGCTGCTCCTACCCTGGTCAACCGGTTGCCGAACACGGTCTTCAGAGCTCCGGAGAGAGACCTCACAGACCGGGCCGTCATGTTCACTCTCACCGCCGGTGGATGGATGGATGACGGGGGCGTGCTGCGCGCTCCGTTAATCCCCTCACCTCTCTCTCTCTCTCTCTCTCTCTCTCTCTCTCACACACACACACACACACACACACACACACACACACACACACACACACACACACACACATGTTTACTTAGATCATTTTTGGGGACATTACATAGACTTACATTCATTTCCTGGAGACTTACCCTAACCATAATCACTACTTGCCTACTTTTTCCCAATTGGGGACACGGCTTTTGTCCCCAGTTGGACAAGCCGTCAGGTCTTTAGTCTGAAATGTGTCCCCGAAAGTAGGATAAGTCAGACTCTCTCTCTCTCTCTCTCTCACTCACACACACACACACACACACACACACACACACACACAGAGCAAAATGTACTTAAAGCGTTTAAGTAATTGTACTCATTATGCAGAGTGGCTTCTTTTGGAGTGTTATATTATTAAAGCATATTATATTGTTTGTTTTTATCACTAACAAATACATGTGTGGAGCCAAGGGTAGATGAATGGTAATATCACTGCATCATATTATATAAGTGTATCATGTTTTTATTATAACAATAATAATAATCATAATCATAATAATAATAATAATACACTTTATTTACAGTATATAGCACATTTCACACACTAAAGCAGCTCAAAGTGCTACAAATTCAAAAAAGAGAAGAAAAGAGCAGGCAATTTTAACAACAGTTAGAATATTAAAATATATTTTATGTAAAATCTATATCTGAAAAGTAACTATAAATGTAGTGGAGTAAAACATACAATATTTCCCTCTGAAATGTAGTGGACTGAAAGTATAAAGTAGCATAAAATGGAAATACTAGGTACTAAAGTAGAAGAACTTCAAAATTGTACTTAAGTACAGTACTTGAATAAATGTACTTAGTTGTTGATCATACTCCCTCTGATTTATATATTACATTAAATTATTAATACTGAAGCATCAGTGTGTAAGCAGCATGTTACTGTTGTAGCTGCTGGAGGTGGAGCTAGTTTCAACTACTTTATATACAGTTAGCTAGTTTAGTCCAGTGGTCCCCAACCTAGGGGTCGGGCCCCTCCAAAGGGTCAGCAGATAAATCTGAGGGGTCGTGAGATGGTTAATGGGAGAGGAAAGAAGGAAAAACAAAGTTCTGATACACAAATCTGTTTTCAGTTTTTGGACTTTTTCTCTAATCTGATTTTTGGTGAAATATTTGATGATTTGAACATTTATTGAAATGAAACCATGTGAGACGTTTAGAGGGAAAAATCACTATTTGGTGGAGCTGTTAACAACTCATAGACATCTGAAATGTGACCCCGACTACACACTGCTTTTTGTAAGACATCACAAGCCAAAAAGGTTGGAAACCACTGGTTTCATCTTTAACAATGTGTTGTATTTTAAAAGCTTGTTATATTATCCATTGTGTCAAATCATCTAAAAAGTAACTAAAGCTGTCAGATAAATGTTGTGGAGTAGAAAGTACAATATTTCCTTCTGAAATGTGGTGGAGTGGAAGTATAAAGTAGCGTCAAATGGAAATACTCAAGTACCTCAAAACTGTACTTAAATACAATACTTGAGTAAATGTACTGTTACTTTCCACCACTGGAGGGCAAACACAGTAGAGCTGCAGTCCATCAGGCTAGCTTCACGTCACCATGGCAACTGAACAGCGAGCCTTGAGGACCCGGTGGCCTACTTTGGTTTGTTCCTCATTTCCCCCCCAAAAGACACTTTTTCCTCCCGAGAGGATCGAGCTGAACACATCCACAGGGCGGCGACATACTCACTAATACTCTACATTGACGGGACAGAACGATTCTACCTGTTACACCCACCACACTGAATATCTCATGTACAAAATAACGACGAATTCATAGCCTACTTGTATGTTTTTATTCACTAGCTTTCATTACTCAGATTTCTTAAATCACTGCTGGAGTATTATAAAGGTCTTCTATAAGGCAGATATTTAGCCTCAACAGCAGTTATATTATGAATATTTACATGTTTATAGGCAAGAGGAGATACTTTCAGAGCGGCATAGTGAGCAGATAACGGTCAAATAACGGCGGTTGTAGTAGCTGAATCACTTGTGGACCACTTGGAGAAATTCTACTCCTGCTTTTTATCCTCATCCAGACCGTTGGTATCTATATGCTGGTAGTTGTAGTTTTTTCTCTTGTCTCACCACAGCTACCCCGGCAGGACGTGAGACAGTTATTACACTACATCTCCCAGCTTCCCCTGCGCGGGCGCGCCTCCTCCCTCCACCTTCTTCCCTCCCACTCAACTGGGCCGCGAGGAAGTCGCAAGATGGCTGATGTCGCTTGGAAGTAATGTTCCCCTCTGCAACATGAAGCCGTGAGTGTGGAAGAAAGCGAGGGAGGCACCATCGGGCTTTTATTTTTATTTTCTTTTAAGTTACTTTTCTTTTATTTCGTCAAACATCCATCTCATTCCGCGTCGTGTCCGCCCCGGACTTGTCTTCGGGAGTTGACGCGTCAAATCACGCCGGGGACCCTGCCAGCAGCTAACAGCAGCTAGCCGCAAAGTTAGCAAATATTAGTAGAGCTAGTCAGTCAGCCAGGCTCATCGCTTTTTAGTTTATTTTTAACTGATATTCTGACACCCGCGAGCCAGCAACCTATCGCTACACATGTGCTGACATTTGCCTGATTTAGTGCAGAATAAATGTCAAATATTTCAGCTGTCAGATTAAAAAAAATAAGGATTTTGCGAGCTGCTCGGTGTAACATCATGTCCGCGAACTGGCCGTCCAGCCTGTGGGTTGCTAACTAATGCGCAGTATTGCATCTGTTTCATGTGCACAAACCAACAGGATCACTACTTTGCAAGAGTTTCTTGATAATATCCACCACCTGGCATGCATTTCCGTTATTAGCTGCCAACTACATTTTGGAAGCCGGTTATGTTAAAGCCAAATTATGGAAGCAGGAAATATGGTGAACTTTTTCTGGTTGTAGGTAGCTGCACTGGCCTTGCTGGCATCTCACCAGAAATCCACAGGGATGGACACTAAACTGAGCACCCACGACCAAAACTGAGGAATTCAATATCTCGGGAAAAAGTAACGTTAGCTGACACACTTGCACAGCAGTGCATGGTGACTCATTTCACTAGTCTGGTTGACACAGACGTGGTTTCGCAGGGTTTAACTAAACTCTACAGTTTGTCACTACACCGGAGACCAGTTAGCTTGCCTACAGCTAGCTACAGTCTCGCCCCACACCACATCACAAACACGGCGTACAGGACGTATTCAGAGCCCGCTCCCGGCCAGACCCACAGGCTCAATAACACCGTCATGGGAGTGCAGGGTTTTCAAGAGTATCTAGAGAAGCGGTGTCCCGGGGCCGCAGTCCCGGTGGACCTCCTGAAGCTTGCCCGTACCGCGGCTCGCCAGCCCCCTCACCATCATCATCCGCACCACCACCCACATCACCCCGGGCCCATGCCTCCCCCGCCCCCGCCTGCCAGGATCCTCATCGACGCTGACTCCGGCCTGCAACGCCTCTACGGCGGCTACCAGACGGACTGGGTTTGCGGGGGTGAGTGGAATGCCATGCTGGGCTACCTGGCCGCCCTGTCGCAGGCCTGCCTGTACCAGGGCGGCCTGGAGCTGGTCGTGGTTTTCAACGGCACACTGGGGAAGGAGCGCTGGCCCGAGTGGGCGCGGCGAGCTCAGGGCCAGCGACAGACGGCGCAGCTGATAGTCAACCACGTCGGCAGCAAGGCCACCCCGCCTCCCCGGGCATGGTTCCTGCCCCCGGCCTGCCTCAGCCACTGCGTCCGCCTCGCCATGTTCCGCTTCAGAGTGCGGGTGAGCAATGTGATCAAAGCTGTGAAGTTGTTTTATTGTGGTCATTTGCCATGCCGTTCATATAATACTTGCCCTTTCTTGTTGCACGCCCATTTAGCAGCTTACATCATTCGGAGCTGTTTAACTCCTTCCTGTTTGTGAGCAAGTGCTACCACCAGCCATAACGACTGAAATGAGCCAGTCTATGGTTTTGTTGTTTAACTTAACGATGTGCAAAAATATAGACCTCATCTGTCAAACAGGTTGTTTTGCTTTGGCTGTTTCTTGCCAGCAGAGCATAGATTTCTGTTTCTAGCTGATTTTGTGTTGCTGTTGTTGGTCTGCTCTGCACTCGTGGATGTATCTGGGATGGTCTAATGGGAGGAGAAATGTATCCAGTGCAACAGATTTTTTTTTTTTAGATATGTGAAGCAGCAGCTACATCCTAATTTAATAGAGGTTAGATACATGTATTGTACAACATGACCTAGTCTAGCCTATGCATTACATAACATGAACTCAGTGAACCTTTCATACATTGTTGAACAACTGCTGAGTGAATAGACTATTTATAGATCCCCAGTGCCTGACAGTGGTGCATTTGTAATGACTTATTTTATGCATATCAGTTGGTTGGTGATTGAGAAAAATAATTAATTAAAATAATTTTTTGTGCATCTGACCTATTGACAGAATATTTTGCTCTGACATAAATAGAACGTCAATGTGGATGTACTATATCTGCTATTTAAAGCAGACATCTTATATGGTGCACAGCATAATTTAACATGATTGCAAAAAGGAAATGTGACTCATAACGTTATCTTTACAGCCCGTCATAAATGCAGTTAAACCACTAATTGCTTCACAATCAACTTGGTGACCTTTCTTTTTTGCCTATTATCTATCTTCCCATCTGCTTGCATTAAAAAAACACAATTCCATGGTGTATCTTAAGAGGGTTCTTGTTTGAATAGAAAAATCCCACCCACATTATAGTACAACACAGTCTGATGCTCCCTTGTGCTTGTACAGCATCATTACTCACAGATCCCATGTGTACTTGTTTTTCCAACTTGTATTCTGAGGAACAGTCCTATTTCTGCAGCTTCAAGTATCTTAGCTCTACTTGAATTTCACCTTTTCTAAATCCATTCCTCTCTGTGCAGCTATTGCTTTGATGTCCTGCTCAGCTTTACATATACTGTATGCATGTTTAGTCCATCTATATGGAATTTTTGCATATATATTATTCTAGTTGTTAATATTGGTTAATAGTTTAAATTGTATCATTGGTGATTGACAAATTTTGCAGTTTGAACAAGTCTGTCATAAAACAGGAGCCTCACAATCAGCATTGCCATCCCTGTCCCATATTGCATTCATTTGAGGGAAGAGATTTGATTACCAGCTCATTAAATAGATTTCTAATGAAGTAACTGAATATAATTTTAGTTTTCACATTGATTAACACAGGCTTGGATTAACATGATTAACATAACAATCCTGTTATAATCATGACTCTCTCCTGCGCTCACTCTGAGACATAACCATGCACATCACCCACCATGTGGGCTCTGCAGGCACAGCTGACAGTGGTTCAGATTTGAGCTATTATCAGTGCTTTCTGAAGCAATTATGTTGCCCTACGTCCAGGTATGTGCCTCACCTGTAATTTGGGGATCTTAAAGTATATTGTTAGCATACAAAGTTTCAATTGTCAGCACCACTGGCATCTGTGATCTCTACCTTTATCATAAATTGAGCATGTTGCACTGACATCTACCTTGGTGGCTGGTGAGTTTTGCAGATGTAAGTCCATCTTGGGCAAATTCTTATGCTGTTAAGGATATTGTTCCATTGTCTTTGTGAAATTATACAGAAACAACTACTGTGCTCCTTTTACTTAAATATGACCACAAAAATATCAAATAAATCTGACACATGATATACCAGGGTCCTGGTAGGATGTAGACTCTCTCAAAAGCAGGTCCCATGTTCTAAACATCCAGAGTTTTTATAATATATCAGGCTAAATGTGTCCAATTTGCATCCACAGGTTGTACAGACTTTGGAGGACCACCACCAGGAAGTGCTGTCTCTGTACAGGGACTATGGATTTGCTGGCCTGATTGCTCAGGATTCTGAGTTTGCCCTCTGTAACGTACCCGCCTACTTCTCCTCGCACGCGCTCAAACTGAGCTGGAATGGCAAGAACCTGACCACACACCAGTATCTGCTGTCTGAGGCTGCCAGGCAGCTCGGGCTCAAGACACAGCACCTGCCCTGCTTCGCTGCTCTGCTGGGTAAGGAGCGGCACACTGTCACATACCACAGCTTACACACACACACAATCAGACATGTATGCCACCCTGCTCATTGTTCCTGAAACTGAAACACATAGTTTTGGCACCTCTCTTTGAGTGTCGTACTTGTTCATTGACACAGCAAACATTTGACAGAGTTTCTGTCTTGCAGGAAACCATATTCTGCCTGATGAGGACCTGGCTGCCTTCCACTGGAGTCTGCTGGGACCAGAACACCCACTAGCTTCTCTCAAGGTACCATATGCTTCTAAGTCCAAAGTCCTCTGCAAACCACAATTTACTCTAAGACAACATTAGCTCTAATAATTACGTAACACTGTAATTTCAGTGAGGCTTGATTTACCTCAGGTGTAGACAGAACAAGGTCTTTACTCGGGACAGAGCCTTAGTTTTATAATTTCCTGTTTTACTGTTTTTTTTTTTTTAGCATATCATCATTTTTAGCAGGAAGCATTCCTGTTTATGATCTGCTGCTATTCGCTGTTGTTCAGTGCAAACTCTTTCACAGTAAGATCCTGCTACTGGTTCAGGGGGTGTCATCCTTTCATTTATCAAAGGCTTTTATTGTGAAACATCTGCAGGAAATGTTAACTTTTATAGACAGAACTTTTTTAAAATCACTACAGTGAGTCAAAATAGAAATGATTGGAAAGAATCAGTCATAAATAGATGGGAAAGATACTAATATGGAGAAATAATCCCCAGATAATCATACATTAGAATCTCTTGTGTTGGGCTTAACGATGAGTGGTCTAGACAAATTGTTGTGGTCCATGTGAGCTAAAGTTGATAATCCTTTTTCTCTTCTAAGTGTTAATGGGAAAAGTGTGATAATAGACTTGGAGGTGCTGTGATGAGCTGATTCAGCAGAGGAAATACCAGTCTGCTGTTTGGCATTCCTCACCTCCACTTTGTCTATTATTTTCATATATTGGGACGCCTTGTTGTGTGTTACTGCTTACAAATGACACTAGAAATCCTCAAGGAGCTGTTCTGTGAGCCTTTAATATGACATGATATGATATGTCAGAGAATTAAAAGTCAGATGAAATTGTCAGTGCTGGTCCTCATTCATACAAGTGCCAGAGCTGAAACAAATAATTAATCAATTGACAGAAAAATAATTGGCAAGTGAACTATTTTGATTTTCAGCCCTTTTTAGTGTGAAAATGGTACACCTTCTCAGGTTCCAGCTTCTAAAATGGCATGCTTTCTGATTCTCTTTGTCATGTGTAGTAGTAAACTTGAACACCTTTTTTGCTTTGGACTTTTGGTCAGACAAAACAAAACATTTGAAGATGTCACATTGGGCTCTGTGAAGTTGTGATTAGCATTTATTTGGGCATTTCATAGACAAATTGAAACATTATCGGCAGATTCATTTGATAATGAAAATGATCCTTTGTTGCAGCCCTAATAAGTACATTAATTTTGAGTTTTGATCCATCCCTGTAAAATACACACATTAGCAGTTATTTGTCTTTGCTCTCATGCCAAATAACATCTAAGAGGAGAATTAAAGGTATCATATGCAGCTTTCTGAATCATATGCAGCTTGTAGTGAAGGCATCTGCTGAATGGTAATTTTTCAAATTTGGCACCAGGAGAATATTTAGATAAGCAAGATTTATTTTGTAATCAGACTCACGATTGAAATCCAATGTACATGTTGACATTTTAATAAATCTATCATGTTTAAAAGTCTGATTTAATGGTGACATTAAACATATTTTGGCTGAGAGGTTTAAAATGGAAGGATAAATAATACAGATTAATATATTCAGATGGCACTTTAACTGTATTACTCTCTATCTGACCAAATATATACATTTAAAACTTTGCCCTATTCTGTCTCAGGTGCGAGCCCATCAGTTGGTGCTGCCGCCCTGTGAGGTGGTGATCAAGGCCGTCTCTGAGTATGTCTCCTCCATCAAAGACCTGGGAAACCTTGACGCCATCGCCAGAGATGTCTTTAAACAGTCACAGGTTGGTCATGTGTACACTGAACTTTTTAACTAACATATCTGAAAATGTAAAAGAAAAGAAAAATGATAATGCTTTCAACTCACGTTTGACGTTACATAGCAAACTGTTGCTGACAGCTAAATAGGTCATCACTGTTGACACAAGGCCTGAGTCAGCATCTGAACTTCCTCACACATCAGTGCTTAACCATAGAAGAATCATACCACACCTTATATATATCAGTGTGTTTAACATTTTGATGTAGTTTCAGTTCATCAGAAGAGGGTGCTGTAATATATGCAGTGTTACACATAAAAGAGAAATTAAATGTAAATTCAGTCCACAGTGTTGTCGAATGTGATTGAGCAAGTATATTTGGAGTTCAGTGCATCCTGTGTCATGTCACTGCTGTATGCCGTTCGTCCGTTCATAATCGATTATTCATTGCAATTTTAAAAATTCAAAAATGCTATTAATTCACTGGTTCCAGCTTCTCAAATCTGAGGATATGGTGTCATATATGATTGTAAATGTGATATCTTTTTTTGGGTTTTGGACTTCTGGTTAAACAAGCAATTTGAAGACAGCAGTATAGTTGATTCTACTTTATCATTTAGTCAAACTCAATTAAATAAATAATAATGTAACAATATGTTACACTTGACCAAAAGGCAGAGTGATCAGAAGTGTTTGACTTATGGTAGATAAATGTTCAAGCAAAGGACAGCTGCCCAACCAGCCTAACTTTGTGAGAATCAGTTCCATCATCAGTTTGTATATTTGTATTTGTTAGACTTGGACCTTAAGGGATAAGTCGGATGATGTTTTATACTGTATTTTTCTTATTGTCAACAAATCTCATGAAAAGACCAACAATGAATTGATACTACTTACAAGAATTGTAATTATTCCTCTGTGCCATAGAGCTCCATTATTGTCCAAAAACTATTTAAAACACAAACTGGGTGACATTTTCCTTCATTACGATGAACATTTTAGTTTATTTTGAGTCAATTCCATATAAACATCCTGCTGCTGGCTTACTCACGGAATCCACGGCTGAAAATAGTCCCCAACAAATGCACTATTTCCTCCTGTTTGAGTAATGTTTGTAAAGACTACAGTGCCTGGCTGTTTAGTGACCTGTTTTTGAAGATTTATATCTTTGATTGGAACAAATGGGTTTGTGGCTGAGAGCCGCAGACAGGGTGAGGAAGTCAGAAAGTAATGACTAACATATTTTTGATTTTGGTCTTTTTATGGGATTTTTTTACAATTCATAAGAATATAGAAAATGGCTAGCCAAATCCAGGTATTTGTACAATAATAATAATAATAATGATACATTTTATTCATAGAGCGCTTTTCAAGATACTCAAAGATGCTTTACACAGAAGAAAGAAGAAAAAAAAATCTATATAACAGCAAGAGAACACACTAAAAGTAAATTAAGTAGCAAAGGACATTGAATCAAACATTAAAAGTAGTTCTAAAAAGGTGAGTTTTGAGTAGTTTTTTGAATGTGGAGACACATGCACCAGTTGATGCAGTCAAGAATGTGTTTTGGGAGACACATTTGACTTGAACTGGATTTAAGTTGAAACCAGTTATTGGAACCCAACCTCACTGACTGTGTAGTTATTAATGGCACCTGTGGTCACTCTTTAATGCTAAAGCCGAGTTTCCTCAGACTGTTATCCTGAGGTCGGGAGGGGAGTCGGGAAGCTGGGGTGGATAACAAATGTTGACAAATGAAGAAGAACGCCCAACATGAGTTTCTTCCAGGTCCTTGCTTTGGTCTAATGTCGAGTAACTCAGCAACAGACCTGGACATCCCTCAGCTGGACATTAAAACATTTTCACATAATCCCAGCATGTTATGTAGTCAACACTATGCTCTCTTTTCTTCACAGTCTCGTATGGAGGACAAGGTGGAGCGGTTCAAGAAAGCTGTGGAGTATTTCTCAGCTGCCTCCAAACCACGCTCGCCCAACATGGGGCCCTCCTCTTTCATTTGTGAGTAGTAAACTGCTTAGGAAACAAGTTTAGACAACAGAATCATGTAATCGTGTTTGGGTTACCAAATATTGATTTATTCTTTGTCTCGCCATGGTCAGTACCTGGGTTTGGACCCAATCCATTTGGGGGACCACCTGGCCACATGGGACCGATGCAGCCTGGAAAGAATCAGGTAGATTCCTTTGGCTTGGTAATCTTCTTTTGTGTGTGTGTCTGTGTGTGTGTGTGTAATTGTTCTCTGCTCTACATGAATCTACATGTAGCAGAGTGGATTAAGTTTTTGCTCTTTGAAATCCCTTTGTGGCATGTGCTCATTTAGGGGAATAACTGGCTAAGGGAGGAAGGTGCAGTCCTTTCAATCCCAAATCCTCTCACCAGCCTTGATTAGATGCTTATAGTTTGATCTGAAATAAAATAAGACAGTGTTAGTTCCCGTCCCTGAGACATCTATTTCCTCTTCCTCTCCCTCCCCCGCTTCTTTTCCTCCTTCACCAATCCATTTTCTTTTCCTCTATTCCTCCCCTCTCCTTCACAGTTCCCTCCCCAGGTTCCGGGGTTAAAGCCACCCTATCAAAATGCTCCATATGGACCTGGCTCCACCCCTCTGTTCCAGAACCCACCACCACCGTCCCAAGACTGCAACGATTCACTGACGGGCAAGATGGGCCTCTCTGACTGGTCAGCTCCATATGATTCCACTCAGGGGGGAAGCCGATTACCCAATCATCACACCGGCACTCAGTCTGGTCCCTCTCCATCTCCTTCCTCGTCATCAGATGGAGATGAACCCAACGACAGCAATGCAAAGTAAGACCCAGATTGAGTAAAAGAGTCATGTTTAGCAAACTGATGGCTACCTCATTACATTTAAAGATCCCCTCCAGTCATGTATTTAAGGTCTATGCAGGATTTCCTAAAAAACAATGTATAGACTCACACAAAAGTAATCCCTCTCATCCATCACTTATGACCTACTAGAAGTGTGTGGCGGTGTATTTATCTACAGAGACCCTGCGCTCTGCCTTTATTTTCTTGTGATTCTGTGGGATTCGTAGTGCAGCTCTCTCCTCTGCTCGCCTCTGCTCTCTGTCTCGTGGATGTATAAAGAGCTGCAGGTCTGTGTGTCTGCTTGACCAAAGGCGGAGCTCCAGTGTCAAACTCTGCACATATGTCATTCTGTGAAGCTCAAACATCCAACTGTAAGAACAAGAAAAAAAACATATTTTTGAGTGGAGGGGGACATTGTTGTTTATGGTGGAGCAAAGCACTTTGCATAACACATGTTTTGACTAATCACAAGGAGAGTTTGGGTTTGACAATTTGTTGACATCTGATCCTTTACCACAGTAATGCCCAGAAGGGAAAAGGGAGAAAATGGGGAAAGTGCTGGTGGAAAGGTTGATTGTACTTTTGAAAAGCACTTAAAGAGTTGTGGCAGTTGCTTGACTTGACTTTAAAAAGTCCATTGTGTAATTCTGGGAAGCATTGACCTCTGTGCAGTATGTTGTTGTGGCTTTCAAACCACTTAAAAAAGGCTTTAAATAGTTTTATGAAGCCTTTTATGGTTCCAGAGGGAGCTGGGTGAAATCTCATTATTTGCTTCATGTGATGTCACTTAAGTGAACTGATTGAAGTTGTGTTGTGGGTAATGTAGGTGCCCGATTTGACAAGGAAGAAGAACGCATATAAATAAAACAGACAATATTTCTTGTTCTGTCTTCTATTACTGTTCTGCTTGTTTTTTGAAGTCCAGCAATGTTAAATTGGTGAAGTGCTCTTTTAAAGCATCAGTATCAGGTTGTGCATTACCAACATGTTGGCCCACTTTCACAAAGCTGAGCCAACATAAAGACAAATCAGACTGAGCAAACCCAGTGTAGCAGAACCGCAGATGGCTACTAAATACTGCAAGGCTGCAACTAACAATTATTTTTATTATCGATTAGTCTGACCATGTTAGAAAATAGTAAAAAATGCCTGTTAGAATTTCTTACAGCCCAAGGTCTTCAAATTACTTGTTTCATCTGATCAACAGTCCAAAATCTAAAGATACTCAGTTTACTATAACGTATGACACATAAAAGCTTAAAAATTCTCACATTTGAGATGCTGCAAATGTTAGGCGTTTTTCTTAAATAAAAAAAAAAGGATTATCAAAACAGTTGCCTCTTCATTTTCTGTCAATCGATTAATCCATTAATCATTGCAACTCTGAAATACTGTAACATTACATGAGACACACATCTACTGGACTCATTATGATAATACTAATTGACATACTACATTTTACAGAATCAAGGATTACAGCTACTGAGGAAAAGGATGGAGTAGCAGGGCAAACCATCTACAGGAGATACACAAGTGATTTGTTTGTTTTGTTGATCCATCAGTCTTACAAAAAAGGGATTTAAAAGTCAGAATGGGGACACCTTGGATTTACTGTAGAGTGTGTTAAGTGTCTGAGAGGCTTACATTAATGCTAATACTCTTTAGTCATTATTGAAACAAAGTAAGAATTGAACACCGGGCCAGGCCAGGATAACTAAACGATCCCTCTTTCTCTCAGCCATTTGACGGACAAGCCCTCTCGGTGGGAGGATCCTGCTGGAAGGGGGGGCTCAGCCTCTGGAGACGGTTCCCAAGGCAACGGGAGCGGGTCAAACATTCCGTCACTGCTGTCTATGGCGACGCGGAGTCACATGGACATAACCACACCCCCTTTGCCTCAGGTGAGCGGCTGTGAGAAATTAAAAAAAAAAAACATATTTTCAAACCATATGACACTGCACAGTTGTAGCTGGTTTGGACCAAGTTGAATTTTGTCTTTTTGCACTTTAGGTTAGTGCTGAGGTTCTTCGTGTAGCCGAGCACAGACACAGAAGAGGACTGATGTATCCTCAGATTTACCACATATTGACCAAGGTAAAGAGTTTCCCTCACTTAGATGACATCCATTTTTCAGTAGTGTTAGAAAAATGTCTTTGGATTTGTCTCTGCAAGCATGCACTCTATGCTGCAATGCCCATAAATCATCTTGTGTAGTTTAACAAGTGTTATAAAAACGGTGACAAAAATAATACATCAACCTCCTCAGATCTCTAGGTCCTCCCTTTAATCTCTCTTCCAATTCCCTTTGTCCTTACCTCTCCCACTAACCACCCACCACTCAGGGAGAGATGAAGATGCCAGTGTGTATAGAGGATGAGTGTAACTCAGAGCTGCCTCCTGCCTCTCTGCTGTTCCGTGCTGCCAGACAGTATGCCTACGGCGTCCTCTTCAGTCTGGCTGAAACACACCGCCGCCTGGAGAGGCTCGCCCTCCGGAAAAGGGCTCCCCTGGAAGGTAGGTGCTGGGATAGAGACTTGAAAGATGGGGGCAACATTGGAGATAGATTGATTGTTGTTGATTTTACAAAAAAATATAGACTGTACATATACTCAGATTTATTCTCTGAGTTGTGTCTGAGGATCCAACCAAAGGTAAAAGTTTTCCACAGATCTTCAGCCCTATAACCGCGGTTGTCCGTAAATGAGTGAGTGCCTGAGTGAGTGAGTGAAGTTTCACCATTGGTTGGCCGGCCGTGTTGGAGTTCCCCCATTGGCTGTTGCTCTTTCAAAATGAATCGGCGTGAGATGATGGAAGCGGAGGACAGCAGCATGATGCAGACTGAATGTGTTTCCTGCTTCGAGCTCTGACACTCTCAGCTCCAGTGTTTAATCCAGTGAAGTCGGCTAAACTCCTGTTTAAACAGACGTGTACCAGCGTCTCCTCTCCACCGTCCAGTGTGATCGACTCTCCGGCTGACAGCGCTGCCGGCAGGAGAGACGCTCTGCAGTGCGTTTGGATTTTATAACTGAACTAATACCAGGACGCAAGCTTTTTATTTCTCGGATGTTTTCACATCACAAACGATGAACAACAGCATTAAAACACGAGTCTTGCAGGTAAAACATGCGAGTCATGTAGGCTGTTATATCAGTTTAGTGTGGGGCAGATGCTCTGCAGGTGCGCTTCATTTGACTGTAACTGCGGTAACTGGGCGGAGATAAGCCTCGTGAATTTGCACCCAAAATGCTGTCAGAACTTTCATTTACAATTTCCACCACAGCGTCCATGATCATTGACCAGGAAAGAAGCAGAAAAAAAGCTGCATAGAGACACAAGGCACAGCGTACAGTTAAAGCACCCCAAATAAGCATCACTCTGATGAAACACTCTGCAGAAAAGCGAGAGACAAATGCAGATTGGGGGGGGGGGGGGCAGATAATTAGAATAGTTAGAATAAAATAAGTTCTCTTTCTTGCAACTGCATTAACCATGTCATGTGATATGCTTCTTCAGTACACTTTACCAGCAAATATTACTGGGACAACTACAGAAAATTGCAGATTGGCCACAATTTCACTAATTGACCATACATGGTTCAGCCATATATTAGGTTTTGACCTAGTCTTGTCTTCTTTTTGATCATTTCTGTGATAACTGACTTTTTTTCTTGTAACCCTAGAATATGAGAACACAGCTGTGTTACTTGTCAGTGCAACCTGACATAAGCTCATTGAGAAGAGTACATGGAGCCTACGGTCTCTTTCCTAATTTGTCAGTTAGTTTTTGTTTTCGTGCTACTCTGCAGTCTCTGATTACTAGGGTTGCAACTAATGATGATTTTCATTATTGATTAATCTGATGATTATTTTATCAATTAATCCTTCAATCGTTTTCAATAAAATGTCAAAAAATAGTGAAAAATGCCTGTTATAATTTTGTAGAGCCCAAGGTGACGTCTTTAAAAGTCTGTTTTCGTCTGATTCAACAGTCCAAAATCCAAAGACACTCAGTTTACTTTCATGTGTGACACATGAAAACTTAAAATTGTCATATTTGAGAAGCTGCAACCAACTAAAAACATTATAAAAGGATTATTAGACTTCAAAAATAGTTGCAGATTCATTTTATGTCAATCAATTAATCGACAAATCTTTGCAGCTAATGATAACTGTACCTAGTACCAGCTCTTGGGAATATATTGATGACTGACAGCACTGTTAATGTTTTCAGTTAATGTAAGCTTGAGCTTTATAGAAAGACCAATGAAACAAAACAGAGAACTGAAAGTTAGTGGAACAGAAGTTTGGGAGCAACTGGCTAAATGCCAGTCTAACTGGGGCTTTTTTGGATTTTGGACAACTTTTTCCACCCCAGTAAAGCTTTTATATTTTTTCTTCTTCCTCTAATTTTTTTTTTCCACTTAACCACTGTACGTCTTTGTTGATATTTTAAGAAGGCCCCTGACCAAAAGCTGGCATCAATGAATGAAGATTGCACATATTGGAGCGTGTAGATGCTTTTTTACTGTTGTTATACATTATGTTGTTGCTGCAACACCTCCACCAAGCCTTTTCTGGCACTGTGTGAATTTTTCATATTGATCTCTGACTGGGCTGTCGTACCAGTGAAATCCTACTTGTTGACTATCACATATGTCTAAATTTAGTACTTGCCTTTTTTCTGTTCCCTTCACTAATGGGAAGTGGATTTATAGTGGTTATATATCCGCTGACTTGTCAGAATACTGATTAAGGAAGGGGTTCACTTATAAAATGTTTGCTGCCTTTATGCTGCTCACTGGTGTAAATAATCTCATCAATAATGATGACATGCATGTAATTTAAGTGTACCAGACCAGTTGGACGGCCCTGGTTTGTATATGTAACAGACCCAGCATTATTTATTTAATGTTTAAATCAATAAGCACCGGATCAGTCATGACAACACGACTGATCACTCTTTAAAACTGTTTCAGTTTGAGTTTAAAATGTTCTCAGTCATGATCCATTTTGAGTTCAATAGGTAAAGACTTCCACATGTTGATCCCCTGAACAGAAAAGCCACCTGTCTAAGTGAGGATTTACGAAAGGTCACCTTACAATTCCCAGTAGGCGCACCTCGTGTTACTGAGCCAGAAACCCTGAGAGGTACCACCAGGTCACTGAGCTCCTGAGGAGCCTGGTTATATAGACATTAATAGATGAGTTTAAGGTTAGCAAATTTTAAAAAATGACCAAAACATTAATGTTAGTAATTACATGTGTGCTTTTCCTGAAATGCTGCTTATAGAAAGGCCTATTCTCTAAAAATGTCCTCAAACGTGAGAACTGAAACCCCCATTTATATCTCAGGGAACTGAGAGACTTATAATTGGAAGGTCATGGTGTCGACAACAACCACACTTGAGAAGCACTCTGAAATCCTACCTGCACCGTCACTGTTGGAGACTTTGGAGGAGTGTGTTAGCTGCATGATTTGAAATAACATCACAACACTAATATATCAACCTGCTCCAAAGCCCTGCACTGAAACATCTGTATCACTGCCTTGAATGTATTTATAGTACCACTGTTGCATCAGATCTTTTAAACCAAAGCATGCACATATCCATACCAACTCCCTCTCCTGTCTTTGTGTCACAGTTCCTCCAGTGATTGTCAAAGAGTGGAGCAGCGGTAAGGCCAAGTCAGCCCTGACTCCAGAGCTGGTTCCGGCCCTGTGTTTCCGGGAGTGGACCTGCCCCAACCTGCGGCGGCTGTGGTTGGGTCGAGCCAGCGAGGACCGCTCCAGGAGAACCAGGGCCTTCCTGGCCTGCTTACGCTCCGACTGCCCAGCCCTCCTCAACCCAGCACAAGTCCCACAGCATCTGCTGCTCATGTGCTGCGTGCTCAGGTATGACAGCACACACCATTGCTGGTTGTATAATGCCTCCTTAAAGGGAACGTATTATGCACATTTCAAGATCTATATTTATATTCTGGGACTCCACTGGAATATCTTTGAATGATTTAAAGTCCAAAAACCTCTTAATTTGTCTTATACTGGTCCTTTATGCAGCCCCTCAGTTCAGCCTCTGTCTGAAACAGGCTGTTTTAGCTCCTGTCTCTTTAAGGTTCCCCTCCAGATGAGTCCACTCTGTTGTGATTGGCCTGCGGCTACGTAAACAAACAATAGTAGTAGGATTTCACCTCTTGTTGTTATTCTTTACTAAAAACGGCAACTTCTCAAATACATTTGTACATGTTCGAGATGAAATTTGATCCAAGATAGGCGAGTGGACAACGTGAACAACCTCAGCAACAAAGATTACAGAAAGGATGGTCAAGATTACAGCTGATGTCATCTTGTTGGGAAAGATAAAAAAACTATTAAAATTAAAACTATATAAAAACATTGCAAGCAAAGTGTTCAGAGCAGGCTGAGGCCTGGGCATTGTCTTACAGGAAGTTTTGGAACTTTGATCATGTTAGACATGGATATCCTACATCATAACAGTATATAAATGACAGAAAATCACAAAAAGATGATATTGATATTTGCTGCTTTAAAATGTGTGTGCGTTGTCTGTACTGACCTCCTCTCTAGGCGGTGTGGTTTTATACAGAATGTGCAAGATTGGCATCCCCCTCGCTCTCACAAACTGATGTCAAAATGTTAATGGGCCTTTTTTATAGTAAACATTTCAACTGGTCATGGTAGAAAAATCACAGGTATTACTAATAACATTAACAATGGCTCCGTTCTTTTCAAGAGTCTCAGTACAGCATGACAGTGTGACAGGGAGCACAATACCAGCAGTTCTGTCGCAAAACATTTTTTGTTCTTCCTCCTCGAGAAAATGTATTAAACTGTTCTGCTTGCTTGTTGGGTTGAATGATATTTACAAATTTAATTATGCACTGATTATCTCTAAAGGCCTTTTTCTTGGAAGACATTTTGACATGTCACAGTAGGAAAAATAAAGATGGTAATACTAAAATTAATAAATTATTTTTAGTTGCTTTGGTTTCTGGCTCACTGTCATGACTTACTGGGGCACTTGAATAGGACAGAGCCATTGTTGATGTTATTTGTAACACTTGTGCAAGTCAAAATGTCTGATGTGAAAATGGCCAATTGATATGTCAAGATATTTACTGTAGTAAAATCACACTGTAGTCAAGTTCATCACATTTAGTCAGATATAATGATTTGATTTGACACTTGGTTGGTGTTAAATTCAAACAGACTGGAACAGCTCGTTGGTTTCAGATGTACAGTATGCTTAATGATGATGTTAGTCTGCTGTGGCACACAGACTAACTGTGGCGCCTGTTAAAGTTTTTATTGCTAACCCTGTATATGTGCTCTTGTGCTTATTAACTTGGTCAGATTTAAAGTTGAAGCAATTAAAATTCAGTTGTTTGTAGCTGGTAGTAAACTGTAGACATCAGTACACTGCAGGTCTGTGCTTCTACTCTAAAGTTAGCTTTGTTTTCCTTCCCTCTCAGGTATATGATGCAGTGGCCTGGAGGAAGGATCCTCCATAGACATGAGCTAGATGCCTTCTTGGCTCAGGCTGTTTCCAACCAGCTCTATGAACCCGACCAGCTACAGGAGCTCAAGGTAAGACACCATTCATCACTCCATCATTATTAGATAATTGCTGATGAGGGTTTTTATACAGAATATAGAAGTTTCTGCACACAATTCTGATTCTATTTCTGGTTTGCTTGTTTTTGTGCTCCTGATCAAGTCCCTTTTGTGCAACTCATTTTTGAGTAGCACAAACTCTAGTAGTACAAGACTAAAACAGCCTCAAAATCAGCAGTGCAACTTCTGGATATGTTAAGCTTTTTACAGTCCTTTAAAGGATATGGCTGGCCTTTTTCTATATATTTCTTATTGTCAACAAATCTCATGTGCAGAGCCAAACCAACAATAAACTCATCTCACTTACAAGTATTGTGTGTGTATCCAAAGTCTGATATATCTTTCCTCTGTGCCACAGACCTCTGTTGTTGTCAAAAAACAATTAAAAACCTGTCAGTGAGCCACACTGTTGCAGTGGGTGACATGTTCCTTTGCCCCAAAGGCACATGGTACTTTGTTTAGAAACAGCTCCAAAGAGTAATAACAGCGATAAGATTGTTATCGCTGAGAAGTTCCTTGTATGGCAGACGCCACTGCACATGCGCAGGACCATGGTTCAGTTTACAGAGCTTCACTAGCTTGTTTGCTAGAGGAATAAGATATATCAGGCTTTGGATACACACACAATACTTGCTGTAGGATGAATTCATTGTTGGTTTGGCTCTGCACATGAGATTTATTGCCAATATAAAAAAAAATGCAGAAAATTGCCAGACATATCCTGTAACGGCATGTTCAGACTGGATGTGGAAGGTTTGCAAAGCGTCAGTTCTTGGTGTGAGCAGGAGCCTGGCTGTTCACACCAAAATCGCATTTCTCTGCACCAGTCAACTAGCGATTCTGTTCCACTGCTCTTTTCTAATCACATGGAGAGCTGATCTTTATCATGGGTAAGTAATAATCTCATCAATTTGACATTTGAGTGGTCTAAACCCACCGTAAGAATGATTTAAATAAAAAGCAAAAGTCTTTCGGAAGCATCTCCCCAGACACAAGACCACATAATTCAAAACACTTCAACACTGTCATTATTTGTATCTTTCCTATCTCTTCTACTACCCTTCTCTCTGTGCTGCATTCGATGTGGAGATGCTGTCATTGTTCATTTGTGTGTTGGCTGTCAGGTGGAGAAGGTGGATGCCCGTGGCGTGCAGCTGGCTGCTCTCTTTATGGCTGGCGTTGACACAGCACTGTTCATCAATGATGTGTGCGGCCAGCCGTTGCCATGGGAACATTGCTGTCCCTGGGGCTTCTTTGACGGCAAACTGTTCCAGAGCAAACTGGCCCGGGCCGCTCGCGACCGGGCTGCCCTGCTGGACATGTGTGAGGGGCAGGTACGAACCTGAGCAGTTTTTTTTTTGTTTTTTTTCACGAAATCCTGGGAGCACATGGCAGCGTGGTGCTGGGCAGGAATTAACCAAGGATAAGATATGATGTCTTCTTAAGTCCAGAAACCATCTTAAGGCCACAGTTAACAGTAACAGTAGGGCTGCAACTAACGGTTGTTTTCATTATCGATGGATCTGTTTATCATTTTCTTGATTAATAGGCAATTAAATGTTAAACAGTGGAAAAAATGAATGCACATTTCCTTAGAGCCCACAGTGATGCCTTCAATCTGCTTGTTTTGTCCAACTAACAGTCTAAAACCTTAAGATATTCAATTTAATGTCATATACAACAAAGAAAAAAGAAAATGGTGACAGTTGAGAAGCTGGAACCAGAGCGTGGTTGGTATTTTTGTTTGAAATATGACTGAAACGATTAATCAATTATCAAAAGTTTTACAAAAGCTGTAAATCAGATTTGAGATGCTAAAACCAGCAAATGTTTGGCATATTTGCTTTAAAATAGTTGCAGATTCATTTTCTTTCGATCGACTAATTTATTAATCGACTCACTGTTGCAGCTCTAGTTATAAGATAATAAAACTAGTAAAAATGTTTGGTAATAGTGCGGCACTGATTAAGTGATGTTCGACAGGTAATGTTCTTGTAATGCAACAACCTAGTTGACAATCTTTGCTCCTTACTAATGCTCTTTAATACCAGTTCTGTTGATACTTGGCACACTTAGACAACAGTTGCTGAGAGAAGTGAGAATGTAATCCAATCAGTGTCACTGTGTGTGTGTGTGTGTGTGTTATTCACGTCAGTAACTGTGTAGACAGCTGAAATTCTGAATCAGTCCTCTCTGCTTTGTAGGAGGAGCTGGTATCCAAGGTTGAGAAGATGCGTCAGGCGATCCTCGAGGGCATCAACCTGTCCCGCCCTCCTCCTCCTCCTCCTCCTCTTCCACCTCCTGCCTTCCTACCCCCTGCCATGGTGCCCCCTTTCTACCCCATGCCTCCCCTCTACCCACCTCGCCCTATGGGCGGCATGCCTCCTCATCATCACCCGCATCATCCACATCACCCCGCCCAGCACAGACCCAGAGCCTTCCCAGGTACAGAGATGCTCGTTTTCTCCAGCTATCATGCAAAGAAGCTTATAAACACACTTGCCTTTTTAGATGGATGTAGATATTCTCTACAGTAACAGAAGTCAGAATCTCAGTAATCAGTTATTTTCTTCTTTCTTCAGGCATTCAGTCCATCCCGCCTCAGGGAGGGAAACTGGAGATAGCTGGCATGGTTGTTGGCCAGTGGGCTGGGAACAAACCAATCCGTGGGAGAGGGGGGTTCAACATGCAGGTGGTGTCAGTGGGAGCAGGGAAAGGGTGAGTACAACGATTTTTTTTAAATCACCACAACTAAGATAGTTTAGAAGTCCGTACCCAAAACCTTGAAATCCTGTTAATAATAGTCACTGCATTAACATAAATCTGTTTCTTCAATGGCAGACAGGCTGTTGTTATTGCCGCTAGAGGCAATAAGCTTAAAGAAAATATTCCAGTTTAAGGGCCTGGTTAGAGCAGAAAGTGGCAGAGCAAAATTTCTGAGTCATTGAAATTATTGGAAATACCAGAAAGTAAATACAACATTAAGCCAGAAACATTAAATAGCTCTCTAACAAGCTTGCTATCAACAAACAAATGCCAACAAAGCACATTTGAGGATATTATTACACCATCCACTTGATTATGTACCTCAAGGCGTTTGCACTGCAATTTTACTTCACCAGGATATAATATTAGCTTACACAACAGCTTCTTACATTTCGGACACAACAATTGACTTTTAAACGGGCTGCCACAAAGTAAAGAGGAATCGCTGTTGGAGAGAATAGATTTGCTTGTCAAAGATAAACTCTGAAGTCTCTGCATAGATTTACTTTGCTACCTTGAACCAGCTCTGTGAAATCTCAGTATTAAATGCTAGTGTGGCCGAGCCCTAAGGCGGACTACTGACACTGATACTGGTTGTATTCTACATCTCAACGTGTCTGTTTGTTCATCACAGGAGGGGTAAAGAGATTCCAGCAAAAGTAAGGGGAGGGAAAAAGGCAACTGCCAACAGAACACAGGTATGACCCAAGCAAAGCACCTAACTTTAACTCAAAGCTCTGTAGTCTTGTAGTTCATTTTTCAAGATGAATCAAGCTATAAATTCCCGAGTTGTCTGTCATTTTCAAACTTGCTTCTGACACTGTCCTGCTGTTCTTTTAAACTCCTCCTCCAGACGTCATCCCCCCCATCCAGCAGTCCCCCAAAGCCCTCAGAGGAGGCGGGCTCCACGCCAGAGGTTGCGACTCAGCAGCTGAACGGCAGCTCAGCAGCCTCCGCCATTAGCCAGCCCTTGGAGCTGGCCCCCCTGGCCCAGCCAATCCCGTGTGCCTTAGCCAGCAGAGACAACCAATCAGAGGGGGTGGAAGTGGAGGCCCCCTGTTGCCTTGACGACTGCCCGTCAGACGGAGCGCTACAGAAGGAAGAGTGATGGCATCCTTACCAGGATGCACTGCTCTGAGAGAGTTATCTGTGTTCGACTGCCTTTCCCTGTTTTTGTAGCCCTGCCTGCTAGCTGTGCACATTATCACATGGAGCAGGAAGCGACGTGAGGTTCCTCCTCGTCCTCTCTGCTGCTCCATGTGATAAGCCAAAGCAGTTAGCTGTTACTCCCTTTTTAGTCTTCTCATGTGGTTTTACATTGTTTTATGAAGAGAGGATTTCTCCATGAGTCTGTAAGCGCCCCACCCCTCAAAAATCCTAATTGCCTCCCTCCCGCACTCAGAGTAAAATAAGCCTGGATTCCCCCCCACCCCACCCCCACCCCCACCCCCCATTACCGCCCACCACTTAAACGAGCCCCCTCTTAAGTATGGGTACCTGTACAGTTTGAGTTTCCTATTTTGTGTTTTTAATGGTCCCATTGTCTGAATCTCTGCACACAGATGTTAAGCTTGCGGTTACGGTGACAGATTGGATGTGGTTTCCATGGTTACAGCGTCTAGGCCTGGTCGCCATGGTTGGTAGTTTTGTGTTGGTGCGGTTCGTTGCCATAGCCATCTCGTGTTAAGATTTGTCTTACATGAGCTCAGAGAGATGTTCAGAGTTTGACTCTGAATATGTGGGAAAGATTTAAATACCATTCTTCTGTGCAGTGACCCCTGTCCCCCAAACTCTGCGGGCTAGCCGCAAGCCGCTCTTCTGAACACACAGTTAGCATACTCGCTAGCAACAAACCCCTTTATAGATTGATTGGTTATCTGTCACTGGAGCACTTCTGCACCACCATGGTATTAGCGTGCTATCTTACTTTGACCTATGTAGCATAGCCTAGAGCTTAGCTGTGCTAAGAGACCCCATGAATTTATGCACCTTAAGCCCTAAAGTATGCAAGATTTTACACCGCTCCTCCAAAAAAAAGTGCATTATTATATTATCTTCCCATCCCCCCTGTCCCTTTCTCCCAAAGCTTTGATTGTATTGTCCCAACAAAAGCACTTAATGTTGTATTTAAATATAATGAATTTGAACAAGCCCCTATACAGTTGAATTGACAGCCTGTGAGGGGTGTCCCCTGCGCCTAAGCAAATCATTATGACATGTAGAACTACACTTAAAGGTAGAGATCTATTTGAGAGACGTCAGAATGTGAACAGAGTGGTTTCAGACAAAGAAGCACTTTGTTTTAAAAATGTTAAACCACACTGGACAGTCCTCTACCAGGTGATAAAGAAATGAAAAACTCTGAGGCACCTTCTGGAGTTAAGGCCAAAAAGAAAAGAATAATGCTGCCCAGCAAATGATGGAAATGAATGGTGAAGGTTACAGTGACTGCTGCCAGGCAGAGTTCCCTTCAGACTGGCCTCACACATTCACAAAAGAACTTTGCTATGAAGCTGAAAGGACTCCTGATCCTCCACGTCAAGGATTCCTGGGAATCATTTCAGATTTCAGAAAAGTTATTTCCAAAGTGTATTTTAATAAGGCTAGCCGACTGAGGCAGCCAGTGATATATAACAGGTGTGGCAGTAAAGCCTCACAGATCCCTCCACCTGCGGGTGGTGATTGAGTAACTGTTGTCATGACGATAGCCCAACACCAAGAGCTGTTGCCCCGCAGAGCTCCGGTGTGTCACTTTAGACCAACAGGAAGCACTTCCCTGCCCTCGAGTATCTCAGCCAAACACGGCAGAGGCTTTATGGGTTGGGACACATGTCACTTGACAGGGGAGAGGGAGGCCTCACAGCGGACCTGAGAGTGCCGCTCACAATCTGAGACTTCTAAGATACTGAATTGTTTTATTAGAGCACTTATATTTGTAGAGAATGAGATGTGTCCCCCACAGTAGGTTTCATCTGACAACGGAAACACAAGTATGTACTTCTTACCAATTGCTGGTAGAACTGCAGATTTAAAAGCAGTAGACCGACAGATACAGCCTGAGAGATGCTGGCCATGAACATTGTAAATCTCTATAAACTTACGAAGAGAGGTTGAAATGAGCTCATTGCATTAAAAAAGGCAAGTCAACAAGAAGCACCTTATTTTCTTACTATGTTGATGACCTATGCTCTATTGTGTGCCACAAAATTGACATGGAAAAAGCTCTTATGAAATGCCGTTTTGAAGGAAAAAACCCTGACTATATGTAAGTGTTAATGTAGTCGCGTCAGACATCCCCTCTGTTATGAACTCAACCATTACAGTGAAACACTGACAGTTGACCCAGCGATGAGTGTAGGCCTACGCTCACAACCGGGCTGGGCTGCGCCGCCGTCTCTGTTACACCAACACCAAATGAAATCAGAGGTTTGGACTTGTTAGCCGTTATTGGTAGGGATTAAGCATACCGAGTGCTGTAGGTGTTTATAGGTTAAGAGTAGGTAACAGCGTCGGGCTTAACACAGGACTGTAATACTCAGACACCAAGACTAGGCTAGAGAATATAGCTCCACTGGCCGAAATACTAAGTCTAGAATTACTAGGAGTCATATACTTAACTGCTTTCAACTTTTGACATTAGTACAAATATGTGTATCGCAACAGTACATTGTTAGAAGATGGCTTTTCTGCGGCGAGCCAGAGTGTGATCTGGTATACGATGCCCTCTCTCGATTTGCTCGCCAGTTACAAACACACACACAGAAGCACACACACATACAAAACGCACGGATAACACGTACACACATGCATACACACGTGCGACAGACAGGTATTCAGTTGCATTTGTTACCAGCAGCATTCTCTCTGCTTTTGTGCTGAAGTGATTTTTGTGCAGTTTCAGTTCCCAGTGGAGTGGTTGTCAGTTCATCAGAGATCATTTGGTAACACATTCTACTGACTATAAAATCCCACGTTCGAGTTTGCATGGACGGATTTAAAAATACATGTTTAGAGGTGTCGGGTAGACACAAAAACAACCATCTTACACACACACACACACACACAGACACAACACATGAATACAGACACACACAGATACATAGATGTTAAACCCTGAGTTACACAGTAGCTAGTATGGAAAAAAAAAAAAGTCAAACACAATACATGATGTAGTGTCCCTCTTTTGTCCTTGTCTGTTTTAGTTTGATAGATATTTGATCAGTGATTTTTATGCTTGTTATCCTAACGCCCCCTGCTATGACACTTTCTCTCGCCTCTCCTCTCTACCCCACCACACTGTTTATTCACTTTTTTCTGCCCTCCAATCCTCATAGAGTACATGCATCCACTCACACATACACACACACGCACACACACACAGACAGACAGACAGACAGACAGACTGGACGGTCTAATCCATGCCCACTGATTCTCATTAAAAAGCAGTCACACACAAATACACAAGATATTTCACACACAGGTTAAACCCTCCCTGTATTTCAGTTCTCTCTTCTCTCTCTTATCACCCCCCACCCCCTCTCTCTGCCTCTCCTTTAGCCCTAGGACCGTTTCTATTGGCCGTTTTTCTCTTTTCTCTTTGGGCTGCCCCGCCCCTTAATCAACCCAACTAACAGTAAAGGTTATATTAACGTTGATAATCAGTTTCTGTATGTATCTAGCCAGAGTCTGGAAAAAAAATCAGAAAAAAAATCAAAACTGTTTTATTCAATTGTGCAAATGTGTTTTTCTTACTATTTTTAATGTTATTACATCTTCTAATCTAATCCTTCTACCATTGCTTCAGTTAGTACTGAAATACGCTTAGCCAACCTAGAGATTTGAACTGTAATGATTGCGATTTTCCTTACCTGTATTTTATATGGCATCTTTAGACCACTTCACCGTTTATTATGTACGTAAGTAAATATTGCCCGTTATGAATTGAAAATCGTCGTCTGCACTATGTTTGATTTTCATAATATCCCTGATAACAATTTTGTGGTCGACTCATTATCAATCTAAGCTGAACTCTGCGCCCTTGCACAAAGCAGCGAAACATCTCTTGTAAACACCTGAGAACCAAAGTACACCTAGCATCCCCTTCTAAACCCCTATTAAAACCCCCCATAGTCCCCCCCCCCCCACCCCCTCCGACATCAACGGTTTGCCCCGAATAACAAGTTTTCTGATGATTATATATATAATGACATTACAGCACGTGTGATTTATCTGACAAGTCTGTGAGGTAACGGTGTAATTTACACTGTGGTTGTCATGGAGACGCAGACAGACAGGGAAGAAGGAAGGAAGCGTGTTTGTGGACAGTGAGTGAGTGAGCGGAGTAGGCAAGAGGTGCGAGGCATGTGGCCCGAGTCTGTGTAGGCATTGTGGGTAAATTCTCCGCTCCTGTTGCTCGCTCACACTCAATTTGTATGTTCTTTATTGACTGAATTTAGGCTGTGTGAACCACTGCACATGCTCACATCAGATCTACACTAATACACAGGAAGGAATGACACCTGACAAACATGCGTTCAGTCATGCTGGGGTTTTGGCGCCCTCTTTTGCATTTTTCTTACATGTAATTGTTGTGCTCTCTCAAACTTGCCTTGAACTCCCCAAGACTCAGACACTGAGTCTCTTTCTAAGTGGGCATGGAGGCTGATGAAAGAGGCTGAATTTTCCTCAAAACACTAATCTGAGATTGGTTGCCTCTCTTAATAGATGACATTTAAATGTGCATGAAAAAAAGGATGAGGTATGGTGAGGTAATGTTTAAAACCAAAAGAAAGACTTTAGGGCCAAAACAATCAAGTTATGGGCATTTGCTGCATTTCTTTGTCTAATTTGACAGAAAATGTAATATCTGAATTAAAAAAAAAAAAATGATTTAAAGGTATCTCCTTGGCCTATTTGAAATTGTGAAGAACATTTTCACTATTTTGTGACATTTTTTGTTTTAGACCAAATGATAAATGTAGAAAATAATCATTAAATTATTTGAAAATCATTGTTACATGCGGCCTTAAAAGACTTACTACTGCAGTCTTTTCAACAAACTACAATCCACAGATTAGAGCTTTCTTTTATCGGGCCTCTCGCTTGTCTAAAAGACAAGAGGAAGGTGTAACGGCAAACCTTCTCAGCTGAAGCGTTGTGAGGAAAATTCTCCCTGTTACTGACTGGTGAAATGATAATAGTTGTTCGGTGGATAAAAGCACCCCGCCTCACTGCCTACACAACATGGGAGCATCTCTGAAGAGCTCGACAATGTTAAGAGAACCAAAAGTCCCAGAATAGAAATGTACTATGTTGTATTGTAGAAGTTAAACAGTATTAATGTCTGTCATACAGAATGTGGAAAAGAATCATCAGTTGTGTTGTACCTGTTCTGATATATTTGCAGGATTCTCACAGCATTTTATCCAGTTTGAATAAGGGTCCCTATTCTGTCTGTCTCTCTCTACACTGCCACTCCCCCCCTCACCAGCCCCCCAAGCTCCAGTATAACCCCCTCCTCTTTGGCTGAGTCCCGCAAAGGTGCTCAAGTTGATCATTGTGGGCCGTTTCTTGTCACGTTGGTCAATCATGCCTCCAGCAACATGTGTACCGATGCATGTACTTCAGTACCCAGGGCCACCCAAAACTACCTGTGCAGCGAAAAGGGTTAAAATTTATCCATAATATTATTGTTATAGAAATATTATCATCATCATTATTGCTGTTATAATTATGGTTGGTATAATTTGTCATCATTGTTAGCATTATGGAAGCACCAGACTGTTTGTGGGAAGACGAGAAAAAAGAAAGCTTTTTTTTATTTGTCTGGCTGTTGGTGGTCTGATTTCACAGAGGGAGGGGAGGAATGGTTCAGAAAGAGACAAAGATGGCAGTCATGTTTGTACTGGTTGGGAAATGACTTACAGTGCTGAAATAAAATTTATTCTTTTAGTAAAAAAAGTATTTGCTTTGTCCAGTGTCTTGATTTTTATATTTACTTTGATTTTGGACGATCGGGGTCAGATTAAACACCACGATCGGTTGGTATGGAAGCAAAGAAAGGCTGAAATAATTAGAATTTTATAAGTAGCTGAATACCCAGTGGTGGAAAGTATTGAAGTACATTTACTCAAGGACTGTACTTAAGTACAATTTTGCGGCACATGTAATTTACTTGAGTATTTCCATTTGATGCTACTTTATACTTCCACTCCACTACATTTCACAGGGAAATATTGTACTTTCTACTCCACTACATTTATCTGACAGCTTTAGTTACTTTTCAGATGAAGATTTGACACAATGGATAATATAACAAGCTTTTAAAATACAACACATTGTTAAAGATGAAACCAGTGGTTTCCAACCTTTTTGGCTTTTGACGTCTTACAAAAAGCAGTGTGTAGTCGGGGTCACATTTCAGATGTGTATGAGTTGTTAACAGCTCCACCAAATAGTGATTTTTCCCTCTAAACTTCTCACATGGTTTCATTTCAATAAATGTTCAAATGATCCAATATTTCAGCAAAAATCAAAGTTTAGAGAAAAAGTCCAAAAACTGAAAACAGATTTGTGTATCAGAACTTTGTTTTTTCTTCTTTCCTCTCCCATTAATCATCTCACGACCCCTCAGATTTATCTGCTGACCCTTTGGAGGGGCCCCACCCCTAGGTTGGGAACCACTGGACTAAACTAGCTAACTGTATATAAAGTAGTTGAAACTAGCTCCACCTCCAGCAGCTACAACAGTAACATGCTGCTTACACACTGATGCTTCAGTATTAATAATCTAATGGTGTCATATATAATAATATATCAGTCAGAGGGACCAAACCACTACTTTTACTGCAATACTTTAACTACATCAAGCTCATAATACTTATGTACTCTTACTTTATTAAATAAAAATGCAGCTGGCCTCATCAACAAGGCCCGGGACTCACACTGACATGGACACTACATGTAAAATCTTATAATCACAAATTTGCACATCTGTGATTTTCACATCTAACATACAACTTGTATTATTATTAATTTCACACTGCATACTGTTTACACTT
The DNA here is from genome assembly GCA_038419695.1 of Scomberomorus guttatus. Classification (NCBI taxonomy): domain Eukaryota; kingdom Metazoa; phylum Chordata; class Actinopteri; order Scombriformes; family Scombridae; genus Scomberomorus; species Scomberomorus guttatus. The sequence continues at coordinate 30,474,114 of CM076449.1, forward strand.
TGAACAGTTGCACAATCCTGGTCAACGTTTTGTACATTTCATTCTCTTCATTTTAAACTTTAAATCAGTAACAGCTCTTTTTACTTAGAACATATTTAACATATTTTATTGTAAATTTTTCTTTTTTATGTTATTTATGATTACTTGATTTTTGTATATGTTTTGATTGTTATGCACCAAAACATCAAGGCAAATTCCTCGTATGTGCAAACCTACTTGGCAATAAACCTGTTACTGATTCTGATCCTTTAACTACATGTTGCTGCTAATACTTAATATTAATGCTGTTTCAAAGGTTCAACAGGTTATTTTACTTCGATGTGGTAAAAAAAAAAGTCACAATACTGCTACCTACTGGCATGGTTGAAAAAATACTCTGATGCACCAGTGAGCTTCATGAGAACAGTCTGGTCTCATGGTTTCACCATGGTGGCACTCTGGCTATGTGAACTGCTTGTTTAGAAGTCAGGGGAAGCTGCAGACATTTCTATCTGTTATTGTTCTATCTAACACTGAAATGTGGAAAGATTAATTGCCCGGTAACAGCCGTGCATAGGGCAGGACTTCTTTTTGCCCAAACAAAACGAATTAACTGCAATTTTTGTAGATATAGTAGACTGTTTGTAAAACAGTTCAAAGAGAAGAACAGTTGAACTGGCACTGGCAACTGGCCCCATACCTGGCTTCTTTTCAAATGCAAATTCTGAGTTTATTATGATATATAGACATATTTTAATGATATGGGTACTAAGCTGAAAGATATGAGTTCAATCTATTAAAATTGTGTTGGTCTACTGTAAATAATCTAAGAGTAATTGAGCAAAATGTAAAAAGTGCTGCAACTGTCCCCACCCTACCCTATTTTTACATTGCTGTATTGGTACTTTTACGTAAGTAATGGTTGTTAGTATGGTTAAAGCAAAGTATCACAGTGTGAGATTTGCTCATGGATGTATTATTAGATCTTATTAAGTTCTTATAAAGTCTTATTATACATCCATGGGTTTGCTGTGTGGCTGGATGTGAGGCAGCACTTGAAGTCTCGTTGCGGGCCGCGCTCCACGGACCTGTAAATCTCGCGATACCTCTGCCAGCAGCAGCAGCAGCAGCAGCAGACCAGCTCCGCTCAGGAAAGACGGCGAGGATGATACACGGAGCCACCTGGGCTACACGAAGCTTTCAGGTAAACCCCGCTGCTTCACTTTGGCACCAGGCACCACGACGACGACGAGTCAGAGAAACCGACGCTGTTAACAGATTACACACAGCCACGGGTGCGTGAGAGTGTGCGGGGCGGCGGGTGTCGAGAACCGCCAATTCCTGCTAGCTTGTCGGGCTAACTGGCTAGCTGGATCCCGACGCTAATTAACCGCCTGCCAAGAACATGAGCTGCTTCTTGTTCTTACTCGTGTATTAAACATCACCGCAGTGTCCAGAAGCGATTGTTTTCTCGAACCAGGCAGCTAACGTTAACTAAGATGGTGGCCAGGTTAGCCTGTTAGCCTCACCTGAGTTAGGAGAGAAGTTAGCGGCCGCTTAATGATTGATGCTCTGCTGGTTTAGTTTATTATGCGTTTGGTTGTGGCTTCTCCTTATGATACATATGTTTGTTTTTGTTCCCAAGGTTCTCGTCTGGTTCTGGAGACCTTCCTTCAAGGACAGGAAGCCTCTGAGAAGTAGGCTGCATCATTTTCTGAGGACTGGTCACCTCTTCTGCTCTCTCACACCTTAAAGGACAGGTTCACAATGTTTCACAATGTCTTAAAACAACAGTCAGGTGCCCAAATGAACACTGAGACATGGTTTTCTTGCTGTAATCATTCCTCCTGTTCATACTGACCATTAGAAGATCCCTTCATAATGCATCTAAGTGATGGGGGACAAAATCCACAATTGATGTTCAAGCCTCTTAAATGTGAATATTTTCTGGTTTCTTTTAGTCTTTTTATGACAGGAAACTGAATATATTTGAGTTGTGGACTGTTAGTCGAGACATTTGAGGTTGCATCTTGGGCTTTGGGAAACAGTGATCTACTCTTTTTTTTTTTTTTTAAAAGAAAAGAATACCATTTTCTAACATTTTAAAGATGAAACAACTAATCGTAAATAGATTAATCAATGATGAAAATAATCGTTAGTTGCAAAATGTGAAAATGCTGATCAACTTAAATATATTGTTTAGACTGATATAAAGCAGAGAAAAGCTGCAACCCGCTCTTAAAAAATGTCTGAAACCATGAATCTGTTTTTTTAAATAGTATAATAATCCATTTGTAAAATAGTTCTGTCAATCTGTTGGTCGGGCAACACAAGACATTTGAGTTTGCATCTTGGGTTTTGGGAAACGGTGATCAACATTTTTTTTTCTTTACCATTTTCTGGCATTTTAAAGACAACTAATTGATTAATCAAGAAAATAATTAACAGATTAATCGATAATGAAAGTAATTGTTAGTTGCAGCCCTAATCCCATGCTTCAGAAATATATTCAGAAACTGCAAAGACATTATCAAAAAGGAAGGCACTAAAAAGAATAATGTTGAAAGATATCTACTTAATTTGACTCATTTGGGCTGCTGAAGCTTTATATTAGCTTCAGATAAACTTTTAAATACATTTTTGCACAGGAAGAGGACTGTGTGGACACACTGTGGATATTGGCCCCCTTTCACTTACACTGAAAGCACATTTGAAGGGGATCTTTTAATAGCCAGTATGAACAGGAGAAATGATTACAGCGAATAAAACCTCTTTCAGTGTTCATATGGACACCTGAGTGTTGTTATAAGACAGACTTGGAAAAAGTATGAACGTGTTCTTGTAATCTTTCCCTCCGGCTCCTGTTAAAGATGTGTCAATTGAAACTTGGCACAAATGAACAAGAGAACAGGGACACTTTTATTTGTTGTTGAGCATTAAGGTTTTAAATGTAGAAGTGTTAAGATATCGATGATTTGGACTCTGGAGAAGAAGAAGAAGAAGAAGGGGGGGCTGTGGGATGAGGTAGTAGTTTGTATAGTTTTAGGATCACACCAGATCTGGGAGATAACTATACAGCCTACTGTCTTTCTCACGGCCACCGAACCATCCCCTACATGACGGGAGACCGCCAGCCTATCCACATCTTGCGTTCAGTTGCCACGGTGACTGAAGCCTCTGTTGCCGTTGGTGACAGTGCTTAAAAAATGACATCAAGCGCTTCAAAGAACATTGGATTCGTTTCACTGGTTATATGCTGTATCTTGCAGTCCTAATTTATCCCTGGCTGTTGACAAATTGGACACCAGCCAGAAGCCAACGCCTGTCTCATTAATGATCTGACTGATGTCAAGTTCAGTCCTTCCAATAATTTAGCTTCAGATTCCCCCACTGCAAACATGTAGGAATTATGTGCTAAGAAACAGTAACTTAAGATATTATGGATCATTAAAATTGCAGCTACACGTATTTAATTAAGATCCAAACTTAATCTGTACTAATGTAGGTCTCCCCTCCTACATAGATGACAGATCTACAGTGTTGGTGTTTGTATGGTGTGCCAGGGCGAATGTGTTTGTGGCTGTGCTGTGGTGAGGTAGTAAGTTGTGTTGTTGTGGGGTGTGGGATATTGCAGCCCCTATTTTGGAGATACAACCACACAACTTACTGCCTTCCACAATGTGGCAGCTTAACACGCTTCAGACGTGGGCATCGTTTCCCTTCCCTCTCGACAGCCTGTATTGTAGTCTTGAGTTGGTTAGTAAATGGTCAGATTTTTTTTGCAGAAAGCGTGTATTACTTTTTTTTTTTCATAAGAGTTTGATTTGTCAAATGATAGAATGACAGTCATTTTTTTAAGCAAAGAATTACTGTTTTTAGCTTCTGAAATGTGAATATTTGCTGCCTTTCATTATCTTCTATGATATTAAGATGAATTTGGGTTGCAACTACAGATTATTGTCTTGATTAATTGTTTGGGCTATAAAATGTCAGAAAAGTAAAGCTGCAACGATTAATCTAATAGTCAATTGAAAGGAAATTAACTGCCTATTATACTAATCGATTAATCATTTTGAATCATTTTTTGAGAAAAAATGCCAATATTCTTTTGTTCCAGCTTCTTAAATGTAAATATTTATGACAGTAAAGTGAATATCTTTGAGTTGTGAACTGTTAGAGACAAAACATTTAAAGTTGCATCTTGGGCTTTGGAAAACAGTGATTGACTTTTTAAAAAATTATTATTATTTTTTTAAACCATTTTCTGACATTTTAAAGACGAATCGATTAATTGAGAAAATAATCCACAGATTAACCGATAATGAAAATAATTGTTAGTTGCAGCCATAATCCCCTGCTTTAGAAATGTATTCAGAAAATGCAAAAACATAAAAAAATTCAGTTAAAGCTCCAGCTTCAGTTCTAATTAAATCTAAATCTGGAACAAACAATATTTGTCACAAATCATGATATAAAGGACGATAGAGGGTTAAAATAATTTTGTTCTCTGCCTCATTCAGTTCACAATATTTACAGATTCTTTCATCTTCAACCACACCCCGGTGTCATCTGTCGACTGATCAGAGAATGCTGTTTTTTGAGTTTATTAGCGTTCATGCTCACAGTTAACAACTGTATAGAAGCAGAAGCAATATATCTATACATGAGTGTACATCATAAAAATGTCAAACTATACATATAGCTATATGCACACATGCACCCGTTCATTTATACTCATACATATGCATTTAAAAATACAATCATACACTTGCATACATTTTTAAAATGCCATAAAACAACAATATACAACACAAACAAACCGCAAAGACTTCAGTAATCTTATGTTTCAATCAGTTCTGTATTGTACAGTCTGCCGTAGGCAGGGTTGCTGCTTGCAGCCTGTTTGTCCTGTTTTTGCATTCAGATTATGAAAATAAAGGCTCCTTTTCTCTGTAAGTATTGTCTGTTTGTTTTGTCATATTGGAACCATTTATGTTGTGACAGGAGAGCTGTGGTCTCATCTCAAATGGTCTGGTCACCTCTGGGTCCAAATATGTTGTAAAATCTCCTGAAGTCAAGCTCAGGAAGCATCAGTTGGTCGCCTGAGCTGACCTCAGTGAGCTGCAGGGCTGCTGTGATTGGTCAGCATCCCTCATATGTACTCGGAGGGGGGCGTTCCCAGGAGCTCTCACTCATTGGTCAAAGCAGAACTGAGTGGGCGGGGCTTAAGTGCTTTTCTGCTCCTCCATGCTGTAACCAAAGAAGACTTAACGTGGCAGAGCTCTCGCACTGATTGAATTTCTGGAGCCAGTCATCAATTGTGAAGTGTACCATGATTTTATAGCATATAGCAGTTAAATTAAGCACTTTAGGGTTAATTTTTCCCCGGTAATGAAACAAACATCTCATGTGCCACAGATGGAGTAAAATTTTCACACAGCCGGCCTGTAAGCAGAGGTAGAATATTACTAATTTACTAGAGGTGCATTTAAGTGCAATTTTGAGGAACTTCTATTTAAGTTATTATGCATTAGGTTCTACTTCAACTCCATTACATTTCTGCAGGAAACTGTTTTTACTCTACTACCACATTTGCAGGTAACACACAAACCCATACTAAGTATTTAAACTATGATGCATGGCTATAAACTATTCAACTACTGAAGAAAACTATGTGAAGGTAGTCGTCATTGTCCTATAAGAATGCATTTATTAACCTGGGAGAAGCTTGTATAAAGCAAAACGCAGTTCTGTGTTCAGTATTGTAAGGAGTAGATGGTTGTGAGGAGAGGTGTTTCCAACTTGTTTTGGTCATAGTGACGTCTGAACACAATCTTCACAATCCTCTAACACTATTTTTTTATTATAGCCTTAGTTTATGGCATTAAGACATTTCAGAGTCTTCTAGTTTGTACATTAAAGCAATGCTAACTGTTAAAAGGCCTCTTCAATTTATACAGCAGAATCAACTACAACAGTTAAAAGCTGTTTACACTTTGATACATTGGTATTAAGTCAATAATGTAATTATATCACAATGACGAGTCATTCTGCAGGATTTACTGCACATAATGAGTTCTTTTGCTGATGATGCTTCTTTTACTTGGGTAAGATTTTGAATGTTTTTGCCCATAATGGTTTCTTACAGTTTGGTATTGCTTCTTTTACATGAGTAAATGATTTAAATACAGTTTGTATACAGTTTCACCACTGGCCATAAACCATATTGTTCCAAAGTCTGAGGGTGGGACTGAGAGAAAAAGGCACAATTACAAATCTGTCTGCTACTTCAGCACCATGGACAGCGCCATGGATTTATCAATACACAGCAGAGTTAGGCTACTGATATTTCAGAGCCATGCTTGGGGCCATAGATTCTAAGTTGCACAAACTTCAGTTAGATAAAGGATCAATGAGTCAGGCAGACTAGACTAACTTATTTTATCTAAACCCCTCTGCCCCTGCACTCTCTGACACTAAGGGATGGAGAGGGGGGATGGCAGGTTAACAGGGAGGATTTATTTTGGTCATTTTGCTAACAAAGGGTATTCCCCCTGAAATCACCTACTGGTTATTATAATGACAGTTATTGAATATGTTTCTGAAACACCTGATGGCTCAGTATGCAACTGTTGGAAGAGGAAACCGTGTTTAGCACTGCACTGGAGGACAGTGTTGGTGGTTTAGAGCCAAATCATTTTCTCTTTAATCTTTAATCTGTATGTGAGAGAGAGAGCTGGAGCTACTTAAACTACATGATGATGAACCCATAAGTAATCTTATTTCATACCTTCTTTATTGAAATAAAAAATCAAGTATTTTCCTTGTACACCATAACAAATTTGCTAAAATATGATAAAGTATATATTAGTATATACATATACAAATAAAGTATCATATTGCAATTATTGTGTACTGTCCAAATATTTGGACAAATTGTACTTTGATGCTTTAGCAACATTGTTCTTGAAACTTTCATACCAATAAAACCCTTTGGATTTGAATTTTGTATACATTATAAGATGTAAGAAGAGATGTTATAGGTTTAGGTTTTAGGCTAGGATGTAGCATTTAATACCATCAATACAATTTAATATAATGATTAAAAAATGCAAATCTCAATAATTTTCAGTCTTAATTTATAAAGTATTTATTTACATATACTATAAGTGCACTCTTTGACTTCCTTTGTGAATACCATGCAATTGGACTTTTTACCTGTAAAATTACTAATGAATATGAAATTTATGAAAATTAGAATAAAATGAAAAGTTTTTCTTATCATGCCAAATATATGGTGCCAAATATTGCATTATCCAAAAAATAAATAAAAATAAAAAAACGAAATGGCCGTCAAAACGTCTGCCAAGAAAAGCACAGTTGTAGTCTCACAAAAGGGCAGTAAGAAAGTAAATAGTCTTTAGCGGATCTACTACAAAAGACATCATTAATGTGGAGATCTTGAAAAGTCTTAAACACATCCTGAATAAGCAGGAAGCGGTCGGCTAAGAGCTTTTTCACTCTCAAGTGATTCTTCCGCCATATAGACGATCTTCGACGTGACGTCACTGAACCAACATGGCGAACATTCGGTGTGTCAAGGTGAGGAGAGAAATAATGAAACCTGTTATCGCTCCACACAACATCACTCACTGGGTTTTTCTCTGAGAGAATGTGATGCATGAGACTTGTGACAGGCCTGTGTTGTGATGTTTGTGTGTTTTTTCTTCCCGCCTGTTTGCTTTTCCTTGTAGTTCAGAAGTTTCATTGTGCAGCTAACGTTAACATGCTGGAGCCGCTCAGTCCGGTGTTTGATAACCGGCCTCTCGGTTATCATGTAGACATCTGAGACTTTTACAAACACATTATAGACGCATTATTTAAAGGGCAGGACCACCTAAATTACAAAACAAATATAATATATGGCGCTTACATTTGGTGCTAGCTAGCCATGCAGTTAGTCTTGGCTTTGACAGTGGTGGAAAGTAACTAAGTACATTTGCGTTACTGCATTAAGTGCAATTTTGAGGTACTCCACTACATTTCAGGGGAGGGAAATATTGTACTTTCTACTTCACTACATTTATCTGACAGCTTTAGTTACTTTTCAGATGAAGATTAGACACAATGGATAATATAACAAGCTTTTAAAATACAACACATTGTTAAAGATGAAACCAGTGGTTTCCAACCTTTTTGGCTTTTGACGTCTTACAAAAAGCAGTGTGTAGTCAGGGTCACATTTCAGATGTCTATGAGTTGTTAACAGCTCCACCAAATAGTGATTTTTTCCCTCTAAACTGTGATCCAACATTTCATTAATCATCTCACGACCCCTCAGATTTATCTGCTGACCCTTTGGAGGGGCCCCACCCCTAGGTTGAGAACCACTGGACTAAACTAGCCAACTGTATATAAAGTAGTTGAAACTAGCTCCACCTCCAGCAGCTACAACAGTAACATGCTGATATATAATAATATATCAGTCAGAGGGACCAAACCACTACTTTTACTGCAATACTTTAACTACATCAAGCTCATAATACTCAAAATATATTCAGTTCACTATCACACAAAACAAATAAAAGCAGCAAATCGTCACAGTTTTGAAGCTGACACTGGGGAATATTTGGCGTCTCTTCTTGAAAGATTACTTAAACAAATTGATAATCAAAAAAGTTAAAAGATTATTTTTAATTTCCACACACAAACATTTGGCCTTACTTGAGTTTAACCCTTTAACACCTGTCTCCTTTTGGGGGACAAGTGATCATTAGACCCTTATGATGCATTTTTATTATGTAATTAGTGACATAATTGATCACATTGTTGGACTGTTTTATTGATTTTGAGAATAACCAAAATGACAACTGAAAAAAATTAACATTATATTAAATGTTCATATTCATTTATTCATATTCATATTCATTCATTTAACTTCTCACAGTACTAGCTGTCAGCGTTGAGGGTTTTTTGCCTCTGCATTATAAATTAATCAGAGCAGTTCTGATTTTCTCCTCTCACCTTTCTCAGTGACCCATGTTTTTCTTGTTTTTTTTGTTTGTTTGTTTTTATCTGCCCATGTTTCCTTTTTCCTGCACTACCCCCCTCCTGTCCCTGTCCATGTGTGTTTACGTGTGTGTGCAGGGTATGGTTGGCCTGGTGACGGGCGGTGCGTCCGGTTTGGGTCGGGCCACCGTGGAGCGTCTGGTGCAGAACGGAGCGTCCGCTGTGATCCTGGACCTGCCCTCCTCTGACGGACCAGCTCTGGCAGCCAGTCTGGGAGACCGCTGTGCCTTCGCTCCTGCAGACGTGAGTCAAAAAACTCACCAGAGACACCAGAGATTTAAACACATTCACTCATACAAAAGCATTAATGTGTATTTTTCAAATTGAAAAGATGATACAAGTCAGTTAATACAGAGGTTTTATGTATGAGCAGCTCTCTTTCTCTTGAGTGTGAAAAACACCCAGACTGTATTTGTTAAGTCATTCAGTTTATGGCTTCTCAAATAGATGTAGGTGTCAGAGTGTCAGAGAAATGTGGTGAAAGAAAGAAAAAAAAAGAAAAAGAAAGTTATGATCCTTAAGGCCCATAAGGTCTCCTGTATGTCTTGTTTTGTTGAAGCATTTTTGACAGTCGCTGTTGGTGCCAAACTTGATGACATATACATGAAGTCTCCTGTTGCTTCTTCACAATGAAAGCCACCATGGGTTTGGTATTTGAATACTTTGAATGTGAAGCAGCAGAAATATTAGATTAGGTTTAGTAGTAACTTAATACAGCTCAGATGAATATAGTCACAATAAGAATAATACTTCAGATCTGTATTAATCCTAGCATCATTGTATTAATTAAGAGCAACAGTGCTAAAACACATGCAACTAATATCAATCATACCCTTCATGAATTCTCTGAAAGTACTCGGGGACATCAGAGTTTTGAGTTTCAGGACCTGTTGTAAATTAAAATGTGGACTGTTGGTTTTTTTTTTCAGAGGTGTAATGACCTCTCAGCTCAGTAGATGGCCCTCTCACATAATCCAGCACTAGTGCACATGGTACACACTGACCCAGCAGATACTTTTCCTGAACCTTTTTTCTTTATTTTTTCTTTATTTATGAACCAAAACTGATCTTCACTGCATCTTTGGTGCATTTATAGATGTGTTCAATACAATACAAACAACTTTATGAATCCCACTAGAGGCAATTTGTTTGGAGCAGCTTGTTATACACACAACACAATAACATACAAATAAATAATACAATATATAGCACCAGTCTCCTAAATTAATAATTTGACTCACCTGCCTGGCCGGGGACTGGTAGATGGAAAAATCCACCGGCCAAGCATATTTTTTTATAAATTGCCTTTTTGTGTCACATATACATTTGTTTCAGTACATTTCATTGAGATAATAAGTATTATGTTGAATACAAACTTAAAGAAGAAGTCAGAGTGAAATTTGAAGCAAAATTATTTTAATATATTAATCAACAGTTAATCAAATCAAGTCTATTTGTAGAGTACTTTTTGTAGTGACCAAAGTGCTGTACAGAGTTTTACACGCGGTCACGGTCATTGTGATTGGACTCTGAGCACGTCCAAAACACGGGTGACTTACGCTTCACACTGTACCTGAACAACACCTGTGTAGACACAGACGGAGCACTCGCTGCTGCTCCTGCTCTGCTAAACGTGTTGATCACGCTATGCTCTCTGTGTAGACACAGATCATACAAAAAAAAAACATATGGTGTGCATGTCTACGCTGTATAGAGACAAACATGAGTAATTTCCTCTGAGCCACCAGTGCAGTGGATAACTTTCTGAGATTTACTTGCCAAACAGAAAACCTACATGCTTCTGGCACGCGGCGGGTGTTAATTTCGGACCCTGTACACAAAAGGAGTTAAAAGGAGAATAAAAATCCCTAAATAAGATAGATAAATAAGCTTGATAAGCATAATAAAAAGATCAGATAAAGCATTCATCAACAATGACAATAGTAAGACCTATGGATCATTTGCAGAATGAGCGATTTAGAATATTGTTGGTTTTAATCACAACAGACGCCAACAGAGAAAATTCACTTGCAAGAACATGACCAGAAGAAGCCAAGATACTTGTGAAAGAATGCTGCTCAGGCTGTTTCTGTCTTTTACTGTTAGGCTGAGAAACCAGCAGATAAAAGAAAAGCTCAGAATACTCAATTAAAGGGGATTTCTCTGTTGCGTCTGTGTTCACATTGAATTTAAGGTGATCATGTTAAATAGTAGTAAGTATTTGTGTGATTTAACGGTTTTCTCACTTTCATTATGATGCACTCTTTGGCTGCATCTCTGTTACGTCTAAAATCAGGACGTTGGTTATATTTATCTTAATATTCAGGACTGTGATGTTCTAAAAAGATACTTGTCATTTTCCAGGTGACATCGGAGGCAGATGTGCAGTCAGCTGTGTCCCTGGCCAGAGAGAAGTTTGGGAAGCTGGACCTGGCAGTTAACTGTGCCGGCATCGCTGTTGCTGTCAAAACCTACAACTTTAAGAAAGACGCCCCTCACAGCCTGGAGGACTTCCAGCGCGTTATCAACGTAAGATGGACAGACGGTAGAAAAACGAATACCAGCCGCAGCTCATCAGACAATCATGTGTTTGTTCTGTTTATGTGCTGCAGGTGAACATCGCAGGAACCTTTAATGTGATTCGCCTCGCTGTGGGTGCGATGGGGAAGAACGAGCCAGATGCAGATGGACACAGAGGATGCATCATTAACACTGCCAGCGTGGCAGCCTTTGATGGACAGGTGATTTAAAGCACACACACACACAAACGTAAAAAAATAACTAAGTGGTCACTAGCAGCTGTTTTTTTTTTTTACTTTCTCTCTTTTTTTACTTCAGGTCGGCCAAGCAGCATATTCAGCTTCTAAAGGAGGAATTGTTGGAATGACTCTCCCTATCGCAAGAGATCTGGCACCTATGGGCATCAGGGTCATCACCATAGCACCCGGTTAGTGATCACACTTCAGCTGTGACAACAGTAACAACAGAGGCCTGTTCATAGTTAAAGGATTAGACAATATTCTTTTTGTTATTTTCAACAAATCCCATGAAAAGACTAAAACCATCACTATGTCTTTCCATCTCTTAATGCTTTCTGACTTCTCTACTCTGTCTGTCTGTGGCTCTCACGTAATATCTCATTTGTCTAATCTGTACCGACCAAGTGCAAAAAGCAAAGTTATTGATTTAAGATAATGTTAATTATTAATAATGACAATGGTAATGTGTTAATGAGTGATCTTTAGAGGTGCTGTTAGAAGGATTGTGTTCGCTCTGGATAGAGCCGGGTTAGCTGTTTCCAGTCTTTATGCTACACTAAGCTAACCGGCTGTTGGCTGACATGAGAAAGAATAGAAAGTAAATAAGCATATTTCTCAAAATGTTGGACTATTCCACTAAAATCAAGTTACAAATGTTTACTTTCAAAGGTTCAGTAATTTCCTAAAGCAGCTGGGCACTGTGGTTTTTAGCAAACGTTACTCGAATGTTAGCGAATGGTGATTTGTTGGGGTCTATTTTTAGCTATGTATGTGTGAGCAACTCAATATAAATTACAGTGGTCGTGTTTATCTTAATGAAGGAACATGTCAGCCAGTGCAACAGTGCGGCTCATGATGTGTTTTTTATAGTTATTGGACAAAAATTGAGTTTTATATCATATATAATGAATAAGATATATCAGGCTCCTGACACACAGAACGCTTGTTTTTAATCAATTCATTGTTGGTTTTGGTCTTATCATGGAATTTATTGTCAATCAGAAAAATACAGAATATCATCAGACATATTCCTTTAACAGATATTTACAGGAGTAAAGAGCTGAAACCAGGCACAGGCAAAATCATCCTGAAATAAGCCTTTATAGTCCAGATACGTCATGTTTTTCAATGACTGTCCCATCATTAAAAGGCTTCAAATGCAGCGGAGAAACAGGTGCTTCTTTGGGCTGGATTCTAAAAACACAAGTAATGTTTTCTTTGCAGCCTTCAGTATCCGAATTATCAACCTCTAAAGTTGTGACGACACACGTCACTCTCTCACCTCCTTAGCATAATGAAAAGCACCCAGGGTGTTACAGAAAAATGGAAGTATATTTGGATATATTTACCATTAACCTGATACACTGTTTGCTAGTTATGACCTTTCAGTTAAACCCACATTGGGAAACGTGCACTGTAAACCTGCCTCAGTTTAACCTTTGGGATTCACAGTTTGTTGCTTTATTGAGCTAAAAACATCAGTTGGTGTGTCTGAAGATATGAACATTGATTGAAATGATTGGACACTGACATTTCATTTGTGTCTAAATTAATCTTCGTCCTCAGGTCTGTTCTCCACTCCTCTCCTGGCTGGTCTTCCAGAGAAGGTGCGCTCCTTTCTAGCCCGCCAGGTGCCCTTCCCCTCGCGCCTGGGAGACCCCGCTGAGTTTGCCCACCTGGTGACATCACTGGCTGAGAACCCCATGATTAATGGAGAGGTCATTAGACTGGACGGAGGCATCCGCATGCAGCCCTGAGACAAAATGTGTGTGTGTGTGTTTGTGACCACTTCAACAAAATGTATCGATCATAAACTGCCTCCATTTAAGAAAAAATGTTGAATCTTTGTGTCTGAATGTGAGTGTTTGTGGGGCTGTCTGATGTGTTTACGCTGTAGAAAGCTGCGTACAGTAAATATAAACTGTTATTGATCACAAACACCACTAAATCAATTTTGTGTGCGAGACTGTGAGAGACAAAGAGTGTGAAAGTGAAACTCATTCAAAATATTGCAGTACTTTATTCACTCCACTTTGGTTGTTTTGTAAACTAATCCAGATTATAATAAACCTCAGATAAGTTTGATTATCAATTCCAAGTTTTATTTTTTCCAAAGGAAAATTCCAGCATATTTCCTACCGGCTAATCCTGTTGCAGAGATTCAGGAAAACAAGAAATCGCACAAAACAATGCAAATTTGGGAAAGCTGCGTTTGTCATTTAATCGTTGTAGTTTAGAAACATGCAAACTATGTTACCTTGTTTGCTTCTTCCTGTCTTGGATGAACTGTTTGACATAATGGCCATTCTTTTTCTTTTGATTAGACAAGGATATATCGTGCACATTTACAGCTCTATATTTTTATTCTGGGGCTCTTTAAGGCCCCCCTCCTGATGAGCCCACTCTGTTCTGATCGGTCAGCTTCAGGCTGCCCCTCAGGAGATTTACGCTGGCTCGGGAGGCTATGTCAACAAACCATGAAACAAACTATAGGCGGAGTATTTATACTTTTTCTTCTTTACTTGAAATGTCAACTTCATACATCTGTACCTGTCCGAGCGTTCAGAGCAGGATGAAGCCCTGCTTCTACATATGTTTACCTCACATTTTGGACTTTGACCATGTTAAAATCCTGTTTATTTGGAAAGCTTTAGGAGGGCTCACCCCAATATATAACCCACCCCAATATTTATGCAGCTCCTTGTTACCCCAAATCTCTACAATGAAGGCTGTAGTGCAAAGTTAGCATGATCCACTGAGTTACAATGTCCACATTTATGGGAAATATTGAATTAAATTAAAATTAATGTAACTGTTTATCTTACTTTAAAGCCTAAAGGGGAAAATTTGAATGTGTGGAAAGCGTCTTTTAGGTCATTCTGATCACACGAGTTTTGATTTCAGAGCTCTTAACCCAATAAAGCTCAAAGTAGAGGAGGTTTGATATGTTAAAGGTCCCCTCCAGACTGTTCTGTATATAAAATACTCTACTTTGAATAATAATTTATCATGGTTTTTCCACCAAAAAGTTTGATTTTCTTGTTAAAATCCTTAAAATGGGATCCACTCTTTCTATCTATGAATATGCAAATATTTCATTTCAGAAGTTGAACTGCTGGACACAACATGTCTCTGACATCACTGTAAAGTCCATTCTCAGTGTTTGTGGACCAGGACTGGCTTCCAAACTACTTGTGATGTCACAAATCACGCTCGTAGGCCCGCCGTTTATAATTGGATTTTTAATGAGCACAGAGAAACTTTCCACTTTCAGCAGATGCAGGTGAAAACATCCTTCTAGTGAAGCTCAAACATTCAACTGTGGCAACAACAGGAAAAACATATTTTTGAGTTAAGGGATTTAAACAGGTATTTGGCATTGAGCCAAACTACCACAAGCTAAATTCAATCCCGTTCCCTAACAGAGCAATGCTTATCTTACTACCAAAGGAGAAGCCTGTGCCCAGCACCTTCGCCTCTACACCAGTCAGGCCAATGCCAACACCGGTGTCTGCTGCCAGACCAACCTTAGCCTTTACCGGACCAGCAGAGGCTGAAGCACTGGCCAACTCTGCTTTGGCAAAGGCTCTGGCAGAGAGAGACGTCACAGAGGCTCCGACTCCCGCGCTGGCGTTGGGCCCTTTGGCCTCAGTATCAAAAACGCTCCACTCAGCTCGAGCATGGCCCACTCCTGCAGCAGCGTACACTCCTGCCTTGGGAATGCGCTTCCCAGGTTTGTCTTCTAATCCATCTGCATACTTGCCAGCACCTGAGTAGGTACCAGCAGCAAAAGCTTTACCAGGCCGGTCAAAGGTGTCAATCATCTCCAGTGCCCCGGGTAAACCAACAGAGACTTCTGCACCTGACCGCACAACTGCATGTGCTGCAAACAAAGAGACACTGTGTTTCATCTCAAAGATGACAAGAGAAGGACATAACCAGGAAAAATGATTGTGTGGTGTGGAGATTTCAAGAATATTATGTTGATAATTGGGGAAAAGAGAATTACATTGAAAAGTCATGTTTCAAAAGTAATATTTGAGAAAAGGTTATTGTTTAGAAATGAATTACCAAAATATCCCACTTTATGACTTTATAAAAGGTTGCTCCTTTCCCTTTCCACTAGGCCTATAGTATATGACATTCTGTATAATTTGTTAGGCGATTGTGGCTGTCAGTCTGTCTTAAAAAACAACATTCAGGTACTCATATGAACAGTGAAAGAGGTTTTCCTCGCTGTAATCATTCCTCCTGTTCATACTGGCTATCCCCTTTAAATGTGCATTTTATGTAAGTGATGGTTTAATGTTTATCTGAAGCTTATATGAGTCTTCAGCAGTCTGAGTTAGTCATATCAAGTGGATATCTGACACATTTACAGTCTTTTTAGCATCAAATTCCCTCTTTGTGTTTCCTCTCACAGTGTTTCCCTGTTGAGCTGTGGTGGAAGTATAGTAACAAAAAGAGGGACTTTGGCACTAAAAAGGCTGTAATGTTGAGAGATATCTACTTAATTTAACTTATTTGGATGGCTGAAGCTTCATATTAGCTTTAGATAAAGTTGCATTTTTGCACAGGAGGCTTGTGGATTTTGTCCCCCATCACTTCCATTGTAAGTGCATTATGAAGGGATCTTCTAATGGTCAGTATGAACAGGAGGAATGATTACAGCAAGAAAAAATGTATTTTTATGCTCCTTTGGACACCTGACTATTGTTTTCAGACATAATTGAAAAATTGAGAACCCATCCTTTAATGTTGTTCTATATGTTTTGAAAGCTTTGTATCAGTGTAGCTCCCCCTATGGTAACCAGAGTAGATGGTACATTCCAGTTTGGTGCGGCTGAGAAGGTAAAAGTCCAGTTACTGGTGGCAGATTCTGTAGATTTTACATGTGTTTTTTCTTTTGCTTCATCGTAAGTTATTTTTGTTGAATTTCCTGCCGACTTGCTTCATCAACATCCCTTTTAAAGTTTAATTGCCAAACAACATCACTGTCATCTGCCCTTTATAATGGGTGGCGGCACTACAATGACAAGGTCATGATATTTTATTGGTTTCATAAGGCATTAGACTTTAATCCTTTTCTGAAGTCACTAACTTCTGCTTCCTGCTGTGACGTCAAAGTCACGTTCATTTTATTATGACTGATAGTAACACATCTCATCCAAGTTCCAAACAGATATCCAAACAGTTCAGTTTCCAAACTGTCAATTGTGCAAAAGTCTTATGGGGCACACATGAAGCTGAAACCAAGGGGACTATTTGGTAGGCGTTTTAACTTCAGAAGCCTTACAGCAAAGAGCAATCAGCTAACATCTCTTAAGACCTGCTCAGCTCTGCACTCACTGATTCTGATTCTCTATTTTATGGTTGTCATGACTTGCTTTTATTTGATAAGCATACATTTGTGATGTACTATTGTGTGTAGTTTGTGTGTGTTTTGCATGTCTTGCACATTAGTTTAAAGCTATAATCTGATACGGTGCATTAAATGGTGACATCTATGTTTGAGCTGTACACTGTCTCTTTTAAATACAATAAATAAATAAATAAGACAAACTTAAAAAAGTGAAGTATGTACTTACATTGAGCTTTTGGATTTGAAAGAAAGAGAAGAAAAGGGAAACGTCAGTTAGTTATGTATTTTTTTCTTTTAAAATTCATAAAAGTCCCATGAAACATGTCAAAATCACAATTACTCCATAAACATTTAGACTTTTTATAGTGAATAGTGTGCACTACACATGTAGTTTATATAGCATGAAGGTACTTTAATACTCAAACAAAATCAGACATTTTGTTTCATTTTCCTCCAAATAAGATCTGGCAGCTCTTAGTTTAGTTACAAAGTTAGAAATTTACTTAACGTTTATGAAAAAGCTGAACTGTCTCCTTGGATGTCCTCAATATACTATATTTATTTGAGGAAAGTATGTACTGCTGATGATAGATGGTGTTTGCCTACCTTCCATCTTCAGGACAAATAGTTCAGTCTGAAAGAAAAAGGAAACCAGCAGATTAGAACTGATAATAAACTGTCTCAAGTAGAGTGAAAATAACTGTGGTAATGGAAATATACTGTGTCGATCTATTGCAAATTATTTTATATATAATTTAGATTATATAAGCAGCATAATTGTGTTAATGAAATAAAAAACCTCCTTCATCAACAACATCTGTGATCCATGAAAAACACATGATTGAGTACTTGTGTACTAGTGTTTGGTTTATAGCAGATGTGGAACACGTTGAGAGCAACTGCTGGAGTTCATCTACTGAGGATGCCCCCCCCCCCCACCCCCCCACCTGTGTGTGTGCTGATAATGTCAGCATGCTAACATGCTAATCTTCAGCATGCTAACATGCTAATCTTTAGCAAATGTAATGCTTAGCATGTTCACCATCTAATTTTAGCATTTTAGAATGCTAACATTTGCTAATTAGGTACAGCTGAGGCTGATGGGGATGACATTTGTTTTGCAGGTATTTGGTCATGTGGTTAAGGAATCAACAAAGTTACAATTTATTCTATGGGAGGCATGAATGTCTGAATGTCTAATCCCCAAAGAAATTATGGCACCTGTCTGAAATTAGGATTCCTGTTGGCCTTCCTGTTTTTTTATAACAGAAAGTTGTTGTTCACTGAAGTTGTGAAAGTTTCAATCTGAGTAACAGATTTTACTTTTTCTTTCTGTTCAACAGGGTGGAGACGCCCTGTTGAACAGAAAGTAAAAGTAAAAACTTCTGATAACGTTCTTCCTCTGAAATATACAAACTAGGTTGAGACTCTTTTTACATGTTTTATTTCATACATTGTCAGTTATATATTATTATCACCACATCCTTTTCAAAAGTGCTGAAAAAATCATGAAACATGCTGCTGTAAAATAGTAACTTTAAAACAAAAGCAGATTGAGGAAGAAAAGGCTTGATGGTAACAACAACAACAAAACCAACAAAAAAACAAGCAAAAACAAAACACAAATTCACATCTAATACAACCTTGCTATTGAAACAGTGTTTTTTATGCAGTGCTCATGTTTTTTGTTTTTTCTCATAAAATATAAAATTGCATATATTTAAATAGAAAATAAAAACTCGGTTTCAGTCATAAATCAGTATATTTGTTTCAAAAGAAATATTTTGAGGAAAGGTTATTGTTTAAAAATTAATATCTAAACAAAATATCCCACTTTATGACTTTATAAAAGGTTGTCCCTTTACCTAGGCCATTTTTTGTGTTAAATTACTCATTTCAATACAATATTTCTGTTAATTTATCAGTTGTGTTACACAGATAATGGAATGTGGGTTTCAGTTGAGTATTTTTTGCAGTGTTTTTTGTTGAAGGGCTTCAGTCCTGAGGGATGTACTACGAAGTGATATCCGTGGGTTAGTGAGCTATGTTGAGCCTAAAGCTCAATGAGCCTAAAGTTATTAAAATATATCAAAAATATATCAAAAAACTATCAACAAACTATATCTCTAGTTAATAATGAAGTCAGTGTACCAGTAGAACATCTTTGATCTTTGAACGTTAAACTTTGATAGATGGTGTTTGAGCGGTATTGTGTAACATGTTATAGCTGGTTTCATACTTTCAGTTTTCATTTTGCACCCAACACACACACACACACACACACACACACACACACACACACACACACACACACACACACACACACACACACACACACACACACACACACACAGGGTGGGGGGGCACTTATAAATAGGCATCCTCAGTAGATGAACTCCAGCAGTTGCTCTCAACGGGTTCCACATCTGCTATAAACCAAGCAAACTCATTCAGGTAAGAACTCAATCATGTGTTTTTCATGCAAACAAAACTTTATACATGCCTTAAAGTACTAAATGGTGCAGAATTTATCAGTAATTTAACTTTTTGAGGGCTCAACAGTCAGCCGTCAGCTCTAACTTTAAAGAATCACTCCTCTGTTTTTGTCACATCTCAGTATCAGTACAGAATAGTGAAATAAAGAATAAAGTTGCATCTCGTCTTTGTCTTTTGTTTTAATGTTGCAAATCTGACTCACAGATGTTGATGATGAAGGAGGTTTTTTATTTCATTAACACAATTATGCTGCTTATATAATCTAAATTATATATAAAATAATTTGCAATAGATCGACACAGTATATTTCCATTACCACAGTTATTTTCACTCTACTTGAGACAGTTTATTATCAGTTCTAATCTGCTGGTTTCCTTTTTCTTTCAGACTGAACTATTTGTCCTGAAGATGGAAGGTAGGCAAACACCATCTATCATCAGCAGTACATACTTTCCTCAAATAAATATAGTATATTGAGGACATCCAAGGAGACAGTTCAGCTTTTTCATAAACGTTAAGTAAATTTCTAACTTTGTAACTAAACTAAGAGCTGCCAGATCTTATTTGGAGGAAAATGAAACAAAATGTCTGATTTTGTTTGAGTATTAAAGTACCTTCATGCTATATAAACTACATGTGTAGTGCACACTATTCACTATAAAAAGTCTAAATGTTTATGGAGTAATTGTGATTTTGACATGTTTCATGGGACTTTTATGAATTTTAAAAGAAAAAAATACATAACTAACTGACGTTTCCCTTTTCTTCTCTTTCTTTCAAATCCAAAAGCTCAATGTAAGTACATACTTCACTTTTTTAAGTTTGTCTTATTTATTTATTTATTGTATTTAAAAGAGACAGTGTACAGCTCAAACATAGATGTCACCATTTAATGCACCGTATCAGATTATAGCTTTAAACTAATGTGCAAGACATGCAAAACACACACAAACTACACACAATAGTACATCACAAATGTATGCTTATCAAATAAAAGCAAGTCATGACAACCATAAAATAGAGAATCAGAATCAGTGAGTGCAGAGCTGAGCAGGTCTTAAGAGATGTTAGCTGATTGCTCTTTGCTGTAAGGCTTCTGAAGTTAAAACGCCTACCAAATAGTCCCCTTGGTTTCAGCTTCATGTGTGCCCCATAAGACTTTTGCACAATTGACAGTTTGGAAACTGAACTGTTTGGATATCTGTTTGGAACTTGGATGAGATGTGTTACTATCAGTCATAATAAAATGAACGTGACTTTGACGTCACAGCAGGAAGCAGAAGTTAGTGACTTCAGAAAAGGATTAAAGTCTAATGCCTTATGAAACCAATAAAATATCATGACCTTGTCATTGTAGTGCCGCCACCCATTATAAAGGGCAGATGACAGTGATGTTGTTTGGCAATTAAACTTTAAAAGGGATGTTGATGAAGCAAGTCGGCAGGAAATTCAACAAAAATAACTTACGATGAAGCAAAAGAAAAAACACATGTAAAATCTACAGAATCTGCCACCAGTAACTGGACTTTTACCTTCTCAGCCGCACCAAACTGGAATGTACCATCTACTCTGGTTACCATAGGGGGAGCTACACTGATACAAAGCTTTCAAAACATATAGAACAACATTAAAGGATGGGTTCTCAATTTTTCAATTATGTCTGAAAACAATAGTCAGGTGTCCAAAGGAGCATAAAAATACATTTTTTCTTGCTGTAATCATTCCTCCTGTTCATACTGACCATTAGAAGATCCCTTCATAATGCACTTACAATGGAAGTGATGGGGGACAAAATCCACAAGCCTCCTGTGCAAAAATGCAACTTTATCTAAAGCTAATATGAAGCTTCAGCCATCCAAATAAGTTAAATTAAGTAGATATCTCTCAACATTACAGCCTTTTTAGTGCCAAAGTCCCTCTTTTTGTTACTATACTTCCACCACAGCTCAACAGGGAAACACTGTCCGAGGAAACACAAAGAGGGAATTTGATGCTAAAAAGACTGTAAATGTGTCAGATATCCACTTGATATGACTAACTCAGACTGCTGAAGACTCATATAAGCTTCAGATAAACATTAAACCATCACTTACATAAAATGCACATTTAAAGGGGATAGCCAGTATGAACAGGAGGAATGATTACAGCGAGGAAAACCTCTTTCACTGTTCATATGAGTACCTGAATGTTGTTTTTTAAGACAGACTGACAGCCACAATCGCCTAACAAATTATACAGAATGTCATTTACTATAGGCCTAGTGGAAAGGGAAAGGAGCAACCTTTAAAGTCATAAAGTGGGATATTTTGGTAATTCATTTCTAAACAATAACCTTTTCTCAAATATTACTTTTGAAACATGACTTTTCAATGTAATTCTCTTTTCCCCAATTATCAACATAATATTCTTGAAATCTCCACACCACACAATCATTTTTCCTGGTTATGTCCTTCTCTTGTCATCTTTGAGATGAAACACAGTGTCTCTTTGTTTGCAGCACATGCAGTTGTGCGGTCAGGTGCAGAAGTCTCTGTTGGTTTACCCGGGGCACTGGAGATGATTGACACCTTTGACCGGCCTGGTAAAGCTTTTGCTGCTGGTACCTACTCAGGTGCTGGCAAGTATGCAGATGGATTAGAAGACAAACCTGGGAAGCGCATTCCCAAGGCAGGAGTGTACGCTGCTGCAGGAGTGGGCCATGCTCGAGCTGAGTTGAGCGTTTTTGATGCTGAGGCCAAAGGGCCCAACGCCAGCGCGGGAGTCGGAGCCTCTGCGGGATCTCTCTCTGCCAGAGCCTTTGCCAAAGCAGAGGTGGCCAGTGCTTCAGTTTCTGCTGGTCCGGTAAAGGCTAAGGTTGGTCTGGCAGCAGACACCGGTGTTGGCATTGGCCTGACTGGTGTAGAGGCGAAGGTGCTGGGCACAGGCTTCTCCTTTGGTCGTACAATGGGTATATCCCTGTTTGGCACTGGCTTTGAAATTAAGCTGTGGTAGCGTGAGGCTTCAAGCCAAATGCAGCTCTCTCTTACTGTCTTGTGCCTTCTGTTCCAACAATGAATCCTTTTTAAAAGCATTTGAAGTTTACTGAAAATAAACATTTCATCATTTTAAACCTCCACCGAGATATATTTCTTTTCTCCAGTAATTGTGTCTGTCTATGTTCTGTGTTTACTGCTTTTAAATAATGGAGATTGAACATATGAATATATTAGAACCACATTTACCAGCTTTTATCATATTAAAAGAAAAGTGCATGAATAAGACTGTACTTTTACTTGTCAGAGGCCAACATTCCCACCACAATTGTTCCATTTCCTGTCAACATCTTCCCGTTCCACCCACTGGAACCTCATACTCAAGCAATGTTTACTTCTTATTGTCTTTACTTTGAAAAAACATCTTGTAGCGTGCAGTAGCAGAATAAGATTAACAGTTGATTTACCTCTAAGCACAGCAGACACTAGGCAGTAAATGTTTCTGGGACTCAAAACTCAACAACCTCAGTCTGCTACTGACTTTGTGTACATAGTTTCATACAGAGAACTGGCTCACAGCTGTTCATAAATCCATTACCAACTTTGTTTTAAGGTAGGGCCGAAACTGGTGTTCATTTTTGGTTTAGTGGGGATTCATTTATAAATGAATTTATTCTATAAATTATCTTTAAAAGTCTTTTCAAATCCAAACATTAATTTTGTGACATGACTCCGTCCCCTTGGTGGAACTGGTGGAAACGGAGACGATAACACCAACCAAACATTCTCAAAATGTGGGGACAGGACAGGACAGGACAAGGTGGTTGTGCCAAAGTAACAGAAAAATCAATGAAACAAAACTAGGACTTACTGATACTTATCTATGGAAACAAGAGACCTAACTTACTTATCTACAAAAAAGGACTTCATGAAAACTATTACAGTGGAGGCACCAACCAATAAACTTACAGGTGGAGACAACTTAGCTGATGGCACCTGGAGAGAGGAAGAAAAACAGGAGGGAAGAAAATACACATACAGAGGCACAGTGTCCCTGACTGACACATAACACCAGGTCACATGTAGAGAGGTTGGCAGACAGATTATTGTAATTCACAAAAAATATTTTAAGTGAACCTTTTATTTCTATTGGACCTTTTCCACTGCAAAAAAAAAAAAAAAATGTTTAGGTAGGTAGATGGTTAGAAAGGTGAGATAGTCTCTGTGGGGTGTCGGTCAGGACACGAGAGTCAGGTATTGCTTTTATATATTTAGGTACCCGATTATCAGTGGTTATCAGCCTCATCGATAAGGGTTAGAAGGGGCCTGCTACACCTGCTAGTAGGTTAAGAAGGGTGTTATCATCCATTGGTAAGGTGGTGACTAACAGATGCCATCTAGTGGCCGTAGTAATTATGACCCGGGGAAGTCATGTAGTTCAGATGACGTCACTATAAGATGACTTGATAAGATGATTTTTTCACATCTCAGCCGGTGGTGGGTTGGGTGGATGGATAGTTAGCTGGCAACGTGAAGTTGCAAGCAAGAGATGCCGCCGTCGGGACATTTTCACTGCATTTTACTGCATTCATAACTGACAGTTGCCACTTTTAACCACGTTTGAAGTGATCATTTTAACCCAAGCCATGATCTTTTCCTAACCCTAACCGAGTGGATTTATGCCTAAACCTAACCAGACCTTAACCACAGTGCTGTCACACCATAAAACATTGTTATTTTGTAGCGTAACGTAGTGGAATAATATTATAAGGACTTACATTTAAGTAAAAGATAAATTTAAAGATTTTTACAGAAAAAAAATTATATATGATTACAAATTACAGTAGATTTTGTATTTTATCATGGTGGAAAAGACAATACACATGAATGATGATGATGATGATATATTTTTAACAAAAGCTATTTTCAATTAAAAAAAAGCTGTTCTCCTACCAACTAGTTCCCATGCTAACAGAGCCTGCAGTGGTAATGAACTGAAATGAATGAAAAAGATGTTAGTATTTCAAATGATGTAGAATGAGAATAACTTATTTTATTTACAATATTGAAGATGCTGTTCAGTTCAGATCTTTATCTGAAAAATCACATTTGCAGCAAGGCAGCATAAACCTAATAATGAAACAATGACACAGCTGAATACATTAAAAGTGGTGCTACTATACTCATTTTAGAATAAAGAATGCATGCAATGCACAACTCAAATCAGCTTTCTTCCACTCAGTCCAGTCCAAACAAAAAGGGAGAAAAGTCTGAGGGCCTCTGGAGGACCGGGGGAGAATGGCAGCCCGGGACACAGAGTCAGACTGCAAACAGAACCATAACATTAACAGCAGTACTATATATGAATTTGCAGTAGGTATAAAGCACAGCATTAACACAATGATGCATGTGCCAGTTAATACAAATCAATAACAGACACAACAAGAACACAGTACAGAAACCACGCAAAAAATATGCAGAAAAAAATATTAACGGAAATGTAAAAGAGTACAGAGCACAGGCAAATAATAGATCGGGATATTTTAGATTACAGAAGGAAGATTCTCAAAATAAACCACAACTATTTCTGTGTGGCACAATTTATCCAAGACAAGAAAAAAAACAAGTATCATATTTGCTTTCTGAGTGTGCAGTAGATCTGGTCATGAGCCATGGTGATTGGATCGAGGGTCTCGTAGATGGAGGGTAGATTGACGGCCTCGTTGGCAGAGTCTCCCAATGTGGAGGCTGGAGCTAAATTCTCATAGGTGACATCAGTGACATCCTGAAAAAACAGTGACAAGGAATGATAATGTACATGAGACATTTTAACAGCCCAGACACTCTTCTGTTATTTAAACATTTGGAGCACAGATACCATGATGTTAAGTAAAGTAAAAAAGAAAAAAACAAAGAGTTGAAAAAATTCACCTCCATGTTTATGCTGGGTAAGGGGTTAGTACTGTTCAAATCTGTGGAAGACAAAGTACAACAAAGGTGTTTTCATTCTTCTTCATTTGTAATTATTGAAAGAGTTTGAATAGGAAGGTAACTCACTATGAGCGCTTCTTCTTTTCTTCCATTTGTATAGAAACACAGCCGACAGCACAACCACAATCACAGGAACAACCAGAAGCAAGATGATACCTGTATGAGAGACACACAGTGTTCAGAGTAGTTCAAGCTGCTTTAGAAGGGGAGCTACTGCATTTGGTGTTGTAAATACATAACAGTAAAAAAAAAAAAGAAGGTAAAGAGAAAAATACCACTACCGCGAAAGATAGATATATAAATAAACACGTATAATTAAAAAGCGAAATATTGTAGGTAAATGAAAATATATTCTAAGTGAGAAAAGCTATGGAATTGTATAAGACATTGACCGGGAAAGTGTAAAATTTTATAAAATCTGCCTGCATCAGTCAAATAATTTAAGGAATTGGTTACACTTTGATTGAATTAGAACTTTTTTTATTCCTTTTGTTTCAGCCGTCACAGTTAACAAATGTGAAGTCCTGTTGTTTAGATATTTGCAGTTTGAGTAAATGACAAAAAGTTATTTTTGTTTCGAAAACAACAGTAGAATGGCTATAGACAAAACATCAGAGGGAGAGCCAAAAGTCGTACCAACAAGTTGGAATATGGTTGTTAAACTAAACACATCACATTATGTAATCAGCAGATGGTAAAAACTTTCTTGAGACCTCCAGAACCTCCAGGAACATTTTAGTGCCTTTCAGTAGAAACTAACCATCTGTAACTGCGATCACAAACGTCGTCCCACACCACACCTGTAGCGTCCTGAGTCAGACTTGGTGTGTGATGGTCACATTTAAGGATCTACTGCTCCTATATTCAATGCAGTATCTGCCACTCTTTGCTTTGACATCATTGGTTTTCCCCTTGCATAAGAACTTCTTGTTTTGTTCAGCTGCATTCAAGGAACATTCGATTGTGACATTTCCCCCTTCCCCCTGCTGGGTTCTTCAGAGATGACACTTCCATCGCACAACTCTGTTGTTTTCTGTATTGTAGACTTACTATAAAACATACTGCTGGTTAATGAGGGAAGAAGAGATGATACAGAGCTAGCCACTAGCAAAGCTCATCAGTCCTTTCAGTTATAATAACATTGTTCTCATAAAGTTACTTGCTGAAATCTAGGAATGTGGTGACATGACTAAAAAAGAAGTCTGATCACTCAGGAAACGTGAGCAGTCAGATAATCAGACAAACTCCCAGAGTAACTACACCCAAGCTGGAATTTCTGCTTATTGTGTCTCCGGCCTGTGGACAGAGCAGCTATGGTATGCCATTCAGAATTGGTTGAAAGATGCAAGAATCATATATAGATTCTACTCATAGGGGCTTTAAAGCTCTATTAAACATTTCTATTTCGGTATTAAAGGATATGTTTTTTTCTCAAAACAATATTCTCATATGTGCATTGAAAGTTTTTGGCAGCCATAAATGTCCCTACTCTCCATACTGGCCGTGAAAAAGATCTTCTAAAGCGATTGTGCAATGTAAGTGATGGAGGACAAAATCCACAGTCCTATTTCTGTGAAAAAAACCAAGTGGATATTTTTCAAAGTTCAGTCTTTTCAGTGCCAAATTGCCTGTTGTGTTGCCATCAGCACAGAAAGCTGTCAAAGGAAACAGTAGATTTTGTTCTGAAAGGACTGAAAATGTGGAAGGTAAATGTACCTGAACCTCTAGCTCTCCACTTTTCAGACTGGTTGATGGTTTCAGCAGAAGATGATGGATGTGTGGAGGCCGATTGGACTGAAATTAAAGAAGGTCTGAGAGTCAAGTTTGGTTTTGAAGTGAATGGAGCAAGAACACAGTGTTACAAAATAAAATCCTGATGAGAGAAATAAAATGCTCCTTTAACTGACCGGCTGCTTAAAAAACGATGGCAACATTATCCTAAAAACACTGATACAGTAAACGGGCTCTTACTGTATCTATCTTCCCAGTGATTTGTTAGACCAAATATGTGGGGCCTCATTTATAAAACAGTGTGTAGGATCCATACCAAAAGTGTATGTGCGCACGAAAGCGGAAAAATGGCATGCGGCCAAAAATATTCAGCTTTTTAAAACTGTGCATGGATGAACATATTTCATAATTATCTTGAAAACCATATCCCACAATTAACCTTAAATATTCAATGCAAACGCCTTCATGAATATTGATGTACATGTTGTTCCTGTGGAGAACAGCAACACTATTAAAAACAGCAGAAAGGTTAAGACGCTGACCGAGTGCTCAGACATGGAGGTAGATGCAAAGAAGCGTATTGCTGCACACTGTCAGGGTATGGACTAGTGGAGGCTCACACTCAATATCTAAAATACAATAAACACTGTATTCATTTATAATTACTCCAAAATCTAGCATACAGGTGTTTCTC
Source organism: Scomberomorus guttatus (assembly GCA_038419695.1). NCBI lineage: Eukaryota > Metazoa > Chordata > Actinopteri > Scombriformes > Scombridae > Scomberomorus > Scomberomorus guttatus. The sequence continues at coordinate 30,502,167 of CM076449.1, forward strand.
TAATTTACAATCTATATATGAGTACAGGTGGTGAAGACGTGACTGGAGAAGGCAGAGTGTGAGTGGCAGCCATCGCGGTGTTCACTGCAGTGATTTTACACACAAAAATACATGAAAACTAAAATCATACTTGGTGATATATGCACGGTGTTAGAGGATATTATTTAAAAAAATTATGAATGCTCTGCTCTGCAATTCTTTACTTCAATTACTACAATTCACTGCTGATTTGAATGTTTACCACCTCACCATCTACGTTGCCAGTCCCCCCCGTCTCCAAAATGTTTGTACGCATGGGTCAGAGTTTACGTACAGGTTTTCAAGTTTGTTTTTATAAATCCCAACTTTTTCGTGGGAAGTGGCGTACGCCTCTTTCAAGCCCCATTTTGTGCGTCCGCAGCAGTTATAAATGAGGCCCCAGGTTATTAAAATATCAGCTGCAGTCAGAAAAATGTGAAAACTTTCCTCTGAACTCCAGAAACATGAAGAAACATTTTCATGACTTTCAGTAGAAACTCACCATCTGTGACGATGATCTTGCATGGATATTGTGAAAAAACTTCGCCCAAACCACACCTGTAACTTCCAGAGTCAGATTTGGTCAGGTTTGTGATGGTCACATCCAGACGACTTCTTCCAGTTTTTGTTTTATATTTCATCCTGTGTCTGCCTTTTTCAGCACTGGAATTACGCATTTCAAGAATGTTTTCTTTACATTCGTCCTTACAGAAGTACTTCCTTCTTCCTGTCCAGTTTCCTTCCTTGGTAAAGTTACATGTAACTGTGATACTTTGTCCTTCAGTTCTTGTAAAAAATTCTGCATTGATGAGACCAATGTTTCCGTCCTGCAGTGCTGTTAAAAAAAAATCAATCGTCAATAATTCACATTTACACTGATCCACAGAGTCATGCTGGAAGCTGCCCAGTTCAACCAGTCTGTGATTTGACTTGATTTAGTCTGTCAGGAAGGATTCAGTGGATGCAGCATAAATTCTCACATTTTTCCAGTGATTTGATTTTATTCCATTTGAAAGTTTTAAATATACATTTGTCCCTTGTCTTCATTAATCACACCGTTTATCTAATATGGGGCGTGTGTGATACGATGACTGTACAGAGAAGCGCAGTTGAGGCATTTTCGTGAACAAAGATGGCTGCTGCTGATGTGGAACGGTCTGTTGAATCCACTATTGTGACAGTATTAAACGAAGTGGACGGAATATTTTCTCTAAAAAAAAAAAAAGAACAAACAACTGCACTTTAAGCTTTTGTTGATAGGAGAGATGTGTTTGTCGCAATTCTGACCGGATTTGTCAGTTTACATTTTTCCAATTGTTCAGTGCTATGTCACACATTTCGTTGCTCTGATTGGTTGTAGGTCTATCCAATTGTGTCCAGAGGCAGAGCCCCCCCCCTGCTACAACAGGTAAACTGACTATGAAGACATATTCATATATATTCATATATGGTAAAAGTTTGTGTTTATTGCGTGGAAAAGGGAATAACCAGTTACAAAGGATATTTAAGAACATGGTAATACCTTAGAGAAAAACAAGGCTTCCTTTTACAGTATAGTTTCAGCTTACTTACTGAGTAAATTGTAAAAACATCTGCAAGAACGTACCCATTATTTAAGATGCACCATGACTAGAGAAAACTCTTCCTGCAAGAGTGTAAGAGTGACTCGACAGAAATGACATGTTTTCAACACAAAAAAGTGTTGCTTGGCACTCTCCTTTCATGTTGTGCACCTGGAGAATTTTGTTAAACTTGGGCTGTTACCAACACAAACCTTGGATAACTACAATTATATTGTTAATGGTCCTAAGAAGTACACAATTATATCTGAGTTATTACCAATCTAAGCCGGTCACAACACAGTACATAGTTGAGTTGATGGGTAATAGTGGAGGTTTTTCTTAGTATTTCAGCTGTTTCTCTGTATTTACCAGTGGTAATTACCCAATAATATACTATAATTACTATATATTAACATATACTTAGTAATTAGTGAACTGTAACAGGAAGGGGTACCAACTTCGGTATGCACAAAACAAATGTTAGCAAGAAAATGTGTAAAAAAACAGTGTGTGCTGCAGCACTAAAGAGACGGTTGGGTCCTCACCTGGTAAGAAGCAGAAGAGCAGAACAGGGTGAATATTCATTTTAAACTTGTTTGTGATGAAGAAAAATCTTTCGGCAGCTGCATGTATGACTTCAATATCTTATGTCGAATATACAGTATATACAAACTTGTATAGGTCCTCACTTTAAGTTCCGCATTCCTTCTTGATGTTGCAATTGTCATTTCAACATGGTTTCCTGTTCTCTCATTTTCAGCACTGAGCTCTACATAAATGTTACATACTCAATATTCTGATCATTTTGTTGCAATAAAACGTCCTTCCTGTACACAGTAAATGCAGGCCGTACAAACTGTGTGGACGTCTCCAAGTGCTGCTGCTTCTTTGGTTCATATAGGTGCAGCAACATTAAGTGTAAAAGGGCTGGTGGGCCGGGGGCCTCCCCAAAAATATAATGCTGAGGCTTTTTGTAAATTACAATTGTCGTGGCTCATTGACGCACAGAGGAATACGATATATCAGGCTTTATATACATGCACAATACTTGTAAGGTGATCAATTCATTGTTGGTTTGGCTCTTTGGCGCTTTGTTGACCATAAGAAAAATGTCCTGTCAGTTCTGTATTTTAACCATGTGTGGGCTCTGTGTGTGCATCATCTATCTACACATGCAGTATATGTGTCATGGTTGTGTCATATTGTTATGCTATTATGTGTTAGGTGTTAACTAGCAGTTTTGTAAACCATCCTGTCCCTGAGCCTGTATCATCACTTCAAACTTCTATCTGATTAATAACTGATATCTGATTGGCTTAAAGTTGAGAATGATCCCTCCCTGCTCTTTGTCTCATTCAGCTTCATCTTTCAGCAGAACGTGCATCCAATGAAAGACGATGTTCTAAAAATGAACCACACACACTTTTGAGAGAAAGAAAGTTTTTACACATAAAAAATAGCATTTAAAAAAAATGTTTTATATATTTTTTAAAATTGTCCATTCAACAACTAAACTTCCACATTCCAAACAGTATCATGTGTTTTGTGTCTATCTGAGTGGAGCTGGTCCTGATCCCTGGTGGCTGGATCGAGGCTCTGGTAGGTGAAGTCTTCACATCTGGAGACTGAAGCCTGGTTTTCATAGGTGACAAACTGATTCAAAAAACAAGACAAAACAACTTAATCTATGTGACAGTACACATAAAATACCATTGCCATTACTTACTGAATTAATAAAAGCAGAAAATGTTCTTGGGTAGCTGACTTATAGAGGCTTAAAGGATAGGTTCTCAATTTATGAAGTCTGTCTTAAAACAACAACCAGGTGTCCATATGAACAGTGAAAGAGGTTTTCCTCGCTGTAATCATTCCTCCTGTTCATACTGGATATTAAAAGATCCCCTTCAAATGTGCTTTCAATGTAAGTGATGGGGACCAAAATCCTCAGTATGTCCACAGTTTATCTGAAGCTTCTATGAGGCTTCAGCAGTCTGAGTTAGTCATATCAAGTGGATATCTGCCACATTTACAGTCTTTTTAGCATCAAATTCCCTCTTTGTGTTTCCTCGGACAGTGTTTCCCTGTTGAGCTGTGAGAAGTGAAAATGCTGTTAAAAAAATGTGCAGTAACGCCACCCTCACTACTCACTTCACGGAAGTGAAAAAAAGAAACTGTGCAAATATTCATTAAGTCATTGTTAATTATACTTTGGCAGTAGCTAAACCTGACTCATTCAGTGTAATTAAAGTGACTGTGTTAAACTCAGTGTCTGACTCAGTGTTGCTTTGACATCATTATACTCATATACACCCAGAGGCCCACGCAGTTTGACACTGCTGCACCTGAGACACCCATAAAAACTTGAAAAAAGAAAAAAACTGAAAAAAACTATTTTTAACACTTGGTTCTCTAACAAACAGCTAAAACATCTGTTACTTCATTGGACAGCTGCTCAGTATTTTCAATTGCTTGAAAAAAAATGAAAACACAGTGGAAATAATAAAAAAGATACAATAATACTGATAAAGAGGAAATCCCAAGAGGCCACATTCAAATCTCAATAACTAAGTGTCTGTCTAAATGTAGCGCAAATTTTAACTACATTTCAAAAAAATCTGCAAAAGAAAGTGACACCCTGCTCCACACGTTTGTCAAGATATTCACATGACAAAATATGCAGCACTAAATAAATATGGATGTGAAACTAAATATATATATATATATATATATATATACAGTACAGGCCAAAAGTTTGGACACACCTTCTCATTCAATGCGTTTTCTTTATTTTCATGACTATTTACATTGTAGATTCTCACTGAAGGCATCAAAACTATGAATGAACACATGTGGAGTTATGTACTTAACAAAAAAAGGTGAAATAACTGAAAACATGTTTTATATTCTAGTTTCTTGAAAATAGCCACCCTTTGCTCTGATTACTGCTTTGCACACTCTTGGCATTCTCTCGATGAGCTTCAAGAGGTAGTCACCTGAAATGGTTTTCACTTCATAGGTGTGCCTTATCAGGGTCAATTAGTTAGCCGACAGCCCTATTGGACAACTGTTAAAATTCATATTATGGCAAGAACCAATCAGCTAACTAAAGAAAAACGAGTGGCCATCATCACTTTAAGAAATGAAGGTCAGTCAGTCCGGAAAATTGCAAAAACTTTAAATGTGTCCCCAAGTGGAGTCGCAAAAACCATCAAGTGCTACAATGAAACTGGCACACATGAGGACCGACCCAGGAAAGGAAGACCAAGAGTCACCTCTGCTTCTGAGGACAAGTTCATCCGAGTCACCAGCCTCAGAAATCACAAGTTAACAGCAGCTCAGATCAGAGACCAGATGAATGCCACACAGAGTTCTAGCAGCAGACCCATCTCTAGAACAACTGTTAAGAGGAGACTGCGCGAATCAGGTCTTCATGGTCAAATAGCTGCTAGGAAACCACTGCTAAGGAGAGGCAACAAGCAGAGGAGATTTGTTTGGGCCAAGAAACACAAGGAATGGACATTAGACCAGTGGAAATCTGTGCTTTGGTCTGATGAGTCTAAATTTGAGATCTTTGGTTCCAACCGCTTTGTCTTTGTGAGACGCAGAAAAGGTGAACGGATGGATTCCACATGCCTGGTTCCCACTGTGAAGCATGGAGGAGGAGGTGTGATGGTGTGGGGGTGTTTTGCTGGTGACACTGTTGGGGATTTATTCAAAATTGAAGGCACACTGAACCAGCATGGCTACCACAGCATCCTGCAGCGACATGCCATCCCATCCGGTTTGCGTTTAGTTGGACGATAATTTATTTTTCAAAAGGACAATGACCCCAAACACACCTCCAGGCTGTGTAAGGGCTATTTGACCAAGAAGGAGAGTGATGGAGTGCTGCGGCAGATGACCTGGCCTCCACAGTCACTGGACCTGAACCCAATCGAGATGGTTTGGGGTGAGCTGGACCGCAGAGTGAAGGCAAAGGGGCCAACAAGTACTAAACACCTCTGGGAACTCCTTCAAGACTGTTGGAAAACCATTTCAGGTGACTACCTCTTGAAGCTCATCGAGAGAATGCCAAGAGTGTGCAAAGCAGTAATCAGAGCAAAGGGTGGCTATTTTGAAGAAACTAGAATATAAAACATGTTTTCAGTTATTTCACCTTTTTTTGTTAAGTACATAACTCCACATGTGTTCATTCATAGTTTTGATGCCTTCAGTGAGAATCTACAATGTAAATAGTCATGAAAATAAAGAAAACACATTGCATGAGAAGGTGTGTCCAAACTTTTGGCCTGTACTGTACATATATATATAAGAAACTTGTAAATACAGCACTTCCAATAAATACACTTCCAATAATATTTTCCTCTAAAATGTAATAAAGTAAAAGTAAAAAGTAGCAAAAAATGGATACAATGAAGTAAAGGAGAAGTACCTCAAAATTGTACTAAAGTACAGAACTTGAGTAAATGTACTTAGTTACTCTCCACCACTTAGTATTGGTTGTGGTATTGGTCTCTCATAAGCCTCAGAAGTTGTGGTAAAGCAGCAGCAGTATCTGTCTTTTTCTTATCTTTCTCATTTTTGTACTTGTAGAAACATCAGAACATCTTTCTAAGATTAAAAAGGGGATTTTGTACACTCGCAATCAACAATTCACACAAATATATATTAACATAAAAGAAGCTTGAAGAGTAAGAATGGATTTTAATGTCTGTCTATTAAGCTCGAGTCAAGTGAGGTATTTAACACCTACAACTAAAAAGTAAGAACATGTGTACGTACAAAAATATCCAGAAAGGTCATCAGTCCTGACCTGACTCCACACAGAAGGGCCCCAGCCAGCAGATTCAAACCCACGACCCTCTTGCAGTGAGGCAACAGTGCTAACCACTGCACCACCATGTGCAGTATTTCTTCTTTAATTCACAATGTATAACAATCATTTCCAATTCAGCTTTCGAGTAATGCTGTTTTAAGAGGGTGTGTTATCAGAAACAGTCTTGGGGTGTATTCTGCAGATGTTATTTAAGTGCTCCTCAAACATTTTCTTTCTTTTGGTCATCTGGAGAACATTTTACAAGCTTTGATTACTTTGGGTCTTGACTTCTGCAACTCCTGTGATGTGGAAGTCTTCTCAGTCTCGCCTGCAGCTGGTTCAAAATGCAGCAGCGAGACTCCTCACTGGTACTGGTAAGAGAGACTACATCTCCCCGATACTGGCCTCCCTCCACTGGTTACCAGTGAACTATAGAATAGATTTTAAGGTTCTTTATTTATTTTTAAAGGGAACATATTATGCTTTTTATGGTGTTCTGTTATTTATGCACTGTTATGATGTTGGATATCTATATTAAACATCGTTCAAGTTCCAAAACTTGAGGTTAACTTCTGTAGAAATGCTCCCTGCAAGTCAGAAACAAGAGCTTCAACTTGCTTTTAACTCTTTGTTTTCTCCTGGGCTCATCAGGAGGGGGGCCTCAAACAGACAGGAGCTAAAATGGCCTGTTTCAGACAGAGGCTGAACTGAGGGGCTGCATAAAGGTAAATAGATAAATAAATAAAAAGATGTGGGGAAGCAGCACACTCATAACAAATGAAGGATCAATGTTTCTGCAAACTGCTTCAGAGTTATGAGTGTGCTGCTTTCCCGTTGTTGAAATATTAAACCTTGTAGGGCTGCAACTAAAAATGAATTTAATTAACAATTAATCTGCTGAATATTTTCTCAATTTTTCTATAAAATGTCAGAAAATATCACATGGTGATATCTTAAAATGACAACATCCAATGAAACTGAGTTAACTATCATGTATAACACTGAAAAGCATCAAATCCTCACATTTGAGAAGCAGGAACCAGCACGTTTGTCCTTTCTGTTTAACAAAATCACTAAAACAATTATTTGATTAAGAAGATAGTTGCACTAATTGTTGCAGTTGTAAATTCTTGCATGTATTTGCAGGTAAAGTCAGACCTGCAGTAGAAAGAGAGACTGATGGTGAGGAGAGCAGAGTTGTGTGTGTTAGTGGTTGTTTGGAGGAGGGACTCCATCATTTAGAGAAGTGAGAAGTTTCTTGTTTGCCAGTGAAGAAGGAAGAAAGGCTGAATTAAACCATCAGAGCCTCAACATGAAAGTCTGTCACACTTTGATCTGCTTCTTCTTCCTCGGTGAGTAAATTCACTTTGTGTTTCTCTTTATTACGTTCTATCTGTTGGTGAGTGCTAAGTTTGCAGTTTCTCATGTTTCTGTGGTTAAACATGATGACCAGAGTCATTTTAAGATGTGAATCATTAGCAGTACTTGTTACTTCCTCAAAAATCAACTTTTAATCAGTAATATTGAAGGATTTACTCACTGAGAATTTTCAGTCACTGACTTTTTAAAAAATGTTTGCATGCAAACAGGTTTTATTCAGTTCAGTTGACAGTCAGTAAGTGTAAGTCTTTATCACAGCAACAGTAGAGAGGAGACAGGAAACAAGGGGGGGAGAGAGACTCGGAGGTGACATGCAACAAAGGTCTGTTGCCAGAATCCAACCACGGATGTTGCGTTTATGCATCTTGGCCAGCAGAAATGATCCCTTTTGAAAAATGTTCATATTGATCTAAAATCAACTCTTGTTCTAACTGTGTTTGTTTTATATGAAACAAAATTCAGTTTCTTTTTGTTGTATTTTTTGAACAGACTCATAACTAAATGTGTGTTCTGTTGCTTCAGCCTGACTGTAACCCTGGTCATTAAACAGAAAAATAATTTACCAATTTGTATTTTAATTCTTGTAAATTAAATGCAGTTTTTTTGTACTTTTTTATTTGGACATCATACGATAGTTTGTGATTCTTAAAAGTTTCCATTAACCAGAGTGAACATTTGACAATTAACAGCACTCAGCAACAATTAAATGTACCAGTGAGATTTAGTTATAGATTTAGTATTAATCTGAGACACATGGATGATACTGAAGTCCTTTTTTAAGATCGTCTGTTTCACAACAAGAGAGAAAATGTTACAATATGAGATCTAATGTTAATTGAATGTCAAAGAAAATGTTGAATAAATATTACAAACCACAGATTCATGAGAGAAGACATGTAAAAAATATGTTTAGTTGAGATTAAGGATTTTTCCTCTGTGTATTGAAACAGGATGTGTTTGGTGAAACTAATGTTTCATTTAGTTGTATTTTCTTCCTTTTACCTCCAGCTGGGTGAAAGTGTTTCAGAGAAATGAACAAATGAAAATAGCATTTAGAAAAAATCTGATTTACAAATCTTTTGAGGAAGAAAATGCATTTTACATGTGTTAGACCTCAAAAATACATGTAATGTGTTTTTATTAAGTAACACTCAATGTAAACATAACTTCTGTTTACAAGAAAACTCCACACGGATCTTTTCATTTAACAGGTAAATTTCCACAATTTCAGATATTTTAAAATGAAAATTTATTCATTTGCTTTGAACAGTCTTTACATCCATCTGCCCTTGTGGAGTCATTGATGTTGGGAGTAATTAAAGTAGATCAATACCAGATTAAAGTACAACTGAAATTAAATTGCATTATGATGCAGCTGCTCTGTAAATTTCTCTTCAAAATCACAATATTTTTGACCAAATGCCTCGATATTGATATTACAACAATATTGTAGGGATGACTAATGGTGCTTTCACACAATATGTGAAACAATTAAATATTTGATAATCATCAGTAATGTGGATATAATGACTAAGTTGATAAAGACAAATAATAGAACAGTTAGAACAGTTTGGTAAGTTCAGAAAATGACACTTTACTGTAATGCAGCTTTTAAAACCAGGAAAAGACAACACTTATGCCATATCACGATATTACAACATCCAAAATCTAAGATGATATCTAGTCTCATATCATGATATTGATATAATATTGATAAATTTCCCAGCCCTAAGCTGGAGTCCTTATTTTAATTCAGCAAATAAAATCCAGAATAAAACGATAAAGTGCCACAAGGAGCCACAGACTCTGAACAACAACCAACATTAAGTTTCCTTCTTATCTAACGTAAAAACATGAACACACGTCTTATCCTGCACCTTAGCTTGTTGAACGAGCCACCAAACAAACATTCACCATGGAAAAGTGAGTTAGCAGGATAGATTGCTAATTAGCTGCTGCAGCACATTAAACAGCATGTTAACATAGCTGAAAATGTCACTTTGGACTGTTGGATGCTGGTTTCATTATTGTTCCTTAAAATCCCTGTTAGAGACACAGTCTGTCCATGACTTGTAGCTACAGCAGTTTGTTTACTTTGTCTGTATTGTAAAACGTATCATAAAGCTTCAGTTTGTGGGAATGTTTTATGTAGATCAGATCCTCTTTTGCTGAAATAGAAGGAAAGTGATTCTAGTTTATTTGTACAGCACATTTCAACAACAAGGCAATTCAAAGAGCTTTACATAAAACATAAAAGGCATCAAGACAAAATGTAAAAGAAACACAATACTTCATAAAAAGACACCGGGGTAATAAAAGACAGAAGCTAAAATAAGACAAATTAATGAGGACAAAGATGTAATTTAAAACATTCAAATGGAATCAAATCAAATCAAATCACTGGAAAAATGTGAGAATTTATGCTGCATCCACTGAATCCTTCCTGACAGACTAAATCAAGTCAAATCACAGACTGGTTGAACTGGGCAGCTTCCAGCATGACTCTGTGGATCAGTGTAAATGTGAATTATTGACGATTGATTTTTTTTTTCAACAGCACTGCAGGACGGAAACATTGGTCTCATCAATGCAAAAATCCCCATTTTTACAGAAACTGAAGGACAAAGTATCACAGTTATATGTACCTTTCCCGACACAGGAAGATGGAAGTACTTCTGTAAGGACGAATGTGAAGAAAAAATTCTTGAAATGCGTGGTTTCAGACTTCAAAGAGACAGATACAGGATGAAATATGAAACAACACCTGCAGGAAGTCGTCTGGATGTGACCATCACAAAGCTGACCAAATCTGACTCTGGACGTTACGGGTGTGGTTTGGACATAAGTTTCTCTTTTGATCTATACACAGAGTTTAAGATCATCGTCACAGATGGTGAGTTTCTACTGAAAGTCATGAAAATGTTTCTTCATGTTTCTGGAGTTCAGAGGAAAGTTTTCACATTTTTATATCTGCAGCTGATATTTTAATAAGCTGATATTTAGTCTAACAAATCACTAGGAAGATTGATACAGTAAGTGCCCGTTTACTGTTTCAGTGTTTTTAGGAATAAAAATAATATTCTGACTAATTCAATTAAATGTTGCCATCAGTTTTTTAAGCAGCCGGTCAGCTAAAGGAGCATTTTATTTCTCTCATCAGGATTTTATTTTGTATCAGTGTGTTCTTGCTTCTTTTTTATTGTTCACAGCTCCATCCACTGCAAAACCAAACTTGACTCTCAGACCTTCTTTGACAACAACCACACAGAGTTTCAGTAGAAGCTCCACACCTTCATCATCTTCTGCTGAAACCACCAACCAGTCTGAAGAGCAGCAAACTGAGACAACAGCTGGAGGTTCAGTTACATTTACCTTTGGTACTTTTAAAGATAACCTCACAGAGACAGAGGACTCTCCTTGATAAGTTACAGGTGATTTTTTTCCAGCAGTACACACACTGTGTGCAAAAACAAAACCCTCCAAAGCTGCTAGGCCTCATGAGTTTCCAGCATGTGTAGGCCGGTGTGATGCTAAATGTGTAAATCTGTCTCTTGTCCACATACCACATTGCCAAACCTCTGCTTCACTCTGTACATCACATTTTTAAATATTGTGGCTTGAAGCAGCCAGGCAGAAGTCGAGGGTGTACATACTCTTTAACCAACACCTGCCAGCCAATCAGAAATAAGTATTTTCTGTGACGAGGTATAATGTCATATGTGCATGTACATGAATTTGTTTGTTTGCATGTATGAAGGTTTATTTATTTTCCATTACAATGTTGTTATAATGTCAGTAGTAAAGCTCGGTTGGTAATATGATAATTATCCAGGTGTTGCTTTTAGTTTGGAGTCTATTTATGCTGCCGGGTACTACAGTACGAGTCAAGGGTTTGGACACACTTACTCATTCAAGGCTTTTTTATTTTTATTTTTATTTTTACTATTTTCCACATTGTAGAACAATACTGAAGAAATCAGAACTATGAAATATCACACATAGAATTATGTAGTAAACAATAAGTGTTAAAACAATATCTTTCATATTTTAGGTTCCTCAGTAGCCACTGTTTGCCTTGATGACAGCTTTGCACACTCTTGGTAATATTTTAACCAGCTTCATGAGGTCGTCACCTGGAATGGTTTTCAATTAACAGGTGTGCTTCATCAAGAGTTAATTGGTGGAATTTCTTGCCTATTTAATACGTTTAAGACCATCAGTCGTGTTGTGCCGAGGTAGTGTTGGTATACAGCAAATAGCCCTATTTGACTAGTGTAGTAATCCATATTATTGCAAGAACCGCTCAACTAAGTAAACAGAAACAACAGTCCATCATTACTTTAAGACATGAAGGTCTGTCAATCCGGAAAATTTCAAGAACTCTGAAAGTTTCTTCAAGTACAGTCGCCACAACCATCAAATTATATGATTGAACCTGGCTCTCATGAGGACAGGAAAGGAAGACTAGATTAGTTACCAGCCTCAAAAATCGCCAATTAACAGCACCTTAGATTAGAGCCCACATCAATGCTTCTCAGAGTTCAAGTAGCAGACACATCTCAACATCAACTGTCCGGAGGAGACTGCGTGAATCAGGCCTTCATGGTCAAAGTGCTGCAAAGAAACCACTGCTGAGGGAGACCAATAAGAAGAGGAGAATTGCTTGGATCAAAAAACACAAGGAATGGACATTAGTGGAAATCTGTTCTTTAATTCCAAATTTTATATTTTTGGTTCCAACTGCTGTGTCTTTGTGAGACGCAGAAAAGGAGAACGGATGGTACCTGAATGTGTGGTTCCCACTGTTAAATATGGAGGAGTGCTGCATCAGATAACCTGGTCTCCACAATCACCCGACCTAAACGCAACTGAGATGGTTTGGGATGAGTTGGAGCGCAAAATGAAGGAACAGCAGTCAAGTGCTTAGTATGACAATCATCGTTTTAACATTTAATCAAACCACACGCCTATTTGTAATTACATTTTAGACTAGTATCCTCACTAGTCAGAATGATAATTAAAAGTATCCACAATAACATTTTTACTAGTAGAAATTGTATTTCAAGATATCTACAACCTTGATTGTACTAGTCAAAAATAAATTTAAGATATCTAAAAATCGTTAAAAAGTATAACATTTAATAGCTAGACTGGATATGTATTGCAGACATCTGTGATTTAATTCTTCCTAGTCAAAATGAACATTTCAGATACTTTTCAGATATATCCACAATGACATGGAGGCGTGTCCAAACTTTTGACTGGTACTGTATATGCAACCATCTGAACAAGGAAGTGTTGGTGTAGACCATGAACCTGTTCTACTGTTCAAACTACAACAGGTGTGCAGCTGTACGTGGGTCTGACTCTGCTCATCACAGTGCTCCTGTTGTCTGTGGCTGTGCTGATATTCTGCAAGAAAAGAGCCACTAAACCCAAAGGTGAACATCTAAAACCATTTCTAACAAACATAAAAACACTCTCACCTGTTCATTTTCCCCAACAAGCTTTCACATGTGAAACAAATATTCTCACAAAATACACATTATTCAGTTTTCAATTCAATTCAATTCAATTCAATTTTATTTATATAGCGCCAAATCACAACAAAAGTTATCTCAGGGCACTTTACACATCGAGCAGGTCGAGGCCGTACTCATTTACAGAGACCCAACAATTCCCCCCATGAGCAAGTACTTGGCGACAGCGGCAAGGAAAAACTCCCCTTTAACGGGAAGAAACCTCAAGCAGAACCGGGCTCTAGGTGGGCGGCCATCTGCCTTGACCGGTTGGGTTTACAGAGAAAGAAGGAGGGAGGGGGACGGGGGAAGGGGAGAGGGGGGTGGGGTGGGGAGAGACACAGAGAAGTATAATAACAACAAAAACAATAACCATAACAGCAGTAATGTAAGTAGAGCTATGACTTTATAATAGCAGCAATAATATCAGTAGCAGAACTAGAAATAGAAGCAGGACATCCACGGGACCACGCCCCAGTCCTCACAGCCGTGGCCCACCGTTCAGGCGCTGGATCTTCCTGTGAGATGAGAGAGCACAGAGACTCCGGGGAAGAAGTCAAGTTAGTAACATGCATTAATGGTACGTGAAGCATTGAGATGGAGAGGAGGAGGAGGAGAGAGGAGAGAGGAGCTCAGTGCATCATGGGAAGTCCCCCGGCAGTCTAGTCCTATAGCAGCATAACTGGGGGCCGGTCCAAGGCGAGCCTGGCCGGCCCTAACTATAAGCTTTATCAAAAAGGAAAGTTTTAAGCCTACTCTTAAACGTAGAGAGGGTGTCTGCCCCCCGGACTGAATCTGGAAGATGGTTCCACAGGAGAGGAGCCTGATAGCTGAAGGCTCTGCCTCCCATTCTACTTGTAGTTATTCTAGGAACCACAAGTAAGTCTGCATTTTGGGAGCGCAGTGCTCTAGTGGGGTAATAAGGTACTATGAGCTCTTTAAGATATAGTGGCGCCTGACCATTAAGAGCTTTATAAGTAAGGAGAAGTATTTTAAATTCTATTCTGGATTTTACCGGAAGCCAATGTAGCGAAGCTAAAATAGGAGAAATATGAAGAAGGAGAATATAAAAATCTCTTTTCCTAGTTTTTGTTAGTACACGTGCAGCTGCATTCTGGACCAGCTGGAGAGTCTTTAGAGACTTGTTAGGGCAGCCTGACAATAAAGAATTACAATAATCCAACCTAGAAGTAACAAATGCATGGACTAGTTTTTCTGCATCTTTTTGAGGCAGGATGTGCCTGATTTTTGCTATATTACGGAGGTGAAAAAAAGCAGTCCTTGAAATTTGTTTTATATGATGGCTGAAGGACATATCCTGGTCAAAGATAACTCCCAGATTCCTTACGGTGGAGCTGGAGGCCAGGGTAATGCCATCCAGAGTAGCTATGTCATTAGATAATGTGTTTCTAAGGTGTTGAGGGCCAAACACAATAACTTCAGTTTTGTCTGAGTTCAGTAGCAGAAAATTGGCAGTCATCCAGGTCTTTATGTCCTTAAGGCACACTTGAAGTTTAGTTAACTGATTTAATTCATCTGGCTTCATTGATAAGTATAATTGGGTATCATCAGCGTAACAATGAAAATTTATGGAGTGTTTCCGAATAATATTACCTAAAGGAATCATATATAAGGTGAACAGTATTGGTCCAAGCACAGAACCTTGTGGAACTCCGTGTCTAACTTTTGCGTGGATGGAGGATTCATTGTTAACATGTACAAACTGAAGTCGATCTGAAAAATAGGATTTAAACCAGCTTAATGCAGTTCCTTTAATACCAATTAAATGTTCCAGTCTCTGTAACAGGATGTGATGGTCAATGGTGTCGAATGCAGCACTAAGATCTAACAAGACAAGTACAGAAAGAAGTCCTTTGTCCGATGCAGTTAGGAGGTCATTCTTTCACCAATGCTGTCTCTGTGCTATGGTGCGCTCTAAAACCTGACTGAAAATCCTCAAATAAACTATTGTTATGTAGGAAGTCACATAACTGATTGGCAACTGCTTTCTCGAGGATCTTAGAGAGAAAGGGAAGGTTAGATATGGGTCTGTAGTTGGCTAAAACGGCTGAATCCAGTGTAGGCTTCTTAAGAAGAGGTTTAATTACAGCTACTTTAAAGGATTGTGGTACATAGCCTGTTACTAAAGACAGATTGATCATATCTAGTAAAGAAGTGCTAACTAAGGGTAAGACGTCCTTAAGCAGCCTAGTTGGGACGGGGTCCAAGAGACAGGATGATGGTTTAGAGGACGAAATCATTGAAATTAATTCACAAAGGTCGATTGGAGAGAAACAGTCTAAATATATATCGGGTTTAGCAGCTATTTCTAAGGTTCCTGAATTGGAGGGTGATTCAGTGCCTGTTGAGGGCAGGAGGTGATGAATTTTGTCTCTAATAGTTAGAATTTTGTCATTAAAGAAGCTCAAAAAGTCATTACTACTGAGAGCTATAGGAATACATGGATCAATAGAGTTATGACTCTTTGTCAGCCTGGCCAAAGTGCTGAAAAGGAACCGAGGGCTGTTTTTATTCTCCTCTATTAATGATGAGTAATAGGCAGCTCTGGCATTACAGAGGGCCTTCCTATATGTTTTAAGACTATCTTGCCAGACTAAACGAGATTCTTCCAGTTTGGTGGAACGCCAAATCCTTTCAAAATTTCGCGATGTTTGCTTTAATTTACGGGTTTGCGAGTTATACCATGGAGCTAGCTTCTTATGTTTTATTATCTTCCTTTTTAAAGGGGCGATAGAGTCGAGTGTTGTTCGCAGTCAGCCTGCGGTACTATCAACAAGATTATCAGTTTCAGAGGAACTAAAGTTAGCATAAGACTCCTTTGTAGTATTGAGACATGGCACTGAATTTAGTACTAGTGGGATCGCTTCTTTAAATTTAGCTACAGCACTATCAGAAAGACATCTAGTAAAGATGTTTTTGTCTAGTGGCGTGTAGCCTATTAATAGGAATTCAAAAGTTATTAAGTAATGGTCAGATAAAATAGGATTTTGTGGAAAAACTATTAGATGATCAATTTCAATGCCATAAGTCAGAACAAGGTCGAGGGTATGGTTAAGACAGTGCGTAGGTTTATTTACACTCTGAGAGAAGCCAATTGAGTCTAATAATGAGATAAACGCAGTGCTAAGACTATCAATATCGACGTCCACATGGATATTAAAGTCACCTACTACAATTACTTTATCTGTACTAAGGACTAAGTTTGATAAAAACTCTGAGAATTCAGTTAAAAATTCAGAGTACGGGCCAGGAGGGCGGTACACTATAACAAATAGAATTGGCTGTAAAGTTTTCCAGGTTGGGTGTGAAAGACTAAGAACAAGGCTTTCGAATGAGTTATAATTAAGTTTAGGTCGAGGGTTGATTATTAGGCTTGAGTTAAAAATGGCTGCAACTCCACCTCCTCGGCCGGTGTCTCGAGGAATGTGAGTATTAATATGACTTGGAGGAGT
Source organism: Scomberomorus guttatus (assembly GCA_038419695.1). Lineage (NCBI taxonomy): Eukaryota > Metazoa > Chordata > Actinopteri > Scombriformes > Scombridae > Scomberomorus > Scomberomorus guttatus. Next base: position 30,518,935 of record CM076449.1, read on the forward strand.
GGATTCGTTTAGGCTAACATATTCTTCATGACACAGCCAGGTTTCAGTAAGACAAAATAGATCAATATGATAATCCGAGATTAGGTCGTTTACTAGTACAGCTTTGGAAGACAGAGATCTAATGTTTAGGAGTCCACATTTGATTTTCCTATTTTGTTGCACTGTGACATTGGTGGTGTTAATTTCTATTAGATTTTTATGAAAGATTCCTCTTCTGTTTACTTTAGAGTTAATTGATTTAAATGATTTGAGAGGTCGGGGGACAGACACCGTTTCTATGTAGTATTGGGTGGGTAACTGCTCTAATGGAAGCACAGAGAAGCGTGTAGGACTGCAGCTCTGCTTCCTGGTCTCAACTCTGGATTGTCATGGTTTTGGTCTAATAAACTCAGCCATATTTCTAGATATGAGAGCTGCTCCATCCAAAGTGGGATGTATGCCGTCTCTCCTAATCAGACCAGGTCTTCCCCAAAAAGTCCGCCAATTGTCTATGAAGCCCACATCGTTTTCTGGACACCACCTCGACAACCAGCGGTTGAATGATGACATGCGGCTATACATGTCATCACTGGTCAGATTTGGCAGGGGCCCAGAGAAAACTACGGAGTCCGACATAGTCTTTGCATAAGTACACACCGACTCAACATTAATTTTGGTGACCTCCGATTGGCGTAATCGACAGTCATTTACGCCGACATGGATAACAATCTTACCATATTTACGATTATCTTTAGCCAGCAGTTTTAAATTAGATTCTATGTCGCCCGCTCTGGCCCCAGGAATGCATTTGACTATGGTTGCTGGTGTCGCTAACTTCACGTTTCTCACTATGGAGCTGCCAATAACCAGAGTTGGTTTCTCAGCGGGTGTGTCACTGAGTGGGGAGAATCTGTTGGAAACGTGAACTGGTTGGAGGTGAACCGCGGGCTTCTGCTTAGGACTATGCTTCCTTCGGACAGTCACCCAGCCGCCCTGGTTTCCCGGCTGCTCGGGAACCACCGGGGGAGTAGGAGCTATGCTAGGAGCTATGCTAGGTCGGCCCGCACCGGCTACTGGGGGCTGGCTAACAATAGTTACTGATTTGTTTTCCATGGTGCGGAGCCGCGCTTCCAATTCACTAAGCCTCGCCTCCACCACTGCAAATAAACTACATTTATTATTGTCACTAAAGGAGGCAGAGGAATAGCTAAACATATGACACACCGAGCAAGAGAGAGCGGGAGAGTGGGAGGGAGAGAGAGAAGCCATCGTTAACTGTTTAGCTATGTTAGCTGCTAAGCTAAAACAGCAGAGCAAAAACAACTACCTGCTACGGGATTAGCAAGAGAAGTCGCTAAACGAAGGAGAGAGCTAGGAGTGCTTGTGCAGAACTAGCGAGCGTTTAAATATACTGCAGGTATTTTATCCACAGTGATGAAGAATAAAGCAAAGTTTAGCTAAGCTGAGGGCAGCAAAACATTATCGGTAAACACAGTCAACAACCGGAAGTGACACAATACGCTTACCGTAGCACGTCAGCACCTTTTCAGTCTCCTTTTCATTCATTTATTCATTACATTCAACTCAAACATCAGAGTCATACAACAGGAAAGACACAGAACAACAGGATAACTGTGTCATTCTGTCTTTACAGTTCTTCAGATGCTCAAACAGAAATGTCCAACAGTAGTTTGGAACCTAAAGTGTCTCTTTGACAGATGTTTTAGCAGTGTACTTAATCTTCTGAACTGCATGTTTTTCAGAACATCCTGTGGAACCAGAATATGCTAATGTCACAGAGGTGAATTTGAGTCAATTTATGACATCTGAGCATCGTTAGTGTTTGTGAAACCAGCTGATATTAATACAAACCAAACTCCTCCTCTTCTTCTGCTGCAGGCCAACCGAGTGTACGAGGAGATCCGAGATGACGGCAGACAGAGCAGATCTCCTCCTGTGGAAATCTCTTCAAATTACGCTGTCAAATTCACCAAACCAAATGGAGTCGACACCGCCACAGCACCCTGTCCTCTGAACAAAGTAAGAAAAAACTGTGGCAGGATTTTATCTTTGTGGTCAGAAAACAGTAGTGTTAATCATTCCTGCTTCAGTGTTGTCGGGAAGCCCAGGGGAGACTTTGTTTTCTTCTCCAGGGTCGAAGTTGTAGCTACAGTAACTTCAGGGTTACCCTTCACTTCACTCAGCAGTTGACAAGCAAGACACAAAGACTTGACTTGGGTCTTGAGGAGCTGTAGCATTTTTTTACTGACAAACTGTAGCTTTAAGTACATTTACTACCTGCTAACTCTGCTCCGCTTCAATCAGCAGCATCCACCTGCTCTGAGTGCAGCCACACTAGGTAAGGTATCTCAGCTAATGACTGTCTTTGGTGGTTGCTCTCTGCTCGTCCCACCTCAGCTGCACCACCTTCTGTCCCCAAATTTAGATGTTTTGTTCCAAACAACTGACAAAAGTGGCATTAGCACAAGATGGTAATTTGCACACTTAAGATTAAACAAGTAATCTTTTCGGATCGTATTCAGAACTATATTTAAAGAAAAGAAAATGTAATTCAATTACAAACTAAAAAAGAAGATTTAAGTTGCTAATAAGACAAAAACAGTCAATGAGTTATAAACCTTGAGATCTTTGTTTTCTTCCAGACTGAAGACTCGAGTCAACTCGTCTACACTCAGGTAGATTTTTCCAACAGTGCTGCCGCCTCACTCAGCAGCGCCCCCCGTGGTCACGCCGATGATGTTGTCTACTCTGTGCCTCGGCTCTGAGGTGGGCACTGATGCCAAAGACGTTTCACAGCTTCTGTACTCAACTGTTACTTTTTACCTCAGCAGTAGCTTCAATGCTACTGAGACCCTGTTTACTCCCTCAGTGGCCAACAGATTAACAGGCAGTGGTTTGGATCAGTATCATTCACACAGAAAAAGGTTTTTTTTTCTCTTTGACATCTTACAAGAAATTGTTGTTGCTTCAGGATAAGAGTAACTTTTACCACTTCTGTTTTTAGCTAAGCCTATCTTACATAATTTTGGTGTAAAGCTTGTTTGCGGGACTTTTATCTCCCCCTTCTGGCAGTGAGAGTAATTACAAAAACACTGTCAACACGTGCTTACGTCATAGCCTATGACATCGCTACTGCTGCAGCGTCACACGACCCCTGCAAAATGACTAGTTTCACTATCAGAATTTGATCCATTCAGTCTGATAAGATTTGGAAAGTCTAGAAGAGCTGGGAATGTCCCTCCTGACATGAGATTTTAAAACTCTGTATACTGTGAAATACAGAGAGATTTATCTGGCTGTGATAGGCTTAATCAGCATTGTGTGAAGTCGTTTGGCTTGAATGTAACGGACGTTCATTTTTTATGTAAAAGTTCTGCACTGCAGGTTTTTTTTTTTTTTAAGTATTAAAGTATTATTAAAGCACTATTATTAAAGTATATTAAAGTAAGTAATTTTCATTAAGATAAATTATTTTTGTTGGAAGGTATTTTGAAAACAAACAAAGAAAAAGTAATGTAGTGGTGGAACAGGAAGTTTAGTCTTTACCAGGTTCAGATCCATATCTATGAAGGAGAAGATTGTTACTGTAGCTCCTGGGATCCCTCTTTTCTATGTATTGAATAACAGATACAAAGAAAAAAAGTTTTGCAGAACGTCACATAAAATGTTGTAAGTTGCTTACTTACATAATGTTTGCTAACGATGCGAGCTTGTGGTGATGTTGTGTGATCTGTTCACTTCCAGTTCACCGTAATTCTTTTATCAGTTATGGTTAAATTGTTTTAATTATGGTGTAATTTAGAAAACAGTGTAGTGTCACAGATGCTAATAAACAAATTCTAAACCAAACAAACAGTGATTGTGTTTTATGTTATGTTCAGTAACTGAACATGTGGTAACAATGTGGGTGAGTTTGGAAACTTAAAACTTCAATTATGGTGCTGTGGACACGGCCATCACATGGATCATCAATAATAATTTAATAATTTAGCTGTATTGTAGTCAAGGTGGATTGAATGGGTGAACAGTTGGATGGTGGAAGAAGTTTTCTGTACAAAAGGAAATGTTAGAACAAAATATTACAAATCTGAATAGTAGCAAACAAATAATTGAATAAATGAGGTAAATGATTTTATCATTTGGACTTCATTAATGCATCCACAATCTGGCATTTGTCTTGTTCTTGCTTAAAATAGGAAACAACAGGAATCATAATACAATACAAAACTATCCTTTAAACCTTCATACAATACATGCCGTATCAACCAAATAGAATATTATAGAAGTGAAAAGTTCGTATTGAAACTCACATTGGTTCTTCCTTTGTTCTGCATGCAGTAGTTTGGAGGGAAAAGGGGAGTCAGAGGCCTGAAGGGTGGATATATAAATCCTTGTGGTAGGGTCTAGTCAGGTGTGACGGTGTATGCAGTGAGGCAGGTGGGGTGGAGACTTGTGATTTAACACCAGAACATTGATCTTCATTTACTGAAATCAACGTGTGGGAGTTATGAGTGTGAGGCTTTCCCATTATTAAAAATATTAAACCTTGTAGAGCTGCAACTAAAGATTAATTTCATTATCGATTTTCTTAATCAGTCAATGAATTGTTTTGTCTGTACAATGTCAGAAAATAGTGAAAAATGCCCGTTATAATCTCTAAGATTCACTGGTGACATCTTCAAATGTCTTGTTTTGTCGAATCAACAGTCAAAAATCCAAAGAAATTCAGTTTACTATCATGTACGACACAGAAAAACATCAAATCATCATTTGAGAAGCTGCAACTAGCAAATATTTGGCATTTTTGCTTAACAAAAACAATGATTTGATTATCAGAATAGTTGACGATTAATTTCCTGTAGATCAAATCATTGCAGCTATAAAACCTTGTATGGCAGGTAAACTCTGACCTGCAGTAGAAAGAGAGACTGAGAGGAGAGCAGAGCTGTGTGTTTGTTTGGAGGAGGGACTCCATCATTTACAGAAGGGAGAAGTTCCTGGATTGCCAGTGAAGAAGAAAGAGAGGCCGAATTAAACCATCAGAGCCTCAACATGAAAGTGCCTGTGCCACCCAAATCTCAAGCTAGCACACCCAGCTTAATCATAATTGGTGCATTTGACCTCTTTGCCCTGAGACACTGACGGCCGCCCCGCACCGTGACTGATGTAATTGTTGACATGTGACAGTGACATTGTTGACAGAGTCAGTTAAACCCTTTCTTTGTTTGTATATGTCTGTATCTTTGTCTCTTTGCTCGCTTCGGTTTCTTTCGTGCTGGTTAAATGTCCCGCCGTGGCTCTCTGTGTGTAACAGTTAACGTTATTTAACTCTTTGCTGTGTTGTTGTTGATGGTTTGTAGCTCTTATTTTGCGCTGTTTGTTTGTCTGGATGCTGAAGCTGTTGTGCTGTTGCCCGCTGAGGCTTTGATAAGTTGTTTGCTGGTTGTTAAATCACCTGGATGTATTCCAGAAAGCAGAGCTAGCTTAAACTCTGTGAAGCTAAACCTGCTTAAACCTTATTGACACTTTTCCCGCTCTGACTCAGGCTCTTTTTTTAAAGATAAATGTGCATCGTCCACATACACATGAATTAACATCTCTACGTCCACTGGATTGAAATGGAGGTCTGCCTTTTATTTACTTGTTGCCATGGTGAATCGTAGTATCAGAGCTCCATTTTGATGATGCTTTGCTGTTTTCCTTCATCACGCAGGCGCTTACCTCAGAGTGAGTTGATTGATCTGACTCTGATCAGCTGTTTCCATCTTGGGGTTCATCAGCTCAGAGTTCAGGACCCCTGTTGCTGCTGCTTGTCTGTGATGTGTGATTGTTTGTTGGTCTGCTGGTTGGTCCTGAAAATGTCTTCATTCACCACTTGTTTTCAAGCTGTGTTGTATAAATTTTAGTAACTAACTATAGTATTGTACGCCTTCAGGGATATATTTTTTTTGCATGTCAAGCATATAAATGAGGGTGTGTAAGTCATGTATCTGATACATGCATTGATACTTTTTTATGTGAACATCAGGTTTTAGATGTTCATGTAGAGTTCAAACCTGTATCAGAGTTTAAGCTTTGTTGGTCTGTAGCTGATATATTGTTGTTTGCTAAGTAAATAAGAGAATTGTGAAATTAAATTCTGCTGAAGTCTGGAAGCATTGATTTCCTGAGTACAAAGACGTTACTAGGAGGGGAGAACATTTTTCTTCGATTGATAACGTTAAAAGTAAAATTTAGACTTTTCTGTCGGCTTCCCGACTCATTTTAAAAAAGACAAGAGAAAGAGCAGCTGTGAGCTAGAGAGTGAATGAAGAGATGGAGCGCTGGTAGCGAGAGAGCCGGTGAATCAGATCAATAAAACATTATTTTCTGATTGTTTCACAGCGGACAGGTTTTATGGCATCTTAAAACAAGAGTAAAAATACTGTTATGGTTTATGCACAGATCACTTTGGCTCTGGCACACTTTGTATCCCACAGACACCTAAATTAATATTTCTGGCTACGCTGGTGGGCTGAACTGAGGGGCTGCATAAAGGGTCAATATAAGATAAATAAAGAGTTTCTTTTATCAATCAAAGATATTACAGTAGAGCCAGAATATAAATATAGAGCTGGAAATGTACATAACAGGTCCCCTTTTAAAGCTATGAATGGTTTGACACCAGCCTACATTTCTGATCTCCTCAGTCCATATTCTATATCCAGAGCCCTCAGATCCTCTGATCAGTTACTCCACATTCTCAGTAAATCCTTGCTAAAGACCCACCTTTATACAAACACCTTTGTTTCCCCTTAATTTTTAATATAGTGATAAAATTGTTTTGATTTTGTCTGTTAGTTATTTATCTATTTATTTCTCTGTAAAGCACTTTACAGAGACACCTGTTGTTTTTGAATGTGCTCTGTAAATAAGTTTGACTTGATTTGCTTCACCAAACTTTTAACATAATGACACAAATCAGTGTAGTGGATCATCAATAAAGATGATTATTATGTTAATGAACTCCAGACAGTGTTTGGAGCTCTGTGTACCTGTTCCTGTGAGGCGCTGGCTCACATGTAGACATAAAAAGATGTGGGGAAGCAGCACACTCATAACAAACGGAGGATCAACGTTTCTGCAAACTGCATCCGAGTTATGAGTGTGCTGCTTTCCCATTTTTGAGATATTAAACATTGTAGCAGCCAATAATGTAACTACTGTTAATGTAAACAATTTTCACATAATGTAAACACAGACAGTTACTCTTATGTCACAATATGAAATCTAAACCTCTTTGAAGATGCTTTGTCCTCAAATACAAAAACCACCATTTCTTTTCATGAAAAATGTCATCTTTAATTAAACCTATTTAAATCACTTTTTCAAGCAAACAGTTTCAACCACACTATTATAGCTATTTCTCTGTCTGTCTGTGTCTCTCTGTCTCTGTGTGTATATAACAAACTGACTCCTGAAAAGTCACATTAAAATGTATTACCATCAGAATCTTTGCCCTATTTACATCATGGCTATTTGAATACAGTCGTGACAAGCTTGACAAAGAGTCTAAAACTGAAGCAAATATCTATAGTTCATTCTTGAAGACGTGTATTTTCTTTGGCAGTCAACATAACTGACCACTAGATGGCTGTTGATTGACAGGTTATCCAGTCATGTGACTCTGACATCAGGCTTTCTTCCTTTGTCTGCAAACTTCTGTCTTCCTTATCACACATGTTGAAAGGTAAATAAAGAAGGTTTTCTTCAGTCCTGCTTCTGGTTTCTGCATTTGGGTCCACCTGCTCTGCAACTCCTGACACTGATATCTTAAAATGTCTTGTTTTGTCTAATCAACAGTCCTAAATCCAATGAAACTGAGTTAACTATCATGTATAACGCTGAAAAGCATCAAATCCTCACATTTGAGAAGCAGGAACCAGCACGTTTGTCCTTTCTGTTTAACAAAATCACTAAAACAATTATTTGATTATGAAGATAGTTGCACTAATTGTTGAAGCTCTAAAATCTTGCATGTATTTGCAGGTAAAGTCAGACCTGCAGTAGAAAGAGAGACTGATGGTGAGGAGAGCAGAGCTGTGTGTGTTAGTGTTTGTTTGGAGGAGGGACTCCATCATTTAGAGAAGTGAGAAGTTCCTGGTTTACCAGTGAAGAAGGAAGAAAGGCTGAATTAAACCATCAGAGCCTCAACATGAAAGTCTGCCACACTTTGATCTGCTTCTTCTTCCTCGGTGAGTAAATTCACTTTGTGTTTCTCTTTATTACGTTCTATCTGTTGGTGAGTGCTAAGTTTGCAGTTTCTCATGTTTCTGTGGTTAAACATGATGACCAGAGTCATTTTAAGATGTGAATCATTAGCTGTACTTGTTACTTCCTCAAAAATCAACGTTTAATCAGTAATATTGAAGGATTTACTCACTGAGAATTTTCACTGACTTTTTAAAAATGTTTGCATGCAAACAGGTTTTATTCAGTTCAGTTGACAGTCAGTAAGTGTAAGTCTTTATTACAGCAACAGTAGAGAGGAGACAGGAAACGGGGGGGGGGGGGGGGGGGGGGACGTTGGGAGTTGTGGTTATGTGGCATGTGTCTTATTCACATGTATTTAAAATCAACTCTTGTTCTAACTGTGTTTATTTATTCATTTTTTTAATTTCTGGTGCAGCACTTGTTACAATAAGGAGAAACACAGTTATGTTCAGTGGTTAATGTGTATTTTAATATACACGTGCATTTACAGTTTGTGTACTTTTCACCCTGACAGAAGGGGTCAACCTTATGAAAAGACAAAAAATAATTTTATTAATTTATTCCTTAAATGAACCAATAAAGGCAGGCAGAAGAAGACTGTAAGTTAAACATGGATGTAAACAACGTAGCATTTAGAAAAAATCTGATTTGCAAATGTTTTAAGGAAGGAAATGCATTTTACGTGTGTGTGTGTGTGTGTGTACAGTACAGTGCACATTCCCCTTCATTAGTGATGGTCAAGATTCACCTGAGAGCAATTCATCAATTCAGGACACATTTACAAATAATTCTAATTGAAATGTATAGAAAATATGCTTTACAGATTATAACAACTGGTTGAACCATTTTACATGTGATGACTTATGCAATGAACTAATGCTTAGATGTTTTGGGGGGTAAGACTGTATAATACATTTTGATCAACATGACAGAGGAAATCGATAATGTAGGAAACAGCAGACAATTGTACATAATCATTTGCATGAATGTGCCAAAGCATTTGCAGTTTGTTCAAAAGAATGAGAAAGTGCCTTTATGATGCAGAAATGACCAGATGATGTGGAGGTTGAACAAGTAGTTTTGAGAATTTCAATTCTGATCTGAGAAATGAACCGAAGTGACTGAGAAATACTGTAACAGGTAAATTTCCACAATTTCAGATATTTTAAAATGAAAGTTCATTCATTTGCTTTGAACAGTCTTTACATCCATCTGCCCTTGTGGAGTCATTGATGTTGGGAGTAATTAAAGTAGATCAATACCAGATTAAAGTATAATTGAAATTAAATTGCATTTGATATTACAACAATATTGTAGGAATGACTAATGGTGCTTTCACAAAATATGTGAAACAAGTAAATATTTGATAATCATCAGTAATGTGGATATAATGACTAAGTGGATAAAGACAAATAATAGAACAGCTAGAACAGTCTGGTAAGTTCAGAAAATGACACTTTACTGTAATGCAGCCTTTAAAACCAGGAAAAGACAACACTTATGCCATATCACGATATTACAACATCCAAAATCTAAGACAATATCTAGTCTCATATCATGATATTGATATAATATTGATAAATTGCCCAGCCCTAAGCTGGAGTCCTTATTTTAATTCAGCAAATAAAATCCAGAATAAAACGATAAAGTGCCACAAGGAGCCACAGACTCTGAACAACAACCAACATTAAGTTTCCTTCTTATCTAACGTAAAAACATGAACACACGTCTTATCCTGCACCTTAGCTTGTTGAACGAGCCACCAAACAAACATTCACCATGGAAAAGTGAGTTAGCAGGATAGATTGCTAATTAGCTGCTGCAGCACATTAAACAGCATGTTAACATAGCTGAAAATGTCACTTTGGACTGTTGGATGCTGGTTTCATTATTGTTCCTTAAAATCCCTGTTAGAGACACAGTCTGTCCATGACTTGTAGCTACAGCAGTTTGTTTACTTTGTCTGTATTGTAAAACGTATCATAAAGCTTCAGTTTGTGGGAATGTTTTATGTAGATCAGATCCTCTTTTGCTGAAATAGAAGGAAAGTGATTCTAGTTTATTTGTACAGCACATTTCAACAACAAGGCAATTCAAAGAGCTTTACATAAAACATAAAAGGCATCAAGACAAAATGTAAAAGAAACACAATACTTCATAAAAAGACACCGGGGTAATAAAAGACAGAAGCTAAAATAAGACAAATTAATGAGGACAAAGATGTAATTTAAAACATTCAAATGGAATCAAATCAAATCAAATCACTGGAAAAATGTGAGAATTTATGCTGCATCCACTGAATCCTTCCTGACAGACTAAATCAAATCAAATCACAGACTGGTTGAACTGGGCAGCTTCCAGCATGACTCTGTGGATCAGTGTAAATGTGAATTATTGACGATTGATTTTTTTTTTCAACAGCACTGCAGGATGGAAACATTGGTCTCATCAATGCAAAAATCCCCATTTTTACAGGAACTGAAGGACAAAGTATCACAGTTCCATGTAACTTTACCAGGACAGGAGACACGAAGTACTTCTGTAAGGACGAATGTAAAAAAAACATTCTTGAAATGCGTGGTTTCAGACTTCAAAGAGGCAGATACAGGATGGAATATAAAACAACACGTATAGGAAGTCGTCTGGATGTGACCATCACAAAGCTGACCAAATCTGACTCTGGACGTTACGGGTGTGGTTTGGAGATATATTTATCACAAGATCCATACATAGAGTTTGAGATCATCGTCACAGATGGTGAGTTTCTACTGAAAGTCATGAAAATGTTTCTTCATGTTTCTGGAGTTCAGAGGAAAGTTTTCACATTTTTATATCTGCAGCTGATATTTTAATAAGCTGATATTTAGTCTAACAAATCACTAGGAAGATTGATACAGTAAGTGCCCGTTTACTGTTTCAGTGTTTTTAGGAATAAAAATAATATTCTGACTAATTCAATTAAATGTTGCCATCAGTTTTTTAAGCAGCCGGTCAGCTAAAGGAGCATTTTATTTCTCTCATCAGGATTTTATTTTGTATCAGTGTGTTCTTCTTCTTTTTTATTGTTCACAGCTCCATCCACTGCAAAACCAAACTTGACTCTCAGACCTTCTTTGACAACAACCACACAGAGTTTCAGTAGAAGCTCCACACCTTCATCATCTTCTGCTGAAACCACCAACCAGTCTGAAGAGCAGCAAACTGAGACAACAGCTGGAGGTTCAGGTACATTTACCTTTGGTACTTTTAAAGATAACCTCACAGAGACAGAGGACTCTCCTTGATAAGTTACAGGTGATTTTTTTCCAGCAGTACACACACTGTGTGCAAAAACAAAACCCTCCAAAGCTGCTAGGCCTCATGAGTTTCCAGCATGTGTAGGCAGGTGTGATGGTAAATGTGTAAATCTGTCTCTTGTCCACATACCACATTGCCAAACCTCTGCTTCACTCTGTACATCACATTTTTAAATATTGTGGCTTGAAGCAGCCAGGCAGAAGTCGAGGGTGTACATACTCTTTAACCAACACCTGCCAGCCAATCAGAAATAAGTATTTTCTGTGACGAGGTATAATGTCATATGTGCATGTACATGAATTTGTTTGTTTGCATGCATGAAGGTTTATTTATTTTCCATTACAATGTTGTTATAATGTCAGTAGTAAAGCTCGGTTGGTAATATGATAATTATCCAGGTGTTGCTTTTAGTTTGGAGTCTATTTATGCTGCCGGGTACTACAGTACGAGTCAAGGGTTTGGACACACTTACTCATTCAAGGCTTTTTTATTTTTATTTTTATTTTTACTATTTTCCACATTGTAGAACAATACTGAAGAAATCAGAACTATGAAGTATCACACATAGAATTATGTAGTAAACAATAAGTGTTAAAACAATATCTTTCATATTTTAGGTTCCTCAGTAGCCACTGTTTGCCTTGATGACAGCTTTACACACTCTTGGTAATATTTTAACCAGCTTCATGAGGTCGTCACCTGGAATGGTTTTCAATTAACAGGTGTGCTTCATCAACAGGCAAGAAAAAAGTGACATAATTTGTCCCAGGAAGAATGATGTTGTAAAAATCTGAAATGTTCATTTTGACTAGGAAGAATTAAATTACAGATATCTGCAATACGTATCCAGTCTAGCTATTAAATGTTAAAACAGCAGCCATATGCTCAGCATATGTGGGAATTCCTTCAAGACTGTTAGAAAAGCATCTCAGGTTCCTTCTTCATGAAGCTGGCTGAGAGAATGAAGAGTGTAAATCTGTCATCAAAGCAAAAGGAGGCTACTCTACGCTACTCTCACTACTAATCTAAAATATAAAACATTTTTCTTTGGTTACACTTTCTTTGTTTACTACATAATTCCATATGTGTTATATATTTCATGAGGAGGCGTGTCCAAACTTTTGACTGGTACTGTATATGCAACCATCTGAACAAGGAAGTGTTGGTGTAGACCATGAGCCTGTTCTACTGTTCAAACTACAACAGGTGTGCAGCTGTACGTGCGTCTGACTCTGCTCATCACAGTGCTCCTGTTGTCTGTGCCTGTGCTGAAATTCTGCAAGAAAAGAGCCACTAAACCCAAAGGTGAACATCTAAAACCATTTCTAACAAACATAAAAACAGTCTCACCTGTTCATTTGCCTCAAACAAGCTTTCACATGTGAAACAAATATTCCCACAAACTATGTGCAATTTGTACTTAGCTGGTCCATTTTCAGTGTATTGTTTCAAGACACATGTTTCAAAGGTACAGTTTATTTACTAGGTAACAGCCAAGTAAATGAATGCATAATTGTCCAGGCAGAGACAAAACTGACCAAATTATGTTCAGGAGGACTTTTATGGCACCATAAACCAACCCTGGTACCTCCTGTGTCAGCGGATGTTAACAGGATGTTAACAGGATGTTAACAGATGACCATATGAGATTAACCTACCTAAGGGGAAGTTATATTACATGTCAAATGCATTACATTAAATGTTACAGTTCAAGTGTTTAAAATTATCACAAAGTTAAATACTAAGTTTATAAGATAAAGGTGGATGTAAATATCCTTTAGGCACAAATCTGTGGGACTTACATTCTTCAAACTGAGGAAAAACTTTGAGTGAAAATGCACATTTCCTGAAACTGTTGGACTTGATGAGTGAACAGAGATGAGAGGAAAATAGATTTTGAGTTGCTGATAAGTTTGGAGCAGCCCCTGTTGGTTGGTGTCTAAGTTGTGCAGTCTGTGTGTTCATTTACCAAAAACTGTCCAACTGCCAAATTCAAACATAGCCAGATGTAAATTTGCTTCACATTTGTGTTGAACACAAAGTTCTTCACAGTTCTTCAGATGCTCAAACAGAAATGTCCAACAGTAGTTTGGAACCTAAAGTGTCTCTTTGACAGATGTTTTAGCAGTGTACTTAATCTTCTGAACTGCATGTTTTTCAGAACATCCTGTGGAACCAGAATATGCTAATGTCACAGAGCTGAGTTTGAGTCAATTTATGACATCTGAGCATCGTTAGTGTTTGTGAAACCAGCTGATATTAATACAAACCAAACTCCAGGTAAGAAAAAACTGTGGCAGGATTTTATCTTTGTGGTCAGAAAACAGTAGTGTTAATCATTCCTGCTTCAGTGTTGTCGGGAAGCCCAGGGGAGACTTTGTTTTCTTCTCCAGGGTCGAAGTTGTAGCTACAGTAACTTCAGGGTTACCCTTCACTTCACTCAGCAGTTGACAAGCAAGACACAAAGACTTGACTTGGGTCTTGAGGAGCTGTAGCATTTTTTTACTGACAAACTGTAGCTTTAAGTACATTTACTACCTGCTAACTCTGCTCCGCTTCAATCAGCAGCATCCACCTGCTCTGAGTGCAGCCACACTAGGTAAGGTATCTCAGCTAATGACTGTCTTTGGTGGTTGCTCTCTGCTCGTCCCACCTCAGCTGCACCACCTTCTGTCCCCAAATTTAGATGTTTTGTTCCAAACAACTGACAAAAGTGGCATTAGCACAAGATGGTAATTTGCACGCTTAAGATTAAAAAGTAATCTTTTCGGATCATATTTGGAACTATATTTAAAGAAAAGAAAATGTAATTCAATTACAAACTAAAAAAGAAGATTTAAGTTGCTAATAAGACTAAAACAGTCAATAAGTTATAAACTGAGTTTTTTGTTTTCTTCCAGACTGAAGACGACTTGCGTCAACTTATCTACACTCAGGTAGATTCACTCAGCAGCGCCCTCCGTGGTCACGCCGATGATGTCGACTCTACTCTTCTGTACTCAACTGTTACTTTTTACCTCAGCAGTAGCTTCAATGCTACTGAGACCTTGTTTACTCCCTCAGTGGCCAACAGATAAACAGGCAGTGGTTTGGATCAGTATCATTCACACAGAAAAAGGTTTTTTTTCTCTGTGACATCTTACAAGAAATTGTTCATAACAACAGTTTGCTTCAGGATAAGAGTAACTTTTACCACTTCTGTTTTTAGCTAAGCCTATCTTACATCATTTTGGTGTAAAGCTTGTTTGCGGGACTTTTGTCTCCCCCTTCTGGCAGTGAGAGTAATTACAAAAACACTGTCAACACGTGCTTATGTCATAGGCTGCGCCATAGCCTATGACATCGCTACTGCTGCAGCTGTTAAATGGCGGATAAATTGCTGCGAGCGTCACATGACCCCTGCAAAATGACTAGTTTCACTATGAGAATTTGATCCATTCAGTCTGATAAGATTTGGAAAGTGTCTATGAAGGAGAAGATCGTTACTGTAGCTCCTGGGATCCCTCTTTTCTATGTATTGAATAACAGATACAAAGAAAAAAAGTTTTGCAGAACGTCACATAAAATGTTGTAAGTTGTTTACTTACATAATGTTTGCTAACGATGCGAGCTTGTGGTGATGTTGTGTGATCTGTTCACTTCCAGTTCACCGTAATTCTTTTATCAGTTATGGTTAAATGGTTTTAATTATGGTGTAATTTAGAAAACAGTGTAGTGTCACAGATGCTAATAAACAAATTCTAAACCAAACAAACAGTGATTGTGTTTTATGTTATGTTCAGTAACTGAACATGTGGTAACAATGTGGGTGAGTTTGGAACCTTAAAACTTCAATTATGGTGCTGTGGACACGGCCATCACATGGATCATCAATAATAATTTAATAATTTAGCTGTATTGTAGTCAAGGTGGATTGAATGGGTGAACAGTTGGATGGTGGAAGAAGTTTTCTGTACAAAAGGAAATATTAGAACAAAATATTACAAATCTGAATAGTAGCAAACAAATAATTGAATAAATGAGGTAAATGATTTTATCATTTGGACTTCATTAATGCATCCACATTTGTCTTGTTCTTGCTTAAAATAGGAAACAACAGGAATCATAATACAATACAAAACTATCCTTTAAACCTTCATACAATACATGCCGTATCAACCAAATAGAATATTATAAAAGTGAAAAGTCCATATTGAAACTCACATTGGTTCTTCTTTTGTTCTGCATGCAGTAGTTTGGAGGGAAAAGGGGAGTCAGAGGCCTGAAGGGTGGATATATAAATCCTTGTGGGAGGGTCTAGTCAGGTGTGACGGTGTATGCAGTGAGGCAGGTGGGGTGGAGACTTGTGATTTAACACCAGAACATTGATCTTCATTTACTGAAATCAACATGTGGGAGTTATGAGTGTGAGGCTTTCCCATTATTAAAAATATTAAACCTTGTAGAGCTGCAACTAAAGATTAATTTCATTATCGATTTTCTTAATCAGTCAATGAACTGTCTTGTCTGTACAATGTCAGAAAATAGTGAAAAATGCCCATTATAATCTCTAAGATTCACTGGTGACATCTTCAAATGTCTTGTTTTGTCCAATCAACAGTCAAAAATCCAAAGAAATTCAGTTTACTATCATGTACGACACAGAAAAACATCAAATCATCATTTGAGAAGCTGCAACTAGCAAATATTTGACATTTTTGCTTAACAAAATGACTAAAACGATATATTTGATTATCAGAATAGTTGACGATTAATTTCCTGTAGATCAAATCATTGCAGCTATAAAACCTTGTATGGCAGGTAAACTCTGACCTGCAGTAGAAAGAGAGACTGAGAGGAGAGCAGAGCTGTGTGTTTGTTTGGAGGAGGGACTCCATCATTCACAGAAGGGAGAAGTTCCTGGTTTGCCAGTGAAGAAGAAAGAGAGGCCGAATTAAACCATCAGAGCCTCAACATGAAAGTGCCTGTGCCACCCAAATCTCAAGCTAGCACACCCAGCTTAATCATAATTGGTGCGTTTGACCTCTTTGCCCTGAGACACTGACGGCCGCCCCGCACCATGACTGATGTAATTGTTGACATGTGACAGTGACATTGTTGACAGAGTCAGTTAAACCCTTTCTTTGTTTGTATATGTCTGTATCTTTGTCTCTTTGCTCGCTTCGGTTTCTTTCGTGCTGGTTAAATGTCCCGCCGTGGCTCTCTGTGTGTAACAGTTAACATTATTTAACTCTTTGCTGTGTTGTTGTTGATGGTTTGTAGCTCTTATTTTGCGCTGTTTGTTTGTCTGGATGCTGAAGCTGTTGTGCTGTTGCCCGCTGAGGCTTTGATAAGTTGTTTGCTGGTTGTTAAATCACCTGGATGTATTCCAGAAAGCAGAGCTAGCTTAAACTCTGTGAAGCTAAACCTGCTTAAACCTTATTGACACTTTTCCCGCTCTGACTCAGGCTCTTTTTTTAAAGATAAATGTGCATCGTCCACATACACATGAATTAACATCTCTACATCCACTGGATTGAAATGGAGGTCTGCCTTTTATTTACTTGTTGCCATGGTGAATCGTAGTATCAGAGCTCCATTTTGATGATGCTTTGCTTTTTTCCTTCATCACGCAGGCGCTTACCTCAGAGTGAGTTGATTGATCTGACTCT
Source organism: Scomberomorus guttatus (assembly GCA_038419695.1). Lineage (NCBI taxonomy): Eukaryota > Metazoa > Chordata > Actinopteri > Scombriformes > Scombridae > Scomberomorus > Scomberomorus guttatus. The sequence continues at coordinate 30,536,136 of CM076449.1, forward strand.
GATCAGCTGTTTCCCATCTTGGGGTTCATTAGCTCAGAGTTCAGGACCCCTGTTGCTGCTGCTTGTAATAGCTATTTGAATACAGTCGTGACAAGCTTGACAAAGAGTCTAAAACTGAAGCAAATATCTATAGTTCATTCTTGAAGACGTGTATTTTCTTTGGCAGTCAACATAACTGACCACTAGATGGCTGTTGATTGACAAGTTATCCAGTCATGTGACTCTGACATCAGGCTTTCTTCCTTTGTCTGCAAACTTCTGTTTTCCTTATCACACATGTGATCCAATGAAACTGAGTTAACTATCATGTATAACACTGAAAAGCATCAAATCCTCACATTTGAGAAGCAGGAACCAGCACGTTTGTCCTTTCTGCTTAACAAAATCACTAAAACAATTATTTGATTATGAAGATAGTTGCACTAATTGTTGCAGTTGTAAAATCTTGCATGTATTTGCAGGTAAAGTCAAACCTGCAGTAGAAAGAGAGACTGATGGTGAGGAGAGCAGAGCTGTGTGTGTTAGTGTTTGTTTGGAGGAGGGACTCCATCATTTAGAGAAGTGACAAGTTCCTGGTTTACCAATGAAGAAGGAAGAAAGGCTGAATTAAACCATCAGAGCCTCAAAATGAAAGTTTGTCACACTTTGATCTGCTTCTTCTTCCTCGGTGAGTAAATTCACTTTGTGTTTCTCTTTATTACGTTCTATCTGTTGGTGAGTGCTAAGTTTGCAGTTTCTCATGTTTCTGTGGTTAAACATGATGACCAGAGTCATTTTAAGATGTGAATCATTAGCAGTACTTGTTACTTCCTCAAAAATCAAATTTTAATCAGTAATATTGTGTGTGTGTACAGTACAGTGCACATTCCCCTTCATTAGTGATGGTCAAGATTCACCTGAGAGCAATTCATCAAATCATTTACAAATAATTCTAATTGAAATGTATAGAAAATATGCTTTACAGATTATAACAACTGGTTGGACCATTTTACATGTGATGAATTATGCAATGAACTAATGCTTAGATGTTTTGGGGGGTAAGACTGTATAATACATTTTGATCAACATGACAGAGGAAATCGATAATGTAGGAAACAGCAGACAATTGTACATAATCATTTGCATGAATGTGCCAAAGCATTTGCAGTTTGTTCAAAAGAATGAGAAAGTGCCTTTATGATGTGCAGAAATGAGCAGATGATGTGGAGGTTGAACAAGTAGTTTTGAGAATTTCAATTCTGATCTGAGAAATGAACCGAAGCGACTGAGAAATACTGTAACAGGTAAATTTCCACAATTTCAGATATTTTAAAATGAAAATTCATTCATTTGCTTTGAACAGTCTTTACATCCATCTGCCCTTGTGGAGTCATTGATGTTGGGAGTAATTAAAGTAGATCAATACCAGATTAAAGTATAATTAAAATTAAATTGCATTATGATGCAGCTGCTCTGTAAATTTCTCTTCAGAAATCAGAAACCAAAAAGGGAGAAATTTATCTTTAATTTCATCATGACCCCCCCAGTTTAACATGATCTTGATTAAATATCGTCCCATCATCCACTTCTGTAGCTGGAGTAGGGCTGAGCAATATGGACAAAATCAAATATCACATATTTTTGACCAAATGCCTCAATATTGATATTACAACAATATTGTAGGGATGACTAATGGTGCTTTCACAAAATATGTGAAACAAGTAAATATTTGATAATCATCAGTAATGTGGATATAATGACTAAGTGGATAAAGACAAATAATAGAACAGCTAGAACAGTCTGGTAAGTTCAGAAAATGACACTTTACTGTAATGCAGCCTTTAAAACCAGGAAAAGACAACACTTATGCCATATCACGATATTACAACATCCAAAATCTAAGACAATATGTAGTCTCATATCATGATATTGATATAATATTGATAAATTGCCCAGCCCTAAGCTGGAGTCCTTATTTTAATTCAGCAAATAAAATCCAGAATAAAACGATAAAGTGCCACAAGGAGCCACAGACTCTGAACAACAACCAACATTAAGTTTCCTTCTTATCTAACGTAAAAACATGAACACACGTCTTATCCTGCACCTTAGCTTGTTGAACGAGCCACCAAACAAACATTCACCATGGAAAAGTGAGTTAGCAGGATAGATTGCTAATTAGCTGCTGCAGCACATTAAACAGCATGTTAACATAGCTAAAAAAGGCACTTTGGACTGTTGGATGCTGGTTTCATTATTGTTCCTTAAAATCCCTGTTAGAGACACAGTCTGTCCATGACTTGTAGCTACAGCAGTTTGTTTACTTTGTCTGTATTGTAAAACGTATCATAAAGCTTCAGTTTGTGGGAATGTTTTATGTAGATCAGATCCTCTTTTGCTGAAATAAAAGGAAAGTGATTCTAGTTTATTTGTACAGCACATTTCAACAACAAGGCAATTCAAAGAGCTTTACATAAAACATAAAAGGCATCAAGACAAAATGTAAAAGAAACACAATACTTCATAAAAAGACACCGGGGTAATAAAAGACAGAAGCTAAAATAAGACAAATTAATGAGGACAACGATGTAATTTAAAACATTCAAATGGAATCAAATCAAATCAAATCACTGGAAAAATGTGAGAATTTATGCTGCATCCACTGAATCCTTCCTGACAGACTAAATCAAGTCAAATCACAGACTGGTTGAACTGGGCAGCTTCCAGCATGACTCTGTGGATCAGTGTAAATGTGAATTATTGACGATTGATTTTTTTTTTCAACAGCACTGCAGGATGGAAACATTGGTCTCATCAATGCAAAAACTTTTACAAGAACTGAAGGACAAAGTATCACAGTTCAATGTACCTTTTCCGACACAGGAGACACGAAGTACTTCTGTAAGGACGAATGTGTAGAAAAAATTCTTGAAATGCGTGGTTTCAGACTTCAAAGAGGCAGATACAGGATGAAATATAAAACAACACCTGCAGGAAGTCGTCTGGATGTGACCATCACAAAGCTGACCAAATCTGACTCTGGACGTTACGGGTGTGGTTTGGGCATACCTTTATCACGAGATCCATACATAGAGTTTGAGATCATCGTCACAGATGGTGAGTTTCTACTGAAAGTCATGAAAATGTTTCTTCATGTTTCTGGAGTTCAGAGGAAAGTTTTCACATTTTTATATCTGCAGCTGATATTTTAATAAGCTGATATTTAGTCTAACAAATCACTGGGAAGATTGATACAGTAAGTGCCCGTTTACTGTTTCAGTGTTTTTAGGAATAAAAATAATATTCTGACTAATTCAATTAAATGTTGCCATCATTTTTTTAAGCAGCCGGTCAGCTAAAGGAGCATTTTATTTCTCTCATCAGGATTTTATTCTGTATCAGTGTGTTCTTCTTCTTTTTTATTGTTCACAGCTCCATCCACTGCAAAACCAAACTTGACTCTCAGACCTTCTTTGACAACAACCACACAGAGTTTCAGTAGAAGCTCCACACCTTCATCATCTTCTTCTGAAACCACCAACCAGTCTGAAGAGCAGCAAACTGAGACAACAGCTGGAGGTTCAGGTACATTTACCTTTGGTACTTTTAAAGATAACCTCACAGAGACAGAGGACTCTCCTTGATAAGTTACAGGTGATTGTTTTCCAGCAGTACACACACTGTGTGCAAAAACAAAACCCTCCAAAGCTGCTAGGCCTCATGAGTTTCCAGCATGTGTAGGCAGGTGTGATGCTAAATGTGTAAATCTGTCTCTTGTCCACATACCACATTGCCAAACCTCTGCTTCACTCTGTACATCACATTTTTAAATATTGTGGCTTGAAGCAGCCAGGCAGAAGTCGAGGGTGTACATACTCTTTAACCAACACCTGCCAGCCAATCAGAAATAAGTATTTTCTGTGACGAGGTATAATGTCATATGTGCATGTACATGAATTTGTTTGTTTGCATGCATGAAGGTTTATTTATTTTCCATTACAATGTTGTTATAATGTCAGTAGTAAAGCTCGGTTGGTAATATGATAATTATCCAGGTGTTGCTTTTAGTTTGGAGTCTATTTATGCTGCCGGGTACTACAGTACGAGTCAAGGGTTTGGACACACTTACTCATTCAAGGCTTTTTTATTTTTATTTTTATTTTTACTATTTTCCACATTGTAGAACAATACTGAAGAAATCAGAACTTAGAATTATGTAGTAAACAATAAGTGTTAAAACAATATCTTTCATATTTTAGGTTCCTCAGTAGCCACTGTTTGCCTTGATGACAGCTTTGCACACTCTTGGTAATATTTTAACCAGCTTCATGAGGTCGTCACCTGGAATGGTTTTCAATTAACAGGTGTGCTTCATCAAGAGTTAATTGGTGGAGTTTCTTGCCTTTTTAAAACATTTGAGATCATCAGTTGTGTTGTGCCGAGGTAGTGTTGGTATACAGCAAATAGCCCTATTTGACTAGTGTAGTAATCCATATTATTGCAAGAACAACAGTCCATCATTACTTTAAGACATGAAGGTCTGTCAATCCGGAAAATTTCAAGAACTCTGAAAGTTTCTTCAAGTACAGTTGCCACAACCATCAAATTATATGATTGAACCTGGCTCTCATGAGGACAGGAAAGGAAGACTAGATTAGTTACCAGCCTCAAAAATCGCCAATTAACAGCACCTTAGATTAGAGCCCACATCAATGCTTCTCAGAGTTCAAGTAGCAGACACATCTCAACATCAACTGTCCGGAGGAGACTGCGTGAATCAGGCCTTCATGGTCAAAGTGCTGCAAAGAAACCACTGCTGAGGGAGACCAATAAGAAGAGGAGAATTGCTTGGATCAAAAAACACAAGGAATGGACATTAGTGGAAATCTGTTCTTTAATTCCACATTTTATATTTTTGGTTCCAACTGCTGTGTCTTTGTGAGACGCAGAAAAGGAGAACGGATGGTACCTGAATGTGTGGTTCCCACTGTTAAATATGGAGGAGTGCTGCATCAGATAACCTGGTCTCCACAATCACCCGACCTAAACGCAACTGAGATGGTTTGGGATGAGTTGGAGCGCAGAGTGAAGGAACAGCAGCCAAGTGCTTAGTATGACAATCATCGTTTTAACATTTAATCAAACCACACGCCTATTTGTAATTACATTTTAGATATCCATAATAACATTTATACAGTCAAAACTGTATCCTCACTAGTCAGAATGATAATTAAAAGTATCCACAATAACATTTTTACTAGTAGAAATTGTATTTCAAGATATCTACAACCTCGATTGTACCAGTCAAAACTAAATTTAAGATATCTAAAAATCGTTAAAAAGTATAAGTGGCTGTTTTAACATTTAATAGCTAGACTGGATATGTATTGCAGACATCTGTAATTTAATTCTTCCTAGTCAAAATGAACATTTCAGATATCCACAATGACATTCTTCCTAGGATAAATGACGTCACTTTTGCCATTTATGCATATTGGACTTTCACTTTCATTTGTCCCAGGAAGAATGATGTTGTGGATATCTGAAATGTTCATTTTGACTAGGAAGAATTAAATTACAGATATCTGCAATACATATCCAGTCTAGCCATGAAATGTTAAAACAGCAGCCATATGCTCAGCATATGTGGGAATTCCTTCAAGACTGTTAGAAAAGCATCTCAGGTTCCTTCTTCATGAAGCTGGCTGAGAGAATGAAGAGTGTAAATCTGTCATCAAAGCAAAAGGAGGCTACTCTACGCTACTCTCACTACTAATCTAAAATATAAAACATTTTTCTTTGGTTACACTTTCTTTGTTTACTACATAATTCCATATGTGTTATATATTTCATGAGGAGGCGTGTCCAAACTTTTGACTGGTACTGTATATGCAACCATCTGAACAAGGAAGTGTTGGTGTAGACCATGAGCCTGTTCTACTGTTCAAACTACAACAGGTGTGCTGCTGTTCGTGGGTCTGACTCTGCTCATCACAGTGCTCCTGTTGTCTGTGGCTGTGCTGATATTCTGCAAGAAAAGAGCCACTAAACCCAAAGGTGAACATCTAAAACCATTTCTAACAAACATAAAAACAGTCTCACCTGTTCATTTTCCCCAACAAGCTTTCACATGTGAAACAAATATTCTCACAAAATACACATTATTCAGTTTTCAGTCTCCTTTTCATTCATTTATTCATTACATTCAACTCAAACATCAGAGTCATACAACAGGAAAGACACAGAACAACAGGATGACTGTGTCATTCTGTCTTTACAGTTCTTCAGATGCTCAAACAGAAATGTCCAACAGTAGTTTGGAACCTAAAGTGTCTCTTTGACAGATGTTTTAGCAGTGTACTTAATCTTCTGAACTGCATGTTTTTCAGAACATCCTGTGGAACCAGAATATGCTAATGTCACAGAGGTGAGTTTGAGTCAATTTATGACATCTGAGCATCGTTAGTGTTTGTGAAACCAGCAGATATTAATACAAACCAAACTCCTCCTCTTCTTCTGCTGCAGGCCAACCGAGTGTACGAGGAGATCCGAGATGACGGCAGACAGAGCAGATCTCCTCCTGTGGAAATCTCTTCAAATTACGCTGTCAAATTCACCAAACCAAATGGAGTCGACACCGCCACAGCACCCTGTCCTCTGAACAAAGTAAGAAAAAACTGTGGCAGGATTTTATCTTTGTGGTCAGAAAACAGTAGTGTTAGTCATTCCTGCTTCAGTGTTGTCGGGAAGCCCAGGGGAGACTTTGTTTTCTTCTCCAGGGTCGAAGTTGTAGCTACAGTAACTTCAGGGTTACCCTTCACTTCACTCAGCAGTTGACAAGCAAGACACAAAGACTTGACTTGGGTCTTGAGGAGCTGTAGCATTTTTTTACTGACAAACTGTAGCTTTAAGTACATTTACTACCTGCTAACTCTGCTCCGCTTCAATCAGCAGCATCCACCTGCTCTGAGTGCAGCCACACTAGGTAAGGTATCTCAGCTAATGACTGTCTTTGGTGGTTGCTCTCTGCTCGTCCCACCTCAGCTGCACCACCTTCTGTCCCCAAATTTAGATGTTTTGTTCCAAACAACTGACAAAAGTGGCATTAGCACAAGATGGTAATTTGCACACTTAAGATTAAACAAGTAATCTTTTCAGATCATATTCAGAACTATATTTAAAGAAAAGAAAATGTAATTCAATTACAAACTAAAAAAGAAGATTTAAGTTGCTATTAAAACAGTCAATAAGTTATAAACTTTGAGCTCTTTGTTTTCTTCCAGACTGAAGACTCAAGTCAACTCGTCTACACTCAGGTAGATTTTTCCAACAGTGCTGCCGCCTCACTCAGCAGCGCCCCCCGTGGTCACGCCGATGATGTTGTCTACTCTGTGCCTCGGCTCTGAGGTGGGAACTGATGCCAAAGACGTTTCACAGCTTCTGTACTCAACTGTTACTTTTTACCTCAGCAGTAGCTTCAATGCTACTGAGACCATGTTTACTCCCTCAGTGGCCAACAGATAAACAGGCAGTGGTTTGGATCAGTATCATTCACACAGAAAAAGGTTTTTTTTCTCTGTGACATCTTACAAGAAATTGTTGTTGCTTCAGGATAAGAGTAACTTTTACCACTTCTGTTTTTAGCTAAGCCTATCTTACATAATTTTGGTGTAAAGCTTGTTTGCGGGACTTTTGTCTCCCCCTTCTGGCAGTGAGAGTAATTACAAAAACACTGTCAACACGTGCTTACGTCATAGCCTATGACATCGCTACTGCTGCAGCGTCACACGACCCCTGCAAAATGACTAGTTTCACTATCAGAATTTGATCCATTCAGTCTGATAAGATTTGGAAAGTCTAGAAGAGCTGGGAATGTCCCTCCTGACATGAGATTTTAAAACTCTGTATACTGTGAAATACAGAGAGATTTATCTGGCTGTGATAGGCTTAATCAGCATTGTGTGAAGTCGTTTGGCTTGAATGTAACGGACGTTCATTTTTTATGTAAAAGTTCTGCACTGCAGGTTTAAGTTTTTTTTTTAAGTATTAAAGTATTATTAAAGCACTATTATTAAAGTATATTAAAGTAAGTAATTTTCATTAAGATAAATTATTTTTGTTGTAAGGTATTTTGAAAACAAACAAAGAAAAAGTAATGTAGTGGTGGAACAGGAAGTTTAGTCTTTACCAGGTTCAGATCCATGTCTATGAAGGAGAAGATTGTTACTGTAGCTCCTGGGATCCCTCTTTTCTATGTATTGAATAACAGATACAAAGAAAAAAAGTTTTGCAGAACGTCACATAAAATGTTGTAAGTTGCTTACTTACATAATGTTTGCTAACGATGCGAGCTTGTGGTGATGTTGTGTGATCTGTTCACTTCCAGTTCACCGTAATTCTTTTATCAGTTATGGTTAAATGGTTTTAATTATGGTGTAATTTAGAAAACAGTGTAGTGTCACAGATGCTAATAAACAAATTCTAAACCAAACAAACAGTGATTGTGTTTTATGTTATGGTCAGTAACTGAACATGTGGTAACAATGTGGGTGAGTTTGGAACCTTAAAACTTCAATTATGGTGCTGTGGACACGGCCATCACATGGATCATCAATAATAATTTAATAATTTAGCTGTATTGTAGTCAAGGTGGATTGAATGTGTGAACAGTTGGATGGTGGAAGAAGTTTTCTGTACAAAAGGAAATATTAGAACAAAATATTACAAATCTGAATAGTAGCAAACAAATAATTGAATAAATGAGGTAAATGATTTTATCATTTGGACTTCATTAATGCAGCCACAATCTGGCATTTGTCTTGTTCTTGCTTAAAATAGGAAACAACAGGAATCATAATACAATACAAAACTATCCTTTAAACCTTCATACAATACATGCTGTATCAACCAAATAGAATATTATAAAAGTGAAAAGTCCATATTGAAACTCACATTGGTTCTTCCTTTGTTCTGCATGCAGTAGTTTGGAGGGAAAAGGGGAGTCAGAGGCCTGAAGGGTGGATATATAAATCCTCGTGGGAGGGTCTAGTCAGGTGTGACGGTGTATGCAGTGAGGCAGGTGGGGTGGAGACTTGTGATTTAACACCAGAACATTGATCTTCATTTACTGAAATCAACATGTGGGAGTTATGAGTGTGAGGCTTTCCCATTATTAAAAATATTAAACCTTGTAGAGCTGCAACTAAAGATTAATGTTATTATCGATTTTCTTAATCAATCAATGAATTGTTTTGTCTGTACAATGTCAGAAAATAGTGAAAAATGCCCGTTATAATCTCTAAGATTCACTGGTGACATCTTCAAATGTCTTGTTTTGTCCAATCAACAGTCAAAAATCCAAAGAAATTCAGTTTACTATCATGTACGACACAGAAAAACATCAAATCATCATTTGAGAAGCTGCAACTAGCAAATATTTGGCATTTTTGCTTAACAAAAACAATTATTTGATTATCAGAATAGTTGACGATTAATTTCCTGTAGATCAAATCATTGCAGCTATAAAACCTTGTATGGCAGGTAAACTCTGACCTGCAGTAGAAAGAGAGACTGAGAGGAGAGCAGAGCTGTGTGTTTGTTTGGAGGAGGGACTCCATCATTCACAGAAGGGAGAAGTTCCTGGTTTGCCAGTGAAGAAGAAAGAGAGGCTGAATTAAACCATCAGAGCCTCAACATGAAAGTGCCTGTGCCACCCAAATCTCAAGCTAGCACACCCAGCTTAATCATAATTGGTGCATTTGACCTCTTTGCCCTGAGACACTGACGGCCGCCCCGCACCGTGACTGATGTAATTGTTGACATGTGACAGTGACATTGTTGACAGAGTCAGATAAACCCTTTCAACTCAGAATAAAACCTCTGCATGTCCTTCTGTTATAACACTGTGACTCTGCACAGAGACAGCTGTCAGTCTGTTAAAGAAGCTCCTGCACTGAAATCTTTATTGCACATAATGTGTCATCTCAGTTTACATTAAAAAAATCAGTATGAAGCTTCAGACACGTGGGATCTATGAACAATTATCTCTAGCTGAAAGCTGTTGAGCCGAGATACAAATATGTCTAAACATTTAAAATCTACTTTACCCTCGACACCTTTTCAAGTGCAAATCACCAAACACATTATTACTGGATGAGACTGTGAGCTTAGAGACTGCTCATGTCTCTGTGTCTTTGATCTATATATTTTTATTTTTCATCTTCAATTGCAGCCTCCTGTGTTTTGTCCCCATCAGATTAAAGCTGAACAAATATATTTAAAATGTAATGTAGCTGCAGCCTGATACACAGATTTCACTTTATCATCATTAAGGAAATGTGAGTCTGGTAAAAGATGAATTAATGAACAACGCTGAAAAAACCTTATTGACACTTTTCCCGCTCTGACTCAGGCTCTTTTTTTAAAGATAAATGTGCATCGTCCACATACACATGAATTAACATCTCTACGTCCACTGGATTGAAATGGAGGTCTGCCTTTTATTTACTTGTTGCCATGGTGAATCGTAGTATCAGAGCTCCATTTTGATGATGCTTTGCTGTTTTCCTTCATCACGCAGGCGCTTACCTCAGAGTGAGTTGATTGATCTGACTCTGATCAGCTGTTTCCCATCTTGGGGTTCATCAGCTCAGAGTTCAGGACCCCTGTTGCTGCTGCTTGTCTGTGATGTGTGATTGTTTGTTGCCTGTGCAGAAGGTCTGCTGGTTGGTCCTGAAAATGTCTTCATTCACCACATATAAATGAGGATGTGTAAGTCATGTATCTGATACATGCATTGATACTTTTTTATGTGAACATCAGGTTTTAGATGTTCATGTAGAGTTCAAACCTGTATCAGAGTTTAAGCTTTGTTGGTCTGTAGCTGATATATTGTTGTTTGCTAAGTAAATAAGAGAATTGTGCAATAGCTTACTTATGATATGTGGGGTTGGAGTGATTTTCTGGATGAGTTAGCTACTGTTTCCCTCCTAACGACCCACTCTGCCTGAACCTGCACTAAGCAGCTGGTCCTGTGCGTACTGTAATGTGCAAATATTGCACATTGCATTGAGTTTATTTCACTAAAATCCTGCAGCTACATTTCTGTGACTCCTCTCTGATTTTCATTAAATTCTGCTGAAGTCTGGAAGCATTGATTTCCTGAGTACAAAGACGTTACTAGGAGGGGAGAACATTTTTCTTCGATTGATAACGTTAAAAGTAAAATTTAGACTTTTCTGTCGGCTTCCCGACTCATTTTAAAAAAGACAAGAGAAAGAGCAGCTGTGAGCTAGAGAGTGAATGAAGAGATGGAGCGCTGGTAGCGAGAGAGCCGGTGAATCAGATCAATAAAACATTATTTTCTGATTGTTTCACAGCGGACAGGTTTTATGGCATCTTAAAACAAGAGTAAAAATACTGTTATGGTTTATGCACAGATCACTTTGGCTCTGGCACACTTTGTATCCCACAGACACCTAAATTAATATTTTTGGCTACGCTGGTGGGCTGAACTGAGGGGCTGCATAAAGGGTCAATATAAGATAAATAAAGAGTTTCTTTTATCAATCAAAGATATTACAGTAGAGCCAGAATATAAATATAGAGCTGGAAATGTACATAACAGGTCCCCTTTTAAAGCTATGAATGGTTTGACACCAGCCTACATTTCTGATCTCCTCAGTCCATATTCTATATCCAGAGCCCTCAGATCCTCTGATCAGTTACTCCATGTTCTCAGTAAATCCTTGCTAAAGACCCACCTTTATACAAACACCTTTGTTTCCCCTTAATTTTTAATATAGTGATAAAATTGTTTTGATTTTGTCTGTTATTTATCTATTTATTTCTCTGTAAAGCACTTTACAGAGACACCTGTTGTTTTTGAATGTGCTCTGTAAATAAGTTTAACTTGATTTGCTTCACCAAACTTTTAACATAATGACACAAATCAGTGTAGTGGATCATCAATAATGATGATTATTATGTTAAAGAACTCCAGACAGTGTTTGGAGCTCTGTGTACCTGTTCCTGTGAGGCGCTGCCTCACATGTAGACATAAAAAGATGTGGGGAAGCAGCACACTCATAACAAACGGAGGATCAACGATTCTGCAAACTGCATCCGAGTTATGAGTGTGCTGCTTTCCCATTTTTGAGATATTAAACATTGTAGCAGCCAATAATGTAACTACTGTAAACACAGACAGTTACTCTTATGTCACAATATGAAATCTAAACCTCTTTGAAGATGCTTTGTCCTCAAATACAAAAACCACCATTTCTTTTCATGACAAATGTCATCTTTAATTAAACCTATTTAAATCACTTTTTCAAGCAAACAGTTTCAACCACACTATTATAGCTATTTCTCTGTCTGTCTGTGTCTCTCTGTCTCTGTGTGTATATAACAAACTGACTCCTGAAAAGTCACATTAAAATGTATTACCATCAGAATCTTTGCCCTATTTACATCATGGCTATTTGAATACAGCTTGACAAAGAGTCTAAAACTGAAGCAAATATCTATAGTTCATTCTTGAAGACGTGTATTTTCTTTGGCAGTCAACATAACTGACCACTAGATGGCTGTTGATTGACAAGTTATCCAGTCATGTGACTCTGACATCAGGCTTTCTTCCTTTGTCTGCAAACTTCTGTCTTCCTTATCACACATGTTGAAAGGTAAATAAAGAAGGTTTTCTTCAGTCCTGCTTCTGGTTTCTGCATTTGGCTCCACCTGCTCTGCAACTCCTGACAGTGATATCTTAAAATGTCTTGTTTTGTCTAATCAACAGTCCTAAATCCAATGAAACTGAGTTAACTATCATGTATAACGCTGAAAAGCATCAAATCCTCACATTTGAGAAGCAGGAACCAGCACGTTTGTCCTTTCTGTTTAACAAAATCACTAAAACAATTATTTGATTATGAAGATAGTTGCACTAATTGTTGCAGTTCTAAAATCTTGCATGTATTTGCAGGTAAAGTCAGACCTGCAGTAGAAAGAGAGACTGATGGTGAGGAGAGCAGAGCTGTGTGTGTTAGTGTTTGTTTGGAGGAGGGACTCCATCATTTAGAGAAGTCACAAGTTCCTGGTTTACCAATGAAGAAGGAAGAAAGGCTGAATTAAACCATCAGAGCCTCAAAATGAAAGTCTGCCACACTTTGATCTGCTTCTTCTTCCTCGGTGAGTAAATTCACTTTGTGTTTCTCTTTATTACGTTCTATCTGTTGGTGAGTGCTAAGTTTGCAGTTTCTCATGTTTCTGTGGTTAAACATGATGACCAGAGTCATTTTAAGATGTGAATCATTAGCAGTACTTGTTACTTCCTCAAAAATCAAATTTTAATCAGTAACATTGAAGGATTTACTCACTGAGAATTTTCAGTAACTGACTTTTTAAAAATGTTTTGCATGCAAACAGTTTTATTCAGTTCAGTTGACAGTCAGTAAGTGTAAGTCTTTATTACAGCAACAGTAGAGAGGAGACAGGAAACGGGGGGGGGGACGTTGGAAGTTGTGGTTATGTGGCATGTGTCTTGTTCACATGTATTTAAAATCAACTCTTGTTCTAACCGTGTTTATTTATTAGTTTTTTTAATTTCTGGTGCAGCACTTGTTACAATAAGGAGAAACACAGTTATGTTCAGTGGTTAATGTGTATTTTAATATACACGTGCATTTACAGTTTGTGTACTTTTCACCCTGACAGAAGGGGTCAACCTTATGAAAAGACAAAAAATTATTTTATTAATTTATTCCTTAAATGTACCAATAAAGGCAGGCAGAAGAAGACTGTAAGTTAAACATGGATGTAAACAACGTAGCATTTAGAAAAAATCTGATTTGCAAATGTTTTAAGGAAGGAAATGCATTTCACGTGTGTGTGTGTGTGTGTGTGTGTGTGTGTGTGTGTGTGTGTGTGTGTGTGTGTGTACAGTACAGTGCACGTTCCCCTTCATTAGTGATGGTCAAGATTCACCTGAGAGCAATTCATCAGTTCAGGACACATTTACAAATAATTCTAATTGAAATGTATAGAAAATATGCTTTACAGATTATAACAACTGGTTGAACCATTTTACATGTGATGACTTATGCAATGAACTAATGCTTAGATGTTTTGGGGGGTAAGACTGTATAATACATTTTGATCAACATGACAGAGGAAATCGATAATGTAGGAAACAGCAGACAATTGTACATAATCATTTGCATGAATGTGCCAAAGCATTTGCAGTTTGTTCAAAAGAATGAGAAAGTGCCTTTATGATGCAGAAATGACCAGATGATGTGGAGGTTGAACAAGTAGTTTTGAGAATTTCAATTCTGATCTGAGAAATGAACCGAAGTGACTGAGAAATACTGTAACAGGTAAATTTCCACAATTTCAGATATTTTAAAATGAAAATTCATTCATTTGCTTTGAACAGTCTTTACATCCATCTGCCCTTGTGGAGTCATTGATGTTGGGAGTAATTAAAGTAGATCAATACCAGATTAAAGTATAATTGAAATTAAATTGCATTATGCTACAGCTGCTCTGTAAATTTCTCTTCAAAAATAAGAAACCAAAAAGGGAGAAATTTAGAATTTAAATTCTTTAATTTCATCATGACCCCCCCCCAGTTTAACATGATCTTGATTAAATATCGTTCCATCATCCACTTCTGTAGCTGGAGTAGGGCTGAGCGATATGGACAAAATCAAATATCACGATATTTTTGACCAAATGCCTCAATATTGATATTACAACAATATTGTAGGGATGACTAATGGTGCTTTCATAAAATATGTGAAACAATTAAATATTTGATAATCATCAGTAATGTGGATATAATGACTAAGTGGATAAAGACAAATAATAGAACAGCTAGAACAGTCTGGTAAGTTCAGAAAATGACACTTTACTGTAATGCAGCCTTTAAAACCAGGAAAAGACAACACTTATGCCATATCACGATATTACAACATCCAAAATCTAAGATGATATCTAGTCTCATATCATGATATTGATATAATATTGATAAATTTCCCAGCCCTAAGCTGGAGTCCTTATTTTAATTCAGCAAATAAAATCCAGAATAAAACGATAAAGTGTCACAAGGAGCCACAGACTCTGAACAACAACCAACATTAAGTTTCCTTCTTATCTAACGTAAAAACATGAACACACGTCTTATCCTGCACCTTAGCTTGTTGAACGAGCCACCAAACAAACATTCACCATGGAAAAGTGAGTTAGCAGGATAGATTGCTAATTAGCTGCTGCAGCACATTAAACAGCATGTTAACATAGCTGAAAATGTCACTTTGGACTGTTGGATGCTGGTTTCATTATTGTTCCTTAAAATCCCTGTTAGAGACACAGTCTGTCCATGACTTGTAGCTACAGCAGTTTGTTTACTTTGTCTGTATTGTAAAACGTATCATAAAGCTTCAGTTTGTGGGAATGTTTTATGTAGATCAGATCCTCTTTTGCTGAAATAGAAGGAAAGTGATTCTAGTTTATTTGTACAGCACATTTCAACAACAAGGCAATTCAAAGAGCTTTACATAAAACATAAAAGGCATCAAGACAAAATGTAAAAGAAACACAATACTCCATAAAAAGACACCGGGGTAATAAAAGACAGAAGCTAAAATAAGACAAATTAATGAGGACAAAGATGTAATTTAAAACATTCAAATGGAATCAAATCAAATCAAATCACTGGAAAAATGTGAGAATTTATGCTGCATCCACTGAATCCTTCCTGACAGACTAAATCAAGTCAAATCACAGACTGGTTGAACTGGGCAGCTTCCAGCATGACTCTGTGGATCAGTGTAAATGTGAATTATTGACGATTGATTTTTTTTTTTTTCAACAGCACTGCAGGATGGAAACATTGGTCTCATCAATGCAAAAATCCCCATTTGTACAGGAACTGAAGGACAAAGTATCACAGTTATATGTACCTTTACCAGGACAGGAGACAAGAAGTACTTCTGTAAGGACGAATGTAAAGAAAACATTCTTGAAACGCGTGGTTTCACACGTCAAAGAGGCAGATACAGGATGGAATATAAAACAACACCTGCAGGAAGTCGTCTGGATGTGACCATCACAAAGCTGACCAAATCTGACTCTGGACGTTACGGGTGTGGTTTGGACATAAGTTTCTCTTTTGATCTATACACAGAGTTTGAGATCATCGTCACAGATGGTGAGTTTCTACTGAAAGTCATGAAAATGTTTCTTCATGTTTCTGGAGTTCAGAGGAAAGTTTTCACATTTTTATATCTGCAGCTGATATTTTAATAAGCTGATATTTGGTCTAACAAATCACTGGGAAGATTGATACAGTAAGTGCCCGTTTACTGTTTCAGTGTTTTTAGGAATAAAAATAATATTCTGACTAATTCAATTAAATGTTGCCATCAGTTTTTTTAAGCAGCCGGTCAGCTAAAGGAGCATTTTATTTCTCTCATCAGGATTTTATTTTGTATCAGTGTGTTCTTGCTTCTTTTTTATTGTTCACAGCTCCATCCACTGCAAAACCAAACTTGACTCTCAGACCTTCTTTGACAACAACCACACAGAGTTTCAGTAGAAGCTCCACACCTTCATCATCTTCTGCTGAAACCACCAACCAGTCTGAAGAGCAGCAAACTGAGACAACAGCTGGAGGTTCAGTTACATTTACCTTTGGTACTTTTAAAGATAACCTCACAGAGACAGAGGACTCTCCTTGATAAGTTATAGGTGATTTTTTTCCAGCAGTACACACACTGTGTGCAAAAACAAAACCCTCCAAAGCTGCTAGGCCTCATGAGTTTCCAGCATGTGTAGGCCGGTGTGATGGTAAATGTGTAAATCTGTCTCTTGTCCACATACCACATCTGTTTGCCTTGATGACAGCTTTACACACTCTTGGTAATATTTTAACCAGCTTCATGAGGTCGTCACCTGGAATGGTTTTCAATTAACAGGTGTGCTTCATCAACAGGCAGGAAAAAAGTGACATAATTTGTCCCAGGAAGAATGATGTTGTGGATATCTGAAATGTTCATTTTGACTAGGAAGAATTAAATTACAGATGTCTGCAATACATATCCAGTCTAGCCATGAAATGTTAAAACAGCAGCCATATGCTCAGCATATGTGGGAATTCCTTCAAGACTGTTAGAAAAGCATCTCAGGTTCCTTCTTCATGAAGCTGGCTGAGAGAATGAAGAGTGTAAATCTGTCATCAAAGCAAAAGGAGGCTACTCTACGCTACTCTCACTACTAATCTAAAATATAAAACATTTTTCTTTGATTACACTTTCTTTGTTTACTACATAATTCCATATGTGTTATATATTTCATGAGGAGGCGTGTCCAAACTTTTGACTGGTACTGTATATGCAACCATCCGAACAAGGAAGTGTTGGTGTAGACCATGAGCCTGTTCTACTGTTCAAACTACAACAGGTGTGCAGCTGTACGTGCGTCTGACTCTGCTCATCACAGTGCTCCTGTTGTCTGTGGCTGTGCTGATATTCTGCAAGAAAAGAGCCACTAAACCCAAAGGTGAACATCTAAAACCATTTCTAACAAACATAAAAACACTCTCACCTGTTCATTTTCCCCAACAAGCTTTCACATGTGAAACAAATATTCCCACAAACTATGTGCAATTTGTACTTAGCTGGTCCATTTTCAGTGTATTGTTTCAAGACACACGTTTCAAAGGTACAGTTTATTTACTAGGTAACAGCCAAGTAAATTAATACATAATTGTCCAGGCAGAGACAAAACTGACCAAATTATGTTCAGGAGGACTTTTATGGCACCATAAACCAACCCTGGTACCTCCTGTGTCAGCGGATGTTAACAGGATGTTAACAGATGACCATATGAGATGAACCTACCTAAGGGGAAGTTATATTACATGTCAAATGCATTACATTAAATGTTGTTACAGTTCAAGTGTTTAAAATTATCACAAAGTTAAATACTAAGTTTATAAGATAAAGGTGGATGTAAATATCCTTTAGGCACAAATCTGTGGGACTTACATTCTTCAACTTGAGGAAAAACTTTGAGTGAAAATGCACATTTCCTGAAACTGTTGGACTTGATGAGTGAACAGAGATGAGAGGAAAATAGATTTTGAGTTGCTGATAAGTTTGGAGCAGCCCCTGTTGGTTGGTGTCTAAGTTGTGCAGTCTGTGTGTTCATTTACCAAAAACTGTCCACCTGCCAAATTCAAACATAGCCAGATGTAAATTTGCTTCACATTTGTGTTGAACACACCTTTTAAAGTTTGGGTTAGCATGCTCTAGCTAACTAAAAGCTATCATTCTAGCTACTCCTAGTTATGGATTTGTGTCACACTTTTGTGTGGAACACAAAGTTCTTCACAGTTCTTCAGATGCTCAAACAGAAACGTCCAACAGTAGTTTGGAACCTAAAGTGTCTCTTTGACAGATGTTTTAGCAGTGTACTTAATCTTCTGAACTGCATGTTTTTCAGAACATCCTGTGGAACCAGAATATGCTAATGTCACAGAGGTGAGTTTGAGTCAATTTATGACATCTGAGCATCGTTAGTGTTTGTGAAACCAGCTGATATTAATACAAACCAAACTCCAGGTAAGAAAAAACTGTGGCAGGATTTTATCTTTGTGGTCAGAAAACAGTAGTGTTAATCATTCCTGCTTCAGTGTTGTCGGGAAGCCCAGGGGAGACTTTGTTTTCTTCTCCAGGGTCGAAGTTGTAGCTACAGTAACTTCAGGGTTACCCTTCACTTCACTCAGCAGTTGACAAGCAAGACACAAAGACTTGACTTGGGTCTTGAGGAGCTGTAGCATTTTTTTACTGACAAACTGTAGCTTTAGGTACATTTACTACCTGCTAACTCTGCTCCGCTTCAATCAGCAGCATCCACCTGCTCTGAGTGCAGCCACACTAGGTAAGGTATCTCAGCTAATGACTGTCTTTGGTGGTTGTTCTCTGCTCGTCCCACCTCAGCTGCACCACCTTCTGTCCCCAAATTTAGATGTTTTGTTCCAAACAACTGACAAAAGTGGCATTAGCACAAGATGGTAATTTGCACGCTTAAGATAAAAAAGTAATCTTTTCGGATCGTATTCAGAACTATATTTAAAGAAAAGAAAATGTAATTCAATTACAAACTAAAAAAGAAGATTTACGTTGCTATTAAGACTTAAACAGTCAATAAGTTATAAACTGAGTTTTTTGTTTTCTTCCAGACTGAAGACGACTTGAGTCAACTTATCTACACTCAGGTAGATTCACTCAGCAGCGCCCTCCGTGGTCACGCCGATAATGTCGACTCTACTCTTCTGTACTCAACTGTTACTTTTTACCTCAGCAGTAGCTTCAATGCTACTGAGACCCTGTTTACTCCCTCAGTGGCCAACAGATAAACAGGCAGTGGTTTGGATCAGTATCATTCACACAGAAAAAGGTTTTTTTTCTCTGTGACATCTTACAAGAAATTGTTCATAACAACAGTTTGCTTCAGGATAAGAGTAACTTTTACCACTTCTGTTTTTAGCTAAGCCTATCTTACATCATTTTGGTGTAAAGCTTGTTTGCGGGACTTTTGTCTCCCCCTTCTGGCAGTGAGAGTAATTACAAAAACACTGTCAACACGTGCTTACGTCATAGGCTGCGCCATAGCCTATGACATCGCTACTGCTGCAGCTGTTAAATGGCGGATAAATTGCTGCGAGCGTCACATGACCCCTGCAAAATGACTAGTTTCACTATGAGAATTTGATCCATTCAGTCTGATAAGATTTGGAAAGTGTCTATGAAGGAGAAGATCGTTACTGTAGCTCCTGGGATCCCTCTTTTCTATGTATTGAATAACAGATACAAAGAAAAAAAGTTTTGCAGAACGTCACATAAAATGTTGTAAGTTGCTTACTTACATAATGTTTGCTAACGATGCGAGCTTGTGGTGATGTTGTGTGATCTGTTCACTTCCAGTTCACCGTAATTCTTTTATCAGTTATGGTTAAATGGTTTTAATTATGGTGTAATTTAGAAAACAGTGTAGTGTCACAGATGCTAATAAACAAATTCTAAACCAAACAAACAGTGATTGTGTTTTATGTTATGTTCAGTAACTGAACATGTGGTAACAATGTGGGTGAGTTTGGAACCTTAAAACTTCAATTATGGTGCTGTGGACACGGCCATCACATGGATCATCAATAATAATTTAATAATTTAGCTGTATTGTAGTCAAGGTGGATTGAATGGGTGAACAGTTGGATGGTGGAAGAAGTTTTCTGTACAAAAGGAAATATTAGAACAAAATATTACAAATCTGAATAGTAGCAAACAAATAATTGAATAAATGAGGTAAATGATTTTATCATTTGGACTTCATTAATGCAGCCACAATCTGGCATTTGTCTTGTTCTTGCTTAAAATAGGAAACAACAGGAATCATAATACAATACAAAACAATCTTTTAAACCTTCATACAATACATGCCGTATCAACCAAATAGAATATTATAAAAGTGAAAAGTCCATATTGAAACTCACATTGGTTCTTCCTTTGTTCTGCATGCAGTAGTTTGGAGGGAAAAGGGGAGTCAGAGGCCTGAAGGGTGGATATATAAATCCTTGTGGGAGGGTCTAGTCAGGTGTGACGGTGTATGCAGTGAGGCAGGTGGGGTGGAGACTTGTGATTTAACACCAGAACATTGATCTTCATTTACTGAAATCAACATGTGGGAGTTATGAGTGTGAGGCTTTCCCATTATTAAAAATATTAAACCTTGTAGAGCTGCAACTAAAGATTAATGTTATTATCGATTTTCTTAATCAATCAATGAATTGTTTTGTCTGTACAATGTCAGAAAATAGTGAAAAATGCCCGTTATAATCTCTAAGATTCACTGGTGACATCTTCAAATGTCTTGTTTTGTCCAATCAACAGTCAAAAATCCAAAGAAATTCAGTTTACTATCATGTACGACACAGAAAAACATCAAATCATCATTTGAGAAGCTGCAACTAGCAAATATTTGGCATTTTTGCTTAACAAAAACAATTATTTGATTATCAGAATAGTTGACAATTAATTTCCTGTAGATCAAATCATTGCAGCTATAAAACCTTGTATGGCAGGTAAACTCTGACCTGCAGTAGAAAGAGCGACTGAGAGGAGAGCAGAGCTGTGTGTTTGTTTGGAGGAGGGACTCCATCATTTACAGAAGGGAGAAGTTCCTGGATTACCAGTGAAGAAGAAAGAGAGGCCGAATTAAACCATCAGAGCCTCAACATGAAAGTGCCTGTGCCACCCAAATCTCAAGCTAGCACACCCAGCTTAATCATAATTGGTGCATTTGACCTCTTTGCCCTGAGACACTGACGGCCGCCCCGCACCGTGACTAATGTAATTGTTGACATGTGACAGTGACATTGTTGACAGAGTCAGATAAACCCTTTCAACTCAGAATAAAACCTCTGCATGTCCTTCTGTTATAACACTGTGACTCTGCACAGAGACAGCTGTCAGTCTGTTAAAGAAGCTCCTGCACTGAAATCTTTATTGCACATAATGTGTCATCTCAGTTTACATTAAAAAAATCAGTATGAAGCTTCAGACACGTGGGATCTATGAACAATTATCTCTAGCTGAAAGCTGTTGAGCCGAGATACAAATATGTCTAAACATTTAAAATCTACTGTATTTTAACCTCGACACCTTTTCAAGTGCAAATCACCAAACACATTATTACTGGATGAGACTGTGAGCTTAGAGACTGCTCATGTCTCTGTGTCTTTGATCTATATATTTTTATTTTTCATCTTCAGTTGCAGCCTCCTGTGTTTTGTCCCCATCAGATTAAAGCTGAACAAATATATTTAAAATGTAATGTAGCTGCAGCCTGATACACAGATTTCACTTTATCATCATTAAGGAAATGTGAGTCTGGTAAAAGATGAATTAATGAACAACGCTGAATAAACCTTATTGACACTTTTCCCGCTCTGACTCAGGCTCTTTTTTTAAAGATAAATGTGCATCGTCCACATACACATGAATTAACATCTCTACGTCCACTGGATTGAAATGGAGGTCTGCCTTTTATTTACTTGTCGCCATGGTGAATCGTAGTATCAGAGCTCCATTTTGATGATGCTTTGCTTTTTTCCTTCATCACGCAGGCGCTTACCTCAGAGTGAGTTGATTGATCTGACTCTGATCAGCTGTTTCCATCTTGGGGTTCATCAGCTCAGAGTTCAGGACCCCTGTTGCTGCTGCTTGTAATGGCTATTTGAATACAGTCGTGACAAGCTTGACAAAGAGTCTAAAACTGAAGCAAATATCTATAGTTCATTCTTGAAGACGTGTATTTTCTTTGGCAGTCAACATAACTGACCACTAGATGGCTGTTGATTGACAAGTTATCCAGTCATGTGACTCTGACATCAGGCTTTCTTCCTTTGTCTGCAAACTTCTGTCTTCCTTATCACACATGTTGAAAGGTAGTTAGTGATTTAGTAAACACAGTTTATTCAGGTGATATTCATGCGTATAGATTAATATTTCCTATATATTGAGTGTTAGAGGATATACAAATTTGTGAGATCATTCTAATTAACCCTCAGAGACCAGCGGGGGTGCCTGCGTTAATTAGAATGATCTCACAAATATCCTCTAACACTCAATATATAAGAAATGCTTAAATTATTCTGGGACTCTCTGACATGGTGTTACTTTGGTTGCTTTTAATGGTTGGACTGTGCTCATTGTGTTTTTGGTTTTCTGTTATGTTCTGCCATGTGTTCTTCCTCCTGTGTTCATGTACTCCTCCTCACACCTGCCCTGCTCCTGGTGTCTTCCCCAAGCCTATCAGCTCGCAGCCTGCCCTTGTGTTGTCCCGCCTGTTCCTTGTTGTCTCATTAGTTCAGTTTGTATTTAAGTTCAGTTTTCAGTTCAGTCCTTGTCGAGTCGTCTGTTCTGTAAGTTTGTGCTGTTCTGTTCATCTGCTAAGCTCAGCCAGCTTTGGCTTTCTGCGCGCCAGTCCCAGAAATAAAGAAGGTTTTCTTCAGTCCTGCTTCTGGTTTCTGCATTTGGGTCCACCTGCTCTGCAACTCCTGACAGTGATATCTTAAAATGTCTTGTTTTGTCTAATCAACAGTCCTAAATCCAATGAAACTGAGTTAACTATCATGTATAACGCTGAAAAGCATCAAATCCTCACATTTGAGAAGCAGGAACCAGCACGTTTGTCCTTTCTGTTTAACAAAATCACTAAAACAATTATTTGATTATGAAGATAGTTGCACTAATTGTTGCAGTTCTAAAGTCTTTCATGTATTTGCAGGTAAAGTCAGACCTGCAGTAGAAGGAGAGACTGATGGTGAGGAGAGCAGAGCTGTGTGTGTTAATGTTTGTTTGGAGGAGGGACTCCATCATTTAGAGAAGTGACAAGTTCCTGGTTTACCAATGAAGAAGGAAGAAAGGCTGAATTAAACCATCAGAGCCTCAAAATGAAAGTCTGCCACACTTTGATCTGCTTCTTCTTCCTAGGTGAGTAAATTCACTTTGTGTTTCTCTTTATTACGTTCTATCTGTTGGTGAGTGCTAAGTTTGCAGTTTCTCATGTTTCTGTGGTTAAACATGATGACCAGAGTCATTTTATGATGTGAATCATTAGCAGTACTTGTTACTTCCTCAAAAATCAAATTTTAATCAGTAACATTGAAGGATTTACTCACTGAGAATTTTCAGTAACTGACTTTTTAAAAATGTTTTGCATGCAAACAGTTTTATTCAGTTCAGTTGACAGTCAGTAAGTGTAAGTCTTTATTACAGCAACAGTAGAGAGGAGACAGGAAACAAGGGGGGGGGGGGGGGGGGGGGGACGTTGGAAGTTGTGGTTATGTGGCATGTGTCTTGTTCACATGTATTTAAAATCAACTCTTGTTCTAACTGTGTTTATTTATTCGTTTTTTTAATTTCTGGTGCAGCACTTGTTACAATAAGGAGAAACACAGTTATGTTCAGTGGTTAATGTGTATTTTAATATACACGTGCATTTACAGTTTGTGTACTTTTCACCCTGACAGAAGGGGTCAACCTTATGAAAAGACAAAAAATTATTTTATTAATTTATTCCTTAAATGTACCAATAAAGGCAGGCAGAAGAAGACTGTAAGTTAAACATGGATGTAAACAACGTAGCATTTAGAAAAAATCTGATTTGCAAATGTTTTAAGGAAGGAAATGCATTTCACGTGTGTGTGTGTGTGTGTGTGTGTGTGTGTGTGTGTGTGTGTGTGTGTGTGTGTGTGTACAGTACAGTGCACGTTCCCCTTCATTAGTGATGGTCAAGATTCACCTGAGAGCAATTCATCAGTTCAGGACACATTTACAAATAATTCTAATTGAAATGTATAGAAAATATGCTTTACAGATTATAACAACTGGTTGAACCATTTTACATGTGATGACTTATGCAATGAACTAATGCTTAGATGTTTTGGGGGGTAAGACTGTATAATACATTTTGATCAACATGACAGAGGAAATCGATAATGTAGGAAACAGCAGACAATTGTACATAATCATTTGCATGAATGTGCCAAAGCATTTGCAGTTTGTTCAAAAGAATGAGAAAGTGCCTTTATGATGCAGAAATGACCAGATGATGTGGAGGTTGAACAAGTAGTTTTGAGAATTTCAATTCTGATCTGAGAAATGAACCGAAGCGACTGAGAAATACTGTAACAGGTAAATTTCCACAATTTCAGATATTTTAAAATGAAAGTTCATTCATTTGCTTTGAACAGTCTTTACATCCATCTGCCCTTGTGGAGTCATTGATGTTGGGAGTAATTAAAGTAGATCAATACCAGATTAAAGTATAATTGAAATTAAATTGCATTATGCTACAGCTGCTCTGTAAATTTCTCTTCAAAAATAAGAAACCAAAAAGGGAGAAATTTAGAATTTAAATTCTTTAATTTCATCATGACCCCCCCCCAGTTTAACATGATCTTGATTAAATATCGTTCCATCATCCACTTCTGTAGCTGGAGTAGGGCTGAGCGATATGGACAAAATCAAATATCACGATATTTTTGACCAAATGCCTCAATATTGATATTACAACAATATTGTAGGGATGACTAATGGTGCTTTCACAAAATATGTGAAACAATTAAATATTTGATAATCATCAGTAATGTGGATATAATGACTAAGTGGATAAAGACAAATAATAGAACAGCTAGAACAGTCTGGTAAGTTCAGAAAATGACACTTTACTGTAATGCAGCCTTTAAAACCAGGAAAAGACAACACTTATGCCATATCACGATATTACAACATCCAAAATCTAAGATGATATCTAGTCTCATATCATGATATTGATATAATATTGATAAATTTCCCAGCCCTAAGCTGGAGTCCTTATTTTAATTCAGCAAATAAAATCCAGAATAAAACGATAAAGTGTCACAAGGAGCCACAGACTCTGAACAACAACCAACATTAAGTTTCCTTCTTATCTAACGTAAAAACATGAACACACGTCTTATCCTGCACCTTAGCTTGTTGAACGAGCCACCAAACAAACATTCACCATGGAAAAGTGAGTTAGCAGGATAGATTGCTAATTAGCTGCTGCAGCACATTAAACAGCATGTTAACATAGCTGAAAATGTCACTTTGGACTGTTGGATGCTGGTTTCATTATTGTTCCTTAAAATCCCTGTTAGAGACACAGTCTGTCCATGACTTGTAGCTACAGCAGTTTGTTTACTTTGTCTGTATTGTAAAACGTATCATAAAGCTTCAGTTTGTGGGAATGTTTTATGTAGATCAGATCCTCTTTTGCTGAAATAGAAGGAAAGTGATTCTAGTTTATTTGTACAGCACATTTCAACAACAAGGCAATTCAAAGAGCTTTACATAAAACATAAAAGGCATCGAGACAAAATGTAAAAGAAACACAATACTTCATAAAAAGACACCGGGGTAATAAAAGACAGAAGCTAAAATAAGACAAATTAATGAGGACAAAGATGTAATTTAAAACATTCAAATGGAATCAAATCAAATCAAATCACTGGAAAAATGTGAGAATTTATGCTGCATCCACTGAATCCTTCCTGACAGACTAAATCAAGTCAAATCACAGACTGGTTGAACTGGGCAGCTTCCAGCATGACTCTGTGGATCAGTGTAAATGTGAATTATTGACGATTGATTTTTTTTTTTCAACAGCACTGCAGGATGGAAACATTGGTCTCATCAATGCAAAAATCCCCATTTTTACAGGAACTGAAGGACAAAGTATCACAGTTCCATGTACCTTTACCAGGACAGGAGACAAGAAGTACTTCTGTAAGGACGAATGTAAAAAAAAAAATCTTGAAATGAGTAGTTTCAGAGCTGAAAGCGGCAGATACAGGATGGAATATAAAACAACACCTGCAGGAAGTCGTCTGGATGTGACCATCACAAAGCTGACCAAATCTGACTCTGGACGTTACGGGTGTGGTTTGGACATAAGTTTCTATTTTGATCTATACACAGAGTTTAAGATCATCGTCACAGATGGTGAGTTTCTACTGAAAGTCATGAAAATGTTTCTTCATGTTTCTGGAGTTCAGAGGAAAGTTTTCACATTTTTATATCTGCAGCTGATATTTTAATAAGCTGATATTTGGTCTAACAAATCACTGGGAAGATTGATACAGTAAGTGCCCGTTTACTGTTTCAGTGTTTTTAGGAATAAAAATAATATTCTGACTAATTCAATTAAATGTTGCCATCAGTTTTTTAAGCAGCCGGTCAGCTAAAGGAGCATTTTATTTCTCTCATCAGGATTTTATTCTGTATCAGTGTGTTCTTCTTCTTTTTTATTGTTCACAGCTCCATCCACTGCAAAACCAAACTTGACTCTCAGACCTTCTTTGACAACAACCACACAGAGTTTCAGTAGAAGCTCCACACCTTCATCATCTTCTGCTGAAACCACCAACCAGTCTGAAGAGCAGCAAACTGAGACAACAGCTGGAGGTTCAGGTACATTTACCTTTGGTACTTTTAAAGATAACCTCACAGAGACAGAGGACTCTCCTTGATAAGTTACAGGTGATTTTTTTCCAGCAGTACACACACTGTGTGCAAAAACAAAACCCTCCAAAGCTGCTAGGCCTCATGAGTTTCCAGCATGTGTAGGCCGGTGTGATGCTAAATGTGTAAATCTGTCTCTTGTCCACATACCACATTGCCAAACCTCTGCTTCACTCTGTACATCACATTTTTAAATATTGTGGCTTGAAGCAGCCAGGCAGAAGTCGAGGGTGTACATACTCTTTAACCAACACCTGCCAGCCAATCAGAAATAAGTATTTTCTGTGACGAGGTATAATGTCATATGTGCATGTACATGAATTTGTTTGTTTGCATGCATGAAGGTTTATTTATTTTCCATTACAATGTTGTTATAATGTCAGTAGTAAAGCTCGGTTGGTAATATGATAATTATCCAGGTGTTGCTTTTAGTTTGGAGTCTATTTATGCTGCCGGGTACTACAGTACGAGTCAAGGGTTTGGACACACTTACTCATTCAAGGCTTTTTTATTTTTATTTTTATTTTTACTATTTTCCACCTTGTAGAACAATACTGAAGAAATCAGAACTTAGAATTATGTAGTAAACAATAAGTGTTAAAACAATATCTTTCATATTTTAGGTTCCTCAGTAGCCACTGTTTGCCTTGATGACAGCTTTGCACACTCTTGGTAATATTTTAACCAGCTTCATGAGGTCGTCACCTGGAATGGTTTTCAGTTAACAGGTGTGCTTCCTCAAGAGTTAATTGGTGGAATTTCTTGCCTATTTAATACATTTGAGACCATCAGTTGTGTTGTGCCGAGGTAGTGTTGGTATACAGCAAATAGCCCTATTTGACTAGTGTAGTAATCCATATTATTGCAAGAACCGCTCAACTAAGTATTGTTTACTACATAAATTCATATGTGTTATTTCAGTTTTGATTTTTCCAGTATTGTTCTACAATGTAGAAAATAACAGAAATAAAGAAACTCTTGAATGAGGCGTGTGTAAACTTTTCGCTGGTACTGTATATGTAATATAAAACCACAAACCTGTTCTACTGTTCAAACTACAACAGGTGTGCAGCTGTACGTGGGTCTGACTCTGCTCATCACAGTGCTCCTGTTGTCTGTGGCTGTGCTGATATTCTGCAAGAAAAGAGCCACTAAACCCAAAGGTGAACATCTAAAACCATTTCTAACAAACATAAAAACACTCTCACCTGTTCATTTGCCTCAAACAAGCTTTCACATGTGAAACAAATATTCCCACAAACTATGTGCAATTTGTACTTAGCTGGTCCATTTTCAGTGTATTGTTTCAAGACACATGTTTCAAAGGTACAGTTTATTTACTAGGTAACAGCCAAGTAAATTAATGCATAATTGTCCAGGCAGAGACAAAACTGACCAAATTATGTTCAGGAGGACTTTTATGGCACCATAAACCAACCCTGGTACCTCCTGTGTCAGCGGATGTTAACAGGATGTTAACAGGATGTTAACAGGATGTTAACAGATGACCATATGAGATGAACCTACCTAAGGGGAAGTTATATTACATGTCAAATGCATTACATTAAATGTTGTTACAGTTCAAGTGTTTAAAACTATCATAAAGTTAAATACTAAGTTTATAAGATAAAGGTGGATGTAAATATCCTTTAGGCACAAATCTGTGGGACTTGCATTCTTCAAACTGAGGAAAAACTTTGAGTGAAAATGCACATTTCCTGAAACTGTTGGACTTGATGAGTGAACAGAGATGAGAGGAAAATAGATTTTGAGTTGCTGATAAGTTTGGAGCAGCCCCTGTTGGTTGGTGTCTAAGTTGTGCAGTCTGTGTGTTCATTTACCAAAAACTGTCCAACTGCCAAATTCAAACATAGCCAGATGTAAATTTGCTTCACATTTGTGCTGAACACACCTTTTAAAGTTTGGGTTAGCATGCTCTAGCTAACTAAAAGCTATCATTCTAGCTACTCCTAGTAATGGATTAGTGGGTAAAAGGAGCAAATAGCTGAAAAACAAAATACACATTATTCAGTTTTCAGTCTCCTTTTCATTCATTTATTCATTACATACAACTCAAACATCAGAGTCATACAACAGGAAAGACACAGAACAACCTAAAGTGTCTCTTTGACAGATGTTTTAGCAGTGTACTTAATCTTCTGAACTGCATGTTTTTCAGAACATCTTGTGGAACCAGAATATGCTAATGTCACAGAGGTGAGTTTGAGTCAATATATGACATCTGAGCATCGTTAGTGTTTGTGAAACCAGCTGATATTAATACAAACCAAACTCCTCCTCTTCTTCTGCTGCAGGCCAGCCAAGTGTACGAGGAGATCCGAGATGACGGCAGACAGAGCAGATCTCCTCCTGTGGAAATCTCTTCAAATGACGCTGTCAAATTCACCAAACCAAATGGAGTCGACACCGCCACAGCACCCTGTCCTCTGAACAAAGTAAGAAAAAACTGTGGCAGGATTTTATCTTTGTGGTCAGAAAACAGTAGTGTTAATCATTCCTGCTTCAGTGTTGTCGGGAAGCCCAGGGGCGACTTTGTTTTCTTCTCCAGGGTCGAAGTTGTAGCTACAGTAACTTCAGGGTTACCCTTCACTTCACTCAGCAGTTGACAAGCAAGACACAAAGACTTGACTTGGGTCTTGAGGAGCTGTAGCATTTTTTTACTGACAAACTGTAGCTTTAAGTACATTTACTACCTGCTAACTCTGCTCCGCTTCAATCAGCAGCATCCACCTGCTCTGAGTGCAGCCACATTGTCACACACACACACACACTAAACACCAGTAGTGGAAAGTAACTAAGTACATTTACTACATTTCACAGGGAGTTTCTACTCCACTACATTTATCTGACAGCTTTAGTTACTTTTCAGATGAAGATTTGACACAATGGATAATATAACAAGCTTTTAAAATACAACACATTGTTAAAGATGAAACCAGTGGTTTCCAACCTTTTTGGCTTTTGACGTCTTACAAAAAGCAGTGTGTAGTCGGGGTCACATTTCAGATGTCTATGAGTTGTTAACAGCTCCACCAAATAGTGATTTTTCCCTCTAAACTTCTCACATGGTTTCATTTCAATAAATGTTCAAATGATCCAATATTTCACCAATAATCAAATAATAGAGAAAAAGCTGAAAACAGATTTGTGTATCAGAACTTTGTTTTTTCTTCTTTCCTCTCCCATTAATCATCTCACGACCCCTCAGATTTATCTGCTGACCCTTTGGAGGGGCCCGACCCCTAGGTTGGGGACCACTGGACTAAACTAGCTAACTGTATATAAAGTAGTTCAAACTAGCTCCACCTCCAGCAGCTACAACAGTAACATGCTGCTTACACACTGATGCTTCAGTATTAATAATCTAATGATGTCATATATAATAATATATCAGTCAGAGGGACCAAACCACTACTTTTACTGCAATACTTTAATTACTTATGTACATTTACTCAAGTAGGATTTTTCACGCAGGACTTTTACTTGTAATGGAGTATTTATATTTGTGAAGACGAGGCAACTTAGTTCTGTTTTGCGCCATGTGTGTATGATTGACAGGTATCTCAGCTAATGAACAAGAAATTTAGATTTTCTTGTTCCAAACAACTGACAAAAGTGGCATTAGCACAAGATGGTAATTTGCACGCTCAAGATAAAAAAAAGTAATCTTTCAGAACTTTGGAACAAAACAATTACAAACTAAAATAGGAGATTTAAGTTGCTATTAAGACTAAAACAGTTGATAAGTTATAAACTTTGAGCTCTCTGTTTTCTTTCAGACTGAAGACTCGAGTCAACTCGTCTACACTCAGGTAGATTTTTCCACCGCCTCACTCAGCAGCGCCCCCCGTGGTCACGCCGATGATGTTGTCTACTCTGTGCCTCAGAAACACACTGAGGTGGGCACTGATGCCAAAGACGTTTCACAGCTTCTGTACTCAACTCTTACTTTACCTCAGCAGTAGCTTCAATGCTGCTGAGACCCTGTTTACTCCCTCAGTGGCCAACAGATAAACAGGCAGTGGTTTAAGTTATTTTTCTCTGTTACATGTTATAAGAAGTCATTCATAACAACAGTTTGCTTCAGGTTAAGAGTAACTTTTACTACTTCTGGTTTTAGCTAAGCCTATCTTACATCATTTTGGTTTAAGTTTTTAAAGTATTATTAAAGTAAATTATTTTTGTTGTAAGGTATTTTGAAAACAAACAAAGAAAAAGTAATGTAGTGGTGGAACAGGAAGTTTAGTCTTTACCAGGTTCAGATCCATGTCTATGAAGGAGAAGATCGTTACTGTAGCTCCTGGGATCCTTCTTTTCTATGTATTGACTAACAGATACAAAGAAAAAAAGTTTTGCAGAACGTCACATAAAATGTTGTAGGTTGCTTGCTTACGTAATGTTTGCTAACGATGCGAGCTTGTGGTGATGTGCGATTTGTTTGCTTCCAGTTCACCGTAATTCTTGATATTCATCTCTTATTCTGCACCTATAATCAGCGAGCAGTTATACTTTGGTTATTAAAAAAAGTTCAGAATGAAAACTGATCTTTTCTCCGGAGATTCCAGGAGGGATAGGTGGTGTTTTAGTCGTTTGGGTGAACTGAAATTATTTTGGTTACTGCTGACAAATAAGTAAAAATATATTAACGTGGTTTAACAATGCTAACAGTAAGAATAGATATTTCTATAAGCTCGTAACTGTACAATTGTATGTTATATATATTTTGTTATTGCAGTTTGATGTGTAAGTATAGATGCTTCACTGCTGTGTGAAACAAGCTTCATTTGTAGATGATAGAAGAATATTGTGAAATAAATATCACTCGAGTCACATTGAGGATAAAACTCCAGTTCCTGATTCTTTGCTTCTAAGTGGTTCATATTTACCTCAATGGCAAAAGATTTATAATGTAAATATGGAGCCTGGGAGGTGCCATGGAAAGAAATCTCAATTTATTTAATCGTTTGGATTTAATAAGGTTTCATTTTGATATTGAACCTATGTGTATATATACTTGTAAACTGTGTTATTGTCTTAGATACCTTAAATGTACACAAACCTGAAGTAAATCAATCAATCGATTGTTTTCCTTCAAACCTCTGACTGACTGAATGCATTTGGTGCCCTTTACAAGTGGGAAACAGGCAAAACATCACAACAAAATCAAGAGCAGTAATTAGGTAATCTGTGCGTATCAAATATTAAATCAAGGGCACACATTTGTGTTTTTTTTTTTCTTCCGTGGCCCCTCCCGGCCTCCGTACATAAATATTCAACTGTACAAACAAACATTTATCACAGCTTCCTCCTCTTTACTCTCCAGCCTCATCGTTTGGACACAAACAGCATCTGTTCGAAGTGAAAGAAAATGAATTTAGTAAAAGAATCACTCAAAGAGAAGCTTTAAATTACATATTTTTAATGAAAATAAACTTAACATGTATTTTACATTGGCAGTTGTAACAGCATATGGTCTTTCTTTTACAAAATATTTTTTATAAATATTGTCATCTATTAATCTCCAATTCTGCATTCAAGACAAACTGTCCTGTAATGTAACTACACAGTAAACAGCTGCTGTTAACAGTGTAGTTAGTACAAGACACTGAAAGCAGGTTGATATTGTTGAAGGTTAACGTCACGTTACAAAAAATACAAACTACTCTTGTTAAATCTTAATTTGTGATGTCCTTAATCTGTTTCCATCCGGCTCACTACATGTGGTGTGAACAAACGAGGCGACAACAGCTGAACCCAAACTAACATATAATATTAACACAGATTGTAATGCCTTAACTGAAGCTCCGCCATACTGCTGCATGGCTCGTCCATATAGTCAAAAAAACAAACAACACAATGCAAAAGTCAAACAAATTTAACTTAGAATTAACTTAAAATGTAAAATCAAATTATAAATGGAAGACAAACACTTGGTAAATATTTCCCTTTTCAGCCTTACAGTGCTCAAAGAAGAATAAAATATGTATTTGATACAAAACAAACTAAATACAACATGTGGGCGTGAGGTTTAAATAAAGGAGTATTAGGTGAAAACGCTGTGGCACATTACAGGTAAACACATTGAGGAGGAGGATGAAGGTCAACTGAGAGAATAAAAGCTGCATAGAATCAATATCACAAATCTCTAATGTAGAGAAGACGACTTTGGAAGACCGTGTGCCGTTTCTACTCTCAAGCAGAGTCCTGTAGTTAACAAGTTGTCTATTGAAATGCTACTTTTAGCATCTTTCGTATTTATTGCCAAAATTACTTTTTCCTTTCATTGTTTTTGCTGCGACAACAGTTTAAATATACGACTCTGCTCTGAAGTGTCTCAGTGCAAATCGTAGCGTGAGGATTCTTCATCACCTTTGTCAGAACAGGAGAAAAAAAAAACAAACAAAAAAAAAAAAGCCGCTGAGGCGACTTGAGCTGTGCACAGACTTCAAACTGGCCTGTGCTCCTGTCTTTAAAGGACCATACCAGTGTTTTTACAAGCCTTAGCTTCTAGACTACAAATTATGTTCACTTTATTATTCTGCTGACCATTTTCCAAAGTGTGTTGCAGAATTTCAGATGTTTAAGTGTGACTTCTCACCTATCAGGCAGCCACTAGTTTACTCTTGAAACGTGTAATTTGTCACAGTGAACATCAAGTCTGCAGTTTTTTTTTCAGTTACGTGCACTTTAAGTCCAGATTGATATGGAAAGTCTGCATTGTGTTGCCTCACAACAATTACATAACTTTGAAGACAATATGTAGACTTGACTTGCACTGTGATGCTTTATACAACTTAACTAAGCTATTAGATTTTCCCACAATTCAGGAATGAATGGAAAACATTCATATGGAAGGCAAAACATGACAAGTCACTGGTATGGCCTTTTAAAGGAAAAGTCTGAGTCTGTATTTTTCTTATTGTCAACAAATTCCATAAGAAAATCAAAACCAACAATGAATTGATCCTAATTACAAGTATTGTGTGTGTATCCAAAGCCTGATACATACACTCACCGATCACTTTATTAGGAACACCTGTGCAATCTAATGCAACCCAATACAGCAACTCTGCTGTAAATTTACAAAGCTTATACATTTTCAGTTTTTGTTGACATTGTCAGAAAGGTGATAATTCTACTTTGTTTATTATTGAGGTCGTAGTGGGTGGTGGTGGTGTACTGGAGTGCATTACATTGTCCACCCCATTAACATACATGAAGGAGGCGAAATATTAGGAACACTTTCAATATTATGCACTCCAGTGCAACAACACCACCCACTACGACCTCAATAATAAACAAAGTAGAATTATCACTTTTTGATATTAATCAAACTCAAACAAGAAGTTTTACACATCTGACCAAAAACCAGATGCTCAGTCGTGACCTGTTGCGTTGTTTGGATCATGTAGCAGAACTTTAGTCCAAGTTCAGCTTTTAAATCTAGAGTGAACGTGATCAGCTCTCCTGCTCCAACATGTGGAGATGAACCCAGACTCCAAAATACAAACTCCCTTCAACACACGAGAGAAAATAACACCAGTGGAGGAACATTGATGTGAAACCTCGAGATGAAGGAAAGTGTTTTAAATCCAAAACATTAGTTGAAATTAAATCTGGTGTGAGGATACTTTGCATCATCTCTTTGATAGTTGGACAGTTTAAAACATGATTCTTCATCCGAGAGTATTATTAGCAATAAATAAAGTTCAGTGACTCGGTCAGTTTTCAATATACAATAATACAATAAGATAGTTCACATGTAGAAAAATATTATTACACTTGTTACTTAGTGATTTTTTTAAAAAAAAAAGTCAGGATTGTGAAGCAAAAAGGCAAAGTGCAAAAACAACAGAGGTCTCATAGGGAGTGTTTGTGCAGTTGTTTTCCAACATGGCTGCTGGTAACCACTTAAAAAAACAAACAAACAAACAAAAAAAACTTTAATGCTCAAGTAAAATGTTCCATTAAGTCCTGACACCAGTTTTTACTGCTTAAACATCCTGTTAGAGGCCTCTGTTTGGTTAAATGTTTCTCTTTTATGATACAGTGAAAACTGAATAAATAACATTGAGTGACGTTTGACACGAGAAATGAAATGTTTTTCTAAGGTAGTTGATGAACAGAAAGGTCTTTTTGGTAGTTGTGAAGTTCCTGTTACATGTGTTGTAACCTGTTCCCGTTATAGTGCAGACAGAATGAGGATGTCTGTAGCAACAGTGAGTTCCAATAAACACAAGTAATGTCTTTACAGTCCAGCCTATAAAAGGCTATTACTTCCTGTTTCAGTGTCATTACAGGACTGTTGTACCGAAAGTGTGCTGATGTGTTGGTTTCAGGGGTTTTAAAGCCTGTGTCTCTCCACCTTGAGAACTAATGCTAATCAGCACAAAACGTCAAATGAAAATGAGGAACGTTAACAAAACGACCAGACACTAGACTAATCCCATATATCAACCAAATCAGCCTGCCTCTGCTGTGATGTCACTTCTGTTTTCCAACTCTTGGGGGCATTAAAGACATCAAAAGGAAAGGCCGGTTGTTTCCCCCGAATTTGGCCAAAAAAAGTTTGCATTTTTCAAGTCGCATCTAAAGAAGCCTTTGGAACGAGGCAGGCTTTGTTGATCTGTTATGACGTATTTCAGCGGGACAAAGTGTTGATGTGTCCTCAAAGAAGCACACAAGTTGGGGAAGTATCTTCAAGTGAGATATTTCCCCTTGCAGATCTTTGACAGTGACAAGCTGTCAGAAAGGAGAAAGGATGACAACATGAGAGCAGGACAGACGCCAAAATACAGAGATGTGAAGATAAATCCAGAGAAACCAGCAGGCCTGTAACTAGAAAGTTGCGGGCTTGAATCCCTGGATTCCAAGGGGAAGATTTTGTGTCCACACAGACCTGAAACAACTTTCCTCTTCTTGAACAGCTACACTTCTGGTGCCCTTAGGCAAGGCACTTAAACCCCTAAACTCCTCCAGTGGAGCTTCTGACAGCAGCTCAGTGAGCGATTGTAAAGCTGGCTGAAGCTTAGAAATGTAAGAGACCCAGTGATTCCTTCAATAAGTGAAAGAACGCAGTGAGTGGGAGTGTAAATGTCTTCAAAAAAAAAGAAGAAGAAAGCAGAAACTGTGAAGAGGAAAAAAAAACTGCTAACATCAGAGTCCATGAATGTGACCAGTGAAACTAAAATGAATCTGCACCTGCCAGAGAAACAATTTCTCTACACCATGATATAGGAACTAATGCTACCAAGGTACTGACATAATTTACCTTATGGCTTGCAGCCTACTCAAAGGAAGACATAATTTCACAATAACTGTTTCAGTTAAAACATCTTGGCTGCTGTTGCTGAAAGAACTGTTGATCTAAGATGCACTGAAGTTCAGTAAAATGATTGTCAGATGCACAAGACCCATGATTATGGTTAGTGACTGTCAACAGCTTTAAAGCAAAATAACAAAACATGTCTTCTTAGAAACCATCTTATATCTTTCTTAGCATTTAGCTCTTGGAGACCAGTGGGCCAGTGTGCTACAGAGGCAGAACTCTCCAAACTGTCTTAGAGCAACAGCTTTAGAAGTACATTTTGTCCTACAGTACAGTAAGTGTGCCAAAAAAAATTGGGAAGCCCTAAAGACAGCTGTTTAATTAATTAGCTCCATGACAGGATGTCTTGTCCATGTTAACTTAAAAGTTACATTTCCAACTGCTGATGAAGATCATGTGATGTGACTAAAGGTGTCAAAATAGCTACTAAATGGACCTGCTTGAGGTGAGACTGATTTGTGAACGTCTAGATGTTCTTTTACAAAGTTTTGGCCAACTTACCTGCTCCACTGCAGAGATTTTATAAACATTTTTTTTCCCATTACCAAAATCTCTGCCAAGGAGCCGGTGAGTAAATAGATTGTCGCATCTCTGACAGGAATGATGGCCAAAGATATGAATATTTTTCACAGGTGGTGAAAAATATTAAATATTCCTTTTAAGAGAGACATGATTTTGAGGGTTTGAGATGAATTTAAGCTCCAGAGATTTCCATGGTGCTGCTGAGCCATCGGTGACAGAGTGTCGTCACTCTGGTGTTTTGGAGAGGAGAGAAGGTGATGATGCTCTCTGGCGGGCCTGCTGTCTCATCACAGTGTGGCTGAACTTTGGTGTCTGCGCTATGAGCAGAGAGGAGGATGATTCCTCAGTGCATGATGAAGATCCGTCCGTCATGGTGTGGAGCAGGAAGGTGCTGAGAGTCCCTGGAGGGAGGGATCAATGTGCCGCTGAGCTGCTGAGCCAGGCACTGCTATAACTGCTGCTGCTGCACGAGCCGTCTGTAATGTGGCATGACTTTACTCTCAGGGAGGTAGAGCGCCATCTCCAGGGCGACCAGGATGGTGAACTCAAACGAAATCAGCTCCCTCCTGCTGATCCTGAAGCGCTCCTCCAGCTTCTACAGAAACCAAAGAGTGAGAGACAGACACGTGCTTTCTGAGAACATGTTAAATCTTTTGTGTATTTTCTATTTTAATTTGATTTTTTCTTTCTTATTGGCCGATACAATTCAGGATTTTATGTTTGATGTTAAAATGTGGTGGTTTTGTGAAATGTTTATTTGATCTCTGTGTTTTGTCAGATTTTGTCTCCTCGGGGCCACCTGGTGAAGTTTTGATAAAATCAATACAATACTGAGCTGACTGATTCAAAAGTATTGAGTAATGAGTCAAGTTATTTGTTATTAACATTTGTTATTGTTTCATAATAAGTTGTTTGTAGACACTAGTTTAATCTGAGATGGGAATTGTCTGTTTTTTATATTTTACAGTAAATGAATGATCAATTCCAGGATGCAACAAAAGATTATTTCCATTATTGATTAATCTGTCAATTATTTTTTCAGATTAATTAACTGTTTAGTATGTAAAATGTCAAAATTGTGAAAAATGCTAAAACACAATTTTGTCATAAGTTTAACGTGACATCTTCAGAAAACTTGTTTTGTCTGATCAACAGTCCAAAACTGCAAAATATTCAGTTTACAATGATATTAAACCGAGGAAAGATACAAATCTTCACAAAGGAGAAGCTTGAAACAGCATGTTTAACATTTCAGCTTGATAGATGACTTTGAACTGATTATCAAAAATATTAGAGATTAACTTTCTGATTATGCAACTCATCTTTTCTGATAAGGATCTTTTAAATGTGATTATTAAAGAACTGTAACCAAGATATGTACTGGGTGGAGCATTTTACACTTACGCTACACAAAATGAACGTATCAGTGCTCTCTGGTGGACAAACTGTTTCTAAATTACTATCTAACATATCTTTGACATTTCTTGTTACTTATCAGCTGACATGTACACTGATACAGATATGTCTGTGATGAGCTAAAACTGGCCTGATTGTGCTGGTGTATCACTCAGGCTCTATTGACAACAACACTGCTGAGGTTTGATATTCACGAGTGTGTGTGTGTGTGTGTGTGTGTGTGTGTGTGTGTGTGTGAGGAGAGTCATGAGTTAACTGAGGGACAGAAACTGTCCTCAGTCCTGCAGCTCAGAGACCCTGCAGGTCGTCTTCCACCTGCTCAGGTAGATCAGCTTCACAAACACCTGAGCAAGAGCAACATGATCTGACAGGCAGAGGTCACCGCCATGATCTGAAAGTGTGTGTGTGTGTGTGTGTGTGTGTGTGTGTGTCTTACATCAATAAGGTGTTTGACCTCCTGTTTCTTGAGGTCACTGCTGATCTTAGCAGCCAGTAGGAGGCAGGCAGCTGACACCAACTTCCTGTAAAACAACAACAACAACAGTTTAACTGGCAGCAAGTCCTGCTGCAGTGAAGCTGACAGCAGCTACATGACATGAGAATTACTGATGGATCGGATGGTCAGATTCATAATAACAAAACGTTATTGTCACATAACTAACAAGCAAAATCTAAAATATATCCCAACATCTCCATCCAAAATCACAACAAAAAGGTTTTCCATTGTTTGAGGTTAGACTGCTGCCCCCTCATGCCCTCTTATTCTGTAATGGTACAATGGCACCAGACTGGAGAATTGGCGCCACCAACTGACAAGATAACAGTAGTGGATGGACATGGGCTACTTTATGTAGTTTATGCTTTCACTAGACTGTGGCCTCCAATGAGTTACAAACAGAGATGGAACAATAATACAAACAGTATTAGGACAGTTTGAATGTTTTTTGCTGCCATTATCACAACAGACGGATCTTTGTCAAACCTCATAGGACAACTTTTTTTTTTGTTGTTTTTTGGGACAGTTCAATGATAGAAAATCTGCATTCAATTGTAAAAGTTTTAGTCATAACAGATGTTCATGTGGTTCCTCTCAATATTGGAGAAAACATAACTAAAAGCAACCATCACTTCAATCTGTGCTATGGAACTACTGCAGATAAATAAACCAGTCAGCACCACTGACAAGACTTCTGAGTATTTGACCGATCTGATATCACTCTTGTGACTAATTGTAGGAAGAGTTTTACATAACCTGCCAAATAACGTCCCTATTCAGCGTGACTGAGCAACCATGTGAAGTGTAAGTTTCCTATCTATACTGCATATCTGTTGCGTTAAAGAACTAAATGAAGTTAAATTGTACCTTCTATCAAATAGCATTACAGAGACTAAATGCAGCTGGTGTGTTATATGAGGATCAGGTGTAAACGTACCTGTTCTGTTTGTTGAGTCTACCCTGCAGCACCAACTTCTCAAAGTAGACAAACGCCATTGCGATGGTGACGGGCTGCAGGCCGCAATCCTCCCCGAATACTTTCATCTCTCTCTTCAGACTGAGACACAGAGAGAGATTTACAAAGTCAAGGACAGTTTATAATATGATACGATGTTTT
Organism: Scomberomorus guttatus; assembly: GCA_038419695.1. NCBI lineage: Eukaryota > Metazoa > Chordata > Actinopteri > Scombriformes > Scombridae > Scomberomorus > Scomberomorus guttatus. Next base: position 30,576,125 of record CM076449.1, read on the forward strand.
ACAGACGACAAAGTGTCTCCCTGTGTTACCGTTTCAGTTTAAATACTTTACCTGCGTATCTTGCTGAGGGTGAGTTTAATGTGAGGAAACTTCTCCTTAAACGTCTCGTTCATGTCTTTCTTCAGGTCAGACGGTTTGACGTATTCTATGACCGTCGTCTGGAGGATAAAAGAGGAACATAAACACTGATGGAGTAAATATGTCTTTGTTCTGTCATCCACTGCTTCACTCTGAGCACACTGGCAACAGTGCAGTCAGGTCCACATATCTGTGTGCCTTTAATTGTATTTTATTACATATCAGACATTGATTAACACTTTAATGGCTGTGTATGTGCTGCTTGAATCCTGCATCACAGATTGCTTGACATTGAGAGTATGGAGAGAATGGTTGGAGTAGATGTACAGTGTTATTTAAATATTTGGGGGGAGAAAAGGGGTGCTGAGCTTTTTGCAGAGATGCTCTCCAAATTTGAATTAGCGTGAATTTATTCTCATACTGGCAACAAAAAAAAAACAATTCTTCACACTGTGAATAAGAGAATAACTGATAACGTCTGAAAACTGATAAAAAAATGAAAAAAAAACAACTTTGTTTTCAACTTCAAAAGATGGAAAAACTGAAAATTTAAGTTCAAAATGATTATTATTGGACTTTACACATTAAATTTAGGATGGGTACAGAAATTTTGGGCAAAATTAACCCAGATTCGCCCCTTCCATCAGAAGAGGGGAATATGGATAAAATCCTCTCATCACAATAACAACATATATATTGTGATATAATTTTTGTAAAATCTACTGAAAAAGTGTCAAAATGTGACGTTCTAAAATAACCAGATAGGAATTTTTGGATAATCCAGTGAATTGAATATACCAGAGCCAAACCAACAATGAACTGATCTCCTTGGATACACACACGTATTGTGTGTGTATCCACAATCAGTCTAATCTGTAATGAAGGAACATGTCACCCAGTGCAGCGGTGTGGCTCATTGATGTGTTTTTAATAGTTTTTGAATAACAACAGAGTTCTATGGCACAGAGGAATAAAATATATCAGGCTTTAGATACAAACACAACACTTGTTAGTAGGATGAGTTCATTGTTTGTTTGGCTGGATTTATATAGAAAATCACCAGCCTTTAATCCTTTAACAACCACAAACAGAAACTGCTGTTTAAACTGGTGTTTGTGAAAAGTTGAGGAAAGTTTAAATGTGGCAACATGTTTTCCATATTTCTGTATTCCTGCAAGAGCAGAGAGAATAAAATCTGAATTTTCTCTTTATGTGAATGATACAACCAGATTTCCTGATGTTTGAGTTACGATTTAAAACTGTACTGTACTCTGAGTCAGTTTAGTTAAGTATTATAATCCATGATATTCTGTCACAGTGCATGAAAGTCTTTAAAAGCTGTAAAAACACTTCTAAGGCCTCAGTATGTGTGCACATGTAGGAAACGTGTAGTTAATATTTCTACTTAATGGTAATCAGTCAGTATGTGTTTATAGTGTGTGTGAGTGTGGGTCATAGTTAAAGCATACAGTGAGGCACTGTGGGTTTTTATTCTAAAGGTGTTTTGTAGCTTAGGTCAGAGAGTTGACACTTGGTGGGTGGTGAGATGACACTGTGTAAGGCTGACACACACACACACACACACACACGCACACACGCACAAGATCAGTGACAAACCAGCCCACCTGAGTAATAATCTTCTCTGATGGATTAAACAGTAATGATAGCGTGTGAGTGTGAGTTCATCGTTTTTAATTAATCTCAGTGGAGGGATAAAATGAAGCTGCTGCCTATAGGATAATTATGTTGACGTAAAAGACCAGTGTGTGTGTGTGTGTGTGTGTGTGTGTGTGTGTGTGTGTGTGTGTGTGTGTGTGTGTGTGTATGCAGTGGTTATTCCCAGTTCTCAGAGTTCTATAATCCTCAATCCTTCTTTCTTTGTGTTTCTCTCATCTCTTCTTTATTTGCCTGTCTCTCTTTCAGCTTTTCATTTTCTCCTGTTTCTTAGAACTTGTGTGGGAAATTAAAATTATGATTTAATTTACGCAAATTTTAATCCCACACAACTGTAGTTGTGATGTTTAGACTCAACTTTCTAATAAAGATGAAGCATTTAAAGGTCATTTTCATCCCTGCATAAAAATAATCAGATCCAGAACTGAAACCAAATTAGAGGCAGAAAAAGTGTCTTACCATGTAGGAGGCAAAGATCAGCACTCGCTTGTGTTTCCCACAAGGCCACTGGGGGTCACTGAGGAGGTTAGGGTCGTAGTCTGTCACATCCTCCACACCTGGACAACAAACACATAAACACACACACAAAGTCTAAAAAAAGTTTTGTAAATTGGATTGTATGTTGTGTGAGTTTGTTTATATATGTTGGATATATGATGTATTGACTAGTTTTTTTCTTTCTCATCCTCCTGTTTTCATAAAAAGGTCATCTTTGGATTTTTCTTTGTTTATATTGCCACAAAGATTGCTTTGCTTTTGTTTCTGCTTTTCTTAAAGATGACAATAAAAAGCTGAAGTACAAAAAACCAGCTTATAACGCTGCCTGAACACAAACACATACAAACTAAAACAAACTCCGTAGTAGACCTGTCCCCTAATGTGTATATATATCATAATAATTTATAATAATTAGTATAAAGATTTCAATAACAAATCAGTAAGCTTATTTATATAAAACTACAGTACTGATTGATCTGATGTGTGCCAGAGAACACACATTTCTGAAAACACCTTTGTTTAGAAGTGCAACGAGTCAATCAACAGAATATTAATCGCCAACTATTTGATAATCGATTAATCGTTCGAGTCATTATTTTCTAGAAAAAAGATGCTAACATTCTCTGGTTACAGATTCTTAAATATGAATATTCTCTGGTTTCTTTAGTCCTCTGTGACAGTAAACTGAGTATCTTTGGATTGTGGATTGTTGGTCAGAACAAAACGAAGCATTTTGTGAAATGATAATCACCATTTTTCACCATTTTCTGACATTTTATAGACCAAACAACTAGTCGATTAATTGATAATGAGTTGCAGCCCTATCCTTGTTTGCTTTCTTTCCTGAAAGCAAGATAAGAAGACAGACACCAAAGGTGCCTCTGTGATGTGTTAGACATGGTTGTTTAGCAGCAGCTAGTTTACACTGCAGCTGTTTACTGACAAACAGCTGGATGCAGTGACGCAGGCAGCATCTCATGATGAAGTTGACCACGTCACCGTTTCCTACCTCTCAACAAAACCAAAGGATTGTTGGACGTTTTAGTGACTACTTAATGACCTAACGTGATGTGTAAATGTGACCGGACTGAGAGCTGACCCTGAGAGACTGAAAATATACGTCACAAGAGGATTAAAAATATAAATCTGCAATCAGTGTGCCACACACACGCGCAGCTGTGTTGTGTTAATGAAAGGTTCTGGATTAAAGAGAGAGGTTTAGAGGCTAATACAGGGGTGTGTGTGTGTGTGTGTGTGTGTGTAGAGCATGTGACACATAGTGAGTACATATGTGTTTAAAATATAAAGAGGACAACACCCCCACACAGCTGCAATGCTTTTCATCTCTCCATCCTTCCATCCTGTGTTTGTTTTCTCTTCCTCTCTCTTCATTCTTCTTCTTCCTCTTCTGCATTTCCATTCTTTGTCTCCCTGCAGTTACAGCTGTACTTTACTTGCTGGATCAATGGCTCTCTCATAATTCAAAATTCAATGACACAAATTAGCTTGACTGTTATGTTTTGAAATGCTGATGTCACCGAAAGTCCTGATAGATCATGACATACTGTGTTCAGAGGCTTAAACTGCACATTTCCTAGTTAACCATTAATACACAATTGTAGCATAAAACCACAGTTGCTACAAACCGAACTCTGTGTCTGTGACTTAGCAAACACATCAGAAATGACTGATATAACTATTAACCCTATGACCAAATACAATGTGTTTCCCTTGGATGATAGGGAAAGTCATTAATACCTGAACGATTTACTGGCAGGTCAATATTATCGACCAATGTAGCCTTATCAAAGAGATCAGCGTGCATGTTGGCTGATATGTAGAAAAACTAATTGCAGGGCAGTACACTAAATACTGCACTACTATATACTATATACAATAAATACTTTTATTGGCAACATTTTAATGAATATTTGACTTGGATTTATCAATTAAAATTTAACTTACTATTAAATAAAAGTTGACTAACTAGTCAAATGTTGCTGTTATTTATAATAGTAAGTTTATTGTTAAACTGTAAAATCTTTAATAAAACATTTCTACCATAAAATATTTGTTTTTGTCATGTTCATGTAAATATAATGAATATTGACAGATATATTGTTGTTAGATTTTGGTATTAGTCTTAACAAACCTAGAATTGATCATCATTAAGGTTTACTTTCATAAAGTTGGCATCACAGTTCTTTCTGGTGCAGCCAAGAAAAGTGATGCCAGTGCTGCAGGCACGAGGCTGCTACAGACCATGTTTTAAAAATATGGGAACATTTCCCAATTTTTCTTTCTCTGAAATCAGAAGGACGTGGAGTATGTTGTAAACCACCAAAGCTCACCAAAGGCAAGTAGAGCCATGTGAGCAACCACCTGTGTGGGGACACCCTGAGGTGCAAAACAAGCACCCTGCTTTCCTCACCATCCTATGTGTGTGTGTGTGTGTGTGTGTAGGTATTACCCAGGTCCAGTCCCACAGTGCTGTTCAGTCGGCTGGGAGGGAAGCTCCTGCCCGGCATGCTGTGTGTGCTCCTGGAAACGGGAATCTGCAGCGTCAGGTCGCTGGTTGACGACGGCTTCTGCCTCACCAGAGCGTTAGTGGGGTACAGGAACTGAGCGTACGACACCGACTGAGAGAGAGAGAGAGAGGAGGGAGGAGGATCTGAACATATGAAACGCTCAGTGATCATAACAACGTCTACCTTTGTGTGTGAGTTTCTGCATGTGTGTAAGTGGTTGTGTGTTTATCTACCCTGCCGTAGGTGTCCAGTTGGAAGCCCTCCAGCCCCGGCAGCATCTCCAGGGTGGTGGAGATGTTCCCAGACGAGTGTCTCCTCCTGGGGTGGTTTAATGTCGGGTCACTAGAGACAAAGTGAAAAAGAGAGACTCAGGTTAAGGTGACTGGTGAACAGAGTAGTTCTTGAAAGCTACTGCACATTCCTTTAAAAGGTTCACTGTTATTCAAATGTTCTCCTTTTTCCTGTAAACATGATCACATATATAGACTTGAATCCTAAATGGTTCCCCTCATCAAAAAGCTAAACATTTTATAAATTTGGAATAATAAATCATTAATTATTTTGTCAATTAATCAACTCATTAAAGACTGAAAAGACAATCCAACAAGCAAGCTCCCTTCACACAGCCTGACAGGGTGTGTTCTGCAGAGGCACAAAAGTAAGCAAGATCTGAAATTTGCTCCCTTTTTCTACATTTGTCACTTTTCACATGAACAACAGCGTTCAACACTATAAATGCCTTTGAGGAGAGACTGTAAACCCAATTTGTGCAATTCATTGCAAGAGACATCTGGGAGAGAGATCATGGAGGAGATGGGATGCAACCAGGAAGAAGCTATGATTTATATACTTTGTACAAGCTACTTAGTTTCAAGCATACTGAACCCATAAGAAGAGCTAAATCATTCTAATGGCGAACTGGTGAACTGAACTTAGCGGCCTGTTTTTGACCTCCAGTCTAGTTTCAAGAAACATCTAAATCATCTTCTGGACAAAAAGAGCCATCTCTTCCCACCACAACCTCATGTTTTCCACAGATTGAGATCACAGCATCAGCTACAAGATAAAAATGTTGATGTAAAAATATTTTACTAGATGTAAAACAGTCATATTAGTAGTGCACCTGATTATCTGTCTGCAGCATCTTTAGGTGACAAAGTGGAGCTTGTGATTCAGAAACATTTCTATGACTGAAAGGTGAAGTCATCTCCCACCAAAACCGCATGAACACACTTAATACTTTCACTTTCAGATCACAGCATGAGCTACCAGCTAAAACTGGAAATGTGATGTTTGAGCTCACTTCCTCACTTCCTAACAAAATGCCAAGAAGACTGGTGTTACTCACTTTGCCTCCACCACTGTGTGAGTATGTGTGAATATTGCATATGGTATTTGTGTAAGTCTATGTAAGTGTGTGTGCGTGTGTAAAGTTTCTACTAATCTGTGTATCCAAGTAGATCATTGTTTCCTTGCGTATAGCTACTTCCTACGTTGTGCATGCTTGGTGTGTGTGTGTGTGTGTGTGTGTGTGTGTGTGTGTGTGTGTGTGAGAGTGATGTGATGATAAGCATGCATAAGGGCTGCTGTAGATTTCCATCTGAAACACTGTGTGTTTGTGTGTGACTGTGATACAGAGGAAGAGCTTAAGATAACTTTACATAACGGTTACTCTGTATTTTCATTAGTGTTTTCATACAGTATCAAAGTATTTGTGTGTGTGTGTGTGTGTGTGATCAGCCAGAAAGGCCTAAGGTCAAGTCTGGGGTCTCCAGGGGCTCTGAGGCACATGGGAAAATTGTCACGAACCTCTCTTCCTCCTTGTCCCCTCCTGACAAACAACTCCATTCCTCCATTACTCCTCCTCTCCTTTTTCCTCTCTCCTTTTCCTTTGTGTCTCACTGAGGAAATCACGTCCTCCTTCATTCTGTGGCCAGTTCTCCCTCTCAAACTCCCCTCCTACTATTTTATCCTATCAGACACTGAAGCACAAGGTGTGTGTGTGTACATGCGGGTGTGTATGTGTGTGTTGATTACCTGAGGTAGAAGCTTTCTCCGTATGGCAGAACAGAGAAGGCAGCACACAGAGACCTCTTAGCACAGATCAGCACGATCCTGAAAAGACAAAAAAAACAAACACATTAGCAGCAGCTGTTGTTGTTTCTACATCCACCTCTGATTTCTGCTTTGAAAATTAATGACTGAAAAAATTATCATTTGCATGTTACAGCCTTCTTCTCCTGGAGCATCCATTTAAATATTAAACCTAAAGCCCTTTTACACTGTGTGATCTCACTGTGACACTCATCAACCGACGACCGATTTGGAGCTTTGGAGACCAAAGACAGCCTGAGGCAAATTCAGACAGTGTCAGAAATTTAAAACCAAATTCTCACAATGTGACTGCTGCTACGACCCACGTCTACAAACCAGTCAGAATATGTCATGAAATGACAGAATACACTGGCCGGCGAGACATTTCATAAAACTACAAATTTCATAAGTGCAGTTTTTTTAATAAAGTTAAACCAAAACTATGGAGGTGAAACGAAAAAGACACTTGTGTGACTTAGGTGCATTTTCAAACATCAGAGCTGCAGATGGATGACGAGTCTGACAATAAATTGTGACCAAGATTTTATTCTAAGCGTCTTCCACTATATGACGTAATAACTTACATGATCGTTGTTCTCGCACGTATTAAAGATGCCTGTAATTTCAAATAAACAGAGGTCTGTTGGACAAATAAAAAACGTGTTATTTAGAATATTCCTAATGGCAAGTCAGCTTTACAGTAAGAATCTGGGTTTTATCCGTTTTTTTTTAAGGTTTAATCTCATTAAATGCTGCAGTGGTTTGGGCCTCTTGCTAATTAAAACAGAGTCCATGTCAGTTTGAGTAGGGTTGGACCTGATTAGGACTGTACTGAGAACATGTGTTGGACACGTGCTGTTGGACAAGTGTTTTCAGTAAGAGAGAATAAAATCCTTGATCCGGGCAGGGGAAGTGTTGAGCTCTGCACACAAAGCTACAAGACATCATCAACATTTAGTCAGGTTAAAAAAAAAAAAAAAAAAAAAATCAAATCAATTAAAAAACTGTGAGTTCAAGATGTTTTGAAGGAGACTTTCTTTTGAGAACGATCACATTGCATCACTCCTCAGCAGGGACTTGAATGTTTTGGCAACACAAACACACACTTGACACTTTCTTAAATGACCCAAGTCTATCTGCAGCTTTACTACAGTGACTGTTTCATTGGAACAGTGTGTGTGTGTGTATTTTTATTACGGAGCCTCTGGAGAATAAAGCCCTGTGGAGCACACACTGCAGCGTTGTCGCCTGGTTTGTGTCTCAGAGGAAAATGTTTATAGTCATTATGTTTGGCTCAGGAACCAAAGAGACTGGAAAATGATTCACAGTATGTGAAAACATACACACACTTCTGAGTTAATCATGTTCAGATGAGTAATTTTATCTTTTATATATACACACTCGTCCTACATGCTGCCACTGGGAGACTTGAATCGTTGACCTTGTGTAGCTCATCTCCAACACTACTCGCCATGTTTCAAATGAGTTGATTTAAATAGATATTAAACGGTATGTTTTTTTTGTTTTTATTAATATTATTAATTATATAAAAGTGGATATAGTTACAATTACTTTTTTCACAAAAAACACGGTGTCCTGAAGTTCTTTACATTTAGGTTCAGTTCTTTTTTTTCCAGTAGGTTTGGTCATGAAAATAAATGTTTGTAATCCTATTTGTGTTTATTTTTGTGAAGAAACATATGTGGGTTTCATAATTTGTACTTTAAAATTAGTGGAGCTACTTTACAATATTCACAGGTACACTCTGGCAGACATACTGATTGATCAGAAGTATCTTCGGGTGGGGAAACCACGGTTGTACAGCTGGTTGCTGGCCCGCTATAAAGCGTAGAATTAGATAAGATCGATATGAGTCATCTCTGTGGGTACAGTACAGAGACAGGTCCAGGACTAGTCCCGCTCTAGGACTTCAAGCTACTGGTTGTTGGTACTGTGTACACTTCTCATCTGACTCCAAGTTTGACAGCTGTTGTCAAACATTGTAAATTTAGCTCATAGATGATAAAGTTGTAAGTAAATACAGTTAAGTCCTGCAGAGGGGATTTCCTGGAAAAATTTAAATGGTTTTTTCTGTTTTCTTATCCAGTAAATTTATGATGTGAAGAGGCCCGATTTGATCTCAGTTCACATTGGTCTTTGACATCAGACTACAGGAGGGTATGTGATCCTTCCAGAGATCCAAGATTCAAACTTGCATCTGTTACTTTACTGTAGTACAGTTTTATATACAGTTGTATGTTTATTGGGATAAAATTATGAAGAAAGGCCCCAGATAGCAGTTAATCCAAACACTGTGGTTATTTTTACAAGCATGACATGATCCTGGTTAAACATACTGTACATTTTTAATCAGGACCTAACTGAGTAAAGAACGCAGCATACAAGTGATCTCATCCTGTGGCTGTAATTCATTATTTCTGGAAGTAAAACTGTTTTATAAAGTGATTTATCATTCAAAAGGGAGAAAAAGGGAACTAAATGAAGCACTTGGGTCCAAGTTTAGTTCTCACATGAGATAAATATATAGTATATTACAAATATAAAGGATTTCACTGGGTAAATCATTAGTTTTCTGCACTGTGAAAAACTGACCGGCATGTCTCTGCCTCCTCTCTCCCCCTCCGTCCATCCCACGAGACAGATTATGAGTCTGAATTTGACGCTGTTGTTGGTTGTGTTTACCACTGAGACACACAGACACACAGACACACACACACACACACACACACACACAGTTCCCTATGATGCATGGGAAAGTCAAGAGCAGGAAGTCACCAGGGAGTTCAGTGGAAACAGCAGAAGCATCACAACACTGCTGCTGGAAATGTGACCCCCCCCACACACACACACACACACACATCTACTTATTACAACCCATTTCATAAAACTGGGGGCACATTATTCCATAATCACCTCAAAGAAAAATAGTCTGATCCCGCTGAGAACTGAACTTCTAACCCAGGAGTTGTAACTACTGAGCTACACAAAGATTTACCCAGGAACCACAGATTTTATTTTTAACATCCTATGAATTTTGTGGACAATTCTGCCATTTTTTAATTAACACTACAACCATACAGAAAACACAATTAACCTTTAATTATCTGAATTAAAGTACAGCTTCACATGGGATATGCTTTAGAGCAGTGTTGTCTAAACCTATGCTGGGTTTTTACTCCCTTTATTTACAGGATTATAGCATAGTCACTACATGTCTTAGCTAGGCGTGCAATATATTGTCATATTGTTATTTTCAGAATACATTGGGCTACTCAGAAATACCATCAAATCGTATATTAGTGGTACATTACATGTTTTAGCACAGTTTTATGAAAAAAAGAGTTTTACGTAGCTTTAAAGTTTATGCCCACAGGTTTGCAACACACGGCATGAATGGATAGAGGAGAGTGTCTGTGTTCCTGGGATATACGAACTATGTGGATGAGATATTTAAAAAAATTACTGATATTGTTCATCCATTCAAAGCTAATTTTCATGACTTTCCTTCCACTCAAGTAATACGTGTTTGACATCTGTGCATTCTGCTTTGACTTATTTATGACAATGAGAAGGAACAGTGTGATTTTTTTATGCAAGATGCAACAATGGGGTGCTTGAGGTCAAACTGTTTTTCCAGACAACACACTGCCAACCTTACATTATATTTTAAAAAGAACATTCAAGAGAATACACAGTACTGTGCAAAGGTTTTAGGCACTTTAGATGTTTAAACTCTTATCCATTATGCAACACCATCAGGGAGGTATCTGATCGGTCCCAAATTTATTCTGCAGCATGACAACGAGCCCAAACATACAGGCAGAGTCATGAAGAACTATCTTCAGCAACAAGAAGAACAAGGAGTCCTTCAGCAGATGGTATGACCACACAGAGCTCTGATCTCAACATCATGGAGTCAGTCTGGGATTACATGAAGAGACAGAAGAAGCTGAGACGCCGAAAACCACAGAAGAACTGTGGCAACTTCTCCCAGATGTGGGAACAACCGACCTGCCAAGTACCTGAAAACCTGTGTGCAGGTGTACTGAGGAGAACTGCTGCTGTTTTAAAGGCAAAGCTGCTCACAGCAAATATTGATTTCATTTAGGTTTCTTCTGTTTACTGAACTTTGTATTAATTTATTGATTAATAAAAACTATTCATGGCATTATTTTTGAAAGCATCCTCACTTTAATAACTTTTGCACAATACTGTGTAATGAATTGGTAACACTTTCCTTTTATAATACATTTATAAGCAGTATATACATTTTACTAAATGTTTAACACACTATATTGTAGTTGTAAGCAGATATATATTTGTCAACCATTATAACTCCTGTGGGACTGGATGCTGGTATGTAAACACATAATAAATGACAATACAGTAAAACAATTGTAATAATGTAAAAATTTATCTTCATATGAGAAGTAATAACTGATGACAAATACTGTACATTAAACACTTTAAATGTCTTTATATATGTTTATTATAAACCATTATTAAAATGTTTTCATAATGCTTATAGATTAGAAATAGCTGGACTTAAAGTGTTGCCATTTCATTTTTATGACCGTACTCCTTTATTAACTGTAACTATGACATTGAAGAACTGCAGGGAAGCTTGCTGGAAGCTCTTTAATTGACATTTAGGTTCTTTTTTTAAATTGGTGACCCATTTAAAATCTCCTGTGACCCACAGGAGGATCATGATAAATCAGATCTGAGGCAGGAGACTAACATTTACTTCCCTCTGTAAACTCTGTCTCCTCTGTGTGAATACATGGTGACTTTGCAGAAGTACAAACAACAGCTCTCTGCTGCTCTTAGCTGAATCTATTTTTAAAACAATCAGCCCCCCAGTCTATTATTATCTGATGAGTAGATTTGTTCTGTGTTCTTTTGACCCAGAGGTCTGATTTATGCACCCTGCAAGGAAAGACTAGAATAGAATACAATAGAGGAAGAATTGAGCAAAACAGAATGACACTCTCCAGGCTCCACGAGACAAAACAATCGCTCAGTTCCCCTCCTGCTGTAGAGCAAAGGCTGCATGTCAGCAGAGTGGATAAAGGTTAGTGGTTAAGAGACTCAGCCGTAACAGAAAGATCACAGTTATGAACCCCGTGACCTTCAGCAAGACCCTACAAACTAGCATAAATACTGATTTTTTTTTCTTCTTATTCAGGGAAGTTTCTCTGAGAGGAAGCCTCTCTTTTGCAGGAACTTCCTGATCACACTTAAACATTTACACACATTCACACCTGGAAACTGTCCAGTACAACCAGTCTGATCTGCTGGCCACTGAGCAGCTCCACTGGAGCAGTTGGGGTTAAGAGCCTTGGCTCAAGGGCACCTAAGTGGTGGTAATGACCCAGATTTATCCTACTGGTCTGGGGATTGAACCTCGCTTCTCTCACCTTCATGCCCCCCTTGCCCAAATGCAGTTTGTATACCTCTATCCCATCTCAGTCTACTGTCTTTGGACAATGGTGGATTGACTGAGCTGTATGGTTATAAAAAGGACATGATGGCTAATAACAAAGGTCCCACTATCCTGTATTCCTGTCCTACCCCAAAATTTCCCTCAGAAGACCCAAGCAAATGTTTTTTTATTTATTTATTTTTAAAACCTGAAGCCTAAGCCCACTGCCCTAACTTTGCTGTGTGTTTTGGTGTCATTCTGTAACTCAACACGCTGTGAACAGCAGGGTTCAACATGCTTCTAAACATTGTCTACACCTGGATGAAGACTTGGCTGGAACAGAGGAACAACATGTTTTGTGTTATGTCACAAGAAGGAGTGATTTTAAAATGTTTGGATTTTTGTATTTGGATGCTGGATTTGATCTTTAAAACTGCATGTTTTTTGAGTGTGTGTGTGTGTGTGTGTGTCCCACCTGCTGCCTCTCGTGTCGTACTGTTTCATGTTTTTGATGAAGTGGATCTTCTTGGTGTGTCGAGGTCTGGGAGAACCACCAGAGAGGTTACGAGTCCTACACGGACAGAGAGACAGAGATGAATAACCAGCTTTATAAGGAGGATTCAAATACATCAGTTTATACAGGAATTAGTTTGCTGTACAATTCACCGATTCATAGATTTAAATCAACACGCTGCAGTTCATGTCAAAATCAAAAGTGTCAGTTTTGCATTCAACTAAATGGCAGTTGTATTGGTTGTGTATCACACCACACTGTGGCAGCCTGGCCGAAACGGGCTAAAACTTCATATCATATTAAATTGTTGATTGCCTAAAAACATGACAAAACTGAAGCTACGTGTCCGTCTGTCTGCCTCTGTGTGTGTGTTTCTCTGTGGCTGTCTGCTGAAGGTCAGGTTATGAGCCAGGTTGTATCACTGTGTCGACCCCATGGATTAAAACAGACCTCGTCATGAAAGCAGGCCAAGGGGATCAGCTCACTGACATCACAGCAGTTACATAACATTACTGGCATCAGCATTTAGCCTGTCACGATAACTACTTTTGTTGGACGATATATTGTCACAGAAATAATTGCGATAAACAATATTATTATTATTTTAAGACCATTTTATGCCACTGATATAATGATAATATAATAGCATAATCATGCAAGCACCCCTTTCAAAGAGCAATGAACTTTTAATTCTTAAGAATATTCAGACATTGGATTTGGAATGTGAAAAAAAATCTTTCCCCTGAGCCGCAAGGTTAGTCGGGAATGCCTGCACACGGCTCCCACCTCCGACATCACACATAAACACGGATTTCAGAGATTCTGTTTTATACATCTTGTGATATTTGGTATGTGAGGACAAGCCTGTGTAACACTGACAATTAAAACTCCAGATATTTTCCACCCCTAGCAACATAAATGTGATAGTTATTTAGTGACTATTGGTGCTTTAGGAAAATATTTAAAAAAAAAACATTAGTAAAAGGGATATGACCACCAAACTGGTAATACAGCCTTCAAAATAAATAAAAATAAACACACATTTAAGCTGCAATATCATGTTTATAATATACAGAATCCCAGATAATATCTAGTGTCATATCATATTATCATTATTGATATATTGCCCTGTTCTGTGAGAATGACAGTATGAGATACAGTTTCAAACTGAACAAACACAAACACAGAGCAGATTGAACCCCAAGCCACCGGAAGGAACAACAACACTAAGACCGTCTGCTGAGAGACAGAAGTGTTACACAACTGTGAGTGTGAACACACACACACACACACACACACACACATATACATACATGAACACACATGCTCACACACATCCATACTGAGAGACAGACACACACAAACACAGAGCATCTGTTACTTTTTTTTTTTTTTTTTTTTTTTTAACAGCTGACCTGGTGCTTCCACACCACATGGAGACTGCTGCTCACTATGTGACTCAGTGATATACACACATACACACACACGCACGCACACACAAGCACAAGCACACACACTTACATAACTGTCTACTGTCAGTCCTCAGTACTTCTAACAAGGTAAAGCAGATGTTTGTGTGTGTGTGTGTGTGTGTGTGTGTGTTTGTGGGATAGTTGGACACGTCTCTGCATTTGGTCACGTTGAGTTTCAGGCTTTTAACATTCCACCCAAAATACACTTTTCATAAATTTCTTTGCAATACAACTATTTATAAAGGGAATTCCACCCTAAAACAATTTACCATTTATTTTATATTTGAAATTCTTGGCTGCATTTAGTTATTTGAATTAGTGTTACAATTCACTAAATTCATATTATGTCACATTACAGTTGCATCATGATTCACATTTTTACATTTTTAAAGGAGCCTGAGAATCAGTTTTTCTCCTGCATAGAACAGCTGCCTTTTTCAGATTCACAAGCACTGCAGCATTTTTTGAAGCAAGAATTTTCACACAGGGTCAGTTCTCTGACAAGTTGTGCTTTGCACCATGAGCTGACCAAGGCTGGTGAAAACAGGCCTATCAGCATGGACCACAAATACTGTTAATCCACAGACAAACTCTTCACAAGACCTCCAGTGTGGAACAGAGCTTTAGTAACCCTCCTTTCCCATCAAATGGCAATCGACTGAAGTAGGGCTGCAACTAAGGATTATTTTCATTATTATGAAAATTATTATGATTATTTTGATTGATCGTTTTGTCCACAAAATGACAGAAAATAGTGAAAAATTACCATTATAATTTCACCAAGTCAAAGACATCTTCAATTGTCTTGTTTTGTCAGCAGTCCAAAACCCAAATATATTCAGTTTATATTCATATTAATTTTTGGTCCATTGACTCATTGATTAATTGACTTATCATTGCAGCTCTAGTCTAAAACATGTAAGTGTCTGATTTTGGTCCCTCTGAATCAAAGAGTGAGGACTTCTTTCTAAAACCACCACTTTGCTCAGACATTCAACATTTAGACCCGTTAATCCAACGTGTCACAACACTGCAGTTGTAGTTTTCATCTTAGTGGTGATTGGTTTTGTGGCAAGGCTTTTATTTAAATTTGAACAACCTGGGAAGTCACCACTGCACCGTCCTCAATCAACTGAAGAAAATGTGTTTAGAAAATACTCGTTGCTTAAATAAGCAGTAACAACAACCCTGATTCTCTGTGGGTTGTTGTCATCATTCTGGGAAATATGTAAAGTTTAATTAGGAGTAAATATGCTGATGGAAAATGAGCACAGCCGTAAGTAAATTCAAACACTATACTGGACACCACTGATGATGATGTCAGCAATTTCAGAATATCAAAATGCAGATTTTCAAGTATTCCAGTGGAGCTGCTGCTCAGTCAGCTTCTTCTGGATATAAATAAAGCTTAAAAGTAAAAATATCCAGACCACAGCAATCTCAGTTCTCCAGTATTAATATACCGAAAACTCTTTCTAATGATTCTATCTTTGGTATTTACTGTAACCATAGTCACATGATGGAATCTTCCAAACCTTCCATTTCCACGGGAACCATCATTCCGCAGCATTCCAAGATGTTGTGGAATGTTTCCATTGTGTGGGAATGGAAAGAGCCCGCTGGTGGTGGGGGTGGTATCATCGACGATGACAAATATGGCCACAACAGTTGACACAGTGAGGGACCATTCAGATGTTGGGTCTAAAAACGCGTGGAAAACGCCAGCCGTGCCGCTTTCATCCTTTTATCCAAGGTGGTTTGGAGGTAGCGCTACTGTCGAGCCTGCCGTTACTAAGCAACGACAGTTGGCTACCTGTGTTGGCTGACCTTTCAAAAGGATGTTGTGACGTCCTTGGACGGAAAGGGTGAAGCAAGTCCTGTGGGGCTGATTGGGTAATTCTTGTCACATGACCTGCGGTGCACTTGCTGCATTCAAAAAAGTTGAGATTTTTCCATCTCGGTGCGCCGCAGACGCACCTGAAAAACAGGCACGTCGCAACGAACGTGCACTGCAACAGCGTTGCTTTCAGTTTTAAGCTTGCTTGTCGCGCATCTCCATGAATTTGTACATGCAAAAGATGCAACATCTGCATGGCTCTTTAAATTTGATGACTTAGTGCTTATGTCATACATGAAAGTACATACATGTCATACATGATACTGAATATCTTGGGCTTTCGTTGGTTGAACAAAATAAGATTTAAAAGTTTTGACTCTGGAAAATTAAACAGGCTTTTTTTCACTATTTTCTGTCATTTAATGGACAATGATTAATTGATTAATCCAGAAAATAATCTGAAGATTAATGAATAATGAAAATAATCATTAGTTGCAGCCCTAAACACAAGAAAAAATTGAAATCTAAGAACTTAATTTTGTCAAATCCATTAAACTAGTCTATATACACAAATACTGTATTGTTTGTTGATACATGTTAAATAAAAACTTCAAATTTGTGGATTTTGTCCACTTGTTTTATCATTTGTTTCTTTGCAAGGCCTTTTGCTTCAGTCTCCAGCATCCAAAAATAGTTTTGTTGTTTGTGCAGAGTTTGTGTAACTATGCTAACATTAGCTCATGAGAAGGGCTGGCTATTTTGACATTTTGTGATACGACTGCTGATACAATATCTATATGAGTTTCAGTACAGATACCAAAGCGATACTTTTTTTCTACAAATCTGTTTTTATTTAAATAAAAGAAGCCAAAACTCGTGTTAAGTTAAATGTCACAATATCTCGCCATTAATAGCTTAGAGATATCCGTATCATTGTAAATGTTGGCTGCTAAGTAACAAGATACTGCAGCACAGATATGCCAAAATAGAGGTGAGGTAATTTAGAAACTGTCACCATTACATAGCTTGTCCACCAGAGAGCAAACTGATTTCCCATCTAACATTATTCTTTGCCAGATTTCGGTAACTGATACTACAGACACATTTTGGTCTGTAGCAAAATATTGTATTGAGGTTTGATACCCAGGCCTACTCACAAGGTAACATGGCTGAATAATGAGCAGTTATTCAATGCTGCAGTAATGACAGTAGCTAACTAATCTCATGATTGGCAGCCACAGATAACATCTGGGACTCGACAACTTATTTTGACAGACCACAAACAAACCTGCCCAATAAAGACTCATAATGACAAAGTTCTTCAGCAGAAGCGTGACTGACATTTAACAGGATGGGCTTATTATAGCAAATGCTACTGTCACAATAAACAGCCTTGTTAGTTATCTCGAAAGTATTCTCTCAGCTTGGAGGCTGTGAGCAAACACTGCAGTCATAAACATCAACAGTATGTTCATAAGAGTGTGATGGATGACGCCACTGCTCTCCCAGTCTTTCTATATCTGTCCCAGTATCTGAGCTGTGGATCTGCAGCCTCATTATCACAACAGTCTGACCAGCGGCCCATTTCCATGCTTCATCTCTCTGGATGTTGTGGAAAGTTTCCATTCTGTGGGAATGGAAAAATCCAGTTTCCCCTGCTGCTGAGGATGATGATGATGATGATGATTGGTGTTTGATAAAAACACATACTGGCTGAATGTTCACTAATATCCTGAGAGTTTAGGTAGGCTGTGGAGCTGCAATGATTAGTTGATTAATCGCTTAGTCGAATGTATTGACATCGATTAATTGTTTCAGTCATTTTTCAAGCAAAGATGCCAAAAAATTGATGGTTCCAGCTTCTCAAATGTGAAGATTTCCTTGTCATATATGATCGTTAATTGAATAACTTAACATTTTAGACCGTCAGTCAGACAAACTTTACCTCTGAGAAATGACACTATTTTCACTATTTTTTAACATTTCTTTGACTAAACAATGAACTTATCAAGAAATGAATCGATATTGAAAATAATCGTTAGTGGCAGTGCTAGTAAGCTGCATGAATTTTAATGTCACATTCTGCTGAGACACTAAAGAGATCAAACCTTTACAATACAAGCCTGTCTATTACTTTCCCTTATTTTCCACAAAATATTATGTGAAAAGATTCCTTAAGCCATAATGTACTTTTAGATATTCTGGGAAGATTTTCTGAATTTGTAGTTAAATGTAAATAATTTAATCTCTGTGCCATTTAACTACAGGCCAAAACTAAACAGCAAATCTGTTTACATGACAGTCACATTTATTTTGTTCCCTTTTTACACAGAAATTTACAATGTTGGATGGGTAGGGGCTTCTGTGTTTCTGAAAATATTTATGTTGCTATGCAACAATGAATAAAAGAATGAGTTATATATATTATATATTAGATATATACATAAATAACAATTTCATTAGCATTTTAACCGAAAAGTATAAATGTAACTGTGGTGAGATGACAATAAAGGTCGATTGAATCCTCGAATCCTACAGTGAAATATCACCAAGAACACAGACTCTGGTAAAGAAACAAGACAAATAATAACAACTACACCTTCACTGACTTTGTGATATGGTATTCAGTAACGAGTATTGTTGAAACTTTGCATTTGGTGGATAAATCGAGTGCTGAAGTGATTATTCAGTTTATCATTAGCTGATCGACACAAAATTTCTGACAATCTGACAATTTTGATTCATTGTTTAAATCAAATATGCAAACTTGCTACTGTTGTATTCAGCAGTGGAGCCAAGAACATCGGAGACGTGATCACAAACTAGGTTGGCAGATAATTTGACATGAAAGTGTACACGAGTAAGTAGAGTCTGAATTGAATTGAAAGTACTCGATTAAAATATTAAAGAGTATCTATTGTATTTTTGAGCACTCTTGTCTGATGTGAAATTCAAACTAACATGACCTTAACCCACCAACGATCCATTAAATCTCACAGGAAACAGTAACTCTGGAGGTCAAAGCCCACAACTAGCTGCAGGCCTCTTCTTTTTTGGGACTGTACTGAAGGATGTGTCTGGGTCACAGAGTCATGTATTCAGTTTTAGTCATGAACAACACCAGAGTCACACTAATAATAGCTGGTATCATTTTAGCTCAAAATAAACCAGTGCAAACACACTCTGTCAGAATATTGTTTTCTTAAAATAGAATAAAAAAAAACACTGTTGCTGGATGTTTTATCCTGTGCTTGCCTTCACTCATCTGTTTTTTAATTTCTGTTTTCTTGGTTTACTCGCTTTTTCTTCCTTCAGTCATCGTCTTTCCCTCACTCATGTCCTCTCTCCTGTCCATGTAACTATCTACCATAGCTCTGTTACATTTTGTCACATATAAACTGTTTATACAAGCAATATAGTTTTATTATTTTTATGAATGGATCTGTTTCCTCTGTCCAAATACTTTGTGGTGTTTTTGTCAGGGACCCTTTTCATTTCTTGCAACAGTGACGGGCAGTAATAATTCTACAGAGTTGAATCTCATTTTTTTCAGCTGAACCGCTGCATTTTTTTTTTTGCTGTGTCATTGTAAACAGAGCAACTGAGGGTACCAGCATGACAGGCTGTATACTTTTGTAAACTGAGCCTTATCTCACAATGGCATGACAACAAATCTAACTTAAACTGAAATAAAGAACAGAGGGTGATGGAAGCGCAGTGCTAGTCAGCTGAACTACTTTTGCTACTGCTAAACTACTGCTTTTTTAGTCTGTCTTAAAACAATAGTCAGGTACTCATATGATCACTGAAAGACATCTTTTTGTTGTCATCATTCCTCCTAACCATACTGGCCACTTAAAGATCCTTTTTAATGTAAGTGATGGGGGACAAAATCCACAGTCCTCGTTTTGTGAAAAAATGTATTTGAAAGTTTTTCTGAAGCTTATATGAAGCTTCGGCCATTCAAATAAGTTACAGCCTTTTTAGAACAAATGTCCTTTTTTGTTACTAGGGAATCATTGAATTGAGTCTCAATTCTCCATCATTTTATGTTTTCTTCTGGGCAAATAAAGTTCACTACAGCAGTGAATAATTTAAATATAACTGTAGTTAAATATACTGCATGATGTGAATTCAACTCTGTTTCATCTTTTTCTCTGTGCTTTGAGCTGTGACCAGACTGAACCATTGAACAGACTGTCACACTGCTACAAAGAAAATGTCAGATCATCCAGGAAGTATGAAAGACAGCTATAATCTTCTCATCTACTACAGTATCACTTTTTATTCTCTTTATCTCTGCCTCCTTTTATTGCTCTAAAAATATCTGCTTTCCAACATTACGGTGGAGTTCATGACAGCTGTTTAAAAAATGTGATGCCTACCTTCATATATGTTCTTACAGCTGCTTGTTTTCATAATTGATTAACCTGCTGATTTTTTCTCAATTAAGCGACTAATCGTTTCATGTACAAAATGTCAGAAAACAGTGAAAATGTCAAGGTCCACCCTCAATGATATTTGCTCTAGTTGTATCTTGATGGGCGAGCTGACAGCTGCTTTCTCCTCACATACAGCTTCCAGTGATCAGATGCAGGGTGAGTTAGCTTAGAATAGACACAGACACACACAGACACACACAGACACAGACACACACAGACACACACAGACACACACAGACACACACACACACACACAGACACACACACACACACACACACACACACACACACACACACACACACACACACACACACACACACACACACACACACACACACACACACACACACACAGCTGGCTTATATCAGCACACGCTGGCTTTATCTGTCTTTGCAGATCTAATTTCTTAAGTCCACCATGTCATGTATCGATTAATATGTCGATTATATTCTCAATTGTTTGGTCTGTAAAATGTCAGAAAATAGTCAAAAAAGTCCATCATAATGTTTCAAAGTCCATGTTGATATATTCAAATGTCTTGTCTAATCGTGTGACCAATAGTCCCAAACTTGAAAAATATTATATATAATATAAATAAAAAATATTCCGTTTAAAAATAAGAAAAACAGCAAATACTCAAGTCAAGTTAAATACATTTTATTTGTATAACTCAATATCACATATTTGCCTCAGGGGGCTTTACAATCTGTACAGCAACACAACATCCTGTATCCTTAGACCCTGGATTCAAATGAGGAAAAACTCCCTGCTAAAAAACCCTGTTAACAAGGAAAACATGGAAGAAACCTCAGGAGGAGCAACAGAGGAGGCATCCCTCTTTCAGGATGGACAGACTTGCAGCAGATGTTGTGTGTACAGAAAAGACCAAGAAAGCAAAATGACTCGAAATACTCACATTTGAGAAGCTGGAACCAGAGAATGTTTGGCATTAAAACTTGGCTGAAACGATGAATTGATGATTAAAATAGTTGCCGGTTACTTTTCTGTTAATCAATTCATCGACTAATAAGAGCTCTTTTTTCATTCTTTACACAAATATTCCTGTCACTATGAAAGCCTTTCAGGAGAGACAGCCAAAAAAAAATGTACTCCATTATCCCCCGTATGAATATTGCGTCTTCCCCCTCTCTATGAGAGTCGCCTTTCATTCTGCCTTCAAGTGTGGCCATTCGGAACAACTATAAACATATTTTATTTGCCAATAAGGTCAGAGAACATGTCGTACAAACTAGTTCTCTTCGAGCCCCGGCCCTTAGAAAGGTGCTCTAACTGTTGGCCAGAACTTGTTTTGGGATGTCTGGTCATACAATTTCAACATACATCTGCCAGCCAGTGAGAAACCATTGTAAGAGTGTGTTACATTTTTTCTATGAAAAATGTGATTCATAACTACATTGACTTTCCTCCATTCTTACAGCTCTGTTAATCCAAATCTGTAGTGTATATTCTGCGGTGTTTTTCATAGTTTTGAAGGTCATTTTTAAATATTTTACTCCCAGGTTCACTGCTGACATTTCAGAGATGTAAGAATTTTCCTACACATCGACTTATCTGGTGAATAACTGACAAAAAGAGAGGGTGGGGGCGTAGGAAGTGCCTTTAAATCTATAAATGTCTCTGTACCTCACTTTTTGTCTGTGCGTGCACGTGTAAGAGGGATCACAGGCTTTAAAATCTCTCTCCCTGTCTGTCTTTAACTCTTACATACACACACAGAGCCTTACTTAAATATCCCCCATACTAAATCCTTAACACACACACACACACACACACACCCCTTGTCACTGACCAGCCATAGATTAAATGTCCTGTTGTTTAAATCCTCATCCTCATCCCACACACACACACACACACACACACACACACACACACACACACACACACACACAGAGCAGGCAGCAGTATGCAAGAACAATCTGTCCACACATCTGATATGGACTGACAGACACTGGACGTCCCACAGATTACACTACATAGACCTCTGACTGAGCAACACACACACAAACACACACACACACACACACACACACACACACACACACACACACAGAGCAGGCAGCAGTATGCAAGAACAATCTGTCCACACATCTGATATGGACTGACAGACACTGGACGTCCCACAGATTACACTACATAGACCTCTGACTGAGCAACACACACACAAACACACACACACACACACACACACACACACACACACAGGGCAGCAGGCCTGTTGTGCGTCTTATATCAGCAGATTAACAGACTCCTCCTGCTTCCCCTTCTGCTTGATTTACCAAAAACACTCATCCTTCATTTCTTATCCTTCTTCTTCATTCAGCTTCTTCACATTTCTCTCTTTCTCAGTATCGCAGTCCACTAATTCATCTGTGTGTTTCATCTTCAACACCAGTGCAAAAATGGCAACTCCTGACAGAGGCCATGATGGGTTAAAAATGGAAATATTTTCTGCTCTCAAACTACATTTGGTCAAAAATGTAAGCATCACATGCAAAAGCTGTTTACTGTTAAAATGTTTCAACAATTGTTTCTTTCCTCTCCTTCAAGTACTGCAGTTTGTTTAATGTGCAGGTTAATTTTATAAATCAAATTGTCATTGATCCACCAAGAGTATCTTTGATAGATTAATGTGCAATACCCCAAATCCAGCTCCGTTAACATGGTTGTTCTCGCGCTGATTTTAAACTTAATATATCCTGGTTGAGGTTTATGCATACGTTTATGCATATGCACTGTATGAATGTAACACAGGGAGTCTTTTGAGAGCGACGTGCACACTAAGCTGTTCTTAACTTCCTAAATAACCCAAAACGTTTTGATAACAAGATGTCAGTCTAAAAGCAGAAGTGGAATGTGAGTTTATCAGCGAAGTCTAAACTGTTTTCAGAGAACAGAGTTCTGCAAACTGGATGAGACTGATAAGACTGATAAGACTGATAAGACTGATAAGACTGATAAGACTGTGTGTGTGTGTGTGTGCGCGCTTTATGGTCTGGTAGAGAACAGATGCTCATCACTGTACTCTTCTCACACACACACGCACGCACGCACACACACAAACAAAAAGTCACAGGAAGACTGTGGCAAGGTTAACGTCGATGGTGATCTTTTTTTAAAACCACATTAATGAAGCACTTGTGGTTTTAGATCATTTTCTGAAGTCATCTACAATGAAATTAAAAAAAAAAAGTCTCTCCAAGTCTATCTTACCATCACAAACAGGACTTGAAAGCACTCTTCCAGCTTGAAAAATGCAACAATGATGCTCATGTTGTAGTGTGGACAGGCAGCCTTTACAGACAGGGTCATGGTCGTGGTTTCTTGTGGCATCAATTTTCAACATAAAAGCGGTGAACTAGCCTTCACATCACTGTTTTATGCATGCACAATCGTTTGACAACAGAAACACTAAATCACTATACACACGTCCACAGAGGGTCAGAGTGGACAGACTTGGACCTTTAACCAGCTGAGATGAAGAAGAATACGCAGCTATATTTGTCTGATCAACCTTCCAGCCAATCACACTCCTTGTTAAATGATTTGTGATTTGCCGACCAACAGAGGAGAACGAAGAAGACATTTAAAGGATACGGCTGGCTATTTTCTACATTTTTGTTGTTGTCAACAAATCTCATATGCAGAGCCAAACCAACAATGAATTGATCTACTTACAAGTATCGTATGCGTATCCAAACCCTGCTATATCTTATTCCTCTATGCCGTAGAGGACACGGTTCAATTTACAGAGCTTCGTTAGCTTGTTGTGCTTCATATCATAACCTCTTGACTATGTGCTGAAGTTCTCTGAGGAATTTACAGTGTAGGACGAAGCCAAGAGGTTGTGATATGCAGTACAACAAGCTAGCGAAGCTCTGTAAACAGAATCCTGTTCCCACACATGCTAAGTGGTGTCTGTCTTACTCTCCCGCGTCTGAAAATGATCAATTCATTGTTGGTTTGGCTCTGCACATGAGATTTGTTGACAATAAGAATCATATATAGAAAATCACCAGCCATATCCTTTAACAATGCCTTTAGTGTTTTGGTGTTTCAGAGTGGACAAAGAGATTTTAGAAAGTGACCTGAAAAGGTTTGTTTAGATAGAATCACAGCCGGGCGTTTTCTAATTTATCCACCTTAGTGAGCACATAGCATGAAGGAAAGCTGTAAGAAAGAGAGAAATCACGTGTGTTGTGTGTGTTAAGGGTGTGGAGGGAAAGGGAGTTCAGCTCTGTTTTCACTAGACAGGCATGCATGTTTAGATAAACACACACACACCAAGACATACAGATGATGTCAGTCAGATTCCATCTCCTTGCCGAGTTTGTTCGTTCTCATAGTTCAGTGTGTGTGTGTGTGTGTGTGTGTGTGTGTGTGTGTGTGTGTGTGCGTTAGTCCAAAGGGTGTGTCTAACTGAACGAATCAGAGTTGCTGAATCTGATAAGTTTTCTGCTGCAGGCAACAAAAAGCAGCTCACTGCTCCAACAAATTCAGTCAATTTTTGTGTGTGTGTGAGTGAAAGGTGGGAAGGAGCAAAAACAAAAGATTCACTGACAACAGATATCTGCACATACAGTGTTAGATGATCAACAGCAGTGATATTAATATTTCAGTATACAAAATATCTTTGTCCCCCTCATAGTAGGACACGGCTACTGTCACAGAAGTAATAGTATTACCTCATGGTGGTCAAAACGAGAAATATAATACAAATCTTAAGCTGCTTCAGCCACCAATAGTTTTTGTATCAACCTTCAACATACCATATCAGTTAAACCCATGTGTGTACAATTATGTGTGAGGTTGAGAGATAAGGAGAAAGAAAAGAAAAGAAAAACTCCCAGCAAGAAAGGGAGTGTAGAAAAGAGAGAAAGAAAAGTATAAATGAATGAAAGAAAGGCTGATTAACAACCAGGCCAAGTTTGAACAAGCAAACCCTAAAACTGTGTTTACTCTGCTGGGAGAAAACAAGGGAGGGACACCAAAAGAAAAAATATGCACAACGAACACACAAAAAGAACGAAAGACTTCACCAATAAACTAGCAACAAATATAACCTTTTGACTTATGTATTTATGGTATTTTTATGCCTCTTACAGACAGTAGAGAAATGACAAAAATGAGGGAGAGAGAGATGCAACAAGGTCCCCGGCTGGACCTGAATCATGGACGCTGTGGCTTATAAACTATTTCCTTCCATTTGTACCTTTTCTCATTAGATCTACTAATCTGAGATAAATCTAAGTCTAAGCAGTCAGTCCTGCTTGTGTGAAGCTTGTGATGAACAGCTCTCTACCCAGTGGTCAGTTTTGAGGTTGTACTTGAACTTGTATAAAGAGATTATTGTACATGTTTGTTACTGACGCATTATTAAACATGTGGACAGAACATCAACTAGTAGAATAAAGTCTACACTGCATATCAGTCATTTTAAAGTGCTCCTGCTTTAGAGTTGCCACAATTAGTCAATTAACCAACTAGTCAATTGACAGAAAATTAAAAAGCAACTATTTTGATTACTGATTATTCATTTGAGCCACTTTTAAGCAAAAACCCCAAAAATGTGCTGTTCAACTTCTCAAATGTGATGATTTAATGCTTTTCTTTGTCATACATGAGACTAAATTTGGGGTTTCGGACTGTTGATCAGACAAATCTGGACGTCACCTTTGACTTTGAAATTTTCATGTTTTTACTATTTTATAGACCAAATGATTAATGGACGAATCAAAAAATATTAAAAGATTAATCAATAATTTTTTTCTTTTTGTTTGTTGCACCCCTGTCCTGCTTCTTTTCTTTTTCAAGTTATTATTATACTTTTTTTTGCTGAATAATGTTCATCAGGATGTCTACAGCAGTAGAGCTCATCTCCCTGCAGGTTTGAGTGCAGAAGCTACACATTTTTCAAGTTTGGGATTAGTATCAGTCGAGTTCATGGGGTAAAACATTGTATTCACTGGCCATTTAACAGAAGGTAAGACACTGGGGTCAAGCTCACTGTCAGTAAAAATTAATGCTGGGATTAATAAAGACTGGATTAAAATCATGAAATGTTCTGCTAAATATAACATGATTGCAGCAAAACTCATCCAGCAAACATTACATCTAAGCAAATTTGCCCATGGAGTCTTCAGGGCCTGATGTCATCATGGAAAACGCCAAATCTTAATTTAAACCAGGAACAGCCCTCTCCGTTGGTCTTTAAAAGTCTATGTCACTGAGTTCATGAGGTCGTTCAGGGAACACCCCCCCCTCCATGGGGAAATTCAGCCAAACAGGCCTGTGAGTGAGTGTCCTCACCTGGCAGGTAGGTCAACAGAGTTTCAGTGTCTCCTTCTGGCACAGCCACTGACCTGCTGCATTAGTCAGAGATTAACCTCCCACTGATACAAACAACCTTCAGTGTTTCCTGTTTTTTTTTCATTAAGACACTACAGCAGTTAATCACAATGCACGTACCAAAAGATTTATCCTGACGCAAGTCACATAAAATTAAAGTATCTGATGAAATAGTACCAATCTAATATTTACTCTGTTCTCCTCCAAATACAGCAGCACAGTGCACACTTGTGCGTTCACTAATGTCATTAAAATAAATCCTCTTAGGTAAAGATTAAAAGATAATATAATAAAAAACTATAATAAAATACTATAAACTAGCCAAACAACTGTAAAATCACTGACTACAACATACTGAAAACACTCCAAAGAATAAACTTTTTAATCAAAGTTTGATCTGTTATTGCTTGTGTTAAAAGTGCCGTTTCTGCTTTTGGTGTTTCTCAACAGTGTTTCTCAACAGTGTTTCTCAACGTTTCATAAATGAAATTATGAGCCACTTTTCTGTTCACAATCATTACTGATGCACATTTAACTGCATGAAAACTATTTGTTGTCTAATGTTAGTCTATGTAATAAAAGTCCAACCATGACTGCAAAAGGAGTTTTTTCAATTTTTGGTGCTGTAAAAATCCTTTTGTTTACATTTGGATCACAGATTTTTCAGACAGATGCTTACACACCATGTCAACTTAATGCTACAATTTAGAGCAGTTAAGTTAGAAATATGCCATTACAGAGCCCAGAAGTGCCTTTACCCTTAAATAGTTTCCACACATGAACTGTTACTGTTGCGACTCCGATTTTAGGGTGAAAAATCTTCTCATCTTGTTCATCTCTCAGTACTGCAGTGGCTTGTGTGGATTGAAAGGCTTCAGTTGATGATTATTTCTATTATCTACTAATCCTTTGATTTTTTCAACTGCTCATTTTGTCTGATCAACACCTCGATTCCTAGAGATATTCATTTTACAATGAACAGAGAATAACAGTAAGTTGATTCATGCCTTACACGGTCAATGAATTATCCTAACTATCTGATTCATTTTCTGCCCATCGACTAATAATTGAGCACTAGTTGAATGACTGACTTCCTGACTGCATCAGTGGAAGCTTTACCTGTGAACGAGAGGACAGCTGGGATCCTGTTAGCTAGCTGAGAATAGCAATGTGTATTAAGGTAAGTGAGCCAAGTGTGTGGGGAAATTCTCAGTGTCATGGTCACACAGACTATGTTCACACTGCAGCTAAATGCAGCTGACGCTGCTCAGTGACTGAGCAACACTCACACACTGGTTGGTTACTGAGGATCCAACCTGACGTCTTAATTGGAGTGTCTTAATTGGAGTCAGTCTAAAAAGCATAAACCTGAATCAGCAAAAAATGAAGACATAAGGAAAGACAATGTTGAACGAAGAATCTTTTTCCGATATATAATCAAATTATTATAAAAATTACACACACATACACCATAACTGACACACCCTGAAACTCACAGACAACTTACTCCAAACGCTAGCTGTAAAAAAATAAAAAATAAAAAATAGCATAATCATCTCTTTTCTAAAGCTCCTTTAGCATCATGTTCAGAAATCCCAGAGTTCTGGACACCAACAGCTCCTAAAAACTGTCAAAAACTGTCACTGACTCTGCTCTGTCTGCACTGGACTTCTATGTTTGTAAGGACCGGTCTGAGTTTTAGACCTCCAGAGTGAGAAGATTCATGTCCTCGCTTCTTTAAAGTGTAACTTCACCCCAAGGTCTGAGCGTAACTCCACCCACTTCATAATTTAGAAAAATGCTAAAAAAGTGGGGCTAAGAGGGGGTCAGAGAGGGGGGTGTGGATGTGTGAGGCAGTTGCTCAGTAACATCCCCTGGCCAGAAAAAAACAAAAACAAAAAAAAAAACAATAAATAATAATAATAATAATAATAATAATAATAATAAGAGGAAGACAAATAGTGCGACAACATTTAAACGAGCCAGAAGTCATTTTTAAATAAACCTGTCTGTGTTTAACTTTAACTTTATTTTCACATGAAGACAGTTTTAGCTTCAGGAGCTAACATCAGCTAACAGCAGCACTGACCTGCTGGTTATAAATCCAGTTGCAAAGACAATACTTTCCACTCATATCTTGGGATGTCTCCTATTCTGACAGCTCGCGCTGTTTGTCCCGGCTCGGATGCAGCCGAAGCCGTGCGAACCAACGTTGAAGGTTTCTAATGTGCAGCAGCCCCAGGCGCACCACCAGGTGCACCACCTGCCGACATCATCTGACGAGCGACATGACACTCCCCGCCGGCACTGAGGCCGCGGACCTCACGCACGGTCAACGACAACAACACCTCCACGCACTCCTCCAACACTTGTGCAATCATGGCGTGGGAGTCCAGGTGCAGACCGAGGTAGGGCATCTGCTGGCTTGGCTGCAGCGCTGTAAACACCCCCCTGAGGATATAATAGAAAACTGTGCATGCCGATTCATTTTGAAAGAGCAACAGCCAATGGGGAGACACTAACATTCGACTGTCCGACCAATGGTGTAACTTCATCACTCAGTCAGGCAGTCAGTGACGGACAGACATTCCCGTGCGTTGGCCTGGCTCCGCTGTTGCAGTCCAGCCAAAAAATACAAACCTTTTAAAAACATGCACACATGAATGGAAGCAAACAGATTCACTAAACTGAGGCGAAGATGCAAAAGCTTTTCCCGAAGTGAAGGTGAGGAATTAAAACTGTAGCCACAGCCATGTGTCCTCACTCACTGTATATAAAAGTGTCAGTTAAACAGCTAAACTGTTGATATGTGTCATTGAGTAAGGGAGTCAGAGTGTGTTTTCACTCAGCAGGCTAATGAAGTGGTTGGCTGGGTGGTTAGCTTGCTGGCAGGACTTCACACGCTGAGCCTTGTTACAGACAGAGAGGCTAAACAGAGCGTGACTGAAGATCGTATCTCAAAACGTCCAACTTCCATCACACCAGGAAATGTGTAGATGAGCTGACGGCTGCCTTTAAATTCAGCCACTTCAGTGCCAGCTGGCAGTCAGCACAGGAAACTCAACAGCTCTGTTCCAATGTCCCCCCCGAAGCCCTAAACACTGAACCCTCACAGACTTTAAATCAACGTCACCACAGGCATTACTGTAGGTGTCTGAATGCAGGAGTTTCAGGTATTACAGCAAAAAAAAAAAGGTTCTACATGTCACATTTCAATATCAATAAATATAGCATCAAAGGTGGCCTGTGGAGTTTTCTTGTGCCCAAACAAAGTTATGTTTACGACCATTGTTACTCACCAAAATGCATTGTGTGTATCCTTGAGGCCTGGCAAACATGTTAAATGCATTTTCTTCCACATAAAACGTTTGCAAAGTCAATTTTTTTAAAATATTAAATTAGACCTGCAATGATTAGACAATTAGTCAGTTAGTCAATAAACAGAAAATTAATCGCCAACTATTTTGATAACCCATTAATCATTTTGAGTCATCTATTATAATAGACTCAATATCTTTGAGTTGTGTACTATTGGATGGGACAAAACAAGACTTTTTAGGTTGCATCGTGGGCTTTGAGAAAAACATTTTTCACTATTTGTTGACATTTTATAGACCAAACGACTAATTAATCGATTAATCGAGAAAATAATCAAAATAAAAAATAATCGGAGTTGTATAATAATCAAAATTAATTTGAGTCGTAGCCCAATTTTAAATCATGCATTGTTTACATCCAGGTTCAGTAGCCAACTACCATTTAGAAAACAATGAGTCTACCTGTCACAAATGCATATATTGTGTGTAAATTACACTCCTTATTAGTCACACTGCCAGTAATTATCTTAAAACACATAGAAATACTGTGAAATATGTGCAGCATCACAGTAACTAAACAAAATCAAGCCACACAGCAGGAGTTGCAGATGACAGTTGGTGGCTAGTGCAGCAGTCTGACTTATGAGCTGTTATCTGCTGGTAATTTCCCAGCCTGTTGTTAGGTGTAAATAGGTTAAGCAGTGTTTATCGCTGCAGGGCTGACATTCTCTGGGTTTGATACGCTGCCAACATGGTGATGAAGCTGATCTATCCATCAGCACTCAGCACGTCTGAACCACTGCCAGATGAGTAGGCGTCATAAACACACACACTCAGTCTCTCACTTCCTTAAAGAAAAAATACATTTAAATATCAAGATGTTTATCTCTTACTGTTGCTGCTGCATCTTTCATCCTGCCCATTTCTCTCTCTCTCTCCCTCTCTCTCTCTCTCTCTCCCTCTCCATCTGTCTGAGTTTCTCGTTCTCTCAGCAGAGGAAATCCAAACTCATCCTGGGTTATAGTAGTAAAAACCCGACTGAAAACGATTCTAGGTTACTGAGCCACAGAAAGCAGCTTGACTTCATGTTGTCTGTTAGTGGTTTTTAACCGCTCCCAGGTTCACTTCCCCTCTACAAAGCCACCAGCTTCTCCAACAGACTACTACAACTTTTAAAATGATGTTTGCAATTAAAACTGCAACCAAGCTCCTGGAGAGGTTGAGAGGAAAAATGTATGATTGAAATTCCTGCATGTTAAAGATTTTAAAGATGTTGTTATTTCATAGGAGATATCACGAAAAGACAAGCTTGTGTGTGGAGGCTCGTCACATTTAAAGTCATACCTGCAGATAGTGTTCTGTCCAACTTCCTCATCAAAGACAGATGGTATTTTGATGTTATTTAATATACAGTAAGATAAACTTAGAGGGGGGGTCTGGATGTATTTAAAAAACAGCTCACAGGTGCTTGTCAGTTTAGAGCCCTGAGTAAAAACAAACTGTGAAAGTAAACCTAAAAATAAGCAAATATTAGTGGTTAATAATTGTGTCTTATTACAGACACAGAGGGACTTAAACAAAATACACTATAAAGTTAAAATGTAATTCATATCTCATCATAAACAACACTGAAAGAATCTGACCAAACATTTGGTGTCAAGTTTGTCAGTAGCGTTGAAACAATTAGTAAACAGAAAATTAATCGACAACAATTTTGATAAATTACTAATTAACATGCAAGAATGCCACACATTCTCTGGTTCCAGCTTCTCAAATGTGAGGATTTCCTGCTTCTGTTTTATACTATTGTAAACTGAATATCTTTGGGTTTTGGAGAGCGAAAGAAGCAATTTGAAGACGCCAGCTTGGGTGCTGAGAACTGAGTTTTTTGTTTTATGAAATTTTATTGACTAAAAGATTAAACAAAAATAATGAGTAGATTAACTGATCATTAAATAATTGTTGGCTGGGCTTTGTCTAAACAAAATACGCAATACAAATGAACAAAATCATGATTCAAATAAGACACCATTTGAACAGAATAAGTAAACAGGACCAAAAGAATCTGACCAAGCATTCAGTGCCAACTTGCTTGAAATTTTTTCTATATCCAGTGCTTTGGACAGGAGTCAGTCTTTAAGTATGTAGGTTCCATACCAGTGGTTTAACACGTTACTCTCTAATTTTGTGAGAACAGCTTCAATGGAAATCTAGTAATTGAGCACAAGTCAACAAAGTCCTCTTTCACAAAAACGGACATGAACAA
This sequence comes from Scomberomorus guttatus, assembly GCA_038419695.1. Lineage (NCBI taxonomy): Eukaryota > Metazoa > Chordata > Actinopteri > Scombriformes > Scombridae > Scomberomorus > Scomberomorus guttatus. The sequence continues at coordinate 30,608,658 of CM076449.1, forward strand.
TGGAGTATGTCTTATACCTACAACAAGATAAAAGTGGCCCTGAACTTTTAACAATCTACACCACCACCCGGGGCGGCCCGAGGCATAGGCCACATACGCAGTCACCTAGAGCGCCAAATGAGGGGGATATTCTTTTCTTTTGTTTTTACCAACATGTGTGCTTGTATACAACTTTTGGGAATATGTGAACATACTTGCTCTCCCTTCCGTTCTTCCGTTTTTCCTCTTCCTCCTTCCCTATTGATTTGCATGTGTTTTCATATGGTTTGTTTTTCAAAGCCTCAGGCCATGCCACCAAACTGGAGGACCCATTGTTGCACTTTATTTTAGTGTGAGTTCATATTTGAAGTTCTTGGACTGGAGCAGCTACTGTTACAGCTTAGTAAAGCGGTCTACTTTTATTCATTTTCATCCTCCTGTGTGTGCAACAACACAGTTGCAGTGCAATAGAAATGTTTTGTCCTGAAGTAGGGGCAGCGGAGGGGGCTCCAATCTAAAATCTTGTCTAAAGCACCAACATAGTGCCTGCCACCACCTCTCAAAATCATCTTAAATTAGTCATGTAATTCATAAGATTTTGTTCCACACACACAGCTGAATATGTGTGCTGTAAGACATGACTCAGTAGGCTTACATGTGAAAACAGTAACCTAAATGTTCCTTTACCTCCAGGCAGGGAGGCAACGGTGTATAAACAGAAACTTGCATCACAACCAGTGACACACTCTTAAACTTCCTATAAATGAGGGAAAGAATTGTGAAATGCAACAATCCTTAATTTCACAGGGGAGCCTCTGAAAGCACATCACAAACACCACCAAGACCCAAGGACTAATAGCTTAACGGAGTTATGTGTCTGAGGCGATGACAACAATCTCCTCCCTCAACTTTCAGGTAACGTTGAGAAGGTAAAGCTAGCCGTGCTGTTTCAAGGGGAATACCACCACAGTGACACACTGGTTCAGCAGATAACAGAGCAAAAACACAGCCGTGTTTCTCTCACCTTTGTCGCGGCTCGGAGGACACTGAGCTACAGCTTTGTACCGACAGCAGCGTGGAAGACTTCCGCGGTCCCAGTGGCGACGGCAGCAGGCTGGTGTTGGACGGAGACGGCGAGAGCAGGTTACTGTTCCCCGGCGAAGGGAACGAGCCTCTGCGGCACCCGAGCAGCACCTCCGCGCTCCCCGCATCGTTGAACCCCGTGTCCGACGGCAGGACGAGGATGGGCGGTACAGTGAGGAGTCCCGTCCCTGTCCTCGGTGCCGGGGTGGGATTTACGTTCCCGCAGCTCACGGACGCTGACAAACTGGAGAATGTCCCGTAGTTATCCGGGAACAGCCCGGACGCTGCCACCGCCGCAGAGCCGGAGTCAGCTCCCTCCAAGTCGGTCTCTTTGTGGTGGCGGCTTCCTCCATTCTCGGCTACATTACTTTGGACTGGCCGTCCGTCCAGGGAGATGTTACTGAGAAACAAAAGAGCGGCTTGTCTCCGGCGAGAGTTCTCTCGGTTCCTCCGGCTGTGTTCCCTGTTACTATGTGGTTTTTTGCCGCTAACGGCGGCTGTTATCGCAGCGCTGTGCTGGCCGCAGGCAGCAGCAGCCGCCATGGTCTCTGTCCCACCGAGGAAGTCAACTGGATAAGCAGCTAGAGACCTGCAACTGTCAAATCCCTTTTACCCGGCGCGAGACTGCTTTACACCCTCCTGCGCTCTCATTGGCTCAGACGGGACCACGTCATGACGTTAACTGTCAGACTCTTCGGGGAGTAGATTACGTTCTAAACTGCACACACTAGATTAGAAGGTACCATCACAAATAACACAACGCTGTTTCATATGGTGGGTTAAAAGAACTGTATTTAAATTACTTCTAAAGCCATGCTCACCATTTTTTCTATTTGAAATTATTTCTTTGTTACACATTAAGCAATAAAAACCTTCATTTGAAAGGATTTTAAAAACTATTGCTGTATACAATGGTGAATGATTACTTCAGTTATGCAGTGTGTACATACCCACAATAAACAGTGGTGGCCTAAAGGTTAGAGAAGCGAGCATGTGACTGGAAGGTCGTCGGCTCAATCCCCGAAAGGATTGGCAGGATAAATCTAGGTTAGGAAAAGTGGAAAAAATGCATTTGCCCTTCCCTCATCCACCACCACCACTGAGGTGCCCTTGAGCAAGGCCCTTCACCCTAACTGCTCCAGTGAAGCTGCGCAGTGGCTGGCAGATTAGACGGTGGTCATACTGGGCAGCTTCCAGATGTGAATGTGTGTAACCGTGTGAATGTGATCAGGGCGTTCCTGAAAAAGAGAGGCTTCCTCTCAGTGAAACTTCCCTGAATAAATAAAGGTTAAAGAGGCAGTTAAAAGTAAAAGGGGGCACAGCCAGAATGTTGAATTATTCAACACTTAGTATCAGGGAATGTACTTTTTTATGTATGAAGGATAGTACAGTTACTGTGCTAAATTACACTGTTGGCCACTGTTAGCAGTAGACAGCATTGATAGTAAGTATGTCTGATTTGATAGTTTGATTTTAGGGGTGCATAACGTTCACATTATCTGTGATTGAAATGCTATCAGACTATTCTGTGAAGCCATCCCATCCATCATAGAGGAACAATGCAGGGGTATCTGAGCTCATCTGATAGGGCTGTGTGGGAACATTTGACAAAAAAAGTTTGGGAACCACTGCTTTAGACTGCAGATGTTATGGCGGCTATTTGGGAACAAGTGTCTGTTTTATAATTTGGCTCCTAATATGATGTATTATTGTGTGTGTGTGTGTGTTTCTTTTCGGGGGACACTGTGTTAATTACAATACCTGCAACTGTCTGTTACTGTCAAAGCTTTTAATGTGTGAACCTACATCACTGCCAGCTGGCACAATATATGTATTGTATTAAATAAAAAATAGAATAAATGAAAAAATGAATGAAATACCCTTGTGGTATTATTATGCAATAGAAGGCAAACAGTTTCAAGCTGGACACTATAGTTTAATTTTATGCTTTTTCTTCTCTTTTTTTTAAGAGGTGTTAGTCTTTCCTGCAGTGCCTTTGTAATTCCTCAGCACATCTCTGGGGTATCAGGGCTGCTGAGGCATTAACTGAGCTGTCACTGCAGCTCTGCCTGACAGCAGCTTTGATTGGCTGTTGGCACTTTGTTATGAAACCACAGTGGATTTTCCCTGCACTGATCCCTGCAGTGACACCAACGCTGAGCTGAGAGAATCTGGTCGGCTCAGCAGGACGACCACACTGTGTAGCATGAATGGTAGCCTGCTAAATATACCCCGCAGGACACACCACACTGTAAATCCCTGCAGGATGGGAGTTTGTTATCGCACACTCACCCCCTGATCCCCTACATCTGCAGAGCAACAAATGAACTACAACTGACCTTCCAGCTCAGCCAGAACAACAGCAGGATGGCATTCCAAAACTGACATCATAATAATTCAGACTAATCCCACTGGAACTAATTTTTTATTTGTATGATGTCATCTCTTATTATATATTATAATACATGTTTATTTGTCTCTGAGTGGGCTGGGGGCTCAACCAGGGTGGTGTTAAACAGAAAAGATATACAGAAACCATCAAAATACAATGTAACCTGTATGTATAAGTTATTCGTACATGAATACACAACACACCTTTTCATACATGGACAGAAACATCATCAACATAACCAGCTTCAACTCTGCACCAGCTCATAACCTCTGTTTGTTAAGTCTTACTGTTTTTGTACTGTTTTATTGTTATTGTGTTGTTTATAATGTGATTGTCTTTATATTTTCTTACACCAGTGTCCACATGTCTGTCTAATTGATCACTTTTTCATCCAATGTCTAATTGCACTCATAACAAGAAAAAAAGAAGAAGAAAAGATATAATGCAGGAGAAAACAAGAAATAATATTTGATAGTAACGCTGTAGGCCTGCGTATGACAAATAGAGGAGAGCATTGTGTGTGTGTGTGTGTGTGTGTGTGTGTGTGTGTATGCGTCAGTAGGATGATGATGATGTTATGATGGTAAGTGCCGCCACATGGATGATTGCAGAGATTACAGCGCTATAATCCGATGATTAGGATCGCATTTATACAATGCGTGTCTGCTGCCCCTGACACACACACACACACACACACACACACACACACACACACACACTCACACTCACACACACACACACACAAACATGGCCCTAAGACTGCAGTCAGACTGACAGAAGCGACCTCGAAGTTTATCTCCTGTTTTGATAACAGAACGGAACAGTATCACATTGCATTTTCTGGTATCATTTTGACTGATCTGAACTCTTATCATGACTTCTGACATTATGAAGCAGCAGGAGACATACAGTAGCAACAGTATGGCTGTTTGCCTGCAGTGAACCCAAACATGTCTTCCTCAACAGAATAGTAAGCTTTTCATTATCTTACACAGTTGTGAAGCCTGGAAGAGTGTTAGTTAGTATTTTGGTTGTGTGGGATTTGCATTGTAAATCTGTGTCAGAGTCCAGTTGGTCTGTGGTTACAGATACTTTCCTCTGATATTTTCTGTGATTTCAACTTGTGACCCAGTTCACCTACAAATTAATCCCTCTCTCTCCACCTATAACACTCAGCACTCTTCATCCATGTATCCTATTTAAATAATTGTGTGTATCTTTATTATGTAATTTGTTTGCAGCGCTGGCGTACCATCTATCCCAGGGTCAAGAGATATAAACCAGGCTTTTGGCTAACCCTTGTACATTTACAGTAATGTTAATCGCTGCTGCTGATAATAATTGCTCTGTTTATGATGAAAAATTGGAAAAACAAATGCACACAGTGTCAGTCTATTACATAAGCGAGGCTGGCAGAGGAGAAGACCGGGGGGTAGAGAAGCAGTGCACCATGGGAAGGTCATGATGGTGCTGCCGGGATAACAGGTCAATGTAGCATGGGGAGAAAGAGAGAGAGAGGCACGCACACATATTTCACATTTTCTATTTATGGTTTTCATCATTAATATTATATTCAGTTGTTAAACTATATCTTCTCATTCTTTGAGTCTTTTTCTTTCATTATAGTATACTATAGGGTAGAGTATAGGGTGTGGCTCCTCTTTTTTTTTCTTTTTCTCAATTTTAGTTGTCCTTCCATTTCTCTATGTATCTATCTATCTAGTTCCAGTTATTAAAGCTGTAATTGTTTTTAAAACCAGTCATTAAAACAGTAACATCAGCCTGATGATGGAAGCTCAGCAGCATGGATGTATACCAGCTCCTTTATCCTCAGTTGCCTCCATGTGGTGACTGACAGGTATTACAGTCCCTCCAGAAAATCTCATCACACAGCAGTTTTATAAATTATTTAGCTCTCTTAACTTTATGCAAATTGAATTGCAATATACAGTAGACTTAATTCAAAACTGAATAAACAGTTACATGTCTCTGCTCCTAATGAGTTTCCCGTGTCACTGCTGGGTGGTTTTATGTTGTCACTTGATATACACGTTTAATGTATTTTCAAATGTTTTTTTTTTTGCATGTTTTATGTATCTTAGTCTGTGTGTGTCTGTGAGATAACAGTTAAAGTTGAAGCTGCATAATGAAATAAATTGCATTTAGATTTTCAATCTACACGCACACAGGACCACATAATGACAAAACATATATATGTTTTATCTATTTAATTTAGGTGTTTCTTGCCGATTTATTAAATGTAAAATATATAAATATATATTTTACATATTCGCAACCTTTATTCAGAACTGTTAAAGTTTCAATATCAGTGATGTTAAAAACTGAAATACAGTAATAACTGTACAGTTTCATCTGAAAATGTTTTTGTGATGATGAGATGATCAGATTGAAATTTCATTCATTTATATCTTAAATTAACAGTTACATGTGGGCACATCTTCCATATTTAAATAAATACACAGAAAATAAAATGTGTCAGTGGAGTTTCAGTTTCATTTTTTACAAAAATGTTTAAAAAACAGCGTTTTAACAAACAGGAATTGTGTTGTTGAATCATTTCTTAAAGTTTGATGTGAATCTATGATACACTGGGAAAGAAACTTTATTCTGATTTAATGAGTTGAGTTGATGATGTTTGGTCTTTGGTTTCAAAAATAACATTTTGTGATCTGTTGCCCATCAACATTAAAAGGGCTGCTCCAGTCAATATATATATATTCAGACAATTTATATTTACAGGTAATGTGTCTAGTAATGAATAGAAAATGATCTATGGACACACTGCTCTTGCACATGCGCACTTGGGCAGCTTCAGAGTTCAGACACTGGCAACAGGAGTTAAACCAGAACTGAAACTCTCTCTCTTCCTCCATCCCTCCATCAGAGGTAGTAGTCTTCCTCCTCGATGTCTCCGTGTGTGTCCTGGAAGCCAAGCGCCTGGATGTCGTGGGTGATGTCAGTGATGCGTCGGTTGAATTCCTGAGATCCGGAGGCCATAGAGCAGCTGTCGTACCTGCTGGGAAAACAAGCAGTTTATCTAAATGTTATGTAATCTCTCTTATTTTCTCCTTAACCTGTTAACTGACACTGTCCCACCCATGGGACACTTTAGCCTTCGTGGTATTAGTACATTATTTTAAGGCTCATGCACAAAAATAGGGTGCCTGGTAAGAGGTTAATTAGCTGCTTCCAAATGTCACGGTGAGGATGAGTCAGATTTTATTTTAATTCACACTTATTTTATAAGAAAAGAAATTTTTTTTGGATACTAAAAATGGACTCAACCTAGACTGGTTTTGCATCAAAGTAAGAGAAACATTTATCAAACCCACCCTAACTCTACAATTTCTTTAATAAGCATGATCTCAACCCCCCCAAAATAAGGTTTTGTTGTTATTTGATGAACACAATAATAAAATACTTGGACTGTATCAGTGACATGTGATAGTATGAGCAAAAACTGTTATTCTGACAACAAACAACATAAAACTTCAAAGGCCAATCAGAACTTACTTTCAAACCAAGCTTTGATGAGAAAAGGTAAATGGCTGCATTTATATAGTATTTTTATCTAAAGTGCTTTACAATGTTTTTCCTGCTGTTAACTCACCCATATTAACACAAACACTCATACAGTACACTGATGGCGGTAAGCTACCACACAGGGTGCTGGCACAACCATCAGGAACAATTTGGGGTTCAGTATCTTGCCCAAGGACACTCTGACATGTGGACAGGTCAGGAGGAGTCGGGGATCAAACCACCGACCTTCTGATTAGTGGACGACCCGCTCTACCTCCTGATTCACAGCCACCTGCAATGACAAAGGACATTCTACGCCTCCTCCTGACCTACGTACCCTCTCATGGCTGTGGCCGAAGTGTTGCTCATGCTGCGTTTGATGCGTCCAAAGCTGTCAGTTAAAATTCCACCTTCCCGGATCCCAATACTCTCCAAGAAACTCTCAAACACCCCAACGTCCTTGTCTGGGATGAAAGAACGCATGCCTGGGAAACACAGGACACAAGGTAAATACTTATGTTAAGTAAAATGACTTTTGTTGTCTTTTTATTTTGGTGCCCTCTTCATTATCATCTTCAATAAGCAAAAAATGCATAATTCTAATACAAGAAGATATAAAGCGTTACCAATTTTCTTATAGATATTTACCTGAACCTACTTGTATAGTCGTACCCAGAACCAAATCAGTTAATATAACACAATAACTGAAGGTACAAAATTTTACATTTTGTTGATAGAATACAATGTGCTTCCAGTGAATTCATTGTCTAGTCATTCTTGTGTGTTTGTTAAAAGTCAGTCTGTCTGTTGGTCGATCCAACACTGAAATATCTAAACAACTATTGAATGTATTGCCACAGTATTTTCTACAGACAGTCACGGTTCCCTGAGGACAAAAAACATGACTTTCCTCTGACCTCTGGCACCACCATGAGGTTGACTGTGAGTTTTTTGTGAAATGTCTTAACAATTATTGGATTGACTGCCATGAGATTTGTACACACATTGATGTCCTCTTCAGGATAAATTGTAACCACTTTAGTGATCCTCTGAGTTTTTGTCTAGCGCCACCATCAGGTCAAAGTTTTAATTTGTCCAATACTTTGGTTTATGACCGAATACCTCAAATTAATGACATTTCCATTAATTTCAGCTGCACTTTGTTTTTAGTCCTAATTATTAAATGTTAGCATGTTAACAAGCTAGGCTAAGAAGGTGTACACCAGGGGTCAGAAATTAAGTTCAACCATGGGCCAGTTTTTTTTAGCACTGTTTATTTATTATCCACACGCAATTAACAGTGGGCTGCTTCATTTACTTCACTTACTTCATTCCAAATTATGTTATGTACTTGTGTTATGCAGTTTTTAAGATGTTACAAGTACCACAACACATACTACTCTGTGGATTTATAAGAGCAATGTAAAAGATTTGATGTAATCTATAAAAGGGAAAACTTCAGCTTTCGTTAGGCCAAATATTTTTGTTGGAGGGCCACATTTGGCCCACGGGCCACTATTTGCCTGCCATTGGTGTACATGGTGAAAATAATATCACTTTAAGGCCTATGAAAAGTTTAAGGGACTGAAAAGTAGCCTAAACTTGACTTTGGCCACATGTTTCCACCCTCATCATCAATATTGTATTAGTCCCTTGAGGCACTATAGTGGGAGAGGCATGGAGGACGCAGGGCAGAGCGTAAACTATCTTTATTTAAACTGTCTTTCTGCCTTCATGGGGAAATGTATGATAGATGATGCACAACAACTTAAATTTGATCTTGAATTTTCTGTTTGCTCTGTTAGTACAGCTATGGGTTTAACTGTGGTGCTACTTGAAGAAAAACTGTCAACACTGCAAAATTTAAGGGAATCGGAACCCTGGGGTTTAAATTCAGATTATGTGCTTCACTTTTAAGAGGCAGGACTGAAAACGTCTGCACTGTTTGTTGTTTGATGTCCTCCTTCAGAAAATGTTTCATAATTATACACCAACACACTGAGCATTAATAGGTCAACTCTCTCTCTCTTTACAGGAAGTTGCAGTTTCCTCAGTGGAAGTGGGTTGGAATGGAATTTGTTGCAGTAAACACACACATTTTAAAAACACTCACACATAAAGTATCCTCATGTACTCACACACACACACACACACGCACGCACGCACGCACGCACACACACACACACACACACACACAGTAAGATACAGCATACAGTTAACACTACTCCAGTCTCCTTCCTCTGCAGTGCTACCACAAAAACGCATAAATAGTAGGTTGTGGTTTGCCGCAGAGTTCCAGTTAATGAGCTGTGTGTGTGTGCGTGTGTGTGTGTGTCTCTCTCTCCCTCTATCTCTCTCTATGCCTCTCACCCAGCAGCAGAAACTTGCGGTTGTCTCCATACAGCTGCAGCAGCTCAGAGCAGAAGTGGTCGATGTTTGATCCCAGTCTATATTCTCTCAGCAACACGGCAAACTGCTGCAACTCCACCGGACTCAGTTTGTTACGCAGCTACACACGCACATGCACACACACACACACACACACACACACACACACACACACACACACACACACACACACACACACACACACACACACAGCATGAGAGAGAGAGAGAGAGAGAGTCAGAAAGGGAATCCAAACCTGTAGACAATCATTTTTCTTAATTTGTTTTGATGCAGTCAACAACATGCCGCTAACTAACTGGAAAGGAGAACATAGTACAAAAACATCTTTTGAATAAACTGTGTGAACTTATTGTCCTGTTAGCAACCATGCTAACAAGTTTGCTAATGGGCTGTTGTGGGGCTGTTGCTCTGCCCTTTCAGTAAATGTTTATTAAATAAAATGATGTACAATCTTGTGAACAGGATGCCAGTAAAGAGAAAATAGAGGTTCAGACAGTTATTGTGACTGACTAGGACTAGCATGTCCCCAGCTACGTGTTAGCAGTAAACTAGACAGTAGTTTACAAAGTAGGCTGAAGTTTCATATTATCTTCAGATAAACTTTTAAATACATTTTTGCATTGAATGAGGACTGTGGATTTTGTCACCCATCACTTACATTGTACAACAGGAGGAATGATTACAATGTTCATTTGGGTACCTGACTATTGTTGTTAGACAGACTTGAAAAATTGTGAACCCATCCTTTAATGCCACTGTCAATAATTAGGGCAGTTTATTCTAACATCATAGTTAACTTGTGAGCTAACTAATTTTAGTTCAGCCATGAGGCACAAAGTGTATTCTGGTGGTTCAAAGCTGTCACTCTTTTGCTATAGGTAACATTTGTTAATGTTTGAGCTAACATTTATTGGTTACTGTTAGGTTAGATTAGATTAGATTAGAAAACTTCCTTAATCCCCAATGGGGAAACTCATTTGCCACCAAATCAACTCATACAGACAACAAACAATATAGACATTGCATTCACAGTACAAAACAAATATACACAGTACAACAATAAATAACACCATAAAAAGCCATGTGAGACATGATGAACAGCTGAAAGGTGCTATGGATCTAGACCACATGTAAAAGTGTTCATAAAAAATATCTGACTGCTGCTGGAACAAAAGACCTTCAGAGTCCTTCAGTTGAACACTGAGGCATCACTAGTCGCTTCTGAGCTTCTGAGTCCATTAAAAACACTGTGTAGCTAATGGATGGCCTTCAAAATACAGAACTGTTTTTAGTTTGGCCCTCGTTCTCTTTTCTGCAGTGACCTCAAGTGAGTCTGGGGTAAGGCCAATAACTGAGCCAGCCTTTCTGATCATCTGATTGATCCTGTTTTATCATCCGCAGTGATGCTGCCCCCCCCCCCTCCTCCCCCAGCAGTGCACAGCATAAAAGAGCCAGCTCACTCACCAGCTAACAAATCATGGTGATTATGAATCAAAACTGCTTTTTTCTATGGGAATACAATATACATATAATTATGAATAGATGTTTCATTAAATCACTTTATATTACATACAATACATAAATGTAAAATGTTCCTGTTTTAGACTGCAGTCACACAATCACATGGCTTCAACCAGGAAAAAATATTTAACGAGTGGAATCCACACTCACACACACCCACACACACACTCACAGTGATCATGTACTCCTGCATCAGCATCAGGGCGGGGTTGCTGTCTCCTCCATCACTGACTGAAGCAAGACTGCGATGGGAATCCTGAAGGGACAGAGATGAACTCTCACTGTACGTCTCACTGTAGTAGAGGTCAAAGGCATCCTGGGAGCCATCACTGAGAGAGAGAGAGAGAGAGAGAGAGTGTGAGACAAACTATCAAATCATCAACAGACTATCACTATCCCCTAACATAGACAGACTAGTGACAAATAGATGGATAGAGGTGTTGGGCTAGTATACAAGTGCTGTTCGCCAACCATAGCTGTCAATCAGTGGTTTAGCAAGGAGCATGTTATTTATCAAAGCATTTAATAATCCTTGTTTACTATTTTCTACAGTTCTATCACTCTGTAAAGCACTTTGACTTGCTTATGTATATTGTGTTATAACTTGAAAATTAACCCAATTTACAACCATATTACAAGCTGTGAGCAAATAAAGACTAAATTGGTAATATTTAGGATGTAGGGTTCGATAATAATAATGAGCCCAGAATCTGCATAAAATGATAATGAGGCCAAGAACTTTGTGATCTGATAAAAATGTTTATGTTTGAATTGTGAAGATAGAGGAGTTCTGATGCTCATTTATGTGTTATGTACATCAAGCTCACAAGATATTAAGATAATGAGGTTGAGCTTGTTTTTTTTGCTTTTATTATGTTTGTTTGTTGTTTTTTTGATACTGTATGTAAAGTGTATATGAAGTGGGTCGATATATTTGGGAAGTCAAAATATAATCTCTGCTGCAGTGCTGAAAATGCTTTCTGTTATCGCTTCATGGCCGAAACTCATGGAGGAGGAGCTGGTAAAGACAATATTTTACAAAGTAAAAGTTGTCTAAGCTGTTAGCTCAGAATCTGTTAGAAAATGTTTTTCCTAAATATTAAGGAAAAGTTGTAAATACAGTAGATGACACACTGTGTTTATCTGTCGGGGCAAAGTGTGACTCACTATGAGCTGCAGCAGCTAAACTCTGGATCATAACTGTAGGACATGTCAGACAGACAGCTGTCACCTGCAGAGACAAACAGAGACAGTGAGCATTAAGTACACTTGCAAGTTACTAGCATTCACACAATCTATTGTCAAAGAGAGAGAAGCATGAGACCCGGAGGTTTGCCTATATTTAAAGCCCTGCTAACATCCCCATAGAGGCTGCAGTATTCATTACAACTCACAATTCAAGTGTTGGACAGAATAAACAACATTCAATATTGATAATTTAGCTATTCTTACAGCCATAGCAGTAGTAGTAGTAGCTAAAGATAAAAAGTTTTTCCTGAGGGTGATGCTAGAGGAAAGGTCATGGGGTCATAAAAATCTAAAGGGTTCATACACTGGGGAGCAGAAATGTTATCTGTAAATTTCTTGGTTAATAGAAGCTGCTGATTTTCTGGAGCTTTGACACGCGTCAATGCTGGGCAATAGGACAGTGTTGTATCCTAACATGTTGACATGTGTCACTGCAACACATCAGAATACTCCACAAAAACAAAGTTATGGTTGTTTTGATGGGTGTCCTTCACTGCGACTATGTGTTGCACTTTTAGCATTAGCATCTTTAAGCTAGTATTATCTGAAAACTGAGAGACTGTAAATTCTTTTTGCTTTATTTTTGACATACAGAAAGTCTATGTGTCACTCACTCCTCTGCAGCCAATATCGGTCCGGCATGGTGTAGTGGAACCCTGCCCTGTCAACACACTCGATGGTCTGATGACCGTAAATGACCTGGAACATCTGACAGATCAGGGAACAGTACTCCTCTGCAGCATCCTGGACACACACAGAAATCATCATTACAGTGAATTAATTGTCACATTAATATAACCCTGACCCTTGAAAACTGAGTTTTCCCTCTCATTTTCCCTTAATTCATTTTTGCTGAGCCTTCTGAACAGCTTCGACTGTTACAGTTATGTGCTTTAGTGCCTTACTCAACAGCACATACACAGTAATAAGTTGTAGGAAAACCAGAAACCACCCCGAGCCAAGACCGCAGTCTGTTGCAGTCTACTGACTGAATAATAACACACTAATGCAGCCAATCCAAACAAATTATTGCTCTGGGGATGAGGATACCTTATCACCACACACACACACACAAATCCAATGACACAGCTACTCTGCTGTAGCTGTGATGTAATGTTTCAGGTTATGCAACAAAACAGTCTCAGTACGAATGTTATGAATGTGTGTGTGTGTGTGTGTGTGTGTGTGTGTGCGGGCGTGCATGTGAATGAATGAACATAATCAGTATTGCCCTACTTTCCACTTCTCCAACATGAGCAGCAAATCATTAATGAAACCTAATAAAAAACTAATTTCAGTGTTTTATTTCTGCTATTTTCTTACGGTTCATTGTTTCTTGAGTCTTGAATATCAGACTCGACTGAATGTCCACACTGATATTTACAAATTATCAACTCTAAGCACACACACTAACTGTTGGTGTGTGATTTTATTCAGCCCTTTGGTCCAGAGTTAAATACTGTATTTCAACCACTACTGGTAGGCCTATTTCTATAAAATTTCTAATTTGAATGAGTTTTGAATTTGAATGTCTTATGAAAAAGCTGTGTGAACTTAGCAAACAAGCTAGTTAACACTTAGTAAGCTGGCTAGTTTGGAATGATTTGTGATTGACTGATGAAACAAGTTACAAGTTAGAAATAGGGAACCAGAGTGAAACTGGAAATTATTGATTCTGTTCCAGAAGTAAGAAAACCTCATTCAAAATCCCATTAACATTTGTGGTAATGCAAATAACAAATAAAGAGTATGAGCAAGTCAAGGGGTCGTGGTTAGCTCAGACATAACAACAGGACCAGAATATGTCCAGAATTTCAGAATTACCCAAACAATCAAATCTATGAAACATTCAGCAGTAATACTGTGATATGTCATACAAAATCTCATTTTTGTTTGTTTGTAAAGGGGAGTATTTTCTTTCTAAATACAGAAGTCGAGTAAGTAGTTTGTGAAATAACTTTTGGAGCGGATCAGGTGACCCACCCTGTTCTCCACAGCCAGGATGACCAGGTTACAGTAGGCGTCGGGGCAGGGTGTCGGCTCCAGTGGGTTGTGGTTCCTCCTCTCCCAGCTGCCGTAGCTCTTCCCCCGCTCCCAGCTCCCTGTGCAGGCTTGCCGTCGCTCCCAGCTTCCTCCCCCACCGCCTCCTCCTCCACCACCTCCTCCTCTCCTCTCCCAGCTCCCTCCTCCTCCACCACCTCCTCCCCCTCCTCCATGCCTCCTCTCCCAGCTCCCTCCCCCTCCTACACCCACCCCCCAGCTGCCACTCATGGGCCTTGCCCTGCGGTTCTCCCAGCTCCCTCCTGGTTTACGTGTTGGCTGCCTCCTCTCCCAGCTCCCTCCCACTCTCTTCCTCTCTAAACTCCCTCCTCCCCCTCTCTCTCCCCCTCCCCCTCCTCCTCCTCCTCCTCCTCCTCCTCTCTCCACATTCTGGTTTTTGTCGTGGTTACTCCTGGACAGTGATGGCCTCCAGTCGACTCCACAGATGGTGTGTCGTCGCTCCATTGTCCCCCCTGCAGGTCGTGGGTCAGCGTTGCAGCTCATGGTTTGACGTCGGCCATCGATTCCAGTTGGCTTCTTCCTGTCCAGGCTGTCGTCCCCGGCAACCACAGTGTCTACGTTCAGACCTGTGGGATGTGGGTTTTTTTTTAAAAGTACACCTGTCATATTCAGCAGTAGAAATGGTCCATTCTCCCAACTTCCACTCCCACACAAACAAAAAAAATTTAAAAAAACGTTCAGATTTTTCTCTACCTGTAGTTATAGTGCCGTTTTTTTATGAACATAATGAGAAAAGTTGTTAAGACATGCATGGCACAACTGTGGGTAAACACTGTAAAGACTGGTACCCCACACCTTTCATGAATATTTATACAGGCACAACCCATAGACTGTATATGAAGATGGATATAGCGAGGTGTGATGTCACCCACTGGTTTTCACTAGAGCCGGTTTGAAGCCCAGAGTTGCAGCTGATGGCGCCATCTTTTGCATTTGGAGCCAGGACCTTTCAAGTAAGGAGTGCGGGTTGTTGCCTTCACACTCTGGCTCCAACTGACTCCCATTCAAAAAGCATCAAGTTCTCTCTAGAAATACTAAGTCAATCATTTTTTTCACTAAATTCAGGCCCTCTAACAAGTGTGCTGGTGGTCATTTAGGAAATGATTGCTCCGTTAATAAGATTTGAAGACTTACAGTAGCTTTGATGTGTGGGTGTTGATTGACAGCTGTGATTGACAGTTCACCTGCTGCTCTCCCTGGCTCTGGGTGCGGGACTCAGTTCGAGTATTGTCACAATATTTCAGTAATAATATTTAATGTTACTTGGTAATGATACCTGACATGTTAGCATAATTTAGCTAAAGTAGCTAATGTTAGCCCCAAGTGTGCACCGCTCAGTAACCGGGTCGTGTACCCTTATTTGGAAGGTCCTGGCTCCAAACGTCACACCTTGCTATGCCCATCTTTATATACAGTCTATGGTCTATCTACGTTGACCATGTTACCTTCATGTTTTAGCCTCCCCTAGTCCCCAGTATTCTCTTTTTGTCAACTGACAAATGACAAAAAAG
The DNA here is from genome assembly GCA_038419695.1 of Scomberomorus guttatus. Classification (NCBI taxonomy): domain Eukaryota; kingdom Metazoa; phylum Chordata; class Actinopteri; order Scombriformes; family Scombridae; genus Scomberomorus; species Scomberomorus guttatus. The sequence goes on from CM076449.1 coordinate 30,624,405, forward strand.
TCATTCATTGACTGAAAGTACGTGATCCACAGGTGTGTCCTCACCTGTCTTGAGGACCAGAAGGTGCAGTGCATCGTCTCTCAGGTAGGAGGCAGCAGCGATCTCGTGCGTGGGGATCCTCATCAGCAGCTTCTCGTTGTCTCTCCACGTCAGCAGCAGACAGCGAGCGGACAGACTCAGAATACAGTCCTGATCCACGCTGGTCTTCAACGGCAGCACCTTCAACTGCTACTGACAAACACACAGGTAAACTGATTATAGATTATTGATTTAATGAGTCAGTAGTGTTGAATTGCTGATGAACAATCACAGACCGCAATTGATTACCAACCCCAACAGTGATTAGATATAGTGTTTGTTGCTGATATAATCATTTGAATGCTGAAATTAGTAATACATAAATCATTGTTTGAACAACCCAATTACTGCTTATTGACCACTAAACCCGAGAGAGTGTAGTAGCTCTAAGACACGCTAAAGTCGGATGATGTTGTGTTTGTGTTGTGTGTGTGTTTGTCTGCTATCCTCTGCAGTTGTCCATTATTTTCATGTTAGACAAAACGAGCCTATTTAAATTTCAGTAATTGTAATTGAGTTATTTAATTTGAAAAAGTAATTAGTTACATTACTAGTTACTGCCAAAAGTAGTAGGATTACAGTAACATGTGACTTTGTATCGTGTTTTTCCCAACACTGGTGGTGATTAGTTATAGAGAGGTTATTGATTACTAACCCTGGCTGTGTCCAGTAGTTGTAGCAGCTCGTCTCGGCTGGAAGGGTTCAGGGAAACTGACACCCAGGTTAGGTGACCAAGGAACTAATAAGAGAGAGTCAAAGTTCAAGCAACTGGATCATATGGTTATAAAGTCAATTGAGACTCTTCTATACTCTGAGTTCTACCTTGACCTCCTTCTCCACATAGTCGAAGATGAGTCTTTCAGGGTGGATGAGGTAGTCAGGGGGGTAGAGGGGAACGGTGTGCAGCGGGCGGCGGTAAACGCTGGCTCGGTCTACCTGCCTGCGACCGGATTTGGACCAGACCAGCCGCTTAATGGGAGAGACAAAACCCTGGAGAGGGAGAGAAAGGATGAGGGGGAGAAAGAGAAAGAGATAAATGACAGATAGGAGAAATTATTTAAAAAACAAAATAAAATAAAGCATTACTTTTGATTTGTGTTTTTATTTTCAGATGGTCTATCCAACACTTTGGTTAATAGCAACATAACTTGAAGGGGACATATACATATTTCCAGGTCTATATTTTCATTATGGGAGTACTGGAATATCTTTGTATGATTTACAGTTAAAAAAAAGTAAAAAAAAACTCCTTATTTATCTTATATTGGCCATTTATGCAGCCCCTCAGTTCAGCCTCTGTCTGAAACAGGCCATTTTAGTTCCTGTCTCTTTAAGGTCCCCCTCCCGATGAGTCCGCTCTGTTCTGATTGGCCAGCTCTTGAAAGCTGCCCCTTGGCAGACTTCCACCAGCTCCAGAAGCTATGTAAACAAACAATGGTAGTAGGTTTTTACTTGTTTTTCTTATTCTGTACTTGAAATGGCAACTTCTCAAAAACATTTGTATATGTTCGAGCCTGAATCTGATCTGAAATATGCGAGTGGTGACAAGAACAACCCATGGAACAACCATAGCAACAGCCTTAGTAACAAAGGCTTACGGCTGTTTGTGGAATAAACAATCTGATGTCATCATGAGGAGGAAGTAGTAGAGGTAACTTTGCAAACAGAGTATTCAGAGCAGACTGAAGCCCTGGCTTTTGTCTTGCAGGGAGCATTTTTACATATGTTAACCCCATGTTTTGTAACTCTAGCTGTGTATATTCATGAGAGGATGAATCCTAATAATTTTCGTGATCCCATGACCTTTCCTCTTGCACCACCACCAGGCCAAACTTTGCACAAAGGAAATCTCAACATTTATAGTATAGTCAGAGGATAAACGTTTGATTTTATTGACCCAATAGCTGTTTAGGACAAACTACATTATTAACTCAACTAATAAATCATCATCAGTATGTTGTTTATTTTGTCCAACACTTTAGTATTCTGGCTGTAATTAACACAGCAGTGTCTAGTCACTGATAGGGTGTTTTGGGTTTGAATTTGAACAAGGATTTCATGTAAGGTTAATTTGTGTGTACATACATGCCTTTGTGTGTGTGCGTGTGTGTTAATGCAGTACATCTCCCCTTGGCTGTCCCAGCTGTGATTGACAGGTGAGTAGTGATCTTTGACAGCTCCCTGCTGAGACTCACTTACAACACAGCACACACTGTTAGACACCCACTGACACACACAAACAAACACACATTAATATACTGTGGCTTGAAGGCATAAGACGAATGGACATAACACAGGTTTCTGACTGTTTTAGAGTCAGAAACCTGTCTTGTGTTTCTTTCTGAATAATAACAAGGACAGATCTCTACATATCAGAGTCAGGCAGATTTTTGATGAACATCTCTGCTGTCAGCTGAATTTAATCGTAAGGACAAAGACTGAAAGACTGAGGATGGTTATAATGAGTTTTGTTCTTCCTCTTGTTCTAGAGTTTCTTTGAAGAGACAGAAAGAAGAAATAATTGGGTTTAGTAATGAATGTGGTTAATGTAACAACCCGCACAGGTCAGACCAAGGTGATGGAGTTAGTTAAGGCTGAGGGTTTTTTTTGTTGATGTCTTAGCATTTTCCCAAACTTTAAGAGATATTTTTCACTTTTTAATACAGTTTCAATACAGTACAATCTTTCCATAACCTTAACCAATCACTGCCAGAGTCTAAACATAACCATAAAAAGTTTAATATTGCTGTAGTTTCAGGAGGTTAAAAAAAAGTGGATGGAGCAACACGGCTAATAAGCTACGATAGCTTCCTCCATTTTGGACCTTCCAACTCCTCGTTCCTGCAAAGGTCAGCACTGTTTGCTAATGATCAACAACGTAAATTTACTTGTCAGAGTTTATCAAACTTGAACTTGATGGGAAAGATTTACATGGATTTACTTCACTTCACAGTGATTCCATTGAAATTAGTTGATTTTGCTCCAAATTTTTTGCAACCGAATTTTTAAAATGCTGGTGTGACCTGGGCCTGAAGGCTTGTGTTCGTCAGCTGTAATCGTATGTCTGTAATCAAGCTTGTTGGTTTGTCATTGGGAACTGAATCAACACTTCTTTGGCACCAAAATAATAAAGTACCATGTTCCAGTTGGATGATTAAATGTGACAAAAGAAGATCTGGAGAAGTTTCAGAAACAAAACTTCCTCATCCAAACTACAACTGAACGAGATGAAATGTGGAAACTCAGAGACAGAAGTGAAACTACCGTACCTTCTTGGATTTCTTGGGTTCATAGTCCATTGTGATTCAGTCCCCCTCTGTACTGGTCGTGTACTGGGTCAGCTGAGTCCTGTTCACACTTTTCCTGACTGTATTTTTTTTTTCAGTTTGTCTTTTGTTGTTGCTGCATCTGTCTCACAGTTGTTTTTTCCATCGTTCCTTCGTTTTCTCTCTTTCCCTGTTCGAGTTATTTTAGCTTCTGCATCTCGGCTTGTTCTTTCTCTTTCTACACTGATTGTTCTTTTGAGACCTCTCAGGGGGCCACACACACACACACACACTCACACACACACACACACACACACACACACACCCACAAACAGACAGGAGGAGAGAACAGGAAACAGAGGAAGCTCACTTCCTGTCCGAGAGGAAACTCCACCAAAGGCTGATAAGGCCCATTCTCTCTGCACTGATAACACAAAAAATAATAATTAAATTTAATTTGGCTACAGTCACACACACACGCACACACACACACACACACACACACACACACACACACACACACACAATTAACCTTTAATAAAACTCTCCCCTTACGTAACTGCCCTTTCATTTAGTTTTCTGCAGTTTGTTCAGCAATTCAAATAGGTGTTGCGCCCATTGATGACTTTCTAGGCAGGATTAGGAATGTGGAGCTCATCTTCCATAGCTATCAGCAAAAAGGGGTCATGAACACAAATTTACTGTCCAAATTAGAGCAGATTTGGTTATTTCACATGAGAGATATCTTCATTTCTATTTTTGTCATTGCTTTTCTCATTTTTAACGTTGGCAAAAATCAATCAATGTTTAGTAACATTTAAATCAAAATGTGACAGTGACCGTTGTGGAGTTTGTTCATGTTGCCAGTCAGTCAAATGTGATCAAATCTATACCCACATACTCCTGAAGCTGAGGTTTATAGTGTGAAAAAGACAGTTTTTTCAAACATTTACTTTATTTTTGCTTATATAGTAATAATTGTTTTATGTTATAGAGAAATAGAGATTTAACACCATGTTTTCAGAGGTTAAACTAAGCTGTAGAACTATATTTTGAATATGTGTGAAGATGCCAAACATTCAGAAAATCACTGTAAACATCAAATAGTTTCAATGAATGGTATTAACTAGAAGATTACAGTACACACACCTGTGTGCTACTTTCAGCGGTGATAAAAATAAAAAATAAAAAAAAAGGTATTTTGCCCTTTTATAAGGTTCAACCCCCCAAAAAAGATAAACATTTAGGGGTAAATATTTAGGACTTGGGGTCTTCAGCTGCAGTGAGCAGGTTAGACCACAGGGAGGCAGCGCTGTGTCAAAGACTGAAAGAGGAAAAAGAGGGGGAGGAGGAGGAGGAGGAGGGAGAGCAAGGAAGGTAAGACATATTTCTTCTCAGCAGGACACTGGTGGAGACAGAAGAGATGACATCAAACCAGTGACCTTTCATACACACCAAACCACCCCCCCCACACACACACATATCTACCAATCCACCCAAACACCCACCCAAACACCCACCCAAACACCCACACCCACACACACACACACACACACACACACACACACACACAGACAGACAGACAGACAGTGTGAGCGAAATTATTGTATGAACATGTATAAATGCTTGTGTGAACTTCTGAAAGGTTCAAAATGCTTTGTGACAGTCATAGAAACCATGTTTGTGCGTCTGAACAGTATGTTCCTGTGTGGAAGAGAAACAAAATCATCTGTTCATGCTGAAGCATGTCCTGCCGTGTCTGTATGGATATAACCGCGCACAGAGTAGTCACAACAACTTCTAGAGGTTGGTGTGAAAGGAGTATTCACCAAACTGTTCACGGCTCACTCAGAGCTTGTATGTCTGTATCGAGTGTGAGTGAGCCATGCTCTGAGCACTAAACAAAGTGTGACAGTACACACCCACATGTGTCACTGGCCAAAGCTCCTCTATTGGAGTGAACGCAAATGGATAAACAAGGGAGAAGGAGTGCAATACTCACCCTTGCTGAAAACATACAGAAGTCCATTTGTAAGAGATCTGTACATTTAACTCAGAGTAATAACCTCAAATTTCTGTGTTTTCACAAGAACTAAAAAATGTACCAAACAGTCTGTGGGCTGAACGGTAAATATGATGTAGGGCTAGTGAAAGGGGCGCCACTCCTCCGAGTGACACCTAAAAGCACTTACCGACCATGTCAACCACAATACTCACTGAAACCGGAAGCCGTAGAGGGAATCACACCAGTGTTCGATAGTTTGCTATCAGCTGGAGTGACTGTGCCATGTTCTGACTCACCTGTCAGAAACCATATTTTTCCACACAAAAAGGTACAGACAGAGGGTCTGAGTTTCCTTGCAGGTAGTGTTTTGACACAGTATATCCTAGATGACCTAGTGATCTGTTCACCTACCCAGGAAGAATGCAAAGTTGACACAGTGACACTGCTGAAATATATTTCGAAGAACAAGGTCAGAAGGCTAGCCGATTGCAGTTTGTATTACGCACAGTGACATTCTTTGGGCATGAGAGGCTATCCAAAAAACCAAAAACTAAATGCCAATTTGTGTCATTTTTGGACCCCAGACTCAGAGACAGCATACACGCGACAGAAACAGGCCCTCACATCCACACATACTTTAGGATTGTCAGACCCAAACAAACCTTTTACTCAGACTGTTGACCAGAAGGGGAAATATGTGACATAAATAAACACTCAATACATATTTAACTTGCAAATAGCAGATACTTCAAAAAAATGCATTTGGGGGAACCCTTGCTGGTTTATTGTGGGGAGAAGAGTGGGCACAAAAACAGCATCAGTATAATTAAAGCCCACATAATGATTTTGTGGACACAGCTCTCCCTAACTCTGACTGTGTTTGGTATGTTGATGCAGGGCTGGCTAAAGGCAGAGGCCATATAGGTGGTTGCCTAGGATGCCACCTTGTCTGGTGGGCGCCATTCCTCATTTTCTTCCTCCTAAAGCTAATGCTAGATAAAGATGCTACGATAGCTGCTAGACTCAGATAATATTGACAGATTGAAGGATACGAGACTGAATGGCAGTCAGTAGCTAGCTGTCTGGGTAGCTGCTCCTTCCTAGAACGTAAGGCATTGTGCTGAAATTTCACTGACCAATATCAGTAATAATGATCACGCTATATCCATAAAAACATCGATTTCTGCACTGGTTGCACCATGTGTAAACTGGCATGAGCCACTTGGCATCACAGCACATTATAGTAAGCTGGATTGATTTTGTAATATCATATCAATAAATTAGGTCTATGCTGGTTTACTGTGTTGTGAAATGGCAGCAATTAACGAAAAAATAATGCTGTGTGGCAGAAAACTGCTGTTTTATCATGAGTGAGTTCTGTGACATGTTATGATGACCTACCCTAGGGGCCCCCTTCCACTTTTAATACATCCACCATCACGGCTGTGCAGATAATTGGATCAGCAAGTTAATATATTGCATCTGCAGTTAGTTTTTAGGGTAATCAGTGAGTGTTTATAACACATTTAAGTGTAAGTCTGAAATCTCAGCATATGCCAGCCCTCTTTTCTCAACATACCTATTATGTGAAGCTTTCACTGTGATCTTTTTGAAGATCATTTTTATTTATAGTCTTCATTATACCCAGGGCAGAAGACAAAGGTGTAAAGCCAGCTAACTCCATCCTCTACGCTAAGAAATTATTACTGAATGTATTGTTTCATAATCAGAAAACTAAATAAGACGTTAATGAAATCCTTGTTATTTGTAGAATTAAGGTGAATTAATTTACAAGTGCAACTTCTGAAAGGTTCAAAATGCTTAGTGACAGTCATAGAAACCATGTATGTGTGTCTGAACAGTATGTTCCTGTGTGAAAGAGAAACAAAGATCATCTGTTCACGCTGAAGCATGTCCTGCCGTGTCTGTTTGGGTATAACCGCGCACAGAGTAGTCACAACAACTCCTAGAGGTTGGAGTGAAAGAGATAAAGGAGTATTCACCCCACTCTTTGGGGCTCACTCCTCTGCAGCAGCTTGTACGTCTAATGCTCTGAGCATTAAAGAAAGTGTGACAGAACTGTATTGACAAATTAATTCTTTCCTCATTGAAGTCAAGTGCAAGGGGTGAATGACAAGAGGTACGGCAACAGATACAGTAAATACTACTTGAAATTGTCCTCTGGTGTGAGCATGGACACACATGTATACACACACACGCACAGCTATTGTCAGGGTAACCACTCCATGGTGACCGGGGGGCTAACGGCTTAATGATCGTCCAGTTACCTTGGCAACGAGAGACAAAGATGGGGCATTTATCTTTTCAGTGCTTTTCTTTTCTTGCCCAGATCTCTCTCTTTCGCTCTGTCTCTCCCGCTTTGAGCCTTGGTGGGGCTTAACTGTGTCAAAATGATAAATCTAAAGTTTCCTACCAAACTAAGGTTTCCATGAGCTCTAAATGATAAATCAAACAAAATGTGTGTCTTTGTGTGATGAACTCTAAACTACAATGATACTACAGCTATTGTGCTTGATTTTCAATTTTCAATGTCTTTAGCATCTAAGCCTGGAGCCTCTGAGGGGGCGTTGGCCTTGGCAGCACAGAGCCAGTGTTGTGAGGAAACAAACTGTCAACTTCTGTGATGCGCTACTGACTGGAGTTTATGAAAATGTACAAGCTATGACTGTTGACGGATAACTTTCTCCATCTTTTTCAACAAGTCAAGTTTTTATTCCACTTAGAAAGTAGAAGCTAGTTAGCCTAGCTTGCAAACTGCACTACTTCCCCATTACTTTTCTTTCGTGTTACCTCCGCCTGCTGAGTATTGGTATCTCATGCACAAAAGGAGAAGACTACTGTCTTTTCTTAATCAACTCCCTTAATGTTGTCTTCACTCTCAACAACCACAAGCAGCATCAGAAAGCAGAAGACACAAGCAGCCAGTCGCAGTTCTTCAGGTCTCCATGAGGTATCTCCATCACCACAATGGCCCCGACGTGTAGTTACATGTCACTTGTAGATGAGATGTTTGTAATGTCTCATCACTGCTGCAACCACAGCTGGAGACCATTGCTGCTTTTGTTTCTGCCTAGGATCATGCCCTAGGAAAACAACAACAACAAAAAAAACAGATTGTAAATAGAAACCCAAACTGTAGGTCAACAACTCATTTTCTTCATATTTTTTATTTATTTTATTTTTAATTACAAATTTGAAACCATGTTAAATATGGCTGCACTAATCCGACAGTTTCCTCTCCTGATACCAAATCTGCTATCCCAACTCACAATATCTGCAATATATATATATATATATATATACCTCTTGCATATTACCACAGCATTTTAGGGGTTTTAAAGTAGTTAAAGTAGTAAAAGTAGTTTTTTTTATCTCATTCTATTTTAGCTTCTTTTTATTTCCAATTTAACACTTTTAATTGCATTTAAATGTCTTTTTACATTGTCTTATGTTCTTTTTATATTGTCTTGATGCCTTTTATGCTTTACTTAAAGCACTTTGGATTGCCTTGTTGTTGACATAAACTTGCCTAATAGTTGGCTGATTAAAAAAGCTTTGTTATTGTTTATTGGCTTAATGATCCCTTCAATATTGGCAGGGGGGGAAACCATTTTTAAATCAGCTGCTAAAAGTTTGTTAATGCGATGTAATGTTTGTCCTCCTGTTCTCCTTCTGTCAAACTGTTTGAGACATGGAAAATCCATTACAGTCACAATTTTTCTAAATGGCTTCCTGAAACACAAACACACAAAAGGTGCTTGTTAAAATCTAGTTTTAGGAAGACTATAGTCCGTTTTTTGGTAAGGTAACTTAAATGTAATTATCACAATAAAACCTTACCACTGCCTTAACACTGTACTGCTTCTTTTGTGAAGCATAAGTAGAAAGTAATTCATTAGCATCAGCAGTAGCTTTACATATCAATGTTTGCTCACTGCAGCAAATGAACAGAGCAGAATAACAAAGAAGCAACCTGCTAAGATAAAGTCATTTCAGTAACAGAATATGACTGTACTGTTACCTACCACAATGCCACACCACCAACTGTCAGGGCACTAAAGATTGAGACAGTAGCATCCCTAATGTTAAGTGATTTTTTTTAGTAACTACCTGCTGGAAGACATCAAAACTTATCACAAAATAGGAGATCATACATCTTCTAGTAATGTCATAAATGTCTCAATGTGGGTGATAAAGAGACAAAGCAAAAGTGCAAGGGCGGGAAATAGTGAAGGAGACCAAACATACGTAACAATCTATGATACTCTCTTCATCCTTATTACTTTCTACAGACATGTATAGAAGTGATTCAGTGGTACAGTATTCTATTTGTGTGTTTGCATAATTTACCGTGGCGTTCATGTGCTTTTGTTTTCCTCCTCGGCTCTTTGCCCTTGTTCTGCCCTGCAAAAACAAAAGTTAACAAAAACAATGTCGGTGTCAACCAAAACTCTGGTGTTAATATTTAACTGTAATGCCACTTACAGCTTATAAATCAACAACTCCAAAGAAAAGGAAATGAATTTTCAATGGCTTCAGAAAATTCTACAGCAAGTGGCTATAAGTTATCCAGAAAGGGAGATCTGAAAACTGATGGCAATTTCAAGTTGATTTGTGTGTAAAGGACAATTATTTGACCAAATATCTATCTACTAAAGCAAGAAATCTCTATGTGTCTGTATGTCCTTCGCGTATCTATTGAACCGTTTTTCCGATCAACTCCACACTTGATGGGTGCATTGTTGGGGAACAATGCACCCGTCTAGTGTTGAGTGTAGGTCACCCATGTTTTTGGAGGCGCTCAGAGCCCAATACACAATGATTGTAGTTACAAACGTAAAACGTAGGACATAATTTCCACCGGTAGTTCAAAACCAGTTTGTTTTGTATGCTCCGAGACCATGGCGACTGTGAAGGACCACTACAGACAAAGCACAAATCTTTGGAGCAAACATCCACTCAAATCAAAACTGAAGGCACAGAAAATAGGAAAGATATAAGAGCCCAATATGATCTATGCATTTTATTTTAGGATGTACATTATTTTATTTTTAAATGCTGCCTTTATTTTAATTGAAATGAGAAAAGAACATGTATTTACTATTACAGTATTACTACTCTGGACACTAATTTTAGTTTTAAACATTGGTGTTGTTATTAGCATAGAATTGCTTTAATAATGATATTACTAATCATACCTCTAGAAGTCCCTTCTAGGGCGGAGTCATCTGTGAATGGAATATTAAAAACCAGTTAAGGTGGCATTGCTTGGCCAACATGCGATGAATCAAACAATAAATGAGCATGCTGGTGGGCTTGGATAGAGGGTCATACCATCTGCAGCCCCTGGAGGTTCCTCAACAGGTTGCCAGGCTCTCTCCGTTCCTGTAGAATGTATAGCATAGCTCAATGTAGATCATGTACTATATGCAGGTTAGTGCTTATTCAAATTTGTTATACACAGTCCTCACAGTGTCTATACCTGACCAGAACATGCATACTGAGGACAGTGTATCTGTAACACTTAGCCCTGAAAACCCATTTCTCAGTAATGTCACTACGGAGGGAAAGTGTCCAAATACACAGTCCTCAGAGTGTCTGTACCTGACCATTATAGACACACTGAGGACTGTGTATCTATACCCTCCAATAGTGACATCCAGTCAAAACTGTTTTGCTACTGAAACAAAATCTCAGGTCAATATCAACATTTAATGGAAATTAAGTCACCTGTTTAACATCTTTGGTGCAGTCAGACGCCACGGCCGCATGGTGAGGATCTGCTTCAGTTGAAACCTTGTGTAGAAAAAGGAAAGAAATATCATAAAATAACCAGTAAGGCAAAACAAGACTGTACCTGTTGATATGTAGTAAGTTAACAACACAATTATCTCTACAGGAGAATGATAGGGCCTCAAGTATTCTATATGTAAACATAAAAAACTTTAGTTCAGCCTTTCACAGAGATCAACAGTCAGTACAGCACTGTGACATACATTTAGGCACAAAAGGCTGCTGAAGGACTAATGTCTCCAAATGCAAATAAAGCCTGCAGAAAGAGAAAAAGCATTTATTCATTTCAAAAAGCAGAGAATCAATACTCACAAAATAAACCATATAAAAACATAACACTATATTCTATATTAAAACTGTTAAAACATCCAAACAACATAAAAACAGACCAAGATTAACATAAAAACCTACATCCTCCTTACAATGTTCTGGTTGTACCAATAACATTATGTTTCATAGAAACTCTTTAAGCTCAGTAACTGTGACACATTGTCTTTAGATATGAGGCTGTGTCAGATCTGATGATCTGATGAAACGCCAGAAGAAATAAATAAAGTATTTATCAGTATTCTTATCAGTTCTTTTTCATTACTAAACAATTGGGGTTTTTTTTGAATTATTATTTCCAAACAAAACAAAATATTGTTTCTACAGCAGCAACAGTAATGTTTCCATCAGCAAAGTCACTATAATGAATAATATTCCTGACATTAAAATACTGAGTGAAGTTTAGAAAGAATGAAGAACACAGACATCAGTCAGTATCTTCATCCTCTCCTCCTCCTCCTCCCTCTGCTGCCGGTTGAGAGGAGGTGCTGTTTCAGCCAGTAGCTCAGTTTACAGGAATTTAACACATTTTAATACAAGTTACAAACCAAGTTAAACCCAAATATTGCTTCCAGACGCCCCCAGACGCCCCCCTGCTGAGAAACGCTACGGTAGAATTATCTAAAAATGTGTCTTTAAGCCAGTTTCTGACCTCAGGCTATGATGATGGACAGTGGCGGAAAGTAAATAAGTGCATTAAAATGGGTGAATCAGACTTCACGTGTCCAGACTCAAGACTGATGACTCGGGTCTGTACCTGTGTGAAGTGTTCACAGGTTATGGTGGGAGCTCTGGGAGATGTCGGCTCAATGTCACTGGTAAGATGATTTAGTAAAACTCAGAAAGCCTTTTTTAAATGCATGTTATCAGTGATGTACAGACTGAACTGCTAAACTATATGAGTTTGTTTGCACTCAGCAGCCACTTGTGTTATTTGCTACAATTTATAAATACAACATAAAATATTATAATTATTTTTCTGTCCTTTACAGCAGCTGTTGATCAGCCCAAACCTCAGAAACCTGCTGTTAGACCACAACCAGAGAGTCGGGGAAGGATCAGCCTCTATGTTGGACTGACAGCAGCTGTACTCGCTGTCTGTGCTGGACTCTGCTCTGCCTTCAGACTTCTTTTTACTAAAACTAAGTCAGGAAACGCAGCAGTATAGAAGTCGTGTTTCTCAGAGAGCAGACTTCTGTCTGTCACTGCCTCTGCTGACACTGTCACAGCTTTTGAGTTCATATGTGTTAAAGTGTAATTCCACTGACGGCCACTAGATGCTCCAACTGAGTCCCATTCAAAAACCCTCAACTTCTCTCTAGAAATACTAAGTTAATAATTGTTTTTTCAACAAGTCATTATGGTCTCAGTGTCTAAATTCAGGCCCTCTAATAAGTCTGCTGGTGGTCATGTTGGAAATTATTGCTCCTTTAATAAGATTTGAAGACTTATAGCAGCTTTGATGTCTGCTGTGTAGACGTTGATTGACAGCTGTGATTGACAGCTGTGATTGACAGCTGGCTCACCTGCTGCTCTCCTCGGCTCCGGGACTCACACTGAGTCAGACTATTGTCACAACATTTCACTAAGTTTAATGTTGCTGCCCTGTTGGCACAATTTTAGCTCACCTCACTACGTCCATCTTTATATCATCTTTATATACATGGTTTGATGTCAAACAGGAGCATAAATTATGACGTTTAAGTTTTATAACCATCTTACATTCTGTGTCAAGACATCTAAACAGTCACCATCTAACAGGTGTGGCTTCCTCATATCTGTGTGATGTGTCTCGTTCATTTAAACCTACATCCACCAACTGTCTGACTGAGGACCTCACCTGCCTGAAGGCCAAAGATTACAGAGTCTACAGACACACCTGTCCTGACATCATCATATGGTGCTAATGAGGCGCTCAGTTGTTGTGACTCTGTCTTTTGACATCAGAAGCACCAAAGGACAGCTCCAACATGTGAACAGCTTTCACCTGGATAAAGAGGAAAATAGGAGAGACAGCTAATTCCATACCAACAGTTATCTTTCATATTCTGAGTTGAAACGCACTTTAAAAGTACGCATCCTTACCCTGCCATACAGTCACAATTATGCTGAGTAAGAAACTAGAAGCAACCACATTAATAACCAAAGCTTTCACACTGAGATTTGAGGCACATACAGAAACATGAATATTCACCGTCAGTGTGGTAAATAGTTAAATGTTGCTGGTGACAGTCACTGCTGATGGATAGCTAGCTTCAGTTCAATCATACAGTAACATTATAGCAGCATCAAAATGTCTCCAACTAAATCTGAGCCCAGCCGAGATCAAACAGTCGGCTATTAATAGGTTTATTATTTACAGACAACACTTAGCCTGATGCTACCTGCTGACTTTACTATGAACAACAACCTTAACAAGTTAATATCATTCTCATTCTGTTTAAAGTCCAGATATAGTTTAAAGTGAATAGAATATACTTATGTTTATATATTTGTGTTATTTTCTGTCTCTGTAGTTCTATATTTTATGAACTCTCTGTATAGGGTTTTTTTGCAGGTATTTTGTATCCCCTCTGTGATCCTCGGCCTATCTGTAGAATTTGGCTTTCTGATGTTTTATTGGACAGTTTTTGTCATATAACGATCTAAATATATTTGTTAGAGATGTTTCATAGACTTTGTCAGTATCTTCTTCATCATATAGACTCTTTTTCAGTTTTGTGTTAATGATTAATGTCTAAATGCACTTATGTATTCCACCATACTTATTCCTGAATTTTAATTTACTGGCATCCTTATCCTTCATCCATAATCACAGTCATAGATCACAAAAACTGACAAATGGTCACTGATGTCACTAATTAATAGCCCACTAACTGTGTTGTCTTCCATAATATATGTAATATATTATCTATTAGAGCTGCACAGTGTGATGTTATTTTGTTCTGTGTACTGATCATTGAATATAAATTCATACTGTACATTACATCAATGAACTCATCAGTCATTTTGTGCTTATTAGGATTTAACATGTCTATGTTGAAAGGTCCACAAATATATGCTATAACCACTAGGAAAGTGTCACATTCATGAAACTTACTTACGTGCTTTCCATGGCAAGCCAGTCTGCCAGGAAATGCCCCCCTCACTATCTCCCACAAGGAAAGTGTCACAGTTCAATATTTACTATTTCGGTCAAGCTATTTATATACTAAACCAAACTATTTAGCTCAATTTTTCCTGGTTAAAAAAGTTTTGACTATTTTACTTTAAATATATCAAATGTTAAGATCAGAGGAGGAAAGCAGTTCTAGGATTGATTTAAATTGTTTCTAGAGGCTGTGAAAAAGTAGGTGAGACCACCATTTTGACAAATGACAAAATGGTGGTCTTGCCAGACTTGTCATTTGTTTGTTTAGCCGGTCACATTGCTGTCACACACTATCCTCGGCTTTGTTTGCGTTTAGCATTAAGTTGTTACATTTACAACATTTACATCTGCAATTACCGTTTAATTGAGACAGAAAAGTATTTAAGTTCAATATTTATTGTTTCCTGATTTTAGTACTGAGTTTCTTGAGTTATAGATTAGCTTGGGTTGTAACTTAGCATGTACTCACCACACTTTCCAGGAGGCAAAAGGGGGGGCACTGAGCCACTTCCTGGTTTTAAGATCTTGCTGACATCATCAGTGATGGCATGGCTTAGACCAAGTATGGGGGTGTTTATTTTATTTAGTTAAATGTTTGGTTTAGTATTTATGTTATTTGTACTTATTTTGGTTTACGGTGAGGACTCTGCTGTGGTTGATGTGTGTTTTAACAATGTTAACTGATACAAGTGACATTGTCATATAGCAGCTGTTGGTATAAGGGAAAGGACACCCCTGATAGAAATATGGTTCTGCCTACATGGATTGGAGGGCCTATTTAAGGGAGAGTTGGTTTGAGAAAGAGCAGAAACAGAAGAGGAGGTCAGTGTAGCTGTGTTAAGGTAAGTTTGATTATGCTTGTTGTCATTTGGTCTCTGAGTCTGTTTCTTATCACCTTCCTTCACACTCTGGCAAAGCTTCCTCACAGGTAAAACTTTATATTACAGTAAAACAGCAAATAATTGTAAAAAGCCAGAAAGTGTTGCAGAAATGTTTCATTTTTCTTGTTTCCTATCTCGTCAATCGTCTTTTCAACCCAAAATCCTTCCGGTTCTCGTGGCCCAGGCGTGGCCCCCACGTACGGGGCGGGCCTCGAGAGCCGCGGCGTCTCTCGTGGCCCAGGCGTGGCCCCCACGTACGGGGCGGGCCTCGAGAGCCGCGGCGTCTCTCGTGGCCCAGGCGTGGCCCCCACGTACGGGGCGGGCCTCGAGAGCCGCGGCGTCTCTCGTGGCCCAGGCGTGGCCCCCACGTACGGGGCGGACGCGGACACACACACACACACACACACACACACACACACACACACACACACACACACACACACACACACACACACACACACACACACACACACACACACACACACACACACACACACACACACACACACACACACACACTCGTGTTTCCATCA
Organism: Scomberomorus guttatus; assembly: GCA_038419695.1. Taxonomy (NCBI): domain Eukaryota; kingdom Metazoa; phylum Chordata; class Actinopteri; order Scombriformes; family Scombridae; genus Scomberomorus; species Scomberomorus guttatus. The sequence goes on from CM076449.1 coordinate 30,640,460, forward strand.
CTTCAGAGGACATTATATTGACTTACATTCATTCCCTGGAGACTTATCGTAACCTTATCATAACCCTAAACTAACCTTAACTCTTCACCCTAAAATTGATTTACGTTAAGGGGACGTGCTTTTTGTCCCCATAAGGGAGGTGAGGAGTTCCCACAACATGACTGTGTAAACAGATTTATGTCCCCACAATGTGAGGAATACCTAGACTAGACCACACACACACACACACACACACTCTTATTTCACAAAGTTCATGCAGTACATTTCACACTCAAAATATATGTACATATAGTATACACATGTACTCACCTTCTCTTGAAGTTCTCTCTCTCTTTGACACACACACACACACACACACACCAGTCATGCTGTTGTGAACTTCAAAGTATGTCAGACCTTGATATATTTGGTGCTACATCAACTCTATATCTCTGAAAATGTGTCCGGGGTTTTGCAAGTGTGTGTGAAAATGTGTATTTGGGTGCATTGTGTGAATTCTTGCATGTACATTTGTGTGTGGATGTGTGTGCGCACATGCTTACACATCAGTGATATCAAAAAAGCAGCATCCTTCAAAAACACATGAGGTCTGACGCAAGAGGAGAAGAATAAAGACAGAGAAAATAATCGTGAGGAAGAGGAGGACGAGGAGAGAGGAATGGAAAAAGATGGAAAGAGGGATAATTAAAAAGAAGGATACACAGAAGGAGGAAGACAGGTAAAAGATGAGGAGGAAAAGTTGAAAGTAGAAGAGGGTATATGGGAAGATAAAGAACAAAGGTGGGGAGCAGACAGGTGAGGAAGAAATGAAAGGCAGGTAAAAGAGAGACAACTACAAATGAGGGAAGGGTGGAAAGGAGGTGGCAAGGGAAGGTGTTAAGGAACAGGAGAAAGAGGAAAGAATAAAGAATGGGAAGGCAATAATGAATACAAGAAATTAAGGATGGAAGAAATGTAAAGAGAAGAGAAAAGAAAAAAATGGTAATAGAGGATGGACTGAAAGGGAAAAGGAAGGAGAGAAGGCAACAGAGTAACGATGACAGCAATAAGGAAGGAACAAATACATCAATATCAAATGACAATGAAAAGAAAGAAGGAGCGACTAGGAAGAAAAGAACAAAAGAACGAGATGAGGGATGAGAAAGAGGACTAAAATACACAACAGGGAGACTGAGGAAACACGTATAGTGTGAAGACAACAAGGGAAAAGGGAAGGATGCAAGAAAAGGAAGGAGAAAGTGAAGGACTGATGATATGAAAATGAAAAAAAGAATAGAGGACGGAAGGATGCAAGGAGTTAGATAAAAAAATCGGAGGAGAAGGGAGAAAGAGGCAGAAGATGAAAAAACAAGGGAAGGAAGCAAGGAAGGAAGGATGCAAGGGAGGGACAAAATGGAGGAGGGAAAGAAGAGAAAGAGGAGGCAAAAAGGACAAAAAAGGAGGAGGACTATTCACCCCATCCTCCTTGTGTCTGCTGAGAGGTAAATGATAAAAGGAAGAAAAGGAATTGGAATGAAAACAAAACAAAAACAAAGACAACTGACATAAACAGTGCAGTCTGGACTGAAGAGAAAGAGAGGGAAAAGGATGTATCGTTGTTTGGTCGCTGGATCTCTGGAGACGCCGACCAAATAAACAACAAATCCTCAGGATGGAGGGATGCTGATGTGAGAGTGAGATGGAGAGATCAAAGGATATTGGTTTGAGGGAGAGATTTTGTTGCCGCCTTGAGAGGGAAGATGGAAGAGAGCTGAGAGGAAACGGGAGAAATAGGGCGGGAAGATTCAGGGGAGAGAGTTGGTGGAGCTCCAGCTTCGGTTTCAGCTCCGCCTCGTTCCGGTTTCACACCTGGAAAATCCTCAATTCAGTCCAAATATATATATATATATATATATATATAGGTGATGTCATTTTGAACCAATTTGTGGAAAAAACATATTATTCAAAGCAGAGTATTTTTATATATCTTAAAACATGTCTGGAGGGGATTCTTAAGTAAAAGTATGTAAGTATTAGCACATATTACACATAAAAGCACTTGTTATGAACTATGATCCCTTTTAGAGTGCCATCAATTATTGCTACATTAACCTGTCGGCAGCGTTTTAATGTTGTAGCAGGTCAGGGCAGTGCTATTACACCACCACTTTAGTAGGACTGTACTGTACTATTACATAGCCTGCTGTAAGATAGTTTAATATATAGCACTGGATGATATATTTCAAGTTTGACACATAATTATGAAAAAATAGAATGAGTAAGTAGTGCTTACAGCTATGACATAAATGTACTAAATAAAGTGCAATACTCTCAAATGTAGTGAAATAGTAGAATAGAGCTTCACGTTGGACATATTCAAGTACAATTACTGTACCAAAGTATACTATATGAGTAGATAGAGACTCTCTACCTCTGTTGCCATAAAAGAAGACACAGACACACCCAGGGAGTTTATTTTGACGGCTGTTCAGCCATGTTTACTACAGTATTGTTCCCATCTACAGCTATCAGCACAGCTTGTTGAGTTCTTTTTTAACATCGTCATAGATATTTTCACCACTGGTTTATTTTTCTGCTCGTTCACTCAGAGGATGTTTAAGCAGCATTATCAAAAAAACTTACAGCACATCCTTACATACATACATACTATACATACAATACATACAAACCAAAGCACACACACTCATACACACACTTCCTAGTATAGCGCCACTCTGGTATATACAGATATATAGAATGAGTAAAAAAAAAAAAATCTATTTTCAGTTTTTACATCTTAATATAAGAGTCATACCAAAGACATGGCCACCGAGTGAGTAAACAATAGATAAATAGATATAAAACAAATACAAAAATAAACATAAATACTTGCATCAATTAATAAAAGATGATTTGAGTTTTTTTTTTAACTCACTGTTCACTTTTTAACATGTTTTTGTTCAAGTTGATATATAATCAGCGCACCACAACTGTTATTTTACCTCAACAACAAAGGATTGGTTCATTACCCAATCAGAGAAAGTGAAGCTTCGCTCTCAGCCCATGATTGGGTGGTTGAAGTATGCATCATCTGTACATTAGCCTATCATGTTCAACATGATATGATCATGGTTGATATAGAGTTGTTGTTTTCAGCACCATTAACATCGCTGTGACTGGACCAACATCCACAAATTCAGGTAACACACAACACTGTCAGGATAATAAAACTGTATTATTACCAAATTATTACCAATATTGATGTTCAATTGGTATTCCTGATTTGAGATTTTCCCATCACCACCCACCAGAGTTAAACTGACAGCTTCCCTGTAGAGGAGACACACACATATATGTCCAAAGTGAGTTTATGTGGACATTTTTCCCCTGGTGTCATCATTAGGTATACAACCACATCTTGTTAGGTTCAGAGCGCTTATGTGCTTGCTTTTAACAACACATATGAGTCCAATCCTGTGATCCTTCAGAGCTTTGATTGTTCACATTGTCAGAAATTAACGCAACCCGTCCGCAAGATGCAATCAGACACATGAACAGTGCGGGCAGTGAAGTCAGGTCAGCAGCAGAGAACAGAAACGACAACAATGGTGGAAAGTTTCAAATAAAATAAAACTAAGAGAACTTGTCTGCAATTACTCACATTTATATGACATTTCTGCCACTTTTTCTATCTTGATCTCAATATTGGGCAATGCCCAATATTGCCGTGAATGTTTTTATGTTTATGTTTTCAAAATTTGATTTGACCCTGATCTGCCCCTTTATGGATATAGTTTTTAATCCTGCAGGTAGACGCAAAATACGTAGGCAACAATGCTGCTTGCGTTACGGCCACTTATCTATGTGAACCCATTGTTCAAAAGCAAGTATATAAGCCACTCTTAGTAACTTGCTCTACCCATTGATCTAAAGTACACAAGCTTGGAAATATTACCCCTGGGAGTCCCCTCAACACCTCAACATATACACATGCAACATCAGCATAAAGGTGATTATTAAAGCAGCACCGGATACTGCAACAAGACTTTACTACCCCCAAAAATACACAGTACACTGCTCCAATCTTTCAGTAAATATTTTCTTATTGTCCATGAGGGTGGAGATGGTGAACTGCTTCATACATGTTCAACAGCTTTCTCTGGATGAAACACGTGCTGTTAAGTAGACATTCTCAGTTTTTACACATACAAACATTTTTATGTAAAATTTTGATGTTAATAAAACAGGCTGCACCGAGTTTGAAAATTAAAGTTGAGATGACATCTTTAGTCATTCAAAACTGCTGCTTGTCCTGTTTTGTAAAGACTAGAATCGAAATATGTTTGACACAAGTTCGTAGCAGTTCAATATGGGCTCTACTGTGCCATAATTTAGTTTTTTGTGCTTGTGTCAGTCAACCCTGACTTGGTGACCCCCTGAACATCGGCATGTTCTAAATGCTTGTTGGGTTGTAACGTAATTTTTTTCTGTTGCAGCTTTAAGGTTACCAAACCAGTTAAACTACATGAACTGGGAGCCTTTGTCACCATACAGTATCTTAAATGCATCTTCAAAAGTGTTTTGATGAATATGCTTTTTGAGATGCATTAGGATCACATGGTGAAAGTAATATTTTTAGATAAAGGCTTTTAAGTGCATTTGACTTTAAGTAGCATTGCTAAAAATTCTAACACCCTCTGCCACCCTCTGCGATGGACTTTAAGAACTCCGACTTTATAACAAATCAGATCACCACAAATGCACAGAATAACCCTAAAGAAAAAATGTCTGTCAAAGAGAGAGACTGTCAAAGAGAAATCTGTTGTGTAATATGAGAGAGGACAGAAGTTAGCTTTGATGCAAGTGTTTTTTTAACTGTTCTTCCTTCAGGTACTGTTGCTGACCATGCTTGACTTTCTCAGCATCCAACTGCTTCTAATTGAAAGTAACAGTCGCTCGAACTTGCCTTAAAATTCAACCTCTGAAATTGGTTACTGCTCAGTTCCGCTGAATTTGTTTTAGTTGTAGCTCCTTGCTTCAGTATGAGGATTTCTCAAGTCTTACAATTTCATCTTTTCCCACCAGTCAGTGATGATGTCATTTATCAGCGCAAACTTGGATCTACCTAAATCTATTTCGAGCCAAAGGCCTGTACATGGTTTCATTTTGTAAACAACACTGCCTTTAAAAAAGTCCAACCCTTGTCCACATTCTATTTGTAACATGAGACAGCATCTATTGCTAAATAGCAAGCCTGCAAAAAACGTCATTACTTTGCAGATCTTTTTGTTTTGTGAGCAAATGTTTTGTTACTTGCATTAACCGCTTACCTGATGTGTTTAAGTGTTTTCACATTCCAACAAACCCTTCTATAATTCTTTACAGTCTATTGATTAAAAGATACTTCTCTCCAGCTGTTCTCCCCAAAAAACAGACACTGGAAAATGTTTTCATAGCGTAATGTGTTTGCTCATGATACCCTTCATACTCCTACGTTATGTATTCCAAGAAAAGTGGACGACTCTGGACGACATTTAGACTCTTACGAGTAAATGAATCTTCTTCACCCAAGAGTCATTCATTACCTAACTACAGCTTATTATAATAGCTTATATCTGACATCTGTATTTATTCAACTGTACATCACAGGCCTGTTTGTGGTGAGTTACTGCATGCCATATGGTGGTAGCCATTGCGAAAGTCGTCCACCTTACATCCTTACATCCAGTCTTAATTGATTTTTCCAAACAGGTCCTTTCAGCTGTGATGTAAACAGTGAGACTTTTACGATGGCTGCTTTTGTATCACATATGGATGGGTGACTGTTATCACTTGTAGCTCAGGCCTACATTTCATGAACCATCTGGACCTAGACTGAGCTGTGAGCCTACATTAGGAGGGTCCTTCTGTTCTCATGAGATTGGAGCCCAATGTATGAGACTACATTTGTCTTCAGACGCCACTGACAGAATGCTTAGAGGACCGTTACCGAAGGTTGTGAGGGACATGCAACCTTTTGGAAGCATGATGGGACAAACCTGAAAAATGTTTACGTCTATCACTCCTTGCTTAAGCAAAAAATCATTCTTACTATATTTGTCCTCTTCAAACTCATTGCATTTCTTACAATATGAAGCATACTCAGTTAGCAGTGAATTAGTGATTTGGAGGATTAAAAGACTCATCTTGGTTAAAACTGGGCTAAATTTGGTTAAAAAGTGACACATCTATGTCATAAATGGGCATTGTTTTATTCACATTTTAATGAAAACATTTCATCCTGTAGTTATGTCTTGCTTCACAGTGAAATATACAAATTTAAAGGTGCAGTGTGTAGAATTTAGCGGCATCTAAGGGAACTGACTTGGTAGAAATGGAATATAATATTCATGAGTATGTTTTGATTAGTGTATAATCACCTGAAAATAAGAATAGTTGTGTTTTCGTTACCTTAGAATGAGCCCTTTATATCTACATTGGGAGCGGGTCCCCTTCACAGAGCCCGCTATGGTGCACTATCATGTTTCTACAGTAGCCCAGAACAGACAAAACAAACACTGGCTCGAGAGAGGGCCCTTTCGCGTTTTTGACGGGTTTTGCAGCCACAGTAGGTTTTCCTACACGTTTGGAAGGGGAGGGTGACGGGAGCGGTATTCAGTTGGTTGCAATCTGCAACCTCACTGCTAGATGCCACTAAATCCTACAGACTGGACCTTTAAGTGCTGTTGAAACAACAGTTATATGTAACCTGGATATCTAAAAAACAAAAAAACAAAAAAAACAACAACTAGATTTCTAAAAAACACCAGACATCACCTTTCAAAAAAATCTGGCCCAGTTTTGACCTAGACATCAGGGTGTCTTTTGACCTGCAAATCACTAAAGTGATATTTATTGGGTTGTATTTTCTGTCAGTGTCTGATTTTGCTCCCGAACCAAAATGATCACATATCCTGCGCAAACTCTAGCAACCAGTCTCTAAACGTTTCCCGTTAAGTTTCTGTTGGGTCTCCAGGGTCCGAGGCTCAAGTTCATGCAGACTGTTTCTCAATTATCTCAAACTCAAGCTCGCAATTTCATTACTCTGAAATCCTTTTACTTCTTGTACTGGCCGTGCAGGAGGAAACTAAATCTAACACTCCTTGGTCCCAGGATGGGAGATTAAATTTCTCACCTCCAAGCATTTAGAAAAGATGAAGATTATCCCGGTTCAGTGTTACTCCATTAACTTCCCACGGTTCAATCATGCTACTAACTCCCGGACTGTGTCCTAAGGGGAGAGCCTTGGTCCCAGATTGCACTTCACATTTTACAATCAAGTTTTGATAAACTCTTTCCTTTAAAAGAGTTGCCTGACACTCCACGTCGCCTTTCCATGCTTCTCCTGGCGTAAGGAGTCCATGAAATGAGAACTGATCGCAGGCTGTGCCTTGGTCCCAGACTGCATTTCTAAGTTTAAGAGCCCTGTTGGCTTAGACAGTTGTTTCATATTCTAATACCTCTTTGCTGCCCATCATGCTACTCCTGTACTGTATCCTGGGGCTGGTGGCAGAAGAGGTCTCCAGAAGAAGGATGGTCTTGCGCAGACGCCGATCGATAAAGTGGGCATCCCAGGCAGGATATCGCTTTCTGGGGAGGTCGATCCGGATCACAGGGCCCTCCTGTGCACGGCATGAGGAGGAGGTCCTGTGAAGGAGTGCTGGAGATGAGGAAGGGGAGGGACGTACCTGGAAGACAGGCAGGCAGCTGTCCCTGTCCCTCTCCCTGTCCCTGTCTCGCTCCCCAGGAACGGGCTCCCCTGTGTCTTTAGTCCTGGGGAGAGTCCTGGGAGGGCTGGTAATGACCATGTCCGTTTGGGACCCTTGGGATGGGGTGAGGCAAGCATCAATCACTCCCACCACACCTCCCGCACCCACCGCACCCTCATCCACACATCCTCCCCACTGTGAGCCCAGAACAGGCCCGTCCGGGTGCAGCCAGCAGTAGTACACCAACATGAAGAAGGTTCCCAGGGCAAAGCTGCAGGCCACCAGGCACACCACCACCAGGGCGTAGGAGTCGGAGGTGAGTGGGCCGCGGTAGGTGTACCAGGCGGCTGTCAGTGCCACGTTCTCAGCCAGCGTCACAGAGTAGTAGACAGTCATGCGAAAGCGGCTGGGGCCCTCCTTGACATTGAACCAGCAGAAGATGTAAATGATGCCCACCACCATGTTGTAGATAATCTCCTCCCACTTGGACATGCAGAAGTCAGTCTCACCTTGGATGATCCAGAAGGTCATGATACACCTGAAAGACAATAAATAATACAGCTAGTGACACTCCTGAGAATATTGTGATGACTGCTAGTAAGAATAATCTGATAACTTAGATGTACAACTTTAAAAGGACTTGACAATGATGACTGGGCATCTCTGTTTTCTAATAGGGAACACCCATTTTCCAATAATATTAACATGCATTTTTAAAATTTCTACGCCATTAATACTACCATAATTCATATTATTACTACAGCTACACATTCTCCTACTACAAAAAACAGCATTGGACAATGAGAGGGAGGGAGCTGTGTGAAATCTGAGAAAGTGATGTCACTTGAGTCATTATTGGTTGGGACTGAAGACGACAAGGTTGAAAATGAAAAAATGGGGGTGTGGAGTTAGAAAGAAGTGAGGTTAACAGACTTATATAGCCTGCTCCTCATCTCTGCTTGAGGCTAGCAGCTCCAGGCTACATTAGCTGCTAATAGCATAACACACACAAATCTCTGACCGAATTGTCAGCAGTTGCATTGTGGGAAATGTAGGCACCAGGTGTTAACAAGGTAGAAGAATTCGTTGAATAAAAAAGAAAATATCACTGGTTCTGCTGCATAGATTTTGATATTTTTTAAAAAACTGTCCATCTTGAGTTACTACAACTGAGACAAAGGACTTAGAGTTTTATTCTAATAACTATTAATAAACAATATGTCATAATTCATCATCTTCTAAGTGTCAAATGCTAGGTGTCTCATTTTTTGCATCAGGTTACATATGGCGCACCAGTGGCTGACGATGAATATGCCAAAGTAGAGCTGGAAGACGGAGGCAAAGAGGGCAAAGGCCACGGTCCTCGCCCCAATGGTGAAGAAGTGCCATAGCATCTGGGCGATCACGGCCTTGTAGGACATGGGCAGCTTGTCGTCGCGGGAGTCCCGCAGAACCTTCTGGTAGGAGGCAATCATCCAGGCCAGAGAGACCAGGGAGGCTGAGGCTGACAGACCTGGAGAGACATGAAGAGAGAAAAATAATGGGGGAAGGAAGGGTCACAAATAGACATTTGGACAATGAAGGCAGGAAAGGGAGTAAATAAAAGAGAGGCAGATTACTGGCAAAAGAGATAAAGAAAAATAGAGACATAACCTATGCAAGAACATGAAAAACAGAACCCTGATAATAACAAACATGCACAAACACTGACATTTCAAAAACCAAAATACAGGATTTCTGTCTAATTAACTGTGATAACTGTGAACATCCCAAATGTGGAGTCAATAACACCAGGAGTGATATTTTGTATTGCTAGTTTTAAAACAAAGACTGCTAAATTCAGTTTTGTTGCTTTCTGGTTTTACCCAGCGGACCCAGAGCAGCTGACAGAGACACCTTCAGTAACAGTCTCATAAATATGAGGGGGGACCAAAACATTCCAGGAATTGTTAAAAAAAAAGAGAAATCTTTCAGTAGTAAGTTTCAAATCCTCTTCAAGGTACTCTCCTTCAGATGCAATACACTTTCCCAGTGCTTGCGCCTGCGATTCGTCCTGCATTTCTTCCATGGTGACGAATCTTCTACCTTTCAGTCTCAGTTTTAGTTTCACCAAGCTGTAGGCATACGCTACCTTAGCAGCAAATCCGATAACTACACCCTACTCTCATGCTATCGATGGCTTCTGAGAATTTTTGGGTTCCTCCTTGTGTATCAAATTTTATGTCTACATACAATTTAATAATTAATAACAAATGTGGCCGGTATTTGTCAAGATATTGTGTTGTGGACCAAAATGTTCGACAAGCTGAATGATAAAAATCAAACTATTGGAGATTAAGTGATGCTAATATATCACCTTTAAAAAGGCTAACTAGTGAGAAATGTTGATTACCAGCAAAATAAACCAAAGTAGACCATTACCTACAAACACACTAAATAATGTACATTCTCCCCCAATTCAAATGGACCTGAACGAGTTTCTAGTGAAGTCAAATGATCATTAGCCCGCACACGTAACAGTGACGCCCGCCACGAGCCGCCCAGAGCGCAGTTTAACACATTAAACATTCATGTGTGTTAATCATGCAGTCTTGTCTCAAATTAGCAACGAATCACACTGAGAAGGCATTAAAATTTGAGCAGAGAAAGAGCTGAACTGGCTTTGCATTTTAATGTAATTTTGATAATTCTGGATTTTTTTTTTATGAAAGAAGGGAGAACTAGAATATTCTTCTCATGTGGAGACATACGGTTATTTGAGTTAAATATTTACACAACTAAAAGTAAGATTAAGATTGATAAAGTCAAATACAGTGTCTCTCTTTTTGTATTTTTAAGGGTTAATGTGACATCTTGTTTCATTGTGAATCTGCACAATCAGCAGTCCCTCTGCAGCTTGATGCTGCAGTGCAGACCAGCTTTACTTTACCAGTAAACTTTCTCAAAGATCAACTTCTTTCATAAAATCCCTTCTTGAAACTCACTTTTATTAACTCCATTTTGAATTTCAATAGGACTTAAAAAAAAAAACTTTTGTTTTGTACAAAGTAGTTTTAAGCTCTGGTTTTGTCAGTTGATGTAAGCTGAATCTCTTATTCTCTTCTTTTTTCTTATAAAGTCTCCTATTTTCCTTCTCAAAGAGATAACCCATCTTCCCTTCTATATTAAATGCCTATGAAACCGATTAACTAGGTTTCCTTTTCTTTTGTTTAATTTAAAAAAAAATATTGAGCACCTTTGTTCAATCAACAGTACTGTGCAAAAGTTTTAGGCACTTTAGTTCTTATCCATAATGCAATACCATCAGGGAGGCGTCTGATTGGTCCCAAATTTATTCTGCAGCATGACAACGACCCCAAACATACAGCCAGAGGCATAAAGAACTATCTTCAGCAACAAGAAGAAGAAGAAATCCTGCAACAGATGGTTTGGCCGTGACATTGCTAAAAATAGGTCCAACGGGTCAAGAAACAAGGGCAGTCAGATGATCCGACAGGTTGTGAACAAGCCAGCAGTTTATCCAGATGATCTTATCCATTTTATTTTCTGGGTTTTATGTTCAAAAACTAAACCCAATGACAGTTCAGTGAAGGGTGTTCGTCCAGTCAGGTGTAGGGAGGGTTTATGTTGGGGTCTAATTGAAGAGAGAGCTACCAATCATGTACTGCCTAAAGTGATTTCCGTAAAATAACTCAATCCACAATAAGAAAAGAGAAAATGCGTTCACCAGATAAATACTAGAAGAGGATTTCTATAGTCTGGACTCAAACATCAGCTCCCCTGGCTGCTACAATAACTGATATCAGAAACAAACCTTTAGCTCAAAGTTAATTTATAAAGTTTTGATTTTGTTCTGTACTTGCTTTTTCCATTATGTCCTTTTTTGATCTTCTGTAGCTTTTGTTTATTTATTTTACTTGATGCTATTGTCTTGTCTTAAAAATAAATGAACATCAACCTGCTTAAAATTAGGAAAAACTGATCGTTCATGTTGGATGACTGATGACTGGCTGAGCTGACTGCAACTGCCTGACTTCCTCTGATGTTTCCTACAGTGAACTCATCACCACAGAGGATCAACACTGTTGATTGAACTATCTTCTGTTTGATTCATCTTGTCACTGTCAAAACAAAAAATGTCAGTGGGTGAAACTGTTCCAACTGACTTGATTAGGGAAAATGTATGTGGCCAGCGTGGGCAGAAGTTAAAAGTGGTACTTTCTCACCAGGTAAGTTCTGAGCTACTCATTCAAACTCTCCAGGGTTTCATCCTGTAACGTTGTTTGTCCAGGTGAGAATGATGCTATTTGACCTTTAGTAAGGCCAAACAAGTCTCTGAAAATGATGTATTGTATGTATGATGTATTTGTCTTTGTTAGGAGTGATGCTGGTTTCTGGATGAAGCTGGATGCAGAAAGTTTCTACATATTTCCAACTTAACACATTCCCATGCCATCGACATAGAATCTATATGATGTTTATATTTAGTGGAATATTCAAACCCAAGACTGCACATTTGACTGTATCTTTCCATCAAATAGTCATACTCCATCTGTTGATCACGATCATGTGATGTGATCAAAAGCTCCAGAACAGCCTTTTCTCAACCACTGTTTCCAAATTCAAGAGTTAACTTTTCACAACCACTAATTGGTTGTAAAAAGTGGTTAATTCAAAGGTAACAAGTTCTGACAACAAAAAATGCAGCACAATCCACTGTTGTCCATCTGTATGATCACCTGAAATACACCTGTGCTGTCATGATGTCCTTGAAGCCCCGGCTGTTAACCCCAAAGTGAGAAGTTATTCAACATATTTGGCAGAAATTTCTACAACATACTGCATCCATAATGAAGGGACAGAGAAGAAGTTTGAGAAGTTTCTCTGGACATTTTAATTCTTTTGTTGAAACATTTTTTTCCTTCATAAAAACTGGTCACTATTGGAATCTGACAGTGTTGAAATAACACTATGGGTTCCAGGGGGTCTCTGTTTTTTAAAGACTTTTTAAAATAAGCCCAAAAAAATAGTGGTGTGCTCAGTGGTTAAATCTTGAGATGCACTCAAAAAAAACACTGGTGCTGAAGATAAAGGACTGAAATCTTCAAACATGAGCAAACATCAGACCAGCAAATTTAGACCTTGATAATCTTCATCAAGGTTTCAAATGAAAAGACAATACCTAAGCTGGACCCTTTCATACATTCATTCAGGGGTGTGTCCTAATTGGGATAACAGGTGTGAGATAATGCGTGTCATTAGGAAATTACTTTCAAGATTTCAAGTTATTGACTCAAAGGTAAAAAAAACAAGCAAACATACAACGCAGCAAAAATTGTATTGAAATAACATTTCCACTAAAAAGGTCTGAAATCAGTTTCTTCCTTCAGTCCTGAATGCATTATTTTATGGCTTCCTCAGGCTTTCCCTCCCTCAGAGGATTGTGGGTAGAAAGAGACTCGTGCTTATGCTTTGAAAGCCTAACAAATCCTCACATTTGGGGAAACTGGAACCAGCAAATGTTTTGGATTTGTACTGAACAGATGACTTGGAAGACTAATTGGCAATGCTGATAGTTGATTTAATTGATTGATTCACTAACTAATTGTCAATGAGCCTAATCAGCACTAATGTAATGGAGGCTGTGTGTGAGTCCGTATAAGTGCGCACATTTAAAAACATGAATGCTTATGAACAGATGGTGGTCACCAAAATAGACAGAAATATATGTGTGTGTGTGTGTGTGTGTGTGTGTGTGTGTGTGTGTGTGTGTCTAATACTGAGGACACTGTTTCCAGTCCTCACTTCTTCAAAGGACTATGGGAGGTTTAAGACTGGGTTTAATGGTTAAGGCGAGAATTAGGTTTACATTAAGGCTGATAACATATTTAAAAATATAGTAAAAATATAAAATATAAAAAATTTGTGACATGAAAGACAAAAAATATTAAGTTAAAAAGTAAATAATTATATGAATAAATAAACAAATTAAAAATCTTTAAAATTATGAGGAAAGACATAAGAAGGAAATTCATAAACCTCATATGAGGAGTTTCATCAATTATATTTCTATAATGATATAAGAATCAGTTGCTTTTTATTGTTTGTGATAGAAAGAGAATTAAGTAGCACTGAAAGTTTATATTAAGGTTGGGGTAAGAGGTGAGGGAATGAATTATGTCATTAAGAGTCATTAAGATTTCTCACAAATACAGAAGTACAGATGTGTGTGTTTAAAGATATTTAAATGTGGGAATCAGTCTGTAAGCTTCTCTGTGTGTTCATGTGTCTGTCACTCCACTGTATGTTTTCTACCATTTAAATACGTGTCTGACACTTGACTTCTGTGCTGCCAGGTGTGTGTGTGTGAACGCTGAGAGTGTGAACAGTATGTGTGTGTGTGTGTGTGAGTCTGAGAGAGAGAGAGAGAGAGAGAGAGAGAGAGAGAGAGAGAGAGAGAGAGTGAGAGTATGTTTTGTTTTATTCATCAAAGGCCAATCTGCTTCTTGTAACAGGTGCATGAATAAAGCATAGACTCTTCTACTGATATCTGTCCTCAACACACACACACACACACACACACACACACACCCTTCATTATACCTTACTCTCTCTCTGCAGAAACAGTCAGAAATGATGGCTGATAAAATCCAATAAAATAAAGTCCAATAAAATCTGAGGAGATCTGGTCTCGTCTTCTTCTAGTCTGTATACATAACTACGAAGGTCCCCTGACCTTAACTAAGTAGTTTTTTAACCCAAACCACTTTTCCTAAACCTAAATAGTTTTTTTGCCTAAATAAAATGGTTTTATTTTTTAGGCTGTCACCATGTGAATAGTGTTGTCAGATCAGAAAACAACTATATGTGTGGTTCTGCAGAGGGCATGGACGAACAATGTACTTTGTCATTTAATTTGGAGGACTTGTTGTACTGGAATGGTGGCCAAAACTATGAAAATAAAACCCAACTTTCAATAAGCAGAATTATCCTTGAATTTCTTCAGTTCATCTGAGAAATGAGGAAATCTGTCAATCAGATGTTACAAAGTATTTTCTTGTTTGTATCACAGTTTTTCAGCCGTGAAGAAGGAACTGCAGCTGTCTCACCTTGCAGGGGGAGGACTGTGTTTCCGTGGATCATGATGCTCAGCTGGAGGACGAGCTGCGGTGCAGACTTCAGGAAGGCCTCCAGGAGGCGGAGCATGGTGATGTCAGCGTTCTCAAACATCAGCCGCCAGTGGAAGTGGCGGCTGGGACCGTTGCTGTGCCAACGGCTCTGGGCGCCCAGGTAGAGGGCGTGGATGTACCTGAGGGCAAAACAGACATAGGTTTAGAAAAATGCTGTTTGTTACTGTTACTTACACTTTTTCTATACGTTTCTTTTTATTGTTGAAGTCTGAAACAGGAGAAACATCTATCTGAAACAGGCTGTTTTAGCTCCTGTCTCTTTAAGGCCCCCCCTCCCGATGAGCCCACTCTGTTCTGATTGGTTAGTTTCCAAAAGTTGCCCCTTCGGCAGACCTCTGCTGGCTGCGGAGGCTATGTAAACAAACAGTAATAGTAGGATTTCACTTCTTTTTCTTGTTCTTTACTCAAAATGGAAACTTCTCAAATAGATCGATGTGAGTAGACATTGCAAACAACCCATGAAACAACCTTAGCAACAACCTTAGCAACAAAGGTTACCAACAGATGGCCGTTTGTGGTGTCAGTTTGATGGGGAAGTAGAGGTAACATTTTACATACGTTCACCTAAAGTTTTGGACAATACAGTATAATAATAATACACCTGGTGTGATTCAGTATCAATAATGCTAAATACTTGTAAATATACATAATATATTGGGCTACATAAACATCTTTCAGTGTCAAATGTGCACCCTCATCATGCTGTTTTTCTGGCAAAAAAACACCGTATGCCGTATGTTTCTCCAGGGAAACACCTTTACCCTCACCTGTCACTGTTCGACTCTGACGCGCTTTTGTTTTGTTGTTTTTTTGTGTCAGTGATGGTCTTGGTCACCAGGTTGCAGTGGGTCACCTGGCACAGGCTGGAGAGTAGCCTGATTAAAAAAAAAAAAATGGAGCCAAATATTGATGTGAGGGGAGGAGGGGCAGGACTGTTCAAAGATATCAGACTCTTTTGTTTTCTGGGGACTATTTTTACCTGTTGGTGCAGCAAGAGGTCTGAATAAAAGAGACATTGCTTTCAGTAAGGAACAGCAGTGGAGTTTGATAGAAAAAGAGGTACAAATTATGATTTGGGGAAACGTTTATGTAAAAATTTAAAGCACCCCTCTACTCAAAAATGTGTTTTTGTTCCTACAGTTGGATGTTTGAGCTTCATTGTACAGAATGATCTATGTTCAGAGTTTGACACTAGACGGCTGTTTTCACATTCAGCTACTAAGTGAAAAGTTTCAGTGACATCAGAAATAGTTTGGAAGCCAATTCTGGTCCAATATTCAACTTACACAAGTGTGATGTGAGAACTTGAAGCCTCCAGTGCTCAAACACAGAGAGAATGGACTTTACAGTGATGTCGGAGACATCTTGTGCCCAGCAGTTAAACTTCTGAAATGAAATATATTTGCATATTTATAGATTCTGGACTTTTTAATGAGGGAGAAGGAACAGATTTTTTTTGTGTGGAAAAAGACACAAATTATTATTCAAAGTAGAGTACTTTACAAACATCTTAAAACATGTCTGAAGTGGATCTTTAAGGTTTCGTGTTACAAAGCAGAAATTAATGGTGAACATGTGATAAAGTATGCTGTAGTTTTGTGAAATAAAGGCACTGATATATATTAAGTATTTTCCTGCATTACAGAAGTTACCACTAATTAATGATAAGTAATTAATGAAATGCTTACAGAAGAATATATAGCATTATGTACGCACATATGTACTATAAGGAAAATTTTTTTTTTTAGTTAGACTTGTGTCAGTTAAAACTAAAGTATATATGTTTCCTTAGACGGACAACTAGAAAACGTGGCAGAAGTGCATCTGGTGTCCGTCTGTAAGGGAGGGAGGACTGATGTGTCAGGGGGGAAAAGGATGGCAGACAGCAGTAGTAGTAGTACAGCAGGACAGACGGGCTGTGGAGGAGAAATAAAGCTCACTGAAGGAAAAGTGAGACGACACTTACTTCCTGCGCTTCTGCATTCCCAAGCAGATTTTAAATAGAGGGGTAAAAATAACCCAGGAGTGTATGCACTCTCACACACACACACGCACACACACACGTCAGCATATATGACGGTGTTCAAGCCTGCAAATACTGACAAGCACAGATACATATGTGGATGTGCAAGTGCAACAAACAACATTCCCACAAACCTAAAACACACATACACTGTATGTCTCACACGCACATTCACACACACACACACACACACACACACACACGCGCACACACACACAATGACAGACAGGCAGGAAGGCCAACAAGGCAGCCTGGAAATCTGTAGCTCTGCAAATAATTTGCTGGCCAAGCACTGCTGGCACTCCTCCATTCAATCCCTACGTCTCTCTCTCTGTCTGTCTCCTTCCGTAACTCTATTTGTCTGTCTCTGTTTTTGTCTTTCACTCTCTTATATTTGATCTCTTTATTTATCTGCCCTTTCTGTTTATCTTGCTCTTTTCTGCTGTTTTCTTGGTGTTGGTAACGTCGGTGGGTGAGTAAATCCACCACTTTGGTCCAGACTGAAATATCTCATCAACTATCAGGTAGACTGGCAGAACATGTGGTACAGACATTGATGTTTCCCAGACAATGTATCCTGATGACTTTGGTGGTCAACATCGACTAATTGTAATTACTTTGGTGATCCCCTAACTTTTAATCTAGCTTCATCATTGTGTCAACATTTTGATTTTTCCAATACTTTGGTTTATCTGCAAAACCAATGACATTCCCATCAGCCTCAGTTGTACTTTAAACTTTAAAGTTGTGTTTAATGCTCATTAGCAAATGTTCACAAGCTAACAAGCTAAACTAAGATGTTGAACCTGCTTAACATCAACATGTTAGTATTACCATTGTAAGTTGAGTGAGTGTTAGCATGCTGACATTAGCATTTAGCTCGAAGCACTGCTGTGCTTAGTACAACCTCACCGAGTCACTAGCATGGCTGTTTGTCTTGTTCTTGTAAGACAGGAACAATAGTTGTTGCTGTTGCTAACCTGATTTGTTGAGTTGAGAATGTTACATAAAGTTTAATAAAAGCTTGTCTTCATTCCCCTGGTAGTCTGTACATTTGTCTAACAGAAGAGGAGTGAACATTATTATTGTCTGCAACAATACAGCAAAATATTTTGGTGTTGCATTACCATTTCTTTTTTATATAGTCATATACAGTACTGTGCAAAAGTTTTAGGGACTTTAGATGTTTTGATTCTTATCCATAATGCAACACCATCAGGGAGGCGTTTGATCGGTCCCAAATGTATTCTGCAGCATCACAATGACCCCAAACATACAGCCAGAGTCATAAAGAACTATCTTCAGTGACAAGAAGATGGAGTCCTGCAAATGTTCTAGCCTCCCCAGAGCCTTGATCTCAACATCATGGAGTCAGTCTGGGATTACATGAAGAGACAGAAGCAGCTGAGACGCTTAAATCCACAGAAGAACTGTGGCAACTTCTCCAAGATGCAGGAACAACAGACCTGCCAAGTACCTGAAAACCTGTGTGCAGGTGTACTGAGGAGAACTGCTGCTGTTCTAAAGGCAAAGCTGCTCACTGCAGATACTGATTTCATTTAGGTTTCTTCTGTTTACTGAACTTTGTATGAAGTTAATTGAAAAACTATTCATGGCATTATTTTTGAAAGCATTTTCACTTTACTTTTTGTGCCTTCAACTTTTGCACAGTAATGTATGTGTTTAATCCTTTATCATTATCTTTGTATCTGTGTTGATTCATTTATTTCTGTCTTCTTGCTATTGTTTACTCTTCCTCTTTTTCTGCCTCTCACTTTTCATCTTACCTACTTTTTCAGTATCTCTTTCATCCCCTGTCTGTCTCTCAGTGTTTCTTCTTCTTCTCTCTGTCAATGTTGTTTGTCTCTATTGCTCTTTTTCTGCCTCCTTTCCTTTGCTTGTTATCTCTCATTTTGTTTCTCTCTCAATCCAATTTCATGCAGCTATTGTCTTTCTCTCTCATTTCTTTCTCTCTCCCCGTCTCTCTCCGTCCAATTTATTTTGTTCTTCCCTCAGGCGTTCTCTCTGCCTCGAGCTTCCAATCTATCAAATCTATATGAATCCTCTCCTCCTATCCTACCTCCGTCACTCCTCTTTTCTCCTCCCCTTGTATTCTTTTTTCTTCTTTATCCTGCTTTCTCCCTCCTATCCTCTCCTCTTTGCCAAAAACTTTACTATCTACAAGACCACAGTTGGACCGCTGAGACTCTGAACTGAACTTTGTGAAATAAGAAAGTGTGTGTGTGTGTGTGTGTGTGTGTGCATGTGTGTAGAGTCTTATAGAAATTGCTGCCAAGTCTGATGGTGAACCAAGAATGAACCCAAGGAGAGAGACTCGCACACAGGGGAATTAAACTGTTGCACACACTTCATTTAAATCTCATTTAAGTGAATATTACAGGTCAGGGGATGAAACGCAGCAATCAGCAGCAAAAAGGAGACAGAGGCAGAGATTTGTAATTTACTGCAGAAGCAGCAGCAGCAGCACTTTTAACATTAGCACAGTCCCATAATTGTTGTGATTATCATGTCCCTAAAATGAAAGAATATGCAGAAATGTGTGTCCTTTTACAGTAACAATAAACTAAACAACAAGAACAATTTATTTTATAATAAACTGCAATAAAGTCAGAAAGAAAATATATCATTTATCTAAAATCTTACTGATAATCATAATTTATGAATGGTCCAGTAACAGGATTAGTTGTATTTTAACTGTGACATTTTTAGAGGACTTCTTTTGCCCTGAATTTGGTCTGTCAGAGAGGGTTTAATCCCAAATAGTTTGCATTGCTACCAACAAGCTCCACAAACCAGACAGTAAGAGATGGTTTTGTTTGGGTAAAAACTGTTTGCTGAGGTTTGACTTGGTGCAGCTTAATAGGAGCGATGCACAACCTGCATTTTTCTGAGAAAACAAGGCCAAGAGAAAAACATAGTGCAGAGGTTTGAGGACTTTATTATTATTATTATTATTATTAATAATAATAATAATTTATGGATTACACAGCAGTATTTGGGAAAATCTGCAATATGATTTAATCAGATTTGATGAAATATTGCAGGGATTAAAACTGAAAGCTATTAATGCAGTAACTGCATGAATTTGTGATCATTCTTGAGATAACAGGATTGTAAATTCCAACTGGCAGTAATATCAGCAGCAGATTTAGCACTGGTATAGTATTAGTAGTAGTTGTAGTTTTAGGGTATAAATGACTAGGCAGCAGCAGCTGTAGTGTCACTAGTAGCAGTAGTAGTAGTAGTAGTAGTAGTAGTAGTAGTAGTAGTAGTAGTAGTAGTAGTAGTACAGACTGCCCCTGCAAAAATAACTACATCTTTAGGCGCTTGTTCAAATGTCTAATATGTTAACATTTTCCTGAAATGAACCTCTGATGTCCATGCTTACATTTACATTTTACATGTTGTCATTTGGCACACACTTTTATCCAAAGCAGCAAACAAGCGAGGCAAGAAATCAACCATTAAAGGACAGCGACTCAAAAGATCTGTGTTAAAACCTGAGCAGCTACAAGCGCAATGAGAAGGAGTGCTAGACAGAAGTTTTTTTTTAAATTAAAGTTAGAAACGACTAGAAGTAAACAAGTGCATAAGAAATACAGTAAACGGCAAGAAACAAAGTGCTAAAAAGTTAAAGGGGCTCAAGTTTTGAGGTGTTCGAGTTTTCAGTCGTTACATTTACATTTAATTTTTCTACAATCATTTAGAATGAATTGCTTATTATGACTGTTGTCTGTCAGGAGCAAAGGTGGTCACAGTGTGATGTTATTATAGCACGGCAAGCATGTCTCAGCATCCATGCACCAAACCGCCCGCCATCTCCTCTGTGGCTGTGTGCACACTGTCCACAACAATAAATGTGTACTGCTGTGATCTTCTGCTGCAGACTGCAGTATTATAAATTGTGGCTGAAGCAGCCACATTATTGCATAATTGCAGAGGTTTGCGGGTACATGTGCAAGAACAGAAAGATACAAGAATCATGCAGCATACCTAAGAAAAAAGAGCCCCTTCCTGCTCCAACATAACAATGCCCTCGTGCACAAAGTCAAGTCCGTGAAGAAACGGTTTTCCCAGTTTGGTGTGGAAGAACTTGACACACACGTTTGAGATGAGCTGGAATGCTGACTGTGAGCCAGGCCTCTTCTCCCAACATCAGTGATTGCTCTTGTGGCTGAATGGGAGCAAATCCCTGCTGCCGGGTTCTGGAGAGTGGAGGCTGTCACAACAGCAGATTCATGCCCATGGTTTTGGAATGAGATGTGAGCCCTATATATACACGTATTGTTTTAATATAATGGCATTACAGTAGATGTAACTACTTCCTAAAACCAAACAGCCAAATAAGAAGACATCACATGGCTGTAAATGTATCAAAAGTTATCCGACACTTGGATATAAATGATGACTTGTGAGCATTTCCCTTTTTTATAATTATGATCGTTATCATAAAAATCATTGTCACTGCTAAGGCATCAATTCACAGGCTGCTAATGTCTCATCATTACGGCTCATTGACTTGACATTGATCTGAAGACGCGTGTTCAGGAACGCAGTGAGAGGCAATAAACAAAGGTCAGGAAACATATATTACAGTCAGCAGTAATTAATGAATTGTTTACCTGAAGGAACAAATGAGACTAATAATAACAATGATGACAGTAGGAGTGAGTAATTGGCACCAGGAAGCTGCTGTAATATTAAATCATTGATTCATTTTATATCTACTCCTTATGACACTAATCACATTCCTGTATGGTTTCTGATGTCATAATATCTTAACCACAGTGACATCACTGACAGTCAGGCCATTACTGTAAATCCTTCATCGACTCACAAAGAAAATGAATTAAAAGAGAGAAAGGGGAGCGGCGAAACGATGGAAGGAAATACAAACAAGAGGAAGAAGAGGGGAAAACTAGTGTTTATTAATAACTCTGCGCTGCAGTTGATCAAAGACTTGACTGGAATTCTGACCTGCCCCCTCGTCAGTCTCCACGGCGATAAATTGGTACCAGCACCAGGCTTTTAATGAGCTGCTGATCTATTAGCTTGACTCACACACACACACACACACACACACACACACACACACACACACACACACACACACACACACACACACACACACACACACACACACACACACACACACACACACACACACACACACAGCAAATTTCTATATATCCTGCAAATCTTTCAGCAGTTAACAGAAGACAGAGACAGAAAGATAGGGAGCGCTCTTTAACCTTCATCACTTGTCTGAAGAGACTCTCAACCTGCCCATTATCACGCCAGCAATCAGTGGCATTTATTGCCTCTGCATGTGTGTGTCGTGTACATACAGTACACACTGCATGATCAAATGCCTCTTATGAAACACACAGTGCTGGTTCTCCCTTTTGATTGGCTGAGTCACATTGGAAGCTGTTGTGCAATAAATATATAAATAAATGTTGCGGCGCGTTTGGCCGTGTTCAGAACGTGGCCTCAGACCAGCAGCTCGCTCTGGGTTATATGGCGCTATGTTCAGTCTGCTGCACGGATGCTGCTGAGCTGAATTAGAAAAAAGGTTTTGTGACCATCAAAGTCTTCTTTTACTATTACATGCACACATCCTTTAGGCTACATCATGTTTCAGCTGTACTGAGTAAGATCCTTAAAGGGGAACTCCAATGATTTTACACATCAGTGTCTGTTTACAGATCTTAGGGAGTACTGCTAAAAAATGGTATAAAGTCTTTTGTGGCTCTAGAGAGAGCTGTGTAAAGACTGATAAATTTCTTCAAGTGATGTCACTTGAGTCAGCGTTGGTTGGGGCTGAAGACTACAAGTTTGAAAAGGAAAGAAAAATCTGGGGGTGAGGAGTTAGAAAGAAGTGAGGTTACCAGACCTCTGTAGCCGCTCCTCATCTCTGCTGGAGGCTAGCAGCTCCAGGTTACATTAGCCGCTTCTAGCAAAATACATCTAAATCTCCTACAGGGCTGTCAGCAGTCAACTTGCATTATGGGTAATGTATGTATAAACTAGAAATACTGCCTCATGGTTGTATGTCTCTGCCAACCAGTCAAGTTGCAGTTTACATCCATGTCTGTCCAGACTACATATAATATTTTCAATTCAATTTATTTATTTACTTGTTGTGAAGACTTTGAAGGAATTTAATAAAAGATATTAAGTGTATTTTCCTTGTATGTATTTACATGTTTGGCCAATAAAGCTGATTCTGATAGAACACAAAGATTTAACCATGACAGTAGACAGTAATGCTTCAGAAATTCTAAAATGTGGACACTTCACACACATCTTCAACCCGGCAGCACAGAAGATCTAAACAATCACCACAGTTTCAAGGTGGGCATCAACATTAGTGTCACTAATTCAGTATCTGACCAAATGTGAAATATGGTCAGAATCTCTCCTTCTGTTTCTGAGTCATGGTGTTGAATAATGACCAGAAAAGAACATTATGATGTCACAGTGAACTTGACCTTTGGGATATAAAATGTCATCACTTCATCATTTTATCCTATTAGACATTTGTGTGAAACTTTGTTATAATTAGTATATGAATTTTTGTGTTATGGCCAAAAGCATGTTTTGTGAGGTCACAGTGACCTTTGACCTTTGACCACCAAATTCTAATCAGTTCATCTTTGAGTCCAAGTGGACATTTGTGCCAAATTTGAAGAAATTCCCTCAAGGTGTTCCTGAGATATTGCGGACGGTCTTATGGACATACGGACAACTCGTTGACAATGTTATAAAAGGATAATGAGAAACTGGTGTAAGCTCTTTTAAAACTAGACTACAGTCAAATCTGTAACCATGCTGGTGGCCCAGTGAGGCTGAAACAAAAGACTGTCCTCAAAAAAAAAAAAAAAAAGCAGCATCTCTTGTTTGTTCATGTTTATTTTAACCTGACAAGCATCCTCTTGGTCTGGTGAATATCCTCTAAGTAGCAAAGGTGGAAGTAGCATTACATTTTTATTAGTGCCACAGAACCATTTAGGGATGGTTAGCTGGATGTCAACAAATTGACTTTGACATGAGAGACCTTGTTCACATTCTCTCTTATAGCATAAACGTTGGTTTCTTTGGTTTCTGACAGTTTCTGGCCTGTTTCATGTTAGCATGTCAGAAATATTGTGATCTACCATCATTTTTTAAACATAAATATAAACCTAAACCATACATGATGCCAAAACCTGTTGCATTCATTTTAAATTTTCTTCTTTTTCTTTTAATCCTTTATCCTCTGTAGTGGGCCTGTATAGTATATACTTTTAAGTGTCAGCATATAAAATGGTGCACATAACACACCAAATGTTGTGAATATAACAATATAATTTAATTCAGACAAGTAAGGCAAATCTACAAAAGTCTTAATTATTGGGGACTGGGACGTGCTTGCAGCCATACTTTGTTATTTATGGTGGCTTTGTCTTAAACAGTCACACAAAGCAGTTTAAGTTTGGTGAATATTTAAAAATGCAGTGGTGATATGGAGCCACACAAGCATACGTTAACTGTATCAGCATCATAGCAGCACGAGCAGTTTCCCCCCCAGCAGAGATGAAAAGCCTCCTGCAGTGGGTGGTTGGAGGTTAGAACAGTCAGCCTCCTGCTAGTCAGTGAATAATGCAGCTGTCAAAAAGCTCAAAATTAAACACATTGAATACACACAGGACAGCCCTGGGCTCTACTCCACTCTGCAGCGTGCAGACACACACACACACACACACACACGTATATGAAGACACACAGCCAAATATAATCCCATACAAGTCCATTTATACATGGAGATAAATAAACACACTCGCATCTGTCTTATCTGCTGTTTCTGCTGCTGTGTTACTGCTCTGCTTTTAAATGTGTCAATAAACATTTCATTGGTTTTAGTCTGAAACTCACAGTGTATCCATACTATGTAAACTGTTTACTAAACAGTGGACATTTTCGTATATGTAGTGTGCACAATAGGTCATTTTTCTTATCTGGCAGCTTGGTTCGTGACCACTGAT
Source organism: Scomberomorus guttatus (assembly GCA_038419695.1). Taxonomy (NCBI): domain Eukaryota; kingdom Metazoa; phylum Chordata; class Actinopteri; order Scombriformes; family Scombridae; genus Scomberomorus; species Scomberomorus guttatus. The sequence goes on from CM076449.1 coordinate 30,665,448, forward strand.
CCTGCACTAACTGGAATATTGGAATATTTTATTTATTTGAGTCGTTTATAGGAAATAACAATTCTAACTAGACATCAAAGCGGCTGACTTACAGAGACTGTGAAAAAACACAAAATCTGTCCTTTCAGTGAGTTCCCCAAATAAGATGTGATGTGAGGTTGTAATACGAAGCACAACAAGCTAGTGAAGCTCTGTAAACGGAACCACATTCCTGCACATGCTCAGTGGCGACTGCCTTACACAGAACTACTCTCTGGAGACTGAAATCGTGATCACTGTTATTAGTCTTTGGAGCAGTTTCTAAACAAACTAACCAAACTCTTCGTGGTGAAGGAACATGGCACCCAGTGCAGCGGTGTGGCTCACTGTTTTTAATAGTTTTTGGACAACAACAGAGGTCTAAGACACGGAGGAATAAGATATATCAGGCTTTGGAAACACACACAATACTTGTAAGTAGGATGGATTCATTGTTGGTTTGGCTCTGCACATGAGATTTGTTGACAGTGAGAAATTGCCAGTAACAGACTCTGACATGACAGATGTGTTGCTGCATTTTGATTGGCTGGATACAGATGTAGTGCGATGTGAGTTGCTTCTGTTATCAGACTATACTGATCCTGAATAGATATCTATGAATTACAATTACATTTTTCTGAATGTACTTTTTAAATTTATTTCGTTATTCACCATCTACATAGTAAATGGGTAATAATGTCTTTTTCACTTATACTTGTTCATAGAGTTGGGATGTCTGAGCAGGTCAGAAAGTGTTGCTGATGTGGTCCTGCAGACCCCAATAAGACACTGCATGTGACACTGGAGTACACAATAAATTCACCTCCTCACAGGCCATGACAGGTCCTGTTGGGTTCCTGCAAACTGTTGCATAGATATCAAGACCTACAGAGCTCAGACTCATGTGGAGCCAAAGAGGGCTACAAAGCGTGGACCTGATATATTTCATGGGGACCTCTGGTTTTGGGGGATTTAGATATGGCCATAGATCAGCATACTGAGTCTGTAGAGAGCAGTGAGGTTGAGAAACAAACAGTGAGTGAGCGTTTCAGTGGAAGCCCACACAGAGCAGAAATAATGTTTCCTCTCTGTCTGTGTAGAGCTCAGCTGTCAACACCGACCTACTTAGACTGCCACACTGAGAAACCCAGAGCAGGGAGAAGAGGATGTGAAATTATGGGAGAGAGTGAGGGGAGGAGAGACAGAAAAAAGGGCCAAAAAGGCAAAGACGGAGATGCAGCGGCATAGAAAAACAGAGAGAAGAAGAAGAAGAAGAAGAACCAAGCTGGAAAGGAAAGGAAGAGGCAAGATGAGAGGAGGAGAGGGAGAGAAACGTCATGCTGTGTCTGTATGAGATTATGTGTGATGGGAGGAAAGAAAAAGAAAAGGAGAAGATGGAAGGAGAGAGGGAAAATGCATAAAACAATGAAAGCAGAGAAGAACAGAAAGAGGAAAAAGAGAAAGTGACAGTAAGAGAGGACATGATGTTTTGTGTGTTCTGCATGTGTGTGTGTGCATGACGGAGGTGACGAGCATCGATCGCTGCTGCCAAAGCTGCCAAGCTGCTGATCAGATAAGATCACGCTGAGCGCTGAAGTGTTTAATTGGGAATTGTGTGTGTGCATGTGTGTGTGTGTGAAGCAGGCGATGTTATCACTTAACTCAAGGGCTCAAGTTTGATCTTTCATCTCTCCGCTGCTTTCTCTCTCTCTCTCTCTCTCTCTCTCTCGGTCTCTCTCTCTCTCACACACACGCACACACACATCTGTCAAAAATCCAGAGCTGTGGTTCTGCTTTGTAACGACTTCAAGGAGAAAACAAGGAGGAGGAAGAAGAGGAGAATGAGGAGGAGAGGAAACAGGAGCAGAAGGGAGGAGAGGGAGATATACAGGTTATGGGGAAAAGTAATCGAAAGAGGTTAATGAGGAGGAAAGAATATGGAGAGGAGAAGAAGAAGAAAGTAAAAACAAGAGGGGAGCAAAGGAAGGAGGTGGCATAAAAGAAGATGAAGAGGAGGAGGAAGAGAGAAAGAGAGAAAACATGAATAATGAGGAAAATTGATAAAAAAGGAAAAAGACAGGAAAGGATTTAGGGAAAAGAATGAATAATAGAGTTTGGAGAAAGGAAAGGAAAGGACAGAATAAAGGAAAGTGGCCAAACAGTCTGAAAAAAGGAAAAAGGAAAGGAAACGAAAAAAATGGAAAGCTAAGGAAAGAAAGGAATAGTAAAAGAAAGAAAAGTGAAGTGGAAGTGTGAAATAAAAAAACAGGTTGAAGAAAGGAAAGAGGAAAAGATTCATTTGAACGAAGGAAAATTAAATCAAAAGGAAAAGGAAATAAGGAAACAGACAGAAGAAAGAAGAGGAGGAGGGAGGACAACAGCATGAAGAGGCTGTAAGGACAAAAAAAACGGTAAATAAAGAGGTGAGGAGGTGATAAAGAGAGGTGAGAAGAGGTGAGGAGGATCAGAAGGGAGTGGAGGAGAGGGAAAAGGGAGGCGAGGAGAGGTGAGATTTATGGCGAAAAGAAAAGGTAATGAAGGGAGAGAAGAAAAGGTAATGGAGGGAGAGAGAAAAGAGGAATGGAGGAGGAGATGATCAGTGAGCTGCTGCCTGCGCTGATCAATCACTGTTTATGGAACAATCAGAGAGAGAAAGAGAGAGAGAGCGCAGGATGGATGGATGGAGCGGGAAAGATATTTATTACAGAGAGAGAAATAAATGATAATGGGGCTGTGAAAGAGAGATGGATGCTGCGAGTCAGATACTTTCTGCCGTTCCCCTTTTTCTATTTTGCCTCTTTTTATTTGCCTCCTTTTATTCATCATCCTTTATTCTTCTCTCTCATTTCTTCGGCTGGTTTTTGCTTCCTTCCATCTTTCTTTTAGCCGGATCCCAGACCTCTGAATAGGATTCAAATAGGTCTGGTGTTGCGCTCATTGATAGCTCTTTTCCCTCAATAGAAGGGAGCCAATCAAAGCTGGCTAGCTTTAATCCTTTGTCAGGTAAAGAAGTGAAGATGTCGTCTTCAGTGTCGGAAAAATGGGAGACACAAAAAAGTTTGGATGTGATCGACACAACTGTATAGGTTATTGTAAGCCATAGAGGAAATAACTAATGAACTTATCTTTAACTAATTGAAATAATTAAAGGGGCACTCCAGTAATTTAGTTTGTGAGAGACAGACTGAAAAATGGTCAAAAGAGATGCAGCAGCGGCTGAGATATCCTATGCTGAGGGTTACACCACACATACAGTGTGCAGAGGTTTCACAGCTGAAATGTACTATTGAATGTTTTGCATATTTGCTCTTTAATGCTAATAAAAAAGAGCAGAGTGAGATAAAAGATTCAATCAGGGAATAATTTGCATCTGAGTTTAGTGAAACTGGGCATTTTATCAGCCTGAAACTTTATTGAAGTAGATATTTTACTTTAATGTTGGAAGACTGAAGTCCAAATGATGAATGTTCAAGTGTTTCATTGAACTGTTTTTGTTAATATGACCAATATGTAATATGAAGTTGGACCAACCAGCCACTAAAGAGAAATAATGACTTGAGCCAACAACTAAAATATGTTCAGCTAACTAAATATTTTAATTCACAGAAAAGTTGGGCCAACTTGACCTGTGTCAAGTGAAACAATTAGTTGAGTCAAAAACTAACATGAGTTGAGATTATGTAACTTTTTGACTTGGAAGGAAGCGGGGCCGACTTAATATTCTTAGTTGGGTGCAAATTTGTAAAATATGTGAAATGTTGAGGCAACAATTGTTCAGATGAGTTGCCTTTGTCTTATTCCCATAAAGAAGACCTAAAAAAAGCTAACAGAAATAATAGTCTTTAATGTTCTAAAGCTTCATAGTGAAAGCTTAACACAGTAATTACACGTTACATTACGTTATAATAATAATAATACATTATAAAGACTTCACTTCTGATTACCCTAATAAATCATCTACACCATGGGTTCTTTTGCTGTCAAAACACTTGTAATGACCATAAATGTGGCTTCAGTCTTTAGTCTGAGTCAAGCTCCAAAAACACTGCCTAGTTCCCACAATGCATTTCTAACATCTTTTGTTAGACCCTACTTGCCTGGTAAAAGCCAAGTTTGTAACTCAAGTTTTCTGTTATAAATTTGAAGTCGAGTTAAATCCAAGATAAACCTGATGACATCATCCGTATTTCTTCAGACTTTCGAAAGCTCCTCCTTTAGTTTTTACTGGCTGTATTAACTATAATCAGTAAACTGTTCATCATGTGTAGAATCTGTGGAGTGCTCCTGAAAGTGACGTAGACTGATTGGTTACATAACACAAAATAACACAAAATAACCCTCCAAAACAGAAATTGAGCATCATTATCTGGAATTTGTTTGTTTTTTGTCTTTTTCTATCTATTTACTTTCTTCTCCTCCTTTCTTCTTTTACATTTTTCTTTCTTTCCTTCTTTCTTTCTTTTGTTCTTCTTTTCCATCCTTCTTTTTTTCTTTCTCCACTTTGCTATACAACAGGATAAATCTGAGATCTTGCTTTAGTCGTCTTTCTTTCTTTCTTTTCCATCTTTCTTTCTTTTTTATTATTTTTGCTTTAGGTACAACGGGGTAATTCTGAGATGTAGCCTTGTTGAAACGGGGCACTGTCGCTCCCTCTCTCCTCACTGTGTCTCCACAGATTTTGAAGGTCGTTACTTTCAGAACATTTAATCACAGTGGGAAGCTGAGTTTCTGCTCGGCCTCCTGCAGCTGAGAGTCAGCCTAAAAATTTCAACAGTCATAACCGCTGCTCCCATTCAGCACGTCCGGCCTCTGCGGCTCACTGAGCCGAGCAAGGCGTTACTCCAGCTGAGGGTTAAATTCCCGCTTGTGGCTGCTGTAATAGTCCTTTTTTCTTTTTAATCACATTTATCTAAAAGCTGAGTGTAAAAAGTGCATCACATGGAAGGAGCAGGAATGGAACAAAAGAAATTAAATAAATCTCACATGGGTCCAAAAGAATTAAAAAGATAAAACATTAAATTAAGAATTGTGGAAAAAGAAAGCATGAAAGACAAATGACTTTAAATAAAAAAGCAGTTTTTTTAAAAGTAAGATTTAAAACATGATGCTAATTTGTCTTTTACAACCGAAGCCTTAATGCTGAAAGTGTTGTGTATGATTATATAATCCTTGCTTGCTCTAATCTTTAAATATGTTTAATTTTTCTTGGTTCTATCCCAATTTTTCCCCAAAACAAAACACACATTGATAATTATTAAACCTTCATGGAGGAATTTTACCTGAAAGCACCTAAACTCTGTTAAAGAATCAGCTTTTTGTGCTCAACCTTGCCTGAGTTTATTGAACAGTGCTGGTATTCAGAGTTACAGTTATTTCCAGAAGTTACAGTTTCTGACAGAGAGAAGTGGTTCTAAATCAACAGTAAACATCAGATTTTGGTGTCAATCTCTCAGAATGAAAAAGCATCTGTCTTTCAAGAAACAGCTTAAAATAAATCTTGTTGGGAGAGTTGAACACGTTGAATTAACGTTGTTTGAGCGTCCCATCAAGACGTCCCGTCATGGTTCAAAAATAGCTCCAAAATGAAAGTTGTGCCAATGTCCAGGATGTTACCCGGCCACCAGCTGGACGTCCTTCCTGGGCGTTCTGGCAACGTTGAAAATACGGGCCAACTAAGTTGCTAGCGAGCTATTTAGGGAGGTAACATCTCCATTCACAATCCTGCAACGCTCTTACAAAGCTCTGATGGGTTGATTGTCTCTCCAACTGGGAGAAACATCTAAATCTTAGGAGACTCTTCATGGACCGCTGCAACCTGCAAGGTGAAGCAGATGCAAACTGGGGATTTTCTCACTGATTTCAATATAGCAGCATCTTGTGGAACTGCAGCTTAGAAGACTTCAGCATTATTAGCACCATGGTGGTTACTGCATTGTGAACACACCCATTCAATTGTTTTGTTGCTGAAAATGACGTACAGAGGCCGCTCAGAAAGAAGAAATAAAAAGGTTGCTCAACAATCATAATCTGTCATCTGTGTGTGTGTGTGTGTGTGTGTGTGTGGTGTCTAGGACTCAATGTCCAATATAGCTTTTCCCAACACATTGCTACCATGGTTACGCACGAATATGAGGCGCCACGGAAACAAACAGAAAGACGTCTGAGCATACTCACTGCTGATCACCTGGCTGTTTACTGTTTCTCTCTCTCTCTCTCTCTCTCTCACACACACACACACACACACACACATACACACACACACACACACACACTTTGGAAATACATTTACATGTTATAGACAAGGATGTAAAGACTGATGCAGACACTGATAAATATACACTGAAATATACAGCTCATATTAAGTCAGCACCCATCACCTGCTGTCTCATGTACATACACGCACACGCACACATGCACACATGCACACATGCACACACGCACACACACACACACACACACACACACACACACACAAGCTATAAATATCCATGTGCCACTCAAAGTGAATCAGTTGTCTATCCCCAAGCTGCTGTCCCACATAACCACTCAACTGAGCTGTGTGTCAGTTTGTGTGTGTGTGTGCGTGCGCGTGTGTGTGTTAGGAGATAGTGTGTGTGTGTGTGCGTGTGTGAGCGAGAGAGAGGAAAAGTGTTATTTTAAGCCGGTAGAAATCCAGGGAGAAGAAGAAAGAGTGTGTTGTGTGTGTTAGAGGAAGTGTGAGTGTTTTGTGATTGCAATGCATATTTGTGTGTGTGTGTGTGTGTGTGTGTGCGTGTGCGTGTGTGCGTGTCAGAATAAACATTTCGTCCCCTGCGAGTGATGCAGGCACCCCTTGGGCCGATCAGTAACGAGTAAACAAACGCAGCGCCACCCTCAGGCCAATCAGAGCAGCTTTAGGAAAGCCAGAAGGAATTCAGAACGAGGCTAAAGACATTCTGAAGTTTCAGATAAACTGCTCAACATAATGTCAATTAAACCAGTGATTGTGGCGCCCCCTCAGGCCAATCAGTGCAGTTTTTTTTTAAAATGCAGGGATGAAAAAAAGCTTCCCTGGAGAATTTAAGTCGAAAGCATCGAGTCACTGAGAAGAAAATACGTAAAATATTCAAGAAACAGCAAAAAACAAATGTTTCTCTCCCTGAAAACAGCTTCTGATCTGTCCTGTTTGGTTAACTGTCTAGAAGACGTGTAAGAAAGAATGTCCACTTTCTCTGAGTTTCCTTCTATTAAATTCAAACACAACATGTTTTCCCCCTTTGGTCCAGAGAATCTGCATACTCAGATCTGTCCACATCTTTTTGTGAAGAGTGCTTTTTGATTCTAACCTACATTTTGAACCTTTTTTGGTTTCAGAGGTACTGAAACTGTCAAACAGTACACGCCTTTTCTTACTGCTATTTTTCTTCCATGAAATGACCAAAACCAACAATGTATTGTTACATCTTTCAGCACTTGATATCCCTACCCCTGTCCGTGGCACTCAGCCTAAAGTCCCATTGATTCCTACTGAGGGAGTAATTGTGTTCTCAGATGGAACGTGAAGTAAATCTTAGAGGTGGCGCAATTGCATATAAGGTTAATTGAAACATGCAATTAGATGGAAATTCGCCTGGAGTGACTTGAGCTGAGGTAAAGATCCGTCTGTGCAAATTCAGAATGTGTCCACTTGAGTGGAAAATGTGTTTGTATTCCAGCTGGCTTCATGAATCTGCTTTATAAACATACAGAGACAAGAAGAAAATGCAGGGAGACTGGAGGGAAATAACTGGAGAACCAGAGTCTCTGGTGAGCTCTGATATCAGTCAGAAGTTGAGCTGAACACAAACACACACACTTAAAACACTTCCACATAAACGGTCTGTTGCTAGCTAGCTTAGAGCTAACTGGCACACTGGCAAATAAACGGCAGAGTAGTCAAACTTGCATGAATGATGCAAAGTGAGAAAATTAGCTTTGCTCTCTGTCTGATCACACCTAAAGAGTCGCAAAATGCTCACCGAATGTATCTGCAAAACGTTCACTGACAACACTCATAGCAACTAAAGCATTATTAACGTTTTTGAAGGTTATATTTAGGCACTTAAAAAAACACTACACTCTCAAAATTCACCTTTTTAAAGCTGCTTTTAACTCATGCTCAGCCCTTAGTCTGATACTTTTAAATGACAGTATGTCTTTTTTGTCTTATATTCTCTATTATTCTATTTGCATCTGTTTTCTGCTTTTAACACTAGGTCCTGCTGCTATTTTGTTATTGTTGTGTGTAACTTCTTTTTGCCAGTTTGTTTATCTATGTAAAGCATCTTTGAGTGCCTTTAAAAGTGCTGTATATATAAAATGTAGTATTATTATTAGTAGTAGTAAGGTTGGGAAAAAAATGTGTCACTTTATTAGCATTTAACTGTATGTGTGGTGTCTTTATGTGCTGGTGGGAAGCTCCAAAAACTTTCAAAACTCAGCTACCGAACAGCCTTATTCACTCCAGTAAACCTTTAAAACAAACATGTTCCTTTTGAGAAGCATCATATAAATTTGGTGTCCTCTTCTAAAATCTACATTCCCACAGGCCGTGAACGCACCGCAGCACAACAACAGGTGTCAGCTACAAAAACACAGCCAGCCTGAAGCAGACTTTTCTAATGATGAGTAATAAAAGAGATGAAACTACCAGAAAAAAAAACAAACTGGTTTGAGTCTTGAATGGGGCTATAAAAGATACAAGAGCGAAGAAAAGGAAACAGTCAATTAATCGTTCTGAGGCTAATGCTCAGCAGCACCGGAGGGAGACCGTTTGAAAGCAGATGGATGATGTGTTAAATATGTAAATATACACTCAGGAAGACTGTTGTTTCCAAACAGTAGTCACATTTCTTATCTTAAAACACACTTCTCGGCACATTTTCTTTGTGTCCATTAATATAAAAATACAACAATCATCTCTTTAGTGGAGATGAGCCACAGATGAAGATACAGTACTTAAATACTCAACAACACTCAACATACATTTATACAGTATACACAGCATGAACAGACACACCTGCAGCATCCTGACATGATATTTAAAAGAGGAAGAGATTCTCATACACACAGAAACCCATACTCACACCCACAGTTCAGCAACACTTTAAGCATCACGAAATGTCATTTTTTTTCCTCCCTAAAACAGTCGCCATGGATACTGACCCACATTTCAGCCAACATGGAGGTTGGCTTCTCATTTACATTCACCTCAAATAAATCCTCACCAACCTGAATCTGCAGCGTCTGGGCGTCGGAAGAAAGTGTACAAGTCTGAAATGTCACAAAAGTTTATCGGATGGTTTTCTTCTTTATTTCTTTTTATAAAGGAAATGTTTCTTTTTGTGTTTGTTCACACCTGCTGCAGTTCATTCAATTTTCAGTGATCAGATAAGTATAAGTGATGTGACCAAAAGGAAATGATTTTTCAATTTTGTAATGAAAAGGTTCTGTGTGTGTGTGTGTGTGTGTGTGTGTGTGTGTGTGTGTGTGTGTGTGTGTGTGTGTGTGTGGTGAAGACATAAATCCTCATTCAGGATGGAGGCCTGATTGGCTACAATGTGAAGCTTGTGGGTTATAATATTTTATATTAAAGCTGAGAGTTAAATATATCTAAAGTGATGAGCATAATAGCGGTCTACAGCCGTGCCAGCGTCTCTGTGAGGCTGCACTGAAGCACAGTGGTGCTTTGAGCTAAGGTGTGTAAGTGTGTTCGATGCCTGAATCTTGAAATAATCTGCACTAAACCACAGGAGAGCATTAGCCTCTTACATTAGCCTTAGCCACGCTATCTTGTATTTTCAGGTTCTAACAAGGAGTGTAATAATAATAATAATAATACGTATTGATTACATTCTTATACGTTGCTGATGCATGAACGAAAGTTATTTGAATGAAATTGTTTGGGTAGTCAGAGCTCCAGCCCTGCCAGCCAGAGCAGTAACGAATATCAGTGCACTGTACTGTACGTCTCTCGTGTCACTGTGACCTGGCGGGCCGCAGTGACGCAGTAACTTGTATTCCCGTATCACTCTGGCTGTTTATAGCCAAGCTCCAGCTTACATGCGAGGAGCTGATGGTCTCTGGAGGTCCGACATTTGCCGAGCTATTATTGTTATCATTATTATTATTATTATTATAAACATAAGATGTGATGTGAAACTTTATTTTTTTATTTTATTTCCAAGATATCTGTGTTAACTGCCCCCTCATATACATGGAAATGATAAAAGTCAATGATTAAAGTTAATAAATGTATTGATACAACATTAATTGGTACAAGGGTCATCTTCAGCCTATTATCTCTCTATTATCTATCTAGTTTATCTATGGAGCTGTGATGTTCACATGTGGTGTTATAAAGCATTTAACAGAACAATAGAAATTTAGGCAGAAATAGGCCCAGTTTGGCCTCCGCACTAAACATTAATAACTTCCCCTTTTCAGGAGCATTATTAAAGTACATGATTGAAAAGGGTCACAGGTGCCAGTAAACACAGCTCCAACTGTTAGTGAGTATAAAGGGGGTGTAAAGTGATGGCCTGCTGCATTTTAAAAAATTAAGTCAATGTTTAATTCATTTTTTTATTTCATCGCAGGTCCATGACCCACTACCCCCTACTGCTGGTGCAGAACGTGGTCATGTCATCCAAGAAACTGACACTGCTGGTAAGTTCTGTGTTTCAGTGAAACCTATAGAGACAGCTACATGGCCCACTCTGTTCAGTGCTCTGTTCAGTGCTCTGTTCAGTGCTCTGTTCAGTGCTCTGTTCAGTGCTCTGTTCAGTGCTCTGTTCAGTGCTCTGTTCAGTGCTCTGTTCAGGGCTCTGTTCAGGGCTCTGTTCAGGGCTCTGTTCAGGGCTCTGTTCAGGGCTCTGTTCAGGGCTCTGTTCAGGGCTCTGTTCAGGGCTCTGTTCAGGGCTCTGTTCAGGGCTCTGTTTAGTGCTCTTCATGGCAGTCCAATAGTTTTTGAGATATTTCTGTCTGGGCAAAAAGGGGCGGACACACGGCAAAACATTGCTTTTTTCCACAGAATTAGCTCCCAGCTCCAGTTTTCATAATTGGTATACCCACATAATAATTAGTGGGTAGGGTAATTATTCTATGTGGGTAATTAGTCTACCCACATAGAACTGACTAAAACACTGATTTCATGATTTTCCACACCTTTTTAGTTTAGTTTCAGTTTAAGCTTCTTAAATTCTTAAAAAAAAACATTCTATATTCTGTAAAAAACACTCTCTCTTAAAGTCTTATTCAGTTTTGCAAAAATTGATTAAGGTTGGTGTTTTGCAAAATTGCCTCTGCAGTTTCCATTTCTACCTCTGTTTGTTATGACAGGAGGAATCAACATTACCTGATGTTCATTATTTAATAAAGTCAAGGCTTAATTATTAGTAAAGTGAAAATTTAAGTTAAATTTGACTTGAGCCATATTTACCTTTTGAGTGTTCTCTCAGTATTCTGGCTCTTTCTTCCCACAGGGGACAGAACAGTAAATAAGGATTTTAACCTATTTTACTTTGATATTGTTTAGATGCATTTATGAATTTTTATTTTGTTTTTATTGATGGTTTACATGTGGGAATTTATTTACTGCGTTTTGATAGTAAGCGTTGGTTGATTAGAACAGGGGCTGTAATTTCAATGCTCTTATGGATGAAAACATTTAACCTTTGAGTCAGTTTGTACAGATGAAATTTTAGTTTATGGTTTAATTTTATGTGAAATGTTTTGTATCAGTCTTTTAACATATTGTGAACATGTTATAATGTGTTTTGTAGTTCCATAAATAAATCAAATGTTGGACCTGAAGTTTCTCACCTTACTGAATGTGTGTGTTACAATAAGTTTTTGTTATTCAGCAGGTGTCGCTTCTTTCACTTTCTTTTCAATTTCATTTTGGAAACAAACTCGCGAAACATTCAGCCAGGATTAGTGGAGGCGTTCTCGTGGCTTCATGGAGTGATTTGGCTCTTTTAAAAAAAAAGAAGAAGAAAACGGCTGAAGACAGATTTCAAACTGGAGACACACTGAGATGAGATGAGAATCTGCATATTTGTGAAACATCTTTGGATCTAACACAGTTTTAAATCTTTATGACACCCACCTCTTTACAAACAAGTATCCCCCTTTAGCTAAATCCTCCACACACACACACACACACACACACACACACACACACACACACACACACACACACACACACACACACACACACTCACACACTATAATCAGCTCTCTCAGTTCTAACAGTAAACACAGTCCAGTGATATAAGATGTCATTAAACCATTAACAACCTCCTGATTATCTCTGCTCATCTCCTCTGTGTTGCTGTGTTGTTCTGCTTCAGTCTGAATGTTTGTTCACATTTGTGCCGCTGTGTGAAAATTGTGTGTCAGCTGTGTGTTTTTCCAGCCAACTGGATGTTGAACATTCTGGCTCACTAGTGATGGTTGCAGTAACAGATCGATCAACTTATCGGGTATGTTGGCCTCTCCTCTCTCCTCTCACCTACTGCGGCATCCATCAAACATCATACCGTCTAATTCGCCACATCTTTACTGTTTTTGAGATGTGATAGTAACACAACCTTAAGTTCCAGATTCAGAACCTCAATTTAGTTGTTGGATCTCCTTAAATTGACAACACACCATGACCAGACAGCCCACATATACATTTTTTTCCACCAACGAGACATTAAAGTCTTGACAGTAGAGAGAAACGAGAACATGTTGAAGATGACAACAAACTGGATGACAGGTAGATCATAATTAAAGATGTGTTGCTGGGCAACCCCCAAAAATCCAGAGAAAACACAGATTCTTGTGTGAAAAACACTTCTACCACAAACGGTTTGCCTCGCTAATTCATGCTGCTGGAAAAATGCTAAATCAGGATAAAACGGTGAATGGTGAGATGAAGTTAACAAGGACGATAAACTGTGCAGAGAGGTGGAGGAGAGAGAACTTAAAATGAGCTGTGGCTTTGACCTCAAACCTGATGAACCGGATCATAACGTAATATTCTCTCACTTCTCTACCATTTGCACAGTTTTCAGTCTCCTACTCACACATCTGATATCTGCGTTCCAGTTTCCAGATGAAAAAATCAAACATGTTAAAAACAATTGTGAGAACAACAGGTAGAAACTTGATGAGGAGACTAATGATCAAAATCAATAAACACCACAACACTGTGATTTTATCTGCTGACTGTCTACACAGACAGGGTCCAACTTGATCTGATCAGTGGTCACAATCATATCTTTACCACAATCTGCCCGACGAGCTTTGCTCCTGTGAGTATTTGCTTGAAAAGGTGCAACTGACATCCTGAAATCAGCAGGAGTCGTCTGGTGCATTCACACCAAAACCAGGTGCTGGTCATGGCAATAACATATTTACATTTATTTGTTGGTGCTTTTGTGACGTACATATGAGGTACAGTCCAGGCTACAGTATCATATACACACTAAGCTCCAGTGATTTTATTATATAACTGACATTTCAACCACACTTTGTCTTTCTCGGGGCAAGTTCAATACAAGTATCAGATATCACCTTACACATCTCACATCTGGTACTATGACTGTGGATTAGTACCAGGTGTGAGAGGTGTATATATAAGGCTTTATCTGATACTTTATTTAGTATTGAACTTGCTATGAGATACGTCAGTTATATAATGAAATCATTGGAGCTTAGTGTGCCGTCATCTCCTCTTCAGCATTTGACATTTTGAACAACACCACCCTAAAACACAACTTATTACGGATGAAGGCAGCTGCTCATTAAAAAAGCAGAATGAACCGGATTCCAACTTATTACAACTTGGGTCTTATTTTTGTAATTTTGTGTATCAGTAATAATAACTTCTACCACGTCTTGAGGCTAAAGTAAATGGGGAAGTCCCTTAAAGTGCAATGCCACAGATGGCCGCTACATGCTGGCTCCAATAGACGTCAACTTCTCTCTAAAAATACTAAGTCAATCATTTTTTCATTGAGTCACTATGGTCTCAATCACTAAATTCAGTTCATTGACAGTTCATTCGCCTGCTGCTCTCCCCGGCTCCGGGACCTGCACTGATCAGACTGCGATATTTGAGTACGTTTAATGTTACTTGATAACGATACCTGCATCATCACTCGAGTAGGATAGCATTTGTGTCCGCCCGAGGTAGCGGGGTGTGTTTCCAGAGCGTGACAGGAAACACCCCGCACTCCTTATTTGGGTCCTGGCTCTAAACGGAAAAGATGGCGCCGACCATCAGCTGCAACTCTGGGTTTCAAACTGGCGCCGATGCAAACCAATGGGTGACGTCACACCTTGCTACGTCCATCTTTATATACTGTGTATGCTTTGTACTCACCAAGACAACTGTGGAGAATTAGTCAAACTCATAAGAAAACAAAGGTGAACTGTCAAATTATTTATTAGTCCAGCTCGGACTTGTGCGCACATAGTTTTCCAGTTTCAATCAGCAACATTTTGGGGGTGCTCAAATTCAGTTTAACTCAAAATAAAAAGGTTTATAAAATAGAATTTCTAGTCCTGTCAGACTTAGTTGTATGTTGCCATCTTCCTCGATCTCAGCTATTATTCTGAGGAGCAAAATGTGATCACAACTGATAGAAGCAATGACCAAAACCACAAAAATAAGTTGTAAGCAAAACAGAAATATTCTTCCACTGGTATGATCACAAAGATCTCAGAAAAGAACATCAGTTGGAATCAACTATGTGCACTTTTTCCCCGTGTCTTGCTGTGTTCAGCCTTTCTGATTAAAGTTTCCACGCCGCAGCTTCTTCACAACCACAAGGCCGTCTGTGCTGCAGCTGAAATATGGCCAGATCACAGCTGGAGGTAAACGCCGTCTCCCCCCAAAATTACAGAATTAGATTTTTACACGGAGAGATAAAAGGATGGATAGATGCAGGATGGAAGGGTGGGGGAGTGGTGGTGGGGGGGGATGGTAAATGGGCACGTGTCTGAAGGAAGGAGCGGAGCGCTGTGCGAGGAGGAGGAGGTGGAAGAAAAGGAGGAGGGGTTTCTAATTTGAGAGGTGAAATTAATGGGAAAGGATCTTGTGGAGAAACAGGTGAAGAAAACGAAATGAGAAGATGACTCGGTGAAGAAAAAAAAAGACAGATGCAGAAGAATGTGAGAGAAGGAGTGATAACGAACTGTATGCATCAACATTGTTCTCTCACTCTCTCTCTTTTCTCACCCTTTTCCTCTCCATCCACTCACTTGTGCACAGAAAAATACCCCCAAACTCATACGTCCTCACACACATGCACAAAAACACACACACGGGTAAGTGAATGAGCCGAAAAGAGTACTTATCGCTGCAGCAGCTGCCACTCCATTCATATCATTATAATAACTCTGAATAACGCTAATGAGGAATACACACCGTGAATAGACCAGGATGAGACTGTGTGTGTGTGTGTGTGTCTGTAAAAAGTAGTACGCCATAAGAAATAGGCCAGGATGTTATGCTGTAAATGTGTGTTTGTGTGTGCAAGTGTGTCGCTGTGCGTTTTTGTGAATGTGTTACTGTATTTGTGTGTGTGTGTGTGTTTTCCTGTATGAATAAACACAATTAGTAATCAGAGAAAGAGAGAGAGACAACTAAAAGGAAGGGGGAAAGAGAAAGAGAGAGAGAGAGAGAGAGACAGAGAGAGAGAGAGAGAGAGACGCTGAAATTAACTTTACAGGAAACACATTTAAATCTGAAAAAGCACTTATTGATTCAAAACCCCAAAATTATTCATTGACCTGTTATGTAAGCGACCAATTTAAAGCTCTGAATGCAAAGATGGATGATGAAAAAAAGAAACTAAGGCAACATGAACTGCACTGAGTCTGCTTTTCCTTGCTGGTTCATAATTATCATAAAAAAGATTCATTAACCAAGTCTTCCTTTTGCTGATGTTCTTGCCTCCAGTGTTAGATGTTCAGGATAAAAACCTTTAATGAAATATCACAATCATCACAACTCAGTGTCATCCACCTCTGATGTGAGAGATTTAAAGGATCAGGCTGGTGATTTTCTATATTTTTCTCGTTGTCAACAAATCTCATGTTTGGAGCCAAACCAACAATGAACCGATCCTGCTTACAAGTATTGTGTGTGTGTCTAAAGCCTGATATATCTTATTCCTCTGTGCCTTAGAGCTCCGTTGTTGTCCAAAAACTATTAAAAACACGTCAATAACCACACTGCTGCGCTGGGTGACACGTTCCGTCGCCATGAAGATTACGGTCATGGTAGTTTGTTTAGAAACGGCTCCAAAGACTAATAACAATGATCATGTTTTCAGTCTCCATCTTTAGTCGCCAGAGAGTATTTCTGCAGAGCTTTGTTAGCTTGTTGTGGTAAATATCACAACCTCTTGACTTTGTACTACCTTTTACATTGTGAATAACTTTAGTAACCACGTTCCTGCGCATGGGCAGTAGCGTCTTCATTGCTCCAAAGCGTCGCTAGAAGTAACATATTTCTTAGTGAAGCATGGTAGAAATGTGTCTTTGGTTTGTTGTTTGCTCCTTCGTGGGAGTTTAGTGAGTATTTGATACTCAAAAAATTGATTTGAGGTGGAGTTTTGTGTGTGTTGCCTCCACACTACTCAACTCTGTGCTCTGGCAGAACAATACTAAAGGAAAATTCCTAAATCATATGAAGTTTAGAGGTAATTCTACAACGCTGAAGACTGACAGAAATATGAAATTGGCATTTGACAGCTGATGCCCATGAAAAGTTCTGCTTTGGACGACTTTTCTGAGGCTTCCTCCTCACATCGACAGAGTTCCTCTCATCTCGTGGCTCTTTAGGAAACAAAGACTCATGCCAACTTGGTTACCAGGTTGCTCTCAGTGTTAACGCAGGGTTTGACTTTCACCTGGCTGACAACATCTCACAGAACCCAGGGGAGGAAGACTGACACCATTAACAACAGGATGATGCAAACAGAGAGAAAGAACACGAGGAAAAGCTCATAAAGCTGAAGTTTCACAAAATGAAAATCTGGTGGAAGATATTAAAGTTGATGGATCGAGCGGGAAAGAACTTTGCGGTAAATACATGAATGAAAATGGCTTTTATAAGCTTAAATAAGAGGAAATTCACAGTCCACTTACATCCAATCACCAAACATGGTATTTCTGTGTGTGTGTGTGTGTGTGTGTGTGTGTGTGTGTGTGTGTGTGTGTGTGTGTTATTAAAGGTATTTCTGGCTGTGTTCCCAGAAAACAAACTGTGGTCAAACAGTGGTAATTAAAAAGAAAAACTTATTAAGAGTGAGACACGCCCACCTTATTTTCAAGCTCTGTTCATTCTCTCTCTCTCTCTCTCACACACACACGCGCACACACACGCACACACAAACTTCTGCCTCACTTTGTAATTCTTCATCTGTCATATACACTTGTATGGATGCAACTTGTCTCACTCTTGCACACACACACACACACACACACACACACACACACACACACACAGACACACACACACACAGACACACACACACACACACACACACACACAGTTCATTGATTTTCATTGTTTCATCCATCCATCTTTCTGACAGTCACTCCTCCCCTCCTATGACTCAACTCCCTGATGTGTGTGTGTGTGTGTGTGTACATTTGTATATTTGAGGCGTCCTGTTTGTTCAGAGCTCTCTGCAGACATTTTTAACTCAGTGAAGTGGGTTGAAATTCTTTGCGCTGACTGACAGTTTGATGGGTGGGTTGGTGTGTGAGGAGCTGCATCTCTTCACTAAAGCTACAGTTGAATCTGAATAAATGTGTTTATTAATGTGGTGAAATGGAACAATGTGGATCATACAGAAAAGAAGGTGATGGTTCATAGTTTCAACAATCAAATGACTACATTCAGTGTCAAAGGAGTCTCTCATAGGAAGGAATGATGGAGACCAAAGCAGCTAAAAGAGTTAATTTTGAACTTACAGATACTAATCCCAAGATCAATGAACTTTCAACTTCAAATAAATGCTAATGTCGCTCTGTGTCGGCTGGATGTTGTAACATCAAGCTTATAACATCTATGTCAACCTTATAAGGCGATAATATGTCAGGGCTGTGTGTCCATTGGCTTGTTTTTGAGATTTTCTTCACCTTAGTGGCCAAAAAAGTCAATTTAAGCATCTTTATAGCTGCATGAATTGATTTTTTGGCTACTTGAGGGCAGAAAAAACTGAAAAAGACAAATTATCACTTTATCAACACAAGTTTATATGGTAAACATGTTAGCAAACAGCTGCCTTTTTCCACATCCTGCGGCCACAGAGCAACATTAGCATTCATCTGGAGCTGTGTTTCTGGCCACTCAATAAATGTACTGTAAGTCCAATATTTACACTTTTTTGCCTTGTTTTTGTCTCCACCAACTCCTCAAGGGAAATATCTCACACTTAAAACTTTAATTTTCAATTTTAACTTTATTGTCCGCAAGAGGAAATTTGCCTCGCAGCCAGATAAAACACAGACTTGAAAATAAACCATATTACTGAACGTGTAAAGATATTATAAAAACCCCGCCGACAAGCTCACGTAAAAAAAACAAAATACATCAGAGACAGTGGTGCTGAGAAGGAAGGTAGTGTACAGAAGGTTTTTACAGCTTTTTAGCTGAATGCAGCTGCACTGTTGCTGCTGGAAATAAGGTTGTTGAAAGCACCGTAAAAGTAAAGCAATGATCCAAAAAAGATCAAAAAAGCTGCAAAGAGCTGCAGGGAACTGCAGAGTCGCCTTTCACATTACACAGTCATTTGATCCATTGTTAATATAAAAAATAATGGCTTTAAACCTGCATTAACTGATTTGTGGGCCACATGAGGGTGTCGGAAACAAGTTGTGGACAAAACACTGACATATACTTTTAAGTTATGTTGAACTTGTTGGCAAACAGCTGCTTATTTCCACATCCAGCAGTTATGGAGCAACATTATCATTCATTTGGACTCGTCTTTCTGTCCAACTGGTGAATGTGAGTCCAATATTCACTCTCTTTACCAACTCCTGAGGGAAATATCTGGCTCTTTAGCTGCTAAATGCTCCACTATGTTCACCAGCTAGTTTCTAACTGTGTCTGTTTGCTGTTTGATGCTGAGCAGGTAGTGTACAGTGGCTTTTTAGAGCTTTTCCCCTGAAAACTGAAAAGCTGCCTGCTGCGGCCGAAAATGAGGCCATGAGAGCGCTGAGAGTGAACCAAAACAGTAAAGTTGCAGCCGGACAGATAAACAATTAGCTGAAACTCGCTATAAAGCTCCGTAAAGCTGAGCCGAGCTGCAGAGGTGATAATCCTCTGAGCCATGCCTCTGACATTACACACTGTCATTTGATTATGTAAAAAAAATATCAATTAGAGCCACTTTAAGTACAAATCACCTTCATATTGCAAATCACACAATCAATTTTAGATTGATTTTCTTCATTGGTTTCAGTTAATTTCCGCTTGCAGAGACCTGAAACTTGCTGCATATACTTCATTCATTACAGTCAGTATCGTTCATGTTCAGTTTTTGGTTAAAAATGCTGCCTTGGAATAGATCACATAATATTGGAGACACTTTACAGACTAATGCAATCCAACACTACAGATGTAGATGTACCACCATTGTTATTTATTCTTCAGGGTGAAGTGTGTGTGTGTGTGTGCGTGTGTGTGTGTAGTACACATAATAAATAGGCCAGGATGGAAAGCTGTGTGTCACTGTGTGTGTGATACTGCTGACAGTAGAGTTTGTAGCCAGAAGTCACATCCTTACTGAAAATGTCACTATTTGACCCTGCAACACGCACGCACGCACGCACGCTATTCATTTCTGACACATGCTCACATACAGTATACGGACACACACATGCGGTACACAAACACACACACTCCCTCTATCACTCTACTATCGACCATATCTTTAATATACCTCTCCATCTGTTTTATATTCTCCTTTCCACTCTACTTTTTCATCGCTCTCACACACATTCTTTCATACACTCTCATCTCTCGTCTTCTTTATAGTCCATCTTTCTGTTTTATTTTTCTGTCCTCACTTTATCTCTCCTTCTCTCTTCTCACTCATCTATCTCCTCACTTTTATGTCGTTCTGTGAATCACGTACACTCGTTTCCCGTCTTGCTCCTTGCTGTCTTTTTATTCATCTTCCTGTTTGATCTCCTGCTTTGTATTCTGGATGTATCTCCCTCTCAATCTCTCTTTTTTTCACTCCCTTTTTCTCGTATTCTATATTTGTTCCATCTGCTTCAGTCACTCTCTTTTCTCTGGCTTTCATAATCTCTCTTTTCCACTCTTATTTTATTCTTCATCTTCATCATGTTACCCTCCCTCTCTCTTCCTCTGATCAACGAGCAGACGGCTGGGTTTGATGAGGGAAATGTAAATGTCAGGTCATGTTTCTGCGGGGGAAGATGGGCTTCAGAGTGAACATGACAATACTGGCTTTAATAAAGCCTCAGGTCAGAATCGAAGGGGTTTCCCTGGACTGCTCTCAGGGCTTCTACCCAAAGAGAAAAGTCACTGAGCTCACATCACATTATCATATGAGCTTTTTTGACTAAACTCCAAAGAACTAAAGAGCTGCCGGAAATAAAGTAGTCCCTTATGTAGCGAGGCAGAAAGTGGATCATAAAGAGAGTCTGACTCTGATGCAGGAGAATCGAGTTCATAACCCTTCACAGATCTGCAATTAATGTTTGCTCTTTGGCCGCGCTAGCGGCATCGCTCGAGGGATGGCAGCGGTTCAGTCGGTCGTTAAGTCCACCCCTTTGGTCCAGACTGACTATCTCAACAACTATAAAATGGATTTATATGAAATTTTATACAGACATTCATGGTCCCCAGAGGGTGAATCCTACTGACTGTGGCGACTTCTCCTCCAGCACTAAGATGAGGCTGACATTTCTGGTTCAGAGTGAAATATCACAACTATAGGATGGATTGCCAAGAAATTTAATACAGATATTCAAGGTCCCTAAAGGACATATTGTTATGATTTTGGTGATCCTCTGGCTTTTCCTCTAGCGCCAACATGAGGCTGACATTTGTGGTTTGGAGGATGGATTGTCATAAAATTTAAAAACATATTCGTTGTCGCAGCAGGACACATTCCAGCAGGTCAAAGTTTTCACTAATGCTTTGAAATATTTCAATATCTATTAGATTGGATGCTCTCTCTCTCAATCACAACTCCCCCTAAAACCGAAACACACATTTTGTTGTTTTCTTCATTTCTGCTTGTGTACGGATGAAACAAACAAGATACAGCATGTTAATTAGTGAGCTTTAGAGTTGTTGGTATTTGGTCTTTTTGAAATTTGAACAGAGCCAGGCTCCTGGTTTCTGTCCCAGTGCATCTCCATACTTAACACACACATGAGAGAGTATCAGTCTTCTCATCTAACTCCTGGAGAGAAAGCAAATTGGTGCATTTCCCAAAATATTCAATTATTTCTTGCGTGTCCTTGAACGTCTCAGATGTTGGGCAGTTTTTTTCCTGTCAGTCGGTTTTGAGTTCAGTGATGCTGTTTTGGAGTCACTGTTGGTTTATAGTGTTTCAGCCAAAAGTTTTAGTTTTATTAGCTCTGGTTTCTGTGGCACATGGTCTCAGTGCTGTTTTCAGATTTATTATCATGGGTTTCACTGGAACTATATAAATCTGAACCAAAGAATGAAAAGGAGAGTTTCCATAAAAGCTAACTTATAAAAGTGATCTGAATTAGAGACTGACGTTTATTTTCAGAACAAGCTGCACCAATTTGGTTTAACTGTGAACCTGGATCGATTTATGTTTGTAAAGGACCAAAGCTTTGAATCTGGTTTTGAAGTCGACAGAATGACATTGAAACAAACTTTAAGCCTCATCACTCGAAAACTCTCATCATTGATCAACTTTAAACTGACAGTTGAGGTGGTTTAAACTGTGGTGAAAAAAAATGTGGAAATAGATTCGACACTTGGTAAAAACCCTATAAGGCGCGACAAAATTAAGTTTTATGATACCTAAAATGTATGAAATACCTAAAGGAAGCAGATAGACTTGAACCTCTCTGTTGAGCTTTATAGCCAGTGATGCTAGTGAGCAGCATTTATGTCACCGAGTGTGTATAACCACGCTGACAATTTTATTGATGTAATGTTTCTAGTCATTGTATCTCTTGGTATCAGGCTTGGTGAGACACGTAGCTGAGATAAAGTCAGGCCACAGGAGATGCTCCTGTCCAAAACGGAAATCGAACCCACGATCTCCAGGCAGTGTTGGTGCATTTATCTATACACTGATTTATCCAGAACCAGTGTGTGGGCTCAGGAAGGCAGCAATTACAGAGGAGAGAGATGGGATACAAAAGAGACAAATGGAAAGAGAGAGAGAGCTTTAAGGTGTGAGGATGTTTTCATGCTGACGGTCCAATAAACTCACACAGAGAGAGAACGAGAGATAATGAAAAAGAGAGAGCAGGGTGTGTGAGCCAAACCTTTGACATCTTACAACTGAGTGATATAGATGCTTCAGGAATCACTTCCTGTGTTAGTGTGTGTTGTCAGGACTAGCGTGCACAAGTGTAAGCACTGTGTGTAAAAAAAAAAGAGGAAATAACAGTGTGTGTGTGTGTGTGTGTGTGTGTGTGTGTCTGCGTGTGTGTCAGAGATGTAAAAGTGCTTAAACAGCAAACAGCCCAGGGTGGAGAGAGGGAAGAGAACACTCCACTGGGAATACTGTGATGTCGCCAACAACAACCATCCCTCTGTGTATGTGTGTGTATGAGAGTGTTTGTGTGTGTAGTGTTTCTGTATATGAATCAAGACAACGATCCGCTATAGCGCCCCCATGAGGCTGCAATGTTAATTACAACAGCATACAGCAATATTGGATGGATGAAAAATCCTTAGATCCTTACCACTAGTGGGGTAAAAAATGTAAAGTCTGTCCTGAGGGTGGCAGAAGAGTAAAGACCATGTTGTTAACTAAATCGAATTCAAAGTGTAATTCACAACAAATCCTCCATCTTACATGTCAAAATACATTGTTTATCTGTGCCTTCTAAAACTGTAAAAAATAACAAAACATTTTATGACGTGACAATACTATAAACACTGTATTTTTCTTATTGTCAACAAATCTCATGAGCAGAGCCAAACCAACAAAGAATTGATCTACTTATAAGTATTGTGTGTATATCCAAAGTCTGATAAATCTCATTCCTCTGTGCTGTAGTGATCTGTTGTTGTCCAAAAACTATTAAAAACACGTCAAACAGCCACAGTGTTACACTGGGTGACATGTTCCTTCACTGTGAAGAGTTTGGACATGTTAGAATAATAACAGCAATCATGTTTTCAGTCTCAGGAGAGTAGTTCCGTGTAAGGCAGACTACATATCACAGCCTCTTGACTTGTACTGCATTGTACATTGTAAATAACAAGAGGTTGTGATATGTAGCACAACAAGCTAGCAAGGCTCTGTAAACAGAATCATTTCCACATATGCTCAGTGGCGTCAGCCATACAAGGAACTACTCTCCGGAGACTGAAAACATGAACGCTGTTTTTAGTCCTTGGAGTCGTTTCTAAACAAACGTGACCTTAATCTTCTTGGTGAAGGAACATGTCACCGGGTGCAGAGGTGTGGCTCACTGACATGTTTTTAATAGTGAGATTTGTTGACGATGAGAAAAATATAGAACATCGCCAGCCTTATCCTTTAAAGTCTGGTTAGGTTTAGGGACAAAAACCACCTGGTTAGGTTTAAGGACACATCATGGTTTGGGTTAAAAATACAACTTCCTAAGTTAAGGAAAGCTTTGTCGTCATGGCTACAATAATAACTATTTCAAAGAAGGCACATCATATCCAGCAATTCTGTATCACTTGAATGTTTTTCTGGGGAGGACAGACATGTAATACAACACAAGAGCCACTTCACTCTACCAAAAATGTATTCTTACACTCTATATTGGAAGATAACACTTCTTCTCCCCTCATTCACATATAGACAGTATGTTTTTGACCTGTTTCGCTGCACAGTGTTGCACAGGAGCAGCTGATAAAGACTTGCTCCGATCTCACGTCAACAAAGCTGTACAACCCAAAGTTCAACATCACTTTAATTGTCTTTCTCCGGGGCAGTTACCCAGCATTACTCATTCTTCTTCCCAGCACCGCTCTGAGGATTTGAACCTGTGACCTTGACCTTTGGGCTGCTGTCGCCCTCAGTTGCAGGCTGCAGGCTCAGGCTTCCTGCTGCTCTGTTATCTCAGCTCTGAGTGAACAGAGGAAAAAAGAAGAAATGGGACATCTGGACCTGAAGTGCACAGACCAAAGTCTTATTGGCTCGTATCACTCTGCGGGCACTTACTTACAACTGCAAGGGATTATGGGAAATTGGGACATTTTATTGTTTCTGCTTCAATCATCTCTTTATCTGTCTTCCTTTCTCACCCTCCTGTCCTTACTCTTGTCTTCTCTTTGTCTCTCATCCCTCTCATCTCCCGTTTTTTCTTCCTTTTCCCCTTTCTCTCCCTCTTCTTCCTGTGTCCTCATCCCTCACTCCCTATCTTAATTATTTCCCATTTCCACTTCTCTGTGTCTCTCGCTTTCCTTCACCCATCTCTCTCTCTCTCTCCCTCACCTCCTCATCCTCACCGTCATCCCTCGTTTCCTATCTTAATTGCTCTGCCCACAGGAGGACACACAGTCAGACTGGACTCCCCGCCAGCTGTATTATCAGCACCAGTTTTATTGTAAGGAGTGTATATAAAAAGAGAACAGAGCAGTAGGATAAAAGAAAGAGGAAATTGTGGAGACCTTTGTTTCCCTTTCAGCGTGCACTCCCAGCGGGGTTCAGTTATACCAACAACCACTGCGGCAAGAAAATAAAGGAAACTTTGCATAATGCCTCCCACTTTGGATGCTTTCATTTAAAGGATGTGACATATTCAACTCATGAAAGCAGCAGGTGTTACATGGTCTGGGACATTTTGTGGCACTTTGATTGAGGAATAAAGCGTAATGAGTTTTTATGACAAAGAGTGTCAGAAAATGCAAATGTTGGGCAAGTTTAAAGGGGACATGTCATGCTTTTTTATGATTTTCTGTTATTTTTATGCTGTTATAATTAGGGATGAACGAGTACACTATTATCTGTATCTGTTCAACCAGGAAGTTGGCATTTTAAGCCTGAAATGAACATAAGTTGATCAGAAGTTGCTATATTTATTGTTTATTAGAAAACTATTTACAGAACAGCTTCAGAATTGAGCCTAAGATCAATGTTTTTGATCACAAGAGTAAGAGAACTATAGAACAAGTTTTTTTTTTTTTTTATGAATTTGAAAGAATAAACTTCAGTGAATCAATGAACCCAACACATGCAGTATTAAGAAGTGTAGTGGGTTTGACACTTTTAAATGAGGAGGGGTGCAAGTCAGAGTCACGTCTGACAAATAATTATAAAATAGAAAATAGCTCCGCCAAACCATACAAAACAATAAAGCAAATAGCAAGTAGTAATGAAATATACGCCACCAAAAACCAGCGCTGCAAAAACAAATAGACCACAACTCAATTCAGTTTTCAATAGGTGTATTAAATCAAGCAAGCAAAGCAATATTGGTGTGTGTGTGTGAGTGTGTGTGTGTGTGTGTGTGTAACTCGTCCCACAGTCTCAGAGTTCAATCCACTCTGTAAAGAGTCAGTTTGTTTTCCTCACAACCCCAAAACAGTTCAGTTTAATCCAGTTTCACAAACATAAAAGAAAGTCAACTTAAAAGTCTGTTCCACAAAACAAAACCAGGAAATCAAAATGACAGTCAGTCAGTCAGTCAGTCAGTCAGGTTTGCAGTCAGCCTTAGCTCTGCCAAGACCAGCAACTCCTGGAGAAACTCAAACTGGGAAATACACACATCCACCAGATTATTCCTCCTCCTGACAGTCTCCAGAGACTTCAGAGGCTTATGATTCACCACGAGTTGGCTACAATCACGCAGACTTTACAACGCGTTCTGATGCCGGGGGTAAAGCTGGCTCTGAGACACACAGTAGATTTCCTGGAGGTTGGTTTCACACTGTGCAGGTTTTTTGGGGGGTTGTGATTGGATTATTGGAAGATTGTGGGTGTTAACTCTTGACAGGTGGGCAGTGACGTAATTCTGACGGCTGGTCACTATAGAAATATAAAGTCAAATGCATAAATAACCGATTTAGAAGCAGTGACAGTCAAGAGCCGTTAATCCCTGTGGACAGAGTGGCTGTGACTATGGCAAGATTGCATTGTGCGGTGCAGCAGCAGTGCACTTTTTATAAGCTCTGTGTAGAGGAGGAGCTCTGTGTGTGGTTGCCCGGCCAACCAAGAGTACAGATATTAACACATTTTACTCGCTTGCATAATTCAGATTGGATTCAGGCTCAAACATGTACTGTACGCGTGTATTTGAGAAGTTGATATTTTGAGGAAAGAACGAGAAAAATAAGTGAAATCCGACTACTACTGTTTGTTTACGTCTGCTTCCAGAAGCTGTCCAATCAGAACAGAGTGGGCACATCAGGAGGGGCCTTAAGGAGACAGGAGCTAAAACGGCCTGTTTCAGACAGAGGCTGAACTGAGGGGCTTGTTAGAGGAACAGTATATGATAAATAATGAGTTTTTAAACTGTAAATCATGCAAAGATATTCCAGTAGAGCCCCAGAATATAAATACGTAAGGTTATAGTGGAGCCAAAGAAAAACAGATTCTTTCCAAACTGAGACACTGGTCAGTACTCAGTCCTGAGACCTTTAACTGTGCCTACAATATTTGCGTAGCTCTAACCAAGTTTGTTCTGTTTTGCTCGTTTTTGTATCATTCACAAGATCAGTTTTGCAAACTGCTATGAGTAATTAAAGAGAAATAAATTAGTGGTAGGATCAGGAAACAGTTATGAAACATGTTTGTTAGGGTCACATACATCTGGAAAAGTACTGACAAATAATCCTGCAGCAGGTGCAGCAGATCAGAAAACACTAATATGGGTCAATGAATTCCTTTAGATGTCCTCCTAACATGTAGCTTGATTATCAGATAATTGCCATTTTGTTTCATATCATTCATTCAACATTTCATTGTGTTAATTTAAGCCGGAGAGGTTACTTTGTTTGTTGCGAGTGACATATCTGTTCCACCAACACGATCAAAGAAACATGATGATAGAAGTTATTATTTCTTATTACAACTTACGTACACTTACAACAACTGATAGAGCCGCATCTATCTCAAGCACACTTGTCATTTTTTTGTCATTTTGAATGCAGCTAGGTTAGTTAGCTACGTAGGAAGATGATGTCCCCACTCTTAATCCTGCCTACAATGCTTTAATTGGTGGATTGTTTCTCCAACCAGCAGAACAGCTATCAATGAGCACAACACCACCAACTGGAGATTTGCAAGCACACAGATTGCAAATGGTGCCAGTGCCTTGTTTCAGTCATTTTTCATGCTCATGTGTGCAACGCAAGTATGGTGTTTCTTTAGATTAGATAAACGTGTTGAAGTTAACGCCAGAGGAAATGATCTCATGTCGCAGCTCGCATGTTGCAAATTTAGTTCTAATACAATGTAATACAGGGCTGAAACAATTACTTGATTTATCAATCTATTGTAAATCAATCAATACCACTTTTCAGCATTTAACAGCTTTAGCCTGCACATTGTACTTAGTATTAGTTAAAGTTTGTCAGCTTACTTTTTACTGCAGCAGCAGAAGTTGTTATTTGTCTCCCAGTTAAATTATCTGCATCTGATTTTGGTCAAAGACAAAATGGAGGGATTTGAGCTGTGCTGTTAATTAACTTGATGCTTTCTTTTCTGTGAACACTTTCAAATAAAGAGATTACATTTTTTGGCTTCAATATACTGCTGATATAATATCATTTGAAATGCTACATTGCCGACCACTGTTTGGTGTTTATTGGATCTTTTTGCTCCTTTTTGTTTTTTTGTTTTTGTTTTGTTATTTAATGTTTGTATTTGTATTCATTGGATTTCTTGCTGTATCACCCTGAGATGTCTTCAGGTTTGTAGAGCAGACACTGCCTTCTTTTGGTTTTTGTTTGTTTTGTTTTGTTTTGCAGTGAGCCTTTAATTCATGAAGCACCTGACTCTGTTTGTGTTATAAACGGATTTGGGGGATTATGGGATTGTGAATTTGGTGGTCTGTATTTATGAGACTACCAACGTTACAGGTTAGCAGGTTTATATTAACCTGTGTGTGTGTGTGTGTGTGTGAGTCTGAATTCCCTATTGCTGTATGGATCAGTGAGCATATATGCATTCAGGTATGCTTTAATGTAATTGGCTTTTTTTATTCTGTGTGTATGTGTGTAAATAATGGACTGACCACTACATGCAACATGTTATGTACAAATACACACACACACACACACACACACACACACACACAGACAAGCCTCCAGCTCAAACATGTTTTAGTGTTTCTGCGCGGATATCCCTGCAGACACAAGTTAAAAAAACAAGAGGAGACACGACTACAACAAGACCAAAACAAATCAAGAGGAGGAAAAAAAAAGCAGATATGAAATATTGATGCAACAGGAGAAAGGAGGAGAGGTGAGAAGAGCAAGGAAGCTCAAACCTATTTCTTCTTGTTTTGTGTCCCTGAAGAGAGAAAAAGAAGAGGAAGAGAAATGACAAAAAGAAAAGAATAATGAAGGGAAAAAGGCAAGAAATAACCAAGCTGTCAGCAGGACAGAGGAGAGGAGAGGAGAGGAGAGGAGAGAGAGGAGAGGAGAGAGAGGAGAGGAGAGGAGAGGAGAGGAGAGGAGAGAGAGGAGAGAGAGGAGAGAGAGGAGAGAGAGGAGAGAGAGGAGAGGAGAGGAGAGGAGAGGAGAGGAGAGGAGAGGAGAGAGAGGAGAGGTGAGGAGAGGAGAGGAGAGGAGAGGAGAGGAGAGAGAGGTTTTGGTTTTCAGATCCCTTTATTGGGCCACTGCAGGACTTACAAAATAAACAACAGAAATTTGTCAAGCCATAGATCTTATTTTCTAATCACAAATTAAAGATCAACTCCCCATTCTCCCCCACAGAACATAAAACCCCCCCAACAGCCCATATCTCACTGAATGACAAAACATTGTCCGTCATCTTATAATATGCGTATTCCACCCTCAGTCTGGCTTTTAGCAAGCCCTTCAGAGTTGGTACCGGCTCCACGCAACCAGCACCCTGAGCCTTGTTCTTGCGTGTCAACCAGATTGCCAACTTAGCAGAACCAGCTAGAAGGTTCATTATTGTGTGTACCCGCTTTTTCCTTGCACAATATTCTGGACCAAAGATAAACAAAGGAAAAGAAAAAGACTCCCCAAATCCCTGAAACCACCTTCCTAATACCCCAAACAGTGCTGACAGCCGAGGACATTGAACAAATAAATGTGCCAGGGTTTCGGTCTGACTGCAAAACAAACACCCATCCCCTACCCCTGGATCCAGGTGCGCTCTGTATCTGTTCGTGGCTATTGCCCCATGTACAGTTCTCCACTGGAGGTCCGCCGTACGCTTTTCAATGGGCACCTTGTACAAGGACCGCCAGCTGCCTTTCGGGGAAATGTCTGGGCCAAACAACTCAGCCCACTTCGACTCCCCCATTCCTGCCAAGGAACGCAGGTTCAGGACCTTGACACTGATGTGGTGCAGTGCCTTTCTCCCCGCGTCCTTAAACCTGTCCAGTTGAGGGATAGCGAACGTCAGCAGCTGACCTCCTCCCTCCTGCCACTCCCCCACTGCTGGGGTGATCCGCAGAGAGGGGAAGCTGTATTCACCCTCCTCGATCCACTGTTCACACAGCGTCTGGTTAGCTGCATAGGTTCTCAAGCGTGGTGGCAGTGAAACACCGACTTCTTCCACCACTTTTTTAATCAGCCTGGTGGAGGTGATGTTACTCCTCTCTCTCAGGGTGTCCATGAACGTCGCTGTCATCTTCATCAGATGGCCCAGTTTGGTGCAACCAGCTCTTCTAAAGCTGGCTCGCAGGCTGGCAGACTGCAGTGTGTGAGACCTAATGAAGCTGTTGAAAAACAAAGGTTCCTCAAACAACCACATGCCCGGAGTCTCATCCTTGTAACGTGAAAACTTGAGCATCTGCCAAGCCTGCAGTACCGAGCTGTAGAAAGGTGTCAGTTCGCTTTGGTCCACTTCTTCAAGCTGCGTAAGGAAAAGTTGTTTATCGTAGCCCAGGCGCCCAGCTCTTCTCAGCAACAGCCGAGCTGTATCAAGCCAGCCTGGGCCGGAGTCATACAGCAGCTTTTGTGCAGTCTGGAGTCGAAATGCAGCGATTTTGGACTGGATATCAATCAGCCCCTGCCCCCCTTCGGCCACAGGTAGATATAGGGCTGCTGCCCGGACCCAGTGCTTGCCAGACCAGAAGAAGTCCACGATGGCTCTTTGGATATCTTCGACCAGGCTTCTTGGTGGTGTCAAAACCTTGAACTTATGCCAAAGAGCCGAAGCAACCAAGTTATTGGCAACCAGAACTCTTCCCCTATATGACAACTGGGGAAGCAACCATTTCCATTTAGACAACTGAGCGCACACCTTCTCCTTAACCCCCTCCCAGTTCTTTGCCTGAAAATTCTGCGTGCCCAAATACACCCCCAGCACTTTCAGACCCTCCTTCCCCCACTCAAGCCCTCCAGGCAGGCTGGGCACCGCCTGATCCCTCCACTCCCCTACCAACAAGGCTTCACTTTTTACCCAGTTCACCCGTGCAGACGTGGCCCTTTCAAACAGGGTCAGGGTATCCTGCATATGTTGAACATCCCCCTGACTTGTGACAAAAATGTTGACGTCATCAGCATAGGCTGAAACAAAGTAAGAGGGATGATCAAGATTGGAGGACCCTGGCAGTGAAAGACCGCTGAGCCGATCTCTCAACCTGCACAGCAAAGGCTCAATTGCTAGGCTGTAAAGTTGACCTGAAATAGGACAACCCTGCCTTATCCCTCGCTGCACAGGGATCGGCCGACTCAGCCCTGCCCCTGTCTTTATTATACACTGAGCACCACTGTACAGTAAACCAATCCAAGCTAGAAAACCATCACCAATCCCAAACGCCCTCAGTGCAGAAAATAAATAAGAATGATCCACCCTATCAAAAACTTTTTCTTGGTCCAGACACACAATACCAAAGTTAACATTTTTATGAGATGTGCAAACATCAATGATATCTCTAATGAGAAAAATATTGTCTGAGATTGTTCTGTCGGGTACACAATACGTTTGGTCTGCCTGCACAACCATTCCCAGGATGTTTTTTAGCCTATTAGACAAGGCTCTGGAAAGCACTTTGTAGTCCGTGCAGAGGAGGGCAACTGGCCTCCAGTTTTTAAGTAGTGCCAAGTCTCCTTTCTTAGGCAGCAAGGAAAGCACCGCCCGCTGACAGGAAACCGGGAGAGAGCCTGCTCTGTAGCACTCCAGCAAGACAGAATGCAAGTCCGCTCCTAGTACATCCCAGAATTGCTTAAGAAAGTCAACAGAGAGGCCATCGATCCCAGGTGCCCTCCCTGATGCCAACTGGTTTACAGCGACTCTCAACTCCTCCAGAGCCAGCTCACAGTCCAATGCAGCTTTCTCCTCCACGCTGAGCTGAGGGAGCCCTACCAGAAGCTCCTCACGACAGTCCATGTTGCATTGTTCTTCCCCAAAGAGATCAGTGTAGAAGTCCATTGCGTGTTTTCTCATCTCGCCAGGGTTCGTTGTTACTCTTCCTCCTGGAAGCTTGAGGCAGGTCATCTGCTTCCTTTGCGCCACTGATCTCTCCAGATTGAAGAAGAATGAGCTTGGGGCATCCATGTCCTTTAGCTGGATGAAGCGAGACCTGACGAGGGCTCCCTTCACTCTCTCCTTTATCAATGAGCTTAGCTCCGACCTCTTCTCCTGCAGCAGAGGACCCATGTTGGGATCAGGGTCTCTTTGTGACCCTTCCTCAATATTCATTATGCTGGCTTCGAGGTCCTGAACTGCCGCAATGATCTTAGCAGTCGAGTGGGAGGTATACTGCTGACAGAAGACCCTGATCTGTGCCTTGCCAACCTCCCACCACTGCTTCAAAGAAACAAAATCCCCCTTTCCTGTTCTCCAACACTGCCAAAAATGCCTAAAGCTCTCACAAAAAAAGCTGTCCTGCAGGAGCTTATTATTAAAAGACCAGCAGGACTTAACCCTTACACCTGGTGAACTGACCACATCTGCGCTGACAAAATGGTGGTCAGTAAAGCCAACTGGACTTATGCTGCTATTAATCAGTCTGGAGTTAAGAGTTTGTGAAATGTATATCCTGTCTAGTCTGCCTGCTGTCACCTCGTTGTTTCTGACCCTCACCCATGTGTATTGTCTAGAATGTGGATGTTTCACCCTCCATGTGTCTACCAAGTCCAATTGTGTGATGATGCTTTTTAGGCTCCGAGATGACTGTGGATGGGGTTCCACACCTGTCCTATCCATGGTAAAATCTATTGTGCAGTTAAAATCCCCAGCAATAACTAGCTGATCCTGATGGTATTTGCTCAGCTCCTTTTCCAGGAGAGCAAAAAAGACCATCCTTTCTCGTCCTTGATTTGGAGCATACACATTTACAAAACAGAATACAGAGCCCTCTATTTCAGCCCTGACAATCAGCAGCCGACCCTTCACCACTTCAGTAGAGGACAAGACTGCTGCATTTGCAGATGTTCTAAACAGAACAGCTACCCCTGCACTGAAGTTAGTGCCATGGCTAAGGGTGTGTGAGCCCTCCCACCATAAGCCCCAATCTACCTCATCCCCTGTACTAGTATGTGTCTCTTGTAGAAACAAGACATCAACCCTTTTCTGAGTACAAACTTCAGAGATGAGTGCCCTCTTATGCAAATCCCTCCCACCGTTGATGTTTAAAGACCCTATTTTAAGGCTATGCATAGAGAGTAGAGAGAAAGGAGACAGGCAGGATGAAACGAATAGAGACCAGTACAGAAGAAAAAACACCATGTGCTGCATGATCATGTTACTTTCTTGTCCTCCTGGCAGTTTTACCTATCTTTTCCTTTCTCAGAGTTGTAATGTGCTTTTTAAGGCGGAAGCGTTTCTTTTCGTCCAAAAGATCAAAACTAACCAGCCTTTTCAGCATGTCAACAGATTTGATGAACTTATTGGTGTCACTGAAATAGTCACTCACTTTCACAGACTTCTTGAAAGTTACATCCAGAAAATGATTAATGTCCTCCAAAGAATAAAGATCATCAACATTCCTGTTACTTTCACAGACAGAAACAGCATCTGACTCTGAGTCAAACTCTATGTCCTCAGCTTCGCCTGACGCCTGACTATGGAGCCCACTCTGTCCTTCACTGATGATAGCGATGTTATCTTTGCCTGAGAAACTAGTTGAAGCTGTCTCTTCTGTGGACCGTGATTGTGTTTCAGTGCCTGCAGACTGAGAGCTATTCAACTTTTCTGCATCCAGTGAAGCCCACTGCTCATGCTGACCCCGCTCCCCCCTAGCCAACACACATGCAGCACCGGCATCAGCCGCCAAAGCGGCATCGGCCTCAGCGGCACCGGGGGCAGCGGCAGCCACCCCGGGAGCGGCGAAAGCCGCACCGGGAGCGGCCGCAGCGGCCCCGGGAGCAGCGACAGCCGCACCGGGAGCGGCCACAGCGGTCCCGGGAGCGGCAACAGCGGCACCGGGAGCGGCAACAGCGGCACCGGGAGCGACGCCAGCCGCCCCGGGAGCGGCCACACCGGCACCGGGAGCGGCCTCAGCCGCACCGGGAGCAGCGCCAGCCGCACCGGGAGCAGCGCCAGCCGCACCAGCAGCGGGCCCACCTGTCACTTCCTGCTGCTTATGCGGACACGCAACGCGCTTGTGTCCCACATCTCCACACTCAAAACATTTGAACTGCCCTGAAGTAGCATACACCATGTAAAACCCATCACCGTGCTTCACTCTGAAACTCACCTCCAGTGTTTGAGTGGGTGAATCCAAAAACATAAAGATCTGCCTCCTCAGAGACTGAACATGCCTCAGTTTCGGGTCCTTACACCCTAAACTCATTATCTTAAACCCACTGGCAAGTTTACCAAACCTCCGGAGTTCATTTTCCAGCAACTCATTGGGTATAAACGGCGGGACACCGGAGACGGTGATCCGTGTAGAGGGTACTGACAGCGGGGACACCTGTACAAACATATCCCTGATAAACACACCTCTCTCTATCAACTCATGCACATGGCGCTCCTCTTTTAAGAAGACAACCACTGCTTTGTTCATTCGGGAGGCAAAAGACAGATTTTCATGTCCTACCTGCTCACCTGCAGCCAGTAAAACCTCCTCCACAGTAACATTACCTTCCGGAGGGACTATCCGCACTCCCTGTCTGATAGACGGAGGTGGCGTCCCGGCTGACGCCATTCCTCCCCGTAGGGAAGACAAAACACCGGACAGCACCAACAATCACACCGCTAACACACAATACAAGCGTTAATATAACTTACCTGATCATGCAGTTAGAGAGAGAGAAAGAACAGTTGAAAGACAGGATCAAAACAAACTCAAATTCCGCGCCACCACCGCTCACGCTCACACTCACGATTACCGGAAACGGAAACAGAGGAGAGGAGAGGAGAGGAGAGGAGAGGAGAGGAGAGGAGAG
Organism: Scomberomorus guttatus; assembly: GCA_038419695.1. Classification (NCBI taxonomy): domain Eukaryota; kingdom Metazoa; phylum Chordata; class Actinopteri; order Scombriformes; family Scombridae; genus Scomberomorus; species Scomberomorus guttatus. The sequence continues at coordinate 30,700,201 of CM076449.1, forward strand.
GAGAGGAGAGGAGAGGAGAGGTTTTTGGTTTTCAGATCCCTTTATTGGGCCACTGCAGGACTTACAAAATAAACAACAGAAATTTGTCAAGCCATAGATCTTATTTTCTAATCACAAATTAAAGATCAACTCCCCATTCTCCCCCACAGAACATAAAACCCCCCCAACAGCCCATATCTCACTGAATGACAAAACATTGTCCGTCATCTTATAATATGCGTATTCCACCCTCAGTCTGGCTTTTAGCAAGCCCTTCAGAGTTGGTACCGGCTCCACGCAACCAGCACCCTGAGCCTTGTTCTTGCGTGTCAACCAGATTGCCAACTTAGCAGAACCAGCTAGAAGGTTCATTATTGTGTGTACCCGCTTTTTCCTTGCACAATATTCTGGACCAAAGATAAACAAAGGAAAAGAAAAAGACTCCCCAAATCCCTGAAACCACCTTCCTAATACCCCAAACAGTGCTGACAGCCGAGGACATTGAACAAATAAATGTGCCAGGGTTTCGGTCTGACTGCAAAACAAACACCCATCCCCTACCCCTGGATCCAGGTGCGCTCTGTATCTGTTCGTGGCTATTGCCCCATGTACAGTTCTCCACTGGAGGTCCGCCGTACGCTTTTCAATGGGCACCTTGTACAAGGACCGCCAGCTGCCTTTCGGGGAAATGTCTGGGCCAAACAACTCAGCCCACTTCGACTCCCCCATTCCTGCCAAGGAACGCAGGTTCAGGACCTTGACACTGATGTGGTGCAGTGCCTTTCTCCCCGCGTCCTTAAACCTGTCCAGTTGAGGGATAGCGAACGTCAGCAGCTGACCTCCTCCCTCCTGCCACTCCCCCACTGCTGGGGTGATCCGCAGAGAGGGGAAGCTGTATTCACCCTCCTCGATCCACTGTTCACACAGCGTCTGGTTAGCTGCATAGGTTCTCAAGCGTGGTGGCAGTGAAACACCGACTTCTTCCACCACTTTTTTAATCAGCCTGGTGGAGGTGATGTTACTCCTCTCTCTCAGGGTGTCCATGAACGTCGCTGTCATCTTCATCAGATGGCCCAGTTTGGTGCAACCAGCTCTTCTAAAGCTGGCTCGCAGGCTGGCAGACTGCAGTGTGTGAGACCTAATGAAGCTGTTGAAAAACAAAGGTTCCTCAAACAACCACATGCCCGGAGTCTCATCCTTGTAACGTGAAAACTTGAGCATCTGCCAAGCCTGCAGTACCGAGCTGTAGAAAGGTGTCAGTTCGCTTTGGTCCACTTCTTCAAGCTGCGTAAGGAAAAGTTGTTTATCGTAGCCCAGGCGCCCAGCTCTTCTCAGCAACAGCCGAGCTGTATCAAGCCAGCCTGGGCCGGAGTCATACAGCAGCTTTTGTGCAGTCTGGAGTCGAAATGCAGCGATTTTGGACTGGATATCAATCAGCCCCTGCCCCCCTTCGGCCACAGGTAGATATAGGGCTGCTGCCCGGACCCAGTGCTTGCCAGACCAGAAGAAGTCCACGATGGCTCTTTGGATATCTTCAACCAGGCTTCTTGGTGGTGTCAAAACCTTGAACTTATGCCAAAGAGCCGAAGCAACCAAGTTATTGGCAACCAGAACTCTTCCCCTATATGACAACTGGGGAAGCAACCATTTCCATTTAGACAACTGAGCGCACACCTTCTCCTTAACCCCCTCCCAGTTCTTTGCCTGAAAATTCTGCGTGCCCAAATACACCCCCAGCACTTTCAGACCCTCCTTCCCCCACTCAAGCCCTCCAGGCAGGCTGGGCACCGCCTGATCCCTCCACTCCCCTACCAACAAGGCTTCACTTTTTACCCAGTTCACCCGTGCAGACGTGGCCCTTTCAAACAGGGTCAGGGTATCCTGCATATGTTGAACATCCCCCTGACTTGTGACAAAAATGTTGACGTCATCAGCATAGGCTGAAACAAAGTAAGAGGGATGATCAAGATTGGAGGACCCTGGCAGTGAAAGACCGCTGAGCCGATCTCTCAACCTGCACAGCAAAGGCTCAATTGCTAGGCTGTAAAGTTGACCTGAAATAGGACAACCCTGCCTTATCCCTCGCTGCACAGGGATCGGCCGACTCAGCCCTGCCCCTGTCTTTATTATACACTGAGCACCACTGTACAGTAAACCAATCCAAGCTAGAAAACCATCACCAATCCCAAACGCCCTCAGTGCAGAAAATAAATAAGAATGATCCACCCTATCAAAAGCTTTTTCTTGGTCCAGACACACAATACCAAAGTTAACATTTTTATGAGATGTGCAAACATCAATGATATCTCTAATGAGAAAAATATTGTCTGAGATTGTTCTATCGGGTACACAATACGTTTGGTCTGCCTGCACAACCATTCCCAGGATGTTTTTTAGCCTATTAGACAAGGCTCTGGAAAGCACTTTGTAGTCCGTGCAGAGGAGGGCAACTGGCCTCCAGTTTTTAAGTAGTGCCAAGTCTCCTTTCTTAGGCAGCAAGGAAAGCACCGCCCGCTGACAGGAAACCGGGAGAGAGCCTGCTCTGTAGCACTCCAGCAAGACAGAATGCAAGTCCGCTCCTAGTACATCCCAGAATTGCTTAAGAAAGTCAACAGAGAGGCCATCGATCCCAGGTGCCCTCCCTGATGCCAACTGGTTTACAGCGACTCTCAACTCCTCCAGAGCCAGCTCACAGTCCAATGCAGCTTTCTCCTCCACGCTGAGCTGAGGGAGCCCTACCAGAAGCTCCTCACGACAGTCCATGTTGCATTGTTCTTCCCCAAAGAGATCAGTGTAGAAGTCCATTGCGTGTTTTCTCATCTCGCCAGGGTTCGTTGTTACTCTTCCTCCTGGAAGCTTGAGGCAGGTCATCTGCTTCCTTTGCGCCACTGATCTCTCCAGATTGAAGAAGAATGAGCTTGGGGCATCCATGTCCTTTAGCTGGATGAAGCGAGACCTGACGAGGGCTCCCTTCACTCTCTCCTTCATCAATGAGCTTAGCTCCGACCTCTTCTCCTGCAGCAGAGGACCCATGTTGGGATCAGGGTCTCTTTGTGACCCTTCCTCAATATTCATTATGCTGGCTTCGAGGTCCTGAACTGCCGCAATGATCTTAGCAGTCGAGTGGGAGGTATACTGCTGACAGAAGACCCTGATCTGTGCCTTGCCAACCTCCCACCACTGCTTCAAAGAAACAAAATCCCCCTTTCCTGTTCTCCAACACTGCCAAAAATGCCTAAAGCTCTCACAAAAAAAGCTGTCCTGCAGGAGCTTATTATTAAAAGACCAGCAGGACTTAACCCTTACACCTGGTGAACTGACCACATCTGCGCTGACAAAATGGTGGTCAGTAAAGCCAACTGGACTTATGCTGCTATTAATCAGTCTGGAGTTAAGAGTTTGTGAAATGTATATCCTGTCTAGTCTGCCTGCTGTCACCTCGTTGTTTCTGACCCTCACCCATGTGTATTGTCTAGAATGTGGATGTTTCACCCTCCATGTGTCTACCAAGTCCAATTGTGTGATGATGCTTTTTAGGCTCCGAGATGACTGTGGATGGGGTTCCACACCTGTCCTATCCATGGTAAAATCTATTGTGCAGTTAAAATCCCCAGCAATAACTAGCTGATCCTGATGGTATTTGCTCAGCTCCTTTTCCAGGAGAGCAAAAAAGACCATCCTTTCTCGTCCTTGATTTGGAGCATACACATTTACAAAACAGAATACAGAGCCCTCTATTTCAGCCCTGACAATCAGCAGCCGACCCTTCACCACTTCAGTAGAGGACAAGACTGCTGCATTTGCAGATGTTCTAAACAGAACAGCTACCCCTGCACTGAAGTTAGTGCCATGGCTAAGGGTGTGTGAGCCCTCCCACCATAAGCCCCAATCTACCTCATCCCCTGTACTAGTATGTGTCTCTTGTAGAAACAAGACATCAACCCTTTTCTGAGTACAAACTTCAGAGATGAGTGCCCTCTTATGCAAATCCCTCCCACCGTTGATGTTTAAAGACCCTATTTTAAGGCTATGCATAGAGAGTAGAGAGAAAGGAGACAGGCAGGATGAAACGAATAGAGACCAGTACAGAAGAAAAAACACCATGTGCTGCATGATCATGTTACTTTCTTGTCCTCCTGGCAGTTTTACCTATCTTTTCCTTTCTCAGAGTTGTAATGTGCTTTTTAAGGCGGAAGCGTTTCTTTTCGTCCAAAAGATCAAAACTAACCAGCCTTTTCAGCATGTCAACAGATTTGATGAACTTATTGGTGTCACTGAAATAGTCACTCACTTTCACAGACTTCTTGAAAGTTACATCCAGAAAATGATTAATGTCCTCCAAAGAATAAAGATCATCAACATTCCTGTTACTTTCACAGACAGAAACAGCATCTGACTCTGAGTCAAACTCTATGTCCTCAGCTTCGCCTGACGCCTGACTATGGAGCCCACTCTGTCCTTCACTGATGATAGCGATGTTATCTTTGCCTGAGAAACTAGTTGAAGCTGTCTCTTCTGTGGACCGTGATTGTGTTTCAGTGCCTGCAGACTGAGAGCTATTCAATTTTTCTGCATCCAGTGAAGCCCACTGCTCATGCTGACCCCGCTCCTCCCTAGCCAACACACATGCAGCACCGGCATCAGCCGCCAAAGCGGCATCGGCCTCAGCGGCACCGGGGGCAGCGGCAGCCACCCCGGGAGCGGCGAAAGCCGCACCGGGAGCGGCCGCAGCGGCCCCGGGAGCGGCAACAGCGGCACCGGGAGCGGCAACAGCGGCACCGGGAGCGACGCCAGCCGCCCCGGGAGCGGCCACACCGGCACCGGGAGCGGCCTCAGCCGCACCGGGAGCAGCGCCAGCCGCACCGGGAGCAGCGCCAGCCGCACCAGCAGCGGGCCCACCTGTCACTTCCTGCTGCTTATGCGGACACGCAACGCGCTTGTGTCCCACATCTCCACACTCAAAACATTTGAACTGCCCTGAAGTAGCATACACCATGTAAAACCCATCACCGTGCTTCACTCTGAAACTCACCTCCAGTGTTTGAGTGGGTGAATCCAAAAACATAAAGATCTGCCTCCTCAGAGACTGAACATGCCTCAGTTTCGGGTCCTTACACCCTAAACTCATTATCTTAAACCCACTGGCAAGTTTACCAAACCTCCGGAGTTCATTTTCCAGCAACTCATTGGGTATAAACGGCGGGACACCGGAGACGGTGATCCGTGTAGAGGGTACTGACAGCGGGGACACCTGTACAAACACATCCCTGATAAACACACCTCTCTCTATCAACTCATGCACATGGCGCTCCTCTTTTAAGAAGACAACCACTGCTTTGTTCATTCGGGAGGCAAAAGACAGATTTTCATGTCCTACCTGCTCACCTGCAGCCAGTAAAACCTCCTCCACAGTAACATTACCTTCCGGAGGGACTATCCGCACTCCCTGTCTGATAGACGGAGGTGGCGTCCCGGCTGACGCCATTCCTCCCCGTAGGGAAGACAAAACACCGGACAGCACCAACAATCACACCGCTAACACACAATACAAGCGTTAATATAACTTACCTGATCATGCAGTTAGAGAGAGAGAAAGAACAGTTGAAAGACAGGATCAAAACAAACTCAAATTCCGCGCCACCACCGCTCACGCTCACACTCACGATTACCGGAAACGGAAACAGAGGAGAGGAGAGGAGAGGAGAGGAGAGGAGAGGAGAGGAGAGGAGAGGAGAGGAGAGGAGAGGAGAGAGAGGAGAGAGAGGAGAGGAGAGGAGAGGAGAGGAGAGGAGAGGAGAGGAGAGGAGAGGAGAGGAGAGGAAACAAGAAAACAGCGACAATAAAATGTTTTGCATTACTGGTGTCAGACTTTGAAGAAGACAATCTCTTCTTTGTAACAATTTAAATGCACCTGACAGACAATAATCTCTAACCTTGATCACCGTCATCACCACAGCATATCACAATTAAAGGAGAACTAATTATCAACAGGGCTTATCAAGGTTTGGGATATGATGTGAACATGTGCAAGACATAACCGGGATACTATCGAACCCAGATCATACGAGGATATAGTCCATTTAACACACTAAATGTCATAAAAATATGAGAATAAGTTGTTACTGATAGCTGTGACTTCATAAACGTTTAAAGCAAAACAGAACACTGTTGTACAAACTCAAACCAGCTGGATGAGACTCCATCTCATGGACTCTCTTAACTTCAACACTGCCATTAACATACCCTATCTGTCCTTCTGTATGCCCATCGCCTCTTTTTTTGTCATATTCTCTCCTATTCAGCGTCTCATCTCCTTAACCTTACATCCATCCTCATTAGGGACATTTTTGGCTTTTTAATTTGCGATTTTTTGATCATTTGGTTGTGTTAATGCGTACGGCCTACGTTTTAGACGTAGGTGTAGATTTTTTTTTAATTTTGGAAGTTCAACCTCAGCTCCTATAATAAATCTATAATAAACTGTGCAGACAAAATACACTCAGATCCTTATGGACAAAAATGTCCCCAGTAATTTTTGATCTCATGACCATGACAGCATAAAATCACGCATTCTATTATTATAGGTTTTCAATCTAGAGTACTGGCTTCCAAATTGTAGTTTTTACTATTTTCCACCAGATTAAGCCATGTTCTCATGTTTGCCCTATGGAGCAAATACATGTTATTTTCCTGGTTTCCACTAGGGGCATCGCTGCTGTATCATGGAGCACAATGTAGCAAATGTATGCAACTAAAATGATGTACGTGTTGATATGGATGTCGGAGAGTGGTGTGTGTGTGTGTGTGTGTATGGGGAAATTAGTGTGTGTGTGTACATGTGTATGCACACGCATACACATGTACACGCCCCCCCCAATCCCTGTCTCGCTCCCTCAAAAACTGGCATTTAAAGGGTTAAAATGAATTTGGTTGTTATGTTAAGGACCAAAGTTGGTTAAAAGATTTATCTCAGTGAAAGTGGAAAATAATATGAATATATAATATTTTTGTGGCAGTTTTTTGACACAGACATTTTTGTCCTTTAACAACATCAGTGCAACTTTTTTAAAGTGAGGCACTTAAATCCCCAGAGAGAGAAACAGAGACAGAGATGGATATGCATTGGGACAAACCAAAAAGAGGTTAAGCTGTCAGTTTGGGCATATTCTCCTCTTTCTTGCTGTCTCATTACTTACTGTCTTTTCTCTCAATCCCTCTGTACTTCTTCTGTCTTTACCTACTCTCTCTCTCTCTCTCTCTGCTCTTGTTCTAATGAAACATTGTTTTGTGGGATTTTTCTTTAAGAAAACATCAAACATCCAAGTCTCAGCTCTCTTGTCTTTGTGCTTTTTCTGTCTGTCTTCTTTCTTTATACTTACACTCTATATTCTCTCATGTTATCTCTTATATATTCTCTAATATACTCTTATACTTTTTACTTCTACTCTTTTCATTCTTCCACAGTCGTTTTCACTGATGATTATGAACATTTTCTCTTTTATCCCCCACACCCCCAACCCCCATTTACAAAGCGTTAACACAAGACTTCATTAGTGACACATTCACACAACACATTTTCTTTTTTTACCTCTCTCTCTTTTAAATGAAGGGATGTCTGAAATCACACACACACACACACACACACACACACACACACACACACACACACACACACACACACACACGGACTCTTAAGAGAACATCTCAACAGAAGTATTTTGTCTGTCAATTGTAGACGTGTCTCCTCTCTCTCTCTCTCTCTCTCTCTCTCTCTTTCACCAAGCAAAGTACAAAACACGAGGGAACAAAAAGAGAAACGTTGAGAGGGAGGGAGAGGCAGATGGACATGTAGAGAGAGAGAGAGAGAGAGAGAGTGAGAGAGAAAACAAGACAGAGTTAAAGCCATTTAAAAAATGTACTGTATAATATATGGCCAAAGTATGTGGAAACCTGAACATTACGCTCTTATCTGAATGTTAAACATCTCACTCAAAAAACATTGGCAGGCATTAATCTTCTGCGATAACTGCTTCCTCTCCTTTGGGAAGGCTTTCCACAAGATTTTGGAACCCGGCTGCAGGAATTTGCTACCATTCAGCCGCAAGAGCATTAGTGAGATTGGCCACTGATGTTGGACGATAGAGAGCCAAAGTGAAACTGGAACTTCCTCCAGAAGTAGAAAAAAAAAATTCATTTAAAATCTAATTGACATTTGTAGTAACACAAGTATCTAGAACATAGGCTTTTTCAACAGTATGTTGTGTTGTTTACTCCATATGTTTAGATAAGGGCTGTACTTTAAAAAATATCTATATTTCTGTTTTTAGTGGCCTTTAATCAACTATTTTTCCCCTTTGACCATTGACTTTGACTTTGACCATTGCAGGTAAAAGATCACAGCTCAGCAAAACTGGATAGTGGGAACTGCATGAGGTAATAACAGCAGGACAGATAAACTGAACAGGACAGAAGTTTTTAGACAGCAGAGATTACAACTAAAAAGTTGGAAAATTGACTTTAGATGTTTATGAAATTTATTGATAAAGATCAAACCAAGTTACAATGACATGAGTATCTGTGCTGCCATGCTGGTAAATGTTCATGAGAGGTGTCGTATTTTTTTGGTGCAAAAAATGAATCGTTTAACTTCAGTTAAAGGTTTAGACCTGGCTCACAGTTGGCATTCCAGTTGATCCCAAATGTGTTGTATGTGGGGTCAAGGTCAGGGGTCAGGGCCAGTCAGGTTTTTCCACACCAAACTGGGAAATCCATTTCTTTATGGACCCGGCTTTGTGCACAGGGGCACTCTAATGTGTGCATGATGATTGCGAAGGATCCTATTTAGCTGTATTTTTGGTAACTGGACAGTAAAAACATGTTTTTGTGAGTTTGATGAGCATCCGAGCATCAGCTGAGGAAATAAGTGGAAGTCTGCCTTTTTGGCCTTGGTGCCTGAATTGTGAATGCACAGTTCTTGCTATAATTTATAATATAAGCATCATCTGAGCAGGAAACCAAATAAATAATTCCTAATCCATAAAACCACCAAGTCAAAAGTTCATAGTAAATACCTCAAAAACTTCCAACAGCTCAGAAGTCAAACCTGAGGCTAGAATTTCTTCTGAGGAGGCGAGAAAAGCTAAAAGTAACACCTACATCTCCTGAATTATTGACAAGTCACATACTTTTGAAATTAAAGTAAGAAATGTATAAATATGTCCTCGTTTGACTGTGAGCGGAATAGACTTTACACACTGGATCACATTTACTTCAGAGACTCTGGATGATGAATAACGGTTTATGAATGTTTTCCTTCCAGAATGGAAACAAAGTGCTAAACACTGAACTTAATTTGTCTTTAAATAGACTCTTAAGAATTTTCATTACTCTTCTGTTTGACTGGAAAGAAAACGTGAGAAGCAGAAGGCGGGTGACAGCTACAATCCAATGGACTTCTACGAAAAAACATCAAGACAAATTCAAACAACCATGAAGTTGAAATAAATAAAACGTGGCATATTCAGCGTAATTCATTATTTCCCCTCCTGAAGCAAAACCCTCTAACATCTATTCTTTCCTTTATAGTTGTGCTCGAGGCGAACAGAGAGCAGGACGAGGCCCGGCGAGTGAGGAGAGAAACAACGGCAGAACAGAGCAGAGGCTTTGAACTGTGGGTAGGTTAGTGATTGATTTATCAGGCCTGTTCCCTTAGAGCCTCATTTCTCACTACAAACAGGAGAGGGCTGATCAGAGGCGACCGTACATCACCATCACCAACACAAAGGCGTACAGTTCACATGACTGCAGGCAGAAATAACTGTACTTGTGTACAGTCTGTTTACGCCGCCTGTAGCTCATTAAACATGTATTATGTTCTATACATTTTATGCTTCTGAGTTGCTGCCAGCATTTAGGATTGTTCGTCAAAAGACAATCGAACCAATCAGTGCTTTGTGGCCTGGATTAAGAGAGATGACGTCATCTTCCTGTGCCAGACTCAGGAAAATGGTGACAGGAGAACTGCTTCATGGACTACTTCACCCCTCGCACCGTTTTCACTTCTTTCATGGCACCCCACCCCAGACAGCGCTGTCCAACAGAGCAGTGCTAATTAGACTGAGCTATTAATATGCCCGACCCAAGGCTTTAATTTCACAACATATACAGACATATACAGTTATTAAGAAAACTAGAAAGTAAGATTTAGATGTTCAAAGCATCTTTATGATTATGACATTAAAAAATGGTTCATATCAAAGAGGCCTATGTCACACATGCTCATATCAATCATGAAACCTTAATAAAATCCTTTAATAAAAAGTGCAAAATCAAGTCATAAGGTAAATCATAGGCCCTTGAAGGTACAAATATTTGTAGCGGTGATGATCCCTGAACGAGCTGTACAGGTTTCTATATGGCATCTTACAGAAATAACAACTCTTGAATCATCATATTTCTTCAAGTGTTGTGAGAAATGTTGCTTCTCCTAACAAGCACTACCACAGCCGACTGAAAATGATGTCAGTGGAGAGGATCTGTCACCTGCTACAGCAAAAAAAAACACTACCTGCCTAAAAACAACCGCGTCAAACCAAATAATAATGTACAAAGATGATCAGAGTAGAACTTTCACACCACAATCAATTCATTCTCAAATTAGACACTGAGTTAATATGTTTAGATAAAAATATAATTCTCCCAAATTATTATGAACAATTTACCCTCCTGGAAAACTGTGCATCTCAAATGGTTCCCAAACTTTTTCTGCTGGACTCCCCTTCTGTGGGTAGAAATATATTCAAGCTGCCCCACACACACATGCACACACATAAACACACTCTCTGACATGGCCTTTGCTTGCAACCTCCTACAGAATTTAATGAATTTAATTAATACAGAACTATGTCTTGTGTGTGTGACATCTTACTAAAGAAAACAAAATAAGGAACTTTTAGAGTAGAAGCATTAAGAGTGACACTGCAGCATGCATGTTCTAAATGTTTGTATACATTTGAATCAGAATCACTTGATATCTATAATTGATATCTTAATTATAACCTTGTGTTAACAGCATCAGATTTTCTCAAAATGGCTTCTAATTGTCATATTATAAAGGTCATAAAAATATCATGCTGAAGCTTTTTGAAGCAGTTTAAGATTAGCCTAAATATTAGTTTTTTTTGGTAAAGAAATAAATAACTGAATTTGTTACATTTAATGTTGAATTCACAAAAAGGCACAAATAATTAAGAAGTTACTGTAGACGCTGTTTTAAAAAGAATATAAAGTTTTTCCCAACTCCCAAAAATTTAACTGCATGATTTTTGCTGCACGTCGGCACCATAAAGTAGCCTATGAAGCACAGAAAAAAGCCCTGTACTCATGGTTAAACATATGCTTTTGCATCACCAATCTATGAGATATATACTGAACTGCTGGAGGAGGAGAGTGAGAGATGGCTGGGACTGTAGATACAGTATTTCAGTAGATAGAGTATTTGAAAACTTTGACTGGCTGGTGGAGCTACATGAAAAGTCAGGGGAACACCAAACTCATATGGATTCATCCTCTGGTTTCCATAAATATCTCAATCAATATATCAAATTTCATGGAAATCCTTCCAAAAGCAGTTGAGATATGTCAGTCTGGACCAAAGTGGTGGATATTCCTAAAGCCACGTCGCTGTAGCTTGGCTGCAGTTGAAGCGGTGATACTCGAACTCTGTAAATCTTTTTAAATAAGATATTTTTCAGATCAAACATGTTGCCTCCAATAAAAAAATGTATCTGTAGACACTTTATCTACAGCAGATTCATTTTCTCAAGAGACTGAGGTCACTTGGGGCAGATAGATTCTGTTTCTTTTCTTCTCAACTTTGCTCGCTTTTTGCAGTTGTAATGCAAAAAATTAGATCACCATTTTATACAACTCCCCCTCTGCACCGCTTAAAGCGTAATTGTCTAGACTGTTAAGAATATGCTCAAAGACTCCGGGCCAAACACTCGAGTGAGGATTTCAGGCTGCATATACAAAAAGACGTTTGAATCTAGCTGGTAGTGTTACATCAGATCCCTCTCATGTTTTATTTGGGGAACATGAACTTATGCAGTCTAATAGATAGTTCAGGCTTCCACAGGTTAGACTTAACAGGCTGCAGAACTCTTATTTCTCAGTCTACTACACTTCTAAACGCAGCAGGCCGAGAGTGATGTGCAATTAGCCAGAAAATGAAATAGAATGGTTCAAACTGTGATGTGGAGTTACTGCTATGAGGCTCATTATGATATTGAAATGGTACCTGTCTATGTCAGACAGTCAGTCAGCAGCAATAAAATGAACTGCGAGTTCTTAAGTGTCTTAAGCCACAGTTCCTCAAATGTTCACTAGATGGCGACTCCAATTAAACGCAGTATCGATTTGGCCAAACTTCTTTTTTTCTAAAAGAAGTTTGGCTTTCAGTTTCACTTCTTCTGATCTGTGTTGCATATAGCAGGCAGCTGTTTTAATTCAAATAAATAGATAAATAAAACAAGAAAATAAAACCAGACAAAGTTAGTGATTTTGCTCAGGATGTGGTGGAGACCAAAGCAGAGCCAAAATGAGAGAGAATATTGGACCTACATTCATCAGGTGGACACAAATATGACTCAAATGGGATAATAATGTTGCTCAGTGTCTACTGGACGTGTGAGTGGGCGATTATTTGCTGACATGTTTTCCATAACAACTTATAATACATACTGTATATGTCGATGTTTTTTTAGGTTGTTCTTTTTCATATTATTACACACCAGAGTTTTCTCATATTTCTCATCCAGTTTTCTCCAGTTGGAATTATGACTTAAATGTTGGCAAATCTGAAACTGGTAGTTATGTCAACTCTGTGTGAATCATCAAAGCGAATGCAGCTGAGGTGGGACAAAGAGGTGAAGCTTTAGGCAGTAAATTTTGAAACATTTTAAGAAAAAAAGGCAGAATCCATGGAAGTTACCCTCCTCGTCTACTCTTGTTACTCAAAACAAAGCAAATCACAATTTTTAAGAGAGAATACTGAGGAATCTTATGGCTTCTCTGTCTTTAGTTGCATAGCAACAGTGTTCCCACATGTTTAATCAATTGTAGGCTACCGAGGCTACCAAGTGTATCATATACTTGATTTCCCATGTCAAAAAACAACTCGAAACATCCACGTGAAGGCGGGATATATTCCACACCAAGTGAAACATAAAACGGTCACAGAAACGGTTAGCAGACCGCGGGTGTTAGAGCACCAAATGGAAGCGCTTTCATGGATGGTCCCTGATGTGTCTTAGTATGGAAAGACAAAAGGTCCTCACGCTTGGAGGATTTTCCTCTCAAACATACACACAGCACACACACACACACACACACACACACACACACACACACACACACAAAGCCATGTGCACACACACACACACACACACACACACAGTTGTATAGAGGAAAATCCAGAGAGACAGATCAGAGAGTGTGTGAGTTCAGAGAGCTCAGAGAGACAAAACTAGAATCCACAGTGATACAACTGTTCCTCTGGGCTTTAAACATAAAGTTCACACACTCGAGGAGAACGTGTCTGAATGTGTTTGTATGAACGAAAGGAAGAGAGAGACCAAAAGAGAAAGAAGAATCTGTGTGTGCGCGTGTACACCTGCGGGGTACACGCAAATAACATGCACCACTGAAGCGCACACGGAGATAAACTAACAAATCCTGTGCAGGCCTGAGTCCATGTACTGTCCCAGATTACTCTACTCTATCTATCTTCTATCCATCCATCCATCCATCCACGAATGGCTGAATGGCCACGACTGCCATTTAGCCAATGCTCCTATTAGAGTTTGGATATATAAGTGATTGACTTACTTCTTAAAGGACCAGTGAGCAAGATTTAGTGGCATCTAGCGGAAGATAATATTCATAAGTATGTTTTAATTAGTGTATAATCACCTGAAAATATGAATCATTGTGTTTTCGTTACCTTACAATGAGCCCTTTATATCCACATAGGGAGCGGGTCCTCTTCCACGGAGGCTGCCATGTTGCACTGCCATGTTTCTACAGTAGCCCAGAATGGACAAACCAAACACTGGCTTTAGAAAATGCTTCTCGTGTTTTTCACAGCCTACACGCTTGGAAGGTGAGGGTGAGAGGAATCTGCAACCTCACCACCAGATGCCACTAAATGTTACACACTGGTCTGTTAAGTTTATTTGTTGCATAGGATGGTTAACATGGGTCACATACTGCCACACTGTTGTCCTTACAAAAGTATTGATTACACTCTGACACAAACGTTATGTAAGCAGTTAACGGCCTTTTTGCTGTAGATACCGATGGTGCAGGATTTGATTTTTAGTTTGGTCTCAGATTTTAACCACTGATGCAAATACTGCAAGTATAAATCCAGCTTTAAGCAGGTAAACTTGTAGATTCCTTTGTGCTGTTGTTTAAATAAACAAAACCAAGTTCCCTACAGCGCCTTTTGAAATGTAAGCTATAATATTCTGACAGCAGAGACGGATCACCAAGAGTCAATTACTACAATTCAACCAGTATACAACTTCAGGTTTGCTTCAAACCAATCACCAGACAAAGAAAGAAAGTTGTTATATTTGATTTTGAGACATTTGTATATACTGTTCATAACAATCTGCAAAGTTACAACTTGCACATCTTATCATCACCAGTATGGCTCTATTTTACTTTATTTTGACATATATGCTGTATATTTTTATCCGTACACTCAGATACACTCAGTATCTGCATGATTTTATACTTGTACACACCTTTGAACGTCACACATCAAAGCTCAGCACAGACCCGTTTGCACTTCTGTTTTATTACCTGTACTTAAGACACTTTTACCTAATTAACTTTTATTCTTATTTCATTTTTAGCGTATGTGCTTGCTTCTATGTGGTGATGCATTAACACATCTATCTATATATATATTGGATTATTTTGCAAAACCCTGGATTACATTCAGTGACATTTTGTTAAATTTCAGTGTTAATGTTTTTAAAATATTTTATTTCTACAGTATGGTTAATGTTAGGGAAAGGTCGTGGTTACAGTTAAAAACACAAGAAAGGCAAACATTAATTGCAGGTCTGTGATGAGAGACATGCTCTTCCACCACACCGACCAATAATGACCCACTACTTCCTGCACTGGCACCGAACGTTGACGTTAATCGTGCGGTGCAGAATAATGTACCATTTGTTTTACATATGTCCTAAAACGGACCCTTAAATTGCCACCCATTGAGAAGGAGCCAATCAGCAGCAAGGATGCACGACAAGGTGGTGCGACTGCAAACATTTTCAAATTTCAAGAGGCAGCCACAATTATGTACAGTAATTGTTAATGTTTGCCGCGGAGCATGAAAGAGTTGGCACAAAAAAGCATGCAGGACCCCTCCAACCCTAATCTCATAAAAACTGAGGAGGGACGCAGATACTTTCCATCAGTCTGGTTTAACTGACTCAAACCATAAAACCCAATAACCCTCCATTCGCCAGCAATAATGTTAAAACACAGTCTGCTTTTCCCTTCCATCAGCTGATGAAGATCTAATTCAAATGGTTAAAGTGGAGATATTCTGACTGAGCAGTTAATTTAGAGCAAAAGGCTGTAAAACAAGATGAACTTTCTTGATCCCTGAAGGGAAACTGGGTCATTACAGCTGCTCTGAGGCTCAGAGCAAGCAGCGAGATGGTTCAGTGTTCGGGAGGCTGAAAACTCAGCTGTGGATGTTCATACACTGAACACTGTCAGGGGAAGTTAGAATTATGTGGACCAGATATGTGTCGTACCTGTGTAGCATTTGGGTCGTAGTGTGAGTGGAAGAAGAATGATATTTATTGTTGAAGGTCAGTCTCAATAAGGAAAAAGCATAAAATGTAACAGTACAGTGTTTAAAATTATTCCTGCGGCAGAAAGTAAGACAAGAAAAGTTTAGTGAAATTTTTCACGCACAAAATCCTGAAAGTGTCTCAGTTTCTGAGTCAAACAGGAAGTTAAACATCTGCACATTCTCATAAATGTCTTATGATACTAGAAGATACTACAGTACATGTCTCTGCTGAGGAAGATTACAAACTTTTCTCAGTATATTTAGTTTAAAACTAAATGACTACCAAACGGGGGGAAAACGATACGGGAGCTGGTTTTACTGATATACAGCATGCAGGCTAGCTCTTCACTAGCAGTGTGAGAGAATAAACATTTATTATACCAGTTAACAAAACTAACTATGTGTTGCTCACCATTTTAAGTCACAACCCTTTCTATTTAGCAGTGTGATGAGATTGTATTAGGTGGAGCAGCCTGTGGTGTAGCCTACAGGCTGGTATGATTGGGGTAGCCAGGAGCTGCGGTGTCCTGCTGCCACTGATTGAACATACAGAACATCAATGCTGCCAGGCGGTGGCTGTGAGCAACCGCTCACTGTCTGAAAGCACCAATAGGGTCACATGAATTATATGGCCTGCTATGATTACACAACAAATAACTGATTATATATTATGAAATGAGAATAATTAGTGTGTAGGTAAGTGTGTAGGCTGCTGTTTGGAATTGAATTTAGATCTAATTTAGTGCTGGAACAACAGAATGTGTCAATTTAACGGCTGCAGGTTTGGTTTAGGAACTGATGTGATGTTGGTTGGTTGCGCAACCAAAATCATACATGAGCTTTGGCGTGTGTGGATGCTCTCATTTTGTGTCTGTGAGTTCATCATCTATACATAGTCACGTACTTCAATGTGTGTGTGTGTGTGTGTGTGTGTGTGTGTGCCCACCTGCAGGGCACATGTTAATAACATGCATCACTGCAGCAAAGCACACTAACTGAGCATGTGCTGTCCTACATAAAGCATACAAACGCATCAGAGGCTGAAGAGGGGGATGAGAAGCACACGTCAGACTTTTCAAACTTTTAAATGCAACATCAATCCAACCCCCCCCCCCCCCCCCCCCCCCCCCCCCCCCCCCCCCACCTCCCCACCACCACCACCTCTGTATAGGTTTTAGCTTAACAACTAAAAGCAAAAGCAGAGAGACTGTAAACAAAGACAGAGAGAGAGAAAGTGACAGGGACAGATTGGTTGACAGGAAGGCTAGCAGGAAATGCTAGATACCTTCACACATGCACACAGGAAGACACACACACACACACACACACACTGGAAATGTGATTGACAGCTCCCTCAAGGCCTGTAGTGAATTATTCAGCACAGTCTGATGGACCGACAGACAGGAGCGCATACAGAGAGACAGAACATCAGTCAGAGACAGAGAGTGAGACAGGCAGACAGAGAGACACACAGACAGGCAGAAGGTTGTGGATCATCAAAACCTCCCTTCAGGCATATTTTTATTCATAATCAATAACTCTATTGAATTTTACATAAACCTATGTGCATTTAAAGTCCAGGGATTTTAAATTCTTAAAGAGACCTGTTTTGAAATTCAGTGTGTTCCTTCACCTGCTGCTGGCCTCCAGGAGGGAGAAAAGTTACAACTCTGATGTACAAAATCAACAAAAACCAGCTTGTAGTTTTCTGCGTTACAACCAGTTAAAAAGGCAAACCATGCAACAATGCCTGTTATCATCTGAAAGATACAGTCCATTGTTTTTACAGGGCTAAACCACATCCTGCTGCTGCTTCACAGTAAAAGTCCTCCAGGTAGGGGCAGTGATTATGGCTCAAGCTTTTACTGTGAAAAAGCCTTGAGCTGCAGGTGCTTTACTTTGTTGGTGGATCACTTTTACATTCTGCACTGTTCAGCTGAAAAGCTGCAGTTTGGCCAAATTACTGAAGTTGGTAACAAAACTCCTGCACACATAATAAAGGTAAATGACACCTGTTCTGATCCTCCAGGAAGTCTGACAGTCCCTACACCAACAGCTGTTTCTAATTTCATCAACATTTCAGCAAAAAACTTCATCATTTTCTAATAAGGCTTGTAAATGTTGAACAGCTTCACTTTTTCAATTAAATCTAATTGAAAAGTTACTTTCAAGGTTAAATCAATTCAAACATATGACTGACTTTTCCCCCTTAAAGTCAGGGTCTCAGGCAGCCCTTACTGTCCAGCTGTCTCATCATGCCCGACTAGCTCCGCCACTTCACTTCTAACTAAACTGAACCATCAGTAACATAATATCTCCAACAAACCATTTAATTTATGGAGCTTGCTGAGAGCGGTGCTCATGCAGTCAAGGAGTAAACACCCCCTGACAGGCTGAATTGAGGGCACAATGTCCCCACAGCACAGACCACCAGCTATTACTGTACAGGAGCCCATAAAGAGCTCACATTTAGCTTCCAATATTACAGTCATCTCAGGAAACCGCACTGTTGAATAAAGGCTGGTTTGAAGCTCTGATTTACTTCGGTGCTCAATGCTTTTAAGTCTTTAAGCTGCATATTATTATAATTATCTAAAAACATCAGATGCAATTTTTTACTTTTAATATGTTATGATTATGGTCTTTCTTTCCCTAATGTTTCTACTTTTAAATGTTACTACAATTTATGGCAAATACCAACTAAAGCAAAGTGTGTCGTAATTTTTGCGAGAAGCTGCTGACCGCAATAAAGCCAGAAAACTGGGGTCTGTGCTGACTAGACAAAAAAAATGTTTTGTTTATCACTTCTGATAAAGTATGAATTAATAAATAAACATATAAACACTAGTGTCATATTTTAACTAATGATCATGAACATTTTGCAGAAATTCATAATACCTAGAACCTTTAAAGGCTTACATATTCAGTGGTAGTGGTAGTTTTAATTTTATTTTAGACTGATAAAGGAATCCAAAGCCCCTAAATTTGGGTTAAAGATGATGTCATATTGTAAAATGTTTGGATAGTAGCTCTGACAGTTTTTGAAAAATGTTGTTTTGGGATTATTGGTCACAGGAAAACATGCTTTGAAAAGACGTTTGGTTTCTTACATTCATCTGATTTCTTCAAGTCTATCACACCATCTGTCTGTCTGTGATTCTGTGTTTCTGTCTGACTTCCATGAATCACTCATTCGTTTCCCTGCAGGCTGTTGGATGCTGAAGGATCTTACCTTAAGGGCAAATAAAATGCAGAAAAACTGTAAAGCAAACTCTCCAGACCTGTCAGAGCAAATGACATTACAAAGCAAACCATGAGCTACGAAAGCAGAGACCTAAAGATAAACATGTTAAAAAAATGCAAATAAGCATCAAAGAATCAATGTGCATTTTGTACACACATGCTGTCTAAAGTATGTTGTTTTACTTGACAACCTGCTGTCTGTCTTTCATTGTCCTGTCTCAATATTATTACTACGGTCTCCCCAGCAGAGGTGGAAGCAGGAGCTATTTTGTGCTCACATTTATCACGATTCTGACCTTCAACCAGAAAACAAAGCGGCTCCCAATTCCTGTTGCCATCTTTGTTTGGGTCAAGGAATGGAGAAGGTTTACAGTAAGAAATACAGAAAACAAATGTTCAATCAGTTTCACATGCAGTAAGTCCAGAGAACCTTGAGATGAAAAAAACAAGTCTGTACTATCGAGATAGGAACTTTTTTCTCTGTATTTTGGCAATAGCCAGTAATGAGAAAAGAAACAGAACAGAGGAAGCAAAGTGACAACAAAATCCCTGATCAGACTTGCAGTTACACGGAATGTGTTACAAGACTCGTTAAAAATTCAAAAAATACCTATTCGTCCACCTAATGTTCCCATATGCTGAGAGCCTGTTCCTGACTTCAGACCAACCTGCAAAGACGCAAAAACAATTTGCCTTCTTGTGATGATCTCAATGTGACACAAACTCTTAACAGCTCCACTGACATCCAGCCACCTTTCCAACTCCCTCCAGGTGTGTCGCATATGATGTCATCTCTGACCCTGCATGATCTCCCTGCACACACCCTGCTGACAAAATAAACTAAGACAGTTCCCCATTTCCATATTAAATAATAATATAGTGAACTGTATCTGCACTACACTTATTATCATACCACTTTTGCAATTTGTTTACAAAAAATCAATGTACTTTCACAGTTTATGCCAGCAGAAAATGCAATACATGCACGGATGGACAAACTATGATTTGGGAATGCTGCACTCAATTAAGCTTCACAAACTAAAGGTTTTTTAAAAGATTTAGTATTTATTTTTAGTTGTCTGAAATCTTACTTGAGCTGTCTCGCCACCATCAATATACTGCACAAAGGAAATAATTGTTTTTGCTTTTTTTTCTTTTGCTTTTTTTTTTGATTCATTTGCTTTTTGAGTGTAGTTTATTTTGTAACATTTGCAGTGAGACACTACAGTCTCAAAACCTGCTCACAATTAGTATGGAGTCTGGAACTGGGACATTTCTTATAACAGTAATCATCTGTAGCCGTGTTTCCATTAACCTATTTTTATGTGCAGCTTTTAAAAAAGCTTAACGGAAACGCCAAAATTAAAAAAAACGTTTTTACACTCACTTGAGGTGAATTTTGGAAATGTTGAAACACATTTGTCAAATAAATAATGACGTAGCGAACGTTTAACTCACATGACTGATCAGCTGTTTCCACTCTCAGCATCTTCCGGCGTCTCCAGATAGCATGAAGCATGAACAGTGCTCACTGACATGAAAGAATAATTACAACTGGCCAAATTGAAACAAATCCCTGAAGACCTCGCTCCATTTTTCTATCGTCAAGACAATATAACTATTTGTTTTCTTTGCGGTTATCAATCTCT
Organism: Scomberomorus guttatus; assembly: GCA_038419695.1. Taxonomy (NCBI): domain Eukaryota; kingdom Metazoa; phylum Chordata; class Actinopteri; order Scombriformes; family Scombridae; genus Scomberomorus; species Scomberomorus guttatus. The sequence goes on from CM076449.1 coordinate 30,720,952, forward strand.
ACTTCTACTTCTCTGTTTACTGGTGGATTATTTAAACCTATACCACCATCTTCTGATGAAACTATGCGTTGCGTAGCCTAATTTATTCGCTTCAAACCAGTTGATGGAAACGTACCTAATTTGCATTTTCCTTTTTGTGACATTTCAAAAGTTTGCTAAAATTCTCTTGCGAATCTAATGAAAACACGGCTAGTGTCTCGAATGTGAATCAAACTCTCATCTGTAAAAATAAAGATTAGATGAGAAGCACAAACTGCAGCAACCAATACAAGATTCTTTTCTAATAGGTGAAATTAGAGATTCAGATAATTGATTCAGCAGTGCAGGGCTCTGTCAAAAGGGCTAATGTTAAGAAAAGCAGGGATAGATAAGAAACAGAACAGATGATAAGGAAGCCCCTCACACATATGTTTGTCTGGCCCCCAAAACACTTCATCTTCTTGCATCCATGAGAGAAAAAAGAGGTTCCAGGTCTGTAAAGATGTTTCATAAATCTAAAGAAGGCTACAGATTATGAGGGTAAAAGACCTGAAAAAAAGACCAGTTCACATTTTTTCCTTTTATTGTCACTCTTCCAGCATCGCTGCCAATCCCTCGTTACCCCCGGCAACCACTGTTTAAAGAGTCTGAGTGACAGGCCCCGAAATTAAAATGAAAAGTAAGAGCAATAATCACTGAGAGTCACTTCATTTGTGAATGAACAGTAGGCTGACCCCTTCTTGTGCGTGCGCGCACACACACACACACACACACACACACACACACACACACACACACACACACACACACACACACACACACACACACACTCACACACTCACACACACACACACACACACACACACACACACACACACACTCACACACACACACACACTCACACACACACTCACACACACACTCACACACACAGGTTTGAATGATTCAGCGTATTGAGCTACATTCAGGCTGCCAGTTAGCCACTCGGGCTGATTATTAGCTGCAGCCGGACGGACACAGCTAAGAGTCAGACCACCTGAGCTGAGTGACCATTTGGAACCGATTCAATTACTTCTCTCTGGGATTGATTGATCTGGTCTGGCACAGACAGGAACCAATTGGATTTTTCCTAAAAACTGCAACGCTGGTTGACCGTTGAACTCCAAATAGGACTGAAGCTGAAGCTCTGTCTGTCCATATGTCCATAAAATCTGTCTCTATACCATAAGTGTGAAGATACACCTTCAAATACCAAGAAAAGTGTAATGTCTGAATTGCTTACTCTTAAAAAACACACACAGCTTACAAAATGTGGTTACAAATAAAAGCAAACATGTAGTGGAGTAAAATCCAGAAGACAAGAAAGACTGTAACATCAGAAGATGAGAAAATAGAGTCTGCAGCCACACTAGCAGCTTTGTGAGGCTGTACTTGCATGCAGCATTGCTTTGAGCTAAATGCTAATGCTCACAGTGACAATGCTAACATGTTGATGTTTAGCAGGCATAATGTTTACTGTGTTAACCATCTTAGTTTGGCATGTTAGCATGCAAACATTTGCTAATTAGCACTAAACACTTAGTTTTGCAGGCATTTGGTCATAAACTTAAGTATTGGACATATTAAAATTTTGACCTGATGATGGAGATGGATGCAAAGTCACAAGATCACCAAAATTATTGCAATTCATCCAGAGGGGGACGTGAATATGTGTCAAATTTCATGGTAATCCATTTGATAGTTAACAATAATAATATGTAATATTCTTTATTTGTTTAGCACATTTCATGCATAAGATGCAGCTCAAGGTACTGCATATAAATTGCATAAAAATATTTTAAGGCACTTAACAAATCAAAGGATGCAAACAAGCAATAAAATATAATAGAATTTAGTATAAATAATTAAATAAAGGAAAATATTTCAGTGAGACTCAGTAAAATAGGCACAACAATATAAATTTGTCTCCCCTCACTCAAAAATATGTTTTTCATCTTGTTCCTTCAGTTGGATGTTTGAGCTTGTTAACAGTGATTGAGATTTTATTAGTGATACTAATGAGAACACCTTTTCTCCCATCAGCAACACTTAAAACACACAAACATAATATCTCTTTGTAATCAGTTGAAAAGCTTTTAAGTAAAACATCAGTCAGTCGTCTTAACATTTTGTACATAAGTTTATGATGAAAAATCAAAGAGTTATTTTATGATATGGTGTTATAATCATTTGAACCACCCAAGTGCCTCATCTTCATTTCCTACAATTCCCAGAATGCTTTTCAACAAACCCCAGATAAAGAGGTGTGACCTTGCTGCTTCTCAGCTGTGGATTTTAAATGTGTAGATAGAGTGATATCAACAGTGGAGCGAGAGTCTCCATTCAAGAGAAGGTGAGTCGACCTTGATTCAAACCTCAACCTGTCTTCATACTGCAATGCATTCTGGGCTCTGTCCTGCTCCTGTGGCTGAGGATACTTTCCCCACATGTTGATTGTTGCAGCAACTAAGGGATTGACACCAAAACCTGATGCTTTTGATCTAAAACTGCTGCTGGAAATATCTGTAAAAAGTTAAAGATATTCAGAAAGAAAGATGCCAAACTAGCTTCTACTGTTTTTCCATCTGTATTTAGATTGATTTACATCCTTCAATGTCTGACAGAGAAAAACAAGACAAAGATAGAAAAAGATAGAACTCAGCAGAAAAGGGTATTTTTCCTTAATCCAGTGATTTAAATACTAAAAAACAATGGCTCCGTGGATGTTTGCTGCAGCCTTTACTTAGAAACTAATTTCATCTCCTTTCATCAAAAAAGTGCCAAAACCCTGAAAGAGCTTTACAAAGAACTGTTAGTCCTTAAGGTCAGTGTTCACTTGGAATATTAAAACCTGTTTAAGGCAGCAGGTAGACAGACAGAAACACAAGGTGTTGCTCATCTTCTCTGGATGAATAAATGTTAAATAGAGATTAAAGATGCATCTGAGACTTTTACTGTCAGCTTTACTACATTCACACTGCAGACACACGGGAACATTTTGGCCAAACTGTGGCCTGTTGGCTATATACTTTATTGTACATTTGGGAAATTCTCAGTTTGGTGTGGAAGAACTTGACCGGCCTGCACAGAGCCCTGACCTCCAACACCTTTGGGATGAACTTGAATGCTGTCTGCCCTACATCAGTGGCTGACCTCACTAATGCTCTTGTAGCTGAATGAGAGCAAATCCCTGCAGCCAGGTTACACAATATTGTGGAAAGTCTGAACCCAGAAGAGTGGAGGCTGTTATAGCAGCAGATTCATGCCCGTGGTTTTGGAATGACTGGACTTTTGGAATGGTCAGGTGTCAACATACATGTGGACAAATGACAAAATAGCTAATTTGCCTTTCAAACAACCTTTATAACTGGTTTTATAAGGCAGGATATACAGTCTCTGGTTTAAAAGATAGACGCTTTACTTATAATACTTTTTGTGATGCTTCAACATCACCTTTGCTACTAACAGAGAACTGTCATTTTTGGCACGACTCCAAGACATCGCTTGTCAGGAAAACCTAAACATAGTTCATTTTAAGCATTTCACATTTGACTAAAGCTGCTGTTTTTGCTGTGAGGAAAGACTCCACAAAACACAAAAATGCTGCAGGCAGCGAGGGACAGGCAGGCAGAACAGAGGGCAAAACTGTGAACTGAAAATGGTTGGAAAGTCACAACAAAAATACCTGAAATCTCTCGTGTATGTTGCTAATAAATGTAAGTTGCAGCCTATTATTTTACTGCACAAAAAACTCAAATGAACAGAACTGTCTTTCTTCCAGCTACTTTTCTTTCTCTCCATCATGTGCAACTTATTATCTTCTCCTCATGCTGATTCTGCTAAGCTGCTGTGCTGAGACAACCTTTCTCAGGTGATTGACACGAGACACGAGCTGACAAACTCCATCTTTGAGAATTAAAATGCACGACACGTGCAGGTTTCATACACCAGGATTTGATTTTGCAGAATGAATCGCTGTGATTTCCAGATGTGAACTGAGAAAACATGACTTTATGAACCTTTTCACCGCTCACATTGATTCAAGGATCAGATCTGAAACACTCATGGGAGAGAAAAAAAAAATCTGAAATGGAAATTTTTAGCTGCAGGTGAACCATTTCCATATGTGCTGAATACATCTCAACTCATCAAGTTTGAAATCAGACTCAAATCCAAGTCACACTGAGCCTCGTCCAACTCTCCCAGCTGCAACTATCACATTAAAACCAACTCATTCTCCAGCTCTCAGCATCTTATTGTTGTTCATTAATGCAGTTCATTACTGAGTCTGCATGTAATTATACTTGTGTGGATTCCACTTCCATTTCCACTTCAGCAGGACAGTCTGCCACACCTTTCTGCTCAGTGGAAAACTGAGAGGTTGTTTTAATTCTTTTTGAGGCTAAGAAAACATTCCTCCTCTCAATCCCCCTTTGTCGTTAACGTGTCTTTTGACCTCTCTGTTGAAGTAGGGGTGGGGTGGTCCCACACACAACTTCTTCCAACAACTTTCCACATGAACACAACAAGAACAAGAAAAAAAGAAGCTTCCTGGTGAACCAGGAGCTTTACTGGCGCTGGCAAATATTGCATTCAATAAAAAGTTTTTTTCATTACAGCGCAAGATTTTTGTGTCAGGTGCTGCAGGGGAGAACAAAGATTTGAAACTATTTTAAGAGCATTTCTGTGTGTTTTTGAAAGCTTTTCTCTGTTACAACAGGATGTTACAATGATGTTTGCAACACTTGTATATTAGTACTGCAGTACTTAAGTCTCGAATCCGACCTCGGGACATTTTTTAAATTATCTCAAACTTGTCTCAGTCTCATGGGTGTTATGACTGACTTGTTTCAGCCTCCAGCATCACTTATTACTTATATTACTTTGCAATCTTTCGTCTTGACTGAATCCAGTTTGCTTTTTTCTTTTCTTTTCTTTTTTGTTTGTTTTGTCTTTCCTCCTCTCATAGCAGACTGGATGGGCTGCTCTGCTGTCAGTCTGCTGCTTAATGCTGATTTGCTATAGTCTGTCTTTGCAATGTAAGCATCCTGAATTTGGAGTTTTGTAGTTTTATGCACTAGTATGCGGAATGACATCATACTTTCATAGGTAGCTTGTAACTATTATAATATTGGTGTGTTCCCTCCTTGATCCTAAATAAAACCATCTGAGAAGTCTAAATCCAAAGGATTTAGCTTACATTACAGTTTTCGGTCTTGACTTGACTCACATTCAGACCTCATCTTAATTCAATTTAAAAAGTTCTCAGACCTGGACCTAAAGTGGACCGGACTACAGCCCTGGTACTGCATATAATCCCTGATTCTTGTGATAATGGCAAGTAAACATTGTTGTACATCAGGGTGTAGTTCCTTTATGTCTTTTTATTTGCAAGCATGTTGAGAACCTTTCTTTGTGTGATGTCATTATATGTAACACCTGTGATGAACTGACAACTTGATGTGACAACCTGAAGAAGCAGGATGTGAATCATTCATAATGCTTGAAAAAAAGATTAATTTCTAGAGACTTGGGATGCTGTGAAACTTAAAGCTTTAGAACAGTTTCATATTCAAGTCAGCACGTTGTCTCACACTGAGTGAGCGAGGAATTTCAATCAAAGCAAAGCACATATCTAACAGGGAATACACACAGTTCAAAGCACAGGATAGGACATCAGTTTGGATGTGTTGTGGGTGGAATGCACCTTTAAAGATTTTGCCCATGCACCCTTTCATTTTACATTTTATCAATTTCGCTGATGCTCTTCTTCAAAACTGTGTGGAGGGAAAAAAAAAGCCTCAGTTTCAAGATTACTAACATGACAAGCAGCCAGAGGAGAGGAGCAGCGGGGTCTGAGACACAGAGCCTTGATAATATTCCTGTCAACATATCAGGACCATGACAGACAGAAGCATCAGGGAGAGAAAGTGCACCTTTAAGCAAAGGACAAGACGGGCAGATGGACAAAAAGGCTCCTGGCTGAGTATTTTTTACTTTTACTGTTATAACTGTTGTGTGAAAGTGAATATTACAAATTCAGCTTTGTGGCAAATGAAGCTCATTTCTAGTCGATTTCTGCAAATTTTTCTCACCAGAGACAGTGAAAGAAATGTAATATTTCGGCGGATAAACGCACACACATGCACATGAACGGCCCGGACACACTCACAGGCACACACACACACACACACAGCGAGCACGTACACACGCAACGAGCACACATCTCCAGAGCAGGATAGCGTTGGGATGGGAGGCAGGCACACATGGGCACCGCGCTCACATGAGACACACATCAGCATGCATGCACACGCGCACACGCACGCACACCCCTCTTGTTCCCCACAACACTCCAGCGGTCCTACCTCCAGACCTGCCCGAGCTGCAGGACGTGAAGCACGGTTTGAAAGACCCACATGCAGACGGTGCAGCATCTCCGGGGGCCCCCGACTCTCCCTGCAGTCGCAGGCGGGGCAGAGGACGTGTAAACTGGGGTTGCATTCGTGGCGTTCCCCGCCGCCGCGCTCCCACCGCGCTGGTCGCTGTCCTTGGTGCTTAAAGTGTTGTCGCCCGCCGTGGCTGCTCCGCCTGCTGAGCCTGCCGCCGCCGCGCCGGTACCGCATCCGCTCGCCGCTCCGTCCCCGCCGCTCGGATCCGAGTAGTCATACACGAACCACCTGAAACTCAGTACCTGGACGACCGCGGAGGGCACCACGACAAAGACGAGCGTCAAGCCGAACCACCAGAAGTTGCCTCTCAGGTAGTAGTCGGCGGCCAGCCACAGGTCGGTCGCGCCGTCGGAGAAAAAGACGAGCAGGGCGCAGAGCACCCAGCAGCAGTCCAGCAGGGTGTAGGGTTTCCCGCCGGCGGCGGTGCACCGGGGCCGGGTGGCGGGGTTCCCCGGCTCCGAGAGGCTCCTGGGCGTGTTGTCATCTTCCACAGACACTACTGCTCCATCCGACTTAGCGGCCATGTTGGTTAGGATAGGAGAGAAAGACAGAGAAAGAGGTGGGGAAACGGGAGAGAGAGGGAGAGAGAGAAGGGAGGGGGCTGGCTATGTGCAGGAGAGAGAGAGTGAGAGAGATTACATCATAACTAGCCTCATCATCAGCCAATTAATTGTGAGGCATCATTACTAACAGCGCTTTTAACACCGTGACACCAGCTCGATGTTTTCAGGACATACAGTGTGCAGACAGACAATCCTGCAAACAATTATAACCTGCAGGGTCTTTATTTTTCATGTCTATCATTAAATCTATTCCAGTTACAGGAGCCTGTGTCTCCTGCAGCAGCAGCAGCAGCAGCAGCAGCCTGCTGCACATGACAAGACTGTTGTTAAACTCATATTAAGGTGGTTTTATATGCCGCTCATGCTGAGTATCAGTTTCTGACTTGGCAGTGAGGGGACTCATCATTTTACCATGAATGCTGTAAACTGGTGAATGTTTTGCATCCTGTCCACTGCTGTCTGTGCTGGTCCTGCACAATGAATCTCCCTCCAGACAAGAAATAATTAAATGTTGCCTGGGTCCAGACCTTTGAATCCGCCCAGTCCTCCAAGTAGATTTGAAAATTCTGTCTGATATCAGGCAAAATTAAACGTTCTGTGCAGAGACTCAACGGGTTACCCGGTGATTATGACCCTTTAGTAAGAGATTTAGTAAGAGAGAGAGCAACTTTGTGAGGCAATGCATTCACAAGTGAGATTTAGCAGTCTTGATAAAATCTCACAGCGATGTTTTTTCAGTTTCGCTGCTTCACATTCAGACTCCTTTATAAATTCATACGAGCTCTTCAGTAAAACCACCGTCTGCTGTCTCACTGGAACAGAAAGGTTAAAGACTGATTCCACAGTTTTTTCCTCTTCGTCTGGGTTCTTCTCCTTCTGCACACATTCAGTATAGTTGCAGATGTTAAGAGCTAATTTTCCTTCCTTCCTTCCTTCAGAAGCTGTTGTCTTCATGTTCATGCTTGTTCAGTATGAGGAACACAGAAAGAGATCATCTATAGTAAACACAGGAAATGTTTCAGTGCTGTATGAATGTCCTCAAAACGTCATCCAGAAAATAATATTTTTTTCCTGTTTTTGATGACCTGACATGAATTACATTGTAGCTTACTATATTTGAATTTTTTAAAAAAAAAATCAAAGAATACAATGTTCTTAACCTTTATCCTACCAACATATTAAACATTACAAGAACTACCGACTGGGGTCCCTGTGGAATAAACTACTGTGAGAAACAACCATCATAGCAAAAAGTTGACTTATTTCTTCTCAAAACATTATTAGTTGTGTAATTAATGTCATCTGAAAAAAACAGATTATTATTTAAGGGTTAGGGTTAGGGTTGACCCTTTCCCAGTACAGCCCTGGGAAGAGCAGTATTTTGGGTCATCGACAGATCAGGAAATCTGTGTCTGCTGCATCTGTGTCTGTCTCCTTCAAAATGGCTGACAGAGTGCCCCCCCCCCCTCCCCCCGAAAGTGTGTTATACTTTAGATTAGGTCCCATGGCAAACATGAACTCAATAAATACTTCCATCTATTAAAACTGTATAGGCAGAATACATTGGTATTTTTAAAAAGCATTAATTAAAACAGAAACAGAAAACAATGGCACAAAGTCATTAGGAACAAATTGATTGACAAAGTCGTGAAAAATTGGAATGATAGAATAAAGCACCTCTGGGGTCTGTGGGTACCCCAGCCGGTAGAATTAAGGTTATAGTAATTATTATCTTTTTTAGTACGTTAAGAAGGTAAATATATCAGCAATTTAAGGATGTCCTTTAGGATTAAGGATTAGGATTAACATTAAAATCATGAAACCAGATTTTTTCTTCAGGGTCAACATGACATTAAAATTGTCCATGCTGGTTTGGAGACACAGACAAAAGCAGACGTCAGTTTTAGAATAAATGTCAAACAAATCAAAGCAACTTAACAGACAAAAATGTTTCTGGCCTATTTTGGGGCTAAATGACCAATTTAAACCTTTCAGTCTCTCAAAAACATTCTGCTCTTCTACTACTTCCATTTATATGTCTGTGAAAGTTTTTCTTGCTTCAAATGTAGATGTACTGCAGTTTTTCTTTTTCAAGTGACTAGGGCTACTTAAAAATTAAGAAACACTGACATGATTTAGGTTCACTAAGAAAAAAAATATGACAGCTCAATAAAAAACACCAATCCAACTAGTCAGTGGAAGTTTTTGGTGTGACTGTGTGCAAATCTTTATCTTTTAAAGGCACACGCATATGGGCTTCTTTGTCAATGAAACCCATATGTGTGTGCTACTCAGTCTCTTAATATTTTCCAAGTCATACCTTCCTACTGGGCTTTACCAAGCATCAATGCTCCGGGGCTGAAAAATAAAGCCAACGCAGAAGTACCAAAAACTGTAGTTCCTTGAAGGGCCACTTGAGGCTGGCTCCAAAAGCAAGTCAATCCCAATAGACCCCCATGTTAAAATGCCCAACTTTACAGCAGAAATAAACATGTGGGGGGTTTATACCTCACCTGTTTAAATTTTATTAAGCCGTAAAGTTATACATAATTAAGGACGTGGCTGCTTTAAATGACAGATTGCTAGCTGCTAGGTGGCTTGTTTCAGCAAGCGGGTTTCATTCGGCCCATCTCAGCTCCACCTCTTCCCATTCTGGATTAGCCGGGAGTTAGGCGGAGTCATGCACTGCCAAGATGGCGACAGCCTGAGCCGCCCACTTTGAGTTTCAAAACCGCTCCTCAGAAACGTGGTGACGTCTATGGTTTCTACTGAAGAAAAATCTTAAAAATTGGCTCACAAATATATAGTTTAATTCTTAAAGAAGAATTGGTAATTTCCTAAAACAGCTGGTCAAAATAAACTACTAATGGAGGAACATGTCACTCAGTGTGGCTCATCGATGTGTTTTTAATAGATTTGGACAACCATGGAGCTCTATGGGACAGTGGCATAAGCTACACTAGGCTTTAGACATACAGACAATGCTTGTCTTAGGTACTTAGGTGTCTTAGGTAATACTTGGGTCAATTCAGTGTTGGTTTTGGTCTTACAACAATAAGAAAAATGTAGAATAACACCAGTCTTGTTCTTTAAGAGTAGATCGGCACCAGCTGTTAGAGGAGGGGAATTTATTTCACAGTATTTTCTCCTCTACCTCAGCTGGTCTCGGACCAGCAGCTCACTAACCTCACAGGCTGCCCCTGTTTTAGTATCAGGGTCTTTAAAGTGCATTTGTCTGATTGTAACGAGGCAGTGATGCATAAAGCTGACAAGACACAGAGCAACTGTCTGTTTACAACAGTGACCGTACTAATTGAAAAGATCCCATAAACTCTGAGCAGAATAGGCAATAAAACTCTTTGGTGAATTAGCTACAGCTCTGCGCTTCACTGCCTTCAATAAACTAATCAGCCACTGTGTTTCCACATTGGAGCCGAGCGGGGCTTATTGGAGCCGGGGTCAATCCAAAATGTCTGTGGAACAAGATATAAAGCCCAGTTTGTTAATCTGAAGCTATCACTGCACTGTCTCATCTGCAGTGGTTTTGGATTCTGGTGCTGTTTGGTCCTGATGTGGAGACTAACATGATTTGGCTAATGGGTGAGGCTGCATGACGAGCCTTGATAGCTCCTGAGATGGAGACAAGAGGCCGTATTACAGAAACTTTCTAACTCTGAAAACCCTGTTTTATCCTGAAAACTTTAGATTCAGATTATTTTAGATTTGCAACAAGTCCTCCAAATTAAACCAAACATGTTGTTTGACCATGAACTCCGAACAACACAGAGGAGCGTTTTCTAATCTGGCACCTCTCTCATCAGTAATCAGCAGGATGACGTCATTGCTTTCTGTGCTTTCCAAAATTGTTACAAATTAAAAAATAATGATGTTTTTATGTTTTAGCACTATTGTTAAGGCCTGGTTAGCTTTAGGGAAAGATCATGGTTTGGGTTAAAATGATCACTTTGTTAAGGTCAGAGAAACGTGATGTAGGTTAAAGTTACTTAAAGTTAGGCGACCTTTGTCATCATGGCTACACTAATAGGGGACGATTGTAATCACGGTTTTTAAAAAACTGTCCTGACTTGTGGTTGGAAACAGGAAATGAACAGGTCATACAACTGTATATATCGTTTTTGGGCGACTGACCTTAAAACCTATTGTGTCATTTTTCTTGGAAGGACAATATAGACTAGTCTGCTATGTTTGAGACAGTTTAGTGAGAAGCCTCAATTTCATACCAGGATGCTTCTAATTGGACAGCGGCTACTGATAAAATCTGTACATCCACATATTTCAAACATTTAAATGGTCTGAACATCAGAGACTAAAAAGAAAAAAAAAATCTTAAATGGAGTACTACATTCCCAGATGGTTTTAACGGCTCAGTGCTGTATAATTCAAAGCTGGAAGTGTTTTGGTTTTTGTTTCACAGCATATATTAGAGATACACAGATTTGTCTGAATCATTTTTTGATAAATGATGCCCATTATGAGCTTGAGACTAAGGGGAGCTAATTAGAGATCCCAATCATCAAGCTTGTAGTTATTTTATATTCAAGCATCAACGTTCTTTAGTTCATCTGCTACCATAAATCTGATGTTTTTTAAAATTCACCCAGTTTCTCAGACACCCAGTGGTGTCTGAGAAATCATTTTGGATTTAGAAATGTATAAACATTAACTTTAATTAAAAGTATATACATTAAAGCCAAATTTGGTGACTAAGAGAAATGTATAAGTGGAACTATAAGCAGAATTTTATTCCTTTTTTAAAGTGCCCCCTTCTGGCTAATTACTGTAATGTTTTCAAATCAAAAATAAGCTGTAAAATGCATCATCAGTCCAGTTTCTCCCCAATCAGACCTGCTGTGTTTGAGATATCATGTTGAATTTTAAAAAAAAAATTGACCTTTAATTAGTGCCATCATCAGTCACAGCTCTCTTCCTCCCGCTTCACCTTAACTCCCACTCTCTCTGTGTATCATTCACAAGCTGCACATTTCCAGACAAATGAGGGTCATTATGAGTTTGAGAGCGCAGGGAGCTAATTAGAGGTCTCAGATCAGTGCCGCTGCTGCTGTGATACACTTTGGTGAATACACACAGACTCCGAGCTTCAGAGGGACTTTTAGAACATCTGCACCAGTGCACCACTGTTTTTAGAATAATGATTTGTATGTCTTGAATCGCTTTGTAATTTTCAGTCGAGAGTGACAGAAAAGATGGGAGAGAGTCGAATAATGAAAGTGGTGTTTTTGTATCAAAGCGACAACTTTGTGCTTCCGTGATTCGGTTGGAGTCTGTTGAGCTTCCAGGATGCTGCACATCAATGTCTTTCATGAGTGGTCAAAAATATTATTCTAATTATAAAATATATATTTATGGTGTTTCTGGCTTATTTGCTCAATTAAAGCATGTTGAAGGTATTTTAAATTTAAAAAAATTGTCTTTTTTACATTATTAGATTCATTTGGCAGACATTTTGTCTAAGGCAATTTACAATAAGTGCATTTAAAGGTTATGTATCATACATATTTCCAAGTCTATATGTATATCCTGGGGCTGTACTGGAATATCTTTGCATGATTCACAGTTCAAAAAACTCCTTATTTATCTTATACTGGCCCCTTTATGCAGCCCCTCAGTTCAGTCTCTGTCTGAAACAGGCTGTTTTAGTTCTTGTCTCATGAGCCCACTCTGTTCTGATTGGCCAGCTCCTGAAATCTGCCCCTTGGCAGACTCCTGGCTGTTCTGGAGGCTAAGTGAACAAACAGTAGCAGGGTTTTGCTTCATCTTCTCATTCTTTGCTTGAAATATAAACTTCTCAGATACATTCATTTTTCTCCCGTTATTTACTTCTGTGAAGATGTGCCACAGAATATGTAAATACATACAGTATGACACCAAGAACATGCCAGAAAGTTGAAAAAAGAACAAAATCTTGAATCTTGCAGCCAAGACAGTTCAACAGAAAGCTTGACAGAAATGTGAAATAAAGCTGGAATAGAAAGCACAATTTAAAGCCTGTCAGAGGAAGGTGGAGGAAGACAAGCTGAATGAAGAAGTGAATGAAGCTTGAAAATGAAGCCTATGAGACATTTTTGTCCATAACAACCGCTGTCTATGAAAAATAGGTGTGGCTAACTGAGGGCAATTAAAAACACATGCAAGAAGAAAAAATTATTATATAAGAATTTTTAAAGAAAAGAACAAAAGAAGTAGATCACACATATAAGACATAAAAACAAACTGACAAGTATCATGAGAAGCAGCAAAAGGGATTATTACAGTAAATTACTGGAGGACAACAGAAATAATATTAAAAATACATGGAAAGTATTGAATGACATTATTAAAAATGGAACTGGAAAAACAGGATACACAACCTATTTCCTGACAAAGAATAATACAACTATTAATAATATGAATTTAGTTGTAGATGAATTTAATGACTTTTTTGTTGGTCCTGGTTTGGCTAAAGAGATTGCAGAGCTCAGTAGTAGAGATGACCTGGAAACTATTAATGTAAATAAATCCATATTTATAAGGGGAACAGATGAAAAATTAATTATTGAAGTTGTTAAATCATTTAAGAATAAGAAGTCTACAGACTGGAATGGAATTGATATGTCCATCGTTAATAATATTATTGAGTGTGTGGTGAAACCTCTTACATATATTTATAATCAGTCTCTACAAACTGGTGCATTTCCAAGCAAAAGGAAAACAGCTAAAGTCATAAAATCACACCTGTATATAAGGCCGGAGACAGACATGTACTCTCTAATTACAGACCTGTTTCTTTACTTTCACAGTTCTCTAAAATACTGGAAAAATATCCTATAAAAGATTAGAAGACTTTATCACAAAACATAATCTACTATGTGAACAGCAATATGGGACAATATGTATCAATACGTGCAAATAAATAACTGTAACGCACAACTACTGAAGGTTACTTGTGGTGTTTCCCAGGGCTCAGTGTTGGGACCACTGTTGTTTATTTTGTACATATTTAATATATGTGAGGTTTCCAAAATATTAAAAACTATATTATTTGCAGATGATACAAATTATTTTTGTTGTGGTAAGAATTTGGAACAACTTTTGGATAAAGTGGAAAAAGAACTGGAAATGCTAAAAAGTTTGATTCTAACAACGAACAAACAAACAAATGTTTAAAAATAGAAGAGAAACATAAACCTCCCAAAAAAGTAAGCCCAAAATAAACCTTGAAAGATGAAAAGCTTGAAGCAAAAAGCTGAAAAATATTGTTAAAAAATTGAGGAGAACAGCTAAGAAGAATGAAATCTTGAGGTAAAGAAAGCATGACATAAAATTTGAAAGAAAGTTCAATGGAAAGAAATAGAAAATAAAAAGCTTGAAAGAAAGAGAGCTAAAAAAAAATCCAAAGCTTAAAAGATGAGATAGATAAGATAAGAAATCTTGAAAATAGGAAGCTTAAACCAAAGAAAGTGGACAGAAAAAACTCAACACACTTAGCACATGTGCTGATTTGACAACAGTAAATGTTCTGTGGTCAGATAAGCAGACTAAAAAGCCCAAAGCTTTCACTTTCAACATCAGTCAGAGGATTAAGAGGAAACAGAAACTCCCAGAGTCATTAACGGAAAACAAGTCCATAAAAACTCTTTAAAGTGATTTATTACATGGAGAATTACATGAAGTCTGTTGAGTAGCCGATTCACTGATCTGAGAGATCTTCCAGTATCCCAAAATGTCAGCTTTCTCACAAAATCGATTCATTTTGTATTTCTAACCGTGGATGTTTGAAATCCCATCACTGACATCAGTGTGCTTTAATGCCTGTAGGGTCTGTGTGAACCATTTCAAACTGATCAAATCATGTCTCAGCACAAGAAAAAAATAAACTATAACTCTATAGTCTCAGGGAACATGCAGATTTCCTGAGCGCTTCCTGATTATCATAGACACTAAAGTTATTCATGTGTACATTTTGGCTCCATGGTTCTACTAAATAAAACATGATCAGTAATGGTAGGAAATTAGAGATAACTGCCTTTTTAAGAACAGAAAGTGGTTTGTTTCTTTGAACCATGCAGCTTGTATATAGATTCTACAGCTTAAACTAAACATATTTTACCAAATCAAGCTGCTTTAGTCAGCGTTGTTTCTTGAATTTAAGCAAGCAATCACATCTTAACTGAACGTGAATGAACATTATACACATTTTCCTATTAAAAATCACCTGCAACTTAACAAGAAAAGAAAATTTGGATTTCAACTGGCAGATTTTGAAGATTCATATGTTCTGATTTTCTAAAATCCTTGTAAAGGTAATTGGATAATAATGAGTGGCATGGTGGTGCAGTGGTCAACACTGTCACCTCATAGCAAGAAGGTCCAGGGTTTGAACCCACCAACCAGCTGAGGCTACTCTTGTGGATTTTGCACGTTTTCAAAACCACCAGAAAAAAACAATACAAAAACAAAACAAACGATAAGTTGACAATACTGCAAAAACTTGATTTATGTTGAATGACAATCTTTGTTTCTGCTCATATGCCAACATTTAAAGGGGACATATTATACTTTTGTGATTTTCTGTTATTTATATAGTGTTATGATGTTGGATGTTAAATATGATAAAAACTCCAAACCTTGAGGTGAATGTATGTAAAAATGTTTCCTGCTGGATCTGATTCAGACGTGGGGGCTTCAGCTGTACTTGAGAAGTCGACATTTTGAGTAAAGAACAAGAAAAAACAGTAAAAATTCTACAACTATAGTTTGCTGATCCTGGGGTGGGCTTTCCTTTTTGGATTGGAAACCCTAAATTACCCAGGTTGCACCATGCCTCGCGCCCAATGTGAGCTGGGCAACCCTGCCTCCAAATATCATTTATATACAATTAATTTACAACAGAAAAATGGAAAACATTTGTGTTCAATATAAGGAGGAAATGTTTTTAATAAACATATCTGCAAAAACTGAACATACCTGGAAAATATGACAAGGAATTTCATTTGTTTTCCTCGTGATATCCACTCATACTGTAGCAGCTAAAGCATGATTAATGTTTTTACTTACCAGGGTTGGGCAAAGATGGTAGTAAAGAATACTGAAAAAGTTGGTGACTTGAAACACAAGACAGGACAAGTTTACTTTCCGTAACCCTAACAAAATGTTTGAGTAGCACAAAACTCGGCCTCCGCTGATAAAATCCCTCGCTTCATACACCCATCCTCCCCTGACCACTTCCATAAGACTTCTGTTTGGTGCCAGAACATAACAAACCCTGAACTGGAAAAAAACAAAAAATTGAAAATATAATCCAGGCAGTAATTATGTCTCCTCCAAAACATATTAGGAAAAAGCATTTAGTAGTATATAATGTCATTTTTAGAAGACAGAGTTGGGGTTCAGATAGACTCCAGCAACAGCAACAAGTTGATATAGATAATGCATCCAGTGATCCTCAGAGCATATTTAAAAATCTTTGAAAAAAGTCTCACAGGTTGTGAACTTTACCTCAACTCATAAACCATCATACAAATCTTCAATTTCTGCAAAAAAATGTATCTATTCTTTAATGAAATGAAGCAGTCTTTGTTTTTCCTTGCACACCGTACGAACCACCAGCACGTGGCTGCTGGTGGTTGTGTTATGTGGTTTCCAGCTGACAGCAATATGTGAATGTTGTACAAACTGCTGAGTGGTGAGCTGTCCATTAGCTCGGTCTCATCAGCTAGCTTAGCTCTTTACTGCCCCTTCACCCTCATAAATCCATCCACCAGACTTTTCTGCCTCCTCATCAGGGAACATCCTGAGCAGGCTTCTGGCTCCTCTTCTTGCTCTTCTTACAGCTTTTATGTTATTAGTTTCGGTCAAACAAATGTAAGATGTAAGCTTTTTTTTCCCCAAACCTAAAAAGCTAAATTAAATTTCAATCTTTTTTGGATTGGTCCCTTCTATACCACTAAATAAAGTCAGGCTTTTTTGTTGCCAAAAGTCAAGTCCTTTTAAACAGCAGTTAATCAGACACACAGAGGTATATTTGTGCCAGACTTTATTTAACAGCACTAAACGTAACCTTTATTTGCATTACATTATTCTCCAGTGGCTCAGGCATTGTTTTCTTGTGAGGCTTTCATTCCCTGAGTGTTGACTGAGAGATAATGATCTCCTCAACGGCTGTTAACACTAACCAGGTTTCCATCCAAATGTAGAACCTGTTTTAATCAAATATCCAGAAAATCTGCAAAAGAAAAAACAAATTAATGCATGTTGCAGTTTAGGTGTTGGGCTCAATCGGTGGTGCTAATCCTCCAATTGGGTGCCATTAAACTATTACAGAAGAAGAGGGCGCAATGAGATGATGTAATTAAAAGAGTGCCAGTCAAAGATCAAACCATTAAAAAATAATGTAGCAAACATAATGATGACGAAATAATGAGGAACATCACAGTCTCCACACAGATCTGATGTGTGTTTTCTCAGCTTCAGTGGCGTTTAAGTCAAAAGCTTTATGTATGATGTCTGGTTTCATTGCACTTTGTTGCATTTAGTTTTTTGATACATCAACTTTTCCACTTCAGCCAAGCGTTAATTTTAATTTTGCAATATTTCAACTCTTTTTTTTTTTTTTTAAATATCCTGCGTTTCCACTCCATATTTTTTATGTGCAAATTGAAAACGTACATAAAAAACAGACACATTTATGGGCTATGCCCCATTTAGCCAATCACAAGCTGTGGCATTGCATCATTTCCTCTGCCAGTGGTGAAGTCTTAAGTACAGCACACATCGGTGGCGTCATATAATATTGCACCATTTCACATGTACCAAGAGTGTGTAACACACTAAAAGCATAATACAGCCAGAAGATATGGTCAAGGTACAGCAGCTGAATGTGCTGGGAAATAGGACAGTGGCATATCCTGACAAGTTGGCACATGTCAGCCACGTGTATGCAGGTTTACACAGAAAACAAGGAGGATTGGGTTGGGTACTCCAAATCAAATCCCTTATTCAAACTAAAACTAAGAGTAACGGTGCTAAAATGAGGTGAACAGTGTTCAAGAGACATTGACTGATTTCAGTTCAGCAAAAAGAAAGCGACATACAAGCACACATTAACATAGCTTGGGACAAGTGGACAATACTACATGTATGTATATTAAAAAAGACTAAAAACAATATGAGCATGGATGCCGGATTGTAATCAGTCAATACACACTTATTCACAATGATTAGTATGAAGATGTTTTCTGGTCTACAAATCATTTAAAATGGTTGAAAAAAGAAACACTAAAGTACTTGACTTCACTGTCCTAGAGGCAATAACGTTTAATTTTTAACAGGGTTATAAATATGATTTCTCACAGCAGAGTGCTGTAGGTGGATGAAACAACACAGGAAACAGCAGAGTGTGAAGACTGTCTGAGAGACTGAGAGGACAACAGCAAAGATACAGAACAGAAAGATAGAAAGATAGACCATATAAGAAACAGAACAGAAATGACAGAAAGAAATCGGAATCTCGAGGGATTCAGTCTGTCATTGTTTTCTCTGAAACTGTCCTGGGAACACAGATGGATTTCAAGAATCCACTCACTCCACATGAATTGATGTTCTCTGCCTGCTGTCACTGTTAAATAAACAGTTCTAACAGTAAATAATCCATTTAGCAAAATAAAACCTGAAGATAATGATTCAGTATACAGTCCTGCTGTATTTCATTCTTGTATAATGGTAACATTAAATAGTTTAGAATGATTAGTTTGACAACATCCAGAATGATGAGTCTGGTTTTTGATCATTTTGTTTGTTCCATGAATTAATGGCAAGTTCTATATAAAACAGGTTGGAACAATACATTTATATATAATTATAAGCAAGACCAACAGTCTGAGTCTTCTCTAGTGGCTCCACAAGACTGCAACTTTCATTACACTCCAGAATGTGAAAGTGTAGTGGAGCAAAATATGTCTAAATTGTCCTGAGGGGTCATCAAAATCCAAATAGTTTATCCTCTGTCTGGAAAGTAATATCCACAGCAATTTTCATTGCAGTTTGGATGATCCATTTTTAAATGCCTTGTCAAAGAAGACAGGATGGTTTTGTTTGTTGTTGTTGATGGTGATGCTACAGAAAAACTCAGGAGATAATAAAAAATTAAAGCTGCAAGCAGCGATGAACGGGCCCTCGCTCCTCGTGGAGGGAGTGGCAGCCGTGGTGTCGATACTGGAGGACTGGTGACACGGCTCCGAAATTTCCGCGTTGTCAGATACACACACAATTTCATGAACATCAAAGAAACTTTGTTCCAAAACGGCCCTGCGTTTGGAGGCGCTATGGAGCTCGCTGGCCACACCTGAGCTCAATCACTACAGAACTTTGTAAGTTTCATGAGTTCTGACGTTTGTGTAAATTTTTGTGAGTTTTTGAGCATCCCAAGCATATCTGCAGCGGGGACGGCTCTCTCTCCAGTTTCTGTTCTTCCTTTTTCTGGCTGGACCGCAACAGCGGAGCCAGCTCCACACACGGGAATGTCTGTCCGTCACTGACTGACTCACTGAGTGATGAAGTTACACCGCTGATTGGCCGGCCTAGTGGTGGAGTTTCCCCATTTTAAAATGAATCGGTGCAAACAGTTTTCTGTTACGTCCTCAGGGGGCATTTACAGCGGTTCCACTGACTGCAGCTCATTCCAAAGACATCACACGCTAAGAGCGCGCTGCCTGCAGACAAGCCAGCAGATGCCCTATCTTGGTCTGCACCTGGACTCCTATATCGAAAGCCAAAAGGGTCACAATTCATTTCAATTTCAAAAGGGTCATAATGAATTGTGACCCTTTTGGCTTTTGATATTCCCACACCTTGATTGCACGACTGTCGGAGGAGTGTGTGGCCGCGTGATGTCCACGGCCTCGGTGATAGTGAGGAGCATCGTGACGCCGCTGCTGACATCTGGAGATGATGTCGGCAGCTCACCTGGTGGTGCGCCCGGGGCTGCTGCACACGAAAAAACCTCCAACGTTAGTCCACGCGGCTTCGGCTGCATCCGAGCCGGGACAAACAGCACGAGCTCGCAGAGTAGGAGAGAAAACAGCTCTCCATGCGCTGAGAGGCATGAGGGAGAGTTAAAGCACCCCAAATAACAATCAAGCTGACAAAACACTCAATACAGAGTGAATCTTAGAAAAACAAGAGACATCCACAGATAGAAACAGATGAAAGAACAGGGAGAGTTAACAGATAATTAAAATCATTATAATTGGAATTAAAATAAGTTCTCTTTCAAATCAAACACCCCAAGTTATGCAACTGCATTTAAAACCTTTTTTTGACTCATATTTAGCTTAACCATGTCTTGCAATATGCTACTTCAGTACACTTTAATAACAAATACTACTGGGGCCACTACAGAAAATTGCAGATTTAATATCCATGAATTCACATTATAGACAACACGACTGACTATCCCTGTAACCAACTGGCCACAATTTCGCACACTGACCATACACAGTCCAGCCATATACTAGGTTTTCACCTAGTCTTGTTTTTTTGCGAAGTGACAACTGCACTCTTTCACTGCTCATTACGCTCGGCTGGAGATGAGAGAAGAACAGAAAGCCCAGTAACACAGTGTTAATGTTAAGGTTAGACATGCCGGGTGAGGCGAGCTGCATGTACAGCACAGCAGCGTCCTCACAAGTACAGTACGACACAGACGCCTCTGAAAGTGTGTGTGTGTGTTCATGTCCTTATATCTTTGTGAGAGTTGTTAGAGTTAAGACTTGGTTTTGGGGTTAACATCAGAATTAGGGCTGAAACTAATGATTACACTAACCTTAACCATTTTATTACTGACTAATCTGTTATTTATTTTCTTCATTAATTGATCTTTTAATCCTTGGTCCATAAAATTTCAGAAAATAGTGAAAAATGCCCAACGTCCAGTTTCCTAAAGCCAAAGGTTAGGCCTTCAAATTGCTAATTTTGTCAAACATTCCAAAACCTACAAATATTCTGTTTACTATCACATATAATGAACAAAAGCAGCACATTCTCACATTTGGAATCAAGTAATGACAGAAAATTGTGAAAAATGCCCATAACAATTTCCTAAAGCTCAAACCTACAAATATTCAGTTCACATTCTCAGGTAATGTTTGGCATTTTTGCAAGAAAAGAGGGCAAAGTTAATATTTTCACTTGTTTTGTCCGAACCAACAATCCAAAAATATTCATATGAAAAAAGGAAAAGCGGGAAATTCTTAAATTTCAGAAGCTGGAACCAGAGAATGTTTGACTTGATAAATGTTTTCAACAATAAATTGATTATCAGAATTGTTGGTGATTATTTTTCTGTCCATCAGTTTATTGTTTCAGCACTAGTTAGAACAGCGCTATGGTAAAGAGGGTCCTCACAAGTATGTAATTACAAATGTGTATGTGCGTGCGTGTTAGTGTCTGTGTGTGTGTGTGTGTTAGTGTCTGTGTGTGTGTGTGTGCACTCAGAGCAGCATGTGACTAAACAACAGAAAGTGAACATGGCAGCTGCCATGCTGCACAAACTCCCACTCCTTAGACGTACGCACACACACTCCCGCACACACGCACGCACACACACACACACACACACACACACACACACACACACACACACACAAACCCACATGCAAAATTTGAGAAAAAGAGAGAGAAACACTCAAATACAATCACCTACTGTACAAACTATACACATACTGTTTGGTACAAGCACATACACACTCACACATATTGTCCGGCTGACTGGCCCTCGAGAGCTCACTGTCTCAACAACTGATTCACAAAGACAGCCTGAAATAAACAACAAACACAGAGGATAGAGCGAGGTAGAGAGACATATGAGGACACTAGAGAGAGACTTCCAGAGAGAAGTACGACTGGGAGTCCGGAGGGGCAGGGATGGAGGGAGGGAGGATGTGGGATCATTTTAATCCCATTATAACGTTTATATTAAGAGGAGTAATTACTCAGACCTTCATTAGGATTTTGTTCTTCCTGAGACTCGCTGGAAAGCTGAGAGGACTAAAGAGCAGAGCTACAGAGACACTGCAGCCATCCACAAAGACAAAACAATGGCTGTGTTTACACACTCAGGGAATTATGGATTTCAGAGGTTGTCTTTTCTACATTTTGTAGCATGGACACAATGACATTAATGCAAATAACGTACATTCTGCGTAAAAATAAGGAAAGGATTAGAAAGAGGAGACAATAAGGCAGACAGACTATATGATTTTATTAATGTTGTATGTTGCATTAAATCACACTACACACACTTTCTGCATGAAAATGTATGATTCCAACACTCACAATTCCAATAAAGTTTTATTCACACACGATAGCCTTATCCTCAAAAAAGGTGACAAATAAGAGTAAAGGTAGCGTTCAATTCTAGGTAAAATTTAACAATTCTGCTTTGAACAGAAACCAAGAAGAGAAAACGTACATTATAGAGCCGCAGATGGTTTGGAAGATGCAGACTTTATCATCTGTCTGTTTTATTTCTATAACATTCTTAGTCAAGACTAAGCCAGACTTAGCCACAATATTTAGTACTAGAATAACATTAAAACACTACAGTTTATAATTCTGTTAACAATAAGCTGAAGACATTTCTTTTGAATTAAGCTTTTAGTAGGTTTTGTGCACGTGTGTGTGTGTGTTCATGTATGCATGGTGTCTGCCTTTGTTTATGCTTTAGCTTATTTTCTACTGTTCAATCACTCCATCACTATCACTGTTCTATCACTCCATCACTATCACTGTTCAATCACTCCATCACTATCACTGTTCAATCACTCCATCACTATCACTGTTCAATCACTCCATCACTATCACTGTTCAATCACTCCATCACTATCACTGTTCAATCACTCCATCACTATCACTGTTCTATCACTCCATCACTATCACTGTTCAATCACTCCATCACTATCACTGTTCTATCACTCCATCACTATCACTGTTGTATCACTCCATCACTATCACTGTTCTATCACTCCATCACTATCACTGTTCAATCACTCCATCAATATCACTGTTCTATCACTCCATCACTATCACTGTTCTATCACTCCATCACTATCACTGTTCTATCACTCCATCACTATCACTGTTCAATCACTCCATCACTATCACTGTTCAATCACTCCATCACTATCACTGTTCAATCACTCCATCACTATCACTGTTCTATCACTCCATCACTATCACTGTTCAATCACTCCATCACTATCACTGTTCTATCACTCCATCACTATCACTGTTGTATCACTCCATCACTATCACTGTTCTATCACTCCATCACTATCACTGTTCAATCACTCCATCAATATCACTGTTCTATCACTCCATCACTATCACTGTTCAATCACTCCATCACTATCACTGTTCTATCACTCCATCACTATCACTGTTCTATCACTCCATCACTATCACTGTTCTATCACTCCATCACTATCACTGTTCTATCACTCCATCACTATCACTGTTCTATCACTCCATCACTATCACTGTTCAATCACTCCATCACTATCACTGTTCAATAACTCCATCACTATCACTGTTGTATCACTCCATCACTATCACTGTTCTATCACTCCATCACTATCACTGTTCAATCACTCCATCAATATCACTGTTCTATCACTCCATCACTATCACTGTTCTATCACTCCATCACTATCACTGTTCTATCACTCCATCACTATCACTGTTCTATCACTCCATCACTATCACTGTTCTATCACTCCATCACTATCACTGTTCTATCATAAACTTGAACATGATTGAAAAATATGACTTAAAGTTGGAACATTGCTGTGGCTAATGAATGCATTTTTTGCAAAAACATATTTAGTTGACATTAATGTTATTTTAAATATGTTTAATATTCAAGTCTGGAATCAGGACTATCAAAATCAAGTCTGTGAGCAGGAGAAGAATACATTAAAAATAATATGGAATATGTTTATTGTAAATTATGTGCTATGTTGGTGGAAATAGTTGTGTGCTTGGTCTCTTTTATGTTTTAATAATCTTAAAGCTGCTATTATCAGTCTTTTAACAATGGATCAAATGACAATTTGTATGTAGTATGTAGAAAGGGTCACCCGACTGTGCAGTTCCCCTCAGCTCCTGGGAGCATTTCAGCATCTTTGTGCTCATTGTTTTGGTTGCATGCTGTTGTATAATGTTTTGTTTTACTCACAGCGCTTTCATCAGTGTCATTTTTATTTGCAGCAGGCAGCTATTTTCAGTAAAAATAAAGCTCTGATAAATCCACTGTCTTCAGTCAAAACACAGCAATAAGAAGCTTGGGAAAGTAGAATTTCTTCTTGGGTTGGGAGAATATTAGTGTGGGAAGAGACGAGGGAGATGTAGAGGTGCAGAGGAGAAAGGTTTCATTCACCGGGGAGAAGGTAACATGAGGTACCTCGCAAAGACAAGGAGCGACTTACACTACTTGTAATGTTTTGATCTCAAAGAAAAGCTGATTGAGCATAGAGACACTTTTTTTCCCAGAAACACCTTGCTTTACATTCCTACACTAACACTTTCATACTTGGAAGTCTCCCAGAACAGTGCTGAATGAGTGTTTGATATCACACCTGTCTTGCCAGAATATCTGCGGGTACCTTTATGTGTGTAGGTGTAGATGTACAACAATATTGGATAAAACAGGAAGGAACATATTGATTTTTGAGTTTATAAAAAGCCTTAAAAAGAGAATCTGGGGATGTAGCAAAGAAATTACATCAATGATGGCTGAAATGTCTCCTGGAATTGCTCTTCAGTATTTTACTCTTCTAAGCAATATTTTAAACAGTTTATTTTTCATTTAGTTTTTACTGTCCTGCATTTATTTGCTCCAATGTCTGAGTGTAATGTGAAAGCTGATAGATGATGATAGACTCAAGTCTGCAGTATCTATCAAATATATGGAGGTTTGTGTCTCTTTTGGCTCACAGTTTTGGTTTTTATGTTTACATTTAGTATTGACTTCTGAGTGTGTTTTTAAAAATATCTTAAATTACGTATTATTTACATCCAAGCTTGCTTGCCAGCAGTCTTTGTCGGTTGCTGCATTTGTTGGCACCACCAACTGTTGATCAGCAGAGTAGCATGAAACCAATGGCAGGATGTGAATCGCATGCACAGGTGCATGTGTGTCCTCGAATGCAATATAATCAGAACGGGTACCCACTCCAACTTCACAGGATGCCTTTAAGTTTTACTAAAAGAAATCTTCAACTCATAACTCATAATTTAACAGAGAGGCAAGTGTGCTAATACACGTTTTTTTATTTTTTATAATTTACTATTCCATATTCAATATAGGCTTTTTACTTTTAATTATCCACTTGAGTGCCTGGAATTGGATTTTTTTATGCCACACCCCACCCATGGATGAGGGCATAGTTTATCCTCTTTAAAATAATCTCTGTTCCCCTCCAAGCCCTCCTGTATCTAGTCGTTTTCTTCATATTAACATAACTTAACATGGCAAACAACAACTAGTAAACGTTCATGTCATGTCAGAGTTATCGTATCGTAGTTACAATAATTACTGGGATTTTTTTTCCTAAAAGCTCAGATATATCCGACTTGGTGCTTCGTGTTGTCCAGTAATGAGAGCGCTTATAAATCGTAAACATGGGACTCTCTCCCACGATCCACCCCATATGATGTGAATGTGGCATCAGTCCCGAGCACACTCGGCCACGGTGGGAACATGCTTCACTCACATGTGTACAGCTTTCTCTCCTTTCTTTTTATTTGTGCCTTTAAACATAATCAGTAGAAGCAACAGACTTCAGTACTTACACTACATGCAAACTTCATAAGTTAAACAAAGTAACCAAATCATAAGTATATCTATAACTCACTACAGTTCCCCCTCTCATGCATTTGGTCTATACCATGACGTCAACAATGACATCAGCAAGGACATAAAAGCAGGAACTGTTTGGCTCCTGCCTCTTCTACCTCCTCAAAGCTGCCTCAGTAAGTACAGATAAATTAGGGCAAGGAAAACCTAGAATTTAGCTCAAGAAAAATCTGATTAAAACAATAAACATAACTGAAATTGAACAATACTTGTTTTGCCACAGAGTAAACATGGAATTGTGGCTCTTCAAACAAACACACATGGTCATTTATGCTATTTGTAAGAAATGGAAATTGGGACAAATGGTGTGCTCTCACCCATTTTGTTACACATCTTATTTCATCTGCTAATGATGACTAACAAATTCAGCTGAAGTGAAATAAGAGAAGATTTTCGTATATTCCTTCTCTTAAACTTTTGTCATTGCACTCAATAAATCTAGGCCTGGCTTGTCTGTGTAAACAGTCTAAACTCTCAGTAAATCCATCACTCAATGTCTAAAAGCTGATTGATGTTTCCACCGGGGGACTCTGTGATTGAGAGCCACCGCTGGCTCACAGCACTGATCCCATATTAAACTCTGTGGACTTGTACTGCACCACAAATAATTTAAGTCCCACTCCTTTATCAACAGCACTTCATGTACTCCTTGAAATGAAATGAGATGTAAGAAAAGATGGGGAATGATGAGACAAACTTGAATGCAACATTGTCAAATCTAAACCAGATTCTTCACAGTTGTCAAATCAATCAGGTCAGAGTCCATAGTAGACAAAGTGGCTTTATATAGCCACCAAAAACAGGCAAAGTAGGTCTATTCTATTCAATTTACCAATAAGTTGGTAAAGAATTTTTAGCTTGAGGCATATACAGTAAACATCTGGTCATTCTGTCTGTTTGATAGACAACTGTGAGGTCATTTAAGTTTTTACTGTCTTCAACTGCTGCCTCAAAATTGTGTTAAATTGGCACAAACTCTGAAAAAAAGATTACATGTAGTGAATATTTAAACTAGTATGAACTGGACACACTTTTCTCAGCAACTTTAGAACAATAGCTAAGGGTCTACCAGCCACTGGGCAGCTCGCATGTACTGTAGTTAGGTGGGTATGTCGGGAAAATCTATAGAAAGCTGAACTCATATCAACAACCTGCATATCAAGAAAAAGGATATTGTGACTAATAAGTCAAGTGTCACAGAGCCAGTTTCATTTCAATTTTTAAAGTTCACTCAGTCATGATGGAGTTAGCATGCAGCATAGATGTTTTTGTCAAAACTACAGGCAGCTTTGTAAGATCACTCCAAAACTTTTGTGTATTTTTGTTCTGCGGCTGGTTTTCATTTGGGTTATGCCCCTTAATTCAAACATGACAAATCTCTCCTGCATTAAGGTCCATTAATAAATGTTTTTGTCGGTTTGGTGCGACCCTGGACTGGCCTGCACAAAGCCCTGACCTCAACCCCATCCGACACCTTTGTTTCTGAACTGGAATGCCGTCTGAGAGTCAGGCCTTATGGGTCAGTGGCTATTTTAGGGGTGTCACGATATACCAGTATTGACGATAACAGTGATATTTAAAAAATGAAATATTGATATCATGTTAATAATACACACATGATAATATTGTGTAAATAATCCAGCCCAGTCACTGTAGGTATGGTATTTTTAGGGTCATATGGAGAGCCATTTCTCCTCCAAACATGGCGTGTAATGTTATTGCCAAAAATTTAAATTTTTGTCACGTCTGATAACACCACGTTCTTCCAGTAATCTACAGGCTTCTCCAAATGTTGTGTAGCAAACTTAAACAAGCTTCAACATGTCTTTTCTTCAGTAATGGAGTCTTACGGGAGCATCGTGGGCTGTCATAGATACCCAGATTAACTTCTTCGGCCGTCCATTGACTCCAATATCAACCCGACCACGGTGCTATAAGACACTTTGAGCAACAGTCCCATTAGAGAAATGAGTGTGGGAGGACCTGCCATCCGGGAGTATTTTCCCCATTGCCAATTCCCATATTAAGATTTTCTTTTAATGATATGATATCCTAAACATTTCTCAACACAAAAACATGAAAGTCTGCTTGATATTTCAACAATACAATAGGTTAATGTTATGGTCATCAGTTTTAATTATTTCTCCTTTTTTGTCAGCTCTGTATATTATTGTACTGGCTCCCAGGTGTCATCCCACACTTTGCCACTGCCAGGAAATGAAAGAAAAAACACATAGACGCATTACAAGTTAAAAGGATAACCTCAGTTGTGACATATGAGAATTTCTAAGTTGAAACGTGTCCTCTGTATTAATATGCCATGCTATAGATAACTAGCTTCTTCTCCGTAGCAACAGTGGCTGAGGCTGATGAGTATTGTAAAGCTTTCCACTATCCAAAACTGACAAACCTGTTTAATAATGATGGAACACAGTATGTGCTTCTAATACTAATGGTGTGCAAATAAACAAAAACAAGCAGTATGAATTAATTATTTGTACATTAACTTTACTTTTATTATTTATTATTATGAACTTTATTATCCCGCTTTGCCTATACCATTGTCAGCTGTCACTAAAATGCCATAGGCTATGTTATCAAATTAGAAACATCAGTATCAGAGTTTAAGGTGTTATGATCACTTTAATTATCATTATAAGCATATCCAGTAGTCTTCTGACGGGTATGAATAGGCTATTCACACAGCTCTGGAGATTTTTTTGTATCTTTATGATTCTTAGTTTTGTGATTATATGTCAGCATGACATAGTGCATTCAATCAGAATCAGTTTTATTAGCCAATGCAAGCATACAAAGAATTCCAGTGTCTTGATGTTTGTTCCCACAAATGCAACATAGAAAAATAAAAATAGACAAAAATAAGGATATAAAACTTTAAATGAAATATTGACTGTACAAAGGAAATATGGGCTGTGCTAAGGAAAAAGTAATGAAGTGTATGAAATATGTGAAGGTGAAAAGAGCAAAGATTAAATGTGACATGTGCATAAATAATTAAATGATGTAACAGTGGAGGTTAAATGCAAGTACAAGTCCAGTTTGATGAAATATATGAAAGTGACAAGTGCAGGGATTAAATGAGGGATGTGAAATGTAAAGTCCAGTTTGATAGGGTTAGGGAAGGGCATTGTGTTGTGGGCGGACTCGGCCCGTTCTCCTCCTGTTTTGGGCTGTCTGCTGAGGGTGAGCTCGTTCTATTTCAGATCGCTGCTGGTCGGCTGCAATCACGACTCTAAACGCCACCATCTCTGTTAACAAAAGGCCTGTGATTGTAAACGGGGACGTTGCTCATTTCATTTTATATTTCCACAAATATGTGGCTGATTTTTAATCTGAAATCATCATTCATAAAACATAAGAGTCTTAATATTGAGCCATGTCATCCAATAAAACACTCCAAAGTTGTGTGTGTGTGAGAAGGGGGGGGACTCCATGAACCAGGTGCATACAAAATCTTAATCAGTTTGGAATTAATTCTGTAATTATGTTTTTTTAACGGGTAGCGCAAAGCGGACTGGCTTCTTCTCCATGGCAACAGTGGCTATGTATCATGTGTAATGTAGCCTTCTACTATCCAACACTGACAAAAAAACTCGATTACTCAGAATTGAAGGAGAAATAATTAAAAATTGTGACCATAACATTAACCTATTGTATTACTGAATTATCAAGTAGACTTTTGTGCTTTTGTGTTGAGAAATGTTGAGGATATCATATCATTTAAAGAAAACCTTAACTCTGACTCTGGCATTTCTTCAAACCTACCTCATTATATCAAAATAACAGTTATATCACGATGTTTTTTGGGAACAAAAATCATAGCTAAGGCTCTATAATAAATTCAGTCAAATGACAATAAAAATAACAATAAAATAAAGTTTTCTAGACAACATTAACCACCACCCGTTGTGTGACGTTGTTGAGGGCATTTGTGTGTCTACCACTGATAATGGGCCTCATTCAGAGCATGTGCGTAGAAATGTTCCTATTTTGTGCACAAAATAAGTGCGCATGCAAAATTACGGATTCAAGACACGTGTGCACCGGACAGTTTTGTTCTTATCACTGTGTGTATTGTCAGTGAATCAGAATCCTTCTAAACTGACAGGCATGTGCCCGTTTTTTGGTAATTAGCATGCTAGCACTCCTATTTCTCTATAAAAGGAAAGCTCTGTTGGAACGGTGCAGCAGTGGAGAGAGCTGTCACTCAAAATGTAGAAAACTTTACCAGCCTTTTCTGGCTTCTACTTCTGAAACTATTGTTTGCATTTCACTAACAGTAAACTTGTCATTGGCACAGCCGTTTGTGAATCCTGTGTACAGCCTGCGTACCTGTTGCACCACTACCACGCAGCACGTCCGTAACAAAATAAAAAGTCGGTAAATGTGTAGATCTGTGGAACTGATCTAAATAAATCTCTACTACTATGTTTTGTCTCTGTCCACAACAGGCCGTGATGTAGTGAAAGCAGAGCACCGCTCACTGTGCCACTACTGACCTGTCAGGCTGTGAGGAACACTGAACAGGCTGCTGGTTAACCAGCTGCATAGATCACAGCCAAATCTGATGGGGGACATTAATTGGTGTCACATTCCAATATCTCCGATATATAAGCTATTGTCATCTAAAAGTGGGGACAGGACAATTTTAATATATTAATAATTTCCATACATTTATGATGATTATTTATGGATTATGGTCTAATGCAGTTCTAAATGTTCGCAGAGTAAGAACAAATTCAGGTAAGAATATATTCATGAATCCCACATTTGTGCTTAAAGTGCACACACAGTTTAAGCACAGATTTGTGCGTATGCACTGTTTGTGGATGAGGCCCATTGTTTCCGTGGTACCAGCACGTAACACATTACGCGCCACCACCATGTAATGTGGTGTTAGGAGAACGTGGTCATTTCATGTATTTTTGTGAGATCAGGTTGTTCCAGTGTGTCTGAAATGAGATTCACACCCTCGGTAACATCATCTTTTAATTCCTTTCAACAACTTTTAAAGTTCATTTTGTTAGTACACATTGCAAAAACTTTGAACAGACTGTGATTCAGACATGAGTGTCATTTCTGAATGACAATAACTATCCTCTCTAAACCGGAGTAACTACATACCATCTGAAGCCCAAACATCCACCCCAGCCTCCCTCTCAAAACTCCTTCATCCTTTCAATTATTTAGCTTCAGCAATGAGAATGAATTACTCTTACAATGTCTGTCTCCAAAAATGGAAACAGTCTCATTATGATTTTAATGGGCCTGCAACAAGAAGGATGAGAGAGAAGAGGAAGAAGATGGAGGATTAAAAGGGTGGATGGCTATTTTTACTATTACATATACTTAAAATACTATTTTTGGCTTCTTTCTTATCAGCAGTTTGGTCTCAAATCCACAATTTAAAACCTACTCCAAAAATACCTACTTAAAAACCTTTAAAACCTACTCCTAAAATAATTCACAGCACACAATGAACAAAGGTTAAATAAAGGATACCTGTTAACTGGGTCATATAGTAGCATTTCTGTGTTAAACCCATCACAGTTTCAAGTCCCAAAACAAATTAAGGGGTCTGTTCACATAAATTATGAAAACACATTTCCCACACATTTTCCCAAAATATATCAATATATAAGTTACAGTGACATCTGGATTCATTTTTGTAAGGTAGTTCAAAACAGAGAGTGGTGTAATCATATAAGGGAGAGCTGCTAAGTTCAAGTTTAACAATAACAAAATAACAAATAACAAAACAATAACAAACAAAAATAACAACATTTACTAGACAAAAATACATATTCATATGCATATGACAGACAGCAGCGTCTGCAAAGTGTCCAAGGGACCGGGCATGAGGAGATATAACAGCTATCTCTAAGAAACTGAGTTGTGTTGTGAAGGAACCAGTGGTTGCCTTGGTGAGTGACCATATTTTGCTAACGATACCATTAGTCACGTATCATAACTCCAGATTCTATGGGCATAGCCTTCTAAGAGCTGTCACTGTTGGTTTTATCCCTGTGTGCATGTGCAGTCATGAAGATTTTCTTTTGCACCACTGTGCCCCAAACAGTTGCCCCCCTCAGGTCCTCATCTCTGGTATATAATACTGTTGTGACCTGAGCTCTACTCAAAATAGCCAGCTTTTTCGTCAGCTGATGCCGGTGGAGCCGGGGGCCTGGATCTTAGAGGGCTACACCTCTACTAGATATGATACGTAAGTAGCGTTCTATTTTGTATAGGCTTCGTCCTGTAAGAGCTGTTGCTGTTGGGTTAAGGGCGAAGCTGATGTGGTCAATGCCCCACTGTGACACCAAAGTCCACAAACAGATACACACACAACCCCACAAGTGCGGAGCATAATAAGATAAAATTCATAGCGGAGGGAAAACCTTGCTTCGTGTCCCTGTGGACTCTGGTGAAAGGCTCATAGCGGGACACTGGTGCCTTCAGTCTCCTGGGGTCAGAAAATGCTGCCTCCATGTAGGGCCGGCGCTCCGTGAGGCAAGGCCACACCAGGGGATGCCTGGATGGCGGCTCCTGGAGGTAAACATCCCCGTGTAGGAGGCCACGAGCAGGTGCAGGGGGGGCCACCAGCATAGGGATGCCCCTCAGATCTGCCTCCATTTTGATGATGCCCATCAGGAAAAGTGCTTTTGTGGCAGGCAGTTGGCTGGCAGGTTGTGGCAGAGAAAGAGAGAGCCACAGCCCCAGGGCTCCTGGTCGTGGTGGGGAAGGAGAAAACTGCAGCTGCAGGGCTCCTGACCCATAGTCATCAGGCTCCAAAGCTCCTATTGAGGAGGAGGAGGGAGAGCCGGGGAGAGAGCCGGTGATGGAGAGAACTGAGTCATCAGACTCGTGCCCACCACCCTGCTTCTCCTCTGGGATGTCTGGGAAGTCACAGCCGAAGATGTCCAACGTGTCCAGTGAAAAACCCTCTTAGTCGGCACAGCTATTACTTCACTTTGACTGCTTCATAACACGCTGAAGAAAAACTGGGATCAGAGCTCAGGTCATGATGGTATTATATACCGGAGATAAGGACCTGAGGGGGGCAACTGTGTGGAACACAGTGGTGCTAAAGAAAATCTTCATGACTACGTACGTGTGCGGGGATAAACCCAACAGCGACAGCTCTTAGAGGGCGAAGCCTATATGAAATCCAATTGACAAAACTTTCTACCTCTGTCGTCTGCCACAGAAACAATTTGTAGGAAGTCAGAAGTGCTGTTCAGCCAGTGTTCATTTAAAAACTCCTGACGATGTCTTTACCCCTGCCAACGCTGTCCCCGATAGTTTAATATCACTTACAGTTGTTTATTTATGACCTGCATCCCGTCTGTGTTCTTAGCTTAATTACTTCAGGGTTATGCGCAAGCACTGATGGAGAGGCTGGAGACAGAGGAGAGAGATGAAGTGAGAGAAAATTAAGGTGAGAAAAAAAACAGAGATGAAGTGAAAGGGAATAAAAGTGAGAGGTGAAATCTGGGCGAGTGAGAAGGAAACGAGGAGCGACACAGGAACGGACAAGGTGGAGATGAAAAGGCAAGATTTTGACTCCAAGAACAAAAAAAAACAGAATAGGAGAGGAAAATGAGGTATTTTAAGGCTTCTTAAATGTAGTGTAATCACATGGTGAGTGGATGATGATCATTATAAATCAACTCAATGATTTAAAAATACTGGTGTTTGGAGACTCTACAGCAAAGCTGACAGAATAACATGGTGGTAAATTAAATGAAATTTCCTCATGTTTATTGATAATATTTTTTATGGTTATTATATTGTACAAAATGTTTATCCATGTTTTAGATGGTCTTGTAATGTAATGATTCATCACGAAACACTTAAAGAAAAAAGTTGAGAATGGTAATCTCCCAATTGGTCTACACACGCTGACATTTCACCATTCATCAAAATGCAAAAAAGAAAAATTATATCTTTAGAAAAAGAAAAAAAACAACAACCAAAAAAACGATAGTGGTATCTTCGATTACCATAGCTGAAGTACGACTGTGGAGGGAAAAAAATAATTAGAAGTTTACTGTTGGAGAGAATATTGTATTATTATATTAATATTTTGATGAACATTAATCCAGTGTAGATGTGTTCAACTGATCAGTTTTGCCTTTAAAGAACATGACGCACTCTTGACCCTGTCTATTGACCTTTATATGTTTGTTGTTTATTGTGTAGCGATGATGTGAAGATGATGAAGGACTCTCCGCTGACACCGTCTTTCTTGTTTTAAAAAGGTTTATTACAAAAAAAGTTCAGCATCAAACAAGCATCCTGGATTGCTCGGAGAGGATTCAGGGCCAATGCGAATCACTCTACCTACCAGCTCTGAATCTCCACTTATATAGGCTAGTTGTTTATCCTGATACCAAGGTAAAACAATAACCCTTATCTACAAATGATCTCATCTTAAACCGATGACTATAGGAAAGACAAAAACTCATTTCCTGGAGACCTTAACCTCTGAACCTTAAACTTTTGGACCTTATCTTTATGACCTGGGGTCTGTTACTCTCTTACTCTTACTTAAACATTCCTCAGTAATAAAAACACAGTGTAGCGGTTCAGACACTACATGTTGTAATCACATTGTTCTGTTTTAAGCTAAATGTCTCACATCTTGTTTGTGTCGTCTGTTAGGAAAGAAGAAATACAAAAGGTTATCTGAAGTGCATTCTAAGAAGTAATCGTTGGAAAAGGGGAACTAAATACAAGAACTGGAAACTGTAAAAGACGGGCGTGACTCCATATATGGAACTGTTATTGATTATCTTGCAGGAAACAGGTGTCTGCAGACATTGAAGTGTGACTGCACACAAGGTGCTTGTGTTGACGGTTGTGTTGGGCGGAGGCTGAAATTATAAAGTGGTTGTGTGAGCTGTTTGAGGGGCTCCTCTTGCTGCAGAGCTCGAGGAGTCCGTATGCATATGCTTTAGTGATTTATTAAAGGCAGTTGGACTGCAAAAGAATACTGTGCCTCTGGTATTTAATTACCTTTGTCACCTAACTAGACAAGCTGAAATTTCAGCTGCAGCGACATGACCATTTATAAATCAAAAAGATTCTGAAAAACGGATTCATACCTTTATTTCAAGCTGACTCAATTACTGTAATGCACTTTTTACTGGCCTCCCCCCAAAAAAAGAAAAAAACACAGAGACTTCAGCCAAAACTCTGCTCAGCTATAAACGAGCTATAAAGTTTATTATTATTACCATATACTCTTACAGTCAACAAATCCCAAAATTCTGTTAAATTTCAAAATAGGGTTTCAGGATTTAATATTGCTTTATAAAACACAGACAGGTGAAAACAACATTACATCATTTTAAAAAGTAATACAAAGATGACTGAAGATACTAATCCTGGAATTACTCCATCAGTGAAGTATAATATAAACTATAAAGCTACACCAACTTTGATAATTAGTTGTGCTAAAACACTAGCCATTCTTCTCAAATGTGAGGATTTGTTGTTTTTTAATCATAGCACAATGTTTTTGGGTTTTGGCCTGTTGGTTGGACAAGACGAACAACTAATGTTCCAGCTATGACTGGGTTTTTGCAGCATCCCAGTAATAGGTGGGAAACTGGGTTGATCCTTAACTACTCAGAAAATACAGAGAAGGGCTGGAGGTAGAAGAATCAGACACACTCCTGCACCAACACTGGCAATCAGAAACCTGTTACAGTCATATGCATACAGAACTGAATTTCTCCTGCCGACACCAAATATGGTGTCATCTATGTCTATTATTTGGCACATCCCTTGTCTCTTTGCCAGTCTGGGAATGTGATTGGCCTAAGGCCGTTTCTTTTTATTCCGAGAGCTCAGAACCGTAGTGGAGGCTAAATGTACTTAAATGCCGTTTACCCTCCTCTTAAATTCTGAAATAGCGTTTACGCAGTCCAACCTGACTGTTTACGCGGACTTTCCGTCACTTTACAGCTGTTAGTGGCTCAGACTGGCTCCTTACCGCGGTTTCTGTTGTAGCTTCTAGGAACACTTGTTTTCCGTTTGAACACTGTAACCTTGTATTAGACACAGAGATGGCTGTTACTGTTAACATGGACCAACAAACCACCACCCACCCGTGTTATGCAGGTGTAAAAACAAACGAACCCTTTGTGCTGAAGCTAGCAGGCAGACTGGAGCTGCTTTCATGGGACAGATGAATGATGATATATAACAATAATTGACATGTGCAGCATCAAATAATAATCTGTCAGACAAAAGACAACAAAATAAGTAGCTAGCAAAAACTCTTCAGTGGAACTTTTATATTTTTATTTAAAAGTTCTTTGTAATATGTTGTATACTAACCCTGATGAAGGCCACACGCAGAAACACATAATAAAATTGTTCTTTATACTACAAGTGCTTGAGTCTTGACACTTTCAGAGTCATGTACATGGACATATGAATGAACGTCATAACCTGAATACAATCAAAATAAGACTTATTACTTAAGACCGGGACAGTGTGCATGTAAACGTATTTCTTATGAAGACATCGCCTTCGACTGTGGGGACTTGTGATATTGCCATTTGTTACTGCGCAAATTCTCTGTTTGAATTTTAGCCAAACTTCAGCCAAAATGTCCCTTTGATTGACTCAGTTTCCCTTTGGCATGAAATGGTAAGACAGAAAGTGTTTTGAGTTTCCTGTGTGGCCAGTGTTGTCTGCTGTAATCCATACTGGGTTCACTGGTGTCTACAACAATACAGATGGCTGTGCATATCTGCTGCTGAAGCAGCTAGGACCTCCAGACTTCAGCAGTAAGCCAGCGCCGCTTCACCCCACCAAAGCAATAAGCTAAACACGTCTCCCCTTGGAGTGCCGTGCCTTAAAACCAATAAACCGAGAGCAAAGCATAATGAAATGGGCGATTCAGGGAGAGCATAAGCCAGAGTCCACAATCTATAAAAAGGAGAGACACTTTTTCTCCTGACTTAAGTATTTGCAGTCGGGGACTCTAAACTTTGGAAGAGCCTGCCTGGGGAAAAAACGATTGGCAAGAAGTGCACCTCCTTTTATAACTCTGCACCTTTATTTGCATTTAAAGTGGTAATGTCAATTCCTTATGTTATTTTTTATTTTGTCTCCATCTTTGCTGCAGTGGAGGTCATTGCTGTGTTTCTGCACTGAACTCCCCGGGGATCATTTGTCAGTCAAACTGTGGCTACTCCTCATGTGTTTTTTCTTTTGCAGGATTTTGCAGTTTCTGGTTGAGCCATTTCAAGTTTATTTTTACAGCACTTCATCACAGGGGTGTCTCAAAGGACTTTAGGTGCTTTGAGACAGCAAGTGGTAAGGAAAGAGAAGGCGGCTGCCGCTCTCATTTTCATGCATGGATATTTGCAGCTGCCATTACAGTTGATGATGGTTTAACTTTTTCAATTTGCCATTGCGACTCCCTGTGAGCCCATGGCAAACATAGAAACCACAGTGAGGAAAAACACACAGGAGCTGATTTTACTGTTATTTCAGTTCCCTGAATTATACACCTCCTCACCAGTGGAGAGCAAACATATTAATTCACTCATCACTGATGATGAGGCTGATGTTGCGTGGTCACTGCTGATTCAATAGCAAATTTTACTCAGACTATTGAGGACTATTTTCAGTGGCGGATTAACCCAAACTTAGTGTTCGAGTATTTCCAGCAACAGGATGGTGTATGTGAGATTGACTTACTATGCAGGATTTTCCTAAAAAAAAACAAACAATGCTCATACAAAAGTAATCCCTCTCTATCATCACTTATGACCCACTAGAAGTGTGTGGTGGTGTATTTATCTGCACCCTGAGACCCTGCCCTCTGTCTGTATTCTCTTGTTATTTTGCTGTGTTCAGGATGTTTCTGGGCGTCAACCTTTGGGCAGTGGGTGTGTAGCCCCCAGCCAATAACAGCACGCAGGGTGTAATGTCAGGACCCGAAGCGTAGCATCACTGTTCTCTCTCCTTTGCTCCACTCTGCTCTCTGTCTTTGTGTCATGAATGCATAAAGAGCTGCAGGTCTGTGTGTCTGCTTTACGGAGGGTGGGGCTGAACTACACACACGCAGAGCAGAAAATCCAGCAATGCTGCACCTTCCCGCAGGGTTGTGTGGAGGTCTGGGTGAGTTTTATTTGTGCTTTAGAATCTGATTCACAGTTTTGTTCTCGCCAGTGCTGCTCGCTCTCCTCATTCACTCTCTAGCTTGCTCGACCACTGCTGCTCTCTCTCTCTCTCTCACTCGCTTGTTGAGCCAGGGAGGAGGGACCAACTTTGAGTGCTGCGTGTTTACAAACACTGACCGACAAATCCTGCATAGTGTACCTTTAAAATAAACTACAATAACTGTGTTGAAGGAAAACGTACCCAGTGCAATGGTGTGGCTCATTAATGTGTTTTTAATAGTTTTTGGACAACAATGAAGCTCTATGGTAGAATCAGCTGTGGCAGAGAATTTAGGCTTCAGATACACAGACAACGCTTGTTAGTGGGATCGATTCATTGTTTGTTTTTTATTGTTGAGAAAAAAATAAAATATACCCAGGATTATCCTTTACATGACAAAAGTTGTGGGACAAAAACAAGGAAATTAAGACACTTTCAATTAAAGTTTCACATTTAGCCAAGTACTGTCCTACTACTAGGTAAGTATGAATAAGTTACATTTTAGGGCTCTTTGAGTTTCAATTTCAATGTTATTGTACTTGCACTTCTACTGTACTTCACTAGCTTTCAGTAGTATATCGTGCTTTTCACGTCACTACATTTATCTGATAGCCAGCTATAGTTCAGTTACTTTAACTATATGCTGTATATCTTACAAGCAATACATATGACCAGCTGAAATTTCACCTGTAACAAGCAACGGCTTCCACGTGCATCACGTAGAATATCCACAGCAACCACAGAGGGACGCACAACTGAACTGAGCATGGCCTGTTCAGTCAGAGAAGACTTATTCAGACACACTTGTACAGAAAGCAGACAGAATGAGAGTGTAATGATGCTGAAAGAACAAGAAGCATCTATAGTTCCCAACAGCAGCTTTCTCTGTTATTTTCTGTTTAGGCTAAACTAGAAGAAAAACAGTGAATACATCAGTAACTAATAAAGAATAATAATAGTGTATAGTATAGTATAATAATAGAGTTGAATATGCTGGACAGTTTTCCTAAAGGCCTCAAGATGCTGGCTAAATGGAAAGATGGAGAGCCGAGGCCCCGGGCCCCTGTCTGAGCAAACTTCTGCTCTATTGGCTTCTATAAATCTATGGATTTTTTCATTGAAAAGTTGCGATGTCTGTGATGCAGGGGAAGTAATGCTACTAAAGCCACAAAGACTTTGTTACCACATCAATCATAAACGCAACTGTATCTTTAATATACTTTAAAAACAACTTGAAACAAACTGTCTGCTGAATGGAGATGCTGCTCGAAGACGCTCTGCTTCTGAACCACCTCCAGTGGACATCTGATCAAGACGTATGCTCGGTGAAAAGGTGAGTGAAAAGCACAAGCCATCTTTAAATCTGCCTATAGCAGGACACTAGTGAGGCAGGTCACCAGGAGAGTTTTGACAGCTCTGATAGTTACAAGCTTCAGAGGTTAAAATCTGAGAGAGGGTTAGAGAACGGGAGAGCGGCAAAGAGGAAGCCACTTAAAAAAACCCAGATGAGACCAAAATTGAGCTTTTTGGGTATCAGACAAAGCAGCATGTTACACTGCATATCATCATAAAGATATCATCCCCTCTGTGAAGAACTGTGGTGGCAGCATCATACTGTGAAGATGTTTCTCTGCAGCAGGCCCTGGAAGGCTTGTGAGGGTAGAGAGTAAAATGAATGCAGAAAATCCTGGAAGAAAACCTGATGCAGTCTGCCAGAAACCTGCTTCTTGTTAAAAGATTTGTTCTCCAGTGAGACCTTAAGCATAAAGCCAAAACTGCACGGGGTTCATGGGTTTAAAAAACAGCCCTGATCTCAGTCCAATCGAGAATTTGTGACTGTGAAGAATGAGTTAAAATGTCAGTGTCCAGATGTGCATAGCTGATAGAGACCTATCCACACTGACTCAAAGCTGTAATTGCTAAAGGCGCATCTACGAAATTCTGACTTGAATATTTATGCAAACAAGTATTTTGTGTTTTATATTTGTCATTAATTTACACTGGGGAAGAGAGACCAGCAGAAAGAAAACAGGGAAAGAGAACAAGACAAGAGGAAGGAGAAGCAGAGGTGAGTAGAGGCAGAGCCAAACAGAGAAGGAAAAAGACGACAGAGTCAGAGGCAGTGAGAGAGAAAAAGGCGTCAGGGAGGGAGAGAGATGGGATGACATCACAGCAGATTGGTGAGGTAACGTCTGTGACATAGAAGCTGCACACATAGAACAGACAGTCATTGTTCAAATCGATTAGAGATGCGGCTCAAAAAACTGCTCAAGAATCATCTGGCAGACTGGCAATGAAACAAAATCTGTTCCTAATAAAAGTCCTGCTTTTTTTGAAGTTGCTCTCGATAGATGATGTCCTCTGTGGCTCTTCATTTCATTTGATGATTTACATCCTATAAAAATGACAAATGGAAAAGTTTCCTGAAGGGTACAAAAAAAGTGTAATTCACTGCAGCTTTGTTGTTGTTCTTCTAAACTAAGCTGTTGCCTGAGGATTAGCAAGGTTGGGCTTTTGTTGCTAGATGTCAGTGGTGCTCCTGTGATTTAAAATCATGTTGAGCAGAAAAATACACGAGCAGAAAATGATACAAAACATAGCTGAATGGTTAAGGTACATTTAACATAACCACAATGTCAATACAGTGCATCCATTACAATCACAAACCATTTAATAACCTAAGAAAGGCATCAATGCAGCATAATTAAAATCGCAACAGCAACAGTAATACAATGTTTTCATATGTTACCAAAAATACATTTAAACAGCTTTCTAATTCAATGTCAGGAGCTGACGGGATTTTCTTC
This sequence comes from Scomberomorus guttatus, assembly GCA_038419695.1. Lineage (NCBI taxonomy): Eukaryota > Metazoa > Chordata > Actinopteri > Scombriformes > Scombridae > Scomberomorus > Scomberomorus guttatus. Next base: position 30,761,927 of record CM076449.1, read on the forward strand.
TCATCATTTGACACCAAATAGAGTACTATTGTTCATTCATGAGAGTGAATGCATCTATTTAAGTTACTGAGTGAAAGCAGAGGTGACCAGTTATTTAACTGGCAGCCTTTCAGGCTTGCTTTATGGAATGGAAATAATTTCCAAACACATTTCGCTTACTGCTTGACTGGACTTTGTGAAATACCTCTCAGCTCTCTCAGTGCTCTCAAGTGCAGCAGTTCCATGCAATACCTAATAATTTAATTTCATCCATCTTGCTCTGCTATCTGCATGTGCTATCTGTCTCTTTGTCTATCCAGCAACAACACGTGATTAACCACAGGATTTTGTAAACTGTCAAAGTTGAAAAGCCTCTTAAACAGTTTTGACACCCAGTGATATAGAGACTGTGTTCACACATGGTATTTGTTCAAGGGACAATGATGTCATTTGAACTCGGGTGGCACCAAAAATGTGCTTTAGTTCTCTACCAAGACAACTGTCATTTGTTCCAGGTGAATGTAGCAGGAAAAGAGGGGTTTAAGGGTAGGAGGAGACAGATGTTGACATTTGACAGCAGGATACAAAATTATACGTTTGCTGCACAGTTTCACAGCAGGATGTGTCTTGTCTATTGCCTTTAATTCTGTGTAAAGTCTGTCAGTGTTGGCTGGAAGAGACAGATGCTCTTCTGCTGCCATCTGCTGGTTATAGCCTGAAATTACACCACAACTAAAACTATTAGCAAAGGGGATGTGTTGATGGAAATCGAAATAAATGGTCATTTTGATGATAAATGCATAATAAATAAATAAATGTTATGAGATTTGTATTCCTTTCTCAGAGGCACAGATACACCAAGGGACCTCTGTATGTGTACAAATATCACTGTCAGATGCTCATTAGGGTTATTACACATTTGCTCTTGTTGTGTGGCTTGTGGTGGGTTCACTGTCACAGGTTAGCATGGTTTCTGAGCTATTCTACGAGGTAATAACCTTGCTATAGGTGCTCAATTTAGGGGTCATAAGGGCTTGTTTTGTCACAGTGGCCCCTGTTGGACTCAATCCAGAAGCACAACTGTGAATTATTACATAAATACCAAGACCAGTATTCACTGCAGTTGTTGTAGTCTGGGTTTGATCTACTCAGTTTGTTTTGTTTGTTTAGAGACTCCAGCTGCGTTTGATTTATGAGTAATTAAGGCCCACAGCCTTGAAATGTTTTGGTATAAAGTATGTAATATATTATGTCTTTGTGATGAATGGGGATTTTTTTTTGGACTATGACTGAGTTTCTTGTTGAGTCTCAATATTCAGTCTCTCTCTCTTTCTTCAAGGTCAAGCTGGTGGTTCTAACTAATAAGGCAACTGAAGGTTAGAACACATACACACATGCACACATGCTTGCAGGATTCAGTGACTCTATCAAAGGACAGCGCCATCTGTTGGGGTGAGTGATGTACTGTGTTAAAGTCCAAATGAAATGAAATTGTTTTGTTTATTTTCTGACACAGCATACAGATATACTGTGTAAATCACATGGCCTGTGCTTTCCTGCACTAAAAGGGAAACATTTATATTTTATATGTCTTGCCCTGCACCTTAGCTTAAGGAACAGCAGTGTATTAAAAAGTGCAGTGCTATTGTCAGTCAGCAGGCTAGAGAGCCAATAAGCTGGTCAGCTCTAGCACACAGAACAGCTTAAAAATGTACCTGCAAATGTCAACTTCTGTCAGATTAGACATGCAGTGGTGAGCTACTTATTCTTAAACATTGCTGCTAACAAAATACTGTCTGTCTTTGTCTTGTAAGGCAAGTTACCAACGCAAGTTTGTTTTTCACTGAGTGACAGTCTCAAGTAAAACACAAACCAGCAGCGTTGTGGAGTGACACATCATTTGGCATGCGTTAATTGATGCCTGTAGCACTGGATTTATTATAAAGAGGAAGAAGAAATGAAAATACAGCAGCCAGAATGTACCAGTCTGGAAAGAAATTGTTGTCATATTGCTGCTTTTCTGGAGCATGGATGTGCATGAGCCCCGGGAAAGAGGACCGAGGTGTATCGTGACACGCGTCAAAACACAGCTTGTGTTTTTGCCTACATATGAAAAAATGTGTGTGTGCGTTTTAAGGTGCATCATACTCTGTACTTGTGTGTTGCCCTTAAATGGGACATATCATGCTTTTAAGAGACAGGAGGTAAAACAGCCTGTTTCAGACAAAGGCTGAACAGAGGTGGCTGCATAAAGGGCCAGTATAAGATAAATAAGGAGGTTTTGAACTGTAAATCATGCAAATATCAGTAGAAAACCCTGAATATAAATACAGACCTGGAAATGTGCATGACACGTCCCCTTTAAGGATTTGTCAATTTGGAGTGACCTTCCTCTAAAGGAAGAAATGTGATGCAGCGAATAAGGAATATGTGACAAACATTAACATGTGTTCACTTCATATTGTTTTTCTTTGTGTGTGAAGCAAAGTAAAACACCTGTTTTATACTGTAGTGCCAGGGGATTTCCCTCCAACAGGATGTTTAGAGCTGAGAACAGGAGGTCTGAACTCTCTCTCTGCCTCTTTATCTCTATCTCTCTCCACCATTTTCTCCATTTCCTACTCCCCTCTCGCTTTATTGTGCTCACCCTTTTATGCCCCCATTCTCTCTACCGTGTCAACGATATCTGACCTTTGACACTTTGACAGAACAATCCCAGCATTGTTTTCACATTTCAGCCCAGGCAAGCAGCACAGTGTGTCTTTACCTGACCATCTACTGAATTTCTTTCTCCTAATGGGAATTTTTTTTCTTTTTTTATCCTTTTTGAAGCCTTTTAAGATTGTAACATTGAATGTTTTATATATAATTTCAGCCTCAGTGTTGTCAAAGTTCATTCTGTCCATCCAGCTGCAGATGACTCAAACACACTCATCATACTCTGTTTGGTTTGGATGAAAACTGAAGAACTGCTCGTTGTGATAATCGGGTTGACACACTGGAAGACGCTGTGTGTGTGTTTGTGTGTCTGTATGTGTGAGAGAGTTTACAAAATTCTTTAAAGAAATCTTGAAATTCATCAGTTGTTCAGGATTTAGAGTTAGAATTTGGGTTTTTTGGAGTTTTTAACATAGCAAACTCTATATAGAGGACTACAGTGCAGTGTGTCGAGACAAACACACTCTACATTTGCTTTTTTTTCTCTCCATGCATTGCAAGATGGTACTGCAGTTAGCTCTACACTGACTATTGATTGTACACTACTTTTGTACATTGCAATGTGGAATTATTTGAGTCAGCTGTATAATGTATAATAATTCTCACTAGACATTTCAACAACACTATAAGATGGTGGACACACTGTATAGTGGACCATATTCTTCCATATATCAGTACCAAAGCTAAGTTGTTTGTAACACCAAACACACATCATAGCTCCGTCTTAGCTTTCTTCAATGTTTGTAGCCCCTCAAAATCTTCAAATATGCAAATATTGTTCATCTCAAAAGTTTAATCACACAATACGAGATGTCTCCTACTTCACTGAAAAGTCCATTCTCAGTGTATTTACACTGGAGGTTTCCTGTTTCCACATTACATTCGTGTAATGGGATGTGGAAATGACTGGCTCCAAACTAGTTGTAATGTCACAAATCATGCTTATAGGCACACGCCCAAAGCTCGGATTTAAGGTGAGCACAGAGAAACTTTTACCCCTTCTGCAGATGAATTTGAAAACAGTCTGGTAGTGTCAACTCTGCACATACATACATACATTCTGCACAGTGAAGAAAAAAAAAAACATCTAAGTGAAGTAACAATAACCAAAACATATTTTTGAATGAAGGGGGACTTTAAGAGTTTGATTGTTAACAGTGCTGACAGGCACTATGGCCAAACTTCTGCTATAGAAGGTCGCCTAACTTTAAGAAAGTAGCAACTTCAACCCACACCACGTTTCTCAAACCTTAACAAAGTGATAATTTAAACCTAAACCATGATCTTTCCCTAAAGCTAACCAAATGTTTTTGTGCCTAAACCTAACCAGACTTTAACCACAGTGTTGTCACATCATAAAACACCATGATGGAGTCACATGGTCAGACGAGGTATTTGGATGTTTAATTTGGAGGACTTGTTGCATTAAAAACAATGATGACAGCAACAAAAACTGCTGCACTTCTTAATGTAGCCCACCTATCCCTAATCTAATCAGGGAAGGGCCCTGAGTTCTTTAAATCAACCAACTTAATGTACAACAAATAATACTTAGATTTTATTTTATTTCTCTTTTGTTTATATATACTTTTTTATTTTGTCTTGGGTCCCTTTATTCACTGTTAATGAACTGTAACACACTCATTAGACTCTATTTTACTTAGCCCTTGTATTAAAACTATGCACTGTAACCTACCTTTGATGAATTAGATTACTGCAATAAAATAGGTGTATCACTCCTTTAACAAACCGCCATTAATATCTGTGTAAATACATCTAGTAAAAGAAATAACCAAACATCACACTGGAATTAGTTTTAGGAATAATGAACTTCTCTCTTTACTTCCCAAATAAACAATGAAATAATATTTAGTGTACTTAACCATTCATATACTCTTTCAATAACTTATGTTATAGCAATAACTCTTTAAATGTAAACAATATACCTCAAGTTACATTCAGATTACCTCTGGTTTAAATTCATATCAAAGCTAAAGAGCTCACATTCACCAAGCGCGCGCGCGCGCGCACACAAACACACACACACACACACACACACACACACGCCGTTTTAAAATAAAATAAAACCCCAGTTGCAGGTGCAGATGATTGGGAACAGAGAGGCCCAAAACTAGTTGGCCGCTTCACTCAGAAGAGCAACAAAATAAAATGTGGTACCTTCATGAAGTCTGATATCCAATCAGCAGTTTATACCAGTCTGTGGTCTCAGGGCAGGAACAGGATGACACACTGAAGTCCACAGATGGCGGGATCAGTCCGTGCAGTGAAAAGTCTCTCTGAGCTTTGACCCTGTAGCTCATAGCGCTAGCTGGTAAATCTTCAGGGTTTCCGTGTTGAAAACGATGAACTGAAGCCTATAGCATTAGCTGGGTTAGCTACACAGCGGCTATGAGTCCATTCACTGAGCTAATGAATGCTAACACATCACATGTGTGTTAGTTATATTAGCTATGAGTCCATTCACTGAGCTAATGAATGCTAACACATCACATGTGTGTGTTAGTTATATTAGCTATGAGTCCATTCACTGAGCTAATGAATGCTAACAACTCACTCGTTCAGCTAATGAGCTAATAAACAACAAAGTGAACAACTGTACAACAAACTTCCAGAAGATATGTAGACTGAGTATCCGGATACAGACTGTCTGGTAGATAATCTGAGACACCAGCTACATATTAGTGTGTAAACACAGCGCATACGTCACCGCTCAGTCCTTCACTCTCTTTCTCTCTCACGCGCATCAATCTGTCACACGCGCACCTCTGTGGTCCCGCCCACTTCAACCAATGAATGACCAGTATTAAACTTAGTCAGGAAAACTTCATCTTAATACCATCAACTCTTATCTTAAGACAAAATATTAATAAAATATTTATATTTTTTTTATTAACGTTACATCTGTATATTTTAAACTTATTTATTCCACTGAACATTTTATTTAATAATTTAATAGTTTTTGAACCATATTTATAATGTATCTTTGACCTTAATTAACTTTCTCTTAACATAAACTTTATTATAATGTATGGTATTTTTTAACCTGGCTACATTAATATAAATTGTTGAATTGTATAATGTTTATTTGCGTCATTTCTGTAGTGCTTTGTGCAAAGCAGTCACCAGCAGTGACATAAATGTATCTACAGCCTCAAATACAGTTTTAAAATGAACTCCTGCCAAGTGTCAGATCATGGCTGTGGTCTGGTGGATCTCTTGGCTTTAGCAAAGCAACAATAAAAACCTGGATCTTTCTAGAAGCTCTTATGGCTTCTAACCCAGGGCTTCAGATGGGACCAAACCTGAGGCCATAATACTAGTTGAATTAACTTTAAATACTTAGAGTTTATATCTAACTGCCTGCTGTCCAAACCAAACAGTGCTTAAGTCATCTGGGCTGGGGAAGTAAAATGTGCTGCAGTTGGGACTAAAAACATCTCACCCGCTGGAGAGAATCTACAAACTGCAGAAGACTTCAGCTTATTCAGTTAGACATGCATTTCCTTTTCTGTCGCTTTTCTTTCCAAACTTTAATATATCTCATTTTCCTCTCCTCATAACTATGTGTATTTTACAGATTAAACTTTCTATTTTCCTGCTTTAGTCTTGTTCTTAATGGAGAAAGCAGCAGCTGCTGATGTTATACTCACTCTCACAGGTCTTAGACTTGGATTACACACAAGTACACATGATGACTTGTTTAGTGCTTCAAAACCATAGTTTATGATTTGAAACTTGACTTATGATTTGAGTCCCAAGAATTGAGAGTTAATGTACTTGAAAAACAATGACTTGGTCACCCCTCACTGATAACAACTGTTGGCTGTTGGAGACTGCAGATGAGATCTGCAACAAGATTAGTGTACAGTGGGACCCGCCAGAGATGTGGACTCCAGTCATATGAACTAGATTCAGAATGTAGTCCTGAATCTCGACTTTGGTTTGAACACCAATGACTTGTGACTTCCCTTTGACTTTAGCCTTTTGATTATCTCCCTAAATTCAAAGATTACAATTCTAAATTAAAATTAAGACTCATTATTTAAATTAAGACTCAAAATTAACTAAATCCAACCTTCCTTTTTCTATACTGTGAACTCTGATCCTACATAAGAAATGATTGTAAACATGTGACAGGAACAACACAAGAGACAACTTTGCTTTTAAATGTTTGTTTGAGAGTAATAAATACACATACTGTATAAAAATATTTGTTATTTATGTAAATTTACTAAATTGTCACTCATGTTTAAACATTTTAAATGGCATTACATATAGTGAAAGGCACACAATGACTTTTTTAGGATTTAAAACCTAAAGTTAGGACTTGGATTTGACATGGGACTTGACTTTGTCTCACCTCTGGGCCCTGCACCCATTTTCATGTGCATACTGAGAGTTTTAACCCTAATTATAAATATCACCATTAAGTATTAAATATTACTAAGTTGTATTGTCAATGTTAAATTAAAATAAAATAATATATCAATGCTTGCTAAAATTTATTTTTTGCTGCAGAATAAATTTGCTTGTTACTGTTTTGTCACTTTTTTCATAAAAAAAAAGATTTATGTTTTATTTATATTTAGTTCAGAGAGTTTTGGTGTCACACAAAGTTTGTAATTATGCTAAAGTGTTGCTAAAACTTGAGCCATTTGCACCCCCAAATCCTTCCAGTTCATTGTTAATATTTTAAAACTCAACCTTAAAATTCTTGGAAGTGAATCAGTAGCCTATGATATGAGCTAGTAACAAAATAAAAAATCATCATTTTATATATTTCTGAGTGAGGAAGCCTCAGAAACTATTACTGGAAAAGTTTCCAAATATTTTTTTTTCCCAGAAGAAGCAGCTTCTCATGTTTTATTATCACTGACACTCAATGAGTATGTGATAACAGGTGCGTCATGGTGGGTCAGTGGGCAGTTAACACATTGTCCTGGACTCAAGTCTGGCTTCTCTTTCCCATCTTTCTTTACATTTAACAATCTTATAAATAAATTAAATGACAAAGAAAAATCAGTCAACAAGCTTATTAATCTACTCATGACTAACATCAGGAGTGGATAGAGAAACTTCTTCATATGATCTGCACTGAATGCTATCTTAAACCAAACAAAAAATGAGATAATTACTTTTTTTGGGTCCAATGGGAACGACACTTTAGCTTGACTCAGTGTGACTCATTTTTAATGATTGAAAAACTTAACACAGCTGCAGTGATTATGAGTTTTTCAGGCCACACAAGTGAAATTCTGCAGAGAGCAGATTAACCACTGACCATTGAGTAGAAGGTCATAAATATGGTTCCTGCAGTAAATATCATGTCCATCAACTGTTAAATAAAACATAGTAAAGTCAGATGCCTCTGAGGCTCAGAGGGTATAGATCATCCAAAACACAGGCAAAGTAGCACAAGTTTCAAGCAACTGTCACTATTTAGTATCAAAGTGGGCAAATCATCCCATGAAACATCCGATGAATATTTGCATGCAGCTGCTGTTTGGTTCTGGTTTGGTCTCTGCTGAATCACTGTGTTAGCCATAACAGCTTCTAGAAACATCCAAGTTTTTTATTGCTCCTTGTCTGAAGCCAAAAGAAGCAGCAGACCACACATTCAGAACCACGACTCATCCCAGGAGACACCACAGCTCCCAGAGGCTTCCAGGTTTCTGGGTTTCAGGTTTACTGGACCAAGAACCTTCTTACCACTCAAGTCAGGCCCAAAACTAACTATCTTGTTTCAAAAATATGACAAAATATACATGTCAAAAAACAACTTTCAACCAGACAACAAAATCACATTACAGACAAACATTTGAAGGACGGGGCTTGTGACTGTGCGCCAGAACCAGACTGAGATGTTACATTATCAATTTTCATTTCCATACAATATCTGTTCCTGACAACTTAAAGATCCCCTCCAGACATGTTTTAAGACACAAAATCCTCTTCTTGGTGGATATTTTTGTGTCTTTTCCCACAAAAAGTTCAACGAACTAGTTACAATGTCTTGAATATACATAGATTACTTCTCTTTAACTGAAAAACCCAGAATTTATGAATATGTAAATATTTTTCATTCCAGAAGTTTAACTGCCAGACACAAGATGTCTCCTACTTCACATAAAAGTCCATTCTGTGTGTATGAGCACTTGAGGCTTCAAGTTTCCACATCACTATGTAAGTTGCATACTGGACCAGAAATGGCTTCCAAACTAGGTGTGATGTCACAAAATCAGCTTGTACGTACACGTCTCAGATTTAAGGAGAGCACAGTGAACCTTTCCCCCTTCAACAAGCGAATGTGAAAACAGCCTCCTGTAGTCAAACTTTGACAGAGAAAATTAGAAGGATATGAATATTTTGTATAGCATTTAGTGTAACCTTTATGCTTGTGTGATTGCATGAATGTGTTCGTACACAAACATAGTACTGTACATTGTAGGTTAGTCTTTGTGTGTATGCATGTATCAGTGTTTGTGTTTCTCTGTGTGCTTTTTTGCAGGAATGTGTGAGATTGAATGTGTGCATGCGTCCACTGTAGCACATGTTTCTCCTCTGCTCATACACACACACACACACACAGCTTTAGTTTAACCAATACAAACGGCATAAAAGTGGAAAAAAGAGAAACTAATATATAAAACATGATTTAGTTAAATACATATTAATACAAAACAAAGACAGTAAGGAGACATACAAAATGAGAATTTTAGTACCAGCCAGCTGACAGTTATCTTAAATAAAAAGGGGGAAAAAAAGAGAAATAACAGACACGCCTTTTCTAAAGGAGACCAACATGGTAAAACAAAGGTAAAAATAAGTGAATGAATAATTTTGTCCTTTCCTATTTCCTTCCCCTCCCCTGCCTTTCTTCTGCAGGGACAGCTGCAGCGAGGCTGAATCTGCTGCCGAATCTGTGTCCAGCTCTGTTAATGCGCTTGTGGCATGCGTGTGTGCCGTGTGCGTGATACCTTGACCTTAACCATGACTCCTCTTCTTGTGCTGTTGATCACACATCAAACTGACGTCACTGCTGCTTATTACTGCTTCCTCCTGCTGTATGTTTGTAACCTTTATGGGGGCATCACAATTTGGTGGAAAACAGGAAATTACATTATGTACATACTGACATATGCACACACACACACACACACACACACACACACAGGTCCTGGTGTGAGGAAAAGGAAGAGGGACATAGTACGTACAGTAGTCATCTTTGCTAAAACAAGACTTTCCCCACACAAATATGTTGACTTACATTGGTTTTGTGTGACAGACATAAATAGCTGTGCATGCAATTAAAGGATATTTCTATATTTTTCTTACTGTCAACAAATCTCATGTGCAGAGTTACACAAACAATAAATTGATCCTTCTTACGAGTACATCTGTGTGTGTGTGTGTGTGTGTGTGTGTGTGTGTGTGTGTGTGTGTGTGTGTGTCCAAATCCTGATATTATTCTTCTGTGCCATAGACCTCCTTTGTTGTCCAACAACTATGAAAAACATGTCAGTGAGCTACTCTATTGCACTGGGTGACAAGATTACAGTGACAGCAGTTTGTTTAGAAACGGCTCTAAAGACTAATAACAGCGATCCTGTTTTCTGTCTCAGGACGGTATTTCCTTGTAAGGTCACTGTGCTACATATCACAACCTCTTTACTCGGGACTACGTTGTAAATTTCTCAGAGAACTTTAGTACAAAGTACACTTTTAAAATCAAGGCCTTTTTCATTTAGGATTTTCATATTTTTAGGATTCAGTGGCATCTGGCATTGAGCAGTTTTGGACGTTTTTTTGCCCTCTCTAATTTAACCTGAAGATCAGGTTTCTGATCTGCTGTGTAAATTGGCCTGAGTCGCAGCAGCAGAAATCAGACCTGTGATAAAATCCACATCATCCAGAAACCTGGAAGCTCCTCGAAGCCACTGAGAGTTTTGGGTCTCCTGGGAGTCGAGTCGGTTCCAGCAGTTTGGCTTGGTGGTTCTCCTGGCTTCAGACCTGACGATTAGGAGGTTCATTCAAGGTTTGAGGGTTTGGAAACTCAGGAAGGGATGCTTGTGCTTGGAAGGTTGCTGGTTTGAATCCTGACACCATGTGGGAACATCTGGGAAAACACGGTCAATGAATAAAACTCTTCCATCTGTCAGCAACTGCTACTGAAGGGCCTTTTAGCAAGGCACTCTAAACTTACCATGAAGAGCGTATAACTGAGTTTGAGTTAATGCTGTCACACAAAGAGCAGACCACAGATGATACATTTGTTTAATGTAAGGAAAGAAGAAATAAAGCTAAAGCCAAATTAAAGATAAGAAGGATAAAAGGCTGGGGAGAAAAGCTCAAGCTTATGTCCTGCAATCAGCAATCAGACCAGGTGAGTCAAATCTCACTAACAACCCAGCCCTGATCTCCAGGATCCTGCAAGGAGCGGCTTGGAAGTCCTCTCTAGAAGGTCATCAATGCGCCTTTTTTCATTGAAGACATTTGGACATGTGACAGTAGGAAAAGCACAGGTGTAAATAGTAAAATTAAAGCTGCTGGATCCTGGTTTAGTGCATGCTGGCTCACTGGACCGAGCCATTGTTAACGTTATTGGTAACATTGCAACAAGTCAAAATGTTTGCTGTGAAAATGATTATTGAAGAATATAACTTCTCTTACCTAAAGCTATGCCAGAAGCCTGAACAGTTAAACTTTTAATTCACAAAAAAATATTAGAGAAAAGTAGTAAAGAAAAAAAGATGTGTGTAGCAGAAATGTTTGTTTGTTTAATTCTGTTGGGTCCTGATCTCTTCTCTTCTCTTTCAGATGAACCCACTGAATCTGTCCCAACATGCTATCAAAGCTCTTCTTAAGAACTTTCACTGCTGCTTCCTAAATGAGGGAGAAAAAATAAGGAATTGCAAAAACAAATAAACAAAAAAAGACTGAATCACACATTAAGAAATCTCAATTCAATGCCAATGTGAGATATAGAAGGTCAAAAATGGGAGGTAATTTTCCTTTACTGATGTTAGACATAGCAGTTTTCACAGGACTGAGAACACAGATGACCTTTGCAAATATTACAGATTGCATAGAGGCAGAAGGACAGAGGCAGCAGAAAATGACAGAGTGAGAGTGAGAGAGCCAGAGACAGACAGAGAGAGAGCGAGGTGCCCCTGTGTCCCTGGTCACACCAGTGGGTAACCGCACACTTCATCCCATGGCTCCAGACACACACACTCACACACTGAAGCCAATGATATGTTGGGAAACGTAGTGAGGGGGAAACCTGAGAAGGGGAAAACTGAGCGAAGGAGAAAAACAATAACAAGAAAGACCAAAAAAGATGGACACTCTGTCTCCGTGTTGCTATTTTTTTTCTCCTTGTCCATCTCTTTCCTTCTGTCTGAGTCACCATGTCTCATTTACATAGTTTATCCTAACACCACCAGTATATTGTGACATTTTAAGATGGTTCAAAGTTAAGTTTCCCTGCTGCCTTAAAAAATGTGAGTCTGAAAAGTAGAACTGCTCCAAAGTTGCCTCGTGAATTGTGAAAACATTAAACTAACTGATAAGTTAACTAGTGATAACAAGTTCAATAAACTTAAGGTGTTAAGTTGAATCAACAATTAGTGAGTTGCTTAACAGTCAGATTTGCTTTCCATTCCCATTTTCTCAGTTTAAAGAGTCAGTTTTTTATTTGACACAAAGCCACTTTGTACCAGACTCAGCAAAAAGTCAACATGCAAGACTGCTCTCAGGGAATAGTTCATTTAAAAGTGAACACGAGTAGCAATCGAATTAGATACTAACCTCCATCATGGTTTGCATTGTTTTCATTATAATAAAAAGAAACAACCATGACTTTATATGTATTTAATACACACAGCAAGTTTCCATCATGTACGTTTTCTTCAAACTTCAAAAAAAGAAAGAGAGAGTTTTAACTCTCAAACAAGGCATGCTGGGAAATCTGCTAATTCAAATGTGAACTCTGAGCTGTACATTCATTCATTCAACTCATCATTTTTAAGTCAAAAGACTTTAAGTCAGATCATGTTTATAAGTTCAGGAATGGTCTCAAAATGAAAACTAGACATTTTAACAAGTTAAATTAACTGGAAATTAATAAGACTTACATAATTAAGTTAAGTTAATGACAAGATTAGTTGATTCCACTAAATTCCTGTATGGTGTTTAACAGTGTACTAATGTTATGTAGACATTTGCTCTAACAGCAAATACAAAGAATACAAGGTATGCACCAATTAACATTAGTCAAAGTGTGTTTGTAGGTTTTTAACAGGTCCTCCATCAGTTTCCTGTAAGACTTAAGTCTAGCCTTCAGTCTAATTGGGTCCATGTAGGGTCCCTTTCTATTGCTGCTGTCTAATGGATCCTTTTAGACTTGCTATTAGCTGTAATTTGAGAAAAAAAAAAAGTTTTTTGAGGGAAGTAACTGTAAGAGAGTAACTGTGCAAAGTGCAGGAAAAATTGAGGTGTTCTTTGTCAATGTACAGTACTGTAGGAACAAGTTAGGAAAAAAAGGAGTACAAGGAGGTAAAACCTCATGGAACATCAAGTGATGAATGACCACAGAGGCTCATTTAGAGCCATTCAACGTGCCAAAGTGATGGAAAAAAATGTCATTTCTCGGAAGATAAAATTAAATTTTTCATAGCCGGTGGCCATAAAATCCCCCTGTGATATGATTTAACTATCCATGCGATGATTTACAGTGAGAAAAATACTTCCAGAACCTGCTTCTCCAAACATTTTTGTTGATTGGGACACAGATCGTGTCACTTTTTCCTCTTTTTTTTCTTTCTCTCAACCTCTTTTGTCTCTCACTAATTCCTGTTCTGTGCATCTTCCTCTTTCTGTCTTTTCTTCTCGTCATGTTTCCTTTTTTTCTGTCACCCTTTTCCATGCTCTCTCTGTCTTTCTCTCTATTCTGCCCAGCTTCTCTACATTTTTTCACCATCACTTACTCCCTCTCCCTCTCTTTGTCTTTTTCTTTCAGTTTCCCACACTCCTTTTCTCTCTGTCTGTTGGCAGCCATTCGCGATGCTTACTACGGCGTCATGCTGGGTCACCACGCCACACACACACACACACACACACACTCCCACGCGGCGTCAGTGCCTGTTATAGTGACAACGCTGCGGACAAAACCAACAACAGACAAATATATAAAAATGGGCTGAAATTCCATTTAATTTTAGGAGATTTCCACATCAGTGCTGCTCTCATAAACCCGGTGTTTAGACACGCATGTAGATTTAGGAAAACCAGGGGAGCCAGAAAGATAAATAGACTGAATTATAACAGAACGTTTTGGAGACGTTCATCCTCAAATAGCACGGGTACTTTTGTCACGGGTTTAAAAATAGACGTTAGAGACCACGGAGAGCCTGCAGTTCCTAAAAATGTCCTCATCTGTTCTCACACAGGCCGCTGTCTGTCATTTGGGTCTCATTTTTCTCTTGTTTGCTCTGCTTTTCCCACGTTTTTCTGACATTTCAAACTGGTTCTCATCTTTATTGATGTTAATGTAAGGATAGGACACAAGGATTAGACAGAAAGAGGAAAAGGAGGAGAGATAGAATCAGAAAAAGGCAAGGGATTCATAAAAGTGAAAAAGTGAAAAAGAAAGTTTGAGTAGGAGAAAGAAATTTACAAAAGGAAATGTTAAAAATGTATGAACAAGAAGGAGAAGGTGAAAAAGGGGTACAAAGATGAGAAAGTAGGACTACCCTTTGATCCTCCCACCTCATCTCAATGGAAACACACACAACAATAAATGCTTTGTCACTATATTCAAGGAAAATTGTGGTTTTTTAACATTAAAACAAATGAAATACTGACCAAACCCTTCATCTAACCTTAAACAAAATGTTTAAAACTTGTTGTAAACCAAGGAACAAGCCAGCATTGCAAATATTTTCTGACATTTAGTGTTTTTAATGTCATATTTTCTCGCCCCTTTTTCTTGTTTATTATCTTCCCAAGGTTTTTTTTTCCTGTCACTTGTCTTGTCACTTTTAACATTTTGTATTCTTGTTCTCTTCAATATTTGATGTTTTCTCGCTTTTTCATGAATGTATTGTTCTCATTTCTCCATCTTTCTTTGTTATTTCCATATATTGTGTTCATCACATTCTGTTGTACATTGCAAGGAACAACAGCACATGTGAGAAGAAGAAAAAAACAAATGAGATACAGGTAAAAAAATGAATCCTGACAGAGTTTGAGACAAATGACTAGAATAGAATAAAACTGAACTTTTCTCTGGATTCCTGCTGACTCAGATTCTGGCCCACTGATTGGCTGGTTTGACTGTTTCCACGGTGATAGATGGGTTCCACCAGTCAAGGTTAGCGGTTAAGCTTGCCCGGGATCTGAACCCACAACCCACAAGCCCTTCAAAGCCAAGGCCACCAAACCAGCAGACCTCAGAGGTTTAACACCCACACCTTGGCTCCCACTGAAGAGAGAGGGAGGAGGGAGGAGACAAGCACGGACAAGAGGGAGGGAGGAAGGGAGAGAGAGAAAGAGAGGAGGACAGATGGGAGAGAGGCGAAAAAAGACAGGCAGTGAAGGAAGTGAAAGAAGTGGATAAACTGTTTTCCATCTTCGTGTCTTTACACGGGTTCTCGTGAATTCATGGCCCGAGTGTCCCAAATCCCAAAAAAATTAATCCAAAGTTTTCTTGCTCCGCTAATTTTTGATAGACGCTTTTTAAGTTGACTTGTGTGAACTTATCTCCCAGTATGTATTTCACATCAACCACTGGCGATGGTGGAAGAGCCACATTCACAACTGTTACAATTTCTGTTCTGCAACTTTTATTGTGTCACCAAATTTGAGATTTTTGGGGCGAGAAATTAATCGATATAGATTCAAGATTTCATAACTTTATCGTCCCCAAAGGGCAATTGTTTCCTGTATTAGTACAACACAGGAAACACAGCAAAAAACAAAGACAACACCAAACATAGAATGCAAAAAAAATGTTAAAAAAAAAAGTTAAAAATGCAAGAAATTCATGTTAACGTATTGAGGTTTACTTTTCCTCTGAATTTACCAGAACAATAGAGGGTAAAAAGAATGCTTGTATCTGAAAAAGAAGCCAGAAGGTGAGACATGGAACTCTGAATTTATCAGTTTGCTCCAACGTTTTCAGGGATGTGAGGACCCGCTGGTCAGTCATCCTCGGAGCTAGCAGACGGGTCCCCAGATTACTGGCCGGTCCATGTCCACTGTTCTTGTGTGAACAGTCTTGTTTTGGTAAAACCTATGGTAATTCATTGGTGGTGGCCCTGATGCCTCCATAGAATTTAAAAAAAATAGGATATAATTACTTTTGAAAGATAACTTTTGGTCCAAAGTCCAGAAAAAAATGTGTTGCTGCCAAATGAGCTTAGCTGAGGGTGAAGTTAAGGTTGATGTTTTTTATTGGACAGTTAATGTTGTGCAATGCTGCCTCTGTAGATTTCTTTCTATTATATGTACAAATGTTGCCACACTTTTTAAAAAAGTAAAAGCACCCTGTGGTGTTTTTGACCAGTATGAGCAATGTTTTATGAGTGGGTCCCTGTTTTGATTGTATCTTGTGCGTGCAGCGTACGGACGATGGAATACACACTGACTGACAGCTGCTGGCAGTGATACGCAAAATCTAGCAATGAGCGAGCAAAGGTAAGATTCAAAAAGACAACATGCAAATGTTTTACTGTGTGAGGAAGGAAATCCATTCAGCATGTTTGTTAGACTTCCAGGATACAGATATTGTGTTTTGATGAGAAACACTGAATGTAAACAAAACTTGTTTACAAGTGGGGTCTATGACAGCACATTTAATTGTAATCTCACATTCAACAGGTGCAGACAGGTGGTGTTTAATTGTAATCTTGTCAGCAAAAATGCTGTTGTCCCAGTTGCAAATTAAACGTCCTCCTGTTCACAGGAGTTTGTACTACCAAGTCCATCCTGCCAAGTTCGAACGCTCAATGATGCAAGTTCAAACTTTGTGTACGCTGTATTGAGAAATGCATGTATAGAGATGGAGGAAGGGAGCTGACTAGGGAGGATAAGGAAACGAAAGGAGTGAGGAGACATGAAGAAAGGGAAGGTGGGATAATAAGACTGAAGGTGAGGGAGGTAAAGGATGAAGGATAAAAAAAGAGAGGAAATCAAGAAAGAAAGGAGAAGGGGAAGACGGGAGAAGAAAAGAATAAAAGTAGTGAGTGATAAGTGGAAAATGGAGGAAGCAGAAGGACAGACAGAAATGATAAGTTATAAATGAGAGCGAGAAAGGATAAAATAGAAAAAGAGGAATTAGGAAGGAGGTGGAGAGAAAGAAAAAGGACAGAAGGAGGAAGAGGGTGAGAGCAGAAAAAAGAAATCTATTGACATGTCAGTTCTGTGGTCAGATATATCTGTCAGGCCCTGGTGTCTATTCAAAGTAAGGACAGCTTCACTCAGGGTCAGAGGTCATTTTCTCTTTCCTGTAAGTTGTGAAAATAAACGGACTGTCACCAGGTTACATTCGACAAAAACACAATTCAACTTCCTCCCAAATGGGAAAACTGGATCCCACAGATTTAATTCAACAGAGGCTGGAATGATCATTTAGTTATTGTCCTTGACCTCATTTTGATGTTTTCCTTTCATGTTTTGTACTTTTAATACTCTGCTTCTTTCTCTCTTCTTTCAAATCTTAGAAACTGCTTTTGTGCTTCACTGCTTCACTGTTTATAAAAAGCTTTAGTGTTTTAGTGTAGATATTCTCTGTAGGATAAAGAGGGTTTTCTTCTGTGAGCTCATGTATCTTGCCAACATTATAACGAGCTGTTAATACAGTAAACCTCCTCTCCATTCCCGTCCCCAACAGCCTCTCTGACAGGAAGTGAGTATAGAGCTACTTCCTGTAGAGACAGGAAACAGGAAGCAGTGGGGGTGGAAGGGAGCCTGACGGCAGAGAGGGAGAAGAGAGCAACACAACCCCCACCCCCACCCCGCACCCCCAATGACATCATCTGGTCCATTCAGCGCTGTACAGCAGGCAGAGTTCAGACGATGGTCAAAGTATGAAGCAGACCACCGTAGTCAGGCGCAGAAACACCCGGAGACACTTAAGCTGCGATTATGCTTCTCTGGCCTGCATGTATGCAAACATACAAGGGTGTCAATCAAACATGTGCATGTGGGTGATTCTATTACACTACAGATTGGAGGTATAACATACGTGTCCAGTAAAAGCAGTGAAAATCACAGTGTGAAGGAAAAGGAGAAATCAGGAAACAGAAATCAATTTCATCTCAGTGACACTATAAACAAACCACTAAATCTGTGAGACAAACGTGAAAGAATTTTAACATGAATGAACGGGACGATGACAATATGCATAGCAGAGTGATGAAATATGCTGAAATGTACACTCAAACTCTGACAGAAAATATAGAGAAAACCCAGCTGGATGTTGGAAGAATCAATCAGCTTGCTTGACACGTATAGGTCCATACAAAGTGCACTTATAAGTGATCCTTCCCTCCCTTTGCACACTGTGAGCTTTTACCCTCAGCGAGGCACTACAGACAAGTAAGAACCACCAAAAATGTGTAGAGCAACACTTTTTTGTCAAATGCAATTAGGATGCTTAATGCATAACCTACTTACTTTCACAAGTTACTTCACAAAAATTTCTTTTAAAAGACCCGTTGCCAAGCGCTGTGCCCTTTAGTTAGTGTTGCTACACCTCAAGCTTTCTGTTCTGCACTGCACATATGCAACTAAATGATAACAGTGGCAGATTTAACATTTGGAATTATTTTTTGAGACAAGAGCTGTGTTTCAGTTCAGGGGCCGGATGCTTTGTAGGACGTGGTCTACAAGGACTTGTCCTTCGTAGACCATAAACGGAACAGAGCGTTGTTAAATGAGACGGTCTGGTTTACAGAGGATTTCTAGCTAACAATCGGGATAAAGCTAATAGAAATGAAGTCCTTGATTTTAATTTTATTATTGTGGGAGCCAGCAGCACCACCAGGGACTCAGCTCAGCTGAACCAAAATATACATAAACACATTTTCTAAGGCCAAATATTTATAAAACTAAATTTAAGACTTTTTACGGCCTGCAGACACCCTGTTATTCCACTTCTTATGTACTTTATTCATGTTGTAAATAAATGTAAAGACCGCTGTAAATGAAATAAACTCTGCTCTCCTCTTCCTCTCTCTGCAGCAGCATACTTGCTGACAGTAACAGCTCAGCTTCACCACACCTACATGACTGTACTGTGACAAAATAATCTCAATTCAAAGCTCCACTAGCACTTTTTTTCTTACAAAAAATAATAATCTTATTGACAGAGAGATGCAGTAAATTATGGTATTTGGTCTGTAATGTAGCTATAATAAAAATGATAAACTGTTATGTAGCTTAATAAAATAAAACAAAATTTAATATAGACTTTGTTCATTTTAATACATTTATATTTATTGAAATGTGGTGATATCTGTACATATGGAGCCCCAGAGGCAGCGCTGTTCTTCTGTCCAGTAAAGACACGAAGCTTCACTTTACATTCAGACAAACTAATGTGGCAGCTACGAGTGTTAGATTTCATCTGTGAGACCAACATTTATCTTCCAAAAGGAATTATGTCATATATCAAAATGTTATTGAGACATTAGGAGCCAGCGGTAGTCGGGCTGCTATCAGCTGAAATGACTGGCTGGTTACCCAGCCAGCAGCTCCGCACATGTCCCAAAACGTCTGAGCAGATTTACAAACAGGTATTATTTGTATAAACTGACCACATATTGGGAATGTAAATGGTTTCTCACCTGAAAAAATCTTAAAACTTATTAAAACATATTAACAGTCCCACAGTGAAAAAACATCTTAGCCTGGCTCAAAATCTCAGCCATTGCTGCTGCTGGTTGGTGCCAAATGCATTCTGGGATAGGTTGAGCAGGAATCCATCCATTGGATCGTCCAAATTCAGGAAAAGAAGGCCGCATTTCTTGGCCGCATTTGAAGGACCCTTTGAAATGAAACAGCCTTGCATTTAGTCTTCAAATGCAGACTTCGAAGGATGCGGCCCCTGAAGTGAGAGACAGCTAATGGGTCCTTCATTTCACACAGTACACAGAAGTAGCTTTTCATATTTATTTTGTGACTATCAGTTTTGCTGAAATGATGAAATTCGCCTGCAGATTTGATCAGGTTTCATCTGTGTTGTGGTTGAAAACTCCATCTCAGGCTGACTGTTAAAGGGTCTAAAGCCTCATTCCGACAGGACTAACATTACAGGGGGAGGTGGGGAATAAAATATTTACTTTGATCCTTGGTAATTTATTCCAGACGACATTTTAACTATTATGAAATTACAGAATGTGGTCTGTCATAGACATGGACATTCAGCTGTCCAAAAGAAAATACCTGTACTTACCTGTAGGGGACGTTACAACAACTTATTGGATGGTCTTACACTCTAACGTGCAAATCTGAAGCTTGGCAGACCTGCCATGCCCAGTTATGGTTGCTGAGCCATGATTGGACCATGAGGGAGGGGTTTAATGAACGGTCAATTATTACTTTTTGTGTGATGAATTTTTAAACCATAAAAATGATAAACTACTTTTAGCATAGATGCCGATTGAGAAACCTTCATTAAAACGAGCCGTTGCCATCTTGGAACACAGATTGCCTACCACCTCTGTGAAAAGTTGTAGTAGTAGTTATCTAACACACGATTACTCCATGATGGAGCCAGATGTAGAGGCAGGGAGATCAAGCTCTGTAGCAGCCAAATCTTCTTCTGGTTTATATCAATATGAAGCTTTAATCACTATGATTGTAATGTCCATCAGTGTTTTGAACAGCCACAGTTTCTTTCCAACAGAGTTGGCAACAGCAGCAGATACACAATACACACTATGAACCTCATACGAGAGCCTTCATTCTGACAAATCACACTGATAAACAGATGGTCAGATGGATACTGTAAATATGTTTACTTTAATACTAAATATAAGTAGGTTTATTGAGAAAAAAAAGGAAATAAAAAGAGATTAAGAGACGAGAATCAAATATCTGCACATGAAATACTGAGGCAAGACTTTGAGTCTCAACGGTATCTGTCCCATTTAATGTGTGACAGTGTGTAGCACACACACACACGCACGCACACACACGCACGCACACACACGCACACACACAGACACACACACACAGACAACAGACAAACTTTCATTTACTTTCTGAACATTTACAGTACAGTATACACAGAGAAGTTGCAAGTTGCACAAACTCACAAACAAACACATTTACAGTGTAAACCAGCTGTCATCTCACATCAGATTCTGTGAAATCACACACACATGGACGACCGCAGCTACACGCACAGACACGCACACACGCACACACACGCACACACACACATACATACACACACGCACAGTCAGTGTGTAGTTGTGGTGACTGATCTGACCACATGTGGCCAATAAAACACGGCAGAGACAGAAAGAGACGGGAAAATCCCTCTCTCGCCCTCTCTCTAACTCTCTTGCATCGTCTCTCTCTCTTAATCAGTCTCTCTCTCTCTCTCTCGAACACATGGATGTATGAATTCCATTCTCTCTGCCTCTCCCTGCATTTCTCTGTTTCTCCCTGGATTTTTTCTTTTTCTCTCTCAGCGTCTCCATATGCATCTTTAATATCTGTCTCTACGTCTCTCTGTCTCACTCACCATACATTCACACTGTGAGCCGCAGAATAAAGAAATCACCAATCATCCACTTATTTTCCAAACAGAGCCCATAATGGGTGGATTAGCCGCCTGGGGTGGCCCAGGAAAAAAAAAAAGAGCAGCCGGGCCTCTGTTCCTCCTCTGTGCAACATGTACAGTTTTCCTATGCTAGAATAAAAAGATGAAATTGTGTGGTAATTAGCAGCGCTGAAGGCTTCAAAAGTAGATTATGGCACAGGCAGGACCAACCTTAGTGTCCTTGTGATGTCAGTTGGTAGTCTGGATATAACAGTGTGGTGAAACTTTTGGTTTTACAAAGAGTTACGTGCTGGAATTTTTTCTTGGTGGTGAACAACTGCCAAGCTCAGTGACTTCCTGGAGTCTTTTCTTTACCGTAAGGTTGTCCAGCAGTATTTTGTTTCTTGGCCCATCATTACATTCTTCCCTTCTTTCTATGTTTCTTTATTGTCCTTCTTTCTTTCCTTTTTCTACATTCCGTTTTGGCCCAACTTTATAAGATATTTTATTCTGGGGTCGTCTTATATCTGAGGACTAGACAATTCTGTGTTCACAATATCAGAGGTAATTTTTGAATGAAGTGCTGGTGTACCGGCCCCTAAAGAGAGTGTTGCATTATGGGTTGTTTGTAGCATTAATGTTGCTTGCCTTACAAGTGTATTCAAGTGTGTTTATAGTATGTCTTTAGTGTTTGTTTCATTTAAGTATTTCCGTTAGCTCAGTTTAGTTTCTGAGTTTCTGAAGGCTTGTGTAATGTGTTTTTCTGACCTGGGGAAAATAAATTCATGATGAGTGAAAACTTTTCAAAAGCATCTGCCAATGTCTTTTCTGAAAAAAAGGGACTGGGGTCCGAATCATCTGTCAAGCAGTGAAGAATTACTGCTGTCACAGATGACGAGGAGCTCAAACAGACCATCTGAAAAATGCTAACTTCTGGAGAAAATCATTTGAACCGCTTCCAACAGCCTGAAAAGAGAGAGTGTGAGTGTGTGACTAATAGACAAGATACACAAATGTGGGATTTATGTTCTGCTTTTCACTTTTAAGAGAGACATGTTTCCACGATGTGGTCTTAGATTAATAGTATCTCAGGGAAACTTTCCCAACAGGACCAGTGTGAAAGTGTGTTGGATCATTATGTAACTTTATTTCTCAGAATTGAAGGAGAAATAATTAAAACTGATGGCCTTAACATTAACCTATTGTATTGTTGAGTTATCAAGGACACTTTCATGTTTTTGTGTTGAGAAATGTTAAAGATATCATTAAAATAAAACCTTAACACGGTGACAGTGAGGAAAACACTTCCAGGTGGGTCCTCTGGTCAGCCAATCGCAAATCTTCAAATTCTGGATTTCAAATTCAATTCCTGGGGCTCTAAAATGTACATTTTTTTTATTGAAAGAACATCATCAAACAGTTACATAAAACAACACAAATAACATAACAGCTCAGATAACTACACATAACGCAAAGACAATGATTCAAACAACATGCAACTATGTGGTAGCAGCGTCCATAGCAACCACCACAGCAATGATAGAAAGCCTGAAAACATCTTCGTAATAACTGACAAACTAAACATCATATACATTCACTGAATGAAGATTATGAAAATAAAGTGCACGTTTCTCACTAGAAATGTTATCAAAATGCATTTTAATGCTGAAACTATCTTTAAAATATTGCATTTTCCACTGAGAATAAAAGGAGCCATTTGGATTGTTTTTGCTGCAATGAAAGAAACGTAGCTATTATACATTTTGATGTGAGACTGGGGATGCATCTGCTCTCCACAGAAGTTAATGGGAAGGGTCGGCGTATCACCTGCAAGCAAAGTTGGACTTTGGCGTCTGCACTGCACACAATTTAAAGTGTAAAGTCATGTTATTTGTATGCAGATTGAAGAGATCAGGTTTGAACAAAACACTTTAAAAAAGTATTATGAGAACATTTTAAAGTTCTCATAATCGAACAGGAATGTTGTAGCCACCAAAACAGACTAATATTTAACTTCTTCTCTGTCTGTAAACAGAAACTACACTTAAAATGTTTTATGTTATAAACACACACACACCATGTACACACCCTCAAAGCTCATGTGTGTTCATTTCCAGCTGGGAGAAGGGGAATCCAGCCTTGTGTTATCTTTTCCAGTCAGGGTAACAAGCAGCGGGGTGAGGTGTTCCCACAAAAATATACACCTCTTCCTCTCTCTCTCTCTCTACACACACACATACAGAGGCACACACACCCTTTCCGAACATCCCAAACTTCCACAGGAGTTTCCTCCTCGTTGCTCACATTCCTGTCAGTTACCTCAGCAAAACACACACACATGCACGCACGCACACACACACACACACACACAGTTAAAAACTCTTACAATAACACTAACACACTAAGTACATGACCTGGTGTAGGAAAACACACACTCTCCGTACCACACATAATCCCCAGTTTGGTTTTTACAGCCCAGTTAAGACGTTTAAAATCCTTCTGTTCTCCAACCAAGAGATAATTGAATCTTATGGAAATGTTAATAAAAAAGTTGCAAGTCAAACATAAAGGGGTGGGTGGAAGGAGTGGGGGGGCCTGAGGTGAAAGGGGGGTAAATGGGGTGAAACAGAGCAAACTGTGGTGAAGGAAGAACATAAAAATTAGAGGAAAATCATGAAGAAGGAGGGTTAGAGAGATGTAAAAAAGAGAAAGATGAGGAGAAAGTGCTGAGAAACTTTGGGGATAGATGAATCAAGAAAGAAATCAAACCAGTGGGAAAGGAGGGGAAAAGGAGGGGGGAAAGACGGTGATGGGGAGAAAAGGAGACACTGGGTGAAAAGTAAAAGGGGAATAAGATAATTATGGTGAATAGAGGAGGAACGGAAGATGGAAATAAGAAGATGGGATAATGTAGGAATTTCATGAAAAGAAAGAGAAAAGTGGAAAGTGGAAAAAGAAGGCAAAGAGAGGGGGGTAAGGTTGACTTACCCCCCTCTAAGACTTGATGAAAAAGAATGAGAAGGGGCAAATTTGAGCAAAATGTGGTAAAAAGAAGATGAAAAAGTGAAAACAGGAGGGGAAGGATTAGAGGGAGCGTAGAAGAGAATAGTGGGGGAAAAAACAAAAAGCCTGACATGATGTTAAAAGGGGTAAATGGGGTGAAAAAGCTACACATTGAGAAAAAAAAACAGAAAAGAGGGACATTTGGTAGACAGAGAGAGAAAAAGACAGGAGGGAAAAAAGAGTGGAATGATGTGAAAAGAAGTAAATAGAGTGAAAAAGAGCTAAAACCAGTAAAAAAGAAAGTTGAAAGGCTGTAAAGAAGAGGCAAAGAAGAAAGTTGTTGAAAAACCCAAAAAGAAGAAAGAGGATAATGAGGTGGAAAGGGGTAAATGGGTGGAAATTAGATAATTGGATGGGGCAAAAAATTTGGTAAGAAAAGTATGAGAGAGGATTGTTTAGATGATAATGAGAAGGGTGGGGTGAAAGAAACAAGGAAAAGAAAAGAGAGATGAAAGAGGGAAATTGGGTGGAGAGAGAGAGATGAAGCCAAAAAAGAGGATGATGGGAGGAAAAAAGAGGAAGTGACTGAAGTGAGAAGATTTAAATGGTGTTAAAAGGTTGCATGAAAGAGGAGATGGGTTGAAAGGAACCAAATTTGATGGGAAATGAGATTATTTAGAGGCAAGAAGAAAAAAGAAGAGGTTAATGGGGTGAAAAAGGGGTAAATAGGATGAAAGAGAAGTAGATGTGGTGAAAGTGATCAAAATTTGGTGAAAACGTGAAGTAGCGATGGCAAGGGGCGGGGCTAGACTCTCAGCGCAGAGGGGGCGGAGCATTCTCAACGGGCCCTTCTGATAAAGTCATCTAAAAATTCACAACTGTTAAATAGCTGATATGTCCAGTCCTATCCATAAACACACAGTGTCACTCATTGAGCCAAGCAAGCCTACGTCTAAGACAGCATACAGGGAAGCCACTTTGTCAGACGAGCTTGTTCTGAAGAACAAAAAAAGAAAACAGGTCGCGTTCGAATGTTTCAGCACTGAGGACAGCACGCGGCGCTCTACGCGCATCGGTTGACGAACGTTTCAGCACCGCCGCTGATAGACAGCGACAGGCCAGGTGCAGCGGTCTACAACACTACAGTTCATTCAAACATAAAGTAGACAGTCTACAACAACACAGGCACAGACAGGTGCTGACATACGGTAAGTATGGAGTTAAACAACAGATTAACATTCTGACAGATTTCTTCATAACCAAAATTTAAGTTAAAGACTAATTATGGATGTTTCACTCACCAACTGTTGTCCGGCTCAGCCTGCTGTAGTTTAGTTTAGTCCATTTATGTATTCCAGCATCCTCCATAGAACAACTTTGTACATATCACAAAACTTCATCCTCCTCCTTCATGGTTGCAAAGCTGCCAACCACTTTGCCTTTGTCAATGTTTATGTCCTGCTCAGCACACAGCAAAATGTGCTGAGCGGGCCAAACGCAGACAGCTCTTAATGAGCCTCAGATAACTGAACCTTCGTCTTGCGAGTTTCATTCACCACAAACATAAGAAGACGCAAATATCTAATATTTTGGCTGAGGTTTTCAGTGAAGTTAGTCATAAACTTTGAATCGCTGCTTCTGCAATCTTTACTTCCCGCATGGAGTCAACGAGCTGAAATACAGACACTCTGCCACTGCAACCCATTGTGGTCACAGGAGGGATTACATCTGTAGTGATAAGAACTACCATAGAGAATGAATAGACAAAGTTAGGAGAGTCAAGCTCTACTATTCCTGCTGCGCTTGCGGAGTCCAGCTGCAGATATGCCCAGTTGGACGTGGGCCCCCACTGAGCATGGGCCCTGGGGCAGTCGCCCCCTCTGCCCCTGCAGTCGCTCCGCTTATGAGCGATTGGGATTTTTTAAAGGCCAGAAGAAGATGATTGGAAGAAGATGAGAAGGGTGGGGTGAAAGAAGAGAGGGAAAGAGAATAAAATTATGTGAAAAGGAGTAAACTGAGTGAAAGAGAGCTACATGTGGTGAAGAGAAGAAAGACCTAAGATGGAAATTTGGTGGAAAGAGAGATAAAGGGGAGGATTGATGGATGTGGGGAGGATTAAATTGAAAAAGTCAGTAGAAAGAGGAAAAGAGGAAAAATCAGAGTGATAGGGAGGAAAACAAAAAGATGAGGTGAAAGAGGGACATGGGGTAAGAAAGAGGCAAGGTTGGAAAAAAATGGGGTTGAGAAAAAGGAAAAGGAGAAGTACAAGAAAAAAGTGAGGTGAAAGGACGGAGACGGGATGACAAACAGAAAGGTGGCAGAGAAAGAAGAAGGGGAGAAAACGGCAAACATGGGATGAATCAAACTTGTGGGAAAGAGAAGAAACACAAAAGAAAAAGAAGAGAAAATTATAGTGACTTGGGGGCTGAGAGGGATAAAACAAGACAGAAAACTGAAACAAAAAAAGAAGAAAACAGACTGTCAGAAAAGAGAGAAAGAGAGAACACTTTTTCCTTGTTCCAAATGTTTTCTTTTGAGTCTGTCAGCGGTTTGTTCGGGGGGAAACTGTCCCGCTGAGCCAAACTAGTTTAGCATCTGATCTGAACCCGGAGAGGACAGAATCAGGGGCAGATCACAGAGGATTACAGCACCGCACAAACACTGAGGCGATTGTCTTTCTGTCTCTCTTCTATTTCCTCCTCTTCTTCTCCTTTCCCACCCCTCCCTTTTCTCTTCTTCCTCACTCCATCCAAACAGCAGAAGACATGAGGACTGAGACCTACAGCTTTCACAGTGGACATCAGAATATACAACTGTACACATCACAGTTACAGTGTTCATACTGGAAGATGCTGTACATTTAAATGCATTTTCAACACTTATTGTGCAGGATTGCAGGCTGCAAAGCTATTCGGTCTTTCTGTCACAGCAACAGTTTGATTCTAACCTGGTTCCAGACCTCTGAATCGCTGCCCACATCTCTGATTTGTTCAGCAATTCAAATACATCTGGTGTTGTGCTCATTGATGGCCATTTCCACCAGCTGGAGAAACAATCGATCAATTAGAGCTCATGAACAGTGATGTCATCTTCTTACATAGTTATGTATCTACAGCTATATCCATTAAAATTAGTGAGAGAGATGTACTCTGGCATATAAAGGAGCATATTTATTGTTTAGTGTAATCTATTGGGCTGATTTGCGCCAAAGACAAAGAAGAATAAGGCCAGTTTAGAGGCCGGGAGCTTTGCAGGGTAAAAACAGTAAAAAAGAAAACATTAAACAAGATTAAATAGGACACAATACTAAAAAAGTAAATATTTCAACAACTACTGGAGAGATTTTCATGAAATTTACTTTGGATATTCCTCATAGATGATTCTTATTGATTTTGGTGACCTCCTGACCTTTTCTCAAGCACACCACCAGGCCAATTTTTCTCTTGTTAGTTCGGCCCATGATGTGGTGTCTGAAAAATGAGTGGCCAGTTTTCCCAGGCGGGCCTATTGCGGCACAAAGTCGGCATGGTCAGCTCTGTTCTGGCACCAAATGACTAAATGTCAGCCAGCTCTGCCCCAAAAATGGCTTTTATATTTAACAAGGTTTTGTGGGTGCAGATTTGAGCCATTTTTATCTGAATATCAACTCCAATTAGTAGCACTCAGACCAGCCTGGGGCCACGGCATGAGTGTATTGTGAAGTGAGTGAAATATTCAAACCCAGGAGACCAAGTCTTTATGGCTGTAGAATCACATCAAATGGAAATGTCCTGGGTGCCTTGTGCAATATTTTATGAAAATATCCCCAAACGTGATCCTGATATGGTATCTTTGGAAACTTTTGGATGTTCGCTAAAATTTCAAAATGTTTGAAGAACGCTCTGCTGCACAACAAGAACTTTAAACAGGAACATTTCAGAGGTTAAACTTCAAATACTTCTACTATTAGTAAAGGGTTACAGGAAGGACAACAAACAGGAAGTTTGATACTCAGCCTACAGCACAGTGGAAAGTAAGGCGGTGGTGATTGGATGGAGACGTTTACTCACAGCTCTGATGACCCATTTTCAGGTCATGACTAATACCAAGACTACTGCTATTCAAGATTAAGCTCAAGTTTTACTTATTCAACCAATAAAACCTTTTTGTGTTGTGTTGGTCCGCTCTCAGAAGTGACTATACAAGGATGATTGATTATTTTTTGACTTATTAGTCCAAAGATTCACAAACCAGAATGCAGCCTTAGAAGTGTTTATTTTGTAAAATTACTTTATGAAACAGAAGAGATCAATTTACAGCCAACCCACATTTTTCAAATATAAACACAAACAAAACCATTTTCTATACTTAGAAAATGTAAAAGTGATCCCTGTCAGACAGATTTAGAAGCATCACAGTGACACTTCTGGGAAAATCCTGGTTTTAATTTGTAGTTATATGACTGCTGAGAAAATGTCCTTTGTTTTAATCCCAAAATCTTGGTTGTTTTGTTTTTTTTTTCTTAAGATAATTATTACCAAAAGCCCCAGAGTTATTGCACGACTCCAAAAAAACGCCTGTCTCTCTGATGTTCTTTGTGTGTCACAGTAAATTAAAATGGAAACAAGACTCTGTTTGGTGTCAACAGAAAAGAATGTCAAATGCAGATGTAGAGGACTTTTTCTAATACTTCGAGCTTGAACTGCCGCTGCTCTGTGGCTCCATCCTCCAGAGGAAATGTTTGGAAAAATCTACTGTTGCTCTGTTTTCAACCAATTTCAACCACACAAGGAACGGTGTGGTAAATATAACTGGTTTCACTGTACAAGATACTTGATTTTGTTCTACTGTTTCATGTACAAAAAAAGTATTGTCTGTAGAACTAATGCAGAACAGATGCAGGGTAAATGCTCGAAGAGAGACCTCTGCTTTTTGCTCCAACTGTATACAAAACTATTATAGGATAGATGCTACATAAACACATACAGAGAGACCTCTACAGTGGCTACAACTGTTGATTTTTCATTTTCTCAGCACAAACAAATTCCCGTTTTATTTTCCAGCCAAAAAAGTGAATAACAATGGTGCAGCTCTTGTTTGCTGGTGCCACTGGTGTAACATGTAAGACCCATAGAGATCCACAAAAGATCTTTACAATTATAGATTTCCTTTTGAAGGCAACTTTATAATACAAAACATTTTGGAGGAACAACAAAAAAGAACAGTGGAAAACTCACTGCTTAGATGCTTTTATATTTGAATCGTCTGAAAGGAATAGCTTGATATTTTGGCAAATAGACTTATATTAGAAGATTGATTGATACCACTCTTACTGTATGTTTGTGTGTTGTGTGCACAGAGCTTAACTTAATATAAAAACTGGAAATGGGGAAACAGCCTACCTGGCCATGTGCAAAGTAAAAAAAAAAAATCACTTAATAAAAGTTCACTAATTGACACCTTGCATGTCAATTGCTTTATCCGTACACAATGTAGAAATGTGTTATTTTATGGGGAGTTGTGTGGTCTATTTCTGGGCAAACAACAGCCAGGAGAGGTGTCTACACAACACATCATCCTCTGTAACAAATTATCGATTTTACATTTCCGTTTGTGTACGAATAAAACAAATGAAATATGTGTTAATTAGTAAGTTTTAGAGGTCCGGTTAGGCTGAGTTCTGAATTGTGAAGAAAGCCAGGCTAGCTGTTTCCTCCTGTTTCCTGTCATTATGCTAAGCTAAGCAAACTGCCTCCCAGCTCCAGGTCCGTGATCGATCTTCTCATCTAACTCTTGGCAAGAAAGCAAATAAGCATATTTCCTAAAATGTCAAACTATTCTTTTAAGTAAAATAACAATTTATGAAACAACAAAAAATACTACTGTACAAATACATATTTAAAATTATAGACATTTGACTTTTAATAAGTAGTATTCCTTCTATACAGCTAAGACATTAAACCCAGTGCAAAGAGAACATTTCATAGTCTCAATTTCTCCTTCACATACTGCCGAGAGGCATAGCATCTATATATACAGTAAACGGCTACATTAAACCAAGGTCTCCAAAAATCACAAGACCTTGCACATGAACCATGAACCATGCCTTCCAACTTTAAAAAATTAATTTTTGTTTAAACGAGTGATATGTTTGTTATACAAGAGAGGCTTACTGGTTAAAAAGAAAGTCCTCTGAATCAGCATCATATCTTTGTTTTCCAAGAAGCAAAGCAACTTAAAACTTGCAGATTTTGGCATGGAGTTTGACATGAGGCCCTGTCATGGGCTGAGAGAGAGGAAACGGCATGTATCACGGTCAGAAAAAAACCTGACCCGGCTTGTAAAACATCCTGATAGTTTGTGGGAGACATCAGTGGTCTGCTCTGGGTTCGTGGCCAAGGCTTTCCCGACAACACGGCTGAGAGATATGTGGAGGCTGGATCAAGTTCTCCCATCGACGCTTTTTCTCTCCCAAGTTTGTCCTTCATTGTCCTTCATGTTCCCATTTAACAAATGAGATAAATTCATCTACATGTCATGAAGCTCAGTGGAGATGAATATTTGTTCGATCCTGAGTTGAAATGTCAAAAATGATATGAGATGATGTTGAAATTCAGATTTGTTGTGGATTTTTCTGATGACCACAGTACACACAGTGCAATTAAAGACATAATGTTCCTTACATAATCTTTCAATAGCATGTACTGCCTGTCACCAGAGGGGTTAGAAGGCAGAGAAACAAACCCCGTGGAACAGGTAGGGGCTGAATGTCTTGCTCAAAGGCACTTCAACTAAGACAACCACTTGCTGATATCCTACATCCCTGAAGACTGTAGGCCAATTTCCAGGTCCTAAATGTATCCAGCTATTGATAAAGTCTTCCAATTTATTAACATTAGACATGCTAACACAGTTTAGATCCACATTCTTGTTATATTCCAAAATGAGGCTCTTCTGCATCAATTAAACCACACAGGTTGTAGATCAGGTTTTAGCTCTGAAAAAGATTCTCGGTGGCACAGCTACTCTGGAGGTAAACCAAAACAAAAAAGCAAAAAAAAAAAAAAAAAAAATTCAATTAAATAACATATTAACTGATTCGGCACACTCGATAACTAACTTAAAAACTTTCTAACAATTAAAAGACTGTGATAATTCAGTAAACATTTTAATTGCAAGGTGTTCTCCAGCTGCCTTCTGTTTATCTGGCCACCACACTTCGAGAAGTGCCTTGAGTGCAAAAGTTTAAAAAAAAAAATCAGCCTCTGACCACAATCAGCATTTTTCCCTATCTGCTGTGCATTTGGATCAGTAGACAATATCTTGATTCTTGATTCTAACTATGTGACTAATTGTAGGTGATTGCTCGGCAAAAGCAAACACTGCTGCTAAAGCTTCTGCCTACAAAGGTGCCACATATCCTACAACCAATCCTGTGATTAGGCCATAAGTTATCTATGCTAACATGTTGACCATACTTGACTTCCCAAGTCTAAACTAGCAACACTAGCACATAGCTATCACGGAAAGCTGGTTAGCTAGCTGGCACACTGCTCAAGATCATGTTTAGGAATGCATTAATGAATGTAAAAATATGTCATTAGTATTTATATTTTTATTTTTAATTTGACAAAAGTGCCTTCTTTTCCAGTTAAGTTTTTTCCAGTTAGCACATTTTTCAAAAACTGTGGGTTTTGGTTTTACCCAGCTGCTCGTTTCTTTTTAGTATTTACAAAAAACCTTTTTAAATTAGAGTGGGAATCTATGAGAGATAAGCAAGACATGACCATGACTTGACTGAAAGTATGAGCCAAAACTAATCATCCCAACATACTTCTTCCCTATCATATAACAATGGTTCAAATGAAACCAAACCTTGTATACTATGCAGTATACAAGGAGGATTATATAAGAAATGAGTTCATGGAGAATTTATCCAGTGATACAGGCACTGTAATAGACAGCACTGCTGGCATCAGAAAGAGCAGATATAAGAGGGCTGATTCCTTCATCACACCCACCAGCACCACTCATAATACTACTGACATCCCTGTTAATGATACTGCTAACACTGCTATTGATGCTACTGCCTACACTACTACTACTGCGCCCAACCAGGACTTTGGACCCACCCCCACAACCTCCACCAAGTCCATAGGCCTCCTCTCGATTCCTTCCAACATTTACATACTGGTCAAATTCATGCCTGTCCACCTCGGACCAAAACTCAACAGAGGAAGAAGACCCCAAATGGCCGGAGGACTCTGGATTTGAAGGGTCTAAGTGCACAGGGGGGAGGAAGGTTGATGGGGGGATGGAGGAGGATGAGCAGGTAGAAGGAGATGTTTCAGGAGGAGGTGAAAGCTGCCCCAGGTGAGAAGGAGTGAAATGGGTAGCATTTGGGGCACTGCTCCCATACATTTGGGTGAAGTAGCTGACAGGAACAGTGCTCAGGGGGCTTTGGTGGGATTTTATCGTCTCTGGGAGGCTGATGGAGGGCTGGTGGTAGGAAACAGAGGAGGAGGAGTCAGGGAGAGGTGGTGGGCACTTAACAGGACTCCTCAAGGCAATGTGGTGACTGGCAGCATGAGTAGGATTTAACCTAGAGTTGACTGAACTCGCCAACACTGAAGTGACAGAGCTCATGCTCGAGGTCATATTTGACTCAACTGAAGTCATTCTAGAATCAATTCTGGAACTTCTACCTGGACTCAAACTGGAAGTCATGCCAGAGCTTATACTGGCTCCAACACTCATTCCTGAACCCTGACCGTGTGTTGCTGCAGCATGCATGGAGTTATGGTGACTGTGGTTGTTGTAGTGATGGCTGTAATGCGGGTTATGATGGTGAAGGTGGTGGTGGTACCCACTCCAACCTCCCATCGCTGCCTCCTCTTGCATATGTTGGGGGAAGAACACAGATTCTCCAGCTCCATCGTCCAGAACATCCAAGGGGGACATCTCTGGAGTTGGCAGGCCATAGCTCTCTAGCTCTTGGTGTCCTGGGACCTGGAGGTCCCTGAAGTGCCCCAGAGAGGGAAGCAGGTGGTGCGAGTGGTGGTGGTGTGGAGGGTGGGCGCCTGGATGTCCATAGGCAGAACCTCCAGAGACACTTTCTGCACCCAAGGGGCTGATGCCAGGCCCTAACCCAAGGCCAGGTGCCCCACCCTGGGCTAAACTGTGAAGCAGGAGCCCCGGCTCAACCCGCTTAAGTTTTTTGGTGGTCTTTTTGCGACGAGGCCGGTACTTGTAGTTTGGGTGATCCTGGAGGTGCTGGACACGGAGACGTTCTGCCTCCTCCACAAATGGGCGCTTATCTGTAGCACTCAGGGCCTTCCATGACTGACCTGGAAAATATGAAGAAGGTTAGTTACTAAATTTTGTCCAAGTATTTAGCGCCTGGACCAAGACAGAAGGTACCCAAGAGAAGCATTGTCATTTTCTACACCAAAATCACCAGTAACATCATCGGCTCCATCAAGCAATAGAATTTACGTAAAATTTATGGAAATCATCCAGTTTGTCCAAAATGACAATTCAATTGGCTATTAATCCATCTGTCAGCTGCGCTTGGTTGACACGTTTATTTATTAAGAAATAAGAGAAGAAGACCATAAAGACCATAAAGCCAACAACTCCACCAATTTACTGATACATACTGTACAGTGCACTAACCATCATATATTACAAACGCATTAGGACTATGAGACCAAGCTTTTATAATGCCAAATTGCCTGTTTTAGGATGCCAGCAGATGTTCGCAGGCTCAGTTTTGTGAAGCTTTTAAGTCAGTATGGAAACAAAAATGACAATGACAGTAGCAGTCACACTGAAGCCACTCAAATGACACCTACCAGTCAAAAGTCTGGACTCACCTTCCCATTCACTTGAATGACAAAGTGTGTCCAAACTTTTGACTGGTGCTGTAAATCACTACCTGTGAACTGTTAAAATGTTGATTTTAGATGGGTCCTGTTCCTGTAATGCCAAGAAAGGGAACAGTAAGGAAACCAACATGTGTCAACATGGATTTTAATTCAGATCAGTTAATGAAGACATGTCTCTACATGTTTGTGTGTTGTTTAAACTACTAAACTACTAAAATAGAGCTGCTTCACATCTTAATTCTGGCAGGATTATTCAATGCTGTTTCAGACACAGAAAGTACTGTGAATTGTACTCACCTATCTGATGTATTTATGAATTGCATTAAGACATATTACTTGTGTTATGGTACACCAGCAGCCTTCAGATTTAATAAGCATCCTTACATCCACAAACTCAATAGTCTGAATCTCAAGCTGCAGATGAGCTCCAGCAGCAGGCTGCGGTTGCACTGAACAGCTCTCGGTGTGAATATGACACATTGTATTTGTGAAGGAGGCGAATACTGAAAAGAGCCTGCTGCTCTTTAAAGCAACAGAAGAAAAAACAGAAAAAACAGTAAAAACTGCTATATGCACTGTGTGATCATCTTGCTTTGTTTTGATTTTTCATCATGAGCATGAAAAATGTTAGTATTATGGCACAAATTTGCAATGAATGTAGACATTAACAAATGTCAGCTTTAATTACTCCTGCTTTTAACTTTCACAAACCGAACCCACTCTTTGAATTTAATCGATACACTGAATAGTCTATGGTGCTTTGGATTTGCTCAAATAGCAATGCACTGATGGGGGTAGACACTGGACTTAGTTTGTGTCATAATGGTAAAATTATCAATGCACCATAACCTCTGACCCTTGACTCCATTGGCTCTTTTTAAATTGATACTTCACAGCGATTGGGGTCAGCTTGGATTCATGTCAGTTACAGCAGATTCCTTATTTTGACAAAACTGTGGCATTTGGAACATAATGAGCACATGGATGGAAAGAAGAGAAGTGATTTATGCTGCAGGAGTGGTTTTAGAAGTTTCTCAGTACATTTTGAAACTTTTTTTCCACTTTTACAGTAACTGAGGAACTACACACTGAACACTTTTTACACCTTTCCAGTGTGAGTCAGATTCTCAGTCGATCACTGTAATAGCATCACTTTAATGTGGAGATCTAGGCTTGAAATATTATTTTTATTTCACTGCAAGTTGTTTTAGATAAAACATCAGCTAAACATCTAGCATGGGAAGCTGCACAGTTGTTCTTCAGCCAATCATAATTCGTTACAGATGTCAGTTTCCTGCTCCAGGAGTAAAGAGTGAAGTTGTTAACACGTGAAACCCCTCAAACCTGGCAAAACAGTAAGTTTTAAATCTGAATATGTTTACAGATTCCAACAATAATTCAGTAAATTACCTCTGTTCTTAAAAAAAAAAACTTCCCCTGCAACTTACCTGTAATAAAATAAACCAACTATAATAGTCTATAAAAGGGCATACATATAGAATTAGTAACAGTCTTGAAATGTAGGATTTGATTACAAAAGTATAGACTCTACATATGAACATCATGGGACCAGAACCTGATATATGATTTTAGACAGTTTTGTCAAAAGAAGATAATATGCACATCGTGTGGTCATATAAATATGTATATTTGTGTGCCAGTAATTCTGATATGATGCTCTTTATGGTTTATATTGTGACTACAATGACTGAGATGTGTGAGTTTTGTCACTGAGCAATAAAGCAAAACTGTTAAAATATTTAGTCACAATTACATACCTGAAGTTATGTTATGCAATTTTTCTTTGGCTGATAAGTTGGTTCAGATAATTTAAACTGTCCTGATGTGGTAGATTTCACACTCCAACAAAGTTAAAATAAATGCATAAAAAAATAATAATAATAAATTGACCCAGGTCCTGATGCTTACCAGAATTTTCTCTACTATTTAACTTTTAAAAAGCTGCTAAAATTGGATCTCATCAGTCTGGATTCACTGGAGAGTTTTGATGCTCTTAATACATTTTCATACGTTTTTTGCCCTGATGAGGCTGAAGTTTTTGTTCTCCGTCTTACCGAGCATCTTGCTGAGCACAGCGTTGTGCAGGTCAGGGTTCTGCAGGGCCAGTCGCTTCCTCTCATCTTTAGCCCAGACCATGAAGGCATTCATGGGCCTGCGGATCCTTTGCTCGCCCCCCACGGCCTTCCCATCGGCTGTGCCCATGCCTCCTGCCTGGGTCAGGTCTGGACTCTGTCCCCCTGAACTGGGTGTCAGAGAAATCCTCGGTTCTGCTCTCCTCATGTTTCCGGTTCCAAGGCCATCGGGAGAGCTGCAGTCTCCAGAGAGGCTCTGCTCAAAACCCATTTCAGAATCAGAAGCAGGACTCGGAGTCCCGGATGCCCAGGGGCCCCTAAGGGACACCCGGCTGGGATGCAAAAGAGTGGGCTCGGTTAAATTCATTCCAGAACCGGGCTCGTATTCAACTTTGTTTTTAGTCCAAGTGAGATTCTGAAAACGTCTGTCTCAGTTTGTTGGGTTGCAAAGTTCTGGAAAAAAATTGTAACTCAAAACAAAGAGGATTAAGATCAAGAGAGGAATTTGATGGATTTGGAGCACAAATCCCAAAGAAAAACATCGAGATCTGAGAGGAGAGGGAAGAGGAGAAAGAAAGAAAGAGAAAACAAACAAATTCTGGTGCAGGATATTCCCCCTGAAAATGATCCACAATGACTCTGCCTCTTTCTTTTCTTCACTCTTTTTTTTTTCTCAAAAGACAACAGTTCTTGTTTGGAGTGTGCGGTGTGGCGGTTTGTCCAAAGCTCGATTCCCCTCCGTTTCTCAGGCCGTCTGACTCACTGTCTCTCGTCTGTCTGTCCTGTTTGAAAGTTTTGAAACTTGTGGCCAGATTTAACCAACCCACGCTGTGTATATATACCCCGCCCTGACCAATCAGATAAATATATAGCTGGCAATTTAACCAATAAGACGCCAGGCAGGCGTGAGGGGAAGGGACGAGTGTGTGTGGGAGACAGAGAAAAGGAGGGAGGGGGGAGGTCCAAAACTTTGCCTCCCCCTCTTTCCTTCTCTGTGACCGCCACCCTTTCCTCCCCCCTGAAGCTTCACACACACATACACACACACACCCTGTCCGCCTGTACAGGGAGATGTAATCAGAGAGATTCCATTGTTTCTGCCCAACTGAGAATGGAGCTTCTCACACACACCAATACACACATTCAAGACACACACGCATGCAAACAGATGCACGCATACACTCACATATACATAAATGCACAGACGCTCAAACTACATGCATGAAACAAGCACACACATTAAAATGAGACCAAGACGAGTTTGCACACAAATGAGAGACTAAACAAGAATACACACACATATAGTATGTGTTATATGTGTAAATGTGGGCTTACAGTGTGGGTGTGCCTGTGTGTGTGTATTTGAGGGCAGGACAGTGGTAACAGAGTCGACCACAGTCCCAACCAGAGCGATTAGTGGCTGAGCTTAACAACAACTCACTGAGAGAGAAAGAGAGAGACAGGCAAGCATATGGGCGATCAGGGGCTGGGTAAGGGGTGGGTGAAGGTTGAGGGGAGTGGGTGATGGGGTTTGGGCATATTGTCTTGCAGCAGTAAAGTTCTAGGTTCAGTTGATGCTGCAGCAAACAGTTTCTTGAGTTCAGCAAGATACTACGCTGCATTTAAAGTGAACTTCACTGAGAATATACATAAAATATAGACCACTAGTACTAAAAAAATATT
Organism: Scomberomorus guttatus; assembly: GCA_038419695.1. Taxonomy (NCBI): domain Eukaryota; kingdom Metazoa; phylum Chordata; class Actinopteri; order Scombriformes; family Scombridae; genus Scomberomorus; species Scomberomorus guttatus. The sequence continues at coordinate 30,800,065 of CM076449.1, forward strand.
TTTTAAGATGATGAAAATGATTTTTTTGCCTTTATTTAACAGTCAAACGTGCCTGAGAGAGGGGAATGACATGCAACAAAGGTCCGGAGCTGGAATACAACCACAGACTAATGCAGTTATGTGCATGCACCAGAAGCCTACTGTGGCACACCCTGAAACAACAAGCTGATTCATTCATTATTCCATCAATATAAAGTTAATCATCAACAGATTGGTTCATCATTTAGGTTGTTTATAAAGCAGAAATGCCAAATATTCACTGGTTCCTTTTAAAAATATGAGATTAGTTAATAATAACAGTACACAGTTGCAGGCCTGGCTGCATGCACAACATTTTGTGATCAAATGGACTAAACCTGCCGCTTCTGTTTCACATACCTGCCACATGTCAGACTCTAAAATAGTGGAAATTGTCCCACACATAAGTTAACACACTTGACCATTTCCGTATCACATACCTTCCACCAAAATACTATAAAGGTATAGTGAGATTGCACATAAGTCAATGGAAAGACATGAATGAACACAAACACATGCGCATTCTTTCTTTCTGAGAAAATGTCAAAATCAGAGTCCACGCATTGACTTTTCATCAGCTGGTCAGCGGCTCTGAAATCAGGACCAACAGCTGCAGAAAAGTGTTGCGTTCATGAGTTACTGTGAGTTCCCAGAAAATGCTCTATAAACAAATATGGAAATGATAAAAAGTTGATGGCATTTCTACAGCTCTTGGATTAAATATATTGTTGTAATACTTTTAAATACTATTTTCATGTTGTAGTACAAATTTACAATTTTTTGTCTGTCAAAGCAAATACTGACTCTGTTCACCAAGTAGCTGCTGTCTACTTGGTGAATTTGAAAGTAAAAACTGTAGCTGCTTTAAAGTCAGATATTATTTTCAAACTCATTCTTCAACTAAAAGACCTCTTAAAATGAATATTATATGTGATGTGTTTGTCTGTCTGCCAAGGACATGCCCCACAACCCCCTCCCTCCACCACAATATAATGACCCCCTGCGCACACACACACACACACACACACACACACCACACACACACACACACACTTTTTCCTCCCCACACCCAGCTCCAGGAGAGACTGCTGTGGCGTCTCAGAGCCTCCTGCTCGACCAACCAGGAACTACTCCCACTTACCACTGGTCTGTCCCCTGTGTGTGTGTGTGTGTGTGTGTGTGTGTGTGTGTGTGTGTGTGTGTGTGGTCCAGGTATTCCTCATGTTGTGGGGACGTAAATCTGTTTACACAGTCATGTTGTGGGGACTCGCCTCCCTTATGGGGACAAAAAGCAAATCCCCTTAATGTAAATCATTAATTTTAGGGTGAAGAAGGTTAGTTTAGGGTTATGTTATGGTTAGGGTTAGGCATGTGGTGGTTATGGTTAAGGTTAAGATAAGTCTCCAGGGAATGAATGTAAATCAATGTACCGTCCTCTGATGGAAGCATCTTAATGTCTTTATGTCTCTTTATGGTGGGTGTAAAAATGTATCTAGGTATGTAAATTTGTATGCCTGGCAACAAGGCAACTTTATTTGTACCACACATTTAGTACAGTTTTCAGTAGATATTTAAGTTCATATTTGAGCAGACACACAGCTGAGAGTCCACCACCTACTTTTAGTTGCTTTTTGGGCTGATATGAATCTCTATGCCCCTAGTCTATTGGCGTATATTATATACAGAGTAGTAAATCAGTAATGTGTCAACTGTGTCAAAATCAAATGACATTTGTGGTTTTGTGGAACGACGTATTTCTTGGTGAACAAAAAAAGGACATATGCTTTTGGGGGATTTTCTGTCATCTATATACTGTTATGATGTTGATGTCTATGTTAAAAAGGGTCAAAGTTCCAAAACTTTAGGGTAAACGTACGTAATGTTCCCCGCAAGACAAAAGCCAGGGGTTTAGCCTGCTCTCCACGCCTCGTTTGTAATATTTTTTCTACTTTCCATGACGAGCTGAGGTCAGCTTGTTTTGCATGCCCATAAAAAGTCTTCTGTTCCGAGTCTTTATTGTTGAGGTTGTTATATGGGTTGTTGTCGCACAAAAATAAGCAAAATCCGACTACTATTGTTTATTCAAGTAGCCTGCAGAGTCAGCGGAAGCTTCTGGAAGCTGGCCAATCAGAACAGAGTGGGCTCATCAGAGTGGGAGGGGGCCCTTAAAGAGACAGGAGCTAAAACGGTCTGTTTCAGACAGAGGCTGAACTGAGGGGCTGCATAAAGGACCAGTATAAGATAAATAAGGAGTTTGAACTGTAAATCATGCAAAGATATCCAGGGAAAGCCTGAGAATATAAATACAGACCTGGAAATGTCACCTTTAAAGGCTTTTTCTCAAAACCAAAACTCCTATTACTATAACTTATACTTAAGCAATATCTCACGACTAGCTGTGGTACATTGTGATTATATCACAGCTAAGGGGCGTTGTTCGGCCGAACATGCAGCAGACGGCTGACAACCCCCTTCGCTGTGATATAATCACAATATACCACCGCCAGGAGTGAGATATTGCTTTTATAAATATAGAAATTATTATCAATATAGAAATTACAGACACAATCCAAAAACAGTTTTATTAAATAACAATTACGTTACAAGTCATTCACAAAAAAGTAGTTCCTAGCTGCCTGCAGTTGCTATGCAACGTTACTAAACTGAATGTTGCCGTTAATTGTACACCCATGGAAAAACTGTCCAGCGTCACTGGGGTCATGTTGCAAAGGGTTTTCAATAACGTTAGGCCTACTAATTTTGTTAGCAGATGTATTGTTTGGTGTGGCGAGGATGCTGCTCCACCTTCTCCAGACACCAACAGAGACAGTGGATGATGTAGCTCTGCATCGTCCCTGCTTGCTTACAGATTGCTGGCAACATTTTAACAATAGCCTCCGAGTGACAATTAAAAATAGAACTGTAAAAGGACATTAAACGTCATGGCCATTCATTATACAACAGCTGTCAACCAATCAGATTGCAAGATTTTAACTACACGTTTTATAAATGACATTTAGCATGTTAACATGGCTGGTCCTCTGGTGACCAACATTGCCATCCCTAAAGTCATACAAAAATTGCAGCCTCCCTTTATTTTTTTATTTTTTTATTTAAGAAGTGTCCTGGTGTAGGAAATAAAGAACTCAGCAGAGGAAACAGCACATCGCCTGGCATGCAAGTGTTCTTCACCTCCACCTCGTCTATTTTGCTCTTATATCAGAGTTCATTATCACTTAATGAGTGAGTGTGGATGTTTCTATAGAAAAACAAGGATGAGTGTGTGTGTGTGTGTGTGTGTGTGTGTGTGTGTGTGTGTGTGTGTGTGTGTGTATGAGAGACAGTGTCGTGGCACCACACCTTTGCCACAAAGGAAATTTGGCAGCGACTCCAGACTTTGTGGCGAGAAAGAAAAGAGAGCGAGAGAGACAGAAAGAAGGAGGGAGGACATGGCAAGCAGGACATTTTTCCTTACAACTCCTGATAATACACACACACACACACATACACACACATACACACGCACACACACGCACACACACACACACACACACACACACACACAAGGCACACAAACACAAACAAACACGCACCCACATTCTGGACAAGAAACCAAGACACAATGGCATCATAATGGGTGTGTTTACTAGTGTGTGTGTGTGTGTGTGTGTGTGTGTGTGTGTGTGTGTGTGTGTGTGTGTGTGTGTGTGCGTGTGTGTGTGTGTATGTGTGTGTGTGTGTGTTTATGTGTGGGAGAGGTCATGTTCACACACCGTTCTATTTTCAAACACGCTGAAGGAGGGAAGTGTGTGTGATGATGGATAGGAGACACACACAAACCGTTAACACGGGTCGCTGCGGGAATCCCCCCACCTATCACCCACTGACACACACACACACACACACACACACACACACACGTAGTTGCATAATGCAGAAAGGTACATACAAAAGAGCCAACAGTTGACACAAACACAGACAACCAAACACACTGTCTCTCACACAAATAATTTGTATGACCTTTGACCTTTATGGGGCTTACTGTAGCCTTAATGAGTCCTCAGTAGCAGTATGAAAAAGACTTTCATTTTCAATATCATTGTCTTTTTTAAAGCTAAACCTGGAACCAACAAAGAAACATCTGTGTCAGTTCCTCTTCAAACTAACAATTATTTTCACATAACTCAAATGCTAAATGGTAGAAAGTCATGATATTTGCTCCTCAGAGGAAAAACCCTTTTTATTTTGGTCACCTCTTCCCACCAGCGCTGTGTGAAAAAAATGCTGCCTTCTCATTGATTACAGTTAAGCAACTGTGGGGGTGCTGATACAGAGGGCGCCAGCACAAAAAACACAGGGTCATCCAGCAAAAAGTTGAACCTGGCTTAGGTTTTGCCAAAACAATGCACTGTCATTTGGTAGATTACTTTCAGGAGGTTTTTACCGGGAGCTGAATTATCTGCAGAGGTCTCCTCCTCTCCAAAACAAACAGACCCGGTGATTAAAACCGGTAAAAACACTGAGTAAAGCAGTTTCACATCAGTGTTTCTCTGACGCTGTTCGGCAGACACAGGACGTCCGGAGGGGCTGCTAGCCGAGCTGCTGCTAACGTTTGCTCAGCTTGTTTCTCTGATAACGTAAGATCCTTCATCCAGTTAAAAACAACCAAGATATAAAAAATGTATCATAAAAATGTGGTTTAAAACTGGATAAAAAGTCAATTTACTCCTGGTGGACAACCACAATGCTGACACATGCGCAAAGGGGATATGATGCCATTGACAGGCAACCAAATGAAATACAGATTTCTCTGGGTTTGAAACCTGTTGGAAATATTTGGGATAATGTAAGTACACAACTCAACAAAATATATAAGATAGGTCTAGTCATTCTTAGACATTTTAATGCGGAAAAGTTACATATTGGGCCTTTAAAGCTTAAAGGCATCTTGCTATTAAACGCCCCTTTTTTGTTGCGTTGCCCCCATCTGCTGGACTGGACCATTGGAGCTGAAAATGTCTAACATCAGACCTCGTATAATACTGTATTTCTTATATTTCTTATTTATATTTTCTATATTTCTTAATGCTACAATTATTGATGACGGGAGAAATGCCCACATGGTCAGCCTCCCGTGTGTGAGCTGCTGATTGGCAACTCAGCCAGTCACTCATGAATTCCATTGTTTTATTGGTTTTACATCCTCTTGATCCTACAGCAGGATCAGGAGGAAACTTGTGTTAAAACTGTGCATCACATGGATGGTACAGAATAGATTTGTTTATGTGGTTTATTTCAAACTTGATAACTTGATCTGAAGTAAATCTACTTTTTTATTATTTCAAATATATAAAAATAATTTAAGCTTGCTGACTCTGAGGTCATCTTTATGGCTGGTGGGGCGTCATACATGCACCCTCTTTTGGCCGGCCACCACTGATAAAATGATTACTGTGGTAAAGTTTGTATTTCATCTTCTCGCCCGTCCCTGCAGCGACAGGGAACGGGGAACTTTTTTAAGGGGGGTCCTGGTCAAAATGGCAGTACTAAGGCAGAGTGCACCTCAGTTCAAGCAAACTGTGCCTCAACTAATGACTGTAAAAAATGGTTATGAAATGAATGCATACTGTAGAAAAAAGTGTCACGACTTCAACCTAAAACTTATCTTAGACACCTGTGAAGCATTCTATAAAAGATCCTAAAATTAAATAAAAATACATAAAACACAGAATTAGGTGTGAACTGCTTTATAAGTTGCCAAAACTGGACAAACCACTGAGCCAGTTTGTCGGGTGTTGTGTTGACAGTAGAGGACCTACAGCATGCACAAAGCTACATTAGCTACATAAAGTTTATTTTTGAAAGCTCTGGTTATTTTTTTTCCAGTTTCAATGTTGCACCCTGCTGACGCTGCATGAATAAACCTTGTTACATTCTTTTTTTGGTAATTATGTGTTTTTTCTCTTCAAGTCTTTGGCATGCTGAGTAGGCTCCAAGCAGAGTTTCACGATCCCATGAAAGTCACTGAAAACCCACTGTACAATTCAAAAGATGCTGCTCAATGAGAAAATGAGTCTGGTTTTTTGGATTTGTGCTTGTGTTGGATGTCTGCATGGTCATTTATGTGTTTATGTGTGATGTTTTATGAACCAAAAATGCATGGGCGTGATTGAAAAATTAACATTTTTTTCCTAAATTCCCCTTGAACTGAAGGTTTATGCAAACCTTTACATGCTGAGTTGGTTTCAGAATCCTGGAGTGTATGAAAGTCAGTCCAAACCCTGATTGAATAATTTCATAAATATGAGCACAAGTGTGAAAACGAGACTGTTTTTCCAAACTGCTGTGAAGGCTGATAGTAAACAACAAATTTTTTTTTCCTTTTGGAGACACAGCAACAGAATGAAAACTTAACTGCTTGTTTTAAAGTGTCTGAGGGTCAGACTGAGGCTGTGACAAATACTGATTAAGATGCAGGAAAGGTCTTACTCTCAGGTTTATTGTGTTTATTTATGCATTTGTAAGAATTTAACTTGGCATTGATAAATAAAATGAATGAAGTAACTTTAGAACGCATGCAGACGCTTCATGTGGGACGTGATGAGACACTGAATGATTGATCAGAGTTAGAAAAACATTGTCCTCTATAAAGTGATGGAATGTGTGTTTCACAATAGCTTATTAATATAATATAATTAATTATTGTTTGCAAAGATTTTTATTTGTCGAATACTTTGGTTCATGATCAAATAATCTAAAGTAATTTGCATTAGTGTCAGCTGTAGTCTACTTTGTGTTAAGCACATGTTAGCATGCTGACATGCTACAATAAGATGGTGAACATGGTAAACATTATATCTGCTTAGCATTAGCATGTTAGCATTGTCATTTAGCATTTTGCTGAGAGTGCCGCTGTGCTCTGCAGTCTAACAGAGCCACTAGCATGGCTCTAGACTATAACTGAAATAGGACAAAATAATTTGAGTAGCAGCCGTGGTCTAATCAGTTCCTTTGAAGGCCATCAATAATAACTATTTGTCCTGGCAGTAAGTAAGAAAGACACTGAACATGTTTCTACCTGTTTACAGTCTGTGAACAAGAGAGGCTAAACTCCTTAAATTCTAAATGGAACAATTGCCGGCTCGCTTTCTAACTTCATCTTGAACTGTAAGTAAACCAGACAGTCAGCATCCGGTTGCACTGTCAGCTATCTGTCTGTCTCTCTGTCTGTCTAATCATAGTGCTGCAGCAGAGCTTATCATTTCTTTTCCTGTAATTAATGCATTGCAGCACCACAAGACAATATACGACCTTTCCCACTGAACACAACGCCTCTGTTCTTTAATCGAACACTTGTTTTTGTCTCCCATCTCTCATGTCCTGTTGTGTTCTCTTTTTCTCACCGCCCCTGTCATTTTCCTTTTTTCTTTTAGTGATTCTCATGCTAGTGTTCTCACAACACTGCCTCCTCGATAGGAGAATAAAAATCTTTCATATTTATCTTTCACTTTTGTTTTTGCTTTCAAATCTTTAAGCTCTTCTTTATCCTTCATTTCTCTCCACTCATCTCTCTTCTGAGGCAGCATCATTTGCCTCCATTTCTCAGAATTGGACACGTACATGCAGGAAGGTAGTGGCAAGGGTCAGGCGATAGAGAAGAGATGTGTTATGGGAAAGTGACCTGTGGGCCGTGTGGTGTCATGATCAGGATTATATGAGTCATCTTTTATGATGGGTAGATCAGGGACTCAGTGGTTAGAGTTGTGAGCTCATGTGGGTTTCACGTCATTTTGCGTGACAAAGAATAAGCTTCAGAATTGTATGTTTAATTTGTATATTGACAGTGAAAATTGTAGCCATCACAGCATTTCTAAGTTTTCTTAAACTGCTCTTTACTTTCATTATAGTATCATTATCAAGTCTGGAAAAGCATAAAACATAAACTCCATATATCTCTCTAATCACAAACACAAAAAAAATATAGTTTTGCTGTATATGTGTAAAGAAAATGTCAGTAACAAATGAAATGTGTAATTAAAAATCAACTGTCGACAAATTAAGGCATTTCTATATTCAGTGGAGACAGTGGAGCAGACATGCTCTGGAGCTATTTGCTATCCGTTATGCTTATATGGAACAATTTCTGTTATCCATATTTGCTGTATGTTGAAAATGTTGGACATACAGGAAAAAAGCAAAACATTTAAACATTAAAAATAGCATATATATTTTTTATTTTCATACAATAATATCACTCACATGCTAAATGATCAAGATATGTAGTGACTGTGCTATAAGCCTGTGAAAAATGAAAAGTGAAACCAGACAATAAGAACCTATAGTGTTTAAAAGCTTACATCATTTTCTGGCATTCTTGCATATTTCACTATAAGTATACTTTAGATCACTGCCAAATGGCGTAGCGTACCATTCCTCATGATTACATATGTATGTGCCAAAAATGTGGTGACACACAGGAAGAAATAAAGAAGTCAATTGTGGGGTTATATATAGTGAATGCTGCTGACATTTTAACATAGTATGGCTGGGAAATAAAGTGAAATTGTATGGATTTACATACTTGTGTGTTTCTCGTGGTGCCTGTTGATATTCCTCCATCTACAAAAAGAGACACCTACTGTAAATACGTATTATTACCAGTTTGGAGATGAACAAAAAGGAAGTGTAAGGTCACCAACAGGTTGAAATTACAAACCTCAGCTCAGCCAACCCAGTCTCACATCCTATTCTTTTCTATTGTTTTGTTTTGTTACGTTGAGTTTGTCAGTTATTACAATTACTTTTTTCAGGCCATGTAGAGTCTTCATACTGACATATGTTATGTCACTGCACGATCTGAGTCTAGCGTTGATGTGAGTCGCCATCTTGGACAGCAACACCACTTGGAGAAACCACATATCACAGTCTAAGTTTCAACTGTGGATGTGAGTCACGCATTTTATATTCATACAGTCAAACAAACAAACAGTAAAATGTGTTTACGTACCGAGCAGAAACCACCGGCAGCTGCTCCGTGAATTCAGTCGTTAAGTCACTTTCCTCTTCATTTTTTTAAAAAACTTTTTTTTAAAACTTTTTTTAATTGAACAATTTCAATCTACAAACTCAAGAAGAGTACAATAGCTTGCATACAAACAGTAAATACAAGCCAGAAAATATACATATATACACATCCATACTGTATAGTCTGTTATAAAGTGTATATATACATACAAACATACAAACATACAAACAATCAGTAGAAAGAAAAGGAGAAAAAATACATTTAAATACTTGGGGGGGTGAACTTAAGGCATTTGAGCAACACTCTTGATTTAATATGGTCTTCCTGTTAATTGTAATGGTTCTATTATTCCACAAGGTGGTGTGTAATTATGGGTAAATAATATCTGTTTGTGGAAATCTGACAGCTTGATACGGAGTTTATAAATCTCAAAATCACATCTTCACAAAAATTCCAACCCTCCAACTTTCTGGAATAAAAATTGTTGTTTAATCAAACCATAAAGAGTCTTCATTCTTCTTTCTGTTGAACTCAACTCTAATGTGGTTTGTCCAAGAGGTGTTGCCGTACCTAGCTGCCCAAGATGGCGGACCCACTCGCGCATGCGCGACTCACATCGACGCAAGACTCAGATCGTGCAGTGACATGTTACTCTCCAGGCCGAGACCTTTCCAACAATGTATTTGGTTTAGCTCTACGACAAATTTCCTCATTTCATGGACACCAGCGGCCCCAGGCCCAGTTTCTGAGAGCACTTTGAAGACTCAATATATAAAATGAAGCTTTTTGTTTGTTTGCTTGTTTGTTTTTTTCTTTTTTAGTGGAAATAGTGACCAAAATGAGTCACCTTCAGAGATTACAATCCTACTGACAATCTAGGACATTACTACAGGCTACTACAGGAGGAAGGGCTGAAGTGCTTGGGTAGGGTTCGGGCTGAAAAGACCAACCCGTTCTCGTTCCGAGGTAGTCAAATACTGATGCATGCATAGGCTACTATTTACACAACCCTGGAGATTTTTTGTATCTTTATGAATGAATCAGAATCTATTAGCCAATGAAAGCATACAAAGAATGTGTCTTTGTATTTGCTGCCAAAAAACGTAAAACAGAATTAAATTATGTAACAGTGGAGGTTGAATGCAGTTTGATGAAATATATGAAAGCGACAAGTGCAGGGATTAAATGAGGGATGTGAAATGTAAAGTCCCGATTGACAACCCATTTACACACACATACACACAAACACACACAGGCACATACACACACACATACACGCCCTGTTCAGGGAGATGTAATCAGAGAGGTTCCATTGTTTCTGAGAATGGAGCTTCTCACACGCACCAGTGCAAACAGACACACACATACACAATCACATATACATAAATACACAGACTCAAACCACATGCATGAAATAAGCACACACATTAACATGAGACCAGGACGAGTTTGACAAATGAGAGACTAAACACGAACACACACACATATAGGATGTGTTATATGTGTTATATGTGTTAACGTTGGAGTGCTTTATTGGATGATGTGGCTCCATATTAATTGAGGAAGACTATGTTTTAATGAAGATGATTTCATATTAAATATCAGCATATTCTTCACATATTCTTATATAATATATAAAATTATAAAATTAAATGAACAACTTCACATTTTACAATCACAGGCTATAAAACGACAGATCGTGGTGTTTGGATTCGGGTTGCAGCTGACTGGCAGCAATTTGAAATGGAATGAAGCCTACTGACGGCAGACAAAACAAAACAGTACAATGCTCTTCCATAGCCTACCACTATCAAACATTTTTTATTGAATGAACATCATCAAACAGTTACATAAAATAACACAAATAACATAACAGAGCCACTGGATAACTACACAGCGCAAAGACAAGGATGCAATAAACATGCAACTACGTGGTTTCAGCAATAGCAGTGTCCATAGCAACCACCATAGCATAGAAGGCCTGAAAAAATCTAATAACTGACAAACTAAACATATACATTCACTGAACGAAGATTATGAAAATAAAATGGGGGGTTCAGTATCTTGCCCAAGGACATGTGGACTGGAGGAACCGCTGATCTTTCAATTAGTGGATGACCCGCTCTACCTCCTGACCCACAGCCGATAAATAAAGTTATTTTTAATTGAACTTGAACTTAAATTAAAAGGTTGCATTAAAACAGGACAGTGAAGGTGCAATTCTTGCATGCCATTCCATACTTGAGGAGCATAAACACTGAATGTTGTCACTAGATTTTGAAATGAAATTAAAAAAGTGTGTCCTGCACTCACATTCTCACCTATAGGCAATATCCTCTATTTTTTACATGAACACATAGAAACATTAGAGAACATGCACTGAAACTGTTCTGGTGGTTATGTTGGTTTTTCCTTTAATTTGTCACCCGTCTGTACAGTCTGTAACAGTTTAAAGTTGTCTCTGTCTGGCTAAAAGTGTTTTACGATCACATGTACTCTTCTCTTTAATACCTTTCCTTGAGCCGGGTTGTGACAAACTGGGCGCTCCTCAGGGATTTAGTCTTGGGATTGTGCAAAGATGAGTTCCTGAGTTCAAATCATTCTGTCACAGCCCAGACTCAGCAGCGCTGACAAGTGGCAATTGCATATGACCACATTGGTATAAAGTATTTTAACCAATATTTTAACTGAGACAAGAGATGTGTCTGTCGTCTGTAAGCAAGCAGTGATTGCAGTGTTGAGTGTGTATTTGTTGTATAGTGAAAACAAAGACAACCTAAACGAAAAGAAGGTTTTTGGTTGGTGACAGTGAGAAATTGAGCAATCTTAAATATCTTGGGTGCATAAGATTACATCTAATGGTCCTTCCATCTCCACCTGTATGCTGCGTTCACATAATGTTGTAAAGACCTTAATTGTTTTCAGCCAAGAGGTTGTGCTTCAGAATTGGAGATATCATGAGAACAACACAAGTGTCCCAAGACTTGAGCCACCATCTCTGGTACTTATATTTAAATGAAGTGCTGTATTAATTCTAATATAGTTGGTCCAACTAACTAAGAGAGACTTATAAACTGTTTATTTGTATCTAGTTTTACTTGTTAACAAATAGCCATCTAAAATAAAAAATATTTATTACTTTGGACTTATTGCCCATATGTCTGGTGTGGCCACAAGGCTAGAAACATCTCAAAATAATGCATGAACATCTTTATGTCTGAATAACTGGAGGTTCTTCCCATCTTGACGTCAGTATTAGATCACTTTCAAAAATAAACACAGATAGCATCTTACCTTTGTCTCATTAAGAAAGTGTTAGGTGTTACAGTGAGCTAAAAGCTGCTGGTGTTGGTTCTCAGTGGGTTCAGTAGTATGAGCAACACTTTCTTATTAAACAGAGACATTTAATAATGTAAAAGATATAAAAATAATAAAGTTATGGAAACAAGGTGAACGTTTGGCTTTCAACCCCCCTCAGAAAAAGCACTCGAAAAAGCTGTACAAAGTACAAAAAACATATTTTGTTACACAGGCTAAACTGACAGATGACTCTAAGTAAACTAAATATACATATATCTATACTGTACATTACAGGCTACATTTAAAGTATTTCTTTACTGATTATTATAAACTGGGTTAACCTAAAGATGGCGAATCATGTAAGTTGTCAAAGCTGCAGAAAACTCAACCATCAACGTCTTTAAATACAGTGGATTTCTGTTTATAACAGTCATATTCTCACACTGCTCAGACAGAACACTCAGCATTTCTGAACTATTTACACACAGAAGAAAATTATGACTCAGAGATGTTTGCAGTGGAATTCTTCAAAACCCAACTTTGCATGGTTGTGAGCCGCATGTTTCTGGCTTCCCTCACATGCATTCCTTATGTGCCAGTGACCTGTGAGCTGAGCCCCTTTCTAATTTTTAGACTGCGTATTCACATTCTTTGAGAGTAACAAAGCAACTTTAAATTCTCCATCCTGACTTACAATCTGACAATAGAGTAAATCTTATTTTCTTAACATTTTAATTGCAGGAAATGTCAGTGGAAAGATATAAGTGGAAAACAAGACAAAGATGCATCTGTGAGACTTGAAAACAGTTCAGCTTGAGTGGAAAATTCACACTTAATTGTTCTTCATTAGATGTTTCTACTTCACACACAGAGTAATTGGGGTTTCGTTGTCTTGCTCAAGGACATATTGACATTTGGACTGGAAGAGCCTGAGATCAAACCACCAACTTTCCAATTAATAGTTGACTCTAGTTGGTCTCCTAGGGAGAAAGTGGTGGAAGATAAGAGGAAGAAATGATATTTATGAGATTAGTCATGAGTCTGTCACACATGCAGTTGAAGCGTACATTTCTAGCTAGTTTACAGAATAAACAGACTGTGTTCATTTTAATGAGACATTATCCGCTTTGCATTGAACATTGAATCTTAAAAGCAAAAGGGAATAAGGGTAGTACAAAGGAAGTAGTACAAAGGAAGTAGTACAAAGGAGGTAGTATGGTGATGTGCAAAAAACCCCCAAAAAACTATGCAACAATGCAATGTATAGTACAAAGTGCATTGTTGAACATGTATAACATGTAGAGCTTATGGTGGTGTGCAGAGGATACGGTGGAGTTGAGGAGTCTCACAGTTTTAGGAAAGAAGCAGCTGTGAAGTCTGCTGGTGCAGCAGTTTATATCTATGTAAGGATCCTTTGGGCTCTGCGCAGGTACCTCATCTCACTGATATTTGTGCTCAGTAGATGGCACTACCAATTATTTTCTAAATGGCTTTGATCACCCACTGCAGAGCCTTTTGGTCTGGTGGTATGTATCCAGTCAGGATGCTTTCTATTGCTCCTTTGTCAAAGTTAAGAAGTACCTGGCTTCAGAATTTTGCCTTCTTGAATTTCCTTAAGAAGTACAGCCAAACCAAATATGATTAACCTTATGCTGAGCTGGTGTAACAGTAATCATGAGTAAGGCTATAGATTTTTGCTGTTGTTGGTTTTGTTAGCAGCGGAAACAGACTTTTTTTACTATGTGGCCTGAGGAAATGAACATTTCCCAATTAGACGCTGCTGATGAACCCCTGATGACCCAGAATAACCCCTGTCATCACCACTGCAGCTTCATTTATCATCAGGAGTTTGGTTTATTATGTAATTTACACAAGAATCTTCTCTGAGTTCCAGCAACACACTGCTACACATGCACAACAAGCATAACCATAATCACATCAACCCACACTGTATCTGCCTTGCTGATAAGCATCATGATGGTTGCTGCTAAGAATGAGAAAAATATCTTTATTGATTATTGTTTCTCTTTTATACTGACTCTCTACTTTTTGCTTTTGTTCATTTTATTCATTTGATTTTCAATCAATACTGATCTTTGTTTCGTTTTCACTCTGAGTCACTCTGATTAATGCATATCTTCAACTGTTTGTTGTCGACATTTATCACTCTTCTTACAACCACATCATTTCTGTGTTTTATACTATACTACTTTGATTTCTCGTGATGGATTCAGTTGAGGACTTATAAAAGGATTGTGCAATGTTATAAAGTTCATGATTATTCTTAAAAGCTGCTGAAAATCACTTTTGTCTCGTCTCATATTCAGCGTTCAAGAGCAAAAAAATAGAATCTTCAGGCAAAGTCATTGTGCACATTTATGGTCATGTGAGACTCTCTGGTGGGTACCTGTGTTGTAGCTGGGCTAGCTTCAACATTTGAATTATAGCTCTGAATCTTCATGGTTCAGGGAGAGGCCACAGAATTTGGATGAACTGAAATTTAAAATCCAAGCAGACACGTGCAAGCTAGTTTTGAGCAGAAAAACTACAGACAATATGTGTATTGTTGGAAAAATCACCTGTATTAACATGATATACAATCAAGATTCTTTTTTAGGGGTACTCAAATACAAGTCTTAGAGGTCCAATTAATTAATATCTATCATATCAAAGGTCCAGTAAGGGTGCATTACATGATGCTATTTCAGTATAAAAACTGCAGAACTCTCTGTAAACCTTTGTTGTGCAACAAAGTCCTTAAATTTGAGCATAAAGAGGTGTGATGGCCGGGCTGGTGTAAGTGTTCATTATTGAGTTCTTCACTGTATTCATTGTTGAAAATGTCATTGATTTTACAGCTATTCTGCTGGAGGCTTGACATCACAGCTTCAACTGGTTCAGTTTTATGGTTCTAACCTCTGTGTTGTTGGGATAGTTTTGTTCAAAACAGGCATGTTTGGTGTTGTAGTGGCGGTTTGCGTTCCCACAGTTCATTATGGCCAGTTTCATAGCAAATGAAGCACAATGGTCTTGTACTTTCCCTGGGAAAAATTAACACGTATTTCTCAGTCCAGTCATCCTTAAATGCATGTTTTCACTGTCAACCTTTTTTTTTTTATCGGCTAGTTTTGAACAAGCCATTTTTATTTTATCAACGGAGGTCCTACATTCCACAACAACTTGCTTACTGTGGCCACTGATGAATAAAGACAGGTGAAGTGACATGTGACATGATTAAATTGTTATCTGGAGTCTGCCTAATGAGTATGAATGATCTCTGAAAAAAAAATCTGTAGATTCTCTTGCTGCAATTAAGAAAATCTACACAGAGCCTTGAATATTGAGTTTAACTTTGGTGAACTTTATAAGAAAATTTGTAATTTGCGAATTATCTTGAGAAGGTTGATGTCTAAAGGGAACACAAGCTGCCAAGTCCAAAATAAAGGAAGCTATAATAGCTACTTATCCGGTTAGCAGCGGGCCATAGTGGCTAGCTAGTACTTGCACATTCCTGGTTACCTAGCTACCAGGTACCAGTTAACTCGTCAACTACAGCAGCTTGCCAACTAGCCCACAAGTTGTCACTACATCACCATTAAGCTTTCTGCGCCACCATCTTTGTAAACATCGTGTGCGGATCAATATGTGCCACTTTCTGATCTAATCAAGCATCTTATGTTAACAAGATTTACTGTGCCAATCTGTTTTTTTTCTTCACTTATTATTAATTTAAATACTTCACAAGAAATTTGTGTTTGTATGATAATTTTACTTTCTAGTCTTAGCAATGGTGTTGATTTTGAGCTGACACTGAGTTTTACTGCACAGTCCATTCGTCTTTGTTGAAATGAAATAAACACACCATTCATACAAATGGGGTACAGCTGGCCACGTTATCCATATAAACAGAAGCGGTGAGTATGTGCGATATTTCACGTATTCGCTCTTTGTTTCGCAAACAGACTCTGGCCTGTTTAGTCTGTACATTTCCACTTATCTTATTTTTCCCATTTTTCTCCTTTTTACCCTGATAACAACAACTTTCTGTAAACTCTCCACATTTTTCTCAATCGTGTTCATTTCCGGCAGCAGCCGAATATCTTCTGCCCATCAAACATGTGTTTCTGAACAAGAGAAAAAGGGAGAACAAGAGTGCAATGTAGACAACAAAAAACTGAAGGAGGGAGGGGGTGAAACAAGTCAGACTTTGGATTGTTTGGCATAACGAGAGGAGTTGGGTGGAAGATAAAGTGTTTTTTTCTTTCTGTGGTGTGCGAGTGAAGTCTATTTTTTTCTTTTTGTGGTGTGTGTAAAGTGTGGGCTTTTTTTTCTTTTGTGGTGAGCCTGTGGGAACTGCTGAATGAGATGGAGTGATTCCTCAAGTCAATGCTATCAGCCTCAGACACACTTAAACACTGGCCTGGGTTCAGAGGGGAGGAGGGGGGACGATAAGGACTGGGATGGGGCCGGTGGTGGCACAGGGGTGATAAGGAATGGGATGGGGCCCATAAGCTGCAGGGAATTTGATCTTGATACCAAATCAAACCAATACAAAAAGAGAAACACAATCAAACAAAAGTTGAGAGTTTAAGAGAGATAAGAGCGACCTGGGTTCAAACCCTGTCACTCCATCCAGCTTTTTAATTTCTCAAAATTAAACTGAGCGCTCACTTCACAACTTAATACCTAATCTATCAGTCCCACACATGCAGAAGAACACAGAGGACATGTATTCAATTAAAGTTTGTGAAGAACATTCTGACATCATGTTGAGTTGACAAAAAAAAGTCGGGAAGCTTCTTTCTGCCTTTTTTTCTAGCAGCGTGTTAACAGATTAATCGTGGATTAGTTATTTGTTGCGACAAGATAAAATAGTAAAAAAAGCTAACAAAAAGCTTATTGTCTTGAGATCACAAAATAATGTTCGTGTGATCTTGAGAAAACAAAACTTTCCATGTACTCTCATTTGACATCTGAGACAAAATCACCATATTGAAGACATTAGCATGTGTGTGTAACTAAATATTTGAAAGGTTACTTTCATAGGCTTTGAGGCTTTTCAAACGTACTGTATTTAATTTTGGCAGCCAGTCAGTTTTTCAGTGTTTGTCCATCTTTTTGTCTAAAACAAGATGTGTGAAAACAAATCCAGATTGTCATTCATGGTCCCCCGGAGAATAATCATAATTTTTTTTGTAAGGTCCAGACATTTTTTCTTGAGTCACCATCAGGCCAACATTTCTGCTTGTAAAATGGGATGTGCCGATCCAATACGCTGGATTGATATCAGCGCCCATACTGACTTTAATAAGCAGATCAGGTATCAGCCTTGATGTGACCGAGCCACAATAAATACCATTTCTTTGTCGTTGTTATTATAAAATTTAGTGTTTATGGTATCAGTTACATTCATTCAGCCACAACAGACCGCTGACTCAGTTTTTTAATGCTGGCCCACACAGTAAAGTATAAATATTTAAATCTGGCAAAAAATGAGCACTGATAGCGGTACTTGGTAGTGGCAGATACCCTGAGTTGAGGTATCGAAATAGATATTGGATTGGTGCATCCCTTCTTAGAGATGAGAAATATCAAAATCTAACATCTTGAATCTAAAACTCTAAGCATGAAGTTTTCAGACCATATTCACGATCCCCAGAGGGTGAATCCTTCTAATTTTGGACACTACATGAATTTTCCTCTGCTGCCACTCTCAGAAAAAAAAAAAAAGAAATTTAATTTAGCATATGATAATTGATTTCACTGGGAGGCAGCAATTAAAATCTTGTGCACATTTATGCTCCCTTGAGGATGCATCCTTTTGATTTTTTGTGTGTTACTGTTTACTGCACACTGACGTGTGTGCAGCATGAACTCTAGATTTGAAGCTTCAATATGCTTTAAACAAAGTGCTTGTTGTGTCGTCTTGTGTAGCATCTAAACTCCCCTTTTACAACAACAAAATCACAAAAAACTAAATTTGAAACTTTCCAAAACAATCTGATACCACCTCTTGGCCAGGTGTACAGGGTGCAGGGTGAGAACTTCTCTTTAAGCTCTCTTTTTTAACTCTTCACACAGCTACTTTACTCACGTTTCCAGAGTACAACTAGGTGCAACACCATGAATGCCTTTAAGGAGAGACTGTCTGAATTTTTGCACTGCTAACCTCATTTTGTATGATTCATTCTGTGTTTGGGACCTTATAGATGAACAAAAGATGCAGAGTTCTAGGAGAGAGATCAGGGAGTGTGATCTACTCCTTTCTTTGGTAGGTAATTTGGTTCGAAGCATACTGAGCCCTTTACAGATGAAACCTTTATCTTTCTACACAATTACATCCACAGCAAACAACTTTACATTTAATTTACAGATTAATTTGAACCTTCTACCTGTCAGACTACTCTTCAGTTCTTCTCCAGTGTTTGTCCTTTGCTGGAATGAAGAATTATTCTTGAGTCTGTGTCCTCAGAGAAAATGTTGGCAGCTGCTATGCAAAATCAGCCTGCAGTTAACCACAATGAGAACAAAACAGCCAGATGAGTGGAGGGCAACACAGTGTTTAGATTTAGATTAGTGGGTATAAGATTCAAGGCTGGGTTATTATTGGAGTCTGTGAGGTGGTGTGTGTGTGTGAAGAGATGAAGAAAGAAGCTGAGCAGAAGAAGACAACCCAGAAAATGTGGATCATCACTTTCTTTAAAGATGTAGATTCAGATTAGGATTTCACACTGAGCTGTGTTCTGAAGAATGTTGGAAGAAGTCATATTTTATTTTACTTCAAGTTAGAAACATGCCAATCTATATATTTGTGAGACGCAGAACTTATTTAGCTGATCCCGCTGGTTTATCCATATTCTTGGACAAGCAGCCCAGACGTTGCTCTCCTTTGTCCCCATCCTCCAACGCCTCCTCAAGGATCCCGAGATGTTACCAAATCAGATGGGATATACAATCCCACCAGCATGTTTGGGGTCTGCCTTGGGGTCTCCTCCCAGTTGTACATGTCCAGAATACGTCCACAGGGAGGTATCCCATTGATCCACTAAAAGTGACTCCTTCAGTATATCCTCCTCACCCCCTCACCCTAATTGTATGTTGTGTTAACTCAAACAGCACGTTTTAATCTCTCTGCACAGTCAGAACCTGCAACCTTTGTGCTCACACTGGTCGGATGAGTTGATCACCCACGACATGGTGCTCACATTGACCGTAAGCTGACCAAATTTGATTGTTCAGGCAATTAATCAGACACCCTGAACTCCGCCAAACTGCATGTGAAACATCTGCCGATCTGGCCAGATTCTGAAATGAATCATTGGAGACCAATTCAGGGTTAAGACTGGGCTTTATCCATAGAGTGTCTGCCTGTTTTGAAGGTGAGTCCTGACGCTCTATGAAGGAAACCTAATTCGGCAGCCTGTATTCACGATGTTATTCTTTTGGACACCACTAATAACTCGTGACCATAAATGAGAGCTTGAACGTAGATGACTCACTGCTGTGAGTCAAGAGCTTCGCCTTCATGCTCTCTTTCTGTCAGGCTCATGAACCATCCTGGGATCACCAAACTGGATGTTCTCCAGTTACTGTAGAAGCTTTTTATTGTACTAAATATATTTTTATTGCAGCAAATTGTATGACTACAAACCTTTAAGACCAAGTATTAAATTCCCTGTAAACAAGTACTTGGCACACTGAATTTTAAAAGGTCCAAAATATTATTAATATGATTCAACCAGTGAGGACAACATCTTAGCCAGATGTTGTAAACAACAGGTTTACAGAATCTGAAGCTACAGTCCAAAGCAAAGTGCTCAAACACAAACACAACCTCAGTCCTACAGCAAAGCCACTAATTTAAAAATGAAGTACTATCTACTCTACCACTATCCACATAGTAAGCCAGTGCTCTGGGCTGCAGTTGTTTTGAATGTAGTTGGGAGCGCAGAGAATGATTTAGCTGCGAAGTGACATAATTATAATGTTTGTTCTAGTGATTTGTGGTTTACCATCATTAATTAAAACAGAGCTGAGTATCTATGATGAAAAAAGAAAACGCTGCTCCGTGGGTCGCCTTTTGTCTGCTGAGCTCTAAAACACCTCCTCCAGCCCATATAGGCGCTAATTTAAAATCCAGCTAAATACTGTGTATTCAGTCACCGTTTATTTTGTTAACTCTGGGCTGCAAAGGACAGAGAAAAGTATTTAGGCAGTAATATAGTTTTTACGATTGTTTTTCTTTGTCTGAACCACTAAAACTTTTCTCTATTCATGCTCAACCACATGAAAAACAGGAACTTAGGGGTTTGTCACTTGACATGCAGGAGACCAGAGTTTGCATCCCGTCACAGAGCTGCAGTTAACATTCACCTTTTTTTTCAGTATAAACCTATGATCTTTCCCCAACACTTAACCAAATATTTTAGTTGCCTTAACTTGACCATACACAGACTATGATTAATTTGCCATAATGATGATCTTTCCCTAACCTTCCTTAGAGACCTTTAAAAAACTATCAGTATTATAAAAACAAACTCACCTTCAGTAACTTCTCTGTGACAGTTTGAAGGGAACTCGTCCAATTTTACAAATCCATACTACTGCAGATGTGAAACAGTTTTATAAAGCCTTTTCTGGCTGTAAAGGGGGCTGTGTGAAATCTGATAAATTGTGAGATGATCACGACTATCGACTACACGTTTGAGAATGAAAAATATCTGGGGGTGTGGAGTTAGAAAGAAGTGAGGTTATCAGACCTCTGTAGCCCGCTGCTCATCTCTTCTTGAGGCTAGCAGCTCAAAACTACACTAGCCGCTACTAGCATAACACACACGAATCTCCGACTAAACTGTGAGTGGTGGAGTTGCATATGTAGGTTGCAAGTTTTGACAAGAAGAATACGTGAAATAAAAAAGACTGTCTCTGTTTCTGCTGCATCGATTTTCTTCATCAAAAGTTCTGGTTAGTATTTTTATGGATTTCTCAACATACAGTGGTACCAGCCTCTGTTTCCTCAGTTGTCAGAATCTGAACACATACAGTATAAAACATTCATTTCATACCTGATGATCAAACTTTAGGTATATTTGTGATTAAGCTCTGCCTCTAAAACAAACAGCACAACCTGACACCTTTTACTTCTTTCCACACCGTCGCTTCAGTTGAGCGTCTGTGACAGACAGTAATTTAGCTGTAAAGTGGAATGTTTATTTTAGTATTTTTAGTAAAGTTTATCATTTTGTTTTTATCATCATCATTATTTAAAACAGGTCAGCATAAACAGCGGGACTCTGTTTTTACCCAAAATACAAGTTTACAAGTTTTTAAACGCAT
Source organism: Scomberomorus guttatus (assembly GCA_038419695.1). Lineage (NCBI taxonomy): Eukaryota > Metazoa > Chordata > Actinopteri > Scombriformes > Scombridae > Scomberomorus > Scomberomorus guttatus. Next base: position 30,821,744 of record CM076449.1, read on the forward strand.
GAGTGTTTTCTCTGCTCGGCCCTGAACTGTATGTGAAAACATCACAAACCACTAATTTAAAACCTAAATAGTATTCATTTTCTAGGTCAGTGTTCTCGGCTGCAGTTGTTGTGAAAGAGAAAGTGATTTAGTTGTGAAGTGGGATAATGATGACGCTCATTCTAGTAATTTCTCTTCTACACAACTTGAGCTGTGCCCCAGTTTCACTTTACAAACTAACTCTTACCAGGTTTACAGAATTAAGAACCCTCAAGGATCATATACAAACTGAATTTGTTTGATTTTTGAGTTGTTGATGGATGCTGTCCCACAATGCAAAACACAACCGAAATGGAGGAGCTGCCCACAGCTGGAAAAAAAAAAAAAATACACAAATTGTTGACAGTGGTGAAACAACTCCATGAAGATCTTGGAAAACACAAAATAAAGAATTAAATATTTGTAAGAAACATTTTTCTTTCTCTTTGTTAGACTTTTAAATGAAACTGAAACTGGCAGCAGCTTTTCTAAATCACACTTGATTTACAACTGCTGGTGCACATCTTGTATAATTTCCTCTTAATCCAAAGCAGAGAAGTACTTTCATCTCTTGTATATGAACGGCAAAAGCAGTTCTGTATGTCCCCGACCCTCTGTCCCACCCAAAAGTGTTGGCCCAGCCATTTGTTAAAACAACTCAAACTCATTCCTTCAGTAAAGCCACTCATTTAAAAACCTAAGTACTGTTTTACCACTTTCCAAAGGCTGCAGCTGTTTTGAGTGCGGTTGAGGGGAGAGAAAGTGATTTAGAGTTGAAATGGGATAATGATGATGTTCATTCTAGTAATTTCTGCAGGCAGAAAAAACATCCTAATTTAAATCAGGACAGAGGATCTGTGATTAAAGTTTGGCGGCCAACAAGCAAAGGGCATATATAATTATAGGTACTATTGCTGGCATGATTTTGACACTGGTATCTGGTTTACTGGTGGTAACTGAAATATGTGATGGACAACCCTTTTAATTTCATTTCCAACTCCATTTAGTTTTTAGGTGCTGTGCTGCTGTACTTAGTTAGCTGATTGAGTTGGAAAAAAATCTAAATAAATAGACTAATCATGAAGATAGCCTTCCTGATTGAACTTTCACTTACCTTCACTACATTTAAGTAAAAATGTTTTTTCAGTGGTGTTTCTGAAAAATCTCTGTACTTACTGGTGACAAAATAGGTCCAATGTCTCATATGACCACTTCAAAAATTGAGCATATAACAGTTTGCTGATCTGCCTCCACTATGGTTTGGGTTTTGGTTTAAGCAACTAAAATTATAAAATATAGTATAAGAAAATATTACCTCCATGGTGTAAACTATTAGTAGTGAGTCTGCCTGTCCCCGGTCCCTAGACAACTCAAAATCATAATGCTGTGGTGTGTCATATACAAATAAATATGCAGTTTTGTCTGACACTAGCATTGGGATTCATTTTCTTATTGTTTATTGAACTCGCATATCTGCTGCTCTCCATATGACAACACATCCAGTGCCAGTATGCTGCTTATACACCATGATAACACTCAAGCTAGGTCCTAATGCTAAACATGCTGACAACACTGAACATACCTGTCAACACTGGGCTTTGAAAATCAGGGAGATTTTCTGGGACCCCACCTGTAATTTTTACATTATGATAAGGGAGATCCAATTGACAACTGATGTGTTCTTTGTGGCTTCTTGGGCACGTTTATGTTTAACAGACCCAGCATGCTGGTTAACATCATTTTTCCAAACATGACCAACACTAATGTTCAGTTATTGAGGTCAACAACCTTTTAACAGCTTCAGAAAACAGCATGTTAGAGTTGTTGTGTAGTGTTAGTACCTGTATTAAAAGCTCTGTAAATTCTTTTACAGCAGGTTTCAATCTTGTGCTTTGACTTTTGTTAGTGGGGATGCCCTTTAGTGTGCATTTGGATAACAGATTGTGCCTTTAAAAATATTTACCAGAACAGTAATTCAGTTTTATTGCTTTGAATGTGTTCATGTCTCTCCATCATCTGACACCTGGGCTGCTTTTATATGTTTCTCTTTCCTCCTTAAACTTCTATTTTAAATCTTGAATCAGTTCTTTACGTTCCTCTTGTGTTTCTGTCAACACCATTACATCCTGTAATTCTTCCTCACTTCTGTCTCCTCTCTCCTGATTCCTTCACTCACTCTGAAAATGTAAAAAGCTTTCCTTTTAAAAGTCTGAGGGAGCATAAAGCAGAATTGTGGACAAACAACACACAGTGTTGATGAAGCCAATTTGACATAGTGGGTAGGCAGGTAATTACAACTTCTAGGTGCACACTGGCCCAAAAAATATTTTTTTCCATACACAAGCATTGGAAAAGGTAGGGCTGTAAGACTGTTAAATTGTTTTATTTACTTTTTTATGAATAATTTTTCTGAATGTCACAACCCCCGTGAAATGATTCATTTTATTATCAGAATTTGATCCATTCAGTCCAATAACATTTGAAAAGTCTAAAAGAAATTGATTAAATTATTTTATCTCCATTCAAGTGAACAGGAAGCCAACCAGAAATCAGCCAGCTCAGCTCGACTTGGACGCGCTGAAGAACGTGTGATATGGTCCAAAAAATGCGGCAGTGTGAGGAGGCCTGTGGACTTTTTTTGGCTTCATGGGCCACTGAGCAACTTTCATAGGTATAAATAGGCGCCATCTTTGAATGTGGTATCCAGTTCTCCTTAACACATCCATGGGTCTAAATACAGCTGAGACTGAAGTGGAACCTGACAATACTGAGCCTGACAGGCTGAGTTTGAGATGGCCACCGTACAGAGGATGAACCTTTCTGATTAAGTAACAACATGGACTGGCGTCACCCTCAGGACAAACTTTACATTTTTGTTGTCTTGAGCCCTGTCTGTCCAGGGTTCTGGGTTGCAGCTCAGTTTTTTTGAGTGTGGCTGAGGCCGCGATATGATTTAGATGTTAAGTGGGATGGTGTGATAGTATTTTAGACAAGAAGAAGCGAGAGGCAGAGCTGCTGCTGCATTACTGAGTCCTCAGCAGTGTGGTTTTAAAATGCTGTAATTCAGCAGAGCCTCCCATCACTGCTGGAACACAGCAGAGAGACAGGAGGAATGCAGTGAATCAGATTTTTTTTGGCAGAGACCTTTTGTTTTTTATTTAATTGTTCAGTTATGTTTGGGAGATTAAGTCAGTCAGTGTAGTGTATCCCAGAGTTTCCAGAGTGTGGTAGGTCGCCTTAAAGGACCTTTTCGTGGTGTCTTTACATGTTTTACCTAATTTAATACAAATTATATGTACATTGAAATACTGCTGACCATTTTCAAAAGCATACAGTAGGTTTTCCATCGCAGTCCACGATCCGAAACATTTTCTTTATTTTATTTCTTTCATTATAATTGCTGGGTGATGCAGCAGAAATAGTTTTGTAAATTCTCTCCTGATTTTTCCTTTAAATGTTGGCAGGAAGCTCCATCATATAAGACATCCTAAGATGTCCATGTTTGCATTTTGTTTATCAGCCTGGTTTGATTTTTTTTTTTACGTCACTCATAAATGCAAAATTGTTCAACTTTCAAACCCGCAAACCTCAGCTGCTGGAGTTTTCCCACCAACACATTAATTCAACTTTCAAGATCAATATGTACTTTCAAGTGCATTGATTGACCATTGACCAAAGGCTGCCTGAAGAAATGAATCCGCAAACTGATGGTTTGCCTTGGAAAGTGGTAATTAAATTTGGACTAAATCGTGCAAACAGGCCATCATCGCAAACAATGGCTGGATGAATGGACATTCATGGTCTAAATGAGTTTTCAGAGGCACTTTTTAATGTTAATAACAATCCACTGCCAACGTATTTAAAATTCTTGCTCTCTACAATGTGGCTAAGGTCTTGGAAGGGTTAGGTAAAGACCCCTACCCTTACTTTCCCTCTTGCTACATAAAGGGAACACTACTTCCTGCATTTTAACTGAACATTGGCATTGTAAATTATGAGGTGTGGAATAGTCACATATGTGTGCAATTCTTAATGTCCCGTCATGGTCTAAATGCTCTGTTAGAAGTTTTTTTTATTTTTACTTTTTAAATCTGAATAACACTAGTAAGTAAGTAAGTAAAGTTTATTTAGTATTGCACCTTTCACAGAGCAAGGTCACAAAGTGCTTCACAAGAGTTAAGTAGTTACTTTGCTACTTGTGAAAGCATTGAAATACTGTTTCATAACATTATTACTATTAGTGAATTTGTTGGTTATTTGTGAGTGAAAACTTAAGCAGAAATTTCTCTTTGGAAATGTTTTTGTTAGAAATAACCACCACTGTAAATAGCAACAGAAATGTTTCTTAAATAAGGATGCAGGTTTTAGATGATTGGCACAATAAAAGTTGAGTTTTTTGTGTAAAATATTTGCTCACTGCAAACTCCCCAAGTAAAGGAAGCTCTCTTGTGTACAGTGTCAGACTCCTTCAAAACTGTATGAACAGTTATTTAGTTATTAGAATAAACACAGAGGTGTCTGCATTTTGTCATCAAAACATGAAATATCTGACAATAACCACAACAAAGGATTAATAAGCTTTCCAAAGTCTTTTGTTTTCATGAAGTTCAGAAAATCCTTTGTTTACTACAACTCAGATTTTATTTCTATTTCTAAGCATTAAAGGCTTTAGACAAACAGAATGGAAACATACTGTAGTTGTAAGAATAAACAGACAGATTCCTAAATGGAGAGACGCACTGAAAGGAGCAGGAGAAGAAAATGGGAGAGAAAAAGCAACAAAAGGATGGCCAAAGTGTAAGAGAGTTTGGCAGAAAAAGGAAGAAATTAGAAGGATTGATTGAGGGCAAAAATGTCAAAAGAAGTAAAGAAGACAAAAGGAAGTGAGAGGAGTAGATCGGGGACAGATGGAGAGATAGAGAGAGAAAGAGAGACGTGGAAGTGACAGATGGAGAGACAGAAGAGAGGATGAGAGGGCGAAAGAGGAGGCATGATGGTGAACAAACTCAGAGCCTCCAGTTTAGTCGGCCACAGAAGTTGGGAAAGTATTCTGTGGTCGCTGCAACTATTCAGAAAATGTTAAAGATGGAGGGAGGGGATCACTCAGTGCAAGAGTGTGTGTGTGTGTGTGTGTGTGTGAGAGAGAGAGAGAGTGGTACATATGCATGGCTGTTTAAGTGCTCACATGCAATTCTCTCTGTGTGAATATAAGACCATACAGACAGGCAATGTGTGTATTAATCTCTCTGTGTGTGTATGCGTGTCGTAGATTGTACAATATGTGTGTTTGTGTTGGTGGTTGTGTGACATTCTGTATGTTTACTGGATGTGTGTGTCTGTGTATAAAACATTAACATTGGAGCTCACATACTCTGCTGTGTGTAAGTGTGTGCTGATGGAAGGTAGCCAGAGCCTGCCCAAATATTTGTGACGTAACATTTGCCATTTTGCAGATGTCTGACATCATAATGTATTGTTATAATTGATTGAGAGATTATCCAAATAGTATTTTGGGGGAAAAAATAGATGTTTTTATATTTAATTTAACTGTTGCCCCAAAAGAACATATGTATGTTTACATTCAAGTAACAGTGCCATCTAGTGGCTGTAGTAATTATAATGGGAGAATAGTAGGAAATCAGGTGACAACTGCAAGTCAACATTGCTTTTTGGTTTTTGTTAACCATGACCATGATCGCTGTTTTTACTCTTTGGAGCCATCTAAGCAAGCTCGGTTAACCATTGTCTTCAGTACGAGGGAACACATCACCCAGTGCAGTGGTGTGGCCCGTTGACATGTTTTTAATAGTTTTTGGATAATAACGGAGGTCTACAGCACAGAGGAATACGATATATCAGACTTTGGATACATGTACAATACTTGTAAGTGGGATGAGTTTATTGTTGGTTTGGCTCTGCACATGAGATTTGTTGACAATAAGAAAAATATAGAAAATTGCCACCACAATCCTTTAACCATAGTGTTGTCATAAAACATAAAACATTCATTTTTCAACAAACAGTGATTTGTAATTGTTTTGGAAAGCACAGACAGTGTCTTGCTGATAGAGCCGTCAGATCAGATCTACTGTATGTGTCAAGTCATGTACAAACAAATCATGTATTTTCTCTACATCTTTCTGAAGCAATTCTGGAGCGTTTTTGATGTTCTTCAATAAATAAATAACTGTAAAATGTTTAACTATTTTAGCTGGATGAAGACAGCTGACAGTGTTCAAACAAGGATGTAATTTCCACTTAATATTCTTCTAAAGAGACACTAGATTTTTTGTTTGAAGATTCTTTATATGGTTCCCCTCAACTTCTGAAACCAAACCAGTGCCCTTGCCACAGATAGCGCCACCTGTAGGGGCGATTTGCACCACAATGAGCAACAGAAACTGGACTTTTTTGCTCTTCGGCAAGTGAACACACACAACAGGCGATCTGTGATTTTAAATATGTTCAGTCAATTACTTTGGTTTCAAAATGTTTTCAGAGGTTGGAGAACCGGAGATAACAGGGAGAAAAAGATGCATGTTTAGTTTTATCTTCTTCTCCATGGGCACGGTCATGTCTGGGCCTGTTGTTATCAAATACACACAAACATGTATGCTATAAGGTCACATGCTCATCAGCACACACAAACAAACATTCAGAAAACAGCTGACGGTGCGTTCTGTCTGCAAAGGAAAACAAACACAGAGACAAACAAAAGACACACACGCACAAACAAACATACATCCCTTCTGTGTGTGTGTGTGTGTGTGGTCATCACCAGTGTACACACACACATACAAAGAGCCATACCACATTCTCTGCATCCCACCATTGTCACGCTGCACTTAGTACATACACAATGTAACAATGTAAACACAAGTCCACACACGTGTAAAACGTGCTGCGCTCACTTACACACACAGCTGATAGGAATCTATAGTGTTTGTGTATGAGTGCGTGCGTGTGTGTGTGTGTGCGTGTGTGTGTTGTCTGTGTGTGCGCTCTGGATGGAGGGCAGTTTCTGGGAATTGTGGGGAGATGCTGAGAGCAGCAGGAGGGTGGAGAGAGAGAGTGTGTGTGTGTGTGTACGTGTGTGTGTGTGTGTGTGTGTTGGAGAGTGCGTGTTCATTGTTTTCACTACATGGATAAAGATTAGAGCAGCTTTTCAACACTCAAACTCACACACACACAGACACAAAGCCATGCATACACCCTGGTCTGACCTATATCCAACTTGCATGCAAACACACACACACACACACACACACACACACACACACACACACACACACAGAATAATGAGGGCAGGCATGCTGAAAGAAGGACAAAGCCTGTTACTTCATGACTATGTTGATGAAAAGTGACAGAGACTCATTTAACTAATAAAACCTCTTTTGAGCTGCTGGATGTCAACCTGTTGCATTTCAAGTTTAATTTCAGTAGAGATGTAGACTAGTGTATGCAGTAAGGCTACGCTTTAATACAAATTGGATTTTGTAATTCAAAGTTCACTCTTGACTTTGGAAACAACAGTTGACAAAAACCAGTCAGACTTTCCGTGACAACTGGGCAAATCTATCTGCTGAGGAAGATGTGAAACATTTGAAAGATCCAGAACAGCTATAAATGCAGCTTTTGGTGAGACTGTTTTTGTCCACTTGGGTTTTGTTTTTGAAGCTCTAGTTATTAATCAGTTCTAATTTAACTCTGCTGCCCAAGTGCTGACTGGGACCAGAAGGACACATTACACCTGTTTTAAAGTCCTTACATTGGTTGTCTGTCTGTTTCCGTATTAGTTTTTAAAATTCTTTTACTTGTTTTTAAAGCACTTCATGGTCCTGCACCAGCCTGCTTGTCTGACATGCTTGTAATGTATGAACCAGGACGGCCCCTCAGGAGTCTTTTAATTGTTCCAAAGTGCAGGACAAAAACTTTTAGTGAGGCAGCTTTTAGTTTTATGCTCCGAGCCGTTGAAACTGTCTGCCTGAGGATCTGAGAGCATGTTGCAAACATAAACTTAAAACCTTTTTAGCCTGGCTCTTGATTATTTATTATTATTTATTCTTTTTAATTATTTATTGTATTGCATCCATGTTTTAAAATGTTTTATACCTTTAGATATTTTATTTGTCATTGTCCTTTATCTGTTTTATCTAGTTAATATATTTTTTTAATTTTAATCTGTTTGGTTTTTTTAGATTTGTATCTTTTTGTGCATTAGTCTCAAATTGTTTTTACTGTTTACATGTTCTGTCTTATTGTTGGCTTGTCAGTCATCTGTAAAGCACTTTGAATTGCACTTATGTGTATGAAAAGGTGCTATACAAGTTGTGTAGTGCTTGTTACTCTTAGCAATGTTGCTACAGTCAGAGAGCTCCTCAGTTACTTTGATGAGTACAATATGAGCATAACTGAACCAGCAGCCAGAGCTGCGAACATAAAACCCAAGATGTAATAAACCGTAGTTAGACTTCCTAGAGTCTCCACTCATGTCAACGTCAAGACTGAGAGTGGTATCAGCATACAACACAGAGAATTTCATCGATCTTCACTTGTCGATCTTAATTGAACTAAATGAACTGAACAGAAAAAAAAAACTGACAGAGACAGACTGACTGACGCACAGATGGGCAGACATTTTTAATTCCCAGGAGTCCCATTGACAGGAAGTGGAGTAGGATGTGGGGGGACACAGGGACGGGAAGAAGAAGCAGGGAGCGAACACTTTCTCAGTTTCACACCACTGCTGAGCTGCTGCTATTCTTCTGTCTTAAACCCCAGAGGAGCAACACCTCACACACACACACACACACACACACACACACACACACACACACACCACAGTAAAACAATACATGGCACATGAAGACACACGCACAACAAAAGTGACGAGTAAACTAAATAGGGCAATAAACAGACATGGCGTTTGGGAGTGTGTGTGTGTATGTAGACCATAAATTTCTTTAATTTTCTTGTGTTTTACTAACATAAACATAATTATTTAGCACTTTATTTTACTCTTTTCTTACACATTTTGGCAAAATCTTTTGGATTTTTATTCGTTTTTAGATGTATTTCTATTTCTTTAATACGTCATCATCATCATCAGTTTCTTCCTGTGTTTATGTGACCTGAGTTTTGAAAGGATAACACTGATAACACAGAGTCTGTGCGCCATTCTTAGATATATTTACTCCAGTCTTCTTGGAATAACATCTTATTACATATTATCTTTTAAATAACCCATTTATTATGTAAAAAGATTAATCAAGGGAAAACCTTTTTAATCCAAAAAATGCAAAAAAAAAACAGGTAACCAAATTATACTACAAGTCAAAGTGAGAAAATACAAAAAGTAAATTATTGAATGCAAGTAAACGGAAACATACGGTGTGTGTGTGTGTGTGTGTGTGTAAATATATGAGAGGTAGGGGGTGAGAGAGGGAAGTGTGTGGGAGTGAGGCCGCCAGTGCCTTCCCACAAACACACACACACACACACATCATAAAAACTCATATAACAAACACACGCAAACACACACACACACACACACACACACACACACACACACACACACACACGGCCCAGCAGCAGACCAGTCCTGCTGTGACCTAGCCAAGAGGAAACGACACGCACACATACGCACACACACACACACACACACACACACACAACAAGGGGGAACTGGAAGCCTGTAATATTTTATCTTAAGAGCTCAACATGGTAATATTTTTTTTTTTAATTTTGCCTTTGTACTATGCTGATAAAGTGCTACAGAGTGATCCACCTACACATCTCAAAAACCAAAGATGCAGTTATCTAATGTCACCCTCAGGTTTCTGAAGGGTTTATAAGTTTTGAAGCCTGGAGTTTGGGTGCATCTTTGTTAATGAAGTCAGGAAATCCAGATTTTGGTTTTCGAATAAAAGGGTTGAGCTGTGGAAGGACATCCAAGCAGCCGACACACCTGTGAACAGGTAAGATTTTTAAATGGCTACTAAAATCCAGTTTATACTTTCCAGATCAGCATGGCTGTGAGGGTCCAGGGTCCAATTTACGAATGCGTGGACTACACACGCCACCAAACATACCCAACCCTGCTTGTCTATAAATCTCTCAATGACTTAGGACCAAAATACATTTGAGACCATTTCACCACCTTTTACCATATGAACCCTCTCAGACTTTCAGGTCATCAGGTAGAAGGACCTGCTAACTGTTCTGAGAGTCAGAAACTAAACATGGAGAGGCAGCATTTACTCACTGTGCAGCAAAGAGCTGAAACAAACCTCCAGAGGATATTAGACTTGCTCTGACTTTAACCATCTTTGAATCCAGATTAAAAACAAATATGTTCTGCACTGGCATCGACCTCCTCGTTAACCATCTTGCCCTTACATCTTCATGGCATTTAATTAGTCTCAAAGCCCGTGCACATAAAAACCAGGCGTGTGCATGTGACACAAGTGCACAGAACAGTATCTGCCAGCTGAAAAGCATCCTCGCAAGGGAGCATTTCTGCTCCGTGTGCACAAATGCGGTCCCGCGAGCACGGGGCTGTGACGAGCGCAAACTCGAGCCTCCCTGCGCGCTCACAACTGCTCCACACTCGCTCGCTTGTCAAGTTGACTTTTGAGACTTTGGAGGCGGGGATGGAATAGACAGTGGTTAATGTCTGTTGGTTGTTTAATGGCGGTTGGCGGTAGCTTTTAGGTGCATTACTGTCACCTTCTGGATTGTGTGGATCAAAACGGTTACTATACTATTACATTAAATTCTCCTATTAATTCCTGTGTTTTCTAAAAATCTGAAAATAGCCCTATACCCTGCATCACCTAGACTACCCCACAAAAAGTTGCTGATTGGACTGTAAACAATGACCGGTGCCTGGAAGAGGAAGTCTTGGCCTGGATATCCATTATCCAGATATTCGCTGGTTATACTGGAACCCAGTATAACCAGCCAATGGCCAATGGGATCCATGATTGTCTTAGAGCTAAATATATATTGTTTATTTAACCAGGTAAAAGTCTTGTTGAGTTTAAAATCTCTTTTCCGAGATTGACCTGGCCAAGAGTGCAGCATAAACATTGTTACAACAATAAACACAAACAATACAAACAGACAAATACAACTGTCACACGTGTGAACACAATATCCAGTTAATATGCAATACAAACGGTTGTTCTGGCAGGTAACTGCCTGTCTTCCACTGTGACAGCCAATCAAAGGTCGTGGTCAGTATTCAAAGTGACCAATCAAAGGAGCATAGACATCAGCCACATCCCAGCCTCCAAAATTTCAAAAGTCAACTTGACGAGTGAGCAAGTGTTGTGCAGCTGTGAGCACCTAGGGAGGGTCGAGCTCACACTCGTCACAGCCCTGTGCTTGCGGGACCGCATTTGTGCACGTAGAGCAGAAATGCTCCTTCACGAGGATGCGTTTTCCGCTTGCCGATACTCTTCTGTACACTCATATCATGTGCACGCGCCTGGTTTTTATGGGTGTGGGTTTTGAGACTAATTAAACACCATACATCAAAGCTGTTTCAATGTTTTATGCTGTTTTTCCAGTTTATGCACTATAGTAATGTAGCAATATTAAACAATTTAGTGTTTAAATGAAAAAACCTTCATTAAATCATTTTAAATAGTTGAATATATTAATTGTGCTTATGGTATTCCAAGCTAAATTTGAACTGATTTTGGTGTATTAAAAGTCAATTTTATGATGTAGAGATAATTTATTTTTATTGTAAAAATGTAATCGTGATCTTTATATCAACAGTTTTTGATGATTTATGTTCTCATCTCATCAGTCATCAATAAGCCTGCACACCTGCAAGTTTTGGGTTTAAGGATTATCTGACAGCTAACAGTAGAAAATAATCAATAATGATATCAAGTTAATTCAGCTGTCCATGTATGAAGAACCAACTCCAGATCACATGTCTGAGTTGTCTTTAATCCTTTATATATCTGATTAGGTCATCATTTTACCTTTTCTTTGTGTGCATGAGAATGTGTATGCATGAATGTGGTTGTGTGTGTGTGTGTGTGTGCGTGCGTGCGTGCGTGCGCGCGTGTGTGTATGTGTGTTTGTTTCCCGGCTGGATGCCAACATTCCAGCCAGGCGGCCACACCAGGAGACAGGAAGTCAGGAACAAGAAATATGATGATGTCACCATCCTGGGACAGAGAATGAGGCCGTTGGTCCTGTGTGGCACAAGTTCGGCAAACGTCCAATCGCCCTGCCGGTGTACCAACATGTGTAAACTAGAAAACAAGAAGCAGCCTGAGACACGAGTCTCCTTTGAAGAATTTAAATTTAATTTCAGTCCAGTGCTGGAGAGATGAACCACCGACTGACAACAGGAGTGTTTGAAAATTAAAATAAAACTCATTTATCTCACATCTGTCTTTGCTTGTCATGTCTGTTTGTTTTTTCTTTGATGCTGGTTTTAACAATAAATTTGTTTTATACAGTACATTGTATGTCTTTTATTCTGTAGATTTCATCATTCACAGTTTTCATCGCTCAGCAAAAACAAATAGTTAAAACCTAATTTAGCAACATCTACGAGTGTTAACATCAAAGTTCATTTTGACAAAATGAATTGTCCTCCAGAAATTTGACAGACTGTATTTAGAGTTTAATCAGGATTTGACCCTCAGAAATCTGTGGCTCAATGGATGATTCATCAGGAAGATGGCAGTTTTATCAGATGTCTTGACTCAGAGCAGCAACATTGAAGGAAACAATACCAAGGAATTTAACATCCAACCAAACAGAGTTGTATGGTGGTATGGTGTGTATAGTCATAGACGGATCAATCTGCCTTTTTAGAGGAAATTCAGTCCTCTTCTGTGTCTCTTTTAAAGGGGACTTCCTGTTATTTTTATACTGTTATGATGTTGGATATCTATGTTAAACATGGTCAAAGGTCCAAAACTTGAGCTTAACGTATGTAAAAATGCGCCCTGGAAGTCAAAAGCCAGGGCTTCAGCCTGCTCTGATTGCAGTGTTTCCTCTACTTCCTCCTCGTGATGATGTCAGATTGCACATGCCCGTTCTGTAGGCTTTGTTGCTAAGGCTGTTGCTAAGGTTGTTCCGTGGGTTGTTAACTCACATATTTCAGATCAGATTCAGGCTTGAATATGTACGGATATATTTGAGAGGTTTCCGCTTCTAGTTAAGAACAAAAAAAAGAAGTGAAATCCTACAACTATTGTTAGTTTAAGTAGCTCCCGAAGCCAGTCACTGAGCGGGATCATCAGGAGAGAGGCCTTAAAGAGACAGGAGCTAAAACAGCCTGTTTCAGACAGAGGCTGAACTGAGGGCTGCGTAAAGAGTCACTGTAAGATAAATAAGGAGCTTTTTGAACTGTAAATCATGCAAAGATATTCCAGTAGAGCTCCAGAATAAAAATATAGACCTGGACATGTGCATAATATGTCCCCTTTAACAAGTTGTAGAACTTTTCAGTGTTGTACCAATTTTCAAAATAAGTTGGTATCCTGTGTTTAAGTTGAAACAAGACTGATTCACTGTTATTTACCAGCAATAATCTTACATAATCCCACACATTCATATTTAGGGAAAAGCTAAAATAATCACAGTTCTTGTGAAGAGTAAAGTCACCCAAATTAAAATCAGATTCAATATGAAAATGTTTTTCTTCTCTCCTAAATTAATTGATTGTTCTTTGTAGAAAATTAATTGGCAATTCTGTCTTTTAATTTCTGTTTTGGGTGAAATAACCCTCCATAATTTTCTTCTGTTAGCCACTAAAAAAGCTTTATTGAAGCAATGGTGCCTTGCTTAGAGGCACCAGGCTGGAGCCAGTTTGGGTTTGATACCAGCTAACATCATGTCTGCTTGTTATCGACGCTTTACACATGATGTGAGGTTCTGACAGATGTGAGCTCATACAGTTCAGTCGTCAGGTGCCAGAAAGCCTTTCATGTGATCTGATCAGAGCTTCCTCTTCCTCTTTCTGTTTCTTTGATGTTAGAAAACATTCAAGTGTATTACAGCAGAATTTCCGTAATATAATGATAGTATTGTCCTGCCCTAATAACTTCAATACAAGAGCTGTTGGTACAGTTTTGAATAAATGAACAATGAAAAAGGCTTGTTGGCCGTTGTAAACAAGTGTACGAAAGCCAAAGACCAATCTGTTTCACTTGTACTAAATCTTCAGAGGTAGAACCGCTCCCATTTAATAGTTTGGTGGATTATGTGACATCACATCTAAACATTTACAGCAGTTCCAGTGTGGTCTGATAACAGCAATTGTAACATCATAAACAATAAAACAACTCAATCAAGGCCGAAAGCTGCTGTCTTGCTCCTATGTTGTACAACCATACTGGGAGAATTCCATCAAGGAAAAGACAGAGAACAAACTTGGATTTAAACTCTACAGATTTATTGACCGGAAAGCAAGGCAGCATTCTTGGTGGTTGTTGACGGGCATTCTGGGAAATGGACAGACTTTGGTAAATGTTGAACCACTGACTTTCCCCTGTAAAACAAACTGCTCCCATATGTTTTTGAATTGGAAGGAAAGAAAGTTTGATCTTTTTACGCCCAATACAACTGTTTGGCATCAAAACACTATTTACTGTCTGAAACTATATACTGTATAGTTACTTGTTTCTTAAAATGTCAAATACATAAATAACAATCCCTGTAACTGTTAATAATACAGTGACTTTTTTACTAAAATTGTAAAAAGGTCAATCTGTCACAAACCCTAACCAAAGTGCTTTTGTCGCCTAAATCTAACCACAGGACTCTGTTGTCAATGTTCTGTGTTTTGTACACACACCATCCACCCCGATCTCCTCCCTGCAACTTTCGTGTGGTAGCTACATAAATTTAGTGCTTCATTCATTTCAAAAAAATGTTGCCTGTGAACATAAACCAGACATTGATTATATTTGTCAGCGCAATGTAATTAGGAAAACAATTTAGTAGTATATAAACATAATGGGACAGGGTTGGAAAAGCCTGTCTTCTATGTTCAGTATTTATTCAAGGGGCATCAAGAGTTAGCCAGTCCTGGGATCTGGTCTGATGAACAGTGGTGTTAAATTTGAGAAGAGCGGTGATATACTTAGGCAACTTTAGAAGTAGACATTTATAAACTAAAAAAGTACACTGGTGGTAATCTGCACCAAGCTGTTTTAAAGTGGAATGGGGAGCACGAGAGTACAGTCATGCACAGACACGATGGTCAGTTGCGCAACAATTTTAAGTCCATGTGCAGTTTATGTCATCACCACAATGTTTTTCAGACAACAGATACCTACGTTTGCATGAACTCTTTGCAAATTAGTCATAGTCATGTTTAAAATTACCAAATCAAAGCATCTTACTCACATCTACAATAAGGAAAACCGCCTCTGTACTGACGAAGTTTAAGCCAACTCATTTACCATCACAGAGGTGGACGGAGCCAACTCCACACAATACTTGGCCTGCTTTCCGAAGGAAATAAGAATGGCTCCATCCATCCACAGAGAGGACACTTCCTGTCTGAGGTCTTTACTAGCAGTGACTCCATAGATCTAGTATAAGTAGAAAGCACACTTCCTGGTGCCGAGGGTCAAAATGAACAGCTTCAGATGAAGGAGAGTGGACACTTCCTGCTTCAGATGGTCAATAGTTGAGACTTCATACATGCAGTTAAAGTAGAGAAACACTTCCTGGCGTCAGAGGTGAGCTCGAATGAGTCCATAGATCAAGAGAGGAGGGCACTTCCTGAATTCAGCTGCTGATAGCAGGTTTCATTGATCTAATACACACAGAACAAACACTTCCTGTCTCCATAGATCTGCTCCAGGTAGAACAAACACTTCCTGCTGCTAGATGTTAATCCAAAAGACTCTTTAGACCAAGGTCAGTCCGTTCTGAAGAAAAGTTCACCAAGAATCAAAATGCTGTCATTATCTCACCTGCATGTCAATCACAGCAACTTAAGCTTAGCGTTATTATAACAGACAGAGCGTGAACAGGCACAGCTAGATTTCAGCCTCCAAAGTATCTGCTGCCTGGGAGATAAAGCCATAAAGAAGGTGTTGGTTCTACTTTGTCGTTATATTTGAGGTTGTTGTTTGTGGTGCCGTTACTTTGGAATTCATTGTATTGTCCAACAAGCTCTTGATCCATGTACTCCAGAGCGACTCAAGCATTTTCTGATCCTATCGGTAAGACGACATCACCATTTACAGAAGTAAAACCTTTTAGGTTGTAGTTAAGAAAAAAAAAAAACTTGGTGAGGGTTAGGGTTTGCTCCAATAATCGCTGCTAGACAATAAAAGCATTCAAAAGGTTTTCTGTTGGAAAGCTGTCAGTGTGAAGCAGCAGCAGGAATTGTTGGTTTGGATTTGTAGTAGCTTGACACAATTCAAATATAGAAGAGAAAACAGTGAGGCTGATATCTGTTATATGGAGTCAGAGGTGGAACGTACTGTAAGTTTACTCACGTACTGTACTTTATTAATTATTATCACCATTATCATATCATTCAGAGATATTATTTATTTAGCATGGAAAGTTTTGTACAGTATATGGATGTATGTGTGTCTTATATTTTATAAGATTCTGCATGGAACAGAACCTCCTCTGTAGAACTCAGAAAAACAGGAAAACAAGGGCAGAGACGACTGTATGGTCCCATATAGAGGCAGCAAATTTGGACAATCAGCTTTTTCTGTGAGAGCAGTAAATCTTTGGAATACTCTACCTATGGAAATAAGAAACTGTGCTGCATACAGCACTTTTAAAATCAAACTTAAAATGTGTTTATTATCTGATTGTATTGTTTGTTTGACATTGTTAGGACAAAGAAACAAATAAATACATAAAAGAAAACTTCTACTCCACTACATTTCAGAGGGAAATATTGTACTTTTTACTCAACTACATCTTTTTTGCGCAGCTATAGTTATACTACTTAATTTTCAGATCAATATTTTATACGTAAAACATACGATCAGTTAATAAAATATGTAGTTATAGATTTGACTAGCTATCAGTTTATGTCATTAAAATTAGTGCTAAAATTAGAATGCTGCTTACATAAACTACAGTATTAATATTCAAATAATATAATAATTTATATGATAACTATAACACTCTGAATGTGGTCATTTTCTATATTGAGTACTTTTACTTTTGGTACTATAATTTTGCTGCCAATACTTCTATACTTTTACTTAAAGGTTCCCTGTGGAGTTTTCTTGTAAACAAACAAAATTTGCAGATATTTTGAACATTTGGAAAACTGCATTGTTTCATCCATGTTTACTAGCTGGCAGTTTTTTCTCCTGCCTTTTCTGGCACATTGCTACATTTCCTAGCACGTTACTGCCACCTGTAGATCAGTGAAATGATGTGATATCATTGGCAAGAACGTGCGTATACAGGTAAGTCCTCCTGTGCATGCAAAGAGACAAACAAAGGGACCCGTTTGAAAAAAAACTGCTCTGTAGCGCTACTTGGAGTCAAATCTCCACAGGGTCCCTTGACGTAAGATCCTGAATACAGGACTTTTACTTGTAATGGAGTATTTTTTTTCTTTGTGTATTGGTACTTTTACTTAAGGATCTGAGTACTTCTTCCACTACTAGTAGGAGTAAAACTCCACACCACAGAGATTCAGTTACAAGCTGCAAAAGTACTGAGAGCTAAACACAGTGAAACTTTAGTCACCACCACAAGCACACACGTTGAGCCAGTCAGGTTAAAGCAATGCTCCGGCTTGGTTGAGTGATGTCACAGTGGAAACATATGTTCAGCATGGCTTGGCACACATCATATTCTTTTTTAACATATGATCCTAAAACACAACCTAAAACCTCAAAATTTACTACTAAGTATTGACAAAAATGAACAGTAACCGGATTCTTTTCTGAACTGACTGATTTTTCCATGAAAATCTGTCAAAACTGTTCAGGATCATTGAAAGTTTCAGGAAGCTTCATATGAGTTACTTTTTTATGTAAATTGGTGTGAAATAAAAAATGCAGATAATGAAACATTACTCATGTGTTTTAACCATTTTTTAATCCATGTTTTACCTCACCTCACCGACGCCTTGCTGCTGCATTGATCCCTGCTGTTATTTCAGTCCTACAAATCACAGGGGTAAACTTCAGTGGGCGTGGAGGCTTTGTACAGTCACTGACTCAGGGGGGAAAACATTTGCACCGTCATCGTCAACTTCTGGTGCAACAATGAACAACAGACAAGTTTTTAATAAAGTTTTACACAATCCTTTACATGTGTTAGAAATCAAGAGTCAGAGTAATACAAAGATTATCTGCTGAGGAAGAGACGAGAGGAGAGAAACTGGAGGAGGGGTGGGGGATTGAAGGTAAGAGGAGAAAGAGGAAAATCAGACTACGGATAAGACAACAGAAGAAAGGGGGAAGAAATTATGAGAGAACGGGGTAAGAGGACAGGAGAAGAGAACAAATGACTGGAAGGAAGATGTGGCGATGAGAGAGAAAGATATGAAAAAAGGAGGGAAGTAAACAAGTTATGAGGAGAGGCTAGTAGAGAGAAGGAAAGAGGAAAAGAAGGAGGGATGAAGGTGAGGTGAGAGGAGGAGAGGTAACGAAAGATGCGGGACGCGAGGAGAGAAAAACAGATCAGTGGTGAGGAGGAAACAGGAGGAGAAAAGGAGGAATGAAAGGAAAAGAACGGAAGCGATGAGAGGATAAGTAAGTGAAAGAGAGTGGGAGAAGATAGAGAAGAGGGTGGATGAAGAGAAGTGAAAATAGTAGAGAACAGGGTGAGAGGAGAGGGGGAGGAAAGAGGAAAATATGGGAGGAAAAATTAGATGAGAAGAGGAGGATAAGAAGTAGACAATATACTGGATGATCTAGGAAAAGAGGAAGAATGGAAAGAAGAGGAGGAAAAAGAAGCGGAAAAGAACAAAAAGAGGAAGGGGGGATACAATAACAAGAGGTGAGAAGAGGATGAAGAGGAAAAGAAAAAATGAGATGTGGCGAGAAGAAAAGAAGGGAGGAGAGACCAGAGGAGAGGATGACAAGCAAGAGGGAAATGAGAAAAGAAGATGATAAGAAATGGAAGGGAAGATGAAGGGAAGAGAAAAGAAAAGATGAGATAATAGGAAGGAAGGAAGGATAGGAAGGAAAGGAGAAGAGAGAGATGAGAAGAAGAGGAGGAAGAGAGTGGTACGATGGAGAGGAGAAAAGATACAAGATGGAATAAAAAGAAAAGAAGAAAGAAGAATAGAGGAAAGAATCAGAGATGGACGCAGGGGAGAGAAGAACAAAGAATAAATAAGAAAAATGAGAAAATGAGGAAAGAAGAAACAAAGGTGAGGAGACAAAAGGAGAAGATGAAGGGAGGGAAAGAGAAGAAAAAGAGGGTGAGGAGAAGAAAAAAATAAAAAGATAAGAGTGAAAGAAGAACAAATGAAAAAGCAAAACAGAAGTGGAGGAGAGAAGAGAATGAGGAGGAGGAGATGAGAGGAGGAACAAAAGGAAAAAAGAAAAGCAGAGGGAGTGATGAGAGGGAAAGTGGGAAAAAGAGAACATAGGAGGAAGAAGATGGTACTTTTGTTTCCTTTCAATCAGTTATTGGATGATCTTCTCCCCTCTTCCTCTTTTTCTCCCTCACTGCATACCTCCAAACTCTCCAGGTCCTCTGTAGTAAACACACACACACACACACACACACACACACACACGCATACTCTCAGACTGGCAGCTATCTCACCCAGCAGCTGTTGATGTCGCTGCCAGCTCTGCTCTGCAGATCCTCAGCTGGAGGAGGTTTTTGGCTGCAAACATCAAGCAGCAAGAATTCATGAGGCAAAAAAAAAAGTTTCTCCAAGAATTATTTACTCGTCTCGAATGCAGAGAGAAGAGTCTGATTTAAATTTAGAGAGACACAGAGAGAGAGAGAGATCCACTACTCTAGACTCAGTGACTTGACACTGGCAGGCAGGGAAGGAGAAGTTTGTTTAAAAATGTAATCTGGTCTAGATTACAGAAAAAAATCTGAAATATTTATACTTTTTCCTTTTTCTTGACATAACAAAGTAGCATACTGGTAGATTTACTCTGAGTGTTCTGGCATCCAGAAGTAAAATCAAATTAATTTTCATGTAGACAACTTTAGGTGATTGGAGCACTTCAAGGCTTCGATGGACATTAAACTCTCAACTGTGTTTGAAAATATCTGGTTTCTTAATTTTAAAAGTTTTAAAAAGTTGATAGTACAAAATAGTACAGTCCAAAAATTTGAAATAGTCTACCACAGGGGTCATATTTTTGTTCCTCCTGTCCATACTGACTGTGAAGAGATCCTTTCCTCAAGTGATTTAAATGTAAAAAATCTGGACTTTGGTACTAAAAAAAAACTGACTTTGAAAAATATCCACTTAATTTTTTGTTGAAGCCTCAATTTAGCTTGTATTGCCTAAATTTCAGAATACAAAAAACGACAAAGTAATGTGAGTTTTCCACTCCTCTGATTTACACCTCTGACTGTTTTCTTCACCATAGCAACATTGGCTGAGGCTCATGGATATTGTACTGTAGCATTTAAAGCCATCCGCCATGCCAGACTGACAGGAAAAAAACATGATTTCTCAGAAAATGATGGCCATAACATAAACCTATACTATTGGTTAATTCTCCAGGAGACCTCTGTGTTCTTTAAGTTGGGGAACATTGAGGATATCATTAATATAAAACTTGGGAATTTACAGTGGGGAAAATATTCCTGGAACCAGCACGTCCCTCCACTATGCAACCCTGTATAAAAGATGCATCTTCCTCAGTTCCAGCTTGTTAATAAAGTGCCAGTTGAACTCATTGTTATACTCAAAAGTAAGTATAACAATGTATAACAAGTATACTCAAAAGTAGAGTAGTAATAGTAGAGAAAATATCCTTTCAAAATGTAGCATTGTTCTAGTTTCCAGACAGGTGCTGCTTTAATTCAGTAATGTGTGTTATGATGAAAAAACAGTTTCTGATTCTGATATACTTTATTCTTCTGACTTGATCTTAAATGAATTGTAGATCAGATTTTATTACAAAAAGCCATATAAATAAGACATATTGTTTGTCTTACCAACAACATATTACCTTTGTGTTAATTAGTCTTATTGTATATAAATTACCCGAGAACTACTGGATGAGGAGGAGGAGTAGCAACTGTTTTTAAGTTTTAACTGTCGTCGGACTTTTACTCCAGCTTTGAACTGAATATGTTTGAGTTGGATCGTTCTCACCTGGTACTGTGCGCTGCCACCTAAATATAACAAGGACTTTATCAATGACTTTCCTGATTTCTTTTCATGTCTGCTGTCCTACTAATGGGCATGGGCACACACTAGATTTTGTTTTATCACATGATCTACCTGTTTTAAACATTGAAGTATGCAATGCAGTTTTCTCTCCCTTGTCATATCGCTAAACCATGTGCTACAGCTTGGTAATGTCATATGTTTAACCCTTCCACTGCTGTACAGTTCTCTGCTGCTTTAATAATATTGTTGAGATTCACTCAGGATCTCTCTGTTTCAATGCTGAGGAGTTAACCTCACTATTTTATTCCACCTGCCAACACATCCTGGATACTGACACATTTAAAACCATGCGTTCCAATCTAAATCTGAACCATGGTTGATTGACACTACTCTTGCTGAGAGTGATGAGAATGCAGCAGAGCTGAACACAAGTGGAGAAAAGACAAGTTGCAGGTGTTTCTTGACATTTTAAAAGACAGCTGGTGCAGATATCAGAAAGGCTGAAGGCTGAAAAAACACAATATTTTTCTGATATTATTTCAAATAATTGTGACAAACCTCGTGTCCTTTTTAGTACCATTAATGCTATTCTTAATACCCCCCAATCTCAGTTTCCTCAGAAACCTGTGAAAAATTCCTTCACTATTTTGTTGCCAAGATTACGATCATTAGATCGCGATCTTACTCATCCATCACTGTAACTTGCTCTGCTGTTTTTAACCAGTTTGAGCCTCTTTGTCTTCTAAAGAAATTTATTGATCATATGAAACCTTCAGCTTGTCTTATAGATGTTGTTCCATGAGATTTGAGAGACTATTGGACCAAACATCCAAACAATTATGAACAGCAGTCTCGCCTCAGATGTTGTACCAGCAAATTTTAAGCATGCAGTAGTGCAGCCATTGATCAAAAAATCCAATCTGGACACCTCAGTCCTCTCCAATTTTAGACCAATTTCCAAACTCCTGTTTCTTTCAAAGACATACATGGCATTCTTGAGGTGTTCCAGTCTGGTTTTAAAGCCTTTCACAGCACTGAATCTGCACTTTTAAAAGTTTTTAACGATCTTCTATTAGCTACTGACTCCGGGGACTCTGCCATTCTTATGCTTTTAGATCTCACAGCTGCAATCGACACAGTAGACCATAATATCCTCATCTCTCCCCTGGAGCATTGTGTTGGCATTAAAGGTACTGCTCTGGAGCGGTTCAGGTTCAGACTTACTTGTCTGACAGAAGTTTTTCTGTCAGCCTTGTTGACTCTGTATCCTCCTTAGCACCTCTCCCTAGTGGAGTCCCTCAGGGTTCTATTCTCGGGCCAATCCTATTTTCCCTTTACATGCTCCACTTAGGGTCCAGTCTTAGAAAATATGGCATCTTATTCCACTGTTATGCAGATGACACTCAAATTTACCTCCCTTTGAAACGGAGAGATGAAAACTATTTAAAACCATTTTTGGACTGTCTCAAGGACATCAAAGCTTGGATGGCCTTACATGTTTTAAATTTCAATGATAGTACAACTGAGGTCCTGATTTTTGGACCCATTGGTGCCTGTGATGCACCTCATATGGACCTGTGTTCCCTGGAACCATATGTAAAACCCTTTGTAAAAAATCTGAGTGTGATAATGGACAGTGATTTTAAATTGGACAAACAGATAAACTCAGTGATCATACCCTTTATGTTGGTGTTAGCCAGGCTTCCCTCTCATGCTTGCAGTTAATCCAGAATGCTGCAGCTCGTCTTTTAACAGGTACATGCAAACAAGAGCACCCCCCACACACAATGGCCTCACTTCACTGGCTCCCTGTACGTTTTAGGATTGATTTTAAGACTTTATTGTTTGCCTACAAATCATTAAATGGACTAGCTCCAACCTATTTCTCTGACCTTTTACAACCACATGTCTTATCAAGGTCACTCAGGTCCACTGACCAGTTGCTTCTGGTTGACCCAAGATCAAGGTTGAAGCACAGCGCAGATCGTGCTTTTGCAGTTGTAGCCCCCAGACTCTGGGCCGGCCCCTACACTGCCTGTTTTTAAATCCCATCTTAAAACACATATTTATTCCTTGGCTTTTAACTCAGTATGAGAGTTACCTTT
Organism: Scomberomorus guttatus; assembly: GCA_038419695.1. Lineage (NCBI taxonomy): Eukaryota > Metazoa > Chordata > Actinopteri > Scombriformes > Scombridae > Scomberomorus > Scomberomorus guttatus. The sequence goes on from CM076449.1 coordinate 30,845,168, forward strand.
CTTTGTCTTTTTGTCTGTTAAACTGGTCCTTGTGTTTTTATTGTGTTGTTTTATGGCTTTTGCAATTTTGATTGTACAGGACTTTGGTCAACTGTTGACTGTTGGTCAAATGTACTTTATAAATAAATTTGACTTGACTAAATACTCTACTTGAACAATAATGTCTCTAATATTGTTTTTTCACAAAAAAGTTCAATTATCTTATTAAAATCCTTAAAATAACATCTACTCCTTCTCCCTCATTAAAAAAAATCCAGACTATATGAATATGCAAATATTTTTCAGGTCAAAAGTTTAACTGCTGGACAAAAGATGCCTCCTTCTTCACTGTAAAGTCCATTCTCAGTGTTTGTGCATTGGAGATTTTAATTTTCCACATCACACTTGTGCAAGTTGAATACTGGACTGTGATTGGCTCCAAACTAGTTGTGATGTCACAAATCATGCTCATAAGTACACAGCCTAAACTGAGATTTTAGGTGAGCACAGAGAAACTTTCCACTTTTAGCAGATGGATGTGAAGACAAACTCTGCACATAGAAGGTCAAACATCCAACAGCTGGAGGAAAAACACATTTTTGAGTTGAGGGGGACTTTGAATAAAAGTTTACAGTTTGACTCACACTGATTATTTCTTTCTCACGGCAGGGGGTATTAGCTGGAAGTCGGAGTAAAGGATATGAGTCAGATATTACTGTATTTTCTCGCCTGATTACAGACTGATCATGGGGTACCTTATGATAATCTTTGACATCTATATTTTTCATTGCAAACTGCACTACACAAACAATTTAGATTTTAGCTCTACTGATGAATTACCATGTCATGATAATCTGCATCAACACATAGTAAATGATTGGGAAATACAATCTAATATAATCTGACCACTTGTTTCCTCATCCTGTTAGAATACACTGTAGAGTTGTAGTCATTCTCAGATCTCACACCAGCAACACTTCAAACTAGTGAATGTTTTAGCAGAGTAACAGTTCTTTGGTGTGCTTCATGTATTATAATATTCACCATATGTCAGAAATGATCAGCCTAAGGCATGCTGCATTAATATTTGTTGCGATGTATTTCTAATCAAATGCTTGATGGGGACCATTAAAGAGTCACAGGCCAGAAAAGTTCAAGAAGCCTGGCATTTGTGTTTATTTAGGATATATGGTACTCATTACACACCTAATAAAGACCCTTTATACATTCAGCCTGTACTGAAACACACACACACACACTTCAGAGCGTAACATATACTAATGTAACAACACTGACATCTAGAGGGAGGACACAGTGAGTACATTCAGGCCTTTAAATTGATGAAAAAGGTTTTTCAGAATGAATCTAAATGACGTCTTCCTCCACAAGAATGGAAACAGACTTCACAATAAGTTAACAAAAACTTTCCGGTCAGTCAAGTCATTTCTGACAAGCTGGCTTGTGCTCATTTCCCAACAAGATGTGTAAAAAAAAAAAAAAAAAAAAAAAAAAAAAAAAGTTTCTTTCAATTATTGCTTAAATTTCTCTCTGATATCACACTGATGCACTGTAGCTATATGTTGTCTCTAAAAGGCTGAGTCCTCCGTTAAAAACGAGGCACAAAACATAAAAACAGGTGCATCAAAAACTGAGTGCAATAAAAGGTGAGAAAAAGATGTGTATGTTCATATAAAGTGCACATTGCAGAGTGAAATGATAACACACATACATGTAAACAATAAGGGAGAACAGTTTCTGGAGGATTTAGGACTTTTCTTTAACTTTTGTTAACCTTTAATCAGGTTTTACAGAGGTAGACAAACCCACTGAGTGACATGGGAACAGAAGTCTGGATCACAGCTTGAGCTTTTCATCACAAGCAGCTCATTTGTTTTGCTTCACTGGCTTTCAGTTTGGTTCTGCGATGGAAAATCACCAGCAGCTACCAGTCAAATACAGCTCTTTCTCAAAATCCTAACAAGCCGAAGCATGTTTTAAAGACGTGGATACAAGGATTTTCAAGCCCCCAGTATGATAAACATTTAAAAACAAACTTCAAAATTAAGTTGCAGTGCTTTTGACTCCTATCAGAAATTTACTCCACACAGGTCCAGCTGTGGAGGACATTCAAATAGTTGGAAGTGGGAAAAAAACTCTCTGAAAACTTCTTTAAAAGTTTGGACAAGTTGCTCCACGCTGAATTTGGACAGAACCAAAAAGAAAACTACAACTCCCAGCGTCCCACGGTGCCACACAACAACAAACGAGAGGGAGGCAGCAGCTGGGAGAGAAGGAGACAGACTGCGTAAAGAGAAGCGAAGAGAGAGACACGGGGACAGTTTTTCTTGCACATCAATGGAGGTTTTCTCCGCAGCAGAGGGGGAGATCTGACGGAGAGAAATCCGCTCAAAATGGCTAAAAACCAGGAAGTGGAGCGCATCGCCAAAAAGCTGGATAAAATGGTGCACAAGAAGAACACGGTGAGTCCAAAAACAGTTGCTGCATCCGCACAAAAACACGCGATCAGGTGATGAGCTTTACCTTTAACTGCTGAGAGGGGGAAAATTCTGGAAACACGGCGAGTGTTTTAACTCTGCTCACTGCTCTGTGGAGGAGGATTTCTGGATTTCTGCAGATAATCCGACACATAAGACTGCAGCTGATGATTTAGGTGATTTTTGGAGATAGTTTGGATATAAGTCAGAGCAGCGATTGGTCCAAAAGCTGCCAATTAAATCACCCGCACCTTGAATCAATTAACTCGTCAACTATAAACTCAGATTTTTTTTCCAGAGGTTATTAAATTAATATGGTGGTTATATTTAGACAGAAGCTAAAATGCACAAAATATCTAATGTAGTTGTCACACATATTAAAATATGGTTAGTGGAGCATGAGCTACTTAATACATTTTTAAAATATGTTTTACTATGATAATGGAGACCAAAGATCAAACAATACATAGATGAATAAAGAACATGCTGAACTTAAATATATATAAAATATATCCAATAAAAAGAGAAACCTTTGGATAGTTCTCTTCATTAGCTGAAATATTGTTGACCTTCATCTATGTTGAATGACAGTGATACTGTGAATTTAATATTTTAAATTCATGGTTAAAAACAAACAAACAAAAAACTCTAAACATGAAAACTAAACCAATTCTGCCCCAAACTGAGCTCAAGGAAAATTTAATTATGATTTTGATTTAATTTCAATTTTAATGTTTTTTTATTTTTTATTTGACTGAATCATAAATTGGTCCTGATTAGCCGTCAACACATCAGCTCTAAAGACATAATGGACATAAAACATTTCTGAACACTATACTGCATACAGACAAAACCACTGAAAAACCAGTTTAGACTAAATTAAAGCTGATGATATATGAAAGTAAAATCCCATTTAAACCATCCTCACACACGCCTGAAGCCACGTCAAACTAACAGCTTGTCTACACAGGAGGCGTTTCTGCCGTGTTTTTCACACATTCTGATCTACTCTGCGTCTGACGGAGCAGATCAGTACAGCTGTGATCCAAAGCATAATTTTTGACTTTGTACTGAGCCTAAACACATATGGAAGACTGAAGCAAGGCCCCAGGAACAGCGCTGGGCTGTCAGGCGTAGTGGCCACACACGGTATTTCAACTTCCAGGAGCATCACGTGATGCACACTGGCCCAAAAAGAATTTTTCCCACAACCATTAGAAAAGAAGCGGCCATAAAATGGTGAATAGGTTTTAAAAACATTTTCAAGTCACATCAGCATTCATGGTGGCAAAATTTCATACGAACTGCAGTTCATCTGAGTGGGATCTCAGAGGACTTCAGTTCTGTCCAGTTTTAACAATCTTTGCTGATGTTAGCTACATGTTTTATATAAATCTGCATTCTGCCATTTTGACCACTAGGGGCAGAAAGACAAACAACAGAAAAGCCCTAAAAATAATATCGGCTTATCAAGTCCTTATGTTCATGGTTTCTGTGTCCATTACACTGCGGACATCATCAACATACAATCAGGGGTCTGCGCACGCACAGAAATCAAGGTGGCGACGTCACGACAGCGAGAGGAAGAGCTCCTTTGTTTGTTGTATTTGGCAGAACAAAAAGAAAAAGTCGAACAAAGAAAATTGTGTGTGCAATGGACATGAAAGCTATGAGTTTGCCTGTAGGTCTCAAATAACTTCCAGTTTACACACCTGGCAGACACAGAGCCACATTGTCTTAATTCAATTCAATTTTTTCAATTCAATTTTATTTATATAGCGCCAAATCACAACAAACGTTATCTCAGGGCACTTTACACATAGAGCAGGTCGAGACCGTACTCATTTATCTACAGTGACCCAACAATTCCCCCCATGAGCAAGCACTTGGCGACAGCGGCAAGGAAAAACTCCCCTTTAATGGGAAGAAACCTCAAGCAGAACCGGGCTCTCGGTGGGCGGCCATCTGCCTTGACCGGTTGGGTTTACAGAGAAAGAAGGAGGGAGGGGGACGGGGGAAGGGGAGAGGGGGGTGGGGTGGGGAGAGACACAGAGAAGCATAATAACAACAACAACAATAACCATAACAACAGTAATGTAAGTAGAGCTATGACTTTATAATAGTAATAGCAATAATAGCACCATTGGAGTGGTGTCTGTGTCCACCTGGTGAACACAATTCCCCAATATTACCTCTCCTTTTAGCTCTGGTTTGGTTTCCTTAAACTCCAGAGAAAAATATCTGGCTTTTTAGCTGCTAGATGTTCACCAGCTACCTGCTACTTTGTCTGTGCGTCGTTTGGTGTGGCACAGGTAGGGTACTCTCTAAGGTTTTTTTTTGAAACTTCTGTTTTTTTCGGTTTTGGTTTAGGTTGATGAGAGCCTTTAGCAGAACTGAGACTCGGACTTGGAAAATAAGGACTTGCGACTTGACTTGGACTCCCCTGCTGTGAGAATCGACTTACTTTTGATTTGAAAGACTAAAGACTCGACTCGACTTGAGACAAGAAGGTAAAAAGCTGAGGAGACTTGACTTGGTGACCCATGAATATTGAAAAATTCTACATTGAACGTTGTTGGGACATTTGGAGCACTACCAAACTGTCATTAATAATTAAGAACATAACGGAGACCATATAATGCACACATTCGGTTGCAGCTGGTGGCACCAGAATAAAAAGGAAAAAAATCTAATAAATTCAGATGAGAGAAGCCTTTCATTAAAAAAACGGTTAGTCTTTCTATACACATAAATGAGTAGCTCAATAGTTTTTCCTCCTTTCTAGTAGATCGCTTATTTTCTTCCCTAAATCCATGAAAATATTCTGATACACCAATCACTTATGTAGCTATCTGCTAATTCCTGCTTTTAGTTATTAAACAATGTCCTTTTCTTTTTGTAAGATATTTAGTACTAGAGTAGTATTAATGTGTTTTCACTTGTCTATTGCACTAATTAGGCTACATAAATAACAGATTTTTCATGCCACCCATACTGTTTTAAAGAAGAAGACAAAGGGTGCAGCTGCCTACTGCTTAGCTGCTGAAAAGACATATAAGATGACTGTAACACACCTGTCACCTGTGTGTAATGGTTCATGCTTCTGGTAAACACAGCCAGGGCACTGCGCTTCATTTCATCCTCAGAGCCAATCTAACTATTAAAACTGAAGTTGAAACTTGTGCAGTGTGTAGAATTTAGTGGCATCTAGTGGAGCATACTTGGCAGAAATGGAATATAATATTCATAAGTATGTTTTAATTAGTGAATAATCACCTGAAAATAAGAATCATTGTTTTTGTTACCTTAGAATGAGCCTTTATATCTACATAGGAAGCAGGTCCTGGAAGGGGGGGGGGGGGTATTCAGTTGGTTCACCTCATCACTAGATGGCACTAAATCCTACACACTGGTCCTTTAAATTGAATACAGCACAGTGTGTCTGTGTGTGGACTCTAGTTACAATTAGCCTTTCAAAACATTGGATTTAGGTTTAGGATAACTTTTTTTGTCCTTAATGGCATAATGGCCTGTGTGCCCATCTGTACAAACTGATCTTCACAATATTAATAACTAATCGTCAGAGTCTAATGTTACTTTAAATTCTTCTATAAATCTTTATCCTTCTGACATTTAAAATTAAAGCCACACATTCAGCACCGCTATCAACACAGACAGCCCTCTACATTACACTGTAAAACATGAACTGAACTAAATATAATGTTAAACATGGTGAGTCAACTGAACTAAAAAAAAACACAAAAAACTTAAAATTAAATTCAGTCAACAACTGTTTCTTCATAAGTTTAAAGTAAATCAGTTTTAAGTGCACTATGCTGCGTAATCATTAAAGCTTATAGCACTGATCCTTGTTTTAATGTGACCAAGCAGGGATGTGTTGAGATGAAAACTTTACATTACTTCCATTAAAAAATAAGTATTTGTTTTGATTTTGGCCATTGTGCTATTGTAATCTGCATAAGCCTTGACAGACCAAAAGACTTAATTTTTGACTTGCAAGACTTGAGACTTGACTTGGAGCAAAAGACTTAGAAACAGCTCTGGCCTTTAGACTCAGACATACAGTCTATGTGCAGGCAGGACCCAAAACAACAAGCAAAAGGAGGCTTTTAACCAGGCCCAGTGGAAACTTTAGACAGTGAGTTCCTTGGTTAATGAAAAGTAACAGGCAACATTATTTCTGGAGAGACATATTGCTGTTAAGTGCATGTTTAGATACCACGGGGATGAGTTCAACTTTATAAACTATATTTGAATATAAATACTATAAACTACAATAAACTAAATCATCATGTAAGGTTTGATGATTAAGGTATACAGTATGACAGCTGATGATGCTGCACAGGTGCATGTATGATGAATTAATGACACTGTGGGTACTTAAAATCTCCACATCTCTGTGTCCTGTTTAGGATCTAGCCCAGTCTAGCGACTGTGAATTGCACTTCGTCTTTGTCTTCTTCATTACCGGTTCAAAAGAAAGCATTGATGTGCAAACAGTTAATTAAGGGTCTGCATCCTTTTATGGCTAAAAATAAGGCTTGTACATAAATCTCAATCATTACACATGAATGTTTTATTCTTGAACCTACACAGTTTTGTGCCTCTGGAGTTTTTTTTGCTGTCACCTTGGAGGAATGAAACATTATTTCATTTGAAGCAGTGGTCTCACAGCAACAGTTTGCAGATGTGTGGAACTTATTTGACTAGATTTGTTTTAAAAATCAGAGTGGAATTTTGGAACCGATACATCAATAATAAAACACAGTTTGTTATTCTCCTCTTTTCTTTAACACCCTCCACTCCTCTACTGCTTTTATTTCTGTCTCTCCACACTTCTCTTCCTCCCTCTTCTGTTTCACCTCTCATTCATCGGACCTCGTCTCTAAAGCCGGATATGCTTTCTGCTGTCTTTCCTTATCTCCATTCATCTTTTAGTCTTTTTATCTGTACATGTCTTGTTGCTTATATGGCAGTGTTGGAACTCAACCAACGTTTCCCTGTTGGACCAATTCATTTGTCTTCCTGTCTCTTTTTGGCTGGACTGGCCACGGACCAGCCCTATAACCACAGCTGTCTGTGAGTGAGTGATTGAGTGATGAAGTTTCACTATTGGTCGGCCGCCGAGTGTTGGAGCTTCCTCATTGGCAGCTGCTCTTTCAAAATTAATTGGCGTGAGGTGATGGAAGCGGAGGACAGCAGTGCGACGCAGAGTGACTGTGTTTCCTGCTCCGAGCTCCGAACAACATGCTAACACGCTCACAATGACAATGCGAGCATGCTGATGCTAAGCAAGTATGATGTTTACCATGTTCGCCATCTTAGTTTTGCGTGTTAGCATGCTCACATTTGATAATTATCACTAAACACAAAGTACAGCTGAGGATGTTTTGCAGGTATTTGGTCATGAAACAAAGTATTCACCATCACCAAAGTAATTAGGATTCATCCTCTTGGCACCATGAAAGTGTTAAAGTTAGTCCATCCAATAGTTGTCAAGGCTTTTCAATAAACACCAAAAATGTCACCCACGGGGGCATTAGAGGAAAAGTCAGGATCACAGAAGTTAGGGGGATTTATCCTTTGGGGACCACACATGTCCGTACACAATTTCATGACATTTCATAGTCAATAGTTGGTGTCATTCAGCATTCAGGTCAGCATTCAGCATTCAGGTGTCATCCTCCAGGTGACCTCACATTTACTTGGTAAGAAGATAATGTGAATGTTTTGTCTCTTTGTTTTTACAGGACGGTGCTCTTGACCTGCTGAGGGAGTTGAAGAACATCAAGATGTCTCTGGAGACTCTGCAGGTTGATAACTCCACCCTGCTGCTGCTGTTAGCACTTATACTTCTCATTCTGTTAGAGTAATGCACTAATATACAGGAAGCCTAGAGCATAACAAGCCTCTGCAAGATATTTTTCATTTGATGCAAAACATTTATTAATATTTAAGAAGTCTCTAAAGCACACAAACATCTGTAGTTGTCATGTTGAAATATTTGAGCCATGCAATTTTATTTAATCAAATTATTTCAATATTATATAATTATTTCAATATTTCAATGCAAAAAATACAACTTTTATTTTCCCAACATGATGACACATGGGAACATTTTAAACAGGATTAAGAGTGATAAGTAATGTATACTACATAATATGTAAGAGTTCAGGTATGTTACCATGTTTCTTATAAAGAAGATACCTAATTTCACTCTCTCTCCCTCCCCAGTCCACCAGAGTTGGGATGTCGGTGAACGCTGTGAGGAAACAGAGCTCAGATGATGAAGTTCAGACTCTGGCCAAAGCTCTCATCAAGTCCTGGAAGAAACTACTGGGTAGGTGTGTGTGTGTGTGTGTGTGTGTGTGTGTGTGTGTTGTACTTTTATCTTTGTAAGGACCAATTTTAGACCTTGAGAGCGAGGACATTTTGTCTGGTTAAGGTTATGTTTGTTATTATGTGTAGTAAGAGAATGTTACTTGATAAATGACAAGTTAAAGGTTAATCAATTACCAACATTGTTATTGACTTATTTTCTGTCAATAAATCAGCTTAGCACTTTCATGACACAATATCATGATGCGCTCGCTAAATAACAATACTGTCATAATACAAGTGAAACTGTATGCTGGATCTTATGGATCAGATAATGAAGAAAATTATTAAGAAAATGATGTATATTAAATTGATCTATTGATTCAAATGTAATTCAAATTTAGAAAAAAATAGAAAGAAGTAGTAAGTCTTCAGAGCTCATCATCATCAATATTTGTCTCTGAATGCTGAATCATGTGGATACTTTTTCTTTATCTTTTCTTTATCAGTATTTTTATCAGATCCATAAATCTTCCACAAGTTTGTCCACAAATGTAAGAAATGTGTCTACTGAATAATGTTCTCTGTACATTTAGTGCTTTTATTTATATATATACACACACACATTTGTGTGTGTTTGTTGTTTTGTGTCTTGTCCTACAGACGGTTCAGAGGGGAAGTCGGAGGAAAAGGAGAAGAAGAAAAAGGAGGGATCTCCTGTTAGGTCATCGTCCACCTCCAAGGACTCTTGCAGCAGCGAGAAAGGGTCTGTCGCACAGTAATGATGTCACTTTTGTTAACACCCACTGTTGCAGGATGAGGTCACCGTTACAGACAAGTGAAAGTTAATTTTCCATTTCAGTGTCTTTAATAACAGTGGAAGATAATTTATAAAACGGTATTTTCCTTTAACCAGATTCATGTCATGTTTCTCTTACTCCAAACATTACAACTCGTCTCTCTTCTTCATTACTTCTCTTCCCCAGCACTAAGATGTCTGGGGATCCCCCTACGACCCCCACCTCACCCACCACACCCACCCTCCCTCCTATGGTCACCTCCTTCCCCCCTGCACCTGTCACCACTGACAGTGTCCGGAACAAGTGTCGAGAGCTGCTGGTGGCCGCGCTGCAGACGGACGGTGAGATTTTAGGTTTTTATAAACAGTGTTTTCACACTGATTCCTCAGTGAATTAATGAAAGAAAATAGAACATTTGACAGCAAATTTTACACAAAGGTTTTATATCAAATCTGCTGCAGATATTTCTGGATTGAAGCTACTGAGGTACCTACTTTCAGCATCTTTCACACTGATTATCATTTAAATTAAGAATGAATCTCCACGATCTTGTGAGGTATTGATTTGACACAAACAAATCAAATAAATATGTAATCCAGCAAACTCTCTCCTATTAGAGGTGGAAAAAATTGGCTGGACAATTTTATCAGTACGAGTTAACTCACTGTGTGTGATTGTGTCTTTATTCACAAATGCATGTTAGAGGAATAGTTTGGGGAAATACTTTTATTTGCTCTCTTGCCAAGAGTTAGATGAACTCAATACCACTCTCATGTCCGTCTGTTTCCCTGTTTCCAGTCTTCCCAGTCTTTATGCTAAGCTAAGCTAACTGGCTACCAGACAAACATGAGAGAGGAATCAATCTTCTCGCCTAACTCTCAGCAGAGAAGTGAATAAGCCTATTTCCCAAAAGGCTGAAGTATTCCTTTAAGCTTCTGATTTGAGTTATTTTTTTTAAAATTAATTTTGTTATTTAGTTACCAATTTGCAAGACTAGTGCAATGTCCATTGCAATCCTGAACAGCAATCAAAATGATATGGATTTAATAAATTAAACGGTTTAAATCTAGACAGAAACTTCACCAGTGAGACTAAACAGAGGTTGAAACGTAGAAGGAGTTAACAGCCTTTCCATTGGTTGATTCAACTGCTAATCAAACGTGTCTGCGCTGCTATTGGTTAGTTTTACTGCCTCTGCCTCTGTTTTTTCTCCCGTGTGCGCTCGTTCTTTCCTCTCGGATATTTTAAGTGAGCGGGGCGTGTGCCTTTGTCTCGCTCAGCAGGTCAGAGCCCAGAAGCTCCGCCCCGCTGTGATGTGACAGTGTTTGTATCAAACAGTCCCCGCTGCACTCACACAGAGCTGAGCGGCTTGCTGTTCGCTTGTTTATTCAAAGTTTATTAATATTAAACATGTCGTGTGTCCAAATTGCACCAAAAGAGCATCTGTCTCCACAGAAAATCATCTGTTGAGTGTTTGATGGTTTTTTATTTGTGACTTTAGAACCTAACTGCTGTGAAACAATCAGAAAATAATGTATTTCTGTCTTTCACAGGCTGTCTCAGCTTTCCACCACTGTCTCTCTGCCACTCGCTCCTGCTCTCAGCTCGCTCCCCTCTTTCTCTTTTTCTCATCTTTTTTAAAATGAGTCGGGAAACCCGCAACAAAGCCAACTTTTAACATTATCAAACGAAGAGAGATGTTGTCCATTCCTCTCTCGCTGCTGCAGAGCGGCTCACTGTTCGCTTGTTTATTCCAAGTTTATTAATATTAAACATGTCGCGTGTCAAGTGTGAAGTAGATCGGATGAACAGTTCTCGAGATATGCAAAGGACATACATACATACATACAGGCAGAGATTCCTTGCTTTATATAGAGAGAAGAGATGAAGCAGTTGGTTTCATGGTGTGGCTCATCTGGATTTTGATAGAAGTTCAATAATATATTAAGCTGAACAAGAGTGTGTGTGTGTGTGTGTGTGTGTGTGTGTGTGTGTGTGTGTGTGTGTGTGTGTGTGTGTGTGTGTGTGTGTGTGTGTGTGTGTGTGTGTGTGTGTGTGTGTGTGTGTGTGTGTGTGTGTGTGTGTGTGTGTGTGTGTGTGTGTGTGTGTGTGTGTGTGTGTGTGTGTTCTAGATGATCACAAAACCATTGGAGTTGACTGCGAGCACCTTGCAGCACAAATTGAGGACCATATCCTTTCATGTCATCAACACTTGACACTGTAACTTTAACCACACAAGATTCACATGAACAAACAACAGGATTTCACATCTGTTGAAAGCTGAGCTGAATCTGATGGTGTAAAGCTGCGCCTGAGATTTCCTAAAATGGTCACCACACAGAGGGGAAACTCTTTTGATCTGTGGTAGCAACATGGCTTTCCCTCTGATAACACCCTGTAGACAAACATGAAGATCTCCTCCAGACATGTATGAAGACATATAAAAATACTTTCCTTGGAACAATAATGTGTGCCTGATGTGGAACTTCCACAAAAAAGCATAATTACCTTGTTAAAATCCTTAAAATGGCATCTGCTCCTTCTACCTCATTAAAAATCCAGAATCTGTGGATATGCAAAGAATGTTCTTTTTGAATGTTTAACTGCTGGACACAACATGTCTCCTCCTTCACTGTAAAGTCCATTCTCAGTGTTTGAGCACTGGAGGCTTCAAGTTTCCACATCACACTTGTGTAAGTTGAATATTGGACCACGATTGTCTTCCAAACTATTTGTGATGTCACAAATCATGCTTATAGGCCCCGCCCCTTAAAATTAGATTTTCAATGAGCACAGAGAAACTTTCCACTTTCAGCAGACGAAGGTGAAAACAAACTCTGCACATACATCATTCTGCACAGTGAAGCTCAAACATCCAACTGTAGGATCCTAGTAGTAATGATCTAATGGTTTTAAATGCCTGAATGAAAACAATTCAAACAAAGATATAAATTGAATTACAATATACATATTTATATGTATTCTCTCTCTATGTATGCATTTATTGTCATAATTAAAAATATGTTAAAATGCAATTATTTAGCCTTTTGTCTTAACATTAAATAGCATTAAATAAATTCTTTTCTTTTCATTGCAACATGAATTTTCCACCTTAACACAGAAAAAGTGAAGAGGCATATTGCATTTCAGTGTTGTCCAGCAGAGGGCAGCATAGACGTGCCAATACTAAATACAAAGCTTTAATATGGAGGTGGAGAGGAGCTTTTTATGCCTCCGCATTATGTTTTCGGGTTTCCGTCTGTCCGTCCTGTTCTCGTGAACACGAAACCTCAGGAACACCTTGAGTCTGAGTGGACATTTGTGCCAAATTTGAAGAAATTCCCTCAAGGATGAACTGATTAGAATTTGGTGGTCAAAGGTCAAAGGTCACTGTGACCTCACAAAACACATTTTTGGCCATGACAAAAGAATTCATATTATTCTGATTATGACAAAGTTTCACACAAATGTCTAATAGGATAAAATTAAGTGATGACATTTTATATCCTAAATGTCAAAATTCAGCTTCACTGTGACATCATAATGTTCTGCAAAAACACTTTTCTGGTCATTATTCAACACCATCACTCAGGAACAGAAGAGAGATTGTGACCATATTTCACATTTGGTCAGATACTAAACTGGTGACACTGATCTTGGTGCCCAGCTTGAAACTGTGGTGATTGTTTAGATCTTCTGTGCTGCTGGGTTGAAGATGTGTGTGAAGTGTCCACATTTTAGAATTTGTAGCTTCTTTGCAGCAGCATTCATATCTGAAGCATCGTCTACTGTCACAGCTACAACTTTGTGTTCTATCAGAATCAGCACACATACAAGGGAAATACACTTAATACCTTTTTTATTAAATTCCTTCAAAGTCTTCTCTACAAATATGATTCTGGACAGACATGGATGTAAACTGCATCTTGACTGGTTGGCAGAGACATACAACTGCAGGGCGGTATTTCTAGTTCTTTTTTGAGATGGAAAAACAATTTTCATGCCAAAATGAAAAATATTTTTCACTGACATGGAAAATTTAAATTGTCTTTTTACTTATGACACATTAAATGCATACATTAAAAAGAAATTCAAATAACAATGTGTATTTCATCTTCCATAAATGTACACCCGATCCAGCTGAATTCATTTTAATGAATGATGCATTTAATTAGTTTCTGTCTTTGTCTGCACACATACACAAGTTTTTTTGTAATGTTTGTAGTCAGTGAGAGAGAGAGGGAGGGAGGAAAGGGAGGGAGGGAGACACCCTGTTCCACCTCCGTCCCAGCCCCTCCTGCTCCCTGTGATTACATGTACTGTGTTTTACTTGGGCCAAATCCACAATATAGTTGTTCTCATTTACGTATTTTTATGTTTCTGTTGTCAGATAATGGAATGGTTATTAAATTTGATTGCAGCTCATAAATGCTGTGTTGACCATCCGTCATTACTGAGCTGCTGAGCTGCAGATAAAATCATTATTTAGTGCATGTAAATGGACACAGGGCTGTTTTCAGTCTGAATGTAGCCTACAAATGGTGACGTTGTCTCTCTGTTTTGTCCATCCAACAGTTTTGTTCTGGTGCATAATGAGCATTATAGCTGCATTGGGCCACTTGTGTGTGTGTGTGTGTGTGTGTGTGTGTACACATCAAATCCTCCTTTTAATCATGCCTCAGATGAGAAGATATCCTCCATTTCCAGGAGTTATTAGGCCACCTCTTTGTCTTGTATTTTTTATATGTGTACATGTAGCTGTACGGTTTTAATACAAAATATATACACAGTATGTATGTTTTCGTCCTTGACTGCTTGTTGCGCTCACAGATCTTCCTCGAGTTTAAATCAACAGATATGAAATATAAAAGCCGTCTACGAAGCCGCATCTCCAACCTGAAGGATCAGAAGAATCCTGACCTGCGGCGTAACGTCCTGTGTGGCAACATCTCACCTCAACGCATTGCCTGCATGACTGCTGAGGTCAGTAATGCAGCCAGTTTGTCTGGTCCTCACTTCTCCAGCGGGCCGTTCGAGGGTTAAGACTCCAGTGTTAAAGTTAGAATTAAGTTCATGAGGGTCATCATTGTACAGTACAAATGTGTCTTACCGTGTGCGTTTGTGTACAGGAGATGGCGAGTGCGGAGCTGAAGCAGATGAGAGAGGCTCTGACTAAAGAGTCCATCAGAGAGCATCAGCTGTCGAGGGTCGGAGGAACTGAGACGGACATGTTCATCTGCAGCAAGTGTCAAGGAAAGAACTGCTCATACACACAGGTACGGACATAAAGAAAGAACGGTGTTTTAACAGTTCTAATGTAGATGCTTCACTATGTTATGTTTTTTGCTCCTCTGTGTGTGTGTGTGTGTGTGTGTGTGTGTGTGTGTAGGTGCAAACTCGCAGTGCTGATGAGCCTATGACCACGTTTGTGTTGTGTAACGGCTGTGGCAACCGATGGAAGGTAAATAAACAATATTACTACCAAATAGTTGTACTAAATAGTATTAATTAACAGCTAATTGTTTGATATAAGACTTAAACATACAGAAAAATGAATGGAAACATGTCAGCAAGACAAATGTCTATAGACAATAAGTGTACATATATAAATATATAAGTACCCATCCTTCTGCCCCCCTTTATAAAACAAGAGGGAACCTGGAAAACCTACATATACAATAACAAACAAAAAATCGAGGTAACTCTACTAAATTTTAAAAATTTAAAATAAATTTTTATAAAACATATACACCAAAGTTTGCTGTCTGTTTGCAACCAAAATAAATACCAAATCTGTAGTTCTGTATGAAATATGTCCTTATCCTTCCTCTTGAAAGGCATTGTGGGAAACATAGAAAAACACTAGTTGACATTAGTTTAAGTAAGGATGCATGACGGCGGTTGGAAAAAGTAGATTCAGCAAACAGGAAAATTACATTTTTTCTTTGAATTGACTCACCTGAGCATCAGTAACAAAGTGTCACCACAAGATGGCAGCACAGACTGGACTCTGCTCATCTTACCTTCAGTTAGTTCTACCTCCGTTTTCCTTTTTACACCTTCTCTCTTCCTCCATCCTGTTTTTCTTTTTTCTTTTCTACTTTGCATCTTATATTTTTATTGCTCTTACAATGCTTTCCTTCTTTGAGTCCTCTTCTCTTCCTCCCTCTCCTTTTCCTTGTCTTTCTTTTACACTTTCTTTAAATTTTGTCATTTCCCACCTCCCCATCTTGTTTACATCTCATACCTCCTTTGCTGCCCTTTTCACCCTCCTCCCTCCATAAAATCCCTCCCCTCTCATCCTCTTTCCTCTCCATATTTACTCCTTCCCCTCTCTCCTCGTAGTCTTTCCGGTCCCTCCCTCCTTATTTAGCTCCTGCCTCTCTAGGTCAAGGTGAAGCAACTCATTTGAGAAGCTGGTGGTTTGTGGGAAGTTTTTGTTTTTGCTTTTGTTGTATCAGCAGTATGAGACTGTGCAGAAACTCTGAAACATGGTGGGAGGATCCAGCATTTTAGTGATAAATACTAAAAGCTTCATAACCTCCTTTAACCTCAAGAACTCTTTAACAGCATCATCTTTACAAACAAAAGCTGTTTTAAGTGACAGAAGCTACTTTTAAATTGTAGTTCAGAGCCTAAACCTAAACCAAAGATACCAAAACATGACATGAATTCTTTATTAGGTATAATGGTGCAGATGTAAAAGAAAAAAATGCCTTCAAAATCTTATCAAACTTATTTGTGTTGTAGCTTTGATGACGATCTGAAACAAGCAACAGATCTTTGTATGTCAACAAGGGATTACACTGTTAATTGATCAATTAACTTAATAAAGTGAACAGAGCGGTGTTGCTTGTCATATTTTAAATTTGAATGTATAATAAAGGTGTTTCATATAAACATATTGAGCTGCGTCGCCCAATCAAAGACTTTCTTGCTCTATAAAAATGACAAAAATGGTGTGAGACAGATGTAGAAATGTGCAGCAAAGGACAACACAGCAAGTAAACATGGATGGAAACAATACAAGATATTAAATATAGTTTTTGAGCTGTTTTGCACATTAGCATTTTTTGCAGACTTGTCCAAAGGATGGTGCTGTGAATTGAGCTCTGAGTGAGTTTAGAGTTTTAACTGATGAACCTTCAAAGACGGACTTTAATCACAACCTTTCTCTTTCTTTCTTCCTTCCTTTCTGTTTTTCTTTCTTTCAGTTCTGTTGAAGAGGACGTGTGTGAATATTATTCCATCATGTAGCAGACTAACTAAACTGAATTGAATTTGGATTAAAAAATGAATTTAGTTTTCTTTATTTTGTATAATTTCTTTTTATATATAAAACTAAAAACTGTAATTGGAGAAAAATATGCCAGTTCATGTTGTCTATTGGTTTAATTTGTTTTGTATGGAGCACTTAGAGTTCATTTCTTACGGTAGATGAAGCTTTATGCCAGATTTAAATCACATTTAGGCCTTGTGGAAACAGTGGATGTGCCTTTCTTTGCCATGTTGTGCTGCCACATATTTTGCCCTTAACATTTATAATAAAGTTGCTCTTGGATTAAGACAACATCACTGTAGTTTCTTTTTGGCTCTTTTGGTTTTAGTAGTTAGAGGAATATCTCCTAAGCGTATAAGCATATTTTTAACAAAATATGGTAAATTTAGACTAATTATATTGACAGATATTGGCTTATTTCAGATAAATGAGTGTCAGCAAATATGTTGCCTATTTTCAAAATATCATTTATCATTAATGTTTTTTGCTAGTTTATTTCTATACATGAGCCTTATCTCATAATTACGAGAAAAGATACCATAGAAAAATATGTTGGAATCATTAAAAATACTTAAGTCATACTTAGGAAAATGTTTTTTCAGGGTTTCACAATTGTGCAGCCTTGATGAAGGTATGGCCTTTGGAAATATATTGTTATATTTTATTATATTTCTCCCAGTCAATATAAAACTCATATATTGTCTATATTTGGTAGTTTCTGCAGATTTCAAATTTTAGAATTGGAGTCAAACTATTACAGTTGATGTAAACATGATCACTGTTGATCCTCCGTAGGATGAGAAAGGCCTGTGTCACCTTTATTCATTCTGAGGTCATTTTACTGAACCAGGAATAACTAAATAAAACGAATCACAGTTGACGTAAGTAAAAACCTGAGTTGTCTCCATTTTCCAAATGAGGCTGGTGGTGTGAGCAGGTTGACAGAGGTGATGAAAAGCAGTGAGAAAGCAGAGCAGAGAAAGCTCCTGTTGTGTTTGTTGTGGAAACACTGCTGAGCTCTTTCCATACATGAGCATGGGAGAGAGAGGGAGGAAATTGGAGAGACACTTGGAAGGCCTGGGGTCTGTACGATATCAGATTCTGTTAGGTGTCTTCTTCCTGGATGGAAAACAGGCTGAAGTCGTGGTTTAGACAAAACACAGGGCAGCTGCATCTGATAGAGAAGGAAAAAAGGGTGCTGGAGAGAAATGGTCACTTAGTGAACAGAACTTACAGCAAAACAGGCCACAAACTGACCATTTCTGATTTTGACTTGGTTTAATACAACTTGGATCATATTTTTGTAGTTTTGGCCATCATTCCTATCAGTAATAACACTGTACTGACCAAGACTTTGTAGTATAGTAGCAATATCAGCAATATATGTTTCCATATCTCAGCAATTGCTGTAGTGAGGACAACTGATAAAACAATCAATATGGCCCTTAAAACAAAATTATCTGAAAAAGATTTATGTTTTGGTGATTATTTTGTATACTTTTATGAAATTTTACAGGGAGTCTCACAACAGATCTTTTACTTTGATCCAGTACTATTTCACTTGATGGTTCCTGGTTTAACAGCAGTGGATTGACACATATTAAAAGTTTAAAAGTTCAGGTAACTTTTGAAGCATATGAAGGAAACAAAAACCCACCTGTGCATGAACTGAAATACACAGCTAGAGGAAACTGTCACTTAAAGTAACAATTATTAGTGCAGATCAACAAAAAAACTAGAGTGGAATGCTGGGAAAAAAACATGGATGGACAGATAAAGAACTGTCCGTGAGTGTGGGAGTATGTGTTTGTGTGAGAATATGGAGGTATGAGACTGTGTGTGTGTGTGTGTATACTGTATATATGTAGGTATGTGTGTGTCTGTGTCACATGGAGAATTCATCCCAAACACAAACAGATCGAGTTACAGTGAACTGTGGAAAACGACGAGACGCACACAAGAACTACAAATTGACTGTTACACAGCTCGTGTGTGTGTGTGTGTGTGTGTGTGTGTTGGTTTCCTTGAGAAACAGACTGTTGGGAGTATCAACAGTGAGAGAGTCAACTCCAGCAGCACCGTCTGTCTCTGCTCAGGTCATGTTCATTTTCACTTTAAACCATCAACTCAAACTGCAGTCTCACATTAGAAGGGGCTGTTTAGATCAGTGGTTCTTCACCTTATTTGAGTACTGGACCCCTTGTTTACTTATATTTTATCTACCCAGTCAGTGAATTACTACAACAGCGTATTGCTGCCACCACGACAAAAGTATATTTATATATCAGTTTCTTGCTATGATGAGAAAACGTTCTCGTTATATCAAGAGTAATATTATATTATGCCTGAAAGTTTTCTTGTCATGGTGGCAACACGCAGCCATAAATTAAATGGTTTTATCTCAGATTTTAATTGGCAAAAATTTATATACATATTTATTTGCAAATTTATTCAGAAGTTCACCATGGACCTCCTGCAATACTAGAATGGACCACTAGAAGTCCACAGACCCCAGGCTGAGACCTTACACTGTAAAAAAAAAAAAAAAAAAATTGAGTTGTACGTAGTCGTGACGTCACCAATTGGTTGGTCCACCGTCTTGGAATTGACCGTTGCCATCTTTGATTTTTGAAGCCAGAAATGACCATATTTGGACAAAAGGGTGGAGCTGACCCTAGCACTAGTTTCTAACTTGGTTAGCACCGGTTAGCACGGTGCAATTACAGTCTATGGTTAACTGTGATAATGCTGATGCTAATGCTAATTTTCACTAGTGAAAAACAGGCTTAAAGCCATTAAAACAAAATGTACTTACCAGAAAGACTGAACAGCTGACACTGTAGAGGGTCTTTTAGTACAACAAGCGCTGAACAAGACTATTATAGGCGACCAAGTGTTACTATTCACTTTCATGAACACTGTGAAATAGCAGCAGCTAAGCCTATACTCTGTGAATCTGGGGTTACGCCATGGTTACGTTATGTAATCGCCGTGGCAGCAACTTGTCAATCACAAGGTAGCCACGCCCTAAAGCATACCCTGCTATATTGTCTATTTTACTCTAAATGGGACCATAATTTACAAAATGAACATCATGCTGTGTTGAACACTTGAAACTAGCAATTGAGACCATAAACTCATTAGGAAAATGTTTACTGAGGTAATAAATCAAGTGAGAATTAGGGTCATTTTCTCATAGACTTCCATACAATTGGACTTGTTTTTGCAGCCAGTGGCGTCGCCCCCTGCTGGCCTAGAAACAATGCAGGTTTAAGGCACCGCAGTGGCTTCACTTCACCCGCTTGGTTGAGACACAGTAGTTTAGATTGTTTGCTGATGAAGGAGAAATACCAAAGAAACTTTTTTTACATTTGAAAATTGAACCTATACTCGAGATGCTGCTTAGTGTGATCAGGTGGGAAGCCAGTGAGGGATATGTAAGACAAATCTGATCAGTCTGCAGTCTGCCAGGTTTTATTTAAAAATATAGCCAGCTAGCAGAGATTTGGAAAACATTTGTAAACTTGCAGGTGAGTGAGTTTACATTTTGTAAGAAGCTGCTTGATGGTTCATCATTCTGATTGCTTCTGTTTGAGCTGAGCTCTACCAGTGGGGAGAAGTTTTAAGATTTTGAATGTGTGTTTGTTAATGTGTGCATGATGCTTTGCTAACTAATGCTTGGTGAGAGCTACATACATCACTGCTGTCTATGTTTACATATTTGTTAGTGGTCACAGTATATGAAGAGCTGCAGGAGCTTATTGCAGTTTGGGTGAACCTCAGACGTCCAGCACACATAAATCAAGGTAGGCAAAATCTTTTCTTCTTCCACTCCTACATATTACCTACTTTTTTACAGGGCAATTCTAGTTTATTAAAATGTGGGTTTTATTTTCCAATTTTGGGTCATGATTTCTATCAGTCATGAAAATATTGTACTCAGTTATTTGCTGATGTGGTATCACAGCGATATCACTACAACTAAAGTCCACAAGAAAAATGAGTAGTCATGATGATCCGACAGATTGTGAACAAGCTGAAAGTTTTAAGGACATGACTGGTGTTTTTCTTATTGTCAACAAATCTCATGCAGAGCCAAACCAACAATGAATTGGTCTACTTACAAGTATTATGTGTGTATCCAAAGCTTGGTATTATATTATTCCTCTGTGCCTTAGAGCTCCATTGTCCAAAAACCATTAAAAACATGTCAACAAGTCACACTGCAGCACTGAGTCACATGTCCTATGTTATAAATTTCTCAAAGAACTTTAGTAAAAAGTCAAGAAGTTGTGATATGAAGTACAAAAAGTTAGCGAAGCTCTGTAAACGCAACCACATTCTCACACATTCGCAGTGGTGTCGGCCTTACACTGAACTACTCTCTGGAGACTGAAAACATGATCTCTGTTATTAGTCTTTGGAGCCGTTTCTAAACAAAATACCGTGGCCGTAATCTTCAGGGCGAAGGAACATTTCACTCAGTGGATTTTACTGTTCGCCTTCATTTTCTCTCCCAAAAACCTGGAGATTTCTTCACAGCCTGTCAAACTGTCTGACTGCGTGTGTTCTTTCCCCTTTTGGACTTCCTCTTAGTGATGTCACCATGTTCTCATGATGACCTAAACTACAAAAAAGGCACAGAATTATTCTTAAACTTCATGTTGAACTGGGAAAACCATATTTTCATAATAATTCTAAATATTTAATATGTCTCTGTTATACTTGGTTAAATGATATTGTTTGGTAGACAGTGACAGTGGCATGGTTGAGGGTTCGATTCCCTGCAGAGACACTATATAAGAAATGGAACTTGTGATGGAAGAGATAAAAGGAAAAAAAAAACTTTCACACACAAAAACACCCCAAAAAACGAAGCTGCTTCTCATTGGATGTTCAAGGGTTTCCGTTTATATATGTACAATTAAAATCACAGTTTTACCAAAATATAAAATAAATAACATTAACAAAACTAAGATAAATGCATTCTGAGTGACCAGTCTGGTTAAGACCTAGGCATCTTTTTTTTTTTTTTTTTTTAAATCTGTTGTTTCTGCCTCCACAGACAACTACAAACATTTGTTTTCCTCAAACTACATTTCCCACAAAGCACTGGGTGTAAGCATCCCATCTCACATATCTTTTTTTCTCTGTATACTTTTTATTAGTTGTTTTTCATTTATTTATATATATAGATATATACATCTATATATATCTACATATATGTGTGTGTGTATATATACACACACTGTATATATCTATATCTTTATTTTTATTTTTTGCACCTGGGATTTCCTCCCACCCCCCTTCCTGAATTGATCAACCACAGTTTAGCTCTGCGGCCTCCTGCAGCCAATCAGGAGCAGGCCTCCAAGTGGTCGACAGACAGTGGTGAGGTCAAAGGTGAGAGGTCACAGAGGCAGAGGTCAGCAGCAGCAGTGCCCAGGTAGGCCACCCTGGTGTGTGTGTGTGTGTGTGGGTATTTGTATTACTATACTTATTAGGACAACTTTGACTTCTAGGTTTAAAACTTGGAGATCTTTAGAGAAGACAGACTTTTATCTTCTTTGGTCCTTCCCGACCATTAACAGCAGCAGTTGGCAATTTTGCACCTTGGTGACTCCAAAATCACTTAATACAACATGATTAAACAGTGTGTGTAATGTTGTGTTCATGTCATTTGGATGATCAAGTGTTGCCAGTGTTGTTAATAATTAGTTGAATTTACACACTGGAAAAATAGTTATTTACAGCTGAGCTCTGGCTGTATTATAGGCAGACTTGGTGGTAAAAACATTAAATGAAACCATAATTAAATTAGGATCAAGTTATTTTGAACAGTGGATTTTGGTTGATGTGAGGCTGCCATGCTTGTTTTCTAGATACTTTCATATTATTTTGTGCTAAGTCAGACATAGTATACTGGATGTTTTTCATTACCA
This sequence comes from Scomberomorus guttatus, assembly GCA_038419695.1. Taxonomy (NCBI): domain Eukaryota; kingdom Metazoa; phylum Chordata; class Actinopteri; order Scombriformes; family Scombridae; genus Scomberomorus; species Scomberomorus guttatus. The sequence continues at coordinate 30,868,002 of CM076449.1, forward strand.
ACTTGATGATGTATCTGAACAGTGGTTTGAAGCTGGAAAATGATAATAATGTGAACCTCCATATGACCTGAATGCAGCATGAATATCTCTGCATCACTATCTGGTTGAGATAAAAAAGCATTTTATATTGTTTCACTGAATGCTGGATTTGAATGAGAAAAGACTGTAGTTTATTCAGTGTTTTCATTCATATTTTCCTGTGCACGCAGACGTTTTCATGCCAGTCCACAGTCCAGAAAAGAGAATTCAGTGTGAGCTAATTTAAATATTGTGGATGGGACTTTCTTCTCTGTTGAGGCCTCAGTTTGTTTTAGATGATATTTAAGATTATGTCATTGTTTAAGGGTTACAGATAGTGTGCCTACAATTTAGTGAAAAATGCCAATCAAAAGTTTTGAGAGCCAAATGTCTTGTTTGGTCTGACTAACAATCCCAAACCCCAGATATCTGCTGTATTTGCTTAATCCGTAGACTGAAACGGAGCTAGATTGTTGAAATAACCAACTTCTCACTAAATTATTGTCACTCCATGGCAACAAAAGACAACAAAGTATTGCCCTAAACAATTGCTGTATTTTAAATATTGTTTAGTAGCCATGGTGGTTATGAAAAGTAAAGCAGTGTGGAGGCTGCAGGTCAGAATCAATCATCAATTCATTAATTACTTAACTGAGATAAGGAGACAGCATATATCCTGTAAGTGTTACGCAATGAACCCGAGGTAACTTTTCTGTTATTTTGGCAGACTTGCTCATATCTTGCAGAGTTAATAGTTTGAACGGGAAGGAATTTTACTGATAAAAGATCCCCTGAAGTATAGTAACATAAATAGGGTGAATGTGTTCATGTGTGTGTTTTTTTTCTAAACTCCAGTGTTTTATTGCAGTGTCTGTGGTGTTGGGTCGGGTGGGGATCAGTACAGTCTCAGAGGAATCCTCCTCTTCTTGCAAAAGATCCAGGAAGGGGGAAGAGTGGGAGAAACCAAAAAAAACAAACAAACAAACAAAAAGAAAACATAATTAAAATGTTCCATATAGAGTTTTCTCTTAAAAAATAGACGTCTTGTCTGTTTGTAAATCAGTAGTCGGAAGGAAGTGACATCCATCCATTCGTCTGTTTGTTTATCACAGGAGTGAAATGATTGATCCAGCAAACGAGAGGGGAGAAATGAACAAAAAGGAAAAACAGACTGTTTTGTTGTTTGTAGTTGGAGATGGACGGAGCACCCTGTGTTTTCCAGTTGAAAGAGAGAAAAAGAAAGAGAAAGCGAGTGAGACAGCATCCATCTTTTTTCTTTTGCCTTGTGTCTGTCCCAAAGTAGAGGCCACCGCAGGAAGGCGAGGAGGTGGGCGGAGTCATGGCCGTCCACCTTTAAATTGGCTCTTAAAGGTGATTGGGTGGTCATGGTAGGATGGGGAAATTGATAAAATATTCACTAAGAATCCATTTCACAGAAGAAAACATTATCTCCCATTGAAATGCACCGAAATCTCCCAAAATAATCATGTATCTATGTGTATCTCCCCACATAACAGCTGATGGTATTCCAAAGAAATACGTCAACCTCCGAAAAATCGCTTCCGTCTCCCGTCAGCAGCCCTTGTGGTGAAAAACAAGGAAGTGGCAGACTGGCAGGAAACATGAGAGGGTTGCCTGAGAGAGAAAAATACTGAATTAAAAGGATGAACAAAAGGATGGAGGTGGAAGGACAGAAGTAAACAGAAGTTAAGGAAAGAGATTTCAGGACAGAGATAAGAGGAGGTACAGTATGTTCAGCAGCTTCAGGAATCTTAAGGAAAGTATGGAAGCCGAAAATCAAACTGATACCAGCAAGTTCATAAATAGAGCGTGACTGATACAATCTGCATGGCCGGTAAAGAAACGCTGAAAGTATAACTTTATTTTTCATCTGTATTTCAAATGTCCCACTCAGTGCACATCTTGGTTATTAATTTGTTAACAACCAAATTTAAGGGACCCTGATCAAAACTTTAGAGTTAAAAGTTCTTTCTTGACCTTGCAAACAAACAACTCGTAACTAGAACTTAACCCTAATCTAGAACAATAAATGGGTCGAGGAGCAATATTGACCAATATTAGCTTCTGCAGATATATTGGTATCAGTGTACATGTCAGCTGATAAGTAATAAAAAAAAAATGTCAGCACAGAAATGTCAAAGATATGTAAGAGGGTTATTATGAAACATGTCACACCGGCAATTATAGTTTGACAGTAAAATCTTTCACTTGTTAATAACCAAATTTAAGAGATTATTAGCAAAAATGTTTGTTTATATTTTGTGTTGATGTTAAAAATAGATATTGGCAGATATATCGTTATCGGATTTTAAAAACTGGTTCACTCACCAGCTTTTTCTGAAGCTTTAAACTTCATCTCACAGTCTTCCTCAGTGGATAGATTGACAGTTTGCACAGAACTTTCAAACTGTTCCACTGAGGAAGACTAAGATGAGGCTGAAAGCTCTAGAAGAAGCTAGTAAGCAAGTTTCTGATGAGTTTATTTTCAAATCAAGTATCTGTCTGTACATCATCATTGAATTTATTCAACTCTCAGATAATAATTTTGGCCTTTTAAAAATTCAGCAATGGTCAGGATCTATTCACAAATGCATAAATATACTGGTCTTTAAAAAAATAAAATCTGTGAATCACTAGGTAATGTATTCTACTTTCAAACTTGAGTTTCTGTTAATAATTTTGTGAATATATTCACTTTTTCCCATCTTGATTAAAAAAAATGTGGAGTTTTAAAACATTTATGGGTATAAACTGGTAAAATTTTAATTTTTAATATTTTGTCCCAACATTGTTTTCTAATTGAATTAATGGTCTTCACTTTTTCACAACTATTGCCAGACAAATCTTTTTTATAGTAAACACTCTCATGTTATTTTATGTTGTAAATCTGTTATATGTACTTATTTTCTTATTTTCAAAGGCCGTTCAAGACACTTGCCTGAATTTTATGAGAATGAAGAAAAGAAAACGGATCAGAGGTAACTAAAGAAACAAGTCAATGCCATGAAAGAGAATAAACGGGATACAAAAGAGAGGAGTCGACTGGAGTGAAGAGGCAAAAAGAGGAAACAAAAGGAGAGAAGAGAGGAGGTCTTGGCAACGTTACAAAAGGTTTAGGATGTAGTAGAGAAATGAGAAGAAAGTCTTGGCAGTAATTGGAGAGATTTGGGATTCAGAAAAGAGAGGTGAACTGAGGAGTCCTGGGAGGAGTCTGTGATCATTTTTAGAAGTTTTGGACTTGGACGAGTGTGTGAAAGAAGTAATGAAATGGTCTGGCATCAATCCTGTAAGTACAGGATCAGAGGAGGAGGAGCCAGGAGGAGGTGGGGGCGGTGTGTGGGACTAGGATTCCGAGGAGGTGCGCGAGCCGCCGTGAATGAGCGACTTGTAGATGTTGGAGGAGAGGAATCGTGGGTAGGAGTCCCTATGCATCAACGTGTAGATCTGCAGCTGGGCGTCTTCAAACGTGTGAGGCGCTGGGTCCTGCATCTTCCTGTTGATCACCTCTCGTACCCGGGCGTCCAGACTCACCTGCAGGGAAATTTACATTAGTTTAATAGGAAAAGAAGACAGAACATTAAAGGAAAAAAATGCTGGTTCACATGCTGAAGCAAACTGTTTACATCACTGTCAATAACTTTACATCAAACCATAATGTATTCAGTACTGGTATTAAAGTAAATGTGCAGAGACCAGAGAATTGTTTGAGATGTGAGATTTTATACTGTACAAATTAAAATTACAATTTTAGGTTTCTGGCATTTCAGGCAGAAGCTGTGGGAATCTTTTGGTATCACCATTTGATTCAGAATTGATTCTCTATTCAAAACAATCTCAATTGAATAAATAGAAAGACGGGCACTATTTTTAGGCTCTTACTGTGTGCCAAACCACTCGTTCATGTCCTCAGTCCACTGAAATATGAAACATAACTGACAGCTGGTCGGTCTCAGCCTCAAACTCTACAAGAACAAACTGAATTTCAAGATGCGAGGATATTTAGGCTCAGTTGTTACATACAATTAGGGTTCGTTTTTAGCTTGTTCAAAACTATTTACGATTAGCATAAGAAGCTCTGTATGCTGTAAAACATAGTGGCTGTGGATAAAGAGGGGACTGGGAGAGTGGCCAAATACATCACATTTCTGTAAGTTAATGTTCTGCTTGATCAGCAGTTGTATGATAAAATGCTTGTACTGTCTATTTCCCTTACACTCAGATTTTGTTTCGCTTATGGATAACAAGCATTATCGTCGTGGACTCGAGTAAACTACAACTTTAAATCCATTTCATTCTCTCCGCTGTGGCACAGAAAGAGAGAGCAGAGGGGAGGTGAGAAAGACAGAGGACTGCACGCACTGCCATAAATTACACTAAAATTTATTTTCTATCAATTGACTTATTGTTTGAGCTCTGGTTGTGTGCTTAAAAGTGACGGCAACACAACAGCAACAGCTGTAGGAAAGACGTGAGAACTGGAGCGTAAACAAAGCGGGATTCTGCACACACATTCGTACTGCACCTATACTGAATATACTGTGTGCTCTCAGATCTGGACTAACAAATTAAAGTTTGAAGTTGTTTTGTACTTTGTAGCTGACATTAATGAACTTCCATAGGGGCATGAATACATACAGTTATCAGTACTGGAACACCAACACACACACACACACACACGTTCAGAGTGGCCCCACAGCCACAGCACCAGAAGATATTTATAGAACGGCAAGCTTTCTCTTATGTTTTCTCTCTGCTCTTATTTAGGAAAGGCACACACACACACACACACACAGATAGGCATTCTACCAAGGTCAGACATGCAGACAGACAGCCAAGCATGCATCTTCTCTGCCAAACTCACACGTCTGGATATCTCTGTATTTTAGTCTGTGTGTGTGTGTGTGTGTGTGTGTGTGTGTTTATAAAAAGCATTTACTGCTATACTGCCAAAAGGTGATGAGAGCAGCGATTTAAAGCTTCCTGTAAATGTAAGCACACACTAACACACATGCAGATAACTGTACATACAAACACACCAATGCTGAAACATGCCAAAACACACACACACACACACACTGAGATGAAGCCTGACAAGCAAAGCCTCCAGCACTCATACTAAATAAAGCAACTGCTGTTACACACACACACACACACACACAGTCAGTTAAAAATAGCAGTTAAGCAGACAATGCTTCCTCCATTTCTCACCAGAACAAAACAAACTCTTAACACATTCACCATGTGTATGAGTGTGTGTGTGTACTAAAGTATGTTGTTTAAGTTGGTTCCACCAATAAACCACAAATAATCACTAGCAGTGAATCAGTGCTGACTGACTGAGTTTTGCATTTCCTGAAGTCAGTGTTGGTGTAAACACTGAGTTTGTGTATAACAGCAGAGAAACTTTACACAGGAAATGTTCAGAACAAGATTACAAAAAGGCCCAGAGGCTGCACTGTACAAATAACATATTACAGTAATGATTTCTAAATGTGTGCATTATCAGTAGTGGTGCTAAAACCTGATGGTCCTGTTAATAGGGAAAAACCTACAGGGTTCATCATCTGGAGAGCAGGAACGTTCTCAGTGAAAGTCACTGAAATCTATCCATTATATTCTTTTTATATTTATTTTGTACAAGTGGGCAATTTGCCCTGATGATGGCAGTAAAGGATATCATTAGAATTCATCATCTGGGGACCATGAATATCCACAGCTAATATAATGAAAAAGTATGTTGGAGTAAATAAGGACAGACTGATAGACAGACAAGGATGGAAAACTAAATGCACCAACCAGATCTTAATTAAGAAAGCATTTTCAAAAAGCTAAATTAAAATCTTGAGAAATATCTTGAAATTTAGACAATGACACAAACCTTAAATCTGCAAACCCCTGAACCAGTCTGAAAACATCCAGGCTATATATATATATACACACACACACACACACACTTTATTCACCAGAATTTAGGTGGGAAAGGGGAAGTGATCTCTAGACTGTGATGAGGCTGAGATAAACGAGGCGTAGCTGGTGTATTCAAGAGATTTAAGGGACATGCGAGATTTAACCCTCAGCTGCAAGAGAGCATTGCATTTGTGAGCTATTTTATAAAATTTTAATCAAATCTACAAAAAACCCCAAAACATTCAGACGTTGTAAAAAAAGAGATTGAAAATGTAAAAATGAAGTTTGACTGTCAGAGTGTCCTTGAAGTAACCAAACAGAATAACCTGTCCCTGACTGCAACTGCAATGATAAAAAAAAAACCTTGATCAAAAATAAACATAATGAAATGTTGACAGTGATAAATTGTGCCAAGCAAGCTGATTTTCATTGCATACTAAAAAACTGAAACCAACGGCTAACTGAAAGGCCAGAAATCGATTTAAATGTTATAGTATTTGTAGTTAATTGGCTGAAACCAACAGAATGGTCCTGCAGACAGTTGGTTTTTTTTAAACAGGGGTGTAACCGCAGCCTTAAATAAGCCCACAGCTCTCCTACCTCTTTTGGCGACAGTATGGAAATGTAGTCCTCGTAAATGGAGCGCGCCTTCTCCTCGATGGCACCCTTGTTGATTTCCTTTTTGAGGTCTTCACAGGCCAGCCAGAACAGCATGTTCTCCTCACTGTACTCCGTCCGCAAAAACTCCCGGAAAACATTTCGACCCGCCGGGTTCCTCATCAGCTTGTCAAAGGACTGAGACCAGAGCCGGATCTCTTCCACTGAGGGTTTGGTGCTGAAGAGGAAGAGTGGAAAGATTTATTCCAGTAGATGTAGAAAATATAACAAATAATTATTAGTTAGATCACTATCAAAGTTTATCACATTTCTATTTTTTCTTTTTGGTTTGGATTCTGTTTGCCAGGGAAGTTGGGAGGTATTAGGAGACAGTTTTAACATTTGTTGACAATGATAAAAATATAGAATATCACTATCCTTTGACACAAAATGACATAAAACGTGCAACTACAGCATGTCAACATGCAATAGTGGTGAACAACTGTTGGTACATTGGCATGCTGTAGGTAGCACATTAGCTTCTTAATCTTTTTTTTTATCCATTCAGGTATTTTGTTTTCTGGTGTGTAATATTACAGCTTTGTGGCTCATTAGTGTGGCTGCTTTCATTGAAGTAAAGTGGAAATTCTCATGAGAAAATACTGATAATGTTAAAAACAAACCATAAAATCCTGCATCCATACCAAAAACTAATCCTTTGTTCTTTGGGCTGTAGCCTAACTACACACCAAATGTGATCAGCAGTGCAGACTCACCATGCTTCACAGTTTGGTATGGTTTCCATCTTGGTGTCTTGTGATATCCTCTTCCTCCTTCTCTTCCTCCTCTCCTCTTCATTCCTGACAGTGAGACTGACATGATAAAACGGCTTTCAGACAGGAAACACACACACACACGCACACACACACACACACACACACACACACACACACACACACACACACACAAACAGACACACTTACACACACAAAACCATAGTTGACCACAGTTATGTTAAATGCAGAGTAAAGCTGCAGCTACAGGTGTCTGCACCTTCAGAGAGAGAGAGTGTGTGTGACAGAGGGAGAGAAAGCTATAAATAATTAGTCACCCCCCCATGCCCCCCTCTCTCTCTTATTCTGTTTCATTCACCATTCCCTTACATTAATATACACATCAGTAGTGAACCATGGGAAACGCTGTGGTTGCATTCCAAGACAAGACACTCATGCACAGCAACATGCTTGTGAATTACCTATCGAGGGCACCTATATCATGGGAAGGAAAGAAAGGGCTTTGTTGGTGCACTTCACCTCAGAAATAAATTGAAAATTGGCTTCAGCCCATTTGTTAGTCTTTATGTTCTAAATTCAGGGTGATTTTGTTGTAAATACTGCATTAAACTAAGAGTTGTTGTAATATAACTACTATCATTATATGAGGTTAGATATAACATTTGGTGACATCTATAAAAGGATTCGTGAAGTTCTCTATCAAAGGGATACTGAGAACCTCAAAAAAAATCCAATAGATCAGGGGAATTTGGTTGTGAATGAGAAACAATAATGTAATTTAAACTCACCCTCAAAAGATGTAAGTTATAAGTTGCAACTGTGCAAATATTATTATTGCTATAACAACTCAAACACATCTGATATCTGATGCTCGAGAAAATAATAAAAGGTCAGGTCACACAAGGTCACTGTAAGGTCACAGGGAGGCCCAGGACAGAACCAATTTAGTCCTCAGGTGAAATGTGGGAATCACATTATAGTGATTTATTACTATAAACTTGATATAACATCCCAAACACTTGATAATAAATGTGATGATAATATTATAGTGATTGACAAAATGATTCCACTGGGACCAAATGATACCAAACTTTGATATTTCTGCTATGACTTTAAATCATAAGCAATAAACTCCTTCCTCTTTAGTTGCTCTACTGTCAACTGAAAAAATATTGGTAGAAGTAGTTGAAGTTGACGAAGAGATTATTGGCTATGAAACATTCACATTTAAACTTGTATCTTGTAAATCAAAGTGCAGATAGGTCTCCATTAGCGCCTGGAGCAGGTAAGACTCACTGACTGATGGAAATAGAGAAAAAGGAAAAAGGGGGAATCTCTTCACTCAAGCAGAATCGCCTGCACTATAGAGACCTAATCACTGTAGTGATACTGGCACTGCCTGACTAATGTCTGGAGACTGTGTGGACGTGATTGTGAGCAGGTCTGTCGTTTGTATTCCTGTGTTTGTGTGTGACAGACTGGGAGTAGAAAACAAATGGCTCTGGTACTCTAGAGGCTCTGACGGGAGGTTCTTAGCATAACAGCTAAAATACACCAGGCAAGGACGCAATGCGTCACGTAGGCGGGGCGGAGCGGGGTTTTCTACCTGCTACACCAACTCCATCTCCGTCACTGCATGCATATTGAGTTCTCAAGTTATAATGCAGTTGGTTATGCAGAGTTTAGAAGCGTAGGCTTTATTAACTGGTACTGAATTAATTAACTAGAGCATTTTAACTACAGGATCATGGATTCACACTAATTTGATTGATTTATTTTAATGTGCAATGAAAAAAAAAAAACCCACAAGGTTGCACTGCTGCGTCACACTGCCTCTGGTACAATGAGGTATTTATTTTAATCATTTTTAAACAGATTATACTCGTTTTTTACTAAATTTCATGGCAATCCATCTGACAGATGTTGAGATATTTCAGTCATGCCCAAAGACGTGGACTGACCCACAGACCAACCAAACATCCCTAGAGACATGCTCCTAGCATAGCTAAAAATAGAAGAGAAAAGAAAATGCAGCGTCTGTGCAGCCAAAAAACTCTACACACAGTTACACGTATGTACACTGCTGAAGTTTTACTGGCACAACCGGCAAGTGCCATGTGATTCTTAGCAGACACAGTCAAGGATAATCGAGCAATGATAAGGCCAGTCTGCCTCTGCCAGTGTGTGTTTGTGCACGTGTGAAAGTGTTGGTTGGTGTGTATTTGTCTGTGTAAATGCAGCGTGTGTGTGTGTGTGTGTGTGTGTGTGTTTTTGTCTCCTACCATGAGCAGCTGCAACAGCAGCACCAGCAGAAACAGCAGGCGTTGGGCCGTTGGGAATTCTGGGTCGTGGTCATGCCCCGCCCCCCTCCCGCCCCACTCAGTGCAGAGGTCTCGCTGCGACCTCCCCCCATGGCCAGCTCGCCCTCTCGCTCGGCCGGGATCGGACCTGTGTACTGCAGAGAAAGAGGGAAAGATATTGTGATCTCTTCTAAACTGTTATGAGTCATTATTAATGTTTAGAATAATAATTTACCTCAACAGAAACCACTAATACTTCAAAATGATTGAAGGTTTGACATCTAGTGAATCAATCCATTCTGAGGCATTAGTACAATTTTGTGACTCCACCAGACAATCCCAGAGAAGTCCGTCTTTCTCTACCTGCATGTTTGCATTTGTAGAGTTGCAGTGGTGGAATGTAACTAAGTACAAGTACTCAAGTACTGTGCTTAAGTACAATTTTAAGGTACTTGTACTTTACTTGAATATTTCTATTTTGTGTTACTTCATACTTCCACTACATTTATCTGACAGCTTTAGTTACTTTTCAGATGAAGATTTGACACAATGGATAAAATAACAAGCTTTTAAAATACAACACCTTGTTAAAGATGAAACCAGTGGTTTCCAACCTTTTTGGCTTTTGGCGTCTTAAAAGCAGTGTGTAGTCGGGGTCACATTTCAGATGTGACCCCAGATGAGTTGTTAACAGCTCCACCAAATTGTGATACTTCCCTCTGAACTTCTCACATGGTTTTCAATAAAACCAAAAATCTTTTGGTTTTGGATTTTTACCAAAAATCAAAGATTAAAAGAAAAGTTCAAAAACTGAAAACAGATTTGTGTATCAGAACTTTGTTTTTTCTTCTTTCCTCTCCCATTAATCATCTCACGACCCCTCAGATTTATCTGCTGAGCCCTTGGAGGGGCCCGACCCTAAGCAGCTACAACAGTAATATGCTGCTTACACACTGATGCTTCACTATTAATAATCTAATGATGTCATATATAATAATATATCAGTCAGAGGGAACCAACCACTACGTTTACTGTAATACTTTAACTACATTTTGGTGCTAATACTTATGTACTTTTACTTAGTTAAGTTGAGGTCGATCTTATCTTATTGCTAACACACAATATGTATTTCCCTCACTGTGGTCTGGGAAAGCACAATAAGCTCCTGCTGACATGGATCATATAGATTAACAGACTTTCAGGTAAATCAGGATGCTACACAGTCGCATCAAGTGGACATGGGGGATAAAGCTTTTTAGAATTTCAGAAGATGGCAAAATAACGTGTTATCACATGTTGACATGTTCCTGAAAACATGTTCCGACATACAGAAATGTGTCTGAATATGGACAAACTTGAGCTCTACCAACAGCACAGGTGTTAGATGGAGGCTTAAAATTGTCTTCACGTGACCATCTTTGTTTACAGTAATCACACCAAGGTAGCACAGTTAATATGGCAATCATGTGTGTGTCAGTGTTTCAAAGTGCTACACATAGCATGTCTGTCTTTATAGATGATGGGTGATTATGAGTTCACAGTGAATGATTTGAATAAACTGCTGTTAGTTATTTTTTTGCATTATAAAAATGTACATACCTCTTGTATTGGAAACTGCTTTGGCAACATAGTCATTTATACACTGATTAAGAAATACTGTCTCTGTGTAAGCTCTCTACTACTTTAACAGGGAGTGAGATGAGGAAGGGGGGGCGGGGGTGGGGGGGGTAGACATCGAAAAAAAAAAAGAAAAGACAGAGAGGGCAGGTTAAATAATGTGAGAGACAGCGAGGAAGAGGAGGAATAAATAGATTGGGGAAAAATAGATCACACAAAAGCTAGAGATACAGAGAGACAAAAAAAGGATGAGAAATAATGAGATTATAGAAGAAAAGTAAAAGAGGAAGAGCGAAAGAGGGAAACAAAAGATTTACAAATTTAGAGAGGGTATGGAAGAAGAGAGACAGAGAGAGACAGAGAGAGAGACACCATGTAAAATAGAGGAAGTGAAAGAGAGACAGACCGGGCAATGTGATGCATCATGTGATTGAGCTGTGATCACACACACACACACACACACACAAACACACACAAAGATGATCACACACACACACACAGGTTTCTCAACTTTTGGTTCTGGACTAAAGACTCTGAGTCCCAGGATCTCCTGATTTACAGAAGATGTCGCTGGAGATTTTAAAAAATGTAAAATACCATTTCTATTAATATATACTTGAAATGAATCTCCCTCCATGCTCTTAAAATATAATACAAGGAATATAAACAGCACTCAAAGCTCAGATTCAACTTATAATTTTGGGAAGAAACACAGCCACAGAGGTAAATAAAGTATACACACACACACTGTATGGCTGCTCACAGTAACACATGTATGAACACACTGTGAACATCACATCACACAGATGCACAAAAAGACAGCGTATATACATATGTACATAATAAAAACTCACACAAAGAGATGTGCAAAAGTGCACACAGATGTACAAAGAAAATTAAGCCAATGCACTCATACACACACACACACCCTGTGCTGTGTGTGTGTGGCGGGGTGGATAATTCCACATCAGTGTTATCATCATTAGATTGGATGAGTTTTAAAATTTCTCTAAAATGGTAAAACTACCGTTCAGCTAACATTAGCCTCCAGCTGTCGACTCTGACTGACTGTCTGTCTGCCAGCACAGGGCTGCTGACCTGTGTGTGTATGTGTGTGTGCTTGATGTCACACCCCAGAGAGTGCAACAGTGATTTTTTTTTTTTTAAAAAGCAAAGTAATATTGTTATTTAAAATTTAACAAACATTTCATCTAAGTCCTAGACCATACCGGGTTAAACGTCATAGCTCGACAGCTAAAGGCACCTTTAGCCTTTGCGACACACTGTGTGAGGCGGGTCCAATAAAATGTATGATATCATTTTGAGGCTATCAGTCTGATGAATGTGATGACTGCATGGCGAATCGTAGCGCTATAATGTAAATAGAAAAAAAGTTTATGAGGACAAAGGCACAACATCAGCCCGCATCATCCATCTGTAGCTCTGAAGTTTTGAAAAAGCAGCAAACACTGAACAAGCTTTGGCCAAATGGCTGACACTTTTATAAAATGTCATGTCGGCTAGTGTATTCTGCGTCATTCTATGTTGTACTCCGATTTTTGGTCGCCAAAGACCCAAATCAGCTGTCAGTGCACATGTCTCACAGTTTGATCTAGGACCACCGTTTTGGATCGATGAGCTTTGAGCAAGATTTTCTCTCATGACTGTCAACTTTTGACAGCCCAAAACCGCACTGTGTAAAGGCGACCTGAGACATCTCTGTAACAACAGTATTTATTTATTTATTAAAAAATTAAATACAAATAGTAATAACAACTCAGTTTAGTTTAAGTGTCCAGTCAATAGTTTTACAGACATATAGAGAAAATTTTCTTTTTGCACTGCAGAGAATTTTGTTGCAGTACAACATTTGACCACTGGGGCAAACTGACAGCAGGGCTGACTCACTGCACCACATCCAGCTCTTTAAATACTTCAGTGGAGAAAACCTACTGAGTTACAGAGTAACTTCAGGTCTCCACAGTGACCCTAACACTGTCTGAAGAAAAGAAACACAACCTCAAAAAATTAACAAAGCAAATAAATATTTTCCTGTTGTTTCTAAGTGTTTGAGCAAGGCAGTAAACTGTGGAACTGCAGACAGGTGTTGAGCGTACAGTGTGCTACAACGTGCACACATACACACCAAATACAGAGATAACTACACGCCTTCACAAACACACACACACAAACACACACTGATGTCACAGTTTACCTGCACTGTCAGAGTAACGACAGAGGAACACTCCCTTCCTGTTTTATCACTCGCCACATCTTTTATAACACAAGGCTATCACATTTCAGACTTTGTATGTGTGTGAGAGTTAGAGAGGGAGAGAGAGAGTGTGTGTGTGTGTGTGTGTGTGTGTGTGTGTGAAGGCAAGTCTGTTCGAAAAGTGTGACAGGTGATGACTGAACACAGGAAGATTCATTACCAGTTTAGTTAAGAAAGAAAAAAGAAAGAAGCGAACATGTACAGTTCCTTTTGAGCAGATGTCTCACTTCCTCTTTTGTTACACGTGTTTTTCAGTGTGTGCATGTGCTTGTGTGTGTGTGTGTGTGTGTGTGTGTGTGTTTAACAGGATTTGGGTTGGAGTGTTAATCTGATTAAGCTGGATGACATTAGCAAGACTTAGAAATCACACACACCCACACCCACACACACACACACACACCCACACAGTAGTTCACTTCCTTGTCATCTCAACTCCATTTCTGTAAATATTTTTTTTAAATCTGTATTTATCCTGATAAGGTTGACAGAGCACACATGCTGCTTCCTCAGAACAGCAAAGGAAAGGAAAAAAAAAGAGGGAGAGACAATTAACTTTTCTTAGCCACAGTGTCCTATGGATGAAGCTAAAGTAGAAATCTTTGGGTTTTTTCAGACAGCTCCATTCTGAAAATGTAATTCTGCTTCAGTTTCAATGCCAAGTCACACCAGAAATTCATCTGATCATTGATGTTGCTGGAAGCTTTGTGACACAGTGTCTACTTGTGGGTCTTGCAGTGGCTGCTTTTGTTTGTAGTGCCTTTTGTTTCGTTGGCATTGCTTTTACATGTGGAGGTGACAGAAAGCCATAAAGAACAGACTGTGGTGCATCCAGTTCTCTGTGTGTGTAAGAATGAATCAGAGCTCCACAATCCAGATCGTTTTCAATGGTTAACCGAGCAAATTTCAACTTCAACAAATTTAAAGTTCACTGAAAACCACTGAAAAAATTGACTTCGCCTCAGCGAGCAATTGCACGCAAAATGATATTGTTACAATATAATCATGTGACTAAGCCCAAAGGAGAAAACTCTTTGCATTTGGGGAAGTTGCATAGCATTATTTAAACCATACACTGTGTATGGTTTGTGCCACACCATTGAAACAATACTGTGGCATTGGTATGTACAACTTTTTGAACCCTGGAGTTACAGTTCACCACTTGTCAATGGTTATAAAAGAGGTTTTTTTTTAAAATTGTGAATCACCACGAACACAAGAGGTCCTTGAGCATACGGTCATAAACGTGCACAAAAAATATTGATGGGTCCAGCGAAGATTAGCTGCAGACAGATACACACACAGACACATGCACACACACACACACACACACACACACACACACAAACGCATGATCCCCTCCAGGGATCTGGCAGAGAAAATTATTTTGTTGGTTTTCAACAACAACAACAACAACAACAACAACAACAACCAGCCGCTGACATGCTGTCAAAGCCTCATGGCTGATATTCTGAAAAACCAACAATAAGCAAACTGCAGAAAGATTTTTATGCTTTAACATAAGTAGTTGATCCTCTCAGTGTAAAAAGAACTAATGTTTTTGTTCGTAATCGATTACATTTGTAGATAGCCTGTAATGTTTTCCGAATTTACTTATTTTATTTATATTATATTATTATTAATTTATTTTAGTGTTCATTTTAGAAGTCAGCACAGTCGATCATATTCATGCACTTTGGTAAATCTGATGTGAAAAAAAAACACTACATGTCAGTGCAGAAGCCATAGAAAGAGCTAAGTGTCTGTTAGCTACACAGTTAAACAGTGTATGAATGAAATGAGTGTTATTTCATGCATACTAAATGTATAATAAAAAACAATCAAATGTATTTAATTTCATTCATCAAAATATGTTGCTAACTTTTTTTCTCTAACTTTGCTGTGATCTGATGTCTTTTCTTCTTTGTGCTGAACAAATTTGTTCTTCATCTGCAAACTTTGGCAACACAGATGGACTGACATACCGCACCAATAAAGCAAGATGAAATTTAAATTCAGAGAGAGACACTGCCAGGGCTTTTGTGTACTGCATGTACATCTACCAACACACACACACACACACACACACACACACACACACACACACAAGCAGCTGCGCCTGCCAGCAGGGTTTAAGTAATTAAGCGCTCATTTTAAGTATTAATCTGAGAGATTACTGCTCCATAATCTCACCACCTGATCGCCAACAGCCCTGTGTGTGTGTGTGCGTGCATGTGTGACAGAGAGGAGGGGTCACAATGACAGATCAAGAGACAGAGAGATGAATTGAAAGAGGTAGACAGTAAGCAATTTCTATATTCTATTTCTGTCATTTAAGATGTGTTTGTGATTTCTGTTTGTGGTAAATTGGGACGGTTACAGTTATGTTGAACTAAATAAAACAAGGAGTGATCAGAGGGACAGAAGGGGAGAGACTAGAGAGACAAAAAGAAGGACACAGACATGTGTCCTGAAGTCAGGAGGTTTTAACAGTGAGGGTTGAAAAACTTTTGCATTGAGGTGAGCAGACTGAGGACAGGAATCATCTTAGTTCTGGTGTGTCCAACACTTTTAGGGTGGCTCAACGGCGCCGTATGCAGTACTAGCGCCATTTTTTCTTTTTTCTTAGTGAAAATCGAGGTATGTTAGTCTGATTACGTGGAGCAGCAGTACCTGACGAACACGGTAAAAACATTAAATTGTGTTGTGGCAGGAAACAATGTTGGCCTACAGCTGAGTCCCCTTAAACCTGGGATTTATGAACGCAGTCTGGATGGACGTTAAAAGGCAGCCTGCTCGGCCGCGTGGTGGCCCAGGAGAGTTTAAACATATAACCGAGACAAAATATTCATACAGGCGTGTTTTTAACTAACGAGCATCAGCACTGAGCCCTGCTCTGTTATGATAGCTGGGCGCCAGGTTAGCTTGGTAGTCTGGATGTTAGCTACAGGAGGCTCGTGTGAGGCTCCATGGAGCCCCGCAAGCGAGAACTCGGTGCGCCTAGTCTCATAAAAAAAAAGAAAAACCGTGAACATAGTGGTTGTGGCGGTTGCTTGCATGGTATTCTGACCTCTGGTGGCGCGTGGTGTGCACTACAATACATCGCCTCAATACAGCGTCTCCTTATCAGTTTAATAGAAAGAGGAGCGTCTGTATTTTTGATGGTATTGAAAATCATACCTTTGGGATTCTAAATACTCTGCTATACTGTAATACCTTAACACCGCCCAAGCCTACTGGAGGCTACGTAAACAAACACTAACAGTGTTGTTTCTGTTTGTGCTGTTTCTGTTTATAGCTGCTGCTTTTTTTGTGCGTGTTTAGGTGTGTGAGGTTTAATATTTTACATTATAGAACCCTAAATGTAAGAGTTTTGTTAACTGTGGCATATTTTTTGCTGAACACTGGGAAGAGTACAGAGTTCAGTCTGAAATGAGTGTCATGGAGGACAGGGGACACATTAGTGAGGAAAGGAGGGGATCACCAGAGTTTTTTTTTTTTTTACCTGAGGTTATTTCTTTGTGCTGTTACGAGGAAGGAAAAGATGTCACATGAAGTCATTTGAGCATGTTGTTCCAGTGCTTTGAGGTTCGGGAGCATTGTTCTTGGATGTTTAGTTGTAACATTGGAGCAATCCTCTGCTCTCAGTGTCCAACTGTTAAATGCTGCTCTGAAACTGAACTTACTGCTCTGATTCAGGATGGAGGTCTGCATATCAGATTAAGCAACTTGCCTAGAAATATTAATAATAATAATAATAATATATATTTGCCACACAGCTGAACTGTAAATTTACCATTTTAACATGAAAAATAGCTGGAAGAAACTTCTGCAGGTGAAAAGTTCACTGGGTTAGACCATAATAACAGTAAATCGAGGTTGGATTATAGCTACAACAACTGTGTGGCAGCATTAATGAGGTTAGGAAAAAGCCTCTTTGTTTCAGTACATACCATAGTTTTAAAGGCTTTTTCTAGTTTTCTGGTATTTATATACAGTTATGATGTCAGATATCCATGTTAAACATGGTCAAAAGTTCCAAAGCGTGAGGTTAACGTATGTAGAAATGAAGTCAGCCTGCCCTGAGCGCTTTGTTTGCGACATTCTTTTCTACCTTGCCGATAAGCTGACATCAGCTCATCACGCATGCGTAGCATTTCGTAGCGTATATAAAAATATAGACCTGCAAATGTGCATGATATGCCCCCTTTAAGTATGTGCACACAAGCACACACACGCTAAAAATCCTGGGATCCTGCAGGTACTGTTTAGTGTAAAAGGAACCATAATGCTGGGATCTCCATTCCCCAGCCCTGATCCTAATCCTGCAGATCAGATCAGGACATCCCTCACAGACAATCGTGAACAAAGATCTTTTCCTCAGCCTATACTGGTTAATAATTTTCTTCACTGGCCAACAAATTTGACTTGCGCAACACTGCTTTTGTACAACAGAGGAATTTAAACAGGACATATCCTATTCTGCAAGCTGTGAGGCATAATTACTTCACAGCTTGAAGTAAGTGGTCCAATCTGTTCTAACTGGTTGTCATGTTCTCTCACGTTTTGATCTTATATTGTGGGCGTGATCAAAGTGAGATCACAAGTCCTCAGGTGAGGAAACACCTGTGTGTCTCCACCAACGGAGGCTTCAGCTTTAGCCGGCACAGAAAGAAAAACAGTTCAGTTAGGTCTGTAACTATTTTATTGTCCATCAACTAATCGACCTTTTTTTTCCCAGACCTTTTAATCCACAACATACCATGCAAAAAAACATAACTATCCACAACACAGTACAAAAGGTCAGTGCCCTTCATGCTGCTTAGTGGTAAAATTACTTGAATCCTCAGTTTCTCAACTGTTGCAGTTCCTTAAGTTTCTGTCATCATCAGCTTCCCATTTTTTCCTAGTTATACAGTAAATTTACCCGACTTTGTCCCATGTGGTCCAATTTCTGAACTTGAACCCCCCCAGTTATTCTTACAACAGTACAGGTGGGTTTTAGTGAGTCCGGTGCAGGGAGAAGAGAAAATATTTTATGGAGGGGAGAAGTTTCTGCAAACTCCTGCCCTGACATGTTGAACACTGCTAAAGCTTCACTAACGCACTGTTAAACACACACATGCACCTACACACACACACACACACACACTTTGCACAGTATGCTCCTCTCTTCTTGCTGTTGATCTGTCTCTCTTCATTTACTCTTTTTTTGAAAATGTCACACACTCCCTTGCTTTCACACTAAAACTCTCTCTTACTTTACAACAGTTTCTCACACACACACACACACACACACACACACACACACAGTAAGCAGGTCTATAAATCCAGCCTAACAGTGCTCTGTGGTGACAGATTCAAGATTTTTTCTGCGCCGACAAACCTATATCAACTCCCGAAGTCATCTCCTCTCCTCTCCTTATATGGGCAAGGCTGTCTAAACACACACACACACACACACACACACACAAACATGCTGACTAGATACACGCAATCAAGCTGCAACTGCTCACATGTGCATTTACTCTTACAGTACACAAACACACTGGAATGCGTACATAATCACAACTACATACACGTGCCAGCTTACATTCGTACCACAAACACACCATCAGACAAGCTGCTACATGCCCATTTCAAAAGGATCTTTCTAAACCACAAGAGGATGCCGACGTCCCACTAAAATACTTTGAATGCAATTTCAGTCCAAAATGAGAAAAAAGAAACACACAAAGACACTTGTCGTTCCTAAATTACACTCAAAAAACATCTCACAGAGAATACTCAAAACCTGATGGTCTTCATGACTATATACCACTCGAGCTAAGTGACAAAATCAAACCAACCCTTTAAAAGCAGCTCCCTTTTGGTCGGCTCGTCGTTAAAACAGAGATCTCCACAACCTGACGTGATCTCTACAGCAGTCAGTATGTGTGTCCACAACTCAAAGATATTCAATTTACAACCACATAAAACAGAGAAAAGCTACACATCGTCTTGTTAGAGAAGCTGCAGCCATGTTGGTATTTTTGCTTAAAAAAAAAAACAACTTGATTTTCTGCTGGTTGACTAACTAATCGTTTCAGTTCTACTTTCATCACTGAAGCTCCACCTGTCTGCGTCTCTAGACAAGAGCATCAGCTGTATGCTTAAAATGTGAATCTCTACCACGAAATGACCACACAACCGCTATCCAATTCCCCAGCAACACGTCAACAACTTAGTCATTTTTTGTCCGTTATGTTGGCGGAATATCAAACGCGGAAGAAAAACAATAAGGTATGTGACTGGTATGTCTTGCAATAACAAAGTTGCCACATCCGACTCTGTATCCTTGAATGTACCATTGCCTGCTGGCACCTGCATTACCACACACAAAAACATCTCTTAAAAATAAACAGAAACCAACGGCTGGCTGAAAGGCGATATCATCAGAAATCTTTGAAACATGTAAAATATGAAGATCCTTCATAGCTCATTGCATGTTGCCAAGATATTCACTTTTCAGGAACTGAGATAAACAGTCTTGTTTAAAGCTTGATGACAAGGCGTTTTCAAGTTTATCCAACAGGGTGTTGAAAGAGTTTCAACAGAAAGACAGCAGAGAATTTCCTCAATACCCCACAGAGGAGCATGTAAAACCAGAACATGAAAATCGCATACATTTGAGTGATGAAGTAACATTCAACACTCAGCCAGAGAAGGACTTAAACCACTAACCCCGGTGCTACCCTGCTCTATCTGTTAAGCTACAAAGTCACAACTTCTAAGAGTGCACAAAGTAACCAGACCCAGTTCAATAAAAGGCACATTTAACTGTCAGCACACAGAAACCATTCAAAGCTCACCAGAGACAAGACGATTCAATGGTGGATCAACGATGGACGACTGTATGAAAGAACAAACGGGTCCTTCTTTTTAAATTTTCGATCACTCTTTCGCCAATAGCTCCAATGATTCCACCAATCAACATGCCTTCATTCCAGTAAAGGAGGAAGAAAGACGAAAAGGCAGTCAAAGGCAAGAGGAAAAGATGGAGACAGAGAGACAGGAAACAGAGTCAGAGGTATTGTGACACACAGGGCTTCTTGGTTTCTTTCTGAAACTTGATGAATCAGACCTGGTGTCCACACACACACACATACACATACACACACACACACACACACCCAACCCTACCCATCACTGCATGGGCCTATTCATGCCGCAATGGCTTAAAGGGAAAAGCTGCTAAAAACCAGCATTAAAATTCCTTCTTCCTCTGAACTTAGATACTCCAGTAGTCCAGTCTAGACTTGTCAACCTCTCTCTTACACTGAGAATGCCAAAGTTAACAAATCTGACTATGTATGCCTCAAGCTACGTTAATGCTCTAGGCATCGATAAACCAGAAAGGAACATCTTTTCACAGCTACGGTGTGTTTTTCTCCTAATTATCTGATGGGAAGGACAGGACAATAGATAGGCAACTGTTTGCTGTTTTCTCTGATTGACACACTTGTCTATATACTGGTCTGGGCCTCATCATTTGGGCCCCTTAGCTCCAGAGAAGGGAAATCTTAATGCCTCAGCACACAATGATATTTTAGAGCCAGCCAGGTCCTTATAGAAATGGTTTTCAAGTTTGGTGTGGAAGAATTTCACTGGCTTGGATGGAGGCTTATGGTATTTCTTATGCACTTGTCTACTTCCTGTTGTTTCATACTTTATATATATTTTTTAAAAACCTTATGTCTTGTGCTTTTTCTCATTGCACTTGTACCTGCAGCTACTTGTTTGGTACTTGTTTGTACCGCAGCTCTTTCAGAGTCATTGTCCTTGACTGTCTTGCCTCGCTAGGCGTATTAAGCTTCAGGGAAAAGCGAGCAGCAGCGCTACATCACACAGAATGGCCACATATTTAATGAGAGAGGCGACTGTTCACACCGCCATCTAGTAACTTTGATATCTTAGGTGTGTCTGATTCAGCAAGAAATTGACTGATTGATCACACTGTACGTTTGCTTTGCAATCATTAATCAGTGCAGTGTGTCACAATGTCAGGAAATAGGAAACCGTCTGAGTTTTTACAAATTGGGAAAAGTCAAGACAAACAGCCCAATCAGTCACAGTCAGGTGCAGATGTGTGAGAAAAAACTCAGTGCTAAACCGTTACAGGCTGAAGTTAGTTTCATTATCACCAGTTGGTCACACATCTAACCCAACAGAGCCTGGATTGTCTCCATTAAGCTGAAGTTAGTTTTAAGTTTTCATCTTGACCAACTGGATTTGGTCCATAAGAAAAACAAAAAACTAACCAACTACCACAGGGAGACCCTGAGCGTGTGGGTAACGTTTGGGTTCCCACATACTTGGCTGAATGGTGTATGTGTGAAGGTCTGTGGCTACTTGGCTGAAGCCGCTTTTGAACAGGGACAGCCATCCATGTATGCAGACGGTTTCCTACAGTGAATTATAGCGGAGGTTGACCGCATGAAATAAAAATGTTATATTCTAATATTATAATATTCTAATATTTAACATTTGCCTCCATTAACCAGTTTCTCGGTATTTGAACACACATCTACAGCTCCAGTGCACTTCATAGGCTGCATGTATGTAGTTCCCTTAACAGCAACCTTGCATCAGGGAACATTCAAATGAAGGATGATAGGAAAGTGAGGAAGAAGAAGAGAGAGAGGAATGATTATAATGGAAGAGAGGGGGAGAGAGAGTTGAAGAAGTGAAGGAATTGAATGAAGAGAGAAATAAGAGGGAGAGAGAGATGGGAGAGAGACAGACAAACTGACAGCAGTTATACAGTATATAGTCAAGTGATCAAGAGGAGGAGAGAAAACATTCACATGACAGGTATAAGTACAGTTGAGCTCGACCGATAGCGGATTTTTGTTTTGATACCAAATATTTGAAAAAATTAGCCCCCTTCCACTCAAAAATGTGTTTTACTTTTACTTCATTTGGATGTTTGAGTTTCACTGTGCAGAATGATGTATGTGCAGAGTTTGTTTTCACATTTATCTGCTGAAGTGTAAAGTTTCTCTGTGTTTACCAAAAAACCTGAGTTCGAGGCGTGTACCTACGAGCAAGACTTGTGACATCAAGTAGTTTTGAGCCAATCGTGGTCCAGCATACAACTTCCACAAGTGTGATGTGGAAACGTATTTTAATGAGGGAGAAGGAGCAGATGTCATTTTTAAGATTTTAACAAGATAATTTAACTTCTTTTGTGGAAAAGCTCTATTAGACACAAATTATTACTCAAAGTCGAGTGTTTTATATACAGCTTAAAACATATCTGGAGGGGATCTTTAAAAAAATCAAATTGGGATATGTCAGGTGACATATAAATCAGAACAGCAGTTTGTAGTGAGAGAGTTAGGATTTATATTGTTAGCTTTCATGTCTCATATGTCTGCATGGAGCGTGTCTGCATGTTTTACCTCGTGCTGCTGTAATCTTTGTTAATCTGGCACAATCAATTCAGACTTGTGCCGTGTTGAAAGTGATACAGAAATCTTACTAGGTCCAACTTAGCAAGGTTGGCGTCATGACTTTTATGTAAATGTCACTCATGACAGCAGTTTCACTATGTTGGACTTAATAATAGTTCTGTCATGACGTTTATGTGAATGTGACTCTGGTGCTTATTCAGACATGAGAATGACACGTTAAATTGCCATTAGATTATTATAAAAGGGACACATTAGTTACAAAAACATTCCAGACAAACGAAGAAATTCAGAGACAAATAAAAAGATGAGCGTAAGAGGAAAAGGAAGAGAGCATTTGGAGAGAGAGAGAGAGAGAGAGAGACAGAGAGAGAGACACAGAGAGAGAGAGAGAGAGAGAGAGAGAGAGGAAGAGTTGCAGTTGGTTTACCAGTATGTCCGTCATGTCGTGAGGGCGGGCAGTCGGTTAGTGTGCGAGTCGTCAGCGATGTTAGCAGGCCGGACACATGCATGTCATCCCCCCTTCTGCCTCGGACCTCTCCTTTATAAATACACACACATATGCATACACACAGGGGAATGCAAAAATATATGTGCAAACATGCATTCACGCAAATATGCAACACAGAAGTACAACACAAATGCATCACAAAAACATACACAGTCATACATGAATATGTGTGAAATCCCACAAGAACATGCAGTCACGGACCAAAAACACAATTTACACACACATGTAAAAGCATAAACAGCAAACACGGCATAAAACAGCCACAAAACGCAGCAAAATTTCCAGGGGAATGTACATTCATCCACAAAAGCATGGGTGCACATACACACACGCACACACACACACACACACACGGAGAGAAAAAAAAGGCCACAGTGAGTGTGTGTGTATCATCCACCTGTCACCCTAAAGATGATTGGTGGATCATTCATCTATTACACAATACTCTGAGAAAGACATACATTTTCAAACATCTCATAATTATGACCTACATTTTCATTCAAATTGCTCAAATTATAAGCACATTTCCAAAAAGTAATTAAAAGAAAAAGTGTGTCAGTGTGTTTCCATGAACTTCTCTTATGCAAACATCCTGAGGATGTCCGAACAAGAGCTACAGAACGCCTTCTGTAACTCTCGGTGCATCATGGTATGTCATGTTCAACCTTCACACATCAAAACATGAAGCAAATGATTAATCCTACTTTGTTAAGTGGATCTGGTATTGCCCATGCCATGTCTTCATCAACGTC